>CM042666.1:28077183-30577183 GCA_023638005.1 Forsythia suspensa | reverse complement strand
AATATAAGTTCACACAACATGAATTATTTGGTTTACAATTTATACTTCTTATTTTTAACAACAACTTGAGGTATAAGCACAAAGCAACAACAAGCGAGCGAGGAAGATCTCAAGATTTTGGCGAAGCCAAAAATGGACCAAGAGTTCTCTCAAATTCTAGGGTTCTCAAAGGGATCCCTAGACAAAGAGAAACAGAGATGGGGTTTTGCGCTTAAAATCGAGACCAAACCAAAGAAAACTTCAAGTAATTGCTGAAAATAAAAGGGTTTAGAGTTTTGTTACCAGAGGTCTGTTCAAGAAGTTTGTATTACCAGAAAACAAAAAATTCAACAGATTTGTTCCAAGAAGCCAAAGTGTCTCTTTTCGAAACTTTCATATCTAAACACATATGTAGAGATTCTTTTAAAAGATTTCAGATCTAATGATTTTTCAACAAGAAAAGGTCTCAACCATGTTACGATACCACTTGTTGGTCCCAGTTGACACAACCATCACCAAAAGCGTAAAACATAAAATGCATTCAAGAACACAAATAGTTGTTTTGCCCTAAGGCCGAATGTTCAACCACGAATGGTCTACGTCACCCGTTGAGCATCCAATGAAGGATAACGCTCACAAATGCACTAGCACCATGAATCAAGGTTAGAAAATTCATTACGGACCCAATAACACAAAGTTACAATACTTCTTTAGAACACAAAGCTCTTAACAATCGAACTCTTCTTCTAGCAGTTCTTCGTTCACAACCAAAGAAGAAAACCTTCTATACCCCATTTTAGAACACTAAGTATGTGAGTAAAGAAAGAAAAAAGATGAAGAAGATAGGTTCAAAGCCATTTGAACCCGGAGAATAAAACAGAGAGAAGAATGGGAAGAAAACTTTATCTCATTGCCAATCGATTTAAATTTCGAAGAAGGCCGAATGAGTATATTCGGGTAAGTGGAGCGTCGAGGCCTATCTAAGGGCCACCTTTTCGCCAAGTATCAACATCTCCATGATAGTGCCCACAACAGAAAAAGGCGCATTTAATCGGTTACAAATTCATCCACAAAAATGCGTCTTTCGATTATTTGGTCGGCAACAACAAAGTTAAAGTCAACATTCTTTTTGGTCAGCAAAATTGACTAATCAACATTCTTTGGTCAACAAGCATATACATAGATCAGCTGGTTTGGACCAGATCGTTAGATGGGATGGTAACTTGTACGGGAGCATATGCCTATCTTACAAAGGGCAAGACATCAGTTAGTTAGGGTAAGTAGATTTGGGCCATGAATATTTTTCCGTTTCGTTCTATTTTGCTTTGGCAAGCTTTGCACGACAAACTTCATACGGACAGGATTTTGCGTTGCCAAGGATTTATTTAGCCATCTTGTTGCCGGTAGTATTACGGAGTTGAGAAGTCTGCAAAATACTTATTTTTTAGATGCCCATTTTGTTTCGGACCCGTGGGATTCATTATTCTTTGTATTTGGGCATCGCATTCGAGTGGATGGGACTATTCTTGAGCTTTGGCAGGTTGCAATGCGAAACAAGTTTAATACTTAGTGGGCTTTCATTGTTTCTATCTTTTGGGTTGTGTGGATTTTACAGAATCATATCAATTTTGAAGACCAGAAGTTTTCTTTTTTTGTTGTAGGGGTTGCATTCTTTGTAGCAATTTATTAGGAAGACTCTTTTCATTTAGGTATTATGGGATGATTTGTAGATGAGTTGTTGATTCTTCATTGATTTCATCTCTGGAAGCACCTTAGATTTTGGAGGTCATTTAGTGTCCTCCCACCCGTGGTGGCATAAGGTGAACTTCGGATGGACAAGCTTTTGGGAGTTTGGGACTTGCTAGTTGTGGTAGGGTCTTTCGTACTTAGAGGGGCTTCGTGAAAGAGTGCTTCTCTATTCTACTTGGTGTATGATATCCCTGAGATTGAACTTGTCGGCGTGATTCATGTCATTTATTACAAATGGAAGCATGGATGGAGAAAGCTTTGGCTCGAGTGGCTCGGAATATTTGGTGGCTATTTTACGGTCTCGATCATAAAAGGTCCCTTCGTGGTAACGTTCATTTGGGACAGATGTCTCAATCGAGCTTCCTAGATAGACCTTGCTACTATTCATATCTATCGTAATGCAACTGTGTTGTAAATTCACTAATGTCAAGAGCTCTTAGCATCATATTGCCTACTTTATGGTGGGTAGCTTCAAATTTTATTTTTTTAGATATGTATAGCAGGCCTAATTATAGGTTGTGTTGATATTTGACCATGTTTCTACTTTGATGTACTTTTTCTTTTTAATATTATCAATAAAATGTTGGGATGAGTAAATGACGAGAGTTCTAAAGATGCTGACCAAGTCGGGACGTCGAGAAGCACATACTAATTTCTATTTCTATACATTTTACGTAAAAAAAAAAAAAAAGTTTAAAATTTCATCTCACTTTACCTTATCAAATTATAATAAAATGTTTATCACCAACGGACTATTAATAAAATGAGACGAGCTACAATTCTTTTGATAAGTCCCAATTATGAAATCATACATATCCTTGATAAATATTGAAGTTGACAAACTTTAGACAAAAATTAGGGTTAACAAAATGCTCATAATATTTTCTACTCATTTAGTTTTATTTATTTAATTTCCTCAATTAGAAAAGTTATTTTCCTTCAAGTTACCACTCTAACCCAAATCTTAAAAAAAAAAAAAAAAGAATTGGCCAAGAATAAGAATTTATTAAAGTTATTTAACACTCAAAATAAATACAAAACTAATCGGTGCTTATTTGCCTCGCTTAAATTATAATTTAAACTGGTCAAAAATAATTTTTATCCATATATTTCGTAGAACGCATAACTTACTACACATTTATTATCAACATATCCCATAAAACCTACAAATTATGAGTATGTTGACCTCGAAATCTGCACTATCCACGTGTCAACAGATATCCAATCAATCATCTACCAACCTGCATGTTACATGTACACTCGGACAATCGTTAGGCACCAAAATCACAAGGAAAAGAATAGTCCGGTGACCGTTGGCACTTCAGCAGATCAAGTCAACTCCGATATCAAAGTGTATGGGGAGATATGGGTGTGGGAGAGACAAACATGTATATATTTGACTACAATTTTGGATTATGAATAATGCGTACCTTAAACTTAATGGAGTAATATATATTTATAGGAGAAGAGTTCTAATTACTTTATAAAAACAATCAATTAGATATCGATGTGATTCTTATTTCACATAAGATAAAGCTTATTCTAGATTTATTGTGATACCTAAAGATTTCGATCTTAATCTTTAGTGTATTCAATTGAGACTTTTAAATAACTTTTTATACTTTTATAAGTGGACGACTTTTGTGGAATTCGTGGATTTTTAAGTGACTTTTATGGATTTGTTAGGAATTAATAAAAGTTTTCATTAAACTTATGTAGACTTTTATTAAAAACTTCTATAAACTTTCATTTATTTTTTAAAAATTGTTAAACTAAATTTCTATATACTATAATATTATTTTAAATAACTACTACTATGTGTAAATCATCTACAACATATATAATTAAGAACTCAAAGTAATAAATTATATTTCTCATGTCAATAAAAATATTTATTATTTTTATTGATGGGAGCTTTTTTAGATTTCTTGTTTATCTTTTCACTAAAAAAGTCTTCATAAATCTAGTAAGTAAATAATCCCTATAAGTTCTTCTCAATTAGAATATCATGACTTATAGAGACTCTTACAAAGTTTTAATTGAATACATGCATGATTTTAAAATTTTTAAAGTCTCCAAAAGTTTCAATTGAATCTGTAATCTTTTAAAAACTCTTAAAAGATCTACATTGAATACCCAAAGTTTTAAATATTTAAAAGTCTCAATTTGAATACACCTCCTTGAGATTGTATTGCTGATTTTTAGAAAATTGACATTAAGTTTCTTTATAGGAACATATCTGTTAGTCAAAGGCAATCTCTTCCTCTATTATCATTTTGGTTATCTGGAATGAGAGTGTCTGTGGGGATTTTGTGGAGTGTGAAGAAGAGGGGTCCGCCAGAGTGGTGTGGCCATTCTTGGGTTTCCCATTTGGCAAGATATCAGAATGCGAGGCCCTTCCCTGCAATATGGGGATCCAGTGGCCACGTGTGGTATGAGCGAGTGCCAAGGTGATCTTCATTGGGACCCTCTTACTGATATGAAACCTTCGCCAAATCTAAACGGTAATAAAATAATTAAAATAATTTCAACACAACCAAAATATACATATCGCTAGAGACTACCAATGTAAAAAGGGTAAAAACAAAAGGGGAAAAACACACAACCTTGTAATGATAAACGACCAAGCATCTCGAAATTAAATATGTTTGTAACCACGATGATCATTTAATGCTTGTCTTGGACATCTCGTGTTTTCTCCTTCTAAGGTGGTGGAAGATGTCTGTTTTTTCTTCCTAAGATATTATTGCCTTAAATTTTGAAACCACGATTTACCAAACATTGTTTATTACACTCTCTATGGCCTCTTCATCCTAGAGCTTAGGGTTTTTAAATACTATAAAATTGGTGTGGGCACACCTTCATAGGTAATGCTTCAAGATTTAGCTTGATTTAATCTATTGTTTTAAATTCTAAACAAAAAAAACTATAGTTAAAAATTGATAATAAACTCGATTATTTATTTATTAGTATTAGTGTTAAAGTATATAAAGTTGTTGTTCTTCAATGCCAATGGTAATAGGTGACATGTAAGTTATAAGTACAAGCGTAACAATGATAATGAAAAATTAAAAGAGAAAAATTTTTAATTGAAAAACTTTTAAAAGTTTATTTAAAAACATCAAAGTGTTAAGAGATATAAATTATTTTCCACGGCCCATCCAGTCTTCTACTAGCCATTTTAGGGGGAAAAAAAATCTAATGGAGAGGTTGAGATCATGTCTAGAAAGGAGCCAACACAGAGATAGTAGGTTTGACTATGTCACTATAGTTCACTATCAAGAATTCATATTCGACACTTCATACTATTCATACATAGTAATTTGATCTAAAATATTAATTTCTTTTGTATTTCAGCTCTGTAATCTAAACAATCTGATTATCACTTGATTTTGATAATACAATTGATTGGAATCACGAAATAAATATTTTATATATCTTTTTTCTTTAATTTTATCCAATTCTATTTGGTGCAATACAAGTACCATAAAAAATACTCCATCCATCCTACAAATATAGTCTCGTTTGCGACTCAGGGGACATGGGCGAGTTGGTAGGCGCGAGGTGATGTGGGAAAAATCTTCCTAACGCATGTTCGATTCCGTGTGGGCGATGATTTTATTTAAAATATTGTGAGAGTCTGTCACGGGGTTGGCTGCTGGGCTCTCTCCTCGGTCCTCGCCTCTTGTACATCCTCGATTCTGGCCCGTGCAGTCGAGGGCCTCTGACGACAGTGGGGGTTTCGCGTTCGGGACTTTTCCCCTTAATAAAGATAGTCTCGTTTCTTTTTTCATACAGATTAAGAAATTTTATTTAATGTAATTGAAATTATAAATTTTTTACACACTTATTTTATTATACTCCTATTTAATATTAGTCATTCATAAATCTAATAAATTTAAATGTTCATTAAATTAAAATTACAATGCAAATGAAATTGAATTGCATTACATTGGAACAATAATGAAATTTAATTGTTGACTTTGTTTTTGGGGGATGGGTGTTTTCTAGGCAATGTAGAATTTATTGATTGTCTACTTGAGTAAATGTGTGAATAAATTTATTTATTTATTTATTATAATTGGAATATATTAAGTTTATTTAGGTTGATAATAATGTAAATTAAATAAGGGTATATTAAAAAAATTTAATACACTCTCTATAAAGTAAGTAGTCTATAATTTGAGACAGGTAAATAAATAAAATGTGTTTATCTTTGTAAGACGGATGGTGTAAAATGTATCGCCGTAGAAGAGACAAGAAAAGAAACTTGGAATCATGTGAAGGGCAATTAATGCAAGGAGATTAGGGTTTGTGAAACTACAAATTTCAATATTTTGTCTTTTATTAATCATACAATTTAATTGCATGTCAGGATAAGCATTAATTACTTGGTCGGTGTTTGTACAATTTTTGGTCCATGCAATCAGCTTCAAATGGTATCTATCAATTTCTATTCATCAACCAGTGGACCTTTAATTTGTCTTTAATTAAGCGCCCATCAGTTTCAATTTTCAGAATTTAAAAATATGATGAAAGATTCTTAATAAGTTGCTGTATTTTACAATAAATCTATTAAGTGCTTGTTCAATTGCTTTATTTTATTCAAAAAAATCTATTTTTTTATCTGACAATATTTAATTTTTCAACCTTTTTACATTCTAAAAATTTTGAAAAGTCAAAAGAACTAAAAAAGCCATTTTTCACAAAAAAATTCTAGAAACAATACCCTAAGTTTAAAAAGTTTATTTATAAGTAAAAAGGTAACTTTTAAAATAAATAAATTTTTATTTGTGAAACTTGAAATTTAGAAATAAGTATAATATTTTAGGAAAAAGTAACTTTTTTTTTTTTTTACTTCAAAGTAAGAAAAATAAATATTCAAACATATTTGAGGACAAAAATTAATTAAAAGTAATTTTACTTAGGCTTAGCCAAACAAGCTCCAGCAACCAACAAAATCCATACCATAAATGCAGTGCACAAAGGTCTTTCATGTGGTTTTGGTTAGGCTCCAAGATATTGTGGGAACAATTAATATGAATGCATGGACTGTATAAACTGACATTAATGAAGCAGAGTTCATGCATTTGACGATTTTATACTAACTCGATATTGCTTTAAGTCCAGCCCTTGATTTTTCTTCCTCTCCTTCCAGCAGGTGGATGAAGAGCCAGGAGAGGGAGTCCCAACTAGAAATCTAGAATAGGTGAATTCTCACCTCCAACGATGAGAGATCAGTAGAATTCTAAAACTACGGAACCAACTGATTTCACACCTGGGGTGTAAGAGAGATTTATTTTTTTGTGAAATATAAGACATAATTTTTAAAAATAGCAAGGACACTTGAAGTTAAGATTTGCATATTCTAATTTAAATAATCACTTTATTTAAAAATTTAAATTATTAGATGCTTCTAGAATTTATTTATATTGATATATAGTGATCTCTCAATCCCATCCCATATTCTCAAGTCTTGGGTCGATGTATAACGAGACTTGCCTCGTTGCCTGTGTTTTGCTCCCATCTAGAAAAGGTTTCTATATTACGTTAATCAAATATTTCATATACGATACTTCACTTTTTTCTTTTTTTAAGTCAAGTACGATTCAATCCACCTCTTTGATGACCCAATATCCTCACTAGCACTTTCAATCGGGGTACTAATTCACGATATTATAGAATTTGTACTAATTCTGACCCAATATTGATAAATTCTTTATTGTGACCAAGTCCTATGTATGATGTTTCACTTAAATTGTCCTATGTATGATGTTTCACTTAAATTCCACACTTGATGATGGCTCTTAATTCTTTTCAAAGTTCTTGAACAGAGAATTAAATTAAAAATCCCCTGCCTAGTTATTCTCCATAAAAACAAAATTAGAAAGAAAAAAAAAACTCCAGTATTTGACCATGTGGTCCAAAAAGAAGAATCCGAACAGTTTCGATTACCTGAATTTGTACAAAAAGAAGAATCCATAGAGTTTCGAGGGCAATCACGGTTCTTTATTAATTTGACTGTCTCATGAGAGACCACCTCGTGAAGAGATAGTAAATTCAATATTATACTACTAAGATAATATTCAAAAAAAAAAAAAAAAAATTATTTTAAAGAGTACATATAATAAAAATATTTTTAAATTTAAAGAATCTACTCCCTCCCATAAAAGATGATGGACTCGATTTCGCTTATTCATCTGTGCCAAATTATAGGTCACTTTTACTTTATAGAGAATGTATTAAAATTTTCGTTTTCCAATATACCCTTATTTAATTTACATTGTTATCAACTCAAATAAACTTAACATATTCCAATTATAATGGAAAAATACATAAATTTATTCACACATTTACTCAAGTAGGCAATCAATAAATTCTACATTACCTAGAAAACCCCCCACCCCACCCACCCCACCCCACCACACGACAATTAAATTTCATTATTGTTCCAATGTAATACAATTCAATTTCATTTGTATTCTAATTGTAACTTAATGAGCATTTAAATTTATTAAATTCATGAATACCTAATATTAAATGGGAGTATAATAGGAAAAATGTGTAAAAATTTTATAATTTTAATTATATTAAATGAGATTTTTTTAATCTGTGTGAAAAAAAAACGAACCTATCTTTTTAGGACGGAGGGAGTAAATTTTTTGACACACTCCAACAAACTCTTTATTTTTAGCTATTTATTTTACTTTTCCAATAACCATGTATTATTTTTCCTTTATTTTTTAATTAAAATATTAAAATATAATTTAAATAATAGAAAAGGCAGAGTTTGAAACTTACAATTTGTTAAATACAGTCTTTATAATAAACACAATAGAGACTGTGTTTGACTCTCCAATTGTAGAGAGACAAACTGACTCTTTATTTTAAAAAGTAAAATTGAAAAATATGTTGAAGCCTAATTCTAAAAATTAGCTCTTTAAAATAGAGAGCAAAGACCCTACCCACATTTTGGTTTAATTATTTTAAAAATGAAATTTTGAAAATATTAAATATTCAATAAAGAGGAGATTCGATTTTTATTTTGTTTTTCTAATTTTTTAGCATGGTAATTAGTTTGTCTTCTATACGTTAAATATAAAATATAAAAAATACACCTTAAATTTGTATATATGAGGTAATTCAACACAATATTAATTTTTTGTATTAGATTTTAGTTGTCATTTTCAGCCATCAGGCCTTTCAACAAAAATTGTGTCGAACAAATTAAATTTTTAGACGATGTGAGATAAAATTTGAAATAACGAATTACTTAATGCCATATTTTTTAATTATTTGTCTTAATCTCTCTGGCATGAGTCTAAAGATGTTGTAACATTTTATTTTTAAATGTAATTTTATTGTTGGCAGATGAAAGGTTGGAAGTTTCATGATATGATTATGGTGAATTATGTGGATTGTTATTATAGAAAATTATGAGTCATAAGTTTATGAGGATTGTTATTGTGGAAAATCATAGGACATAAGTTATAGAATTAAGTTTATGAAATTTAATTTCTTATTTAATTTAATTGTCTTCCTAACACTTATAAATACCATTCTTTTCTTTCCAACTTAACACAAGAAATCATATGAAGTTTTATATTTTTTTCTCTCTAAAAGTTAATACATTTACCATACGAAATGTGTTCTTATAGTAAAACTTTGAGTCATCTTCAGTGCAAAAGAGGTTAAACCAAACAATGTTTCAGTTGGATTTGTTGTATCGTGGAGGAACATGTCGAAGAAGATAATCTATTATAATCGATGATTGAAGATTTTCAACACCGCAGAGGGATTAAATCTCCTTAAAGAAAGCGAGATATCCCTACCAAATTAATTGGTTACGATTTTGCTTCTAAATCTAGTTGTAAATTTTTATTTACAATTATATTTTGTCTAATAATGTTATATAACACTAAAATAAATTTTATTTTTAATAAATTTAAAATCAGCTAGACAAATTTTTTTGCCCTTTACAGATTAATTGTACAATTTATTTGCAAATATGAAAATGTGCACACGGGCTTCAAAAATTAACCAAGTTGGGTGCAATATATATCTTGTGCTCTCTTGGTGACCGTTGTTTTAATTAATGCATTCTTTTAGGCACAAATATAATATATATTTATATTAATATATGGAGAGGGAGAGAAAGAGAGGGGTGGGGGTGTTGTGTGTGTTTTCACGTGAATGTCTGCCTAACAAACATTCACGTTGAGCCTCCTAATGGATCAAATAGGGTTTCAATGGTTTCACAAAATTGGGTTTTATTTTTATTTTTCATGACAAATCTCAAGTTTATTTATGTTTATAGAAAATAGAAGTATTAATTAAAATATTAAAGAGGCTTAAAAAACTAAAGAAGGTGATGGACAAAAAATACCTATAAAATGCCAAGCAATCTTTTCTCTTTTAATTCCGCGTGTACTGTACAACAAATTTAAAAAAATCCAATTAAACCTGCAAGACATACACACACATATATTCTTATGTACATATATAACATATATACGAAGGTACGAGAATGCGTATATCTCTACGAATATAGGACATTGCAAATTGTGAAAATGTGAGAGATGGGATTTCACAATAGTATCGGCTTTTCATTATTTTATTTTATTTATTAAAACAAAAAACAAGAATCAAATATGTTTAGTTTTGTTTTTTATGATCTTGACATTTACTTTTTGTTTAATGGTTGATACTTGGTTACATAAGTATGTTATCAACTGTTTAATTTAGTCCTCATTTTTTAAACTCGTTTTTTTTTTTTACAAATTTACATTTTATGAAACTTACAAATTTTATTAATTTTTCTATTACATATTTCGTTAACTTTTATCAAAATCTCTCGAAATTTTAATTTTTATCTACACTAAACAAGTCTCGAAGGGAGTTACTTATTTATGATGAAGGTTGAGCTTAAGGCTGGACAAAATAATCGTCAAACCGTCAAATCGATCTGACCCGAACCGACTTGGGTAGGTTTGGATCATTTTCGGGTTGGGAAAACCCAACCCAAACCGACTCGATTTTTTAAATTTTTTTTTTTTTTTTTAACTATAATTGGCCCAAAACCGAAAACCCGAATCGGTTCGGTCGGTTTCGAGCCAAAAATTTTTGTTGGTTTCGGTTTGACTTTGCGGGGCGAGTTGAGTCGAAAATCGACCCAACCCGACCCACGCCTAGAAATTTTGACAAAAAGCTTAAAAGGTGATTTGAAGACACACTATGACCAATCATTATTGTAGATACTGTATTGCGTCCTTGTCTAGAGCTACTAAAAATGAATAAATAGTGCTGAGAACGGTCGAATCTAAGAATTTGACGGCTTACTTAAAAACTCACCTAAACATACTTTACGGCCAATAATTATAGATAATCACTTGCATCATTTTGTCTAGAGCTACTAAAAATGAATATCATTTCATATTCTAAAAAGGGATACTCTTCAAATTTGACAACAGACTTATAATATATTTATCAGTACTTATAAGTATATATAAGTTGATCAAATATCAATTTTATTCACACGTTTCTTAGGACCCACAACATTTATCTATTTTTTATTCACACATTCCGTATGGTCCAATCTCAACCTTAGGTGAGGAAGAAAGGAAATTCATACCAAAGTGAAAGAAATTACTAGAGTCTTGAAGTTATTAAATCAATCACCAAAAAAAAAAAAAAAAAAAAAAGCGGGCAAGTCCCGATCTAAAGATGTTGCTTGAAGATCGATAATGACGGAAATCTACAAAAATCTCTACTATACATAATCTTAAAAGGTTACGTACATATATTTTATGATCAAGATTGACTCGTTTATTATTCGAAATATATTTTGTCTCATTCATTATATCCGGATTAAACCCCCTTAATCTAAAGTTACTAAAATGAATAAGCACAACGATCTTACAACCTCTCTTCATCTTATTAAAAAGGAATATATGTTCTATCAAAACTTAACTCTTTCACTGTGTAAGGGGCCACCATCTTACATGGGCACAACCGTCTTAAGAGTCAGCCATGTATTTTTTCGACCACCGCCATCCAACTTAGATCATTCTATCAACTTTGTTTGACTGCAACTAAGATCTGTCTTATGTATTCTCATAGCTAAGTTTGAAGTCTAGCTTTGATACTAATCAATAGAGTACCATATAAAAAAAAATTAACTCATTAAGTGAAGTAGCTAAAATCTTTATTAGCTTATCATATACTTCTTGTCTAATCGATGTAATAATTTGTTCGTAGTTCCCAACAATTTAGTAAAAGAGATTTCGTATGTATAATAGTAGACTTAAAAGACACATGATGGCCAATAATTCTAGATAACAACTTGCATCCTTTGTCTAGAGCTACCAAAAGAAAAAATAATTATAGGGGAATGTAGCTAAAAATCAGCTTAGGGAACTAGTAATCTCTTGACTACTAAATTTGTTTTGGTTCCCTGTATAACGTTCGGTCCCGTCATCACATGATTTCGAGCCGTTTCTCTAAACTCAATAATAATTAACTAAAAAGTGATAAACTTAGAGAGTACAGTTAAATTAATAATGTCTAATTAATAATTTATTCACCTTATCACCACTTTCTAAATCATTTAATTAAATATATTGCACACTTTTGTTCACACCTATTATAAATACACTTATCTGTTTCCATTCTATGCAACTCCTCATATAAAAACTGTGTTCTATACAACTTTTAGCACATATATACAGAAGAATCTCTTTTTCTGAAGCTTTTCTGAAGATCTTTTTGCAGAAAAAATGGGTGGAAATTCTCCCTGCGCTTCATGCAAGCTGCTTCGACGACGATGTGCCAAGGATTGTATTTTTGCTCCTTATTTTCCATCTGATGATCCTCACAAATTTGCCATTGTTCACAAGGTTTTTGGTGCCAGCAATGTCAGCAAAATGTTGCAGGTCTCTCTCTCTCTCTCTCTCTCTCTAGAGTCTCTCATTTTTTTAATGCAACAAATACACAACTAAAATGGCATGTGCATTTGGTTCAACTGTCAAATAAACTTTCATTTGTTCTTTGTGTGGGGTGTGGTTGGGATTAAGGTTAACATATGTTTATCTATCTTTTACCATGTATAGCAGCATGTATCATATTCAAAGAAAATTTGGTTAAAATCTTGTTTATTAGTTATAGTACAGCATACTATAAGTGCCCGTAATGCTTACTATGTTAATCTTATCCAATTTGGAATGTTGTCATGGGGTTGGATTCATCTCTTCCCTTTTATCTACTATCGTGTTCACTACTACGCAGAGATGGGGGGCCGGGACCAGATTGTAGTCCGGTCCCGTTTCGAAAAAAATTAATTTTTGAAGTCACAACTATTTATTTATTTATTAAGTAGTAGTCTTCCAAAAATTCCCGACTCCGACTCTCACTACATTCTAAACATGCCCATAAGAGTACCGTCTAACATATATTTTTTTCCAACACGATCAGGAGCTCCCGTTGCACCAAAGAGCGGACACAGTGAGTAGTCTAGTATACGAGGCGAATGCACGAGTAAGGGATCCAGTTTATGGTTGTGTTGGGGCCATATCTTACTTGCAAAACCAGGTTTCTCAGCTGCAAATGCAACTGGCTGTGGCTCAAGCAGAAATACTTTGCATTCAGATGCAACAAGAGCCAGCTCCAATTACTACTACCAGCCCAGTACTGTTGGAGGCAGATGATAAATCATCCCTTTTTCTTCACCAAAACAACCTCCCTCAGTTCCTCACCTTTTCCTCTTCTAACAATGTAATTTATGACTCTTTCAAGAAAGAGTCCCTCTTTGGACAAGACATGATTTCTTAGTTAGACAAAGAGTTTCACGCGT
Organism: Forsythia suspensa; assembly: GCA_023638005.1. Taxonomy (NCBI): domain Eukaryota; kingdom Viridiplantae; phylum Streptophyta; class Magnoliopsida; order Lamiales; family Oleaceae; genus Forsythia; species Forsythia suspensa. The sequence continues at coordinate 30,563,607 of CM042666.1, read as the reverse complement.
GTTTCAAAAATACCGAATCTTGTCTGAATCATCATTTATCACGACTATTTGGCTATACTATCATTCACATCCATTCTCTTGTAAATTTGTATTTGCTTTTTGTGTGTGTGTGTGTGTGTGTGTGAGAGAGAGAGAGAGAGAGAGAGAGAGAGAGAGAGAGTTGTGACAAAAATAGACCTTAGCTAGTATGAAGTAACAACACCTAATGTAGTACAAAATGTTAAATTTTAGTCGATAAGTCAACCCTAGCACGTGGAACTAGACAAAAGTACAATATAAGGATTAGCACTGTATAAAACAAATTACTGAAATGGGATAAGGGTGATGCACTCTCAAACATATTCTAAAATACATAAATTTGACCTGCAAATGATAACGTTAATTAGGTATAACAAATGATAAAACAAGTGGCTAATTCACTACGCGTGAATTTGTAATAAGTTTAATTAATACTATCCAACATAGTATCTTATCATACATAAATTGTTGTTTAATTGAATAGTGAATTTTGTCAATTTCAAATACAGCTACGATTAGTTTCATATGTTAAATTGAGAGATTGGACATAAAAATATTGCACACGAAAATACTGGCTGTTAAATTTCTCATAACAAAAGGCACCCAAAATTTTCTCGACATGGTTAAAATGGTTTAGAGATTTGTGGTTAGTTGTGTAAAATGATTTAGCTCAATTATTAATTTGTACTTGTAAAAATATCAATACTTGCAAATGTATAAACCAAGTTACACAAATTAAGGACGAAGGCATATGTATTAGTAACTTTTTCTTTTTAATAAATTACTAGGCATTGTCCCAAATTCTTCCTTTAAATTAATGATTTTAATTTGAAGGAAAAAAAAAAAAAGAAGAAGAAGAGAATACTATGCAACGTGACAGCAAGTCTTTGTGATTAACTTGTTCACGTGGAGGGCTATGCAAGAAAGTGCTCAGTTCATGGGTGAGTTTACATAAACGACGAATTTCAATTATTTAATGCATATATTTGTATATGTAATCAAATAGACATATGTTTCTCTCTCTATAGGCATGTATATGGGGTTTAAATTCTCTTTCTCAAATGCTTTTCAGTTACTATTGAACGTTGAAAGTTTTACAAATTGTCGGTAAACTATCCCTTAATTTTTCTGAACTTTAAAAGTATTTTGAATGTTTTCGAGTTGCGCCTGGATTTTAACACTTTTTGAAATTGTTAATCAACTTACTGAAGTTTTATCACATCCGTCACTTTATCAATCGCCGTTTTAAAAATTATAAGATTTGATGAGATAACAAATAACTTTTTGCATGTGACATGTTTTCAACGTTAGCGTATGTTCTGTTGTCAAAATTGCAAGTGACGTACATTTTTAAAGCGACGAGTGATGGAGTAACCAATGAAATAATATTTTGGTTAGATGAGTGGCAACTCGAAAATCTTTTAAAATTAAATGACAATCGAGAAAATTCGATAACAACTTAAAACCTTTTATATAATTTTAAAAAGTTAAGTGGAAATTAAAATATTTAACTCCATGTATATTTAATCTCTCTCTCTCTATTCATCTCCTGGGTTGGATAAAATAAAGAAAACAACATAGTACAGCTGACTCAAAAGATTCCTCTTTTCAATTGTTTAATGTAACTAAGGAACTTTCTTATTACTATCATAAATTCTTGCTTCGACGGTCTGAATTTTTTAGGGTTTTTTAAAATTTAATAATGAAATAATTTGTCCTTTAAAATATATATATATTTTAGTCACTCTTTAGTCTGCTTCTTCTACCTTCCACACTGAGATCTGTAATTGTCTAATTACTGTGTTTTCAAACACACTTCAACAACTATGATTTGGCATATTCTGATTCTTTTCATTGATCACGTCCTTGTACATTTTTTATTTTGATGAATACTATGATTTTTTTTCACATTTAAAATTAATCCAGAATATGTTATCATTCATGGGATTGTGCTTTAAAATTTTTGCCGTTTATTTTTACAAATTTTATGTTCTTAAGTAAACCTATTCACTATTATGTTCTTATGTGAAGAATAATATTTATATCAATCTATTACTGTATTTGCAGGTAGAATTCGATATATATTAAGTAGTCAATATGTATGATAGAATCAAAATCTTTCTTACTAATTAGTCAAGTAACGATCCCGACTCGTGAATTTATATATATATATAAATTCACCATCTTCATTAATATGGGAGCATGTTTGTTTATAGATTATGCAGTACTTCTTTTATAATATTAATTAACAATAAGCCCCACAATGAGAAAAGTCTAAAGACTTGGGCATACTAAAGCTTCATTTAGGCTTGTGACCAACAAGAATTGTTGTTGGAGGAAATATTCAAGAAAAAGACTGCAAATGAAGCATCGAGCCAACACAATTCCTCAAAAAAACTAGTATTTCATATTATTTTTTACAATAATATTAAAGACTCGGTATATAAATAAATTATACATATTAGACTTTTGACGAAAAAAATGAGTTCGATTACATAAATATTAAAGAATAAGTTCTTTCTTTAACAATATAAATTTTTAAATAAAATTGTTTAACATTCAACCACCATTAGGTGAATCATAATTATGTTCATGTTCTCTATAGTAACCAATATAAAACATCATATGTTCATTCACACTTATTTGTCTGCCAACAATTATTAGGTAATTTGTACTAATGATTCTACAGTAAAATATATGATGATATGAGTTATGAGTGATTGTTCAATTTTGCTAAAAATTAATTTTTTAGCAGATTTAGATAAAAATTGATAAAATATGTAGTTTGAAAAGTTAATAAAAATTATAGGTCCCATCAAATATGTGATTAAAATTAATTATTGACTTTGACTTGTACTTTTTAGCAAAATTTTAAGCTAAATCAAACATACTCGTGGTAGTCTTCGCTCGAACTTTCGCAGGTAGTTTTGAAGTGGTGGAAGCTGAATTGATCGCACTTCGGGAGGGATTTGAGTTTGCTGATAGCCTTCATTACCCAGTTGGAGGTGGCGGAAGTTGACTCCTTGTCGATTGTGCGAGAATTGGAATCCGACTTTACTTTCTCCCCTAGCTGAGTTATTACATGATATCTCTACCTTAATTCTTTTGCCAATATATTCCTCGCGAAGGTAATTGAGTGGCACATTGCTTCGGGTTCTTTTTTTCTCGCGAATTCTTATTGGACCTAATTGTATTCGATTTTCTCTCTCGCCCCATATTCGGGAGATTTGAATGAATAAATTGTTTATTTCTCAAAAAGGAAAAAAAAAAAAAAAACATTACTCGTGGCAAAAACCTTTTAGCACTAAAGTTTCTTTTAATACATCCTTCCTCAACAACACGATGTCAATACTTATATACACAAATTTACAAAATCTTCTTCAAATACTTAAAAAATTAACATATTTAGAGTATGTATGTCAGTGCTTATAAGTATTTATAAATTAGTCAAATATTATTTTTATCTACACATTTCATAAGACCTACTACTTATAATTTACAAATATATTTACCATCCATACTTTTATACATTCAGCCCCCCATATATATTTTATCAAAAATTATAGTGGGGTCATCCATGGCAAGAAATTCAAGAAAAAATGTAGCACCTTCAAAGAAATATTTATAGGGAATGTGACTTAAATAGGTCAAGTACATGAAGGAAGAGGTAAGTAGTAAGTCAAAGGAGAAGACTAATCTATCAACCTCGAATTTTGTATCCATTTTTTTTTTTTAATTTTTGAAGAAAAAAGAAGAGATTTGTGGAAACCATTTCTTTTTTGAGGGCTCGAGGTCTATATGCTTCCAAATGGATGCTTGTTTGTTTTTCTCTTCTTGTATATGTTCTTCTTTGTTTTGTTTTTAATGTAGATGTCACAGTCCAGGAATTTTTATGGCCTGGCTGCTTTTTAATTATTTTTGTCTTAATTTTGAATTGTCAAATTTTACCGAACAAAACACGAACTTGTCAGAAATGAAAAATAGAACATGCTAAAAGAAAATAATGAAACTGATAGATCATATAGAGAAAACCTAAGGGTGCGTTTAGTTTGCGTTTCAATTTTCAATTTTGAAGGACTATTTTAAAGATTAATAAAAACGTGTTTGATTTATCATTCTGAAAAATTATTTTTCAAAACAAAAAACTAAAAGACACGTTTAATTTGAAAAGCAGAATCGGTAAGGATTGTTGTTTACAAACTTGGGGTTGGTGAGGATTTTTCCTCACAAATCCATCCTTACTAACTGGAAGGGATCAGTGAGGTACAATCCTCAGGGACAATCATCACCGACCCCTTGGTTGGTGAAGAACATTGCTTCATTGACGAGGGTCGGTGAAAAACACAAATTTAGAAATTTAAACCTGTAATCAATTTAAACTCAAATTTAAACTTCAATGCACAAATTGTAATTCAAACGTATAATGTCCAACAACACTTTATACTTAAATTTAAACATTGTTCCTCAATTGAAACCATCTTGTTAGCATTAGATTGATGAAAATGTGGAATTGGGTTGGCACATTGGCGTATATAGAATTGTTAGTAGCAAAACTCAACTTCACAAGCTATTAAAATGGGAGAGTGGACGTCATCGTGAAATCGTGATTGAGTCTTTCGTTTTTTCCTCTTTTGTCTCGTCAGATTTCTTGAGTTTGAGTTTGAGCGAGTGAGATAGTTGATTTAAGTTTAATTTCCGTGTTTTGAGTTTTTGTGGTATTTTCCTTGAAACACTAAAACGTTAAAAACTATTTTGAGTTTTATATTATAAATTTTACATTATTTTCATAAATATATTTTAAAAAATATCTAACTAAGCAAGTTTTAAATGTTTTACAAAATTGTAAACTGAAAAAAGCATGAAAACAACAAAATAAATGTACTACAAACCTCACAAAATAATAATAATTTTGAAGAAACGATAACCTCTAAATAATAAATACAACTCAAGTTGTGACGTTTTTATTCATTGCTTGCTTAGACTTCAAATACAAAATCTTATACACCATATATCCTAAAACTAAGTAGGACACGTGCTAGCTCCATATCACCACAAACCCATAAGAAACTTACGTATAACAACCTAGAACAGATATTTTGTCTAACTAAAAAATAAACAAAGTATGAAAAACACAATAAAAGTAAAACAGTAACATAATCTTGCCACCCGAAAGTTAATTAGACAAAAAGATGAAAGTAAATAGCTCAAGAATAGCATCCCCAAGTCTCTCTTTATTGTGTAATTTATAATTTTGGTCCCCAACCTTTTAAATCAGTTACTAATCTACCTTCAACTAATTTTTTAGCACCAGACATCATCAACCTTTCAAGTAATTACAAATAACGTCTCCATTGACATATTTTGATAGATTTGCACTCATCTTTAAATAAACAAAAATAAAAAATGTTAAAAATAACAAAAAAAAATTACAAATGAAGTCTCATAATATTTAAAAAGCACAAAATAACTCTATCTTCTCCAAAAACCTACCCCACCCATGGCCAAATCACCACCATCCAACCATAAGATAGAAAATACAGCAAGCCAGCCATGAGATGAGCAATCAATCACCACCATTCATGATGTTATAGATGAGTAATCAATCAATCAATCATCCTATTCATGAATCTATGTTGGAGGCTACCGTGGAGGATTTTGAGGATTTCACCCCCACCTGTGAAATCCAAGCAAAGATTCCGTGCGGTGCAGAGACGAATTGTTGACGAATGGGTGAAGATTGTGTGCGGCGCAGAGATCATCATTCTGCCATTTGTTGATAGAAAGGTGTTGGAAACAAATGACCACTGGTTTCAAAGTTCGACCCAATGGTGCTCCGCCTACCGTTGTCGTTGATAGGTGAAGAAGATAACATGGAGCAGCAGAAAAAGCCCATCACCGTTGCGTTTCTGAATCTCACCAAAATCCAGATTGAAAAACTCCAAAACAAAGACAGCTCTGGAAGCCAAAAACAACCGAGGATATAGCAGATTTGAAGCTTTCATCGCCCACATCTCCGCGGTGCACAAGCAAGCACAACGGCATACGGCGAAAGTAAAGAAACAAATCACCACCATTCATGATTGATCGCTCATCTCATGGTCAAGCTTACTAGATTTTCCATCTCATGATTGGGTGGTGGTGATTTATTGCCATGGGGTGGGTAGGTTTTGGAGAAGATGAAGTTAGTTTGTGCTTTTAAAAGTTATAGGACTTGATTTGCTATTTTCTTTTATCTTTTTTGTTTTTTTTAGCTTTTTTTCTATTTTTGTTTATTTAAGAGGGGGGCAAATCTGTTAAAATATATCAATGGGGACGTGATTGTAACAAACTACAAATGTTGGGGATGTCTAATGCTAAAAAATTGGTCGAGATATATTAGTAACCAACTACAAAGGTTGAGGACCAAAAGTACAAATTACCTTCTTCATTTTTGTTTGTTTTGTGTTTGTATATATGTTGGATGAAGTATACACATGTTCGTTTTAAATAAATAGAAAGAGGTCTATGTCAAACCCACATTTATATTAAGAGTGTAAGAAATAATCTCAATAAAAACACCAAGTTAATCATGAATATAAAAGAAACAAAAGTAATTGGACAATAAGTAGAAGCAAAAGAAAACTCCAAGCTTCAAGAATGGCACGGCAATAGTGGAATAGAGGCTCGATTTTAGCCAATCTCTAACAATAGTAACACTACAAATAATGGCCAAACATGCTCCTAATCAACCCACTAGATTCCTCTTGAAAAGGGAATGGTGAAACTTCATGAAGAAGAAGAAGAAGAAGAGGCGCGGATTTGGCCGAAGAAGAAAGAGGCGACCGACTTTTTTCACACAAGAGCAGAAAGATGATGAATAGGTATGTGTGTGTTATGTACACACTAAAAGTCTGCCCATATATATATATATATACACACACACACATATATATATATATTACTCACTCAAGGACTGAACTAAGAGCCCTAATTTAAGTAGGTCAACTTAGAATCGATCGACTTAGTAACTAGGTCGAGGCCCATTACCCAAAGTTGACAATAAAGTGTTTTGACCCATCTTTATAATTAGGTTGCCTAATTGTTGGAGATTGGGCAATATAATAAATCTTCGATAATTGGTCGAGCCTACAAAATATAATTAAACCGACACGATTAATCATCATTGCCCATTTGGATTGTCGTGACCAAAAATTCCAACAAATTTCTACCTTGGTTCCAAACAAAAATTTGCAAAATTCAAAAGACACATGCTTAGTAGTTGTCAAAAAAAAAAAAAATCGAATTCTAAACTAATTAGAACTCAACGTACCTAGAAATATAAGACAACTTCTAAATTTTACCAAAGTAAGCACCTTAGTGCCCATATCTGCAGGGTTATAGTCCATATGCACTTTCTCAAGTTTAATCAAATTTTGAGATACCACATCTCTAATAAAATACAGTCTAACATCTATATGTTTAGTGCGTTCATAAAAAACTGGGTTCTTATACAAATGAATAGCCGATTGACTATCATAGTATATAGTTACATTATCATTTAAAACACATAGTTCATTAAGCTAACATTTAAACCACATAGCTTTTTTAAAGGCTTCAGTAGCATCTATATACTCAGATTCAATAGTGGAAAGAGTAACAATATGTTGGAGTTGATACTTCCAACTAACACACGAATCGCACAAAGTGAACACATTACCTGAAGTAGATTTTCTATTATCTCTGCCTCCACCATAATTAGCAGTAAAACCCTTTAGTTTCACACCATGAGAAACAGTTTTATAAATTAACCACACATTATATGTACTTTTCACATACCTAAGCAACCATTTCAAAGCTTCTCAATGAGTGGGTCATAGATTAGACATGTAACTACTAAAAGTACTAACATTAAAAGCTAAGTCTGGCATAGTACAAACCATCAAGTACATCACAAAACTAATCACATTTGAGTAGGGAATTTTATTCATATACGCAATTTCTTTTTCATTTGTAGATGATTGTTCTTTAGACAGAATAAAATGATTACCAAGAGGCACGAGAGACATGTTTACAATCAAGCATAACAAACTTTTTCAAAACTTTAAGCACATATGGAGTTTGATATATAATTAAGCAAGAATTATACCCATCTTTATTAATTTCCATGCCAAGTATCCTTTTAGCATGTCCAAGGTCTTTCATATCAAATTCTTTACTTAACTCATTTTTAATATCGTTTACAACCAATCAATAACATATCATCCACATAGAGTAACAAATATACACAATCATTTGTGTTGTGGTGTTGGTAATATAAACAATGATTAAACTCTCTCATCTTGAAACCAATTGAAAGAACATAAGAATCAAACTTCTTGTACCACTAGGAGACTGTTTAGATTGTATAGAGATTTTTTAAGAAAACACACATGATCATGTTTGTTTTTATCTTCAAAACCATTTAATTGATACATGAAAATCTTTTCATCAAGGTCACCATGTAAAAAAGTAGTTTTTCATCAAGTTTTTCAAATTCTCAATCATAATGAGCAACCAATGCAAGCAAGATACAAATAAGGTATACTTAACAACAGGCGAAAAAAATCTCATTGTAATCAACTCCTTATGTGTGTACCCCTTAGCTACCAACCTAGCCTTATATCTCACAAGTTCAGTCTTAGTGGTTTCCTCTTTCACCTAATGCACCCATTTACATCCCACAATTGATTTATCCTTAAGTTTAGGCACTAATGCCCAAGTTTGATTTTTATTTAGAGAGCTCGTCTCCTCTCTCATAGCACCCACCCACTCCCTAGACTTTTCACAGTGCATAGCCTCCTCATAGGTGTTAGGCTCTTTATTCACTAGTTCTTGATAACTAGCATAGGCTATGGTATAGTCGACATCCTTTGATATTCCCTACGTGGTCTTCTCTCCCTATCTCTAGCTAATTGATAATCAGCTAGAGGGTTTTGGTCAACGGGAAGGTCTTCTATCACATCCCACTCCCTCTCATTCTCTACAACCTGTTGATCTTGTGAGATGGGTATGTGGATGTTCACTCTCTCCACCTCAACCATAGACTTATCACTAATGGTTTCTTGCTGTTTTTCACTATTTAAACAAGTCATCTCTAATTCGTTAAATTTGACATCTCGACTTATGATAATCTTTACACCCTTTTGGCTTCTATCCCATAACCTATATCCCTAACTCTCTCATGATAGCCCGTGAAGACACACTTCCTAGGTCTAGGTTCGAGCTTTCCTCACTCCAATGAGAAAAAAAATAAGCACACCCAAAAGTTTTAAGTATGGAATAATCATCACATTTACCATACCATTCTTCATAAAGAGTATCAACATTTAAAGCAGCGGATAGATTCAAATTAGTCAAATAGCAAGTAGTCATAACATCTTCACCCCAAAACGATTTAGGCACGTCAGAACTCAACATCATACATCTAACTTTATCAAGCAAAGTACAATTCATCCTTTCAGCAACTCCATTCTGTTGGAGAGTATAAGGCACAATTTTATGTTTAGTAATGTCATAGTCAAAGTCAGCATTGCAGAATTCAAGACCATTATTATTATGAAAATATTTTATCTTTTTACCTGATTCTCTATTTGAACTTTCCAATTTTTAAATTTAATGAAAGTTTCACTTTTATCTTTCAATAGATAAACCCACACACATCTGGAGAAATCATCAATAAAAAAAATATTTGTTACCACCAAATGTAGAATTGCTCCCGAGACCCCACAAATCAATATGAATGTATTCTAACACTCTATATGTCTTATGTGTGCTAGATGAAAATGATATCCTACGATGTTTTTCAAGTACGCAATGATCACAAAATGACATGTCAGACACCTGATCCTTACCAAACACACCATTATCATTAAAGAACTTATGTCCTTTAACATTAACATGAACAAATATATTATGTCACTTCTGTGTGTGATCAGTGTTAATGGAAACAATATTAAAATTTAAACCACTACCACTTCAGCACACACAATGTAAATGCCATTTCTTTTAACAGCCTTAAAGGATCTAAGTGCTCTCTTAGTCATTTTTAACATGTCATTACCAAGCACTCCAATAAAACATATCTCCTCCAACTCTCCCGTAGAAATTAAATTTCTACTCATGTGTGGAATGTATCTAACTCCCTTCAATGTGTGCACAAAACCACTATTAAATCTAACAATCACATCACCAATGCCATTAATGATGTATGCAACACCACTCCATGCAACGATATTCCCATGATTACTTTCATGCAAATGATCTAATCAATGTTTATTTGATGTGATATGAAAAGATGCATCGAAATCAAGAATCCACTCATCCATATAGGAGTTTATAGACCGATTAATCTCACCAGTGCTCGAATTTAAAAGTATGTAAACCTCACCGGACTCTTCTTTGGGTACTACCACATTCGTCTCATTATTTTCTCCCTGACCTCTCTGTTTGTTCTTTTCTTTATAACAGTCACTAATGAAATGACCTAAGTCCACAAACATAGCACTTCTTCCTTTTTGCCCTTTTTCGTAACTTAGAACGACTTTTACTCTTTCTATTGCCACCACTGATTTGCCCACCTCCACCTCCACCTCCACCTCCACCTCCACCTCCACCTCGTTCATCCTTGAACAAAAACAAAACTAAAATACAAATTTAAACTAAGCTAAGAGAATCACCAGAAACAGAGTCAATGTTAAATTTCTTACCAAATGCCTCAGGTTCGAATATAAAGAAACAACACTTTTAGAAAGATATTAAAAAACACCACAAATAAATTTTTACTTATCCAATGTTCAACCTTTTGTGAGTGTGTGAATAGCCAAATATTGAACTTGCACATATATTAGATCACAACCAATATTGTGTTGTTGATATATTTACAATCCTGAACCATTTGTAGTCATTATTTCCTTACACTACTCGTATAATATCACACTTCTAATACTTTTTTCTCTAATCCCAGGATGTTCTAACGAGTTTGGTTCCTATTGATCAATAGAATACTTTTTCAATTAATGTGGTAAAAATTAGAAGCTTGTACTCCTAGAACTAAGATGATGGGCAATTTCTAAATTCTCATTTACGATCTACGAGGTCATAATTTAGCAATCTTTATCGAGCACCTTTAACTCTTTTATTTATTTAACTAATGTACAAATTCTTACATCTTGTGTACAATAATTCTCTCTCGTAAGCTTTCTATGTGACCACCCATGTAGTGAGCTTTCGATCAATAAGTCAAATGACCATTTTTTATTCAACACACCATCACATCCCCAATGTGGTAGTCAAGCCTCCACCAAGAAATGATGGGGGGTTCAGATATCTCAGCCATATATAAATAACTCATAAAAAATACATAAGAGTGGAGCATAAAACCTGACCTTCAATCATAAAACCTAAAGCAACCAAATAAATGAATAAATAATAAATAATGAGGTACTACTTCCTAAACAAGTAGTTCTAAAAAATTCTACAGACCCCTAACTGTAAGAAGCCAATGTCTATCAATCTGAACTAAGTCTGCAAAGAATATGTAAGTCCTGAGTGCTGTACTCGAAATAGCAACGATGATCCCAACCCTCCGAAGCAAGTAAGTCACTACACGGTTGCTATCGCGATAAATATAAGAAATAGTATCATGGTCGAAGGTAAAGAGATGTCTGATATGGCGAAGAGTGGCCTGAATACGCCAAGGTCTTCCATCTCTGGTGATGCAGTGAATGGACAAAGTAGAGTTGGACTCAATCCATAAATCTGAGAGTACAATCCTCTGAGCAAGAATGATCTTGTCAAGAATAGCCCTAAGTTCATCTTCCGAATAGGGCACTCGCCGATGAAGAGAAGAAGTGCAAACACACTGACCTAACGAATCCCTAATAATCTCCTATCTACTCACAAATCTGTCTTTGATGCATCCATCAGTGTTGACCTTGTAAGATCCCACTGGTGGAGTATGCCAATAAACTAAAACAGGGGTAGGAAGGGATTAAGTAGTAAGAGAGATACCAAAAAGATGAGCAATATCTATATTTCATCGCTAATGAATAACTCAAAATATATTACATGTGTGTAGTAAAGAGATAGTATGGTATATTTTCCAGATGATCCATCTCGGCTCCATAGAGATATTTTGGTACTTCGCATCATTCATCGCAGTCCAAATAAACCACATAATCAAAAATGGAATAATCATGCTAATATGACTCTGCCTGACAAATTGACCCGAGAAACACTAAGACTGAAAGTGATATTAAAAACTCCATCGGCCAATGGGTTATATGAAAAATGTCAAAAAAATGGACCAAACCTGGTTGGCAATTCATATGTTATTAAATAAATCTTGAATAGTCTCAATAGCCGAGTAACATTGACAACGAGAAGCAATATGACTCCCAATATGCTTCTGAATCACAGCATCAACTGGGATAAGATCCTATCATAGTCTCCAGCAAAAGAAAGAGACAATTGTCATGATAATAAAACTCCAAATCATGCTATATACAGCCTGTATAGTATGCCCGTGCAAACTAGCTGTCATGCAGACTTGGTATCTTTCTACATAATCTGATCGTGCACCTCAGCAGTGATAGGGATGCTCTTTATCTGCTCAACAATAATATATGGCACTAGCTGAAGAAGTTGGTCAATGTTCCATCCAATATCATCAAATAAGTCTCTAACTTGGATAGAAGAATGTGGCAAGTGTGGATGCCGATCAGCTAATATAGACTCGTCCCATCCAACGGTCATGTCAAAAGAATATCTCGCCATGCCCTAATTGCTAAGTAATGTGTGTCTTCACCGCGGGCCTATGTACTTCACCTCTTCTCTATACAACTGAAGCATAGTAAAGAATAGTAACCAGTAACGGATGAGTACCGACAATACTTACTCAAGAAAACCGAGCCCATAATAACTGCTAAGATCTAAATAACCACCGAGTTTTATGGAGAATGTATCAATAAGATCCTCGCCGTCTCCTAAAGCCCAGTCCACCATCCTCGGAGGGAATACAAATGTCTTTCCATCCCTCCAATGTAATATATGTGCATGGTCTCTAGAGTCCCAAAGAAACCTAGCAAATATGCCATCTAACTTCTTCAAGATAGCTTTGGATACTTCATAATCTGAAGGATATGGAGATGAATATAGGATAACATTGATCGTATCAAAGTAATCCATCTCGAGGCCCAGCCAGAAATTCTACTCCAGACTTTCTGGACTAAATCATCATACAAGAAAATCTTTCTGACTCCTTTAAATAAAGGAACACCAAGATAAGTGAAGGGTCACATCGATGACGAAACTCATCGGATGCTCCGACTGTGTATCTAACTAGTAAAAAATCTCCAAGGTAAGATAATCCCGCTCTTATCTATGTTTACCAACTGTCAAGAAGCCCCCTCATAGTGCTCAATAAATCAGAAAACTCGTCTAATGGACTACTTTTGGCCATTGACGAAAATAATCATATCATCTGCTAAGGACAAATGAGAGATGAGAGTGTCACCCTCATGTCTGTATGCTATCGAAGGAATATGCTGATACTACTGAGTGAGTAGTCGTGAAAAATAATCTGCAAGATTAATAAACAATGATGGAGATATGGGATCACCATGTCTGAGCCCCCGGGATGATGAGAAAAAAACCAATGGCCTGCCATTAAGTAGGACCGAGAATCGACACTCTGAAATACACCTCCGTATCCGATCAATCCAAAGAGCATCGAACCCAAAACCCTTCAAAATAGATATCAAGAAGCCTCAGTCCATGCGGTCATAGGCCTTAGCCATATCAAGTTTGAGGATAACATACCCTCTCGCACTTTCGTATCAAGTGTATGTAGTAACTCCTATGCATTGATGACATTATCCCCAATGAGCCATCCCAAGATGAATCCGCTCCGAGGAGCTGAGATGATCAGAGGTAGTAAAGTACTCAGTTGCAAATTCATCAACTTCGTAATCAACTTATTAAACACTTTACATAAGTTGATAGGACGAAACTCTGACTACCCATGCATTGTCCCGCTTTGGAAGTAAGACAATAGAAGTAGCTGCAAAACTCCTAGGTAGGTGCCCTCCAACAAAGAAGTCTAAGACTGTCTGAAACACAGCCTCTGATACTATGTCCCAACAAACTTGAAAAAATGAGATAGAAACCCATATGGCTCGGTGACACTGTCTGGATCAATACTAAAAATAGCATCTCGCACCTTAGTCAAAGTAGGAGTCCAATTAAGCTGCAAATTGTCCTCATCGGACACCAATCTAGGTCAAGTCAAATGACCATAAGGCACCAAGTTTTAAAATACCCTAACAAACTTAATTGCTCGAATCACATAGGTTATAGGAGAAGTGAAAGATGTAATTTTCCTCTTTTTCTCCTTTTTTTTGGTATTCGATTTTCAAAGAAGATAAGTGCCCGTTTAGATTCTTTGACTAGAACTTATTCAAATAAAGACGAGACCCGTAAAACTCAAACCATCAAAATTATACGAACACACGTACTAACTTTAACACCCTCAAACCGTTCTCAAACAGTTTAGTTACTAGTTTAAAGATTTGAAAACGAGATTTTTCACAACAATCCTAAGTCAACAATATCAACTCATACACTAAAATCATGTTCCCATATAAGCGATAAGTCAATAGTGGCTACGTGCTCCATTAATCTAGTCTAACATGGATAAGTATTCAAGTAAAAACACATTTTAGGTTTTGTCAAATATTCTAACTAAAAATGTACTTAACTTCAAACAAATACTACCATAATTGGCAGCAAGCCTTTCAACAATAACTAGATAAATATTTTGTTGTTTCAATTTTTTTCCATAACAAATATATCAGTATATAGACCCAGATGGTAAGCAAATAAAAGATAATATAATAAGTACCTTGATACTTATCCCACTCCCAAACTAAAATATTATATTGTCCCCAATGTAATAGCAAAAATAAGCAAATAACGAAGGGAAGAAGTCAGTTACTCTCTGGAGGTAGACGTGGAAAAGATGGTCTAGGCGATCGATCGACGGACCACCAAGTGGACCGAAATGGACTCGTGTGTTGTCTGGGACTCATGGTCAAAAGATGATGTCATAGATATCATCCATGCGCCTTACAAAGTGGAACATCTTGTGGTTGATATGGCGAGGCTTTACAAGTGTAGTAAACAATATATGAAAAAAAAAAAACTAATGCATTATTCACCCTAAATTAATTAATAAGGATATAAAAAAGTGTTATCTCCCATTAGGCGCTTATTTATAGTCATTGGTTTGACTTATTGTCTGGTAGCTCAAGTGGAATAAGAAGGGACTTGAGATTATCGAAAGTGTCACTCTCCAATAATTTGTTAATTTTCTTCTCTATGTTCTGTGGCTTGTCCTTCATCTTCCATATCCATCAGGGATGTTTTCTTCAACTTTAACCATATATTCACCAATGTCAGCTTCTTGCATCTGAACAATATGTTTACCATTGTCTTTCGCATGTACTGTTGGCTTCGTCTCCTAAAACTTTTGAAGAAGTTTTTCTTGAATTTCTTTAAAGTCTTAACCTGATATCCTATCCAACAAGGAAGAAGTGGTGGTGCCTCATCTTTACCCAACATATGAAATACCTCCATTTCATGTCGAACTTTCAATGTCAATACACATCGTGAAAAATCAATGAGAACATCCGAAGTAGCCAAGAAGGACCGGCCCAAGATAATGGGGATGTCTGCATCCCCATGCATATCAAGAATAACGAAGTCAATAGGAAATAATAACTTTCTCACTCTCATCACCACAGCTTTTTAATAAATCGATCAGCCAACTGAAGAGTGAACTTTGCAGGTTTAATTTCACCAAGTCCTAATCGCCTAAAAATAGAAAGAGACATTAAATTGATACTTACACCAAGATCGCACAATGCCCTGTCGATCACAAGATTACCGACGATAATTGGAATTGTAAAGCTGTCTGGATCATTTCTTTTGTCTGGTAGTTGCTTATCCACTATAGTACTTAATTCTCCTGTAAGTTTTACTATATCTCCTTCTACCAGCTTTTTCTTATTTACAAGCAATTGTCTCATATACTTAGCGTAGTTGAGCATTTGAGTCAGGGCCTCCGCAAACAGTATGTTAATATGCAGCTTCCTTAGATGATCAAGAAATTGTGTACACTACTGATCTTGCTTCTTTTTCTGTGAATTTAACCTATGCGGAAAAGGGATGTAAGGTTCATATTTTTTGATTGGCTCTGGAGCTTTTTTTTTCATGGTCTGCCACTTGCTTATGATTAGTCTGCACATCTGGAGTTACTTATTCATCCTGCTCTTCAAAAACTTATTTTTTCTTTATTTGCCTTTTTGCATGAATTTCAGGCAGCTGCATCCTACTTCTAGTTGTTATTGTATGTACTTGCTCTCTAGGGTTGACCTCAATGTTGCTTAGCAAGGTACTCTACAGTCTACTTGACGTAGCAATTGCCATCTGACCCATCTGCGTCTCTAAATTCTTTATTGAAGCATTCTGATTTTGAAGAATGGTCTCCGTCTTTCTCATGTAGTGTTCGATTTTCTCTATGAATTTACCAAACATGTCTTCTAGTGAAATTCTCTTTTATGGCTGATGGAACCGAGGATCCCCGCATGAATAGCCAAAAAAACTTGTTAGCTAATTTATGTTGTTATTTTACAAGTGTACGGATCGAGACAAGTAATATAATAGATTTAGAATCCAAGTATTATACCCACAGAGATTTAGATAATTCTACACAATTAAATTAACCTTAACCGAATCAATTGAATTTTTAAAATTTGGTTTCTTAAGAACTAATTAAAATCTTAACTAAAAATAATTAAATAATATAACTCAAACAAATAAAATATTAAGCTTATGAAGAATTACTTTAGATTTGAAAAAGAAAAGTACTAAGATCCCGAATTCACTTGTAGTTGTTAATTTCTCTATCTGAATTCTTGAATTTAACAAAGTACATCAGTTATGATGATCAATTCTTCTAAATTGTTTAATAGTTTCCCTCGAATATAATCAAACATATTTATATGTATGACCCGACTATATCTCTATGACGAATGCAAATACACAAGAATGTATTAAGTTGCAATGGATAATTAAAGATCACATAAAACATAGTGGTATATCTCTATCCTATATTGGACTTTAAGATATTTAAAATTATGTCTAGCCGATTTTTAATCTCTCGATAGTAAAACAAACCACAAGAATCATACAATTACTCTAGACATCTCTTGAAGAGACCTATTTTTCCTTTCCACAACACCATTTTGTTCAGGGATTTTGGGTGCAGAGAATTCATGAAAAATACTATTTTGATCACAGAATGTAGAGAAAATATCATTTTCAAACTCCCTCTCATGATCACTTCTAATCTTTAATATTTTTATTCCCTCAAAATATTTTTGTTGTTAATTTTAGGTAGACAAATTTAAATCTTTCAAAAACATCAGATTTTTCTCTCAAGAAATCTACCCAAGTATATCTAGAAAAATCATCAACGCAAACAAAAATATATTTCAGTTTGCCACCAATACTTTCAGTTTGAATATGTTCCATCAAATCCATGTGAAGTAATTTTAATACATGAGATGTAGTATGAAACTTACCTTGCTTGTGAGTGCTTTTGGTTTGCTTACCTTTTAGGCACGAACCACACAATCCTTCTCGTTTTTTCAAGAAGCTTAGAAACACCTCGTCATCGCATTCAATTTTGTTAGTCTCAACATATCACTATAGTTTAAATGTCCCAATCATTTGTATCACAACTCAGTTGAGTCAGTCTTTAAAATATGACAAGTAATTTTGGTGTCAAGAAGATAACATTTATCATTAGATCTAGTACCATGTAAAATGCAACTACCATGATAATTCAAGACTTTACAAGAATTTTTTGAGAACATAACAAAGTGTTTATCATCACAGAGTTTGCCTATACTAATCAGGTTAGCTTTTAAACTTACAACAAAAAGAACTTCTTTTAACAGGAAGAATCCATCAATTAGAATAGTGCATACACTTTCAATTTTACTGTGTGCTCCATCTCCAAAAGTGACCAGACCACCTTCATGACTTTTGTAGTTAGTTAGATAAGATCGATTACCAGTCATATGTCTAGAACAACCACTGTCAAAATACAAAGAGTTAGGAATAAAAGTTCTATAGGCAACATCAACCATATAACAATTTAAATCACCCTTTTTTACCTAAATTTGTCATACTTTAGTATTGCTATGGTGTCTCATTTGTCTATTAACCAAGTTTTTACTATATAAATAATGAAAGGAGTCGTGTCCTAGATTACCACATATGCAACATTTTACAAAGTACTTTGATTTACCTCTCTGTATTGGTTGTATACCTGATGGTCGGAACTGTTTTTGAGTCTTGGCATTGGTCAGAACCTGCATAGGCAGGTCAGCCTTAGTCCTGACGGTGATGGGAGTAGTTTTGTCTGAAAATACAAAAAACTTTGTTTCTTTGATGAAATTGATCTGATTCCCAACTTTTCTTTTACCTTTTCCAACATATCCCAAACATTCTTTGACGTTTGGAGTTCTTCCATAGCTTAGGGTTTCACTTAAGCGAAAGGCTCCAATTGTTAATTGCTTGATCTTTTCTTTTGAAACTTTTAATTCATCAAGAAGGTTTGCAATTTGATCATCCTTCTATTTTAAGATGTTGGTAAGAATATTATTTTGAGAATCAATTTCAGCCTTGTCGTCTTCCAAAAATTCCATCATGACTTGAGTAGACAAGTTTTTCTCCTGTTCATCTTTTAATTTTTTATTCATACTACTGCGCTTATAATGATATACGGATTGGTTCTTCGTGATGTTGTAGTCAAGAAGTCGTAACCTACAACAAGTTTTGCATGTAATTAGTACGAGAAGTTAAGTTCACGCTTAAGGGCGCACCGATCAACAAAGAGTTCTGTTGTCCTCGTCCTCATCTGAATCTTTTTCATCATCTACACTTCAAGTGATATTCATGACCTTCTTGGTATGAGATTTCTTTAAAGTATTTGCACATTGAGAGGCTATGTGACCAAAACTCTCACACTCATGGCAATGAATTCGATTGGCAGATCTATTCATAGATGTAGTACGATTTTGTTTTGTGTTGATCGAAAATCTCTTCTATTGTTGGAGAGGAGTATTCAAGTTCTTTCCCTTTTGATTTCCTTTTAGAAATTTTTTGAATTGTTTGGTGAGCATAGCCATGTTTTCATTTGTTTTACTCTCCTCACAATCAACCTCGTCTTCATGGTTTTTAATTTTGAAGGCAATACTGGATCCATTTTCTTTCTTTCTCCTTTGTAGATGTAGCTCATATGTCATCAATGATCCCACCAATTCTTTAACCTTCATATTCTCAATCTCCTTACTTTCTTCAATTGCAGTTACTTTGGAATGAAAACGATCAGGTAAGGATTTGAGAATTTTCTTTACAATTTTACTCTCCGAATATTTCTTTCTCAAAGTATAAGCAGTATTAGTGATGTCACTGAGTTTTGCATAGAAGTCCTTAAATTGTTCATCGTCTCTCATGGTTAGTTGTTCAAACTCTAAAGTAAGAATTTGAAGCTTGGATGACTTGACCATAGTGGTTGAGCAATCCGTAAGATGTCCCAAGCTTCTTTAACAATCTAACAAGTAGAGATCAAACGAAATTGATTAGAAGCTACGAAAGAGAATATGACATTTAAAGCTTTGGAATTCCAATTAGTATAATTAAAATCAGTTGTAGCCCACTCGTATGCATTTTTCTCTCTTTCTACACCATTTTCAATAATGGTAGGAGTTTTATATCCATGGACAATAGAGTGCCAATCTTTTTCATCAAGGGATTGGATATAAACTTGAATTCTAATTTTTCAATAGGCATAATTAGTACCATTTAAAACTGGTGGTCTAAATAGAGTTCCGTCCATATCTAAGTTTCTTTGGATCGCACTTAAAAAGTGTACCATCTCTGATGCCAATTGAAAGTTCTAAAACCTAGATTAATTAAATTAAAAATAATTTTTAATCTTAATTAAACAAGCAATGGGATGTAACGCAATCGAATCGGGCAAGTAATAAAAATAACAGTTGACTCGCACAACAGTGTTCGTTTATCTAATCTTGTTAAATGCAGAAATTAAAGAATTAAATACGAACACAAGATGTAACGTGGTAAATCCTGAAGGGAAACATCCACGGGCCCCCATGCCATAGGTAAAAACAATCCACTAATAATAATCTTGTTCAAAAATACAATAGTATCGGTTTTTGTAATTTCACAAAATTAACAAAATAATAATAATAATAAAACAGATCAACTCCCTGTGATACTTCTTCTTCTGACTTGTTCATGAAGTAGAATCAAACCCACCGGTCTTGACTTTATCACCACATTTCTATTGTATTTGACCGCAACCACCATTTGGATTAAGAACCCACGTTCTTAACTTCACGTAAAGTAGCTTGAACAAAATACAGAATTGTTCGTTGAGCACTAATTAGTTCTAGATTCTTCAATGAGTTTAAAGAAAACTTTTTTGCTTTGAAAGTTGAATCAATGAAGTATCGAGTCTTGTTTTTTCCCAATGAATTCGGCCAGCTTTTGCTTAGAGAAAACAAGAACAAAAATTATATTTCAAAACCTTAATTCCTTATTGATTTCTACTCTTACTTATAGTTAAAGTAGAAATCAAATTAAGAATTATTTCTTACCTAAAAATCTGCAACAAGAATGGTAAGAAAATTAGTAGGAAAGAATATATAGAAAGATATTCTTAGATTTGTAGAAGGAAAGAATTTTAGAAACTAAATATTTCATTCCTAAACAAATGTAAGAGAATAAGAAAATATTCTTTAACCTACAAAAAGAGCTATCAATAATATTCAAGAGATCATAATATATTAAGTATAAAAATAGAATAAAATCGCAGCTTTACTGATCTGGAAAAATAATCCGCTTATCAACCCAATCAGTCAAAACTGGCGTTATCCAGACCAGTCAGAAACGAAAACGTTGACCTGCTCTTTTATCATTAAAAATCAGTTATATTTATTAAGTGGGCCAAGATATAAAAAGTGAAAAATATGACACATATTTTTCCAACAAATGCAATATGATAAAAATATAAGCAAGTTCATTAGAATTCTTTTTTAAACAAGAAGACCAAAAGAATTATCAATAGCTTTTGAAACTTTTCTTGAACTAAAATACGTTTCATTTTTGTTCTCAAATAGAAAAATTACATTTACTAGTAAAGACACCCAAGTCAAAATGATGCACGATATCTCAACAAATAAGAGTACACACCAACAAGCACCTCCAAGATAATCACGCAGAAAACTTCAAGGCCTCAATATACATAGTTTTCGATTTTCGTGGTTTTGTGAAATTCGTGATCTCAGATCAAGGGAATTGTCAAACAGGTAAAGTCTATTTGATAGTTTTAAATAATAACAATAATCCAACAGAAACAAGGTATTGAAAATATAATCAATAGCAAAGTCAAAAACTAATTAAAACACAAGTTACAATAATGGGCACGTAAATTCTTAGCAACAACCAATGGTTACCCCACAAGGTAACTCCAAACCTAATGGTCACTCACAAAATGGCCTCGCTATTATAGAAATTTAAAAGAAAATGGATCACTAATTTATCGAGTGGACCAATCGATGGTTTATAATATCGGAGAGATGCGAATTTATTTATTTTATTCTTACTTTTGCAGATTTAAATTTAAGTAGTTTTGGAGCAGAAAAATGACACAAAGTTCAAATTCAAACTGTCCAACAAATGCACTGCTGTCTGAATATTAATCTGCTAATAATAAAAATAAAATTCTGAATCATAAATAAGTGATTCCAACCCAAAATAATTACGAAATTTTTTTTGGCCGAAATAGTTCTGCTGTCGCTGCCAGTCTTTCACCTATCGCCTTTCGGTCGTCCATCAATCGTCCGCCAGTCGTCCTCCATCTTCAGTTGTTGCCACCTTAACTTCCAGTCTAATAAGTTGTTTCAAAAGCTAACCAAGCTCGTACCAGATTGTAAGATATAATCTCTATAAAAACACCAAGTTAATCAAGATTATATAAAATAGAAACAAAAGTAATTGGATAATAAGTAGAAGCAAAAGTAAACTCCAAGCTATAGTAATGGAACGACAATGGTGGAAATGAGGCTAAGATTTTAGCTAATCTCCAACAATGTTAACACTACAAATAATGGCCTAAGCACACTCCTAATCAACTCGAAAAATTCCTCTCAAAAAGGGAAAGGTGAAACTTCACAAAAAAGATGAAGAAGAGGCACAGATTCGATCGAAAAAGAAATGGGTAGCCGACTTTTCACACAGGAGCAGAAAGATGATGAATAGGTATGTGTGTGTTATGTACACACCAAAAAGTCAGCCCACATAAATATATATTGCTCACTCAAGGACCAAACTAAGAGCCCTAATTTAAGTGGGTTAACTTAGAATCGATCAGACGAGTAACTGGGTCGAGACCTATTATCCAAAGTTGACAATAAAGTGTTTTGACCCGTCTTTGTAATTAGGCTGCCTAATTGTTAGAGATTGGGCAATATAATAAATCTTCAATCGTTGGCCGACCTACGAAGTATAGTTAAACCAACCCATTTAATCATCATTGCCAATTTAATTTGTTTGGGACCAAAAATCCCAACAAAGAGTTTATCCACCTATCACATTCTTAGAATTTTGATCGTTGGCATCATTCTATCCTTCTAGAACAATCCTTTTAAACGAGTGCGTCTAGTGCATACCTAGGAGCCCCTTGTAGCTTCCTTTTGTCAAAGATTTTGAGCCGGGTAAGATGCTTGTGAATAAAAAAGGATATCCAATTTATTAAGAAATTTAAATAAATGTTGTAAAATTATAGATAATGATGAATAACTATTTGATTTTACCTATATGTATATGTATTTATCTTCTTATTCCAGAAGAGTGTATTCTACTCAAATTGTAACTCCCATTGAAACTCTATAAATAAGAGTAATTGTTAAAATAAATTTTCATACAAATCTATTTGACTCTCTCTATTCTCTTATAGTATTCTCTCTAGTTTATAATATGTTATCAGCACGAAAAAACTCACCAAAAATAGGGAGAAAATATGAGAGCAACAATTTAGAAAATTCAGCAGAATCGCCAAGATGCGTGTCAGTAATCAAATATTGATATCTCAACACTCCGTGGTCAGATCGTTGTAAAATTTTGACAACAAGTTCAAAATTGAATATTATTAAAATTCCACGGTTAAGATCAAGATCATACCATTAATTTATGAGAAATCGTTACTTCAACAGTAACTGAATTTTTGAAGAATTTGAGGGTATTCAAGTTATCTAAATCTATCAAATTCAAGTACTATTTTCATCTAATGACTATCTTCCTATTCCAAGTAAGTTTATCCTTACTAATCTTGTGATTATATTTTGTAAGATTGGAGTTAAATCTTTTGTTGTAACAAATTAAATGCTTTTAAAAAAGTAAAATTTTATATGAATAGTATTGAAGAAAACTATGTTGATATTCTTGAATAAACTTAACACAACTACATAAATATTTAAGAAGAATATTATTTTGTTATTCCTAGCGGAATCAAAATCTCATGCAATTCAATATTCTAGAAAAATATTGTATTTCAACAGCGCAACTTTATAAGATTTTTTTAATTGTGCTAATCTTGAAGAGATACAAATTATATTAATATTTTAGAACAATGTTACTTGTCCTTAAATATCGTGACATTACAAAATTAATATTCCAGAAGAATATTGAATTATTGCTCCCGAAGAAGCATAATTTTTTTTATAGATATTATTGAAAAAAATTGTATTGTTATTCTTGAAGAATTGTCTAATATTAAGATTCAATATTCTAGAAGAATATTGTAAATGGTTTTTGTTGATACACAACCTGACTTGTCACAACGGCCAAGAGACTCTCCATTCTTTTGGAATGTAGGTCCTACCATGAAAGAGAGGTCCTACCAAGTTAAGTCCTACCAAACCAATATGGAGAGAGGTTTCCCTAGTTAGGGAGATCCTACCACGATAGGTCTTACCACCGTCACCCTACCCAAACTTACTTGTGTTGTAGGTCATGCCGCAGTCACCTATTATTACATTCACGTCTTCCCACATGTCAAATGTCAAACTAGCCGTCGTAATTAATGTGGATGTCACTTCACATTAAATGTCCACAAAGGAGATGTCTTGTAAGCATTTAATGCTCAGCTTGGCATTAAATTTATGTAATCATCATATATCTTCCTATAAATAGGAGACATAAATGTCCAAGAGGTCGGACAATGATTGCTGAAATAAAAAGCACACGTAGAAAGATTATACAAACAGGTCTTTCATTACATATTTGCATATCTATTGCTTACTTCGACCACGACCGACCTCAATACTTAAACACCAAGTTGGCTTGAAAACGGTCTCATCATTTTCCAACGTCAACAGTTTTGAAAGAAACATAACTTTGTAAATATCAATATTTTATTAGAATATTACTTTCTCTCGAAGTGCATAATTGTATAAGATCTAACATAATAATATATTGTTGCTCATGAAGTAGTACAATATTATATTAATATTCTAGTAGAATATTACTTGCTCCCGAAGAACATAATTTTATAAGATATAATATTAAGTAATTGTTCCTGAAGAGCATAATTTTATAAGATCTAATATTTTATAAGAATATTATGTTATTACTCCCGAAGAAGCGTCAATTTATTACGAATCAATATTTCAAAAGAATATTTTGCTATTGCTCCTTAAGAGCATAACTTTACATGTTTCAATATTCTTGAAGAATATTGTGTTGAGTTCTCGAAATAGTACATATTCTGAAGAATATTATATAATCAAATATCATGAAGAGTTGTGATCTGAATTCAAATTTTAAAAATATATGATTATCCCTGAAGGAAAGTGTACAATAACTTTTATACGTATTGGTACTAATATGTATATGGTGAAACAATTCTAGATCTACAAAATATATTTCTTGATTTAGAATATGGACATTCATTTATTGAGTATAAGAATGAGCATTTCACGAGGATGATAAAACTAATACATGTTTACTAGAAATTTGTGTGATTGATTATTAGTTGTTAATCGTGATTGAAAAGTAATACGCCTTATATTTGCTCAATTTCTCTACTAGAGGAATTTTATTTAAGCAACGTGTAAATGATTTCTTAATGTGGAATGTATTTATGTAGGGGTTCATTCTTTGCTAGTAGATATATGTATATGAAGTTTAGTAATCATATACAATTTAACTATGTATGCAAAACATACATATCTATGGGTTGTGTGCTATAATCTATAACTAAGAAATTATTAGGTCGTACTTTATTTTTTATACATTATCTACATTATCAATTAATTAACTTGAATTCGCAAATACTAATATGATAATTAGTGATCTATTTTTCAATTAAGATATGTCGATTTTTCTTTAAAATCTCGTGTCATGTATATTTTGATGTCCAATGCATATGACTATGAAAGCATACTAGATGTAATCGATGCTGTTAAACAAATACTTTTACTTGTATATGGTTTTTGATTATTTTATTGACAAATGAATATCTTTTGATTATGATGTATAAGTGAGAGACTATATGAATATTTGACGTGGATGGGCATAATTTCACTGCATGTATATTAAGTCAAATTTTATTGAATTGAACTTAAAACTAGTCAAAGCATGTCATGCTAAAATTGAAATTCTGTTTGGCCCATTATTTTGTTAACTGTACTCTGAGATTGTTTTATGTTCTCCATACATCTACAAGGTTTTGTTTGTTAAACAATATTATTTTGTGTAATATATTTAATGTACTCTATTTGAAAATATTAGTTAATGGTTTATTCAAATTTGACCATTTGGCTAATTTAGAGAAAAAATATATAATTTTTCTTTATATTAGATGCATATTCTATGACTATAGAAGCATGATTGTTTGGATTGATATGGTTGAACCATTGGCATGCTTTTAATTTATTCAGAGCCTAACATTTGATACTTAGTGTCATGTAAGTACTTGAATGTTTCTCACTTATGTTATAATTATTTGGTTCTTTATTGATTATGAGAGATGGACATTCAATAATATATGTCCATCACCTATTATGCGTACCTATTGTGTGTCCAAGCACCTCGTTGAAATTGTCATGACTTCTTGAAGGAGAAATGAGAGAGAAAAAATATTTTAACATTAATATAATATCGATTATGCAAATTTGATTGAAAACTTTAGAAGAGTCAATATTATGTTACTCGGTTTTTTTAAATTTGTTTATATAAATATTAGTACAATTGAAACAAAACAAATCTTCGTATTGAACTTAAAGTTCACTTTGTCTTGAAGATTTTTATTTTTTGGCATGATCGGTTAGACCATATCTCGGTCAATAATGATCTGAATAACTACTAATAATATCTATTGAAAACCATAAGATTTTTTAATTTAATGAATTCTCACTTTCTACTCGTTTTCATGATATATAAACCTGAAGACCTTCAATAGCTAAAATCGGGACTGAATTTCCTATATTTCTGAAAATTATTTAGGGTGAAGTATAAGGCCCTGTCACTCTCTATGTTGTCAGCGATTTTATGTGTTTAATATTCCGCAAGTGTACGAATCGCTCAAGTAATAAAATAGATTATGAGTTCAAGTATCGTTGTTGGAGATTTAGTTTTAATTTTTTTCAATTATTTTAACACTAATTCGAACTTTCTTTTATTTATTTGCTTTAATTACTTATTAATATTTTCTTTAGGTATTACAGTGTTTGCTTTGTTTCTTTTTAGACCATTGCATGCGAAGTGTGAGACACGAGTCTCTAATTTCAATTGATCCAAAGATTGAACGCACTTTTCACCGTATGCAGAGAGAAGCAAGAAAGATACAACTAAAAGACCAAAAAACAGCAAGACATAATACAAAACAACGAGATCACTCAGACAAGACAGGAGATTGATGAAGACAATATACTAGTTGGAGACTTTTTGACTCCACAGATCATTCAGAACCAATCTAGCATTGTCTACCCACTTTTTGGACAACCGAACTTTCAGTTGAAGACTAATGTCATTCATCTATTTCAGAATTGACATCAATTCTTTGGTAGGACCGATGAGAATCCACATACACACGTTTCAAGATTCTTGGAAATGTGTCAACACTTCAAATATCAAGAAATCTCAGATAATGCCATCCAGCTACGTTTGTTCCCACATACTCTTCGGGACAAAGCTCTTGAGTAGTTGGACTCACTGCCAATTGATAGCATAACTACCTGGAATAATCTAGCCCAAAAGTTCTGCACGAAATTATTCTCACCAGCAAAGGTTTTGAAGTTGAAGCATGATATATCCATATTTCAACAATCAGAAACAAAATCTTTTGATAAAGCATGGAACAGATTCAAAAATATGCTAAGGAAGTGTTCTCATTATGGTGTTGGCAAGGGGCAACAAATTCAGTATTTTTATGCTGGACTACTTCTATCATGTAACGGTTCTTTATCTACCAAAACAGTGGTTGAAGCTTTGGATTTTTTTGAAAGATTAGCTACCACCACTGCCATGTAGCCATCAAACAGAGTCGTACACAAAAAAACTGTAGGAGTACATGAGATAGATACTTTCACAGCGTTATCTGCCAAGATAGATTCATTGGTACACAAAGTGGAAAGTATGTCATATTCAGTCAATCCAGTGCAAATAAAGAAATCAACATGTGAAGAATACGAGCCAGTCGTAGTACATCAGAATGTCATATTCTATCACTACACCCTGAGTCGGTCGATTATATTCAAGGTGGTCAGCGCCAACAAAATAACCCATACTCCAACACATATAACTCGGGTTGGCGAAACCATCCAAATTTTTCTTGGAGAGATAATCAGAATAATATCATACCACAGTTTCAGCATCCAGAAAAGAGTATATCATTAGAAGACTCAATCTGTAAATTTATCGAGAGAATCGAACAGTTCATGAACAAGATAGAGACTAATATTCAAAATCAAGGCGCTTCAATAAAGAATCTCGAGACACAAATGGGTTAGATGGCAATTGCTCTATCAGGCAGAGAACCAGGTACTATGCCAAGTAATATAGAGGTGAATCCCAAGAAACGTGTTAAAGCTATTACTAATAGAAGTGGGGTTCAGTTACCAGAGATCCGTGTAAAGAGATCAGCTGCAAATAAAGAAGTGATACCTTTCAATCGATGAGGAGCACGTAGAATGCACGGTGAGCGTAAAAAGAGATATGAAAGAGAGTTTGGCACACCAAAGGTTAAGGCAACCGTTCCTATCAAACCATATGATCTTCCGATTCCAATTTCTCGGAGGTTACATAAGCACAAGTTAGACAAGCAATTCAAAAAATTCTTGAAATCTTCAAAACTACATATCAACATCCCTTTGTAGATGCACTTGCTCGGATGCCCAACTATGCAAAGTTCTTGAAAGACATTTTTTCAAATAAAAGTAAGATGGAGGAACATGAGGCTGTGATGTGACAGAAGAATGTAGTGCGATTTTGCAAAATAAACGACCTCCTAAACTAAAAGATCTAGGGAGTTTTACAATACCTTGCACACTAGGAGATTTTTGTTTTGATAAAGCTTTGTGTGATTTAGGAGCTAGTATTAACTTGATCCCACTTTCTATTTTCAGGAAATTAGGTTTGGGAGAAGCTAAAGCAACTACGGTAACTCTACACCTAGTGATCGGTCTATCAAATATCCAAGAGGAGTTGTTAAAGATCTTTTGGTAAAGGTGGACAAATTTATCTTCTCAGCTGATTTCATCATTCTTGACATGGAGGAAGATAAAGATGTTCCACTTCTTCTTGGTCGACCATTTTTAGCCACTGGTAGAGCTCTAATCGATGTACAAAAAGGCCAACCGATTCTAAGACTTAGTGAGGAGCAGGTGTCACATTTGATGTCTTCAAGGCAATCAAATATCCAACCGAGTCGATAGTCGCTTTAAAGTTGATGTGGTTGATAATACGCTTCATGAAAATTTTCAACTCAATAATCCATCGATCTTTTGAGGTCTCAGATTGTGCATTCTCAATCCACTCAAGCCGATTCTGTTGAGGTTGAGATGTGCGCAAGGTATCTTGAAGCTAACCCTCCATATATATCGCCCCACCACGCTTTGAGAAGTTTGGCACGGGTTCTACAAAACATCTACCTTCATTCAACACCTCCAATAATAGAGCTCAAGCGGTTGCCTTCTCATCTCCGCTATGCCTACTTGGAAGAATCATCTACTTTACCGGTGATAATCGCTAACTCTATTAGTGAGCTTGAAGAGAAAAAATTACTCCGAGTGCTTGAGAACACAAGACAGACTATTGGGTGGTCTATTGCGACATCAAAGGCATTAGTCTTACATCAGACAGCATAAAATCCTCATGGAGGACGATTTTAAACCAAGTATTGACAATCAAAGGAAGCTAAATCCTAATATGAAAGAAGTGGTCGAGTAGAAGTCATGAAGCTAATAGATGCCGGGATTATCTACCCAATCCCGATAATGCTGCTTGGGTCACCCGGTTCAAGTAGTGCCAAAGAAGAGAGGATCATCAGTAGTTCGAACAAAATAATGAGTTGATTCCAACCATAACAATCACACGGGATGGAGAGTTTGCATTGACTACTGCAAACTCAACACTTCTGCTAAGAATGATCACTTTCCCCTTCCATTTATTGATAAGAAGTTAGAAGGACTGGCCGGATATTCCCATTACTACTTTTTAGATGGATACTCGGGTATAATCGATTCCAATTGCACCAAGATCAAGAGAAGACTACATTCACGTGTCCCTATGGTACTTTTGCTTACCGTATGATGCCTTTTTGTCTATGCAATGCTCCCCGCCACTTTTCAACGTTGCATGATGGCCATCTTTTTGATATGGTGGAGAAATTTATTGAAATATTCATGGATGATTTCTCGATGTTTGGCTCATCCTTTGATGAGTGCTTGGAGTACCTACACCGGTTTTTGCGTTGAAGGTAAAGATACAAACTTAGCTCTTAATTGGAAAAAGTGTCACTTCATGGTTCAAGAGGGTATCGTGTTGGGACATCGGATTTTAGCTAAGGAGATTGAAGTGGATAAAGCAAAAATTTAGGTTATAGAGAAATTGCCACCACCAACTTCATCCAAGGGTATTAAAAGCTTTCTTGGGCATGCCGTGTTCTATCGTCGCTTCATCAAAGACTTCTTGAAAATCACAAAGCCTTTGTGTACCTATTCAAGTTCAAGGATGTGCCTTATGTCTTCTCTGAAGAGTATTTATTGGCATTCAACACTCTAAAAGAGAAGCTCATTTCAGCACCTGTGATAATTGCACCTAATTGGAGTCTACCGTTTGAATTAATGTGTGATGCAAGCGATTATGCAGCTTGGAGTAGTGTTGGGATAGTGAAAAGATAAAAATTTCATATGATACACTATGCTAGCAAAACTTTGAATGATGCACAGCTCAACTATGCCACTACTGAGAAGGAGCTCCTAGCTATAGTCTATGCCTTTGACAAATTCAGATCATATCTTGTTAGATCAAAGGTGATAGTCTACACTGATCACGCAGCCTTGAAATATTTATTGGCAAAGAAAGATGTAAAAGCGGGCCGATTAGATGGGTGTTACTTCTACAAAAGTTTGATTTGGAGATAAGAGACAAGAAGGGAAGCGAGAATATAGTAGCTAATCATCTCTTCGAGACTTGAAAGCGGGAAGAACATACGAGAGAAAATGGATATCACCGAGGTGTTCCCGGATGAACATATTTTCACTTGGAAAAAGCACCATGGTTTGCTAATATAGTAAATTTCTTAGCCAAGTCTATCATCCCACTTTGATTATTCAAGTCATCGAAGAAGAAATTTTTTCGACTTGAAGTACTATTTTGGGAAGATTCCATTCTCTATAGACGGGGGTCCAGATCAAATAATTAGGCAATGTATTCTCAAGAAGAAGTCCCTCGAGATACTTGAGCATTGCCACTCTTCACCCTCGTTGGACACTTTGGTGCATCTAAAACAACTGTTAAAGTTTTGATCACTGGGTTCTATTGGCCTTCTTTCTTCAAAGATGCATACCTTTTATGAAGGATGTGATCGGTGCCAACTCACGGGAAATATCTCGAAAAGGAATGAAATGCCTCTTAATAGTATACTTGAGGTCGATCTTTTTTATGTATGGGGTATTGATTTCATGGGGTCATTTCTCTCTTCATTCTCGAATCAATATATTCTGATTGTTGTCGACTACGTCTCCAAATGGGTTGAAGCAGTCGCATTACCTACCAATGATGCACGGGTTGTGATGGATTTCTTTAAAAAATGCATTTTCACGCGTTATGGCACACCCGAGCCATTATTAGTGATGGGGGTAAACACTTTTGCAATCGTTATTTTGAGTCTTTGTTGGCAACATATGGCGTTCGACATCGTATTGCTACTCCTTATCACCCTCAAACCAGTGGGCAAGTGGAAGTCTCTAACTAGGAATTGAAGCGGATTCTTGAGGTGACAAAGAGTTCATCAAGAAAAGTTTGGTCAAAGAAACTAGATGACGCTTTATGGGACTACCGGACAGCTTTTAAAACTCCTATAGGCATGTCTCCATATCGGCTAGTTTTTGAAAAAGCGTGCTATCTACCGGTTGAGTTGGAACATCGAGCATATTGGACTGTGAAGAAGTTGAACTTTGATTTGAAGGCAGCCAGTGAAAAGAAGACTCCTTTAGTTGAACGAAATGGATGAGTTTCGATTGGAAGCCTATATGAATGCAAAATCAGATATAAGGTGCGTACCAAAAAGTGGTACGATATACATATTCAAAGAAGAAATTTTGAGGTTGGACGATGAAGTCTTGTTGTATAATTCTCGCCTCAAGCTTTTTTCGGGCAAGTTGAGGTCTCGATGGTTGGGTCCTTGTACAATCACCAAAGTCTATCCATATAGGATGGTAGAAATCAATCATGAGAGCAAAGGAACTTTTAAAAGTCAATAGGAGGTTGAAAGTCTATTGGGCGGTGGATTCTCGAAAAAAAAAGTCCACAGTTCATCTTGCACACCAAATGATCAACCCGAAAAGTCGAGCTCTAGAATATAAATCGAGCGCTTAATGTGAGGCAACCCATTTTTCCATCCCTTTATACTTTTTTAACTTATTTCTTTTAGTATTGCATGTGGTTAGGGATTTTGCTTTAGTTTTTAGCTTTAGGCATACCGTTGTCGTTTTTCAAATATTTTTTTTATACACTTAGATAAATGTCATAGGGATAGTTTTAAGTTTAAAATTTTAGGTACACATAGTTTTAAGTTTAAAATTTTAGGTACACCATCTTTGTATTTTCAATTTTGCACTTAAGTTTTCTAGGTTCACCGTATGCATTTTAGCACCAATTTAAGATTTCATATCATATAGACTTAGATAAATTAGTCAAATGCATGAAGTGATTTTTAGCAACGTTTATTTGTTTTTCACTATTTTTCGCTTAGGCATGTGCTTAAAATTTCACATGTTAAGTTATGCCTTAGTAAATTTGCTTCTTTTGCATTTAGTTAATCATATTTGCATGTCGGCATCGTCTCATTTTCGTATGTCATGAATGTTTAACATTTTAAGTACATGCTACATTCATATAGTTGTATTTCAAAAAAAAAAAAAAAATCGCTTTTCAACTATCGACCCCTTTTATCCCTCTCAACTTTCAATTCCAATCGTATTTCAATCTTCCATTAATCAATCTTCGATCATATAATAATTCTTTCCACATTACATTAACATCAAAGTTCCTCACTTTGGCGAGCTTCTTCCTCCAAGGTATGCCTTTTCCTCCACTTCATCTTCCACGTATATGCTTGTTGGTTTGAAAATTTTGCATTTTTATCTTGCTAAATTGAGGAGAATGGGCTTAGGTAGATGTTGGAGTATTGAATTGTTGCTTTTAAGTGTAAATTTTTGGGCTAGTTCAAGCCCCCAAGTCATTTACATTCTATGAGAAAATTGACACCTTCCATATGTTCGATCAAATGACTAAGTGATGATTCTTGTGCAATTAAGGCTAGTTCTCGATTAGGCATTGTTGATATACTTTTAAGCTTGCTAATTGTACCTACTTTCAATGGATTCCATATTTTCTTCTTCTTTTTATTTTCTTATTATTATCAAAAACTTATCAGTGATGTTATATTCCGCAAGTGTACGGATCGCTCAAGTAATAAAATGGATTATAAGTCCAAGTATCGTTCCCACAAGAATTTAGATAATTCAGTTGCAATTATATTAACTTTAACCGAATCTAATGAACTTTGGAAAATTGGAGATTTTATGATTAAAAACTAATTAAAATAATAAACTAAAAAAAACTTAAATAATTATGGCTCAATTAATTGAAAGATTAAGCTGGTGAAAGATTGATTTAACTTTAAAAAAGAAAAGTATTAGAATTCCGAATCCACTTATAGTTGTTCATTCATCTATCTTGATTCTTGGTTTTGACAAATTACATCAGCTATGAAAATCAATATCCCTAGATTGTTCAACATTTTCTCTCGAATAAAGTTAAACATATTCATATGTATGACTCGACTATATTTCTATGACGAATGCGAATACAAACAAATGCATTAAATCTCTATGGATAATTAAAGATCACCTAAAGCATAGCGGTATATTTTCTATCCCCTATCGGACTTTAAGATAATTAAAATAGCGTCTACATGCTTTCGATCTTTCGATAGTAAAACAAACCAAAACAATCATACAATTACTACGTATATAATTGTAGATGCAAATAAATCAAAATTAATTATTCAAAACTATATTAAAATAAATCGTCAAAAACCAAGTCTCAAGATGAAAGAATTTAAACGACAAGCTTCATCGTAATCCTAGCACTAATTAAACTAGCATAGCATACTAATAATAAGAAAATAAAAAGGAGAATAAAATATGGAATTCATCACCCGGAGAAGAAGAAAACCTGAAAGAGTAATTTTTTGATCTTGATCTCCGTTGAATTCTTCAAAAGAGCAATCTTGATCTCCGTTTGATGTGTTTTCGTCTATGTTTTTCTCCCAAAAACTCAACAACCTATTATGAGTTAATAACTCCTATATATACTATCCTAATGGTACCCCAAAAGATCCCAAAAATATACGAAATCCGCGGTTAATACATTTCCTAATCGAACTAGAAGTTTAAAAAGGAAATAAAATTCACATAGATAAAATTAACACTCAGCGATCGTCCTGGACAATTGCCCAGGCTAGCTGTTTCCTTTCTGCTAGTGATGTATGCTTATAATTTCTAATTGTACTGGTTTGGTCTTCTAACTTTTCATTCCGTCTGATTTAGTCCTCCATCTTTTTATAACATCCAATTTGGTCCTTCAACTTTCCAATTGAATGCAATTGAGTCCCCATACTTCCGATACATCTTCTAATTTATTGCCTTTTTATCCATTCTTTTCTAATTTCTTACAAACAGGTCCAAAACTGAAATATACGAAATAACAAACTAAATTAAGTAGAAAATCAACAATATAACGAGTTAAAAACTTAGTTTAAAGGCCCGAATAAGTGCATAAAATGCACTTATCAACTATCTAGATATTATTTGTATCTAATTAATACATCTTTTAAATGATTGCATGATGTTATCATATATTCATAACTTGAAGTTTGAGAGGTTACTTGCTCAAATTTTAAATTATGAGTATAATTTTCAGATTAGACAATCAAAACAGTGTGTCTTGTTAATGTTGTAGGGATAAATCTCAAATTTTTAATAAATATTAATTGGGATGATGATAAATAGTTTAGCACTATTGTTTGTTATACGTCTCTAATTAATTTCTAAAACATTATCATTGAGAACAAAGTGCTTTTTATTTTTGTCCAGAGAATGCTATTTTAGCTGCAGCAACACTTATATTCATCATGCCGACATTAAAGTTATCTCCGCTATAGTTGGCTTATGATCAAAGCCTAATATTATCCATCTATTGATTTTTATAGTGCAGTGTATGTACAATCGGTATACTATAGTGCACTGAGTTGGACATTAAAGAATATTGAGAATACATGTTTAGTTTGAATCCATATAAATATTTTAAATCCTAACGAGTGATATTTTATAATTCAATTTGCGATTGTCATTTTGATAAGACGGTTTTCTCAATATTAGGGAGGAGAAATTAAGTAGCTGGAAAGAATAAGTAAAAATACATCATATTATGTTTTCTAGATCCTCGCACAATGACAATACGAACCAGAAGTTTGATAGATAACTCATTTGAAAGTTATACAATAGACAAACGCATTTACTGACCAAAGAGATTAATCAAGTCTCATATACCAGCTTTAAATACTTCAATTCATGTTGACGTCCTAGAAGGACAATCCGTTAATATTATATCTGGTAATGGCACGCCTGAAGCGTGGTAACATTTGATTCCAAAACAAAAATCATAAAAAAAAAAAAAATAGAGCAAATAGTAAAGATGGTCCCATTGAGGAGATATACTCTTGGAGAGTATATAGACAAACTAATCGTAAAATTCGAGAAGATATTCACGTACCTGAAATATTGAAATGAAGATATTTCAATAAGTTATGTTGTTATGGAAAAAGAAATGGAATCAAAATTAAATTGTTGTTGACAACACTTTTGTACATAATTTAATACTTCATATTATGAAAAGTAGCGAGGATATTGAAGGAATATATGTCAAAGATTAATTGGTCAAATAAAATGATGCAATTCAAACAAATTGAACTTATTTACAGTTCAAACATCTAAAGGTGTACACTTATACGAAAAGAAAATGAGAAAAATGAAGTTGTAACATTTAATGTATGACTCTTTACATTATGAATTTCACAAAGGATTATGTAAAGCAATCACAAGTCTATGTCTTGTTAGCCTGTCAATGCATAACACTAGATATGCATATAATGAATATTGTTATAACTAATAATACCATGTATATAAATTCCTGGATGATTTAATATGTATGAAGCTAATAATTCAATTTTTTCGAAAACTTAATCGATCAAAGTACAGTGTTTGAAGTGATATTATCATGGGGTAGAGTAAATCGCATTGTACTCTTTTTTCTTGATGAAATATTGTTCCATTGGATTTTTCTAGCAAGATTTTTAATAGGGCAGCTTTAGTAGCGTATTCAAAAGAATAATATACTCATTTTCTTTCACTAAGATTTTCCCATAGAATTTTTCCTAGTAAAGTTTTAACGAGTCATATTCTTTCTTTAAATGACATCCCGACATCCGGTGATAAGTGTTATAAATATCAAAGTTATGGATATCCATAACCTACAAAATATTTACACTCAATATAACTCTATCATTATATTTGTGAGTTACAAATTGTATACTGAGACCTTTGAAAGGAGCAACAAGAAGATCCGTTTTAATAAAATTGCATCGATTGTCATACTAACTCTGATCAACCAAAGGTGGTAGTGTATGTATAGATTGTATTGCTTGGAAGTCAGTAACAAGACAACAATATGAAACATATTTAACCGTAATTGTTTTATACAAGTTTTAGAAAGATAGTGAAATTGAAGACATTAAGCCACAAGATATGGATAGTTTGATACAATGAATTTCATTGATTGAAATCAACGAAGTAAGATTTTCTTTCGTTCGTGTTTTGTCACATTGACAAAGTTAGAACAAGGCAACATTTGATTACTCCAAATTTTTATAATATTTTTTCGTTCGTTTGGTATTTTTGTCCTATTAGATTTTTGCCAAACAAAGTTTCTAACGAATCGATTATTGTGTAAATAAGTCATTCAAAGAAGATTATTGTAAAATTGTAGATAATGATGAATGACTATTTGATTTTATCTAGATGTACATGTAGTTATGTACTTACTCCAGAAAAATGTACGGTAACTCTCATTGAAACTATATAAATAAAATAAGAGTTATTATTATATAAATTTACACACAAGTCTATTTGTAGTGATGGCAACGGGACGGATTCGGATCGGATTGGGCCTGATCCATATCTGCCCCACAATAATTGTAAGAGATTCATATCCGCGATTGATCCGTATTTGATCGGGGCGGATTAGAGCACTGATCCGCATGCAGAGCCGGTTTTTTTTTTTTTTTCAATTATCATTCAAAAAAATTAAAATATATTTAAACAAACTTTACTACTATAAGTGGAGGTCCAATATTTATAAGTGACTCAGTTGGAAAACACAATTTTCAATTGCTTAAGAGCCTAATTTTGCCTAATAGATCCATATTGAGATGCCAACATTAATCATAGCCTTGGGGCTCTTATACATTAACGTGGAAATGGTCAATGTTATAGGGGTTGATAAATTAAATTTCATCTCCAAATGTTCCAATTAACTCTTCATATAATTATGTACAGATACCATCAGAACAATTATATTATACAAGTATCCTATACGACCTTTTCAAAAAGTAGGTAGATATGCATTAAGATTAGGATCAGTAGAAGGAAGATCAACAAATTAGTTTAACCACAAGCAATCGAGCAAGTATAACATAATTAAGACAAATGGAGCAACATGTGATGAAAATTGGCATTGGAAACTGGAAACTTGCAAAAGAATACATACATATTTTCTTCATAAAATCTTATGCCAAAAAAAATATAATTTGCCTAAATTTTCTCCACAAATCTGATGCCAAAAATACAACTTCTTTACAGTTTATTTTCTAAAAAAT
This sequence comes from Forsythia suspensa, assembly GCA_023638005.1. Lineage (NCBI taxonomy): Eukaryota > Viridiplantae > Streptophyta > Magnoliopsida > Lamiales > Oleaceae > Forsythia > Forsythia suspensa. The sequence goes on along the minus strand of CM042666.1, from coordinate 30,525,695 downwards.
TAAACCAAAAAATAAAAATAAAAAAACAATTTCTTATAAGGGCTGTTCTTTTTCTTTTTCCTTCTTTTATCCTTCTTTCTCGGATGTTCTTCTTCGACCGGTGGTGGTGGGCGGCTATTTTTCAGGTGGTGGGCAACTGTTTTCAAGGTGGGCGGCTGTTTCTTTGGTACGAATAGAGGCAGTGAGGCAACGAGGCGGCGGAGATTTATGTTTCTGCCTTTCTGGTCCAGAAATAGAAAGGCACCAGAAAGGCAACATTACATTTACATTAGGTATAGGATAACAGGAATTAGGAAATTTTAATTGCAATTTCAACCCCAAACCCAAAGCTTTGATTTTTAGTCTATTTAATTCTTTTTTTAAAAAAAAAAAACCACTGCAGATCTCAAATATCCGCCCCGCCTCATCCCCGCCGACCTGCAAATCAGAGATTTTTCGCCCACTCGAATTGGATATCCATCAGGTTTGGGACAGATCGGATATTTTTATCATCACTATCTATTTGACTATTTTCTTCTAATATTCTCCCTAATTTATACCAATAAGTAAATTTATTACCACTTAGCTTATAATGACGACAAATCCAAGAAAAATAGTTATTGACAATTTTAACGTAAAAGAGAATGAAATTTATGAAGCTTCAACTTTCAATACTAAAAATGGAGAATCTTCCAAGTTCTGGGAGGCTCCATCAACGCTGCATACTTGGATTATAAATTTCAGACTAGAAGTACCAGAAGGAATTACTAGATCAAAAATGTAGAAGGATTCCACTTCTGCCACTCCAAGATACTCCTGATCAGCCCCTTCAAGCATTTCATTCGGATTTCTAGACGAGGTGCTTTTTAGCTTCTCGACGTACATATTGTAGTTGGGGAAAAGATCAGCATTACCGTCTTTCAATTGCCAAATAATCTTAACACTAAGGTTTTTCGACCCCTGAGAACCTGAAGTAAATTCAACGTATTGACTCTCGACAATCCATGATGAAGACGGTGGAAAATAAGAATTCTCAGCAGAAGTGTTGACCCTTATATGGCCAAGAACTGCATAATATTCTGATGGATCTAGAGATGCGGTCTTATCTTTCACGACTTCAGATTTTTCTGGCCTTGATTTGTAGCAAACCGCCCGAATTTCTCTCAATATGTTTCCATCCATTTCATTACTACTTTCTTGTATAACCCACCGGGTTCTTTCTCCAACTTGGTGACTCGACGTGGCATAATCACATAAGTAAAATGTTTAGAGAACCGGTTCATGGTGAGCAAAGTATTTCCAGAGGATGCGAGAAGTACTGTCTTTTTCTCTTTCTCGGCAGACAAGAACTCGAGAGCAAGACCAAGCAGAGAGTTCCCACTTAATTTAACCTGCATAAATTAATGCAAAACATGGTTTCATCTCAAGGAGATATTTTCATATATCAATAGAACATAAAAGACATCGAAAAGATTAGATAATTAAGCTTTGAAGTGTCCTGATAGCACTGAATTTTATTTCGAATATGAATCTATATACGTAAATCTAATTGACGAATGGGAGTGCTTACAGAATACGTGAAGTGAATTGGGAATTCCCCAAAAGAAGTTCTCCTTGAAAGAGGCGTGCTGTGAAAGTATCACCACCCAGAGTTCCTTTAAATGTGATGTTTCCTCCTCCGCTATAAGATGCTTCTTTGAAACTACCATTTGCAAACATACATTAGATTCAGTGCAATATACCAGTTTTTCATCAGAACTTGCAAAGAGAAACTCGCTCCTAATACATGAAATGTAATGCTGATACAGAAAATATAATTCCAATTTTGATTTCTGCATAGTGACTCCCAAAGAAGATTGAGCACATGAACAGTATAAGGGTTCACAGACTGCAGTTTCTAACTTTCTATGCAGCAAACTGCCTTACAAGGAATGGAGGAGAAATATTTCATCCTAAGAACCTCGTGTTTAAATGGACTTCAGTGGGAAAAGTATTATGCTGCTAAGTAAACGGAGGTGCTTCTAAACATCAATCATCATATACATGACCAAATCATGTTATCGTACATTACGTGATAATTTGAATCATGACTATAGTGTTCATGAACAGAATGTATACTAAAATGATATAAACTGGCGAAGCTACTTACTTGATGACAACTTGGATTGGCTGAGTGGTAGGGTCTCCAGGATACTCAATAAAAGGCTGTAATAAAACATACAAGTCAGGACAACTGAAACCAATCCAAAAGAAAAAGATAAACAACAAAAATCTCTCCAGAGGCATACCTGAAAGCTTTGAGAAGAAATGTTGTTCCAAGGAGTGTCCAAGACTTGCTCCCCATCAACATAAATATGGTAACCACGACCCTGAGAAATAATATTATTAACCATGAGATTGCAATAGAGAGACTTAAATATAGATTTTCCAACTTTTAGCTCTTATCAATATCAGAGACAAATCATTAAATTCAGGATATACATTACGCATCAATTTGCTCATGTTATTTGTTTCATCAAGTCATTTCATAGTCTTGCCCAGCACACTTTTACATTGTTACTATCTCGTCCCATGTGGCTGTCATGTGCGAGCCACGTAAGACTTAAAAGCGACATGTCAAACGTAAGCCACATAATCAGGATAACCTTGAACTTTGGCGAGCCTCGTATGAGCCTCGCTAACGTCACTTCGTAGAGACCGAAGCTAAACGTTCCATTGTCGGCGAGGAGGGAGTCATCAACGGAGTCTGTCATTTGTGGAACCTCCTGGCTAGGTAAGAAAAGCAGAACCTCAGCCTCGCCATCCCGGAGATGAAGAGGTTGGCGAACCTATTTGCCTTGAAGAAATCCTCTAAGTCTCATTCATAGCTAGATGGAGGCTGGCGAAGTGTAAGTCGTGCAACACCACATTTCTTGCTTCAAATAAGGGAATTTCAGAATATTCTTTCAGTCATGTGGTGAAAACCCACCACCACATGGATTGAAACCGTTAAAAGTGCAAAACATAATCAAACAAGAATCAATTGCCGATAACGACCTCACCAATGAAGAAGCGACAAGTGTCCGAACAAGGTAAAAGTTCCACAAGACCCTAGTTTTCTATAAATATTCCATGCATTGTGAAGAAAGTGGTATGAAAATCAAACCCTAGCCAAATCTCTGTCCATTTTAGCTCTCTTGCGTACTTGTCTTTTTCCGACACTAATTTGACCATTAGAGTGCAAACTGCCACCGGACCAACCCTTGGTCGGTTGTCTTTACAAGCCAACAGTGTATGCAGGTTATATAACAGGTGGACAAGGAGATGGCAAGAATGTGTTGGCATCTTAATCCTACCAGAATTTTGAGGTCAACATACACTAAAAGCAACAAAAGTGAAATGACTCTTCTTCTATTTTTATGGACATGTTCCAGCACGATGCATGAAATCAAGCCTCTAATTTCACTTCCTAATGGAAAAAAGAAATCAGAATCTGGTCATTCTTTAGAGTTTAGAAACCTAATCAGGATTTAAGAACCAAATGCAAATTGGCTCAGTTGTCATTCACTAGCCAATGAACAACAGATACCGCCTACAGAAGATGTACTCCATAGAGAATAATCAAATGAAAGACAAAGAAAGAACAAATAAATGAAACACCTGTGGTCTATACCTGATTAAAATTGGAATAGAATGGAAGTATTTTCGGATAGTTTTGTACGACCCCCCATGATTTCTCAACAAGTCCCCACCAGCTGCATATATGATCCGTCAAGATGAATGCAACATCAAAACGTATCATCAACAGCTAAAATGAACTGCAAATGAGTTCCAAAGGGAGTTTAAGAAAATGCAAGTGCATTACCGATTTTGAGCAGTTTGAAAATCAGGGATTGGTTAGTCTCAGAGACCCAACCAGGAGCAAATATGGCTGCTGAAACTCCGTCTTTCTTTATCACATCAAGGGCAATATTCGTCTGTGCAAAGAAGATGATTACATTTTAAGTGAAGTTTGCAACCTTTTCACAATAGATGTACAGAAACACTAAAAACTTTGAGACAAGGTTTCTATAACTACCTTTTGAAGGCCTGTAAGTGAAAATTTAATTCATACTCTTTTATGTAGTTGCTACCGACACATATCAAGAATTTCATTTTTATGATATCTCAAAGTCCAATCCTCAGATTGGAAGATAAAAGAGTGTGCTACATGAGCTGTCACTTCTTTTTGAATATAACTCAGAACGAAAAATTTCCTTTACTAATACTGGCTTCAGTATGTAAAAATACATTTCCTAATTCAAGTAATTCAAATTTATTTAGTGAAAAAAAGACATCATTTGGACACCTGATTTTGATCAGTACAACACATTTTTGCCTTGTATTTCTCAGATTTCCATGTCTCATTGAATATGAATCATATTATAAGATTAGTTATCTTTTGTATCAGTAAAATAACTCAATGTCTAGAGTTGTGAATTGCTAAAAAGTAGCAAGTTGATACTTTTATTAAACAGACAAATAATACAGGGAATGCAGCATTTTAAAGCTATTTAAGTGAATCATAGTTAGCATAGCCATTAAAAGGCATAAGCCAATAACCAAAATTGATATATAAGTACTTCTACCTAAGGTTGAATGCCGTATTTACCTATTTCCTTTTCCTATTATTTTAACATAGAACCAACAAACTGATTCCCTTAAAAACCAAACACATGGTAAACAAATTGCCTTCAATGCTTCAGAAGCATGCCATTAACAAGAGGTTAGAAAAGAAGAAATTATATCATCAAAAACTAGTATCGCAATCTAGAAAATAATAATTATTCCCTCGTGTGCATGGTTAAGGTATTGAAACCTACAGTCCACTGTCCGCCACCATAAGTTCCCCTTCCAAAAACATCAATGCCCATGTAGACATCAAATTTTCTGTCACCAGCAACATCAGCTGATAGCTTTGGATAATCTTCCTGTATCATGTGGAATAAAAATCTCAAGGATAAAACAAAAAAAATTTCAAAGCCAAATGTATTTTGGCGATTAAAGATAAAGAAGTACCTTCCATGTATAATTCACAAAAATGCCATCACATAGGTCAAAGAAAGGCTTGTTTTTGTCATTTAATTGATCTTGCCAGCTAAGATCACCATCAATGGTAACACTGTCATACCTACACCATCACCATTAATAAGGCATTTAGTTATGTACATCTCATGACACAAAAGCAAATTTTCATTTACTTCGTTAAATCATTGAATCTACCATATAACCATAGACCCAGGTACCGCAGAGTGCATGGTCTGGCTTAAATGATCAACAAACTCTTTTAGATTAGGGATTTGCTTGGGATCCAAAGTGACTTCCATATTGAGCTGTCAATACAAAGGGGTAGCACAAGCTAAGTCTTGTGGAAATTCTATTTCTACAAAGAAATAAACTAAGGAAACATCAATTTCTGTCACTCATCAAAAGGAACAGAGATGTGAAATAATTACTCTATAGCCTGTGCAATCATTTCGAGAATCATAATGAGGCTAATATCCAGTAAATTACATAGAAAAAATCTGGTTCTTATGGAGATTCAGTACAACTAATTACATGAATATGCACTAGCTCAAAACAGAAGTAATTTGGTATAGTGCCTGCAGGACATCTGATAAACTTCTTAAAATCTACACGGAGAAACCATTTCTTTGACAATCAATATGTCAATAGAGAACTTGGTTTTAAGTTTGGGAGACAAGAAGCAAAATGACTATAAAATTGTGGCAGCCTCAGTTACCATAGATGACACAAGAAGTACCTTGGCGAGGCATAAAGCATCAAACCACTCAAGAGACTACTTCTTAATGTAAAATGAAAATTCAGCTTAGGAATGAAGATTATAAGTAGAAGAGAGAATTTTACCAGCCACCCATCAAAGTTCAAAGCAACAGCAAGCTCTGTTAATCGCTCAGCATACATTTGAGCAGTCTCCTTTGTCAATAGCAGTTGCTTGGCAAGTTTTTTGCCGTCATCCCATTCCACGATGAAAGTCCCTAATACCTTAAATTTGCAATGATCAATCAACAAACTGACTATGAACAAAAGGCCCCAAAAACTATAGCCACTCATACGTCTCTATTCATAACTTTAACTAATCATAATAAAACTCGAAAAAGGAAAGAAGATAAAAAGTTAAAAAGTAAATGAAGAAAACATAAAATATGAAGTGCAAAAGAGAGTTGCTTCGTTCCCAGCTCCAATAAAGTTGAATTTTATCAACATGTAATCATGATAAACTTTTCAAAATCAAGTCAACACGCTCTACCACAGAAGGCCAAAACAGAAAGTGGAACACAATTATGAGACAGTGAGAATAAAAGACCAAAAACGTATTATACCTTTACACCATGTCTGTGAGCAGTATTAGTCCAGCAAGGAGGCGGCAACGTGACCAAATTATGTGAAAAATACACAAATACATCAATCAAATACCAATGCCAAATCGCGTACGCATCAGCATTCCCCACCTTGCACAAATCTATCATCAGTATACCCTCCCGCCATGTCATGGCACACCAGAATCCGCGGCCTCTGAGGCATAGACGCAGCACCACGCCCCTTGCTGGTCGGCAGCGTCACAGTAGCCTTGTTGAAAGGAAAGTGAAACGATTTGAAGTAAGCCCGTGATTCCAATTCCTCAAGTGTTTTCAGAGGGTAAGAAATCGGAACCGCCGGTGCTAAAGGATCGAACGGCGGCGTAGTATCGGTTTTTCCCGCGGATGTATTGGATTCTTCCATTGATTTGGAGAGGAATGAGTGGAGGTTTTTGAGGGTGGAGAAGAATTTGGGGTTGTGGGTCTTTATATAGGCGCGAAGGGACATTGGAGATTGGGAAGACGAGATAATCCATGGAAGTTGACTCAGAAGTCTTGGGAGCATCTGTATTCACATGGCGATGACGAGGATATTAATTTCGATGAATAACGATAGATTAGTCCTTTCAACGTTTAAAAAAAATGTGCTTTAACGATAAAATAGTCTTTTCAACTTAAAATAAAAAAATAAAAAAAAAAAAAGAAAGGTGCTTTAAGCATATTTGAGCTATTTATAAATTAATTAAATATTATTTTTATTCACATATTTTGTATAAATATTTATAAATTGATCAAATATTATTTTTATTAACACATTTTTGCATAAATATTTATAAATTAATCAAATATTATTTTTATACACGTATTTTGTAAAAAAAAAATTGTATTTGTATTATATTTTATCCACGCGTTCAATAAGATTAAGTAACTTATAGTCTATAAAAAAAATTACTAAACAAACACTTATAAACGCCCTAATTGTATTTTTCTTGATTTATTTCTTTTTTACCCCTCTTTTTAATTCCAAAGCTAATTTTTATCTTTTGCACTCATTCCCACCTCTTCGACCTTAGTCATATGGGTTGGAATTGAGGGAATATAATAAGATTAATAATATTTCTACATAAAAAGTAAAATTCATATTTTTTTTTGTGGATAAAATTGAGATATTATCCGTGTTTTTATATTATTCTTGCAAATTTGTATACCCCTCGTTAATTTTAGAGCCCGTTTGGTTTATAAATAAAATTGTATATTTACATTAAATTTATATGGATAATAATTTTGTTTGGTTCATGTAGTTATATGAATAAAAAAAAAAAAGTCACTATTAAATAGTTAAATTTTTGTAAAATAGACAATTTTATCTTTATTCTTAATTAAATAAAAAAGCGAAAGAGAAAATGAATGGAGCAGCCATAATCTGCCTAAAAATAAATTGGTTTTATATTATAAAGACGATGTTAAAAAGCGTAAAAGTGTAGTCGGGCGTGGAGGTCGAAATTTCAGTTTTTCGAGCCTGGGTGAGTCTTAGGGTCGAGATAAGGACAAGGCGAAGGCGATCGCGTGGTTAGTAGGGATGGCAAAAAAACCATGGACTCGAACATCCTTCACGCCCGCCTTGCCCTTGGCAGCCTATTATTCGGGTAATAAAGGTCGGGTCAAGTTCCTCCATGGAGTTCATGAAGGGGCAGCGCCCCGCCCGCCCCACCCGCCCCGACCACCCCACCAAGGAAATTTTTTTTTTTTTTTTTTTTGTAAAATCATAAAATAGAATATAAATTAAAACTTTGTTGAAAATGGACCAAAGAAGAATCGAACTCGGGTTGAAATTATAAATTATAAATCTTAATCATTACACCATAATCCCATTCTTGAATTTTTTTTTGTTTTGTTTGCTACAAATATTTTTTTTTAATTATTTATTTTTAATTATTATTTTTTCGGTTTATAAAAAAAAAAAAAAAAAAAAAAAAATTTAAATGGCGGTTGGCGGGTCAAAGGCCGACCCGCCTTGCCCAAATGACCGCCCGCCCGCCCAAATGGTTCGCGGGTCATGGGCGAGCGAAGCAGATAAAAAATTTCAGGGCGGGCGGGCGGGCCCGACCCGCCCGACCCGCCCCATTGCCATCCCTAGTGGTTAGGTGTGGATCTTGAACTTGAAGTCTGAGGCAGGCGCAAGCAGAGGCTTAAGTGGACTTTTTAACAAGATTAAAGGTATGTTTTAAAAAAAAAAAAAATTGAGTGAATTCACAATCGAATAAAAAATTGTCATTCTCTTCCAATGATAAAACTTCTCATCATTTTTTGTTTAAATTGTTATTTCAATAAAAATTTATTCAGACATCAATTCTGCTCAAATAATATTTGTCAAATTTTATATGTTATCTTTGAGCATATAGTTCTTACATTTATTGTTCTTTTCCTATGCTTATAGTTAATTTTACTAATTCTAGTTGAAGTTTATGCAAAATTTGAAATTAGTCATAAAGTATATTTCTTATTATAATAGTCGTTAAAGTTATTAGTAGTTTTACAATTAGTCAGTCGATCACTAAAATTAATGTAAAATGTGACACCACTTTTTTAAGCCCCCCAATATGTGCCATTATGATTTATTGGTAAAAATATACATAAAATTCCTTCCAATATGCTAGAATTTCACTCAAGGGTGTGTTTCATTGGTTTTCGTAGAAAATGGTAGAAAATGAAAACATTTTTCATGTAAGGTGGGAAAAAAAATACATCAAATAGGTGAAAAAATATTTTCCAAGAAAGTGATAAAATGTATGCTTTTAAGTGAGTGTTCTTTGAAAATTATTTTTATTTTTCTGGTGCAATCAAACAATCAAATGTGGAAAAACAATTTCATAGATGTGACCATATTTTTTTTTATAGATGTGACATTTTTAATAAAAATATGTCAATCAAATACAGTATAAGTCACTTATTTTATTGTGGGTTAGTGTTAGTTTAAATGATGAGTGAATTATAGAATTTATCCAAAAATCAGAATTCTAGTACAACAAATCATAATTGATGAAGGTACTGACAGCATTAAGCTGACCTTGACAGCTGACAGACGCACTTAACTGAAATGTTTAAATACTTTGTTGAATGAGTGACCAAATAGGGATAATTTCACCAACGGTGACTACAGTTACCTTCAAATTACAAAACGGTTACTGAAGTTCAAAAGTTTCAGTAGAAGTTACTGAAGTTAGAAATTCTTTCACTAATGGTTATTCCATTAAATTTTTAATTTAAAATAGTGGTATGGCGTGATGATGTGGCATTTATTTATTGCATGGTAGTCTATGTACTATATATAATATTTACTTTAGTACATATATTTCAATTAAGTCCTTCAAAAATTACATCTTTGGTCTTTAATCTTTTACATTTTTACACTTTGGTCTCCAAATTTTCAATTATTTTTCAGTTAAGTCCTCCAAAAATTGCATCTTATGTCTTTCAACTTTTTACATCTTTACACTTTGGTCTCCAAATTTTCAATTATCTTTCAGTTAAGTCCTCTAAAAATTACATCTTATGTCCTTCAATTTTTATATCTTTACAATTTGGCCTCCAAATCCTTGATTTTAGTTGCCAAAATAAGTATAATTTTAGTGGTCAGAATAAGTGTACTTTCAATTAAATCATTAACTTTAAACTCGAATTTTCACCTAAACGAACAAAATAATATTATAGGGTCTGACCACTAAAATGTCTACTTTTAGTGGTCAACTCTAAGTGATAAGTGCAAATTTTACACTTATTTTGACCACTAAATAGTTTATTATTTAATTATATTATTTTGTTCGTTTATGTGAAAATACGAGTGTCAAGTCAAGGATTTAATTGAAAGTACACATATTTTGACCATTAAAATTGTACTTATTTTAGCCACTAAAATCAAGGATTTGGAGGATCAAAGTTTGAAGATGTATAAAGTTGAAGGACCTAAAATTTAATTTTTAGAGGACTTAAATGAAAAATAATTAAAAATTTGGAAACTAAAGTGTAAAGATGTAAAAAGTTGAAGGACCCAAGATGTAATTTTTGGAGGACTTAACTGAAAGATAATTAAAAATTTGGGGATCAAAATGTAAAGATGTAAAAGATTAAGAACTTAAGATACAATTTTGAATAACTTAATTGAAATATAGAGACTAAAGTAAATATTATATAAAGTCATAGACTACCATCTAATAAATAAATCTTTACATCATCATACCACATCACTATTTTAAATTAGAAATTTAATGAAGTGACCATTAATAAAAAGATTTCTAATTTCAGTGGTCACCATTAAAATTTTTGAACTTCAGTGACTATTTTATAATTTAAAAATAACTTCAGTAACCGTTTGTAAAATTAACCCGACGAAACATGAAACTTTTAGTAAATTTATTGATCAATAGAGTAATAAATTTGAAATTTCTCATAACTCTTGTGACCATTAGAGCATCTCCAATGCATAATGTGGATTGGAGCCGACGTGGCTTTCAAGTGGAAAGCCTTCCATTCCACATGGCATAAATGTTTATTAAACAGAGGGTGAAACTCAAAATGGGCCTCCAATGCATTCTTTCTAAAACCCAATTTTAATGCCTACATGGCTTTATGTTGTTAAAATTAAAATAAATTAAAATACATCCAAACGTGAAAAAGATCATTTGTCTTCCAAAAGCTATTTCTCTTCACCATCTCCAGAAAATTTCTCCTCCTTTCATTGCCAAATCAAAGCCTTGATTAAAAAAATAGAAGGTATTCAAGCTCACCTCTTTCTATTGGCTTCATTGCTTGATTCAATTTTCTTTATTATTCTTTTATTTATTTGGGTTATTATTGTGAATTTAACCCTCTTCAATATTTATAATTTGTATTCTTATAATACGTTTGCTACTCTCTGTTTTTTTTTTTTTTTTAATCTTTGAACTAGAGATGAGTACATTAGAATTTTTTATTTAATTGTAATTTTTGTCTATGTATATATCTCCGTTTCTTTGTTTCTCTGTTTATTCTTCAAGCTTTCTATTCACGATGCATTTTTATCTTATTAGAGAGGTATGAAGGCAATAATTGAAAGTTTTTTAATGTCATATGGAGAAGAAAGTCATACACCTGACATCTATTTTTGTAAGCATGGATTCTCAAATAGTTTAAAGGCTAAATGGTCAAATGATGACTTGTGTAAAAGGAAATGAATTACAATGGAGATTCTTTCATGGCTGTATTAAAAATGTATTGTATATTGGCATAGAATTGATGGTGCGTATGTGATATTTGTAACATTAATTTCATTATCAGAATTGATGGCTTGTAAGTAATATTTGTGATGACTTGATAGTGTGTATGTAATATTAATTTCATTAACATAATGTATAATCGTCTTGCAATATCTTAATATTTATATTCATTTTGTGTAAGTAGGTTTTACAAATAAATGTCTTCATCAAGTTGTGACTCCAACAGTTCATCATCAAGCAATTACTCACTTTCATTGACCAAGCAATTTTTAGAAGAGCCATTGACAGATGATGGGTTATGTGATAAAATGTCTCGCAATGTGGTTCAAACATCCGCAATTCATGTTCCTATGATAATCTCTACAATGATGATCAACAGAAAACGTCCTCATGGTGGCTCGATGTCCGGTAGACGTTATATTCGTCGTGATAGGAAGGAACGTCATGAATTAATTCTTGGCGACTACTTCAAAGATGAGAACTCAAAGTATACACCAGAGCATTTCCGACGTCGATTTCGGATGGACATGAAATTATTCAAACGTATTTTACAAGCCATTGGAGAACATGATGATTATTTTACACAGAAGGTTGATGCAGTCGGGAAGAAAGGTTTGAGTCCTTTACAAAAAATGATAGCGGCAATACGCATGCTTGCATATGGTTGTCCAGCTGATCTTCTCGATGAATATGTTCAAATTGGAGAGAGCACTGCAATTGAAAGCTTAAAGCGCTTACATAATCTGTAATAAATATATTTGAAGAACAATATTTAAGGAAACCAAATACAGATGATATTGCAAGTTTGCTAAAAGAAGGTGAGGATCGAGGATTTCCAGGTATGCTTGGTAGTCTAGATTGTATGTATTGGCATTGGAAAAATTGTCCAACAGCTTGGCATGGCACACATACTAATGGTTTTAAAAGAGTTCCTACTCTCATTTTAGAAATTGTAGCTTCCCAGAATTTATGGATTTGGCATGCATTCTTTGGCATGGCTGGTACTAATAATGATGTTACTGTTTTAGATAGATCTCCATTATTTGATTCGTACCAACATCAGAATCAACAGATATATACAGCCATGCCTTTGTCAGCTCAACATCTTCAGCTTTAGTCCAGTTTTTGCTAGCGGATGAAGCTTGTGAGTTATTGGGTATTTGGGCATCCATTGCTTTATCTTTTGGGCATGAATGATCTTTATAATTTTGAGTGTTGTTAATTGGAATTTTGGGAGTATTCAATACAGATTGGTAACACAATCCAGATCCAAATAGTTGGTTAATAGGAGATAGGTAAGAGCTATTCACTGGATTGAAAGGATAATTGGGCTGAAATGATGCATTTAATGGAACAAATTGGTTTGAAAATTTATTTGGCATAGTATCACTAGAAAGTTGTTGTGAACATGAAAAGTGATTCGAGTCTTGTGAATCCATCAAAAAAAAATGTCTGCACAAAATAAATACTAAATGAAGTTAAGCTTATTTTCAGAACAAAGGTCAATACAACATCGAATTCCATATTATTAGTATTAGTTATCCATGAAAATTAAATCACTTGTATCACATTTGATACATTACTTTTAAACTTTTATTCACCATCTCTAAATCTATGTCCATGACAATCATTTCAAATATATATTTGTAGATACTTGATAACATTGTAATTAGGAAATTGGAGAATCAAAACAACCTATAGCATGCATTTGTTTTACTACAAGGAATCTTAGGTGTTACTGCCCTTATATACTAAACAATTAAATACTACCAAAAATGCAACTTGAAAAATTTTCATTACTTTATTACATATTTTCAAATAAACCTGAGACTTCTTACAAGAGCTATTGAACAGAAAGTGATCTGCAACTCCAATGGAAGAAAGAAAAAGAAGACAAGAAGATAGCTACATAAAGTAACTCCATTTTCCACCACATTTATCCTTCATTATCCTATTTAAACCCTCTTCTTTGAATATAATAAAATCCAGCATATACCAAATCGTGCGCAAATAGTGATAATTCACGAGCTTACTGTGAGTGAATTCATGGTTAATCAAAATTGCAGTACCATCATTGTAATACTTCAATTTTTAATTTATTAGCTCTAGCATAATAACCTAGCAAAACCCAAATATCATTTCATTTTGTAAGAAAAATTCGAAAACCCAATAAAATTTCCACCGTGAATTCAATTAATATCAAAAGCAACCCATGTGCTCAAATTATTCAAGATCAAAACTATTTATAAACATTCTGAGTTTTCCTTCAAATTGGCATAGTGTTCTCAAATTTCTAAAATAAATAGAATTTGTTTTAAACCAAAAGGTGATGATTTTTTTTTTATATGTATTCTAAAATTGAAAGAAGAAAGAGTTTAAAAGAAGAAAGACTTTACCTCAAAGAAGTGGAGTTTTCCTCTGGTAATGACTTTTACTTTTGAGATGGGTGGGGGTGTGGTGCTGTGCAGGGGCATTGAAAGAAGAAGAAGAATTTTGCCTCCAAATCACGTCTCTTCATCTTCATGTGTAGAAATTTTATTTTCCCTCAAAAAATCTGAGTGACCCGCCTTTTTTTTTATTCCAGATTGCTGACTCATCCTGTTAGACAGGACTTCTACAAGTGGACAGGACTTTGGGCCAGTAGTCTATTTTTTTTTTCGCCATGTCATTTGGACAGGGATCCCACTCAGCATGCATTGGAGATGAAAATTTTAAAACATTGTCTATTCATTGATGATGTGTCAAAAAGTTTTTAAGAATCCATGGTATGCATTGGAGATGCTCTTAGTAAAGTAGACTCTGTGCTTATGACACGCAACTCAATGACTTAAGAAGGGTCCAGGGCTATTATTGTCTGAATGATCTTCAAATCACGTGCATAATAAAATTCTTCATTCATTCGTTTCATAAAAATATATTTACTTTTATTTTCACACAAATTAAAAAAAAATTAATTATTATACCATCGCATTAACACATTAAATAATAGTGTTAATGCAATAATTAACAAGGTTAATTTGAATTGACGATGGTCGAAATTTCATTTATTATCAATCATGTACGCATTAATATTTTATTTTTATCGAAAAGCGTGTGGTCAAGAGATGGCGCAGAATCAAGATAATAAAAGAATTAATTATGCATACACATTTTCCGAAGAATTTACAACTGCAAGGATAATTTAAATAATTAACAATTCTTAATTTAAGCAAATCAATCTCGCCCATGATTGAGAGAGTGCTTATATTGTAAGTAAATATGTAAATAAAAATAGATTATAAATTATAAGTCCTATAAAATATATAAATACAAAATATATTTGAACTGAAATTATAAATTAAACACTACCAAACATGTACATCATTTAATATTAATCAACCATGTGCACATTTAAGTTTCATGCAACAAGTTCACGTTAATGCTATTAATACTTTACAATAATGCGATCAAGTACAATGGACAAAATTGCATTCAAAAGAAAAGAAGAAAGTATACAATGGACAAAAGTGCTTATAGTTTGTGCTTGTTCTCTAGTCAATAAGGGAATTCATTCTCCAAGCCATTTACACAATAAAAGAAATTAATTGTGTTCAGTGTTCTCAAAAGATTAGCAAGATTGAACAACTCGAAGGTTAATTTTAATAATCAACATTATTCGGTTTAACGGATGACAGTCGAAGCTAATATCTATCTTAATTTAGCCATTTTCTCAAAAACCTTTGGAACAGAGAGAAATGTAAGTTACCAAGGAGGATCAGACCACCAACCAACCAATTTGCTCTGAAACAAAAGGTGTAACCAGCAAGCTTCCGCCTTCCGACATAGTATGTTGCCTTTTATCTTCATAAATATCTTGATGCCTCTCTGCAATTGCAATAGCTTTCAGAGCTCCTACCTTTACATTTTTAACCAATCCACTTTCACTCCAAGATCAAAGCAAATCTTCTGTTCCAGTTAATTTTGCATATTCGTTTTCATCAATAGCGCCCTTTTTCAGCTTCTTCAGCAGACAATACTCTCGTGCCAACTCATCTGCATCTTCTGCAGATTGAGAAGCACGTCTCTGCTAACTGTTTTCTTTCTCATGACGGTAGTTGTAGCATTTGAGGCAGCTTTAGACTTCTTCTGTTTTTGTTCTTGCTCTTTTGCAGCTCTCTTTGCTTGTAAGTTTTTCTTTCTTTGTTTCTCACGAGATTTATCCCTAGATAGAAAAAATTCTAAATAAAGAATATAATCGAAAATAACAAATCCAATACTACAATTGGCTCTATGTTCCCTATTCAGTGGGACGACATGCTTGCTTACTATGCATGCAATTCAAAGCAACTAATGGCATGAGTAATTTCAGAGAATTTGCAGACACGAGGGATTGTTGTTTAAAGTAAGGGAAGATTGCACCGTCAGTCCTCAACCTATTGTTCCGATAGATAGTTGGTCCCCACTCTTTAAAAATAGTTGCACAGCTGTTCTCAATGACGGAAATTATCCAATATTCGATAAATTTTCATGTGGCCTTTGTGGAAACATGCCTCACTCCAAATTCATGGGCACTAGCCCAAGTTGGAAGGCAAAACTTAACTTCATGAAGTTGGACGTGCAAGGACCAAATGACAATTTAAGAGAAATTTGGAAGATTTTTGTTGTTGGGACTAATTGTGCAAGTGGGGACCAACTTGCTCCTCTTTAAAGGTTAGGGAGCAACTTACTACTGAGTACTGGGGCAATAAGTTGGGGACCACTAGTCAAATTTTCCCTAAAGATTATGCCAAATAAGAATATGATAAATGTGGTGTGTTCATCTTTTAGTAGGATGGAAGGAACCATTCTACATTTGTCAACTTTGACATGGCCACATATCATGGCAAAAAAAAAAAATCAGAACATGACACAAAAACCCAATCACCAAATTAGATTAATAATTTTGGGGATTCTAAACAAAAGCATTAATTTCTTCAGCGTTATGAAAAGAAGAATTAAAAACTATTTTTTTTACATTTTTATTTTGAAGCTTTAGACAGTTCAGGAAAAAAAGCAGAATATCAAGAAATTTTGACAGTGATCTGCCCAGATGTCATTCACAAAGAAAACTTAACTAGACAATATATGATTTGCAAATAATTCTTACTTGTACTTGATCTCCTCCACTTTAATATCTTCAACGGAACAAAACCCTCGGTAGAAAGAGAGTAATGCTTTACCTCGGGCACCAAGGTAGCTGCAATAAGCCAAACCCATGCCCAACTTCCCAGTTTCAAGTTCTTTCCACCTTCATACAAAAAAATTAGTTCACAATACAGCAGCACTATATAAAAGAAAATTTTGAATATCTCTAACAACCTGAATATATAAGAACAGTGATGTTCTTTGTAAGCACGAATATAAGATACAAAAGCTCTGAGTCCTTTTCCATAACCTCCCGATCTTTTTTTTTGCTGCTGATCGTATCTGCAAAAGATTGTTTCAGCCATTATATTAATAAAGACACGAGCAATAAAGATTCTATTTACCCGATAGTTGCTGGATAGGAATTATAACAAACAAAAAGTTGGGACAATTTTGACAAAATAAGCAGCAGACTACAGGTTCCATAAGCACATAATTATACATGACAAACAAAGATATACATGTGCATATGGATAGAGAGAGAGAGAGGTCCACCTCTTCAATTTGATAAGCATAGCAATCAGAAACAGAATGAGCATATTCCTGAGTTAGTGCATGTTTGGTCAAGCATAAATTATAATTTCAGCTTGTCAAACTTACTTTTATCCACACATTTCGTAGAACCTACAACTTATTATCCACTTATTATCCACACATTCCATAAGACCCACTACTTATAAACACTTAAGAAATAATTTCAGTAGTAGTACCAAACATGCACTTAGTTTCAACTTCCAACAGAACATAAGCAGCAGAAATCTTTGGGATGATTTGCACATATTAAGGGAAGGCTAAACTAGCATTAATGGTATACAAAGAGTGGTCAATCGAGAATCAAGAGCCGTACAGAACGAGGCTATTAAAAAGGATTTGGGTCATTGCAGTTCGACTTTGAAGATGGTCCTTGAAGGAGTGAATAACTAGAATGACTTATGGCATAGGTCAATCGAGAATCGAGAGTCATATAGAACAAGGTTATTACTTATTAGAAAGGATTTGGTTCATTGCAGTTCGACTTTGAAGATGGTCCCTGAGGGAGTGAAAAACTAGAATGACTAATGGCATAAGGTCCGTCGAGTTCAGAAACAAGATCTTCTCTCATCATCATGAGCAATTGCAAGAGCCCTTTACACAGGTGCGTGCCTGTGTGTGCATGTCTATGAAATTTGATGAACATTACCTAGAGGCATTCACGTGCACACAGGAAAAACAGAATATCAGGGACATTAAAACCAGGTTCGG
This sequence comes from Forsythia suspensa, assembly GCA_023638005.1. NCBI lineage: Eukaryota > Viridiplantae > Streptophyta > Magnoliopsida > Lamiales > Oleaceae > Forsythia > Forsythia suspensa. The sequence goes on along the minus strand of CM042666.1, from coordinate 30,507,721 downwards.
TGTCTTTGAGACATCATCTCTGCCTCTTCTAGTATTACAACATGGAAACATAGTCAACAACGAATGCCTAAAACCCATTGTTTCACTCAGTCATATGAAAACCATAAGAAAATATGTTACATGGAATGCGCATTTACTTGGCCATCCAACAGAGAGAATCGGAGTGAGAAAAGTGTACGATTTATAGTTAAACAAAACAGAGTCTTTACCTGAGGAATAATATCAGGAGCCTCGTCAGAACATTTTCTCTCTTCAAGTGGAACTCTTCTTATCCATGAAAACTCTACATATGCTTCCTCCTAGGTAAATATAAAAATGGACCATATTCAAGAAGCATCAGAAACACTTGGACATAATGTAATCCAAGAATTTAATCAAACAGGAATTGACCATCATATGTTATCTATCGGTAAGATCCAAACCTTTGGCATCAGGAAAACAATCGCACTACCTTGACGCCCCATCCTAGCAGTTCGGCCCACTCTATGTATAAACACATTTGGGTCCTGAGGGGGTCGTGCTGCAAAAGAACAAATACAGCAATTAGACACTGTGTTTTACGGGTAAGGTAAAAGGTGTCTAATAATAAACATAACTATGAGCTCCTCACTAAAAAACAGTCTTAGCAGCGAAACACGAACAAATTTCCTTACAGCTATCAATTCCTCAATTCAGTTCCTTATTTAGAATATTGTTCTTTTCTTATTTTATCTTATCAATAATATAAAAACCAAAGTAGGCACAGATAGATGCTTTAGTCAGTTCACATGCATTTAAGCAGCAGAGTGATATGATTTTGAAAAAATTGGATACATCAGATTATCTGACTCACAAGATCAACTAAATTGGAGCACGAAATTTCGGCTATGCAAGTTGCAACTCCTGTATTTTATACAAAATAAAATAATATACTGAAGTAACAGCTTCTCACTTAACTACCTGTACTATACAGTCAACGCCAGGAATGTCAAGTCCATGGGCTGCTACATCAGTACAAAGAAGAACGCCACTAGAAAGAGATGTAAAAGATGCCAATGCTTTTTCCCTTGCAGCCTGCAATTCAGAACGTCAGAAAACCAATTGCACGGACAACCATGGAACTCGTCTTGTACTAAGTTCCTATAATAATGTTTTAAATTACCTGCTTCATCTTTCCATGAAGAGCGATCAAAGAGAATCCCTTCAGAGCAGAAAGACGTGGAAGTACGACACCCCAGTAATCGACAGAGGCGCATGTCATGAAATAGCTGCACAAGTAAAGAGATCATATAACCACATAAGTTGTCTTAATTTGACTTAACTGCAAGGGAAAAGCAGTTACTAAACTTTTAAGAAAATCGAAATCTTGCTCACATTATAATTTTTTTTGTGTTGTTCTTAGTAAGAAGATCGGTGAGCTGCGATGGTTTCTTGTCTGCTTCACATTCAAAATACTGCAGATTTTATAACCATTGACAGGGAGCAAAGCACCATTCAGGTTAAAAAAACTTCAAACATTATAAAAAGAATTATTATGGCGCGTGAATTGATGGGGAAAGCACCGTTGACGTTTAAGAAACTTCAAACATTTATGAAAATTATTTTGAAGTAACTTATGAGTGAGCAACAATCTAAAAAGAATGATGTGTACCTCAATGTGAAGTCCCGAAGGTGTTTTTGAGGAGACAAGTTGCAGTGAGGATGTCGAATCATTCGATCCTTTTACTTCAGCTCGAACTTCAACCCTCACAGGATTCCTTAACCCTGCCTTAGATAGCTCTTCAACTGCCTCAGTTTGAGTGGCAGAAAAAAGACCAGTTCTCACGTAGCTTGATGGCGAGTTATAATAGAATTTATCTGCTTCTGGAATCCCATATCTAATAGCCTGTCAGCTTCATCTAAAATCAATATCTGTTCTCCAAATTCCATTATTATTTCCAAAAACAAACAATTAAAAATGTGACTTGATGTTGTAGTAAATAAATAACTCCGGGGAATGGACAAGGAGAAAAAACTCCTCAAAACAAAAAGAGAAGTGGGAAAGACATAAGTTGAGTGCAAAATGCCCTCAACCTCAACCAACAAAGAAAGGAGGAAACAGGGCATCATTGTCCAACATTGTTATGCCAACCTCTTTCAAGGTAATAAAGTTATACTTTTTTAAAACAAAAAAAAAAATCTTTAATTAGTGAAGGAAAAGGAAACGAGGAGAAAAATCAATTTGGTTCACATTTTCTCACCTAGCTATGAAGTACCTAGATTTAAATTTTCACAAACCTAATTGAATATTAAGAGACACAATGCAAAAATATAAAGATTTCCATAACTTCGCCATTGGTTTTGCTCATAATTTCAAGAGTTTTCTCTAGTTTATTTATCCCACTATTCATTCCCTCCAGATTCATTGCTGAACAAATGTTGTTGTCATTATTAACCAAATCCATTCACCATTTCCTTCTCTGGTTTATTTAAATTTGAATGATAGGTATGTCTACAATAACATATAAAATGATCTAGCTCCTTCCCAACCACTTATATGAAATTTTAAGTCTCAACACCGTTAACCCACAATTCGAGGACAATCATTGACAAATGGCCAGATATTTGAGTGTATGGTTCAGGAAGAGTTAAATCTTAAATGCTTCTGAATTCGACTACATACACAACACAACAACAACAAAAATAAAAAAAATTAAGCATTGTTTCCAATAAATTGGGGTTGATTACATCAATCCTATCTCATCACTTTGTTCCGTTTATTGCTAGAACCATTGGGACATCCAAAACAACAAAATTCTTAAACAACCACAACTGGCGATTTAGTGTTAGTCTAGCCCTCTCTATTCTAAGTCTATGCAAAATTTATAATAACCATCTAAGTCATCAACTCGTCATTCCCTTAATTTATCCTCAATCACAGCCCTCTAAAACAATTACTATACTAAGATGCAAAAAAAGTATAAGAATTTATAAACTAAAACAATTGACATACTTAAATGCAAAAAAGCATGAAAACTTATCATGTCCTGTAACTAAGAAAAGATTAACCACCTCTAGGTTGCGAAAGTCTAAAACATCCATTCGGTCCATAATATCAAACAATCTTCCCGGAGTCCCAATCAACAAATTTGCACCTTCCTCTTCTATTTTCCTTATATCAGCTTTCACTTCCAAACCCCCAACCAATAGCATTGGCCTCATATTTGACAAAGTTGAAATAAAAGGCTCTGCAACTTTGAATATCTGTGAAGACAACTCCCTTGTTGGTGAGATAATTATTCCCATCACCTGTACCCATAAAAAAACAAGTAAGCTACCAAAAGAAACAGAACAAAGTTCAATCTAAACATAATAGTAGTAAGGATTTCATAAGCTCAAAATTACTTTCTTTATTAAACTCTGTATACATATGATTTAAAGTTCTCTTTCCGTACCAATATTAGACTTGCATAACTAATGCAAACCAGTCAAATTGATTTTTTTTTTTTAAATATTACTTTATGCATTTACTTAATTTTTTTATCATATAACTCTCCAAAAAACATTAAACACATAAAAGTATAAGTCAAAAGTTTTATAATATTATAAAGTAAAGATTGTAATACCAGCATAATTAATAAACAAGACACAAATTCGAGTATATTTACAGTAATACCAGCGTAATCAATAAGCAAGACATTAAAATTTGTGTAAATTTATGTGTATGCAACACCTGGTGAGGTTTAGGAGGGGTGGAGGAGCGGCGGAGGAGTTCGACGAGGGGACAACGAAGGCAAGGGTTTTACCAGAACCCGTGGCAGCGTCTACGGCTACGTCTTTGTAGCTGCAGAGTAAGGGTATGGTGGCGGCTTGAACCGGCGTGCAGAACTGGAAACCGCCGGCGGTAAGGGCTTCGAGGACCGGCTCCGATAGTGGTGGGTTCAGGTCAGAGAACCGGGTGCTTGTTAAGGCTTTGTTCGGGTCAGTGTCTTCCTCCATTGTTGCAGTTGGGTAGGATCGGCGCTTCCTATTCCAATTAGGGGGAATGAGTTCAAATAACCCCCTTCAATGCCTATTTTGTCTAAGAGGCCTTTGACCAAAAAGTGAAAAAAAACAAAAAGGTAAAATTGTAAAAAGAATGAAATGACTCTTATACCCTTAATTCTAAATTCAAATCTACATGGGTTTGACCGTGTGTAATGTTCCCATTTTTTTTAAGTAGTCCTTCAACTTTATATTCTATCTTTTTTAGTCTAACAAGTTTTCTTAATCTCCAATTTGGTCCTTCAAGTTTCAATTACTTTTTTTTTTTTAATTTTATCTTTTCATTTAACACGTAACTTGAACAATTATTAATCAAAATAACAAAATTATATTCGTTATATTTGAAAGAAAAGGGATTTTTGGTGCAAACGGTCTCCAACATTTGCCCTTATTGTAGAATTGGTCCCTAACATTTATTTTTGGTATATAAATCACTAACTTATATGTTTTGGTGCGAAATTGGTCCTTATAATAAATATGTCATTAGTTTAAATTAGAAGAAATTGCATGTGAATTCCTAATCATTACAAATGTGCAAATAGATCCAATAAAAGAAAACTAATGAGTTTTTTTTTTTTTAATTAACACTTTAGTAATAAACATGTCAAATAAAATTATTATTTTATTATTAAATAATTATATTATTTAAAATTTAATCTTCAATTAAAAGGCAACGAGATTGATATTGTTATGGCTAAAAATGTTAAATTGAATGTCCACGACATTTTGGCATGCCTTCGACATACCTAGATAGTGGCAAAACCACATTTTTAAGTGGGGAAGTCCCTAATGTGATGGGCTAGAGGAGGAGGAAGCCTTTACGGGGTTCGGGGCGGCGCCCCATTTTTTTTTTTTTCTCAAACCGCAATTGCTGAACCAATTTTTATGAAAATCTAATTAACCCATTTTATAAGAATCTAATGAACCCACAATTACTGAGTCTATTTTTTAAATTTTGTTTTTTCATTTAACACGTAACTTGAACAATTATTTATCCAAGTAAAGACATTATATTCGTTGTAGTTGAAAGCAAACGATATTTATATCGTTACATTACAAAATATAATATAAAACGACTATAACGATTATAATATCGTTTTCATTGGAAGGTAACGATATTAATATTGTTTTCTATATACAACTTGTACATTTAGGGATCCTAAAGATCGACAATCGAGTTGTTATAGTTCAATTGAAACGATATTTATATCGTTATCATACAATATTTAGCTATAACGACTATAATATTGTCTCAATGATAAGATAACGACATTGTAGTCGTTATAGTTGAAAGAAAACGATATTAAAGTCGTTACTATAGTAAATATAACTATAACGATATTAATATCGTTTCAGTTGTAAACATAACGATATTTATATCGTTATGTTTCATATAACTTGAATAGTGATTGATCCAAAATAACGATATTGTAGTCGTTATAATAGAAAGAAAACGATATTAAAGTCGTTACTATACTAAATGTAACTATAACGATATTAATGTCGTTTCAGTTGTAACATAACGATATTTATATCGTTATGTTAAATAACGATGAACAGTGATTGATCCAAAATAACGATATTGTAGTCGTTATAGTTGAAAGAAAACGATATTAAAGTCGTTATTATAGTAAATATAACTATAACGATATTGTAGTCGTTATAGTTGAAGGAAAACGATATTGAAGTCGTTATTATAGTAAATATAACTATAACGATATTAATGTCGTTTTAGTTATAACATAACGATATCAATATCGTTATGTTAAATAATTATGAACAGTGATTGATCCAAAATAACGATATTGAAGTCGTTATAGTTGAAAGAAAACGATATTAAAGTCTTTATTATAGTAAATATAACTATAACGATATTGTAGTCGTTATAGTTGAAGGAAAACGATATTGAAGTCGTTATTATAGTAAATATAACTATAACGATAATAATGTCGTTTTAGTTATAACATAACGATATCAATATCGTTATGTTAAATAATGATGAATGATGATTGATCCAAAATAACGATATTGTAGTCGTTATAGTTGAAAGAAAACGATATTAAAGTCGTTACTATAGTAAATATAACTATAACGATATTAATGTCGTTTCAGTTGTAACATAACGATATTTATATCGTTATGTTTAAATATGCCGGATCGATCGTCCACGTACGATGGATATGCTTAGAACACACGTGAAAGGTCTGAAAAATAGTATCTAGTCACAAAAGACCATACGAACAATGAATAAAACACAAATGGAGTTGCTTTATTCCTACCGAATTACTTCAAACGTTGTTGACAACACCATAATCTTGTATGGTAGTCTAAACGAGCACTTCATTAGAAAATATTGTTCGGTTCTTGGTTAAAAGTAATGTTTGTACCAGATAATGATGATTCGATTCTACCGGATTGCGAAACGGATGTCGAACCCAAATAACGACATTGTAGTCGTTATAGTTAACAGAAAACGATATTAAAGTCGTTACTATAGTAAATGTAACTATAACGATATTAATGTCGTTTCAGTTGTAACATAACGATATTTATATCGTTATGTTAAATAACGATGAACAGTGATTGATCCAAAATAACGATATTGTAGTCGTTATAGTTGAAAGAAAACGATATTAAAGTCGTTATTATAGTAAATATAACTATAACGATATTGTAGTCGTTATAGTTGAAGGAAAACGATATTGAAGTCGTTATTATAGTAAATATAACTATAACGATATTAATGTCGTTTTAGTTATAACATAACGATATCAATATCGTTATGTTAAATAATGATGAACAGTGATTGATCCAAAATAACGATATTGTAGTCGTTATAGTTGAAAGAAAACGATATTAAAGTCGTTACTATAGTAAATATAACTATAACGATATTAATATCGTTTGGGTTTGTAACATAACGATATTTATATCGTTATGTTTAAATATGCCGGGATCGATCGTCCACGTCACGATGAATATGCTTAGAACACACGTGAAAGGTCCGAAAAATAGTATCTAGTCACAAAAGACCATACGAACAATGAATAAAACACAAATGGAGTTGCTTTATTCCTACCGAATTACTTCAAACGTTGTTGACAACACCATAATCTTGTATGGTAGTCTAAACGAGCACTTTATTAGAAAATATTGTTCTTCTTGGTTAAAAGTAATGTTTGTACCGAGATAATGATGATTCAATTCTACCGGATTGCGAAATGGATGTCGAACCCAAATAACGATATTATAGTCGTTATAGTTGATAGAAAACGATATTCAAGTCGTTACTATAGTAAACGTAGCTATAACGATATTAAAGTCGTTTTCGGTTGTAAGATAACGATATCTATATCGTTTCGCTCAAATATGCCGATCGATCATCCACGTGAAGACGGCATGCTTAGAACACACGCGAGAGGTGCGAAAAATTGTATCACGGTCACAAAAGACCATACGAACAATGAATAAAACACAAATGAAGTTACTTTATTCCTACCGAATTACTTCAAACGTTGTTGACAACACTAGAATCTTGTATGGTAGTCTAAACGAGCACTTCATTAGAAAATATTGTTCAGTTCTTGGTTAAAAGTAATGTTTGTACCAGATAATGATGATTCGATTCTACCGGATTGCGAAACGGATGTCGAACCCAAATAACGACATTGTAGTCGTTATAGTTAACATAAAACGATATTAAAGTCGTTACTATAGTAAATGTAACTATAACGATATTAATGTCGTTTCAGTTGTAACACAACGATATTTATATCGTTATGTTAAATAACGATGAACATTGATTGATCCAAAATAACGATATTGTAGTCGTTATAGTTGAAAGAAAACGATATTAAAGTCGTTATTATAGTAAATATAACTATAACGATATTGTAGTCGTTATAGTTGAAGGAAAACGATATTGAAGTCGTTATTATAGTAAATATAACTATAACGATATTAATGTCGTTTTAGTTATAACATAACGATATAAATATCGTTATGTTAAATAATGATGAACAAATGATTGATCCAAAATAACGATATTGAAGTCGTTATAGTTGAAAGAAAACGATATTAAAGTCGTTATTATAGTAAATATAACTATAACGATATTGTAGTCGTTATAGTTGAAGGAAAACGATATTGAAGTCGTTATTATAGTAAATATAACTATAACGATATTAATGTCGTTTTAGTTATAACATAACGATATCAATATCGTTATGTTAAATAATGATGAACGATGATTGATCCAAAATAACGATATTGAAGTCGTTATAGTTGAAAGAAAACGATATTAAAGTCGTTATTATAGTAAATATAACTATAACGATATTGTAGTCGTTATAGTTGAAGGAAAACGATATTGAAGTCGTTATAGTGTATTTTCAAGTACAAGGATATTTTAGTCATTTGATATTTCATTTTTCCACTTTATTTATTGTTTAGGCCTTTCACACAAAACACATTAAATGGGGGCTATTTAAATAAGACACTTGTTTGACTAGGCCATTTAAATAAAGACCCCTTCCAATTAACAGCAGATTGTGGGTGTAGGGTTTGTAGAATTTAGAGCGTGTTTGGGGAAGCTTAAGATGTTTACGGACTTACGGTTTTCTAAAATTGCTACATTGATCGTCTACTTATTATTTGAGTAGCAATTTGGTCTTAAACTTTTCAAAAGAGCAAATTGATCTTCAAATTTTCGTTATATTTTCACAATTTGTCTTCAACGATTGGAAATGTTCAAATCTCTATTAAATCATTACATGTCCATGATATGTCCAACTTCATATAGTAGTTGTGTGTTGTTTCCCAACTTAGTGCTTGTTCGGTTGCCATTTTTTTCAAAAAATCTATTTTTTGCTTACAATTTTTGACTTTTCAACATTTTTTACACTACCAAAAAGTTCAAAAGTCAAAAGTAACAAAAACCCATTTTTTCCCAAAAACTCTATCGAACAAGCCCTTAGTTTGTTGTCATCTATGCATCTTTTAATGAGGACCATGCAATAACTTAAAGAAAATTTGGACTATTTATGTAGTTGCGAGAAATAATTGTGTGCATAATTAAAAAAAGGTGAATCAACTTACTCTTTTTAAGGGATCGAGACCAACTTGCTACTCATGAATAAGTCGAGACCAATGGTGCAAAAATAACATATTAAAACATATTTGAAAAACTAAGTTGCAATTCTCTTAGCATTTCGGTTTTAGTTTTAAATTTATTTTCAATTTTATGTTTTGAGAGTTTATTTTAAAATTGCTTTGAAAACGTGTTTGATTTGTCATTCTAAAAACTAATTCTAAAAGTAGAAAAGCGGAAAACATGTTCTATTTGAAATTTTGAGAAATTGTTTTATATCATTTTATTTGATGAATTTGATTATTCAAAAAATAAAACAATTTTATACTAATATATGATAAAATAATATATATATTTTAAAGTCGATAAGAAATCATAAAATATTTTTTTACAAAATAAAATTAACAAATTAACAAATTAAAAATTAATAACATGGATGAGAGAAATTTAATCAATTTTCATTTAAATTAATTTTTAAATTTTTTTTATTTATATAACCAACAATGCTTGAATTATTTTTAGTATTTAGAATTTTCATTTTTAAAGAATTTTAATTTTTTTTTTTAGAATTTTTACTTTTTTAGAATTTTTTGTTTATATAAATTTTTATTTAAAACAATTTCTCAAAATTTCAAACATAACGTGTTTTCTAATTTTCTATTTTCAGAAATAGTTTTTCAAAATGACAAACCAAACGCATTTTTTGCAATCTTAAAATAGACTCTCAAAACATATAACTGAAAATGAATTCAAAACTTAAAACTGAAAACTGAAACGCAAAGAGAACCACTCTATATTTTTGGTGTTTTAAAAATTGAAAATTGAAAACAAAAAATAAACAGTTCTAAGTAGTTTTGCTTTTAGATACGTGGCCAACCTTAGACGTGTTATTATCTTATAAAGCATTTTTGGCCATCAAGGTGCTATTTTTTAAATATTAGGACCCAAAAAATGTGTAGACAAAAATAAGTCACTTAGGATCCCACACTTTATAAACAAATAAATTAGGAATATACTACCTACATGCTTATCTTTTATCCACATACTCTGTAGGTCTCAATACTTACAAAATATGAACTTATATTTACTAAACATGACTAATATCCAAAACCCACCACCGCAATACTGACACACTTGTTATATTCACTTGTAGCTAGTTGTAAAAAAGCTTTCAAGTAATTGACAGCAATAATGTTCAAGACCTAAGAGAACTAACGTTTGAAAAAACATATGGAGACTGCATCAGACAGCAAATAAGGTTGGCATGACAGATGTTTTCTAGTACTAACAACGGAAATATTACTATGATTGGCATAGTGCGGTAAGTATTGTTATAATGTCCAATGAAACACTTGTCCTACACTCATTGGATGAGTATAAAGCAATGTTCTAAAAAGCATAAAGTGTAGCTAAGCGTGGAGACAGAGTTTCAAGCTTTTCGGGCTTAGGCGAATCCTAGGTGAGAGCGAGACAAGGACAAAGCGAGGACGATGCGTGATGCGTGGCTAGGTGTGGAAGCCGAGCTTCGCCTAGGCGATACTTAGGCGGACTTTTTAGAACAGTACTATAAAGTGGGCATTTATACTCATCCAATGAGCATTTTATACTCATCCAATGGGTGTAGGACATGTGTTCCGGTAGACATTATAACAATGTGTATCGTAGGCATTAGATCATGCCCCTATAATAATAATAATATTAATAATTTATACTACATCTAAAATGAGTTTAAATAGAGAAATATTTTTGGACAATTATATCCTTACAAATTACATCTAAAATGAGTTTAAACTTCATATAAAATGAGCTTAAAGGGAGAAACATTTTTTGGACAATTATATCCTTACAAAATTTATAAAATTCTATATCTACCCTTAATTTTATTTTAGTTTGTAAAATATTATATTATATTATATTATATTATATTATATCACACCGAAAACAACGAGTTAATAAAAATTTTCAATTATTTTTTAAAAATATTGTCTACCATTATTAAACTCAGATAACACAAACCATCTCATATTCAAAAATTCAAAAATATTTCTTCTTAACCATTATTAAATTATATAACACAATCTCATTAATAAACAATAATCATATAATATTTTAACCCTCCTATATTCAAAAGAGAAAGTGGCGCAAATTGTCCCTAACCTTTGTACTCAGAAATGATTCCTAACGTTTATTTTTGGCACGTAAAAATCCTAATCTATGTGTTTTGGTGCGCAATTGGTCCTTATTTGATGAAAAAAAAAACAAATATGCCCTTAGTTTTAATTAGAAAAAGACAATTATATAAAAGGTTGAGGTGATGAATGTCAAGAATTAAATACTGAGGATACAAGTGCAAATGAAGTCAAAGATTTGAGACACTAGCTGCAATTTATCCTTAGAAAAAATTGTAATTGGATTCTTAATCTTTGGAAAATGTGCAAATGGTCTTTTACATTTATTAAATAATATTTAATTTAGTATCTTAACTATATCACTATTGTTGTGTCAATTAAATTTTTCATAAGTGAGAAATATAAAATTATTAAACTTTAAGTATATATAATTGCTATTTGATTTGAAAAACTTGAATAAAAATTAAGTTAAATAAATAACAAAGTGATTATATAATTTTATGACATTGAATCAATCTTATTATATTTTTTAACATAAAAATACTAATAAATATTAATTTACACATTATGTGTTCTTTATTTTTGAACGATAAATTAAAATATGAAGAATACAATTGAAACTCTAATATTTGTAATTAATAAACGAATAGCTCAATTAAATAAAAGTATTAGAGCATCAAGTTTGTGATGAAATTATTTTTCTTTTCATATTGTAATGATAAAATAAAAGTTTAAAATTTAAATAATATAATTACTTAATAATAAAACATAGTTTTATTTAACATATTTATTAATAATTGTGAGCTTAAATTTTAGTTAGTTTATAATAGTTAAGTAAAATATACAAAACAATTTAGTACATTATCAATCTGGTTAATAAAGTGTTAATTAAAAAAAAAAAACTCGTTAGTTTTCTTTTTTTTATAAAAATAAAATTGTCAAACCCATTTACACATTTTGCAAAGATTAGGAATCCAATTACAATTTTTTTCGAATTAAAACTAAGGGCATATTTGTTTTAATCAAATAAGGACCAATTACGCACCAAAATACATGGTTTAGGTCTTTTGTGCCAAAAAACAAATTTTAGGAGATCATTTCTGCAGTGAGGACAAATGTGAGAGACCATTTGTGCCAATTTTCCTATTAAAAATTCAAAACATTTCTTCTCTCACCATTATTAAACTATATAATACAATCTCATTAATGTACAATTATTTTATAATAATTTACCTTTCCATATTCAAAAATTCAAAAATATTTCCTCTCCCACCATTATTAAACTATATAACACAATGTCTATGTTTGACAAGAGATTCAAATCTTATCCGTCATATCTGGAAGCATCAAGAACTCTACCGCAGTGAAGATCCGACTTTGTTTCGATAACCTTGATTCAAGTTCTTTCTTCCTTCGATGTGTGTATGTGTGGAAGCTCATATCTCTATTTATAGAAAACAAAATTGCTTCAACCTTCGACATTTGATTTTTGAATTTTGTTTTGCTTCTTAATGCCTTAATGCTTACTTTATGATTTATTTTCGTTGTTAGAGTTTTGAAATTTCTTTGAATTATTAAAGTTTTTATTGATTGGCGTGTAAATGATATGAATCTGGGCAAAATCAAAATTTCCTTTCTGGGGTTAGTTTCGGTGTAGTAATTAATAGATGCCGTGTTTTTGATGAAGTAGTACATATATCTTCAATGAAACAATTTCCAAGGCCTTTTATCGCTTTTAGGAAAAATAGGTGAAATGAGTTTGTATGTGTAAACTTCAATTTTTGTCAATATTTTATATTTAAGTTGAATTGAAAATTTTGAAATCTAAATGAAATATTATGTCATCCACTAATTAGAATGCATAATGTTGCACTTGTAGTGTTGGTCTATAGCTTACACGCTAGACCTGGAAACTCAACTATAGAAAATTTTCAAACATAAAATTGGAGCTGACATGTGTTTCTTATTTCATAAATAGAAGAGATGACAGAAATTTAAAGTCTTAAAAAATAAATGAAAAACACAAAATAAGATCTCCAAACATTGCTCAACAAGCTACTTGCTTCTTGAATTGTCCACACTTCTATATCATCCAACAGTAACAAGATGGAAAATGCTACTTGAATATCAAGTTGAACCAAAAGTTAGACTATCATTGCCAAAATGTCAAATTTGTCATTTGAAAAGACATAATTCAAATTCTCCTTTATATATTTTCAAAGGACAAAATTGATATTTTGGCAATGGTGGTTCAACTTTTGGTCCAACTTGTTGTTCAACAAGCATTTTCTAACAACAAGATAGAGTCCTTCCTAACTTGCTATTATATCTTGCATCTATTTTTAGATTTATGAAACCTCTTTTTTTTGCAAATGATTGAGTGATGAAAGCTTCTATTTATTTGTATTTATCTTATTTATAGGTATCATGTCGGTAAAAGAAAATTCTCATATTTTTATAAAAGATCTTGAGTTATATAAAAACGAATGGACTATAAAAGTGCAAATGATGAGGAAATGAACTGTTGAAACATATGAAAATTATAGTGGACCACTAAATATTACGAGACTCTTTTGATGGACCAATATGTTAGTATTATTATTAACATAGCTATTGTTTATCTCGTTGTCTTGACATATAAATTTAAATTAATAGTTCATGTTAATTTTAAATTTTAAATTATTTTATTATACTTCAATAATAAGTTTTTGTAGGAAAGTAAAGTACAAGCGTTATTGTATGACGAAACTATTTTCCAATCAAGAAGACTATAGAAAAGGACAAAACATACTTTATTCAAAATAGATTAATTAAACTCGTTAATAGGAGCTATCTCAATATGCATACTCAAATATCATTGTCGTCATTAACCGATGTTTGTGAATGTTGATTGTATTTCGATTAAAAAAAAAAAAAAGGTTGTATAGTGTTTTTTTTTTTTTTGAAGAGTTGATCAAGATTCAAAGAATGTTACTATGATGATGGGTGCCAATTCTTTTATGTAATACATTGATACATTATGACTAAAATTTTTTTCTTCATAATGCGTTCAAATTTTTTTCAGATGTTATAGGTATTGTTATAAATGTAAGGCAACATTTAAGCATCAAAGTCGGAGAAAATACGGCACGCAGCACGAATAAAAAAGAAATAACATTTCATATCATTTGTTAAACAGATCTAACATAGTTAAGGTTGCTCTATTGGATGATTTGGCTAATAATGAAGGGCAAATACTTTCGAAAAAGTATGTGAAAAACAAGTGTAATATTATCATATGTTACAACAATCGTGTTGTTTTACCTTTACAGCTGCTACATTAACATTTTAACTATTAACTATTAAAAAATAAGAATTTTTAAAATATTAAAAAATAACAAAATTATTGCAAAATCACGTGCAGCGCATGTGTTTCTAACTAGTAATAATAAGAACGTTAAAAAATTTCTCCGTTGAAATGGTCATTGAAAACAAAGTGGTTTGAATTTTGAATTTTTTTTTACACCAACCAAATTTGATCTCGGTCATACATATTAAAACTAAGGGCCTTGATCTAATCGCACACGATGGGCATTGTTATAATGTCCACCGGGACACTCATCCAATGAGTGCATTACAAGTGTCCCAGTAGACATTATAACAATGCCCTCCGTGTGCATTAGCATCACAAGTGTCCCGGTGGGCAATATAACAATGCCCACCGAGTGCATTAGATCCCTCTTTACACTCATCCAATGAGTGCATCACAAGTGTTCCGGTGGACATTATAACAATACCCATCGTGTGCATTAGATCAAAATCGTTAAAACTTAATTGATATGATTTCTTTTTCACTTGACACCCAAGTACGATTCTTGCAGTCTTGGCCAGCTGTTTATGGTTTTTTTCCTCCCAAAAAGCGTGACACTTCACCCATCTCACGCCAAATGTAGAAAGGAAAGAAAAGGTAGCCCCCATGGCATATCTCCTAGTGGCAAAGGGGAGGGTGGATAGGGCTCAGCGCGGTGGGGTGCAGGGTTCGAATCCTGAAATATTGGATTTGTGCCATGTCGCAAGCGGGAGTTACCAATTGTCTAATAGCCAAGGCCTATCTATAAGTTCTCCACCCTGGCTCCTAGGAGGCACATTCTGCGGTTTACCTCCTCTACCAAAGGCCTAAGAAAAGGCACATTCGGGGGTGGTGTTAAACAAGTTGTAAAACTTTTTTCAAAATCACAAATAATTTTGACACTTGTAAGAAATGAAGAAATAAAACTTTTTCAAAATTACAAATAATTTTGACAGAGTTCGAATTCTGAAATATTGGATTTGTGCCATGTCGCAAGCGGGAGTTACCAATTGGTTAATAGCCAAGGCCTATCTATAAGTTCTCCACCCTGGCTCCTGGGAGGCACATTCTGCGATTTACCTCCTCTACCAAAGGCCTAAGACAAGGTCGGTGAGGGCCCTCAAGGTTGGGGTTCAACATTTTAGAAAGGAAAGAAAATGCACTGTTTGACTGAACTTGAATCCAATCAATTACTTTTTCAATTGCTTTCCTTAATAATTCTCTCTCACAACTCTCTCTGCACGCCAACCATTCATCAACTTCTAAACCCCCGCATATGTGATTACATTCTTCATTACTTCTTTTGGGTTGTTAAGGTCCTTGATATCTTTTTTTCCCCTTTTTTTTCTTATTATTTGTTCACTTTATTGTTTTTTCAATGGTATTTGAGTGACTGTTAGCATGGTTAATTGATTCAATTGAAGGGGTACAAATTGATTATAAAAAAAGGGCTCTTTTTCACCAAGGTTTTATTTATTTCCAAAATGTGGTTGTCAAATGTATTGGTGAAATACATATACTTATTTTTCTCTAATTAGTGTCCTCTATTTTTTTTTTTTTTTTAGACTTTTAACAACTCATGTATTTGAGCAATTTATACTTGAATCTTTGGCGCCTGATGCTTACTTTTTCTTAATTATGATTCGTAGTGAATTTGTAAATGTGAGATTTTGTGTTTTTTTTTTTTTTTTTTATCTATTTGGCAATTAAAAAAAAAATAAATTAGTATCCATAATGAATCTTGGATTTTATGTTTTTTGTAAACTATTAGAATAAAAATTGAGATGATTCTGTAAAAGCGACTTACAAGTATTTTTGGAGCGTAGTCTAGCGCACTAGCATCTTATTTTTCTTAAATTGACATAAACTTCTGGTTGCATAATTTGTATTTTAATAGTATAATGCTCTTTTTATATATATAAATTTTGGAATTTCTTGTTAGATATCTATTCTTTGCATTGCAGCTTGGTAGCGATAAAAGGAATGGAGAAGTCGGGGATCAAATGAGGCTCTTTGTTGGTCCGCCCCATATTTGAAGGGCCTATTACAAATACAATTGGCACTAAGGACCAAATTGACAAATTTGGTTAAAGCCCATTAAGGTAATAAGTTTGTGGCTGCATCAAGGATTGTCTTCCGCCTCAAGCAACATAATTATGGTAATTAAAATATCCCTAATTATTCTATATAAAGAAGACAATTGAGCAGCCATCCAAAAGAGGAAAAAAAGAGAAAAGAGAGAACCCAACTTCACTTCAAAAACCGAAACAACATTAAAATTTGTACACAATTACGGACAACTCGCGCAGCTGTGATAAAATGTGATATCTCAGCTCTACGTCGTCGGATCATCGTGAAATTTTGACACAAAGTTCATAATCGTCTGCTCTTCAAATCCAACGGTTAAGATTAAGATCGAACGGTTCATTGGGAAAGAATTACCATCCGAATAAAGGACGAAATTTGGTGAGATCTTTATTTGTTGGTTTTGAGTAGTATTCCAAGAATTTTTATTCTTGAGATAGGTGTAGTTGGATTAATTGTTATTGTTGGTTTTTTGAGGAGTTCCGTCTTTGATAGACGATGATTATTTGTGTGCCAAGTCTTGTTTAGTTTTTGATGATTTGGTGTGCTTCTAGTGTTATCTAGCGAATAATGTTGTACCCATTAATGTTGATTATAGTGGAGGATTATTTGGAGTTGGGTTGTGGATGTAGGCAAATTGCCAAACCACGTTAAATATTGTATCTTTAATTTTGCGCATTAATTTTTTAGTTATTGCTCTATTTGATTAATCTATATTAGGTTCACACGAGAGAGGAGAATTAATTATATTCCGTTGCGTGATTTGTCTAATTGATGTTTTTCTCCCATCAGCTACTAAGTATTCTGATGTCCTCATTTGATTATTGCACAGGTATATTACCAATAACTAATAAACAAAAAATTGTTAGTTTATATTGTAGTATGATGATTGATTTCATTTCAATCGATTGGAATTTCTTTAGGCGAGTTTGCCATTTTTAATATGGGAATTGAAATCTACTAAATAAATACCCACATGTATTGTGTTGTAAAATTTTGAATGTACTTGATTGAAATGACTGGTATTTGCCTTGTTCTCAATGACCTTCCATTATTTTGCTTCTATGTTACACCAAATACTCGATGTCTGATTTTTAGGGGTTGGTTTCAGTACACATATTGAGTTTTGTTTCTTCTAAGTGTGGTTTTTTTCTTTTTCGATATTGTACATGCTTGTTTAACTATAGAGTGTATTATTGTTAAAGTAATGAATTCTTGAACTTTAGTTAACATGTGTGTCTTCACAATCACACATTGCTACAAGTCCACAAATCAATTGTGCAAGAACTCTTATTGGGAGGATTCTCGTTAGAAATAATCATCCAATCATATACTAATCTTTCTCTCATGAGCAATTTTATTCGACTTCATTGTTAATAAATTTACATTTTTCTTTTTACAAGAATGTTGATGGATATAGCATTAATGGTCGAGAAAAATTTCTTGGTATGCTTTCTTCTTTTACTACTCAGTTTCTATTTTATTTGAATTGTTTAACATTCTTCGATTTTTCTCTCAGCATTGGACTTCAATAATTTTTTTTTGAAATTTTTGATTTGATAGTTTTTTTTAAGGGATTTCTATAACTATTCAGAATATTGAATTATCACAATGTAAGCTAGCTAACTTAAAATTATTTGCAGCTTAACTGTGTTGATTTGAGAAATTTTGGAGAAATGCAAATTCTAAACTTTGTGTTATCTAATTGGGTGTAAAAAATGAAAAAAAGGGAAGGAAAATGGATGCAACACGCTTTTGACGGTGACTTGAAGCAATGCAATTTAAAGTTTCAATTGTAGTTCAACATTATCTAGACATCCTTTTTAGGGATGAGATGCTAGTGTAGCAATACACGAAGGGTTAATACACGCACGAAACCTATTGACTATGCAACACATAAACCTCTAGAAATGAATGGTTTGTATGCATAAAGGCATTACATATACATAATTTACTTCCCATTTTGATGGTTTTGAAATATCACAAGTGATAATTGATGGGAATATGAGTTTTGAAGTGATATCATGAAACTTAAGTTTAGAAGAGTCCATATTTGTTGAGAATTGAATTTTTTATGAGTAGGTTTATGGGAACTATTTTTCTCCGTTTAGAAACCGATTTTCTTAAAAAAAAATTCTTTTACTTTGTTTTATGAGACTATTTTTAATTTCTATGTTTAATGATGTGTTCCCTTTTATGGCTCATTTGTTTTTCAATTAATTAACAAATATTGCTATTTTTTTTTTCTTTTTAACTAATAAAGAGTAATGGTTGAAGGAACCCAAATTGATTTCTCAACCAAAACCCGTAGTCTCAAAGAAGAAAAATCGAGCAATTGATAATGGAATTTGATGAATAAAAAAGAAATAAGAAAGAGGTTACGAAGAAGATGAATATGGAAGAGATTAATTTGTAAATTCAAATAAGAATTACTCACAAAAAGCAGTTGTTCGGAATGCATGTCAGTATTAATATAGCCTACAAATTCAGTTGGAAAATTGTAAAACTAAGAAACGTAAGTAAAAGAAACGATATGCAAATAACAACTTTTCCTCCTCTTAAACGAAAACGACGCCTGTTTGATTCTAACTTCCTTCCTCCAATTTTGAATTCGGTTTACGCTTTCTTCTTCCTCCCCTTATGCGTGGTGGTTCTCTTCCTCTTACTTTTCCAAATGATCATGCCCTTCGATTGTGACATAAAGATGACATCTTTATATGTGATTTGGCATTTTAATAATTAGTGACTTGCTATGTTTTTTGATTTCATAGTTTTTGTCAAGTCTTGGTTATGCATTAAGTTCTTTTTTTTTTAATGCAACTCTATCTTATTTTTATTAGTCTTTTCATAATCAAATAAATTTATTATAATTAAGTCATGTGTTATATTTATCAGAAATTGTGGTGATGAGATCTCATCAATTCCTCGTTAGGTAGATGAATGCCTGCGAATCTCTTAATGGTAGCATATTTAGCAATCACTTTCACTTGAATATGATATTACGGTTTTACATCCAGTTCCATCATTATAGAACTTATTTGGTTTTGCATCCAATTCCATTGCTAGAGCATTGCAACATGTCAATAAGGTAAATATTCAAGAATTGTGCGGAGATCACTTGGGGTTATTTATTTAGGTTGAGATCATGACTGATTCGTGAGAGAAAGATTGGTGGAGCAGTGAATATTTTTAGTGAGTTGGAAAACACATTTTGGATAGATAGTTGTTTGTCTTCATTTTCTTTTTGTAATGTCCATTCACCTGTTTGGCATGTGCTAGCTCTTTCACTATCAATTCTTTTTTCTATTTATCCATTTACACTAATCTAATATGATTTAGCTACTGTGCTTAACAACTCAAAAAATATGATATTCTTGAATGATTTTGTTAGACAAATCATAGAAAAATAATGTGGACAACAGTTTGACACCCTAATTTCAGAATTATACCTGACAATTCCTACTCAAGCACTGACAAAGAATATGCAGATGATGAATAAAGATAATTTGAACTTTTTTAGGAAAAAAAATCTATTCTTTCTCATTCTTTGCTAGAGTATGTGGCTCATATCGAGTGGAACACATGTATATTGAAAAATAGGCCAATGCTAGAGTGGAGCGGAGCGCACCAAATGGAATAGAGCAGTTGAACGTAAATCTGTGTATTTTTCTCTTGCTTTTATTTTGTACAATTCATTAATATTGTCTTACGTGACACAACTCTTACTTCAAAAAAAAAAAAAAAATGACTTACTACTAAAACTTACAATCCTTTGTATTTTCAGATTGCAACAAAGGCCATATTAAATATTTCTTCACTATTGCTAAAGTCTCTTCAATTGCTCATACCATTTGATCACCTAGCTACTATTTCCAGTTTGTCTATCAAAAATTACTTCACTTGTGTGTATAACTATCATTATCTACTTGAAAAACACTTCATTAAGTCCAATTACGATTATGAGAAAAAAGACATACCGTGGCTTAGTTATTCTATTACATTATGTTATCGTTTTTGGCACTATTTATTAGGTGCAATAATTAATAGCTATGGATTCTCTTTATTGATGAAAAAAAAGTACTTTGTTTACTCTGCGCAGAAGATCATTTGGCTACATTTTATAGCAATATAAAACAATTTTTTATGAATAAATATTGGTTGAGAGCTTTATCTTTTCTTTTGTACACCTTAAATTAAAATTTGCCTACATCCTTGTTCATTAAGCTAAATTTGATTCGCTTTTTTCAAAGAACCTTGCAGGGGTGAAGCATCTTTTAAGTCCATAGAGTTCTAAGCTATTTATTTATCTTCAATAGTTTTATGTTATTATGAGAACACTATTTTATGTGATTATTAGTGTAGGAAATAATCTCTCGAAAAGACCAAGTTAATCAAGATTATATAAAATAGAAACAAAAGTAATTGGACAATAAGTAGAAGTAAAAGAAAACTCCAAGCTTCACTAATGACATGACAATGGTAAAAGGAGGCTCGATTTTAGCCAATTTCTAACAATGGTAACACAAAAATAATGGACAAAGCATACTTATAATCAACCCACAAGATTCCTCTCGAAAAAGGAAAGGTGAAACTTCACAAAGAAGAAGAGAAGATGTGCATATTCGGCCAAAGAAGAAAAGGGGCAGCCAACTTTTTCACAGAAGTACATAGATGATGAATAGGTATATGCGTGCGTAATAAACACACCAAAGTCAGCCCATATATATATTGCTCACTCAAGGACCAAACTAAGAGCCCTAATTTAAGTGTGGGTCAACTTAGACTCGATCAGCCAAGTAACTGGGTCGAGGCCCATTACCCAAAGTTGACAATAAAGTACTTTGACCCGTCTTTGTAATTGAACTACCTAATTGTTGGAGATTGGGTAATATAATAAATTTTCAATCATTGGGCAAGCCTACGAAGTATAATTAAACCGATTACCCATTTGGTTTGTTTGGAACCAACAATCCAACAAACCTCCATATTGGTTCCAAACAAAAAATATGCAAAATCCAAAAGACATATGCTAAGTAGTTGTTAAAAAATGTATTTTAAACTAATTAGAACTCAATGTACATGTACCAATGTCTAGAAGTGTAAGACAATTTTTAAACTTTATCAAAGTGAGTACCTTAGTGCCCATATCTGTAGGGTTATAGTCCGTATGCACTTTCTCAAGTTTAATCAAAATTTGAGATCTTACATCTCTAATAAAATGCAGTATAATAAGAAACAAGATTCTTACACAAATGAATAGCCGATTGACTATCAAAGTATATAGTCACATTATCATTTAAAATATATAGTTCATGAAGCAAACCTTTAAGCCACATAGCTTCTTTAAAGGTTTTAGTTGCAACTATATACTCAGTTCAAGAGAGGAAAGAGCAACAATATGTTGGAGTTAAGATTTTCAACTAACATGAATTACACATAAGTCAAGTAGATTTCTTATTATTTCTATCTCCACCATAATTGGCATTAGTAAAACCATTTAGTTACACACCATTAGAAACAGTTTTATATATTAACCCTACCTTATATGTACTTTTCAAATACCTTAGCAACAATTTCAAAGCTTTCTAATGAGTGGGGTCTTGAATTAGACATGTATCTACTCAAAGTACTAACAGCAGACCTAGTACAAACCATCAATCAAGTATATCACAGGCCAATCACATTTGAATAGGAAATTTTATTCATATATACAACTTCCTTTTCATTTGTAGGTAATTGTACTTTAGACAATAAAATGATTACCAAAAGGCACATAGACCGGTTTACATCAAGCATATCAAACTTTTTCAAAACCTTAAGCACATATGAAGTTTGATGTACAATTAAGCAAGAATTAGACATAGCTCTATTAATTTCAATGCCATGTATTCTTTTAGCATGCCCAAGGTTTTTCATATCAAATTATTTACTTAACTCATTTTTAATATCGTTTATCACTTTCATGTTTAAACCAATAAATAACATGTCATCGACATATAGTAACAAATACACACAATTATTTGTATTTTGGTCTTTGGTAATATAAATAATGATCAAACTTACTCATCTTGAAACCAATTGAAAGAACATAAGAATCAAAATTCTTGTATCATCTTTGTTTAGGAGACTATTTTAAACCATATAGAGATTTTTTAAGAAAACACACATGATCAGGTTTGTTTTTATCTTCACAACCTTTTGGTTGATACATAAAAATCTTTTCATCAAGGTCACCATGTAAAAAAGTAGTTTTTACATCAAGTTGTTCAAGTTCCTAATCATAATGAACAACAATGCAACCATGATACGAATAGTGTTATACTTAACAACATGCAAAAAAAATCTCATTATAATCAATCCATTCCTTCTGTGTGTACCCATTAACTACCAACCTAGCCTTATATCTCACATGTTCAGTCTTAGTGGCTCCTTCCTTCACCTTATACCCCCATTTACATCCCATAATGGATTTATCCTTATGTTTAGGCACTAATTCTCATGTTTGACTTTTAGCTAGAGAGCTCGTCTCCTCTCTCATAGGATTCACCAACTCCTTAGACTTTTCACACTACATAGCCTCTTCATAGGTATTAGGCTCCTTATCCACTAGTTCTTGATAACTAGCATAGGCTATGATATTGTCAGACATCATTGGAGTTTCCTACGTGGTCTTCTCCCCTTATCTCTAGCTAATTGATAATCAACTAGAGAGTTTTGGTCAACATGACGGTCTTCTATCATATCATCCTCCATCTCATTCTCTACAACCTACTGATTTTGTTGGTTATCACTCTCCACCTCACTATGGGAGGTGGGTTTATGGATGCTGACTCTCTCCACCTCAATTGGAGACTCATTACTAATGGTTTCTTGCTGTTTTTCACTCTCTAAACAAGACATCTCCGACCCCTTAAATTTGATATATCGACTTGTGATAATCTTTACACACTTTGTGACGACCTCTGAAATTTTCCTTAATTTTTTTTCATCTTGGCTAAAGGCTACTAGTAGCCTTCAGTTGAACTGAAAACTCAGCTGCAGGTGGATACTAGTATCCTCCTACTGTGACAGAAATAGTTTCAAACTAAAATCTTATTAAACTTTCTTTCTCAAATTTTATATTTACTCCATAATTACCTAAAAACATTTAGAAGAGATAATTTGAGCATTTCACCCAATTTATAAGAGCACAAGAATATACCAAATACTCAATGACTTTAAATACTTTGATTTCCATCTTACAAACCATTA
This sequence comes from Forsythia suspensa, assembly GCA_023638005.1. NCBI lineage: Eukaryota > Viridiplantae > Streptophyta > Magnoliopsida > Lamiales > Oleaceae > Forsythia > Forsythia suspensa. The sequence goes on along the minus strand of CM042666.1, from coordinate 30,483,837 downwards.
CACAAGGATTCCTTTTTAACAGATTATATTTTCTTCAAGCAAAAGTAGCATCTTTCCCTTCAAAATCAGGTCTCGTCATTTCGATAGCAAAAAGGGTCGGAATGACATACTTGGTTCATCCATTACTCAAAAGATTTTGACAAGACAACTTTAAAATGTCCACAAATAGCTAAGGGATACAAGAAATCCTTGAAACTACAAAAACAACCATCAAAGACTCTCAGTTACTTAGTACATAAAAAAGAGAGTCCCATTCGGCTCCAATGTGATGGCATTGTAGACATATATCACGGCTCCAGTGTGATGGCATTGTAGACATATATCGTTTTGTATGATCTTTCCTTAATGTACAAGCCCGAACATTGCAGAAAATGAACCCATACGTCTTTCTTGGTGATGCTATAGAAGTCCAACCCATTTCTCGATGTCCTTTCATAAGTATGCATTACCTCAAAGTAGTTCCGCTCCATTTCCTATATTAGTCATTAAACGACTATAAGCAATGAAGCTTAGTGAGCAAAGTAGCACGTAAACATGAAATCACATAATGTATACCTTCATTTGAATGTAATTTTTCACTTTACCTTCTAACCTTGTTCAATTCTCACATAAGTGAATAAGATCATAATCACACATTAACTTCCAAACAATTGATAACGCATATATTTCATGAAATGCCTTTGATGATCACTCACAAGCAATCAATACAATGTGCATAGTACGGGATGCTAAACATTGGAATGCTATGCATGTACTAACCAAAAATGGTTCCATTCTTATTTTCTTACTTTTCATTTCTTTTTACTTTCTTTTCATTTCTTCTTTCTTTTCGGCTCTTCCCATATTAGGGTCGTACACTGAGAGTTGATAGTGTTTTGCTAAACACAAGGTTACAACATCATTAGAGCTTCTATGCTCAAAAGTACTTTCATTCTTTTAGAGAACTTTGCTCAAGTACTTTCATTTCACTTTGGACATCTCATAGTCCGTGACTTTTAAATTGGGACTTGCTCCCATGATGTACAACCTAAATAGGACATTCTTAATTATTCATGATCATTATGTAAACATAACTTTTTGCTTTAATGTTTAAGGATCATGAATTCTTTCTTGAATGATGTCATGATGCAACACATGGAAACAAGAGATTTAATTGCTAAATATCATTAAAAATCTTGCACATAAACATTCAATCAAGTTCTTCCTCAAAGAAACATATTACTTTAAATCACAATCAACATGCAAGGGATTGGTCTAAAAGTCCTTCATCATGCTACTACTTTTATTTCTTTCTTGAAATTATCGCAATATTTTAAGTCAATCTTGACTAAATAAGCACACCTTTAATATAGAATATTCAACATTAAACACTTTCTAACAAGCAACAATAATGATACATAGGATAAGACTCTATCTAAGCATAGACAATTATATTAACCATCCTTTCAAAATCATCATAAAAGCTATGATTCTAATCTCATTAAAATTAACTTAAATATAAGTTTTAGAGATATGCAAGGTCATAAACATAAAGTTGGAGTTTTTGCAGATTTTACTACCCATACTTCTCCTATATAAGCAATTAATTACAAGTTATATGCCTTACTAGATAGGAATTTTGATAAGTAACAGTAGTAAATCACAAGAGGGACTTCATTTAACATAAAACTCATACTATACATTCTGAACATAATAAGAATAATCAATATAAAAACAATAATACACATAAACTTTACTCACAGCTCAAGGAATTTTTTTTCTTGGATTAATGACCAGAAATTTACAAGTTTATAGAGAGTTAATAAATCAAAAATAAGGGGAAATGAAAATTTATGTGTTAGGCTTGGCTAAAGAGGAATTTCTGTCCAAAACTCATTATTTTAAACTGGAAATGAAACTACCAGAGAACAAAGGTCAGATTTGGGGCTACCGAGAGGCCTTTCGTGTTTGTTTCAAGCTACTAGTAGCCTCGAATCTCTACTGAAACCTGAGTTTTGAGTTTTTGGACGAAAAATCCTACTTTTCTAGCTTATCATGGTATGGATGTGATGAATTCCTTGTTAGTTTAGTGTTTCATCACACTATTTTCAATAAAAACGAAGAAGGAGGAAAGGATTCTTGGCTTTTTTTAATTTTTTTTTTTCATTCTTACCTTTCTTTCTGTTTTTCTCTAAATTCTAGCAGAGTTTTCTTACTTAAATTTTGATTTAAAAACACAAGTAAAGAGGATGTATTTATAGAGTATTGGTAAGGCCATGTTTGGTCTAGCTTATCTTTAAAAATTCTTACTTATACCTATTTTATCTTATTATTTTATTAGTTCATCAGTTATTTATACGAATATTAATTGACACTAATTTTTAAGTATGATAAGCGTTGCCAAACATGCCCTAAGGAGACAATCATTATAAATGACATGTATCCCATTCAACTAATATTTTATTACAAAATTTTCAGATTTTTTATTTCAAGTAGTCATGTTTGGAACAACGTTTGGGGGTCGAGACGAGCTCTATTTTGGTCAAACTTTATACCGTTGCAAAGTTCATACTTCAAGCTTTATAACGAGTATACATGCAAAAGAAATGGGTCAGTCGATAGCTCGTACGATTAGCTTAAAAATGACTGCCCGACTGACTTTCCATACTTAGCCAAATTTGGTGAAATTTTTGCATTACATAAAATCTGTTTACACCACTTTGGCTCGACTTTCAAGGCAAGTCCCGACTTGAAAAATACCAAAACTTGATATCAATTTAAACGTGTAAATAAGAACTACGCGACGGTATAACATGCATAGGCTACAGGTCAACGCACGTTACACACGACGATTGCAAAGTTGGTTTGAAACAATGGCAAAACTGTAATTAACTTGAATTTTTCCAAAATTTTCAACAGTCCTAATCTATGAGATTAAATTCGATCAAGCCCAAACATTTTCACAACTTAATATTTTTCCTAAAAGTCTCCAATACTTTAATCCAATGCAATTTATATACTTTCTCCATAAACTTATTGAAATTGGCATACCAAACTTAACAATTTTAGGGATCATTGGATTTTTTCTAAGAAAATACAATTTAGATTTTTTAAATTCTATCCCACAACTTATATTCCTTAACTCATTCGTGGTAGCCTGATACACACTTCTTAGCTATAGGTTCAAGTTTTTCCCACTCTGATGAGAAAAAAGCCACGATCAAAATTTTAAGCATGAAATAATCAGTACATTTAATATGCCATTTCATAAGGAGTATAACCATTTAAAGCAGCGGATGGAATCAACTTAATTAGATAGCAAGCAGTTATAACACCTTCACCCCAAAACGATTTAAGCACACCAAAAATCAACGTCATACATCTAACTTTATCAAGCAAAGAACCATTCATCCTTCCAAAGAATCCCATTACATTAGAGAGTGTAAGACACATTTTTATGTCTAGTAATGCCACAGTCATTGTACAAGTTATCAAAGTTAGCATTACAGAATTCAAGACCATTATCATTACGTAAATATTTTATCTTTTTACATGTCTAATTCTTCAGTTGAATTTTTCAATTTTTAAATTAAATAAAAGTTTCACTTTTATCTTTCAATAGATAAACCCACACACGTCTGGAGAAATCATCGATAATACACAAAAAAAAATTTGTTACCACCAAAAGTGGGATTGTTCCTGAGACCCCCAAATCGGTGAAGAATGTATTCTAACACTCTAGTTGTCTTGTGTGTGTTAGATGAAAATGACATTCTCGATATTTACTACCAAGTACACAATGATCACAAATGACATGTCAGACACGTGATCATTACCAAACATACCCTTATCATTAATGAACTTAAGTCTCTTAATGTTAAGTCAGGAGCCTAATTTATATTTGCTTATGTAAGGGTGTTTTCGAGATTTTATCTTTGTAATTAAGTTATTATAGTATTACATTATAACTAGAGAACCTTAATTAGGTTGTCTTAGAGTTTCATTATAATTAGAGAACCTTCATTGGGGTTATCTTAGAGTTTTATTATAATTAAAAAATTTTCATTAAGTTGTTATATATATGACTAATCTCTTGTAAACAATTATCATTATTTATTATAGTAAAATATCTTTGCGAGTAGTTGAAGACAAGACGTAGTCTCACATTATAATGAACTTGTATCCTCGTGTTCTTTATTTTTCATCCTTTATTTGTTACTCTAAACCTAACAACTGGTATCGAGAGTGGTTACGATTGAGAGAGATGGTTAGCGATGATCGGCGGTGTAGATTTTTCATTCTATAAGATGTAGATAGAGGATTATCTTTACACAAAAAAGATGCACCAGTCGATGGACAAAAAACTAAAAACTATGAATGATGATGACTATAACCTTCTTGACAGACATGTATTGGAAATAATTCGGCTAACAGTGTCGAAGAATGTGGCTCATAACATTGCAAATGAGAAAACCACTGTAGAATTGATGACAGTATTATCTGACATTTATGAGAAGCCTTCGGCGTGCAATAAAGTTCACATGATGAAGTGGCTATTTAATCTGAAGATGGTAGAATGTGCTTTGATTGTAGAGCATCTTAATAAATTCAACAAAATTTTCAATCAATTGGTCTCTATAGAGATTATGTTTGAGGATAAGGTTCGTGCTCTAATCCTCTTGGCTTCACTATCGAATAGTTGGGAGTCTCTAAGAGCGGTTGTCTACAATTCCATGGAGAATGCGAAATTGAAATTTAATGATGTTTGAGATACAATCTTTGTCTTTGAATAATTCAGTAGAAAAGATGATGGAGAAATCTCGGCATCCAATTTTGCCCTAAATGTCAAAAAATAGGGACGAGAAGTTATGAGAAGAATTCTAACAAGAGTAACGGTAGAGGAAAGTCAAGAATGGCAAGAGCAAGTCCAGAAATGGACGGGTCTTTGAATGTTGGAATTGTGGTAAGTTTGGTCACCTAAAGAGGAATTGCAGAGCACCTAAGAAAAATGAGGAAAATAATAATGATGATGCGAATCTTTGTGGATGAAGAGGTAGAAGATTATTTACTCTTGTCATTTGTAGTTCTATTGATTCTTGGGTGATAGATTACGAGGCTTCCTTTCACACTTTGTACACAAAGTGAGAACATGGAGAACTATGTTGCCGAAAATTATGGAAATGTATATCGGTTGATGGAAAAATTTTGTACATCAATATTGGTATTGGTGAAGTCGAGTTAAAGATGTCAAACGGGTCTTTGTGGAAAATTAACAAGGTAATGCACATACCAAAATTGATGCGAAATCTGATCTCGGTTAGACAGTTTGATGATGAAGGGCATGATGTGAATTTTGGTGGTGGCCATTGGAAAGTAACGAAAGGAGCCATGGATGTTGCACGAGGAACTAAAAGTGAAACTCTTTACATGACTACCAATTTTGGAGATACATTTGCTATTGTTGAATCCGTTGCTAATTACGATCGTGGCACTATAGGCTCGGACACATGAGAGAGAAGAGAATGAAAGTACTTGATCTAAAGGAAAGTCTGCTGGTGTTCAAATTTGTTGAACATAGTATATGTGAATCTTTGATTTATGAGAAGCAAAAAAGGATGAGTTTCTTAAAATCTGGAAGGGAGCCAAAGGCAGCCAATTTTATACAGACGTATGGAGACCTTCTACTGTTATTTTTCTTGGAGGTTCTAATTATTATATGACATTTTATTGATGATCCAAGAAGAAAGGTATGGGTCTATTTCTTGAAAAAGAAATCTGATGTCTTCAATACTTTCAAGAGGTGGAGATCGATTGTTGAGAATAAAATAGATTTAAAGGTGAAGTGCTTGCATTCGGATAATAAAGGTGAATACATAGATACAAATTTTCGGATGTCTTGTCTTTGAAAATTGGATCAAGATGAGGATGACTATTCTAGGTAAACCTCAATGAGAATGGTGTACACGAGAGGATGAACAAGACTACAAATGAGAGTGTAAGAAGTATAAGATTATATGCGGGGATCGCGAAAGATGCTCTAGGCGATGCTATCAACCTTCAACAACATATTTCATCAAAAGAGGTCCTTCAACACCATTGGACTCCAAAATACTAGAAGAAGTTTGGAGTAGAAAATAGGTACAACTTTTCTTCTTAAAAGTGTTTGGTTCTGTTTCTTATATTCACATTGATTCTGCTTTTAGAAGTAAACTTGATGCCAAATCTAAAAAATATTTTTTTATTGGCTATGGTGATTTGGAGTTTGGTTATCGTTTCTAGGATGTGAAATCGCAAGATTTTCAAAAGTAAAGACGTAATCTTCAATAAAGCGGCTATGTATAAGGACGTATTGACAGCAGACTCCGAAAGTACAAATCTTGAAGTTAAGAAGTCTAAGGTGATTCCGTTGCAAGACCTTCCAGTAATTGAGGCGGTAAAAATTGATGGCGAAGATCGAGAAAATATAGCCCCAAAAGGAAATCAGAACACCCCTATGACTAAGCTCAGGAGATCTAACAGAACAATTAGACCTCCATAGAGATACTCTCCAGCGTTGCATTATATTCTACTAATTGATAGAGGTGAACCAAAAAGCTATAGTGAAGCCCTACAAGTTGATAAATCAATCAAGTGGAAGTCAGCTATGAGGGATGAGATTGACTCATTATTGACCAATTAGACATGGCAACTGATAGAGTTATCAAAAGGAAAGAAGGCTTTTGCAAAACAAATAGGTTTACCGAATAAAAGAAGAGCATTATGGCAGCAAGTGATATAAAACAAGACTGATTGTAAAAAGATTTCAATGGAAAGAAGGCATTGACTACATTGAGATTTTCTTTCCTGTGGTGAAATTAACTACAATCGAATAAAGACTTGGACTAGTGGCAGAAGAAGACTTGCACATAGAGCAGTTGGATATAAAGACAACATATCTTCATAGTGAGTTGGAGGAAGAAATTTACATGAAACAACCAGAAGGTTACGAAGTACAGGGAAATGAAAAAATGGCGTGCAGACTTCAAAAGAGTTTGTATGGCCTTAAAAAATCTCCAGATAGTGGTATAAGAAGTTTGATAGCTTTATGGATAGTAATGACTTTATGAGGTGCCAGGCGAATTATTGTTGCTATATGAAGAATCTTAGTGATTCATATATTATCTTACTCATATATGTTGATGACCTGTTGATTGCAGGAACTTGCAAACAACAAATTGATAAGTTAAAAGAGGAGCAATCCAATGAGTTTGCAATAAAGGATTTGGGTGCTACAAAACAAATCCTTGGGATGAGAATTACTAGTGACAAGAATGTCTTGAAACTGTTACAAGAAGAGTATGTGAAGAAGGTGTTGAATAGATTCAAGATGGATGAATCTAAACTAGTGAGTACTCATTTGGCTAGTCACTTCAAGCTATCCAATGAATAGTCACCTTCTATAGAGCAAGAGCGAGCCTACATAGTCAAGGTGACTTATGTCTCGCTATTGAGAGTCTTATGTATGCTATGGTGTGTACGAGATCGGACATAGCTCATGTAGTGGGAGTTGTTGGTAGATATAAGAATAATCCCGAAAACATTATTGGGATGCGAGAAAGTGGATTCTTAGGTACTTGAGAAGTACTATAGATTCACCTCATGCTTCAAAAACCGAGCTTGAGATTATAGGGCTTTGTAGATCTTGATATGGTGGGGACATTGATGGCGGGAAGAGTATCTTCGATATGTATACACATTGGGTGGTACAACAGATTAGTTGGGTGTCTAAGTTTCGTAAGATAGTTGCTCTTTCTACTACTTTGGGTAGAGTATATTATCGTGATCCGGCTAGTAAAGAGATGATATGGTTGTAGTCTTTCTTGGAAGAATTCACCATAAGCATGTGAGGAGTGTGTTGCATTGTGATAGTCAAAGTGCTATTCATTTAGCAAAGAATCATGTCTATCATGCGATGATGAAGCATATACTGATTTGTTATCACTTTATCGGATCAAGTTTGGATGATAGAATCTTAGCGCTTGAGAAGATTCATGGCAATCAAAATCTTCCCGATATATTGACAAAGACCAATTATAATTGAGAAATCAGAATCATGCAACTTCGGGTTGGTCTTTTCATTGAAGATTGGATGAAGTGTACCGTCTGCTTTACGCAAAGGAAGGAGTTGATGATGGATTAGTCTCTAAGCGGGAGATTGTTAAGCTATGGAGTCTAATTTCTATTTGCTTATGTAAGGGTGTTTTTGAAATTTTGTCTTTGTAATTAGGTTATCCTAGTATTTCATTATAACTAGGAAATCTTAATTGGGTTGTCTTATAATTTCATTATAATTAGAGAACCTTAATTGGATTGTCTTAATATTTTATTGGATAATTTGCAGCCACCGTCCTCAACCTTTGAACTTTTGGCACTTTTATCTCCATTCTTTATTTTTTGGCACCCACATCATCAACCTTTCTTATTTTGGTGGCCGAAGTCCTCAACCTTTGAACGTTTGGCACTTTTATCCTCATTCTTTATTTTTGGCACCCATATCCTCAATCTTTCTTAATTTGGTGGTCAAGTCCCCAATCTTTGAACGTTTGACACTTTTGTATCATATTTTTTAATTTTTTAATTGAAACTTATGAAAAGTCTATTTAAAGCCAAGTTTTGTGAGTAATGTTGTCTATAAATATTGGTTTATTTAAAAAAACTTATTTTTAAAAATTTTATGAGATTTTTAGATTCATTTTTAATTTTTTAATTGAAACTGGGTCGACCTTGGTTTGACCCAGTTCGACCTTTTAACAATTGATCCGTTATTTTTTTTGGATTGATGGCCAGTCTTATTTTCTGAATATTGTATTATTCAGATAAATAGTTTTATTTAGATAACTATATTTTGATTAATGCTCTATTTGGGGATATGGGTGCAAAAAAATAAAGAATGAGGATATGAGTGCACAAAATTGAATTTTAATTGAAACTGGGTCAACTTTGGTTCGACCTGGTTTGACTTTTTGACATTTGACCCGTTATCTTTTTTGAGTCGATGACCAGTCCTGTTTTCTAAATATTGTATTATTCAGATAAATAGTTTTATTTAGAAAACTATATTTTGATTAATGCTCAATTTGAAGATATGAGTACAAAAAAATGAAGAATGAAGATATGTGTGAAAAAAATGAAGAAAATCTCATAAAATTTGTAAAAATAAGTTTTTTTTTAAAAAAAATAAATCAACATTTATAGATAAAATTACTTACAAAACTTGACTTTAAATAGACTTTTCATAAGTTTCAATTAAAAATTTAAAAATATGATACAAAAGTCCAAAGGTTGGGGATTTCACCACCAAATTAAGAAAGGTTGAAGATGTGGATGCAAAAAATTGAAGAATGAGGATAAAAGTGTTAAAAGTTCAAAGGTTGGGACTTCACCTACCAAATTAAGAAAGGTTGAGGATATGAATGCCAAAAAATAAAGAATGAGGATAAAAGTGCCAAACGTTCAAAGGTTGAAGACTTCAGCCACCAAAATAAGAAATGTTGAGGATATGGGTGCCAAAAAATAAAGAATGTGGATAAAATAGCCAAAAGTTCAAAGGTTGGGGACGGAGGCTGCAAATTATCCTATTTTATTATAATTAAGAAACTTTTATTGGGTTGTTATATATATGACTAATTTCTTGTAAATAATTATCATCATTCATTATAGTGAAAATATTGCAAAGAAATGGAAATGCGCTTACATTGAGATCAGATAAATCTTTGTGTTTTTTATTTTTCGCCATTTATTTATTAATCTAATCCTAAAACTTAACACTAACACGAGCAAGTTTATTCATTATAGCTTATTTTTCGCCATTTATTTGTTAATTTATGGGATCGTTTTACCACAATTTGTAATATCTTGCATAAGCTTATTAAAAACTTCAAGATTGTCATTCAAATCTCTTGAGGGATCAATTTGAATTTTTTTCGAAGAGATAAATTTTGTTGGGAGTGGTTGAATTAAATAAAGCTCTTTTAATTTTTTCCAAAGCTTTATTGTGAAATCAAAATTTCCAAACTTTTGCAAAACATGGTCCGATAGATGCAATATGATAGAAGTATATGCAAGTTCATCGAATCTTTTTCTAATCCTTAGTAACATTAGAACTAAAAGAATTATCAATAGCTTTTGAAACTTTTGTTGAACCAAAATAACTTTCATTTTTATTGCCAAATAAAAAATTACCTTTAGCAATAAAGACACCCAAGTCAAAATGATGTGCAGACATCTCAACAAAAAAGAGTACACACCAACAAGCACCCCCAACATAATCACGTAGAAAAATCTAAAGGCCTCAATATGTACTATTTTTGATTCCCAGGGTTTCGTGAGATTCATGATCTTAGATAAAAGAAATTGTCAAATAGGTAAAGTCTATGTGACAATTCTAGATAGTAACAATAATCCAACATAAACAAAGTAGTCAACAACAAAGTCAAAACTAATTAAAACATAAGTCACAATAATGGACACATAAATTCTCGTAGTCACTAGCAACAGTAATCGGTTACCCCACACAAGAACTCAAAACCTAATGGTAACCCCACACGATGGTTGTCTGCCGGTCGTCCGTTAATAAAATTTCGAAATAAAATTTTTGGTGAAATAATTCTAGTGTTGCTTTGTCAGCCGGTCCGTCAATCGTCCGTAGGTTATCCGCCGTCTTCGATCGTTCTTTTTAAGTTCCAAATCCAATAAGTTGTTTCAAAAGCCAACCAAGTTCGATACTAGATTGTAAGAAATAATCTCTCCGAAAACACCAAGTTAATCAAGATTATATAAAATATAAACAAAAGTAATTTGGATAATAAGTAGAAGCAAAAGAAAACTCCAAGCTTCACTAATAGCACGACAATGGTGAAAGGAGGCTAAGATTTTAGTCAATCTCCAACAATGGTAACACCACAAATAATGGTCAACGCATACTCCTAATCAACCCACAAGATTCATCTCGAAAAGGGAATTGTGAAACTTCACAAAGAAGAAGAGAAGAGGCATGGATTCGGCAGAAGAAGAAAGGGACATCCGGTTTTTTCACACATGGGCAGAGAGATGATGAATAGGTATATGTGTGTGTAATAGACACACCAAAGTCAGCCCAAATATATATTGCTCACTCAAGGACCAAACTAAGATCCCTAATTTAAGTGGGCCAACTTAGAATCTATCAGCCGAGTAACTGGCAAGGCCTATTACTCAAAGTTGACAATAAAGTGCTTTGACATGTCTTTGTAATTGGACTTTCTAATTGTTGGAGTTTGGACAATATAATAAATCTTCGATCATTGATCGAGCCTACAAAGTATAATTAAACTGATACGTTTAATCATCATTGCTCATTTGGTTTGTTTGGGACAAAAAATCCCAACAATTAGAACACCTTTTTTTTTTTAATTGTCAAAGACATCTTTTCTATTTTGTATTCAATTTATTCACCGCTTAAGTTATTATGCATTATTAATACTCATTTTGATTTTTATACACTAATATTGTATATTCTTTGTATATGGACGTATGCTTAATTTATCAGGTATCTATTTCAAGGGAAATTTGCATTTTAAATTTTCATCTAAAAATAAAAATTATTACATTTTGCAAATATGTCGTAGCTAAACAAATTAAGTCAACTAATACTATTATAAACATAAGTGAAACTGAAATACGTGCATAGCATGAAGCTTATTGACATAGTGTAAGAGTTAAGATAAATAAAAGTAGTTTGGTGGATGTCTAGTTAGGTTTCAATTTATTTCTTCCTTCTATTCGTTCTACAATTATTGCAATAAATACTTGTCTATAATTGCAGCTCTCAATCGATATATAATTCACACGAGTAATCACATTGGTAACCGTGACATCTTTTTCTATTATATAAATGCATGCTTCTTTAATCGATCCATTCACCTATTGAAACAAATGGTGTGAAAAAAAATATATTTATGGTTTTAAAAATTCAATAAATACATAAAATTTAACTAGAAATAATCTAAAATTTGCTATGTACAAGAGTTTTGACTACAATTTATAAGTATTTAAAAACATAATTTTAACATTACTAAACATGCAATAAGTTCTTTTTACTTTTCCAACTTCCTTGTAGTTGATTAACCTCTTTCAAAAAATATTAGGTAAATAAGTCAAAACTCTTATCATGTCTCCCTTTAAACTTAATTTTAGCACTTCTCAAGAATCAATATAAAGAAAGAAAAAAAAAAGACTAATAGTAAAACTTCTAGTTCTAAACTTTTAACTCGTCTTTGGCTTTAAATTATAATTCGCCAAGAATTTTGCTAAAATTATGAACCAAAAGTATAATTTAGATTACATGTTAAAATAAAATTTCACCAAGAATAATCAACATACAAATATTTGTAATACTTTTCTTAATAAGTTTCATCTTTTATGATTAAAAAGAACCTTTTGTTTCACTATTAATTTTCTTTAAAAAGCCTAAAAGTCAAAGTCAACAATTAATTTTAAACACACATTTCATGGTCCCACAACTTTTCAACCACACATTTCAACAACTTTTATCAACTTTTACAAAAAATCTTATTTTAATCAAAATTAAACACATACTAAATTCAAGATTAAAAATAACTGTAAAAATCCAAAAAATTCAAATCAACAATTCAATCATCCTAAAACTTAAAAGAGAAATCAAATTATGAAATCTCGAATAAAATCCATTCCTTAAATAGTCAATAGTACTACATAATTTAGCCTTTGTGTTTTCCACAAATGCAATATCCTTTGCTTCAAGTTTTCGACAATGACTAACTAACTATGTAGTTATCATAGTTTTTCGAAAAAGCACTTTAGTAATTATTTTTGCGACATTTTCTAGAAGGCTTTATTTAAAATTTCAAAAAATTAAAAACATGTATGTAGCATAATAAATATTTGAATTTTGCTATTTGTACATCTTTACTTGAAACATCTCCAATAAATGTCGTCCAATGACGTAGAGATTAGTTGGAAGGAGACAAACCGATGCTAAGCGGCGATTTATCAGTAGGCTAGTTTAATGATAGCTGGTTTTTAAACATTACGTTGACACCTTCTATCTATTTTATCATTAAATTATGTTTATCTCTCTCATCTATTTTTCATTTTCTTTCCTCTTTCTACACCCTCTTTCTTCATTTCTTTTCTCTCTCTTACCACTTAGATTTTTTTAGAAAGTGTAGTATTGGAGATGCTCTTACACCCCTACTTACATTTGCTCATGTGGTAAAATAAAATAATGAAAAGAAAATTAAAAATAATGTTTTGATCAAGTGTTTCAATACTAAATTCTCATCATCACATAAGCAAATATAAGTGAAGATGTACAAGTAGCAACATTCTAAATATTTTTTATTTGAGTAATGTTGTTCAATAAATAAAAATTAATTCCAATTGACAATGTGGCGGTGATCCTATTGCCACCAAGAGCGGATTCAAATGTGGGCTAATTTTTTTTTTTTTTTTTTTTATAATGAGTTAATATACTCATTATTAAAAAAAAAAAAAATTGTTATAAAAATTTCTATACTGAAAAAGGAAAAAAAAAAATAAATTGGGCCAAAGAAAATCTCCTCTGTAATATCCCTTATTGTCACATAAATTGGTGTTGGTTAGCAATGATAATGAATAAACCATTCACGTATATCAGTACGTGTGGATCACGACTTAAATAAATATGGAGATTAGGAACTACTTCCAACTAATGAAATTTGACCAGATCAAAATCAATATTTTCCCACCTAAACCCTACCAAATCATTATATTTTCATTTTTGTGCACTTTCTTCAACCCATAGTAAGTGATGAAAATGATTTGCTATCTTCACTATATTTCGTATCTTAGAAACCAAGTAAATTTATAGTATTTCACATCATTATAAATGAAATAGTCATACCGACTTCTTAGTCGTTAAAAATTTAATTATTCTAAATCTGTTAGTAAATATATCAACGAACTAAATAAAACTAGGATAAAAAATATTAATTGACGCGAAGAAAAATGACTTTCTAAACTCAAGATCCCGACCACGATTTCTTACATAACTAATTAATTTCAATTTCTTTTTCTTTACTTTTTGCTCCAAATGGCAACAATAATTTACTAAAAGATTAATTAATTTGCTTCTACCAATACCATTCCTGTATTTATTCCACACACTACAAATGGTACAAAACCTTCTGTTAACAAACCAAAGTTCAAAGAAAACATAGAGGCCGGCCTAAAGGGCTTCAAACCGATGAAGCCACCGCCTTCCTCTTCTCCTCGGCCGTCCTCCTCCGCAAAGCCCGCCTCTCGCCTTATCTCTTCGCCTTATTAGCCTTCATCCTCTTTGTCACCATCCTTTACGGCGAAGATTTCAGCTGCATCTTTGGCCAGTTTGATTCTGATCACCATAGCCACCTACACACCATTTCAACAAGTAAGAGACTTAAAACACACACACACATGTTCGGTATACTAGACTAGACACGATTGCATGAAAAAACAAGAAGCTAAAATTTGTCCATTTGTCATGTCGAATTGTCGAGTTCTGTCTATATATTTATAAATTATAATTATTCACTATGCAGTGTATATAAATATTGCTAAAGCGTGGGACTTTCGTTTTGGTGTTAGAGAAAAACAGAGAAAAGTTGGCTTTCGCCATTGGAGAGACTGAGAGGGGCTGCGATGTTTTCAATGGGAGGTGGGTACGGGACGAGGCGGCCCGGCCGCTTTACGAGGAGTCGGAGTGTCCGTACATTCAACCGCAGTTGACATGTCAAGAACATGGCCGGCCTGACAACGAGTATCAACACTGGAGATGGCAACCTCATGGCTGTTCTCTTCCAAGGTTTGTTATTTATATTTGCATATATATTGGCATTCTAATGAATATTTCTTTCTGCATTTTTGTAAGTATGCAGTCAATTAACACTTATCGAATTTAAAAATTAAAAATTATGACTTATTTGGCCATGTGCATTTCGTCGTTTATAACTTTTAAACTTCAAATGTGGTAATGCTGCGTGTTAAGTAATTCTGCAAATTCTTACCTACCTATATCATTACTCTGCATAATTAATGCTAATTATTGCAAATTTTACAGTTTCAATGCTACATTAATGCTTGAAACCCTTCGAGGAAAGAGAATGCTGTTAAGTAGGAGATTCTCTAAATCGGGGACAGTATGTTTCAATGATATGTCTTGTTCATAGAGTCATCCCCGAGCATGCCAAGTCAATGGAAACTTTTGGTTCTTTAACTGTTTTCACAGCCAAGGTGATATTCAATTCTTGAATATATTTTTGATATATTGATGCGTTGAACTAAATAAAATTAAACATAATCATTGGCAAAAAAAGAATGCAAAAATTTTGTTAGTTGCTCTTGTTAAATTTCATTGGCGTAGAACGTAGAATGGCAGTATAAAGTTAATTATTTAATCTAAAAGTTTAAAGCTATTAGAGAGGATTACATGTACTCATTTATATTATGTTATGATCAAATATTTGAGAAATTCAAATTTTTTATAAATGGGAGGACCGTATTTATTTTATAATCAAATATTTGAGAAATGCTATTTTTTTTAAATGGGTGGTAGTGAAACTAAAACTTAGGTTTTGTGCAACCTCTGCGCTGGGAAAAAAAAATCTTCCGTACACGCATCTAAAATGAAAAGCAAAAGAGGAGAAAAGAAAGAAACACATATTAAACGTGGTTCCGAGAATCGACAACCACTAGAGAAGAAAAATCAAATGTGGTATGGAATGTGGACAATATTGTGTCGACTTAACTCACGTTACACCTCTAGTTGCATCCGTCTAACGTACCAAACATTTCAGGACATGACAAAGGATTTTCTCTTCCAAGTAGTATTTACTATTTGTTAGCTTCTATTGTTTAAGAGAGAGAGAGATACAAGATGCCATGTGTAGAATTCTATTTTATCACTAAACCATACTAATTGAATATATATATGTAGGATTATAATGCCACAATAGAGTTCTACTGGGCACCATTTCTTCTGGAATCAAACTCAGATGATGCAGTCATTCACAGAGTAACAGACAGAATTGTTCGCAAAGGTTCGATAAATAAGCATGGAAAAAAATGGAAAGGAGCAGATATAATTGTGTTCAACACTTATCTATGGTGGATGACTGGCCTCAAATTCAAGATTCTGTAAATTCCTACTCCCAAAATACATATTATTTGCTCCTTTGAATTTGAGTTCTTCCCTTTTTCTGGTTCTTGAAAAGTTCTCTTTTGTACAGGCAAGGATCTTTTGATGACGAAGAGAAGGATATCGTGGAGCTACCAACGGATGATGCTTATCGTATGGCCATGAAAAGCATGTTGAGATGGGTGAAGAAGAATATGGATCCCAATAAAACAAGAGTCTTTTTTACTAGCATGTCGCCTTCGCATGAAAAGTAAGTTGTTAGACTCGGGAAATGACTCTCATTAATTTTCACGGAACATATTGAAAACAAGATTTAAATAAATATATGAAATCCTCTCTAGCCAACTTCACAAGATTCTTATATGCTCGATCAACAATGTTGATGACCTGTTCATGTGTCAAATAGCTAAAATGTATTTTGATAAGAGTAGAATACATATCCTTAAAAAGCTTTGAAGGTCTCTTCTTAATGGTGAAAAGTGAGTCTATCCTAATATCATATTTGCACGTCAATCTGGTATCATACTGATCTTGAAAACAAGTTGCTCATCTTAAGAGCCAAAGTTCATAACTGATAGTACCGGTACAGAGCTCAAATTCTACCTCTAATGAAATTTTTCATGCGGCTCTTCATATCTTCAAAATCTCTTTCTTACAACATATATGCCAGTGAAAATATATTCAATCATGTTCTGCAGGAGCAATGGTTGGGGAGGAGATCCAAATGGAAACTGTTACAATGAAACAACCCCAATAGAAGATCCAGAGTACTGGGCATCAGACAGTCGAAAAAGCATAATGCGGGTGATTGGTGAAGTATTCAGCAAATCGACGGTTCCCATTACGTTTCTCAACATCACACAACTCTCAAGTTACAGAAAAGATGCACATACATCAATATACAAGAAACAATGGAGCCTGTTAACTCCAGAACAGCTAGCAAACCCGGTGAGCTATGCCGATTGTGTACACTGGTGTTTACCGGGCTTCAAGATACTTGGAATGAGCTTTTATTTGCAAAGCTTTTCTATCCATAAGTAGGATTAATACTAACACAGCATGCTGCAAAGGAAATTTTGAAGTATGTGCACATTCTGATCAAGTCAACTAAAATTTAAAGTCACCAAAAGTAAGTACAAAGGCTTGCAGTTTCTTAGGTTCACAAGAGAGCTTCCCTGCACCTCCTTCCCTTTTCGCCCAACTCTGTATTTTTCTATTTTTGTAACATTAATATTTTTAAGCACTCCTCACTGAAAACAAAGAAGTTTGTAAAATTGATCTGAGAAAGTTGATCTGCTCGTTGTAGAACACAAACTGCAACAACATAATTATATATATTTTTGTTAAGAAATAAATATGGAGTTACTTTGCTTTTTATTATTTGTTAAAGGTATAATAGTCTTTTTTTCTCTTTATTTTCTTTGACTATATATAGTTTTATTGTAATTAGGTTATAAGAACTTTGGGCTTTTCTTTAGTATTGAACCATATCATGAATCCCTAGCATCTCTTTGTTTTCTTTGTTCTCACTCTTTAACATAGTACCAGAGCAAAATCTCATGAGAAGAAGTTTAATCTCAAACACATCTTTTTGGTGATCGTATTGTACCGGAGGGTATCCGTCAAGTTTCTGCAATATGGTATTTCATTGTTTCTTTTCTTCTTCGTGTTAGCTTTCTTTCTATTACTTGTTAATGACGGGTGAATGGGACGACTCGTTTCAATATGAGAGTGTGAGGTAAAGGTGTCATGACGAGTGGGTCGGCTAAACTCGTATCGGCCCACCAGCCTCGACCCAAAGTACCGTGGGCCGAACCGTGAACTGGACGGGCAGTTCACGGGCCAAAAAGGTTGAACCGCGGGCCCGAGTGGTTCAGTCCCGTTGGCCCGTTTTGATAATATTGAAAAATAATAATAATAAAGCCAGAAAATTCAAGGATTCAATTTTGTAATGGTATAAAAAAAATAAAAAATAAAAAAATGGCAGAGAGTCGAACTCTGCCACAGTATAGCAGGCTGCTTTGAGTCAAAAAGCAGCCAGCTGCTTTGGTTTGGACTGTTTGGTAAATTAAATACACGTTAAAAAAAAAGTTACAAATTTTGTAAATTAAATACACGTTAAAAAAAAAGTTACAAATTTTTATTTAGTAATTTAACATATTTTTTTGCTATAAATCATAAATGTAACCATTTTTTTAATTACAATAAATTACTAAATGTTTTTCGTAATTTCAAAAAAATTAATTTTTTATTCATATAACCGAACCAAGGGTCAAACTACGGCCCACATGGGTTCGACCCGGATGGGTGACAGTGAGCCGACTCGTGTTCAATTATCGTAGGTTGGGTTTACCTGCCCGCAACCCGTGCCGGGCGGCGCTGGTCACACCGGACTTCATCGGAGAGGGGGCCGACCCGTCCCTCACTTCGACTCGGATTGACACCTCTAGTGTGAGGTTGGATGACAAGAATTATTTGTATTAGAGTTATGTGATGAAAATTTTTCGTAAGAGTTGAGACTAAGAAGATGTGGGACTATGTCAGTAGAACCTATGTGAAACCTAATAATATAGATACTGATTATGAAACTTTGTTAGATGTTTGGAAATCAAACAATGCAAAAATTATTACTTGGGTTAACAATTCTGTTGAGCATTTCATATGTACACAATTGACTAAGTATGAAACGACAAAGGAGGTTTTAGATCATATGCAGAGGTTATTCACTCACCAAACTTTGCAAAGCAAAGATCGCTTGGAGAATGATGTGTTCCTTTATCAGAAGAATATGAGTATTCAACAATTTTATTTTATTTGTAACAAATCTTTGAGATTAGTTGGCCCTCACAGTATAAAATGTAATTAAAGACAACGTTGTCTACAGTTTTAACATGTTGTTTGGTCAAGTTCAACTTATAATTTACATTGATCAAACTGGTCAAACATATTTTTTATCTACACATTTCGTATGATCTACAACTTACTACTCACTTATTATCTACATATTTTATAAAATTCACCACTTATAAATACTTAAAAAATAATTTTAACACTGCTAAACATGCAATAAGTTCTTTTGGGCTTCCCTTTCCAACTTCATCTAGAATTGATTTACCTCTTTCAAAGAATATTCCTCGTATGTCAAAACTCTTCCCAAGTCCCCCTTTAAACTTAATTTGAGCACTTAATTTCTCTTCATGTCTCAAGAATCAATATAAAAGAGTGAAGAAAAGGCAAAAGTAAAACTTTTAAGTCTCGTGCTACATTGGCTTTAAATTATAATTCGTCTGTAATTTTGCTCAAATCATGAACCAAAAATGTTATTTAGATTACGCTGTGAAGATAAAATTTCACATCATTAAAATATAACAACAATAATTAACATACAAAGATTTGTAATGCTTTTCTTAATAAGTTTAATCTTTTAAGATGTAAGTCAAGATTAAAAATAACGTAAAAGTACAAAAAGCTCAAATCAACAAGTCAACCTAAAGCGATCAAAAGAAAAGTCGAATTCTAAAATCTCGAATGAAACTCCAATACTTAACCTGGATTAAAATTCGAAAATTCGAAGATGTTCTCAAACGAGTCACCATCTTACAGATATATATTAATTATAAAAACAATAATCAATATATAATAATTTTAATTATTCCTCTTAACAAAATTGATATTTTAAAATAGAAATCAAATACTCAATAGTCCTACATTATTTATCCTTTGTGTTTTCCACAAGTGCAATATCCTTTGCTTCAAGTTTTGGACAATGACAAAAGATGTAGCTGTCATAGTTTTTTGAAAAAGTTCTCTAGTAATAAATATTTTTATTTGAGTAATCCTATTTATTATCAGTGCATATGAAGTGGAACTACTGCTACTTTGTCTAATGAATAAAAATTTATTTCAATGGATAATGTAGCAGTTATCTAATTATCACATAAAATGATGTTCATTCCAAATGATAATAAATGAAATTATCCTTTATATTTTAACGAATAAACAATTTATTTGTATATCAGTACGTGTGGATATGACTTAAATAAATATGCAGATTAGGAACTAGTGCGCGCCAACTAATGAAATTGAAAGTATGGACCAGAAAATCAATAATTGATTAATTTCCCACCTAAACCCTACCAAATCATTATATTTTCATTTTCTTTGCACTTTCTTCAACCCGAAGTGATGAAAATGATTTGCTCTCTTCACTATATTTCTTATCTTAGAAACCAATCAAATTTGTAGCTTTTCACACCATCATAAATGAAATAATCGTACCAATCTCTTAACAGTTAAAATCTAACTATTCTGAATGTTTCCGTAAATATGTCAATGAACTAAATAAAACTAGGACATAACACATTAATTGACGCAAAGAAAAATAACTTTCTAAACTACAATATCACAAGATCTCGAAGAAGATTTCTTACATAACTAATTAATTTAAATTAATTTTTTTTTATTTTTTTTTTCAGTCAACACACCATTACATTCCAGTGTGATTGTCAGGCCTTCACCAAGAAATGATGGAGGGGTTCGGATACTCAAACCTTATATAAATAACTCATAAAAAATACATGGGAGGGAGGACATAAAACCTTATCTCAAATCAGAAGAGCTAAAACAAACAAAGAAATGAATAATTAATAAAGTAATAAATAAGGAGGTACTACCTCTCAAACAATAAGTCCTAAAAAAATATATAGACCCATAATTGTAGGAAGTTTATGTCTATCAATTTGAACAAAGTTATGTATCGCCGTAGTAGTAAGTCTTAGTATTCAGATTCGAATAGCAATGGTGATCTCAATTCTTTGAAGCAAGTAAATCAGCCACCGGTTGCCATCTCAATAAATATAAGAAATAATATCACGGTGGAGGCAAGGAGATGTCTCGATGTAGCGAAGAGTGGCCTGAATAGACCAAGGTCCTCCACCTTTGGTGATGCAGTGAATGACCAAAGTAGAGTCGGCCTCAATCCATAAATCGAGAAACAGTCCTCCAAACAAAAATGATACCATCAAGAATAGTCCGAGCTCGGCCTCCAAATAGGGCACTCGCCATATGAAGAGAAGAATGTGCGAACACACCGACTGATGAATCCCTAATAATCTTCTATTCACTCGCAAATCTATCTTTGATGCATCTATCAAGATTGACCTTGTAAGATTCCACCGGTGGAGTACGCCAATAAACCAAAACAGATGGGAGGAAGGGATGGAGTAGTAAGAGATATACCAAAAGAGGAGTTATATCCATATCTCCTTGCCAATGAATAACTCGAAATAAATGGCACAGTATATAGTAGTGAGATAATTTGGTATACTCTCTAGATGATCCGCTCTAGGTTCCATAGAGATATCATGGTACTTCGTATTATTTCTCGCAATCCAAATAAACCGGAGAATCAAGAGAGGAATGATCGTGCGAATATGACCCTTTCGACAAACTAACCCGAGAAATGCCAAACCGAAAGTGCTCGAAAACCCTCCATCACCAGAAGGGTTATATGAAAATGTTAAAAAAATGGCGCCAAATCTGGTCGGCAATACTATTGTCAATAAACAAATGTTGAATAGTCTCAATAGCCTAACAACACTGACAACGAGAAGCCATATGACTCCCAATCTGCCTCTGAATCACGACATCAACTGGGATAACAGTCTCCAACAGAAGAAAGAGACAGTCGTCAGTATAATAGAACGCCAAATCATGTTGTATACAGCCTGAATAGTATGCCCCGTGCGAACTAGCTGCCATGCAGACTTGGTGGCAAATCTACCATCCGATGTATCATTCCACATAACCTGATCGTGCACTTCAGGAGTGATAGGTATTGTGCCCTATCTGCTCAGCAATAATATATGGTACAAGCTGAAGAAGTCTGCCAATGTTCCATCCATTATCATCAAATAATTCTCTAACATTGATAGAAGAATGTGTTAGGTGTGGATGATGATAAGCTAATGTAGACTCGTCTATCCAACAGTCATGCCAAAAGAATATATGTCCACGTCTTAACTTCCAAGCAATGTGTGTCTCCGCCTGTGGGCCTATATGCTTCAGCCTCTTCCACACAGCTGAAGCATAGTAAGGAATAGTAGTCAGCAATGGATGGGTACCTTTACAATACTTACTCAATAAAAATTGAGTCCATAATGACTGCTGAGATCTAAATAACCACCAGAGCTTTAAGGAGAATGTATCAACAAGATCCTGTAGTCTCCTAAAGCCCAGTCTACCCTCCTCAGTAGGTATACAAAGGTCATTCTATCTCTTTCAATATAATCTGGGTGCATCGTCTCTGGAGTCCCAAAAGAACCTAGCAAATATCCTCTCTATCTTCTTCAAGATAGCATTTGGTAGGCTTGATAATCTAAAGGAGATAAAGAGAAATATAGGATAGCACCAATCGAATCAAAGCAATCCGTCCCCCCAAATGATAAGAGCCTCGAGGCCCAGCCGGAAATCCTACTCTGGACTTTCTGGATTAAGGCATCACATAAGAAGATCTTCTTGGCTCCTTTAAATAAAGGAACACCAAGATAAGTGAAGGACTGCTGCTGATGACAAAACCCTGTCAGATTCTCCAGTCTGTGTATCTGACTAGTAGAAAATCTCCTAGGTAAGATAATCCGCTCTTAACTCTGTTTACCAACTGCCCAAAAGCCCCATGATAGTGCTCAATACATCGTAATACTTGTCGATAGATCGCTCGCCATTGGCAAAAATAATCATATTATCTCGCAAAGACAAATGAGAGATAAGAGTATCACCCCATGTCTCGTATGCCATCGAATGAATATCTTGATATTACTGAGTGAGTAGTCGTGAAAAATAGTCTGCAACAATAATAAACAGCGATGGAGATATGGGATCACCTTGTCTGAGCCCCCAAGATGATGAAAAAAAATCCACTTGGTTTGCCATTAAGCAGGACTAATAATCGATACTCTGAAATACACCTCCGTATCCGATCAATCCAAAGAGCATCGAACCCAAAACCCTCTATAATAGATATCAAAAGCTCCAATCTATGCGGTCATAGGCCTTTTCCATATCAAGCTTGAGGATATTATTACCGCATCGCACTTTCGTATCAAGTGTATGTAGTAACTCCTGTGCAAGTAGGACATTATCCCTAATGAGCCGTCCTGAGATGAATCCGATCTGAGGAGCTGAGATGATCTGAGGTAGTAAAGTACTCAGTTGTGAGTTCATCAGCTTTGTAGTCAACTTATTAAACAATGTACATAGGCTGATATAATGAAATTCTGACCACCTACAGGCATTGTCCAGCTTCGGAATCAAGACAATAGAAGTAGTTGCAAAACCCCTAGGCAGGTGCCATCCAACAAAGAAGTCCAAGACTACTTGAAACACATCCTCTGATACTATGTCCCAACAGACCTGAAAAAAGTGAGAAGAAAACCCATCTGGCTCGACGACACTATTTGGATCAATACTAAAAATAGCCTCTCGCACCTTAGTCAAAGTAGGAGTTCGGTTAAGCTGTAAATTGTCCTCACCGGACACCAATCTAGGTATAATACCAGGTCGAATAGGGTCAACAGGCTGAGGAGGAGCTGACAGAAGCTCCTGGAAGAAAGATACTATTGAAGACTGAATAGTCTTGGAAGACTCAAACATCTCGCTCGAAGCTGAAGTAATAGATCGGATCCTGGCACGAATACGTCGTCCCTGAACTATAGAATGAAAGTATCGGGTGTTATGATCACCCTCACAAGTCCAACGTGCCCCTGTCTTTTGTTTCCAAAAGGCATTCTTAATAGATAAAGTACGGTTCAGAATTGCCTGAGCCTGATGTAAAGTATCACGATAGGAAGGAGAAGGATCTCTTTCATGGTCTAACTCTGCCTCGTCCACCCTACACTCTACATCCCTAATCCTCTGAACAATATCACCAAAAACATTTCGATTCCACCAACGAAGGCCCCCTGTTTGAGCCTAAAATCTTTTCTCGAGAGCGCCATTCCCGCAAGGTGGGTAGAAAATGACCACTTTGAGATACAAAGCCCGTAAAATTGTGACGCCTAGACTAAACATTGATGAATAAAAAGGACAAGGCCCCAAATCATCGCCGAAGACTCATCGAATCGGAAGAGGTGAATGATCGAAAGTGCTTGATTCGGATGACGAACCAAAAACGAGAACAAAATGAGGCAACCAGTGAGTTAATCAAAACTCTTTCTAGACACTTCCAAATCCTCTCATTTGTCCACGTATACTGACTTCCAGAATACCCTGCATCCGTTAAACCACAATCTATCATCATATCTGCAAAGTCTGAAGTGCCCATTTCACGGATATTCTTACCAGTACGCTCACCATTGTGAACGATCACATTAAAGTCTCTCCCAACTAGCCACGACCTATCTACAGAAAGGGATATATGGTGAAGACCGCCCATAAATCTCTACGTCCAACCGGAGAACAAGAGGCATATACCGGAGTAATAAACAACGGTCTGGCTAATCTAGGATCCTCAACTTTAATGTGAAAGAATTGAAGATGATCAACAATCGAAGTAACAGTAGTCTCCAAATTCTAAAAACACCATATTTTATCCGACTCATTCTGTAAGCCCATATTGAAAGAGAGAAAGCATCTGATAAAGTCAAAGTTCTTTCTCCAAACAAATGGCTCCAACACCACTAAAAAATACACCTGATGGAGTCGAACTGATTTCTTCATGCCTATGAGTGGAAATCATGCACACCTCTCACATTCCAGATGATAACACTCATCAAAAGATCGGCCGCGTGATGAAGCACTTGTCGATTACGAGTCACCCATTTAATCGGGCGCAAAACTCTTGATTTCTTCTTCTTCTCGAATCAGTAAAACCATCGGCCTCTGAACTGAGGCATGGACCGACATGTGGATCAATATAAAAAAAAAGATGCACTGGCTCTGAAAAAATAGAAAACTCACGAGGGACGAATATCATGTGATCTAAAATTGGATCGGAAAAAACAACATCATGACATGGCTTTGAAGCCACAATGATGGGAATAGAATGTATAGGTGATGGGTGGTCTCCAAATGAACAACCTGGATGTGGTACAACAACAATTGAAGAAGATCCAACAACTGGGGCCCACTGTCTAGGAGCCTCAACAACAATCTCCTTCCCTTCCCTTACCCTTACCCTTACCCTTACCCTTCCCTGGTCCTATCTCGCAATAGGAACTTGAACATCAACCGGCTTAGGAGCCGAGCAACAACATTCTTAGGAGTCGAGCAACATCAAGCTTAGTAGCTCGAGCAACAAAAGGCTTAGTAGCACGGGAAACAATATGATCTCATGGTGGAGCACCCACCCTGCACTGATCAATAATATGGCCCATATGATGGCATTTAGCACAAAATTGGAGCAACATCTCATATACAATAGGCTGACAAAAACTACGGGATTCACCTCGATCAATCTAAATCCTATCCGGGAGTTTATGTTCCAGATTCACCTCAACACAAATTCTGGCTTCACTAGGCCTCAACAAGTTAGCAGTTGCCTTATCAATCATCAACGGCACCCCAACAATTTTAGATAAGGAAAATAAAAATTCCTTTGCACGTAAATGAACAGTCAATAAAGGAAAAGATATCCATACAGGGGCAATGGGGGTCTCAACATTGGGATGAAAATCACGTGTCCACTTAATTGACATTAAACTTTACATCATAAATTGCTTGATTATATTGACGCCAAAACATAATTAATATCAAACTACGCTGCTTTCTTCAAGGTCACTACTCTTACTGTTTGTCATACCAACGCCAAATACATCAATATGAGGATTTAATCATTTTGGGGCGAGTATTTCACAAAAAACACTTAGTAGTAAATTATATTATCATAAGAAAAAAATAAGATGAAATTAATATGCGACATGCCATTAATTTAAACATACATAGGAACAACCTATTTTTTGTAACCGGCATGACATGAAATCATAAGTGATTATCTCAATCACTAACATACATAAGTGATTACCTTCAATCACTATCATAATATTCCATCTTTATCGTTAAACATGACATATCATTTTCTCCACGTAAAAATTTGTGAAACATAATTTAAGTAGTATAAGAATCTACCTTGTAAATAAAAGTTTTGTTAAGTTGAATTGAGTAAAGAAATTGACTATACTTTTCCTCAAAATAAATCTGTTCCTTTGCTTTTTTGTTCTCCCAAAATATAGTATTATAGCACGAGAATTAAATGCCGGAAAAGAAAAAATCGATGACCGAAAGAGGGAAAAACCAACCCGAATCAACAAAAAATAGTTGGTGAAAAAGTTAACCAAGTTGGCTCTGCGGGGCCGAAAATGGGAAGGAAAGTAAGGGATGTTTATTGTGATTTTATACCTGAAATTTGAGGAGAAAAAAAGGACTTAAAAGACTGAAAATGGAGGAGAAATAGTGCTAGAAAAAAACTTGCTAGAAATAGACAAAAGTACATGAAATACGTGGGTATGTGAGATGGTTTGGGGCTAAAAACCTGGAAGTGAAAGGGAGGATTTTTGGAGTATTTTTGTTGATTGAAAATGAGAGGAAAATCACTCCCTTAATAGTTGAGTTTGAGGACTTTTGGGCTGGAAGAATTATGATCATCTTGTGGCTGGAAAACTGATGGAAACTAATCTTTAAAGGCCGGTTTTCCGCAGGTTTTTTTAGAAGTATTTCACCTATAATTCAAGTGGTTTAGAAGTTGTGAAAATGAGTAGGTGGTGGACGGTTTTTGGTAGGAAACATGTTTTATTATAGCTGATGGAAAATGGGACTTAAAGGAGTTGTTTCCAAGTACGTTTTGGGGAGAAATCTTGTGACTTTTTTCAGTAGGTTTGGAGTGAACCTTGGGGACGTTTTTAGTAGTTTGATTAGGGTTAAATTAGATGAAAAGTGCTGATCTTGGGGGAGAAAATGGGCTGAAGGATGGAGGAGAAATGGGCAGTTTTCATAATTGTTTTAGGGGCTATTTAGGAGGTTTCTCCAGGTGAAAATAGGGATAGACTGGGGATGGTTTTTTTTGTGAAAAATGAGGGGAGTTTGGATGCATTTCAAGTGGATTGGAAGGTGGGTAAATGGTGTTGTAAATGGGGAGAAGTGGGCTGGAAAATAGAGAGTGAAGGGTGTAGTTTTCAAATGTTTCAAGGGGGCTGTTTGGGGTGTCTTTCATGCATAAATTAAGAGACTATTTGGATGTTTATTTAGCAGGAAATAAGGAGCTGTTTGGGGGTGTATTTTTAACAGTTAGGTGGATCGGGTTTTGGGCTAAATACATGATGATAATTGAGTTGGAAAAGGGTCGAAAATAAGGTGAACAAAAGAGATGAATTTGGGCCGCAAATAAGATAAACAAAATTAACAGAAAATGAGCCGGGAAGATGTTTAAATTTCCGTTGGTTTTTAATTTAAACAATTAGTTCATGATTAATCGGAAGTTGATTCGAGAAAAGTTATTCGGGTTAAGAAAATTAAATTAGTCTCGATGATTAATGAAATTTTATGTTCGTCATATAAAAATAAAAGACAAGAATGTGCAAAAATTAATGCGACTAAAATATTTAAAACATACTAGGAAGTTCTGGTCGCCACAACCCTCCCCACTTAAAATAATTTTATCTACGAAATTTAACTTACTTGGTTTAGGAGATTTGGGTACTTAGATAAGACATCTTCTTCTCTTTTTCAAGTGACCCCATTCTCCTCGTGCCTATCCCCATTGAACCTTTACTAAAGGGACCTACCGGTTTCTTAGAACATGGACTTTTCTCTCTACAACCAGCGTATGCACTTTCTCATTAGTCATATATTTCTTTAATTCTAACGATTCATATTTTACTACATGCGTAGGATCGTGCACGTATTTCCTTAACATTGAAATGTGGCATACATTGTGCACTGTTGAGAGTTTGAGTGGCAATGCTAGACGATACGCCACAATTCCAATTTTCTCAAGAACCTCAAATGGGCCTATGAATCGTGGTCTCAACTTTTCTTTTTTTTTCTAAAACACAGTATTCCTTTCATTGGGGATACCTTCAAATTTATTTTTCGCCGACCCCAAACCTTAATTCTTTTCTTCTTTGATCGGCATAACTTTTCTGATGGTCTTGCGTTGTTTTCATTTTGGACGTGATCTTATCTATCGCTTCTACTGTTTTGTCAATCAACTCTGGACTCAAAATTCTTTTTCACCGACTTCATCCCAACAAATTGGCGATGAAATCAACAACTATACAATGCCTCATATGGTGCCATGCCGATAGTAGCTTGAAAGCTATTATAATAAGCGAACTCCACCAACGGCAAGTGACTTTCCCATTTACCATCAAAATCTAAGACACATGCTCTCAACATATCCTCAAGGATTTGAATAGTCTGTTCTGATTGCCCGTCGGTCTAAGGATGATAAGTCATGCTAAATTTCAATTTAGTACCCAAAAGCTCCTTGAAGACTTTTTAAAAAATTTGAGGTCTCGGTCTGATACAATGGACACTGATACTCTATGAAGTCGAACAACTTCTCTGACATACAATTGAGCTAATCACTCTAAACTCAGAATTCATTCGATCGACGTAAAATGAGAAATTTCGTGGCGGTCTACAACGACCCGATGGCATCTTGACTTCTT
This sequence comes from Forsythia suspensa, assembly GCA_023638005.1. Classification (NCBI taxonomy): domain Eukaryota; kingdom Viridiplantae; phylum Streptophyta; class Magnoliopsida; order Lamiales; family Oleaceae; genus Forsythia; species Forsythia suspensa. The sequence goes on along the minus strand of CM042666.1, from coordinate 30,454,986 downwards.
GTCGATCTAGGAAAACCTAAAACAAAATCCATTTCAATTTTCTCCCATTTCCACCTAGGTATATCCATTGGATTTAATGGCATTGACGGCCTCTGGTGTTCTGCCTTCACTTGTTGACACACCAAATATTTTTACACAAAATGAGCTATAACTCCTTTCATGTTTCTCCACCAAAATGTATTATGTAAATCATTATACATTTTGGTTCCTCTGGATGTCTTGGCGTGAAGGAACGGAATGAGCTTAAGATAAATTTCAAGTCGAAGAGAGTATAAAATAAAAATGTTAAGAAAACGGAGACCCTAAACTAAAATAATGAACCTTCAAGTACCTATTTGAAAAGTTTGTTTTAAATTGTCAAGTTGAAAATAGTTATTTACGAAGATTTGATTATGAGTTATTAAATGGTAAAATGAATAAAAATTCGCAATTGGAAAGGTTGTTCCAAAAGGCCTAACCATTAATCAACAATTTGAAGTGCTTTTCTTGTGTATTCTTGATAAACCGGTGTTTATATATAGATATAGGAGGATTTGTTTGATTTCTCATACTTTCATCCTTAGGCATGCATAACTGACCTTTGAACATCAAAGCTTTGTCTTTAGCTATTTCAAACTCTTTCCTCTTTTCGATTCCCACTTCAGCCCTGATTTTTTTTTAAAAAAGGGGATAATCCTTCTGAGCTACCACAATTCTATCTCTGATGTCAGCTTTAATGTCAGACTTGCTATCATGCAGATGCCTGCACCGATGGCGCTAAAACTTCAATTCTCAAAATCCTTGATCAAGTTATCTTCTTTTGATTACAGTGTAGATAAATGTCCCATGTTTTCTTCTTAGAGTATCCGTGACTATATTAGCTTACCGAGATGGTACAAGATAGTGTATTCATAATTCTTTACAAGTTCCAATCACATTCGTTGTCTCATATTCAACTCTTTCTGGGTGAAGAAGTACTTGAGACTCTTATGGTCGATGTAAATCTCACACTTGCTCCCATAAAGGTAATGGCACCAAAATTTTATAACCATGAACTACCACCACAAGTTCAAGATCATGCATCGGATAGTTATACTAATATTGCTTCAACTGTCTTGAAGCATAAGTTATCACCTCTCCATGCTACATCATAACATTACCCAAACCGAGCTTCGATGCATCACTGTAAATTACGTAGCCTTCCGAACCTTCGGGTAAAGCTAGTATTGGTACAGACACTAGCCTGTCCTTGAACTTTTGAAAACTCCGTTCACATTTCTTAGACCAAACATACTTAACACCCGTTCGAGTTAACTGCATCATAGGACTAGCTATTTTGGAATCCTTCTATGAATTTTTTTATCATAGTTGGCTAAACCTAGAAAGCTTGTCACTTCTCCAACATTCGATGGTACTGGCTAGTTTGACACAACCTCATCTTTTGATGGATCCACTTCAATTTCCTTAGCCGTCACAACATGACTAAGGAATTCTACTCGATCTATCCAAAATTCACATTCTTTGATTTTGGCATATAACCTTTCTCTCTCAATGTCTTCAATACTCTCCTCGTGTGCTCTTGATGTTGCTCGAGATTTTTGGAATAAATGAAGATGTCATCAATGAATACAATGACGAATCGATCTAAATACTAATGAAAGACTCAGTTCATTAAATTCATAAATAGCGCATGAGCATTCGTCATCCAAAGGGCATTACAAGAAATTCATAATGTCCATAGTGAATTCGAAATGCTAACTTTGGTATATCCGATGGCCTGATCTTCAGTTGATGATAGCCCAACCTAAAGTCGATCTTTGAAAATATTGAAGCACCCTTCAATTGATCAAACAATTCCTCAATTCTAGGAAGGGAATACTTATTCTTAATCGTTAATTTATTTAACTCATGGTAGTCGATACACATTTTCATCGACCCATCTTTCTTCTTCACGAAGAAAAATGAGACTCTCCATATAGAAATACTCGGTCTGATAAATTCTTTATCCAAAAGCTCTTTCAATTTTTTTTTCAACTCTTGAAATTCTTTTGGTGCCATATGATACAGAGCCTTTGACATGAATGCCGCTCCAAGCATCAGATCTATCGTGAATTCTACTTGCCTATCTGGCGGGATACCCAATAGCTTATGGAAAACACGCCGATGTACTCTCGAACCAATGGTACATTATCTATTTATAATTCATCAGATAGGTGTCCATGAGATTGACAAGAAATCCTTGATAATCTCGTTTGTCTAGCAACTTCTCTGCTTGCAAAGCTGAGATGAGGCAGGGAAGTGCTTTAATCTTTGACCCATTAAATTTTAACTCTTTCTCTCTTGGTCTTCGAAAGATTACTTCATTCTCAAAACATACGATTGTAGTGTGATTACTACGCAATCAATCCATGCAGGCCTGCTGACAAAACCAACACATCTAAATCTATCTGAAATGTCCTAGCTAATTTATTTATATCTATAGTTCTTCCTTATGGCATACTAACCACTAGTATACTATCAGTTTTCTGATATGAAACATTAACTTTAGCTACGCATGCATCAGATATAAATGAATGCGTTACGCTAGAATCAATAAGAACGTAAATAGTGAATCTCCATGACAACCGACTGTCCCGAACCAATTAGTGGATCAACCATATGTGAAATGGACTCAGCATCGGTTATCACCAAACTGTCATTCATCGTTTTGATATCTACTGCCCTATGGATACCGAAATGATGGCCAGTCGACCACTTAAGATCCAAAGCAAAATGTATGTAATCATTCCTTGTAGCCTCGGCTCGCTCTAGATAGTACACACTCGATGTAACTATGTCTGAAATACTAATTATGAAGAGTCCAATTAGGTGGGTATCATTTTTCAATTAAATTCTGAGGACAAAAATTTACCATGATAGAACTCGAACCTCCACGCTCTTTAGCACGAGATTTTGAGAGGCTTTGATCAATGGATTGTGTCACCTCTGCATTTATGCTGCTAACCACTACTGAGTAAACGGACAAAGTAGGTTGGGGGCTAACCACCAGTTTTTCTACCGGTGCTTCCACTAAAGCAATTGTAGCGGTGAGAGCTATTGGTACAGATCCTAATTGAAATGATTGTGCGGTGGCTCAAGTGGAAATTTTTTTTGTCACATTTTTCAAAAAAATTTATGGTGCAAAAAATTTCAATATCCACTTTAAAATTTCAAATCAATGTAACATTTTATCGAAAATGAAGCAAAAATAGAATTTCATAAATATAAGTTTCACTTACGTTGTAGTTAAACATAAAAAGAAAAATTATCAAACTTTCTTTACCACAGTAGTCAATGAAGAAGGCGGTGATGGCGGCTAGCGACACTTAAATTCTAAATCTTAATTTCTAAAAGTTTAACTTGAAAAAATAAAATAAAATAAAATTTTAAAATATACGCGAGTCTATAGAAAGTAAAATCGAGTTCTGATACCAAGCCGTAACGTCCCAGATTCCCGAGAGGTCACTTAAAAATCTTTAAATAACATTTTATGATTCCAAATAAACTTTTCCATGTCCTTGAAATGTTTTAAAAATTTAACTATTGCGAAAAGTAACAAGGCTCAAGGAAAAAAGAGTAAAATGCTTTAAGTGTCGCTGTAAATTATTTGACATCTAAAGGTACTCCAAATTACTCCAAATTTTTTTAGATTTGAACTGTAAATACTTGGGACCATGGACTACAACATATTAAAATTTCAAACCTTAAACATGTCATTTGATATGTGAAAATGTGGCCAAAGTTGCTCGAAAAACTGTCATGGTGCACTGACACAGCCTGGTAAAACTAACATAATAAATTCATACGAAAATATTTTTGAGTAAATCTAAATTCTGTTAATAGAAAACTTATATACCTACCAAACGCCACTGATTTGGCTCAAAAGTCCAAAGTACAGAATGAGTTATAACATTTCAAAGTTGGGGACAGAAATTTGGACAATATTATCTTCAAATTCCAAAACGGTAATTTAATAACAAATTCGGTTTTCCTCAACTTTACAATTAAAAACAGGTTCAACAATGTATTAAACTTTACATTATAAATGGCTCGATTATATCGATGTCAAAATATAATTAATATCAAACTACGCCGTTTTCTTCAAGGTCACTACTTTAACACCGTCGCACCAACGCCAAACACATCAATTTGAGTGTTTAATCATTTTGGGGTGAGTATTTCATAAAAAACACACAGTGGTAAATTATACTATCAAAAGAGAAAATAATATGAAATTAATATATGACATGCTATTAGTTTAAATATACATAGGAACAACCTATTTTTGGTAACCAAAGACCACATGAAATCATAAGTGATTACCTTCAATCACTAACATACTTAAGTGATTACCTTTAATCACTATCATACTTAAGTGATTACCATCAATCACTATCATAATTTTCTATCTTTATCGTTAAATATGACATATAATTTACATATCATTTTCTCTATGTAAAAAATCGTGAAACACAATTTAAGTAGTATAAGAAACTACCTTTTAAATCAAAGTCTTGTTGAGTTGAATTAAGTAAAGAAATTGACTGCACTTTTCCTCAAAATAAATTCATGCCTTTGCCTTTTGTTTTCCGAAATATAGTATTATAGCACGAGATTTAAATCTTGAGAAAAGACAAAAATCGATGGCCAAAAGAGGGAGAAAAAACAAACGTAAATTGCAGGAAAATAGTTGGTGAAAAGGTTAAAATGGGTAGGTCGTGGACGGTTTTTGGAAGGAATCATGGGATAATATTGCCGATAGAAAATGTGACCTAAAGGGGTTGTTTCTAGCAGGTTTTGGGAAGAAATCTTGAGACCTGTTTTCAGAGGGTTTATGGAGGAACCTTGGGGACGTTTTCAATGAGTTTGATTGGGGTTAAATCAAATGAAAAAGTGCGATAATGAGAGAGAAACAAGGTGAAGAATGGGGAGAAATGTGCAGTTTTCATAATGGTTTTAGGGGATGTTTGGGAAGTTTCTTCAAGAGAAAATGGTGTCAGACTAGGGACGGTTTTCCTGTGGAAAATGATGGAAGTTTGGCTACATTTTAAGTGGGTTAGAAGGTGGGTAAATGGTGTTGAAAATGGGAGATAAGTGGGCTGGAAAATGGAGAGTGAAATGTGCGGTTTTCAAGTGATTTAAGGGGTTGTTTGGGGTATATTTCTTGCAGGGATTAAGGAGTTGTTTGGGTGTTTATTTAGCAAGAAATAATGGGCTGTTTGGGGTGTATTTTTACGGTTTGTTGGAGCGGGGTTTGCCCCTAAATACGGGATGATAATGGAGTTGGAAAATGGTCGAAACTATGGTGAACAAAAGAGCTGAATTTGGGCCTCAAAAGATCCCAAAAAATTCTCAAAATTGTAGCCCAAAATGTTTCCTAATTGAAGTCGAATTCAAAAAGGCAAAAATTTGACCGTGAAAATTTGCAATCGGATGATCGCCCAAAGCCAAAGAAAATGATTCTATTGGATGGATTTGAGGTCATGCATTTGCCCAACTATAAGCTTGGGCGATCGCCCGCTTTAAAAGTTCTCCTCTGCATGATTAGTCCTCCAACTTTGAATTTTGGCTTCTTTAGTTCTCAAAACTTTCAATAACCTCCAATATTGTCCTTCGAGCTTCAATTGAGTACAATTTGATCCTCGTACTTCCTAAAAATCTTCCATTTTGTTGCTCTTTTCATCCATTCTTCTCCACTTACTTATAAACGGGTCCAAAACTGAAATAGAAAGAATAATACACTAAATTAAGTAGAAAATCTATAAAAATAACGTGACAAAAGCTTAGTTTTAAAGCTTGAATAAGTGCACAAAATGAACTTATCAAACACTCCCAAACTAAACATTTGTTCGTCCTCGAACAAACACAAAAATACAAACCTAAACTAACCTAAGAGAATCACAAAAGATAGATTCAATGTTAAATTTCTTACCAAATGCCCCAGGTTCGAATATAAAGCAACACTTTTAGAAATATATTAGAAAGATATTAAACAACACCACAAATAAATTTTTGCTTATATAATGTTCGACATTTAGTAAGTGTGTGATTAGCCAAATATTAAACTTACACATATATTAGACCACGACCAATATTGTGTTGTTGATATATTTATAATCCCGTACCCTTTGTAGTCATTCTTTCCTTATACCTCTCGTACAATATCACACTTCTAATTATTTTCTCTCCAATCTTGAAGTGTTATAGAGAATTTGGTTCTTATTAATTCATACCATGCTTTTTCCCCCCCTCAAAGTGATAAGAATTAAATACTTGTATTCTTAGAAGTATGATGGAGCGATTTCTAAATTCTCATCTCTAGTCTCTGGGGTCCTTGTCTAAAAATCCTTACCGAGCACCTTTAACTTTATTTATTTATTTAACTGATGTATGTTATCAAATTCAACAATCCAGATAAAAGAATTGACTACTAGAAGTGAATTTGGGATCCTAGTATTTTTCTTTCCCATATTTAAAGTAATTTGACGTAAACTCAATCTTTTATTTGTTTAAATTATAATTAGTTAATTCTTTTTAGTTAATAATTTAATTAGTTTTTAGGCATTCAAACTTCAAAAGTTAAATCGATTCTGTTAATGTTAATTTAATTGTGTATGACTATCTAAATCTCTGTGGGTACGATACTTGAACTTTCGCAACGTCATGCTTAAAGTAGGATAATAAACCACCTTGAAAATGGAATTTCCATTGAATTGATTTGTGGTTTAAAATGGCAATTTCTTTCCTCAAATAATGACCCCGTGCTTGCCTTTTTCGCTTCTCAAAATCCGAATATTGTAGTGTGGTTTGAGTGATTAAAAAATAGAGGTGAAGAAGGAGGAGGAAAATATGATTTTGCTGGCGAAAAAGGAGACCTTTGGGGCTGGAAATCGTTGACTTAGATGGCCAAAAATTTGGGCAGAATAGAGCGGATATTGCTGCCTGTTTATGGTGGTTAAAGAGTAGAGAAAAAATCAGAGTTTTTGGGGTTGAAAGGGGGACCTTTGGAGGCTGGAATTTGATGATCTTTAATGCCAAAAACACTGATGGAGAAAGGACTTGATGGGAACCGATTTTCAACAAATTTCTGGCCGGATTTTGGAGGGGAAAAATAGGTAGTTTTCTTTGGACCTTTGTGGACTAATTTTGGGGGAAAAGGTATGAGGTTTATTGATGGGAAAGAAGAGAAGAAAAAAATGACTGTCTTGTTGAAGAAACTTAGGACTGAAATCTATAGAGAAATGGAGATGAGAATGGAGTAAAAAGCTAGGATTTTGGGACTGATCGAATGAGTGAAAATGGGGATCTTTGGGAACGGTTTCTGGCAGTTGATTTGGGGTAAATTAGTTACAATAGGTGGGTAACAAGGTGGGTAAAAAGTGTTGATCATGGGGAGAAAATGGCTGAAGGAAGAAGGAAGAAGTGAGTGGTTTTTTCTTAGTCATTAGGGGCTGTTTGGTGTGTTTAATTTGGCAATAAATAAGGGGCTGTTTGGAAAAGTCTTTCTTGCAGTAGAATATCATGATAATGAAATTGATTCTAAGTAAAAATTTGGCTGAAAAATTGCCAAAACTATGATGAATGAATTGACCAAAAATGGGTCGAGGAGATGTTTTATTTTTGTTACTTTTCAATTTTTCGATTGGTCTAAAATAAATATTAAATTAACTTATGATAAACTATTCGGGTTAAGAAAATTTAATTAGTTTCGGTGATTAATATAATTTCATGTATGTCATATCAAATCTGAGACAAGCACGTGCAAAAATTATCGCTACTAAAATATTTTAAATCATATGTAGAAGATCGTAGTGACGTCGAAAGTTAAAATTTTATTTTTTTGAAATTTAAAAGACAACAAATTTTTTGGTTGTTACAACCCTCTCAACTTAAAATAATTTCGTCCTTGAAATATAAATTACTTGGTTTACGAGGTCCGAGTACTTAGTTAAGGAATCTTCTTCTCTTTTCCAAGTGAACTCATTCTCTTTGTGCCTACCCCACTGAACTTTGACTAAATGGACCTCCTAGTTTTTCAAAACATGAACTTTTTTTTCTAGAACCACCGTAGGCGCTTTCTCATAAGTCATATCATTCTGCAATTCCAAAGACTCATAATTTACCACATGCGTAGGATCATGCACGTACTTCTTTAACATCAAAATGTGGAATACGTCGTGCACTGCCGAAAGTTCGGGTTGCGATGCCGCACGATACGCCACCTTTCCAACTTTCTGACGAACCTCAAATGGGTCGATGAATCATGGTCTCAACTTCTCTTTCTTACCAAAATACATTATTCATTTCATTGGAGCTATCTTCGAGAAAAAAAAAATTAAATGGACTCAAACTCTAAATCTATTCTTCTTTGATCGAACTTTTCGACGACGGTCTTGCAATCGCTTTTAATTTTGTATCCGATCTTGTCTATCGCTTCCACTATTTTCTCAACTAACTTTGACCCAAAATTCTTCTTTTACCAACGTCATCCCAATAAACCGGTGATCAACTTCAATTACCATACAATGCCTCATATGGTGCCATACGTCGATAATAGCTTGAAAGCTATTATTATAAGCGAACTCCACCAACATGATGCGACTTTTCCATTTACCACCCAAATCCAAGACATGTTCTCAACATATCCTTGAAGATTTGAATAGTTCGTTCATATTGCTCGTCGGTCTAAGGATGATAAGTTGTACTAAATTTCAATTTAGTATCCAAAGTTCCTTGAAGACTTTTCCAAAAATTTGAGGTAAACCTCAGGTCTCGGTTCGATACAATGGACCCTGGTACTCCATGAAATCGGAAAGTTTTCCTGACATACAACTGTGCTAGTTGCTCTAAAATGAAATCATTCAGATCAATTATGCTAGTTGCAGTTAGTTGCTCTAAACTGAAATCATTCAGATCGGCAGAAAATGAAAAGATTTCGTCAAATATTCTATTACAACCTAGATGGCATCATGACCTCTTGCCGATCTTAGAAAACGTACAACAAAATCCGTTACGATTTTCTCTCATTTCTACTCCAGTATATCCATCGGATTTAATGGCCATGATGGCCTCTGATGTTATGCCTTCACTTGTTGACACACCAAATATTTTGACACAAAACGAGCTATAACCCCTTTCATGTTTCTTCACAATGTATTACGTAAATCCTTATACATTTTGGTTCCTCCTAGATACGCGGCATAAGGAGCAGAATGAGCTTAAGATTAAATCTTATTTATCAGACCTTCATCCTTAGGCACGCATAACTGACCTTGTCTTCAACTATTTCAAACTCTTTAATCTTTTCAGTTCCTACTTCAGCCTTGATCTTTTCCAAGAAAGGATCATCCTTCTGAGTTGACACAATTCTATCTCTGAGTGTCGGCTTTACTATTAGACTTGCTTTCATTGCTGATGCTCACACTGGTGTCGCTAAAACTTCAATTCTCAAATTCTCAATACCTTGATCAAGTTATCTTGCTTGATTGCGGTCAGATAACCGATCCATATTCTTTCTCGCTTAGAGTATCTGCGACTACATTAGCCTTACCCAGATGGTGCAGGATAGTGCAATCGTAGTCCTTTACTAATTCCAACCACCGTTGTTGTCTCCTATTCAACTCATTTTAGGTGAAAAAGTACTTGAGACTCTCATGGTCGGTGTAAACAGCACACTTGCTTCCATAAAGGTAATGAAGCCAAATTTTCAAAGTGTGGACTACCGCTGCAAGTTCAAGATCATGTGTTAGATAATTCTATTCATACTACTTCAACTGCCTTGAAGTATAAGCTATCACCTTTCCATGTTGCATCAAAACAAAACCCAGACCAAGCTTTGACGCATCACTGTAAATTATGTAGTTTGCTGAACCTTCGGGTAAAGCTAGTATTGGCGTAGAAACTAGCTTTACCTTTATCTCTTGAAAACTCCGTTCGCATTTCTTGAACCAAACATATTTAACACCCTTTCGAGTGAACTATGTTATGGGAACATTTTGAAAAATCCTTTTATGAATCGCTGATAATAGCTGGCTAAACCTAGAAAGCTTTTCACTTCTCCAACATTCAACAATGCCAGCCAGTTTGACACAACTTCAACTTTTGATGGATCCACCTCAATTTCCTTAGCCGTCACAACATGACCAATGAATATACTCGGTCTAGCCAAATTTCATAATTCTTGAATTTGGCATACAATTTTTCCTCCGCAAAGTATCCAATATCGTCCTTAGGTGATATTGCTCGTGATTTCTTGAATAAATAAGGATATCATCAATGAATACAATAAAGAATCAATCTAAATCTTGATGAAAGACTTGGTTAATAAAACCTATAAATCTTTGCGCAGAGCATTTGTCAGGTCAAAGGGCATTCTTGTAAATTTATAATGCTCATAGCGAGTTCGTAATGCATACTTTGGTATATTCGATGGTCTGATCTTTAGTTAATTATAGCTCGACCTCATGTTGATCTTTGAAAATACTGAATCACCCTTCAATTGATCAAACAAATATTCAATTATTGGAAGGGAGACATTTATTCTTGATCGTCAATTTATTTAGCTAACGGTAATTGATACACATTCACATCGACCTATCTTTCTTCTTCACTAAGAGAATTGGGGTTCTTCACAGAGAAACACTCGGTCTGATAAATCATTTATCTAGCAGTTCCTCCAATTGCATTTTTAACTCTTTCAATTCTTTTTGTGCCATTTGATATTGAGCCTTTAACATGGGTGTAGCTCTAGGTATTAGATCTATTGTAAATTCTACTTGCCTATTAGGTGGGATACCGATAGGTCATTTGGAAACATGTCGGCATATTCTCGAACCACCGGCACATTATACACTAGGTGCCAAAGTGAGATTGACTAAAAAATCCTTGACAATCTCGCTTCCTTAGCAACTTTTCTCGCTGCAAAAATGAGAGATGAAGCAATGAAGTGCTTTAATCTTCAACCCATAAAATTTAAAACTCATTCTCTTGGTCTTCAAGGACTACTTCTTTCTAAAACATACAAAAGTAGCGTGTTTACTACCTAACCAATCCATATCCAAGATGATATCAAATTCTCTCATATTTATAACATGCATGTTGATAACAAAACCAACCCATCAAAATCTATTTGAACTGTCCTAGCTACTTTATATGAATCTATAGTTCCTCCAGATGGCATATAACTTCTATTATACTATCAATTTTCTTACATTAATGTTAGCTAGACATACATCATATATGATAGATATTTTTAGCCATTCAAGGGGCCTAAGGTTTGATCCCTTAACCACCACTTTTAGAAAATGGCAAGAATACCATTAAAGACAACATCTTGTTGTCACAAACGTGTGGTTCATTGCCCTAACTTGTGCTGCTCCGTGGCTTCCAACATGTTGATTGAGAGTCCACTCGGGATTGGAGATGAAACACTCATAATTTCTTCTTGTCACCTCGTCTCGTTCTGGATAAAACTCACTAAGTGATACCATGTCCAAAATAACAATTATGAAGAGTCCGATTATGTTGGTTTCTATCAACTTTTAATTAAATCTTGAGGACTAAAATGAACTTTCTTAAAATTTAGTCATGTTTTTCAAAACATTTATGGTGCAAAAGTTTAATATCCACATTAACATTTCAACTTAACGTAACATTTTATCATAAATGAAATCAAATAATATTTCATAAATATAAGTTTCACATACATTACTCTTAAACATAAAATTCTCAAACTTTCTTTACCTCGTGAGTTTGGTGTAGGGCGGCAATGGTGAGTAGCGACACTTAAATTTTAAAATCACAACTTCTAAATTTTTAACTTGACACAATAAAATAAATACCATATAAAATAAAATAAAATTTTAAAATTTACGCGAATCTACAGAAAAGTAAAACCACTATTTGATACCAAGTCAGAACACTCCAGTTTTTTTTCAACCCTAAGGTCACTTAAAAGTCTTTAAATATTATTTAACGACTCCAAATAAGCTTTTTCATGCCCTTGAATGATTTTAAAATTTAACTATGGCGTAGAAAGTAACAAGCGCCAAGAAGAAGATGAATTAATTTTCTAAATTCTTAAAATTTTACCAAAAGCGCATTATGTGATGCTAAAAATTATTTTGCCATCTAAACGTACTCCATAAATTATGAGATTCGAACTGTAAATACTTGGAACCTTAGGATAGAACATATTAAAATTTTAGACCTTAACCATGTCGTTTGATATGTGGAAAATATGGCCAAAGTTGTTTGAAAAATTGTCGTGGGTGCACCGATGCGATCTGGTAAAACGATCATAATAAATTCATAATTATGTTATTATACCACTTATATACCTATCAAATGATACTAGTTTGACTAAAAATTCAAAGTACACAATAAGTTACGATACTTCAAAGTTAAAGGCACAATTAAAGTTTTCGAAACCACTTCATAATTCTTCATCTTTAAATTCCAACTGGTAATCTAAAATGTAGAATCGATTTTTTTAGCACTTTACAAAATTAAATATAATAAATCCAACATTGTACTTAAGTTTTTACATCATAAATGGCTCGATTATATCGACGCCAAACCATAAAATAAATAAACCAAGTCTTTTTCTTTCAATGTCGTTTTTACGCCATCGCCAACGTTTTCAATCTAGACAATTAATTATTTTGGGGCGAGTATTTCATAAGAAACACCAGTAGTAAATTATACTAACTCATGAGAAAATATATGAAATTAATATGCGACATGCCAACGGTTTAAACATACATCGAACAACATTTTTCGGTAACCGACACCATGTGAAAACACAAGTGATTACCTTCAATCACAACATACATAAGTGATAACCTTCAATAACTATCATCATGTTCCATAATTAATAATTAAACAAGGCATAAAAATAGGTCGAGAAGATGTTTTATTTTTGTTAGTTTTGAATTTTTCAATTAGTCCAAAATAAATCTAAAATTTTGAATTTTTTAGTTAGTCCAAAATAAATCTAAAATTAACTCAAGATAAATTATTTGGGTTAAGAAAATTTAATTAGTCTTGGTGATTAATAAAATTTCATGTATACGTCATATCAAATCTGAGACAAGCACGTGAAAAAATTATCGCTACTAAAATATTTTAAATCATATGCAGAAATTCGTTGTGACGTCAAAAGTTAAAATTTTATTTTCTTGAAATTTAAAAGACAAAATTTTCGTTCGTTACATTTTAGATGACCTAAAAGTACCAGTTGTGGCAGCAGCCAATGTTGATTCGTCTTCTTTTCATTTGAGTCATTCGTCTTCTAGTTTTTATTTATAGTATTCTCGTCTTGGTCATGTTTCGACTTTTCGTTTAAGATTTTTGGCATCCACAGGAGATTTAGGACATTTGCAAACTCATGATATGTCTGATTGCAGTGGATGTAAACTGGCAAAGCCTCCTTTAAACTTAATTTGAGCACTTAATTTCTCTTCATGTCTTAAGAATCAATATAAAAGAGTGAAAAAAAAAGGCTAATAGTAAAACTTTTAGTTCTAAACTTTTAAGTCTCGTGCTACATTGACTTAAAATTATAATTCATCGATAATTTTGCTAAAATCATGAACTAAAATTGTTATTTAGACTACGTTGTTAGAATAAAATTTCACATCGCTAAAATATAACAACAATAATCAACACACAAAGATTTGTAATATTTTTCTTAAATAAATTCATCTTTTAAGATAAAAGTCAAGATTAAAAATATCGTAAAAAACTCAAATAAACAAATCAACCTAAAGCTCAAAAGAAAAGTAGAATTCAGGAAACTTGAATGAAACTCCAATACTTAATATGGATTAAAATTTAAAAACTCAACGACGTTTCTCAAACAAGTCACAATCATACAAATATATGTTAATTATAAAAACAATAATCAATATATAATAACTTTAATTATTCCTCTTAACAAAATTGATATTTTAAAATAGAAATCAAATAGTCAATAGCCCAACATAATTTAGCGTACGTGTTTTTTCCACAACAACTGCAATATCCTTTGATTCATGTTTTCGACAATGACTAAAGATGTAGCTGTCATAGTTTTTTGAAAAGGCACTCTAGTAATTATTTTTGTGACCTTTCTAGAAAGCTTTATTTAAAATTTCGCATTTGAGTAAGTGCATGTACGATGGTATATATTGAAATTATTTTTTAAGTACTTATAAATTCTAAATTTTATGAAATATGTGGATAATAAATAAGTAGTAAGTTGAGTACCTTACTAAATGTTTAGATAAAAAATATATTTAATTAATTTGATCAACTTAAATTATAATTTAAACATATACAAACAAACACTAATACTATTTATCGTCACTCACTGCATATGAAGTGAAGCTATTGTTTAAATGTCCAATGAATAAAAATTATTCCAATAAACAATGTGACAGTGATTACATTCCCACGTAAAAGGTGATCATTAGCAATGATAATAATGACATTATCTTTTATATAATAATGAATAAAATTCAAGTGTATCTTAGAACGTGTGGATCATTACTTATTAAAAAATAAATATGCAGATTAGGAACTGGTGCCAACTAATGAAATTGAAAGTATGACCAGAAAATCAATAATTTCTCACCTAAACCCTATCAAATCATTATATTTTCATTTTTTGTGCACTTTCTTCAACCCACAGTAAGTGATGAAATTGATTTGCCATCTTCACTATATTTCTTATCTTAGAAACGTCCATTAACCAAGCAAATTTATAGTTTTTCACACCATCGATAAATAAAATAGTAGTACTTGTTTCTTAACCGTTAAAAATCTAATTATTCTGAATTTTTTTAGTAAATATATCAATGAACTAATTAAAACTACGATATAAAAATTAATTGATGCGAAGAAATATGACCTTCTAAACTACAATATCACAAGATCTCAAGAAGATTTCTTACATAACTAATTAATTTAAATTTATTTTTCTTTACTTTTGCTCGAAGATGGCAACAATTTATAAGATTATTAATTTGCTTCTACCAATACCATTCCTGTATTTATCCCACACACTCCAAATGGTACGTACAAAACCTTCTGTTAAAAAACTAAAGTACAAAGAAAACAGAGAGGCCGGCCAAAAGGGCTTCAAACGATGAAGCCACTGCCGTCATCTTCTCCCTCGGCCGTCCTCCTCCGCAAAGCCCGCCTCCCACCTTATCTCTTCGCCTTATTAGCCTTCATCCTCTTTGTCGCCATCCTTTACGGCAAAGATTTCAGCTGCATCTTTGGCCAGTTTGATTCTAATCACCATAGCAACCTACACACCATTTCAACAAGTAAGAGACTTAAAACACGCACACACACATATTTGGTATACTAGACTAGACACGACTGCACAAAACAACAAGAAGCTAAAATTTGTCCGTTATTCTATCCAATGTTGTCCAATCCATTGTGCTATATACATACATGCGTACATATATATATGCTAAAAGTTGTCCATTTGTGATCAAGTCGAGTTCTGTCTATATATGTATAAATTATAATTATGCAGTGTATACATATTTCTAAAGCGTGGGGCTTTCGTTATGGTAGAGAAGAACAGAGAAAAGTTGGCTTTCGCCATTGGAGAGACTGAGAGGGGCTGCGATGTTTTCAATGGGAGGTGGGTATGGGACCGGGCGGCTCGGCCGCTTTACGAGGAGTGGGAGTGTCCGTACATTCAGCCGCAGTTGACATGTCAAGAACACGGCCGGCCGGATAAGGAGTACCAACACTGGAGATGGCAACCTCATGGCTGTTCTCTTCCAAGGTTTGTTATTTACAAAAAGCATATATATTGGCATTCTAATATTTCTTTTTGCATTTTTCTGCAATCAATTAACATTTATCGAATTTAAAAAATTAAAAATTATGACTTTTGGGCCATGTGCATTTTGTTATGAGAACATGGAGATTAATACATAATTAATGCTAATTATTGCAAATTTTCCAGTTTCAATGCTACATTGATGCTTGAAACCCTTCGAGGAAAGAGAATGCTGTTCGTAGGAGATTCTCTAAATATGGGACAGTATGTTTCAATGATATGTCTTGTTCATAGAGTCATCCCTGAGCATGCCAAGTCAATGGAAACTTTGGGTCGTCTAACTGTTTTCACAGCCAAGGTGATATTCAATTCTTGAATATATTTTTGATATCGTTGTTACGATGAACTGAATAAATTAAACATAATCATGACAAAAAGAATGTAAAAATTTTGTTAGTTGCTCATGTTAAGTTTTGTCTATAGATGTAGAGCGTGAAATAATAGTATTAAATTAAATATCTCATCTAAAAGTTTAAAGCTATTAGAGTTAAAGAGAACTACATGTACTCATTTATATGTTTTCAATACTTCTCTTTACATGCTGGCCGAGTTTATTTTCTGATCAAATATTTGAGAGATGCAAAAAATTTCATAAATGGGTGGCAGTGAAACTAAAAATTGAGTTTATGGAAAAATTCTCCTAAATGCGCAGCAGAAACAAAAAGCAAAAAGAAGAAAAAAGAAATAAACACATTAAACGTGGTTTTGTAAACTGTTGACAACCACTGGAGAAGAATAATCAAGTGTGGTATGGAATGTGGATTATATTGTATCGACTCAACTCACGTTACACATGTAGGATTCTACACATGACATCTTGTGTCTGATATATATAAATCTTGCTTGAATATATATATGTAGGATTACAATGCTACAATAGAGTTCTACTGGGCACCACTTCTTCTGGAATCAAACTATGATGATGCAGGCATTCATAAAGTAACTGACAAACTTGTTCGCAAAGGTTCGATAAATAAGCATGGAAAAAACTGGAAAGGAGCAGATATAATTGTGTTCAACACTTATATATGGTGGATGAGGGGCCTAAGATTCAAGATTCTGTAAATTCCTACTCCCAAAATACATATTATTTACCCCTTGAATTTGAGTTCTTCCATTTTTTTTTTTTTTTTTTTTTTGGTTCTTGAAAAGTTTTTGTACAGGCAAGGATCTTTTGATGACGAAGAGAAGGATATCGTGGATCTACCCACCGATGATGCTTATCGTATGGCCATGAAAAGCATGTTGAGATGGGTGCGAGAAGAATATGGATCCCAAGAAAACAAGAGTCTTTTTTTACCAAAGATGTCGCCCATGCATGAAAAGTAAGTAGACTATCTTTAAACTTGGGATATGTCTCCTATTAGTTTTCACGGGACATATTGAAAACAAGATTTAAATGAATATATGATACCCTCTCTATTAACTTCAATTTTTAAGCTAGATGGTTAACACACTCTTTTCCACCTTTTCTTTCCTCTCAATCAAGGATTCATCTTACACACTGTTGGGAATTTAAATG
Source organism: Forsythia suspensa (assembly GCA_023638005.1). Classification (NCBI taxonomy): domain Eukaryota; kingdom Viridiplantae; phylum Streptophyta; class Magnoliopsida; order Lamiales; family Oleaceae; genus Forsythia; species Forsythia suspensa. The sequence goes on along the minus strand of CM042666.1, from coordinate 30,437,602 downwards.
GTCTCTAGCCAACTTTACAAGATTCATATATGCTCGATCAACATGTTAATGAACTGTTGATGCGTCAAAAATATGACGGGATTAATATTTTATTATGAATTGCTAACAATGTATTTTGATAGAGTAGAATAAATATCCTTAAAAAGCTTTGAAGGTCTCTCCTTAAAGGTGAAAAGTGAGTCGATCCAAATATCAGATTTGCTCTGTCAGTCTGGTATCATACTGATATTGAAAACAAGTGTATCATCTTAAGAGCCAAATTTCATACCTGATAGTACCAGCACAGAGCTCAAATTCTACCTCTACTGAAATTTGTTCCTTGCCTAGCTCACTTATTTATGTTCGCGGCTCTTTGATATCTTCAAAATCTCTATCTTACTATATTCAATCATCCATGTTCTGCAGGAGCATTGGTTGGGGAGGAGATCCAAATGGAAACTGTTACAATGAAACAACCCCAATAGAAGATCCAGAATACTGGGCATCAGACAGTCGAAAAAGCATAATGCGGGTGATTGGTGAAGTATTCAGCAAATCGACGGTTCCCATTACGTTTCTCAACATCACACAACTCTCAAACTACAGAAAAGATGCACATACATCAATATACAAGAAACAATGGAGCCCGTTAACTCCAGAACAGCTAGCAAACCCGGTGAGCTATGCCGATTGTGTACACTGGTGTTTACCCGGGCTTCAAGATACTTGGAATGAGCTTTTATTTGCCAAGATTTTCTATCCATAAGTAGGATTAATACACACTCAGCATGCAGCAAGGAAAATTTGAAGTATGTGTACATTCTGATCAAGTCAACTAAGATTTAAAGTCACCAAAACTAAGTACAAAGGATTCTTGCAGTTTCCAAGGTTCAAAAGAGAACTACCCCATTTTCGCCCAACTCTGTAATTTTCTGTTTTTGTAACATTTATCGTTAAGAACTCCTCACTGAAAACAAAAAAGTTTGTAAAATTGATCTGCTCGTTGTAGAACACAAAATGCAACAACACAATTGTTGGGATTTTTGTGATCTCAAATAAACCCGGGTTAATCGGACCCGTTATATCTTCATAGGCTTTGCAGAATTGAAAGATAATTAATTGTATAGTCCACTCTACAATGTGTCAGCCCAATTTAAAGAAGGATTTAATGGGTCACTTGAAGGTTTTAATGTACGGCACTTTAGTGCGTTCTTCAATGATCCAAAGGTGTGTTTGACCCGGTTTAAGTTTAAAGTGGGACTGTTAGGTTTAGGGTATAATATATATTAGGGGTATAATATATTATGATATATTATATTATGAATTATTATATTATACCATATATATATATATATATATATATATTGTATTGTTTTGGCAGCCAAGGACAACACCACCATAAGCATACACACGGATTGCAGCAACCAAATAGGCAGAAAGCTTGAATCCTTTTTCTTAGTGAAAATTGCAGCCATTCCCTCCCTTATTTCTTTGGTGAAATTGGTCCTCTTCTTCGTTGTCCTTATTATTTGGTGTTACCTTTGTGGAGTTGGACAATATTAATCTGAGCTTTGTCGGTTGTTCTTGCAAGTAAACAAAAATCTGGAGAACTATTTTTTCCAACAATTGGTATCGAGCCTCGGTCACATTCCGTAGTGGAAGAAAATAATTTTGGGCTATCGGATTAACGAAGAAGATGAAACAAAAATCTACCTGAATCTGTCCGTCCATTTTCTAGCCAAAGCAGACGTCATCTTTGTGAACGGAGATCATATTCCGGCTCATGATGTCAAGGTGGAGCTGACGGTGTGGCGTGTGCAACGTGTAGAACAACAGAAGGCGGCGCGTGGGTGGCACGTGAAGGCGGAAGCAGAGAACTTCCAACGGCGTGTAGGGGCACGTGAGGAGGTATTCCGGCAAGTGGCTGGCGGCGTTGTGATCCTCGTCCTATTTCTGACCTTCTGTGGTGGTCAGTTCTATTTTTGGTGGTCCGGACAATTTGGAGAGCGGTTCGGTAGTGAACATATTCGGCATTTGCAAAACCTTCGTGGTTTTTCCAGTTTGTGTGGTTGTTGTTGCTACTAGAATTCTTTTAATCTATTTCGCATCTCCTATTTAATACAGACCGTCAGATTGGTCTGCTATGGTAAATTGCTGATCTCTTTTAGATTCCAGTACTAGCAGGTCATCGTGTGGGGATAACCATTAGATTTGGGATTATCGTGCGGGGTAACCATAGCTTGTTGCTAGGAATTTACGTGCCAATTATTGTGACTTATGTTTTTTTATTAGTTTTTTTTGTTTTGGTGCTGATTATTTGTGATACTTTGTTTCTGTGCATTATTGTTATTATTTAGAACTATTACCTAGACTTTACCCGCTTTGACAATGCTCTTGATCTGAGATCGTGAATCTCACAAAATCCTGGGAATCTGAAATGGTGTATATTGAGGCCTTTAGGTTTCTTTGCGTGATTATCTAAGAGGTGCTTGTTAGTGTGTATTATTATTTGTTAAGATGTGTGCACATCATTTTGACTTGGGTGTCTTTACTGGTAAATGTGAATTTTCTATTTGGCAATAGAAAATGAAAGGTATTTTGGTTCAGCAAAATGTTTTAAAAGTTATTGACAATTCTTTTGGTCCTACTGTTACTGAGCATCAGAAAAAGATTATGATGAACTTACCTATACTTCTATCATATTGTATTTATTAGACATGTTTTGCAAAAAGTTGGAAAATTTGATTCTATACAAAAGTTTTGGAAAAAATTAGAAAAGCTTTATTGAACTCAATCCAGTCTAAATAAAATTTATCTGCTTGAAATTTTTTTCAGCTTTAAAATTGATCCCTAAAGGGATTTGGACGACAATCTTGATATTTTTTATAAGCTTGTGCAAGTTATTACAAACTGTGGTAAAACGGTCCTCAAAATTAACAAAACTATAATTTTGTTAAATGCTATTCCTGATTCATATAAGGAAGTCAAGAATACAATTAAATATGGGAGGGAGACCCTTACACCTGACATTGTCGTAGACTTTTTAAAAAGTAAGGAGAGATAGTTGAAGTTTGAAAGAAATGAGAGAAAAAATGGTTTTGTCCATTTAGTGAGGGTAGACCTCAGTCGGAGGATGGGAGTGGGAGTGGGAGTGGGAGTGGGAGTGGAAGTGGAGGTGGGCAAAATAGTGGTGGCAATAGAAAGGTTAGAAATCGCTCTAAGTCACATGGGAGGAAAAAAGGAAAGAAATGTTAGGAGTATGGTAAAATAAAACATTTCATTAGTGACTGTTATAAAGAGAAGAACAAACAGAGATGAGAAGATCAGAGAGAGACAAATGTAGTGACCTCAAGTGATGAATCTAGTGAAGTATACATGCTTTTAAAATCTGAATGAGCTGAAATTAACTTGTCTATAAACTCCTATATACATGATTGGATTCTTGACTCTGATACATCTTTTCATGTTATATCTAATAAATTTTGGTTTGATCATTTGCATGAGTCTGATTATGGACATGTAGTTGTATGGGGTGGATTTGCTTATAGAATTATTGGTATTGGTAATGTAACTGTTAAATTTGACAATGGCTTTGTGCATACATTAAGAGAAGTCAGATATGTTCCGCATATGGGTAGAAATTTGATTTCTGTAGGAGAGTTAGAGAGTACATGTTTCATGGGTAGGCTTGGTGATGGCATGATTAGTATGTGTAAGGGTGCACTTAGAGCTTTTAAAGATACTAGGAGAAATGGCATATATATTACACATGCTGAAGTGATGAGTGGTCTAAATTCCACTCTCTCTTCCATTGACACTGATCACACACAAAAGTGACACACTATGTTAGCTCACATTAGTGTTAAGGGACTTAAGTTTCTTAACGACAAGTGTATGTTTGGTAAGGATTAGGTGTCTAACATCCCATTTTGTGATCATTGTGTGCTTGAAAAATATCATAGGATATCATTTTCATCTAGCACATATAAGTCATCTAGAGTGTTAGAATACATCCATACAGATTTGTGGGGGTCTCGGGAGCAATCACACTTTTGGTGGTAACAAATATTTTTTGTCTATTATTGATGATTTCTCTAGACGTGTGTGGGTTAATCTATTGAAAGATAAAAGTGAAACTTTCATTAAATTTAAAAATTGGAAAGTTCAAATGGAGAATCAGATAGGTAAAAATATAAAGTATTTGCATAGTGATAATGGTCTTGAATTCTACAATGTTGACTTCGATAATTTGTGCAATGATTGTGGCATTACTAGATATAAAAATGTGTCTTACACTCTCCAATAGAATGGGATTACTAAAAGGATCAATCATACTTTGCTTGATAAGGTTAGATGTATGATGTTGAGTTCTCGTGTGTCCAAATCGTTTTGGGGTGAAGTCATATGATTGCTTGCTATTTGACTAATATAACTCATTCTATTGTTTTAAATGGTGATACACCGTATGAAAAAGGATAAGGTAAATGTGCTGATTATTCCATACTTAAGACCTTTGGCTGTGCTGCTTTCTCTCATAAGAGTGAGGAAAAAATAGATCCAAAGACGAAGGAATGTATTTTTTTAGGATACCCAGAGAGTGTTAAGGGGTATATGTTGTAGGATAGGAGCCAAAAGGGTGTGCAAATCATCATTAATCAGGACGTCATTTTTAATGAGTCAAAGATGCCTTGTTTAGAGAGTGAAAAACAATAAGAAATCATTAGAGAAGAGTCCCTAGTTGAGGTGGAGAAAATGAGTACTCACATCCCCATTACCCTTAGTAAGGTGGAGAGTGACACACATCAAAATCAGCAGAACATAGATGTAGAAGATAATGAGGATGTGATAGAGGAAAACCCCGTTGACCAAAACCCTTTGACTAATTATCAATTGGCCAGAAATAGAGACAAGAGACCACATAGAGAACCCCAAAGACTATCCGACTTCACTATAGCCTATGCTAGTTATCAGGAACTAATTGATAAGGAGCCAAATACCTATGTGGAGGCTATAAAGTGTGAGAAGTCCGTAGAATGGTTTAGTACCATGAGAGGAGAGATGAGTTCTCTTGTTAAGAATCAAAATTGGGATTTGGTTCCTAAACCTAAGGATAAATCTATATTGGGATGCAAATGGGTTTATAAGGTGAATGGAGGAACCACTGAGAGTGAGCCTATGAGATACGAAGCTAGGCTAGTAGCCAAGGGACAGTAGTATAAAATGTTTGATTCACATATTCTTTATATTGGTTAAAAGAAGAATGAGTTTGATAATTGCTTGTATTACCTACACCACGTAACAAATAATGATTGTGTGTATTTGTTACTTTATGTGGATGGCATGTTATTGAATGGACCTAACATGAAAGTGGCGAGATAAGATAAATGTTGAATTAAGTAAAGAAATTTACATGAAATACCTAGGACATGCTAAAAGGATCTTTGGTATGAAAATTGATAGAGATAGATCAAATTCATGCTTATTTGTGTATCAAACTCCTTATGTGCTTAAAATTTTGAAGAAATTTGGCATTGTTAATTGCAAACCCACTTCTGTGCCTCTTGGTAACCAATTTATCTTGTCTAAGAAACATGATAAGACAAAGGGGTTTATGAGTAAAAACTCCTATTCTAATGTTATTGGCTCTGTTATGTACTTGATAGTTTGCACCAGGCCAGTCTTGGCCTTTACTGTTAGTATTTTAAGCAGATACATGTTTGATCCCGGTCCCAAATATTGGAAAGCTTTAAAGTTTTTGCGTAGGTATTAGAAGGTTTATAACCTTGCAGATATGGGCACTAAGGTGCTCACAATGGTAAAGCTTAGAAGTTGGCTTACACTTCTACTATGCTAGTGGAACCTTTGTGATACCTAAAAATATAGATAATCATATGAAACTTTGTTAGATGTTTGTGAATCAAACAATGCAAAAATTATTACTTGGTGTTGACTTCCAAAATAGTCATCAACAGATCCCATGCCTTCTCTACCTACGTGTATGTTACCAACACACTTGAATGGCCACGTCAGCTTGTTGATCACGATGGTAGACCGAAAATGGAGTAGGATAGATATTTGTGTGGGAGAAAGACACGTAACGACATGGAATCAGGCTTGAGGGCCTCTAAACCACCAACTTCCTAAGTGGATTGAAGAAAATTTAAGCTAGTCAATGGAGATGACTTCTTTAATATGGTTTTGCTATCTGGAATTTCATCATCTTTTTCTTGGGGACATGTCTTTGGTATTTATAGGCAAATGCCAATTGGCCAAGTCCTTTTAATGCGTGACAAGTGGCGCAATTTCAAGGATCCTCCCTGTTCCATCTAAGGTGTCATGTCTTAGGTTTAATTAATTAAAAGGTCCTTTTAGCTGCATGCTAGGAGATTATGACTATGATAAGCCGCATTGACATGTTGTCCCATCAGTCCTTTCAAGTCTCATCTGCAGTGTCAGATAAGGCATCTTCAATACGCAACTGTGTCGGGGCTCGACCACCTCTTTCCTCTCGACCTCCTTTGTTCCCAACCTGGTCGGAAGAGAAGGAATAGCCTCGGTGGTGATGTCATCACCTCCACTAGGCAATGTTGACATTGACCAGCCTACATGGCGTGTTACTTATAGCTGAGGCGTAACACTTGGGTTAACAATTACGTTGAACATTCTATAGTTACATAATTGACTAAGTATGAAATGGCAAATGAGGTTTGGGATCATCTGTAGATGTTATTCACTTAGACAAAATTTACTAAGCAGTATGAGTTGAGAATGACATATGAGCTCTTCATTAGAAGAATATGACTATTCAACAATTTTATTGTGCTATAAAAGATTGATGTGAGTTGGCCCTTACAGAATCAATAGAATTAAAGGCATGTAGTACATATATTGCTCGTAGAGAGGAGCAACAGTTGGTGCAATTTTTAATGGCGCTTCGTAGCGTGAGGGACTTAGAGGCTCAATTGTGCATTGTTATCCACTTTCTTTTGTTGATTCTGCTCTCAACGAGTTATTCGCTAAAGAAACAATCTTAAATTTCTTTTTGAAAAGAAATTCTTACTATTCATAATCCTTCTGTGTTAGCAGTACCATCTAAGCCACCCCTCTAATAATCTGAATAAGTGCTTGTTTGCCTTTGTTTAAATTATAATTTAAGCTTATCAAATTGTTTAAACATACTTTTTATCTATACATTATGTAGAACTCACAACTTACTACCCACTTATTATCCACACATTCTATAGGATCTACAGCTTATAAGCACTTAAAAAATAATTTCAGCACCTCCAAACATCTACTAAACCTTACACAAGGGTTTTCTCCGATGAGTACAGTTTCTGTAAGCAGAAAGAGCGGTGGAAGAATTAATGTTCCATGTTGAGACAACATAATCAATCACAGCTACAATCTCAATCTTGGAAGTTTGGTAACTAGTCACAACATAATGCACACAAACCACCAGGTCCACCACAATCTAATACTGCAACAGTAGCTTCATCAGGTCTTTTCACCGATCCAAGTACTCTAGCTAAGCAATTTCAAAAGTTCATCTACTTACAAACACATGCTATGTCTGCTTCTTCTTCCATAGGTCAGTTGCCTCCTAGTTCTTTAGGTATGTCATTTTCTGCATGGATCTTGGATTTTGGAGCTTTACACCATATGTCTCCATATTCTTTTTCCTTTGTTTTTGTATTTTTTTTACTTTTGTTTGTGTCATGACTATTGATGGCACCCTATGCCTTTAGCAGGTGTTGGTTGTGTTGTTATGCCTCCCTTGTCTCTCCATAACATTTATCATATTCCGAAACCCACGTTAAATCTTGCTTCAGTTGGTGAGTTATGTGATTCGAGTACCTTAGTCACATTTTCTTCTTGTTGTTGTTGTGCGGAGGATCTATAGTATCGGTTTATTGGGCTGCACTACGTGCATGGGGACTATATATTTTAGATGACCTAAAAGTACTAGTTGTGGCAGCAGCCAATGTTTATTTGTCTTCTTTTCATTTGAATCATTCATCTTCTAGTTTTTATTTATGACATTCTCGTCTTGGTCATGTTTTGACCTCTTGTTTAATATTTTTGACATCCACAGTGGATTTAGGACATTTGCAAACTCATGATATTTTCTAATTGTAGTGGATGTAAGCTGGCAAAATTTTCTGCTTTATCTTTTAATTGAAGTATTTCTGTTTCTTATTCTCCATTTGATTTGATTCATTCTGATGTATTAGGACCTTATCTTGTTTTTACAAATGAAGGATCTCGATATTATGTTTCTTTTATTAATGATTATACTCGTTATTGTTGGGTTTATCTAATGAAATATCATTCTAAATTCTTTAAGCTATGTAAAGTCTTTCGTACTCATGTTAAAACTCACATTCTGCTGTTATCAAATGTTTTACGTGTGATTTGGGCGTGGAATATACTTGTAATAAATTTTGAGTTGCTTGCTTCTTGATGGGACTATTCACCAAACTTCGTGTACAAATACTCTTGAGCAAAATGGTGTTGCTGAAAGAAAACATAGGTACATTGTAAAAACTACTTGTTCTATTTTGTTGTCTTCTTTAGTTCCTAGTGACTTTTGGGTGAAGCCGTGCTTGCTCCTACCAATTTGATTAATACAATTCCATATTCTCATACTTCAGGTTTGTCATCTTTTGAAAAACTGTAATGATCCACTCCTTATATTCTTTCTTTTGAGTTTTTGGTTGCACTTATTACGCTCTTCGTGCTTATGCGTAACGCAGCAAGTTAACTTCTCGCTTTGCTATTTGTATTTTTCTTAGTTGTGGTGAATGTAAAAAAGAGTATAGTTGTTTTGATCCAGTTATTCAAAAACTTATGTGTCACGTCATATTGTGTTTCTTAAGCAAATACTTTTCTTTTTTGTTCCGTCCACTACTCATGACTTGACTAAATCTCATCTTGTTCGTATAGATCAATTTTCAGAGATTTATGATAGTTCATCATCTCGTGATCCCACTCATTCTCATGTTCTTCTTCCTTTATCTTCACATTATACTATACAGATTCGTACTGATAGGTTTGCATTACTGACAATTTGGTTGATCTCTGGCACACCTGAAGCTCCCACTTCTCCTATGGTCTCCCCAAGCAATGTATGAGATTGTGGATCCACATCTACGTCAATTCACACGCACTCGAAAGTCCACAAAGTTACCAGATTTTGATTATTATTCGTCTTTTACTTCATTTTTAGCTTATGTTCACCATCTCTCTGAGCCATCTTCCTACAATGAGGTAATTCTTGATCCACTCTGACTGCAAGCTATGGATAAGGAACTTTCTGCTTTGCATAAGATAGGTACTTGGGATTTGATTTCTCTACCTCCTGGTAAGATGGCAGTTGGTTTTTGTTGGGTGTATAAGATAAAAGGTAAGTCTGATGGCTCTATTGAGCGATACAAAGTTAGGTTGGTTGTAAAAGAGTATTCTCAATAGTATGGTACAAATTATGAGGAGACATTTATTAATTTTTATTTGTTCAATTTACATGAACAATAACATGAACATAAAATGTAAGATCTTAAACTTCATGATTTTCACAAACAAACACGGAGTAACCAAGAATGTACCTTGATCCATAGCAAATGGTCTTGAATTCCGTATCTTAAATATCTTGAATTTTCGTCGAGCGATTTAATTGCATAACTCCAATCTCCAAACATATTTATATGTAATTTAATTGTATGGACATTGTGTTAATCTCCCTTTGCCACTCACATAATGACATGAATAATTGATGGAAGAACATGTCATTTTATAAGTGGAGAGATGATCATTTTTCTAGTTAGACTATAATTCTATTTCCCATCAAAATAGAGTTCTTAAGGGAAATCAACTTCTCCAATAATTATCTAATTAATTAATTAGATATATCCATAAGACATATTATCAAATCTAATAACTTATCATGTGGCCACATAATGTCTATCATTCTCCCACTTGGCCTATATGGAAATACACCTTTATGATTTAATAATATATTACCATTATGCGTGCATTTGTATGGTAATAATCATAATCACCAAAATTGAGTAAACTACCAATACGAGTCATAGTAGTTCTATATCATTAGATCGATATAGTTTCTTCTATGTACTAAAATATTAGCAACGTACTCAACTTGGTCTATAAGTGAAAAGTATACGTGATAGTCTCGTAATGTCTTTGTCAAAGACTAATCTGTTGTCATCATTATCAAATCTCATACATGTACATACATATTGGAAAATAGGAAATAAATTAGAAACAACTCAATTATCATTAATGAGCTCGTAATGTCAATGAACCATCATAATAAAAATACATTAACATCTACTACCAAAATTCATGCTTTTCACATATCCATTAATAATCTTTGGTAGTAGTCATTTCAGTAATTCACCCCTAACCATAAGTTAGTGCTTGTTTGTTTATTTGACATTCTTTGTTTCTGAACTCCCTTCTTGATGACAAAGTATTAGCACCGTTAGAATACTTGTCGTTCTTGGAGAAAATGACAATTGTAGAATCACAATAATTTTCAATGACTTGGCATAGGAGTCGACAACCCAAGACCAGTAATAAAATTCTACAACCATAATATTTATTTGTATTCTCAAAGCATGCTACAAATTTAACGTCCACAATGGATTAAGTAATTACTGATCATATCCACTTTTACAAAAGATTATTCCTTAACATAATAATAGGAATAAATAGATAAATGTGGGTAATCTATTGTCAAGCCATCCGCCATAATGAATCCGATATAATATAAGTTTTAGCATACATTAAGCTTCCTACAACAAATGCATATAAAATATTTCTCTATATATTTTCACTCAATTGCATGAGACTATATTTATCTCCTATCTTTAATGGGACAAATCGAAATCATTGGCAAGCAAAATATCAACATACAGAAGCAAAATATGAACTTGCTCCCACTGACCTTCAGATATATACACCAATATGCAGTGTTTTGTTTAAATCTAAAGGATGTTATACTATCATCGAAATTAAACTACCATTGTCTAGAAGCTTGTTTAAGCCTGTACATTGAATTCTTAAGGTTATACACCATGCGGTCCTTTCCTTTATTTGAGAAGCTCTCAAGTCGATCTATACAAATTCCTTTATCTAAACTCTCATTTTAAAAAGTTGTTTTCACATTCATTTGATGTAGCTCCAAATAAAAATGTGCTACTAGTGCCATAATAATTCTAAATGAGTCTTTCTTTTTTAAAGCAAGAGAAATTCTCTTTATATTCAATACATTCATTTTGAGTATACCTTTAAGAACAAGTTTAACTTTATATCGTTCAATTGTCACTAGAATCACCTTTAGTCTTAAATACCCACTAATACCCAACTATTTTTCATCCTTGAGGCAATTCAACAATATTCTAAACTTTATCTTGTTCCATAGATTTTAACTCATCTTTCATGGTATCAATCCATTCAGCAAAATCATCACATTCTATGACTTGTGAATACAAAACCGGATCTTCTTTAATTTCTTAGTCATAATTTGGTTATTGTAGATGTACCACATAATCATTAGGAATAGCTTGCCTTATTTCTGTGTGGGATTTTCTTAATGTTATTCCTTATGATTGGTCCACATTAGGTTCATTATTTGTGATTTCTTCATGGAGTAGTTGATCACCATTGTTGGGTCGTTCAAAAATGGTATTTTAGGAATAAAAATGTTAGAAGTTTTAGATAAATGAATCTTAACCCTAACTTTTTCGATATCCATATTTTTCGCACCCCCACTAATATCACAATTCTTAATAAACCTAACATTTCCGATTTCAACAATTATTGGACTATGGCTAGGATAATAAAATTTTTACCCTTTGGATTTGTTCAGAATAACCAATAAAGTAACCACCGATCATTCTAAAATTCAATTTCATCCACGTGGATTATAAATTATAGCTTCCGCTTCAAATCCCCAAACATACGGGTAACTTAAACCAGGTTTCCTTTCTTTCCACAATCCAAAATATATCTTTTGATCTGCCTTACTAAAAACCCGGTTCAATATGTAAATAGCGATTTTTAAAACATACATCTACAACAATAAGAGTAAAGATGAATTACTTAACATACTCCTAACCATATCCATCAGAATATAATTATCCCTTTCGCCATTTCTATTTTGTTGTGGCGTGCACTGGCATAGTATATTGAGAAGTTTAGCAAATGGACCTAAGTATTATTTCCCATAATGTTCACCATTTGTATCAGATCGTATGATTTTCACATTTCTATCTAGTTGCATTTCTACTTCATTGATATATACCTCAAATATGTGTATTGCTTGAGTTATATCATACAACATACATAAATAACCATAACTTAAAAATCATCAATAAATGGGATGAAATAGTTTTGTCCACCAAATCTTTGGTATATAAAAAATGACCAAAAATATCAATGTCTTTAAGATTTTGGTTGAAGAGTGTCCCTACATTATGTTGGAAACATAATCGTAGTTCCATAATTCATCCACCAAGTATTATAAGAAAATATTGTTCAAAATATTCAAAAGCTCAAGGCTTACCATTTTTTGTACCATGCCTTACATTTATGACAATCTTTCAAATAGTGTCCATATGTTTTTAAAGAACTGATACTTATGATTATTACGTTCCTTATTTTGAGTCTCAATAACTTTATGACAATCTTTCTTTTGTCTTTAACCAAGTTTATTTTCAACTTGAGTAATGAAGTTAATTAATTCATCGCTGCTTAAGTCCTATCTCCTCTTAAGCATGTTAGTCAATTCACATACATTCCACTTATTCCTTATAGTGTTATAGTGAATTTATAATATTATGTGCTGAGGGGGCAAAGAGTTCAGAATGAACTAAAAGGGAATTATCAACTTTCATCCTTAAGGTTTCCAACTTTACTTTTATATTAGTTATCTCTAGGACATATTCATACATGCTACGCCTTCCATCAAATTTCATGGTGGTAAAGTTAGCCATAAAGTGAGAGACTTATCAACACTTCAAATATTCTTGCTAATTCTCAAAATTCAACTGCTCCATCTTTTCCAAACTTCATAGAAAAATCTTTTCTTCCTTACCGCTTTCTATCAATAATGGCAATATATTTCTCATAGAAAATCTAGATCAAGATCCAAAATACCTAAGTAAAATTAGACTTTCTTACGTTAATTCAAGAAATTCAATTCATTAATTATCAAAACAGATGAAGAGAAACTTAAATTGATACAATAAAGTAGGGGTTCCATATGTCAATGCTTTGAGATAAATCAGATTCAAATAGACAATAAATATATATATCAAGCTCTCCTTTGGGGATATTACGATACACCATCAATAACCATTATGATGCTTTGTATTTCTCTTTATGGGCAACTATGTTATTTCTCAAGTGGTACATTCTATTATTTTTGGATATATAAAATGACCAATTAAGAAATATCAATTACTCTGTCTTGTTGATTAATCATATGATGGTTGATCCACCTTTGGGTGATAAAATATCTCTATGATTAACAAAAGTGTTACCCATGCACTATGTATCATTAATAAGCATCTATATTAAATAATACAACATACTAAACTTTATTAAACAATTTGACATTCTCGAAATATTCCAGTTTGGCCACTTTGGTGGCTAAAAACTATACATAAATAAATATCTTCAATTGAGTAATAAATATTCTATATACATTAATACTGATATATAAACAATTCGATATTCATGAGCCATTCTAGTTTGGCCATTTTGGTGACTAACAAACTATATACATAATATGAATATCTTTGAATTAAATAATAAAGATTTCATAACGTAATATACATATTAATATTAATTCATTAAACAATTCGATATTCATGAACCTAGTTTTGGTCACTTTGGTGACTAACAAACTATATATAATAAATATTTTGTAAGCTACAATAATAATATTTATTTATTAAACAACTAGATATCCATGAAACATTCTAGTTTGGTCACTTTGATGACTAATACATAATATGAATATCTACAAGAAACATAATTTTCATACACTACAATTAAATTATATATTGATGCTTATGTTAATAAATTAATTAATTGTAGCCGAGTATGTAGAAACCATAATGTTTTAATGAAGATGTCATGGGTCCAAGACCCCATAACTACTATTTTTCTTTTATTTTTTCAATTTACATGAACAATAACATGAAAATAAATTCTAACATCTTAAACTTCATGATTTTCACAAACAAATACGGAGTAACCAATAATTTACCTTGATCCATAGCAAATGATCTTTGATTCTGTATTTTAAATATCTTGAATCTTCGTCGAGCGATTTAATTGCATATTTCCAATCTCCAAACATATTTTAATATATGTAGTTTAATTGTATGAAAATTGTGTTTCTCTTACTTTGCCACTCACATAATGACATGAATAATTGATGGAAGTTAGATTCTAATTCTATTTCCCATTAAAATAGAGTTCTTGAGGGAAATCAACTTCTTCAATAATTATCTAATTAATCTATACTAATCTAAAAGGAGCTTAAATGGAGAAACATTTTTTGACCATTATACCCTTACAAACTTTTTAAAATTCCATATTCACCTTAGTATTCATTAATGTATAATTATTTTTTAATATTTTATTTATTACTCTTTTATTGTTTATTCTTATTGTACATTAAATTTTCAACAATTTACTAAATATATAAATAAAATTTTTAAATATTTAATCTATTAAATTAAATATGAAGGTGAAAAGATGATCTCAATTTTTATTTTTATTTTTGCACTAAGTAGATAAAAGAAATGAGAAGTGAATTTCAATCAAAAAAGAAATGAATGAGAAAAATTGTAACTTTGTTTATCACCGCATTAAAATTCAAATAATAGTTGTCAAAACCGAAATGGAGATAAAATATTATTTTCAATACATTAGATTACACTGATTACGAGAATGTTTGATTCATTCTTTTTTTAAATTCTTTTTCTCAAATTCATTTTCAACTACATATTTTGTGAGACCTACAACTTTTATCATCTTTTCAACAACATACTTTACCAATTTTTTTCAAAATCTTTAAACCCCCACCAAACATATACTATAGTTTAGAACTAACGTGTGATTTTTTTTAATTTAATTTAATTAATATATATATAGAACGTTCTTCTCATTTTACTTCTCAATTTAATTTTTTTTTAATTTTCAATTTAATTTTTTTTAATTTTTTAATTTAATTAATAATTATAAGAGAGAGAGAGAGAGAGAGAGAGAGAGAGAGAGAATTGTTCTTTAGTTTTTGTTTCTTACTTACATTTATATTGTTATCATTTACATCGTGAAATCAGACGCGCTAAATAAAAAGATAACATACACAAAATATTCTTTACAAGGAGTACTACTCCAACAAATGTACAATATTATATAGTCAATCATTACATTTTCTCCAATAAAATTAATTATTATTATTATTATTATTATTATTATTATTATTATTATTATTATTATTATTATTTTGGTAAAACACAACCCTGAAGATCCATAAATAGTACATCATTAATTTCATACGATTTGATATCAATGGTTCGTCAATCATCAAAACTCAAATCACCAAAAGTTTTTCACTGAATTCAAGTTACTATTCAGACATTACTATATAAAACTCATCTTTGATTGCAATTGTACTTCTATGAATGTAAATAAAATATCAACATTGAACAATACAAAATATTATGTTATCAACAACCATATATTTTTATATTTATTGCAACTACTATTTTAATATTTTAATTATTAACAATTAAAAAATAAAAAATTAATAATATGATTACAAAAACACGTGCAACGCACGCGTGTCTACTAGTTAATTAGATATATCCATAAGACATATTATCAAATCTAATAACTTATCATGTGGACCACATAAAGTCTAATAACTTTTGCTCCTGTTGCAAAAATGACTACTACTTGTACTTTAATAGCAAGAACTTCAGTTCGACAATGACATATCTCTCATGTGGATGTTAAAAATACCTTCTTGAATGGAGATCTTCAAGAAGAAGTTTATATGGTGCCCTCTCCTGATGTTTCGCATGGTTTTAGGTGTGTCTGCAATCTTATGAAAGTTTTATACGGTCTCAAACAAGCACCTCGAGTTTGGTTTGAGACGTTTTCTGTTGTAATCTCTTCACTTGGATTTAATTCTAGTAGTCATGATTTTGCTCTCTTTATTAAATGTACTGATGCAGGTCGTATTATTCTTTCTTTATATATTGATGATATGATTATTACTGGTGATAATATTGATGGTATTACATTTTTTTAAGACATAATTAGCTAGACAATTTAAAATGAAGGATTTGGGTTCTCTACGATATATCTTGGGTATTGAGATAGCCTACTCACCTAAATTTTATCTTCTTTCTCAATTAAAATATGTTACATACATTCTTGAGCGGCCTAGATTTAACTCTCGATACTTCCATTGAACTTGTAAAGTATTCATCTTGTAATAGTATATCCCTGTCAGTTACTACTTTATATCGTACTATTATTCGAAGTTAGGTCTATCGCACTATTACTCGTCCTATATTGCATACGATGTTCATGTTATTAGTTAGTTTGTTGATTTTCCTATTACGATTCATTGGTCACCCGTTCTTCGTATTTTGCGGTATCTTCAAGGTGCACTCTTTCAGAGTCTTTTACTTCTATCCACCGCTTCCTTTAAACTGTGTACATATTCTGATGTTGATTATGAAAGTGATCGCCAGTCTGTTACTGATTTTTGAATTTTTTTGAGTGATTATCTTATTTCTTATGAAAGCAAGAATATGTTGTTTCTCACTTTTCTACTGAAGCAGAATATTGTGCTGTGACATCTACTATTAAAAGAGTTAGTTGGTTAAGTTAGTTACTTGCAGATAAATTCTCATATCTCATCCCACTAGTATGTATTGTGATAACTAGAGTTCTATTTAGATTGCTCACAACTTAATTTTTAATGAACGAACCAAGCACGTCAAGATTGATTGTCATCTTACTCGTTATCACCTCAAACATGGCACCATTACTTTGCCTTTTGTTCTATCTAATTTCTTCACCAAATCGCATTCGGTTTCACATTTTTGTTTTCTAATCGGTAAAATCTCAATTCTGGTAGCTGCGACATCATAAGTTTGAGAGAAAATTAAGAAATAAAAATAGAGTTATTTTTATATTTATTATTTGTTAAAGATAAATTATTTCCTCTCTTCATTTTCTTTGACTATATAGTCTTATTGTAATTATCACAACAGGAAGTGAGGTATTTAGCAACGACATTTCTCGCCGCTACAAGATGAATAGTGGTCATTTTTTATTTATAGTGACGACAATGTCGTCACTGTAAGTCGTCTCAATAGATTAGTGCCTCTAGGATTAGCGATAATATTATGTCGTCACTACATATATTTTAATCTATACCGATGACATTGTCTTTGTTACATTTTCGTGCTCATCTTCTCCGAATTAGGGCAATTGTGACGATTATATCGTCGCTAAAGTCGTTGCTATAAGATAAAAAAATTATCGATGACATTGTCGTCGCTATTACATTTGAATTCTCATCATTAATAGCGACGACAATATCGCCGCAATAGTATTAAGATATACAGTGACGACAATTTTGTCGCTATAAGAGATCACACCTTTTTCTTTTTAGCGGCGATAGTGTTGCTGCTATAAATATTTTAAATGTTTTAAAGAATATAAACAATTAAGTAGTACATAAATCCTACGGACCACCCAAACCCCCACCATCGTTCTCCTCCTCGTCAACCTTCTCATCATCCTCTGGCACAACCTCCGATAATCTCTGCTGCAGATTTACCGTAAGACGTACAATTTTCCTCTCCATTCGACAGAGCTGGGCCTCATACGTTGCAAACCGATGATCATCTTGGGCTTCGATTTAGCGGTCGAATCCAAGGAGGAAGATCTGCCCTTCGGAACCCGTCCAACCCCAAGGACGTGTCCTTGTCTTTCTTCGAGGACCTCCATCGTAATAGCATGCTCATCAACCGACGCGCCACTAGAGGTGACCTGGGTTTGCTGAGTCTCCTTCACCTCAACAAGTTTATGCTATTTAGTGAGAAAAAACAAATAATAAATAATATTGAAAGGTGAGAAAACAATAACAACATTAAAATATAGGTTTTCTCATTTAGTCACCAAATGCCTCTGGATTCACCCAATTGCCACACCGAAAGGTGTGGAAGGTCCAGAAGGACTCAATAATGCCCGACCACTGCAGGGTCTCAGGGGTCCCTCTATAATAATTTAAGTGTGAAATTTAGTTAAAACATGTAAATGTTATGCATTAAAGTTGTGTAATAGGAAAATAAAATTTTACTTGTACCTGATCGTAACGCGTGGCAGAGAAACTTTTCGACCCATACACCCTCGGGTATTTAGCCTTAACCCGATTGGCCTTATTCTTTGCCGACCGTTCTTGGAGACACAAAAAGTTATTGATTACGTAACTATGAAGTTTATAGAAATATTAACATAAAATCTAAAAACGTAAATGATAGTATGTACCAAAAAATTAGGACTCGTGAAGAAGTCAATGCACTTCTACTATTCCTCGGCAGACAGCTCGGCCTATGCTCTTTCAAGTGATTATGTGCCTTCAATTTGTAATCCTGTTAATGATTGGTCACCAATCGATCTACAGCGGCACATACCGCCCGATACTGTCGCCCTAAAGATCGAAGTAGCTCTGCAACATCGTAACAAGATTCGTTAATGTATATTATATAGAACAATAGGTTTACAAAACATGCTAATGGAAAAAAAATTATATGTATTATTTTGATGATACTAAGTAACCGTGCCTGCTGCTCTTCTTGGACCTCTGTCCAATAAGGGTAGCAATGGGATACGGTGAACCTCACTTGGTTCCAAACCACTTGGTTCCCAACTAAGTGCGTAAAGTACTTCGTGTTATTTTCGATCGGTAGTATTGTCTGTTCGACATTTTTGAAAGTGATGAGAAGTGGCCTCTTTCTGTTCGCCTGCCAAACCTTCTCAAGGTTAATGCCTCGAGAGATACCCGTTGCTCGACTTCATGGTCTTTGAAAAAAAAAAAATATGATATATTTAATGAGAAACGCAATGATAATTAAGTGAGTGTAAAAAAATCGCAAAATAAATAATACAAAAAAATTCATACCAGATTCGTAGGACTTATGCAGCCTGTGGGGTGGCGGATGAGGAGGATCGCGTCCACCATCATCTCTGTGCGACATAACGTCAGCCATAGTAGCAACTAACAAAATAAAATATTAGCTTAAATGTGTTCCACCGGACTAGCAGGATGTATTCAATTGATTTGATGTTTTCTAATTTTTTTCAAGTAGTAAATAAATTTAAACCTAAAAGTGTTTTTGTAACATGTATTGAGCCAAAATGCTATAGCCTAACTCGTTAATCACAAAGCATGCTTTCTCAATAGGGCATAGTCGATCTTTGATAACTGTAATTGAAAAAAAAAACTAACCGTGAAGAACCTTTATGAAGCTACATTAGCAGTTGAAAATCAAACAACACTCATATTAGCTTATTACTTTGATCCAGGCCCGGTTTTGGGCATAGGCGCGAGTGAGGCAACCGCCCAGTCCGAAACCGAAGGGGCCCATTTTCATTAAAAAATTTGATTCTTGAAGTTGCCTAAAAAATATTTGTGCAAAAGTTTGAAGCATAACAAAGCAAAGCAAACCGCATTCCATGAGGACCATGACTATTATTAGGTATTGGCCCAAAATCGAAGAGGCCTATTTAAAAAAAAAAAATGAAACCCAGCCCACCAGTAGCCATATTCATGAATTGTCAGACTTTGTTTTGGGGGCCAAATTTTTGGACTTCGCCTCGGGCCCCGAAAATATGAGAACCGGCCTTGCTTTGACCTAATGTATTGGATTTTATCACCAAGATATCAAATGGAAAAGAAATATTTCTGAAGCATAAGTTCATGATGCTAAAAAGTCAATCATAGAGTCCTTAGCTATAGATCATATTTTGACAAACCCTCTTGATGAAAAGGTAAAAAGTCAAAAAAACAGGAATACTTGATCTTTAGGTCTCAAACCAATGCAGGTTGTCAAACTAATGCACCATGAATACTTGATCTTTAGGTCTCAAAACCCAATTAACATAACAAATTTGAAAAAAATGTACCCAGCAATCGTGGAACCGCGCACTGCCACAAGCAACACAGGCAATTGCGATCAATTTTGTGTTTCCATCAATTCCAGTCAAATGCTATTCTTAAAACATGCAAGGAAGCAATAATTTACAATTTACGTCTATTCTAGTCAATTTTGTGTTTCCATCAATTCCAGTTAAATGCTATACTCTTCCCTCTCTATCATGGCAAAAATACAAAAAAAATCCACCATTCTCAAAGGGTCCTCTTTCAAAGATCAATTAACGAAGTAAATAATATATATAAAGAGGAAACAAAATGCACCTCGATTCACCTTCTGGATTCTAAGAAAAGAGAAAAAAATTGCAAAAATAATATTTCTAATTCTTCATTCTAGTCCTGAGGAATAACAAGCTAAGCTAAAAACTTCCAAATAAAATATATAAAAGAAAATCTAAACTATCAATTTCTAGGCAAATAGAACATCTAAATTAACAGTAGAAGGAGTAATCTTTGAATTACATGTAAAAAGCCAAGTGCTATTTATGTGCGAATGCCTGGATATTGATGTCCAATGGGAACTTGGGAGACTATGGCAGACCGAGGTCGAATCAGTAGGCCTACCAAAGGAAAACGAAGACTTCGACCAGAAAATAGGGTTTAAATTGGGAATTTTGGATTAGGGAATTTTGGTGAAAAATGAAAATAGATCACAGCTTTAGGAGGATTGGATATGGACAAATGGTTGACTCTATTTTCAAATTGGACCGGCCTATATACAACTAGTATACGGAACTGATAGTAGAAAAATAAAAATTGAGTCGCAAGAGAATATCTTGCTCACTTCAAGAAATGGAGGAAGAGAATGTGGCGGACTGTGGCGGCGGTGAAGAACTGAGGAAATGTGGAGGCATCGATGAAGGAAGAACAAATGGAGAAAAAGAAGTTGTTTGGCTGATTATAAAAGGGTTTAACTTATAGTGACGACAAAAGTCGTCCCTATTATATCGACGACATTTTTTTCCAAAGTTTTTGGTGCACGCGCAAAAAATGTGCCGCCATTTTCTTCCAAATTTTCACATATATAGCGAAGGTCGTCGCTATAGAATAATATGGCTTTTTTATTTTTTCTAAAAATAATAACAGTACTGGATAAAGCAATTTCAATTACGATTAAAATTACCTACAAACATAATGAACAATAAAATAACTTTATTAATTACAACAATTTTTTTTTTAAAATTTCAAAAGAAACTTTAGTGACGAACAACAACATTAAATCTGAGTCACTATCATGATATGTTTGATCCTCGTCATCGTCACTGTCGTCCTCATTACTTTCACTACATGTTTCTTCATCCTCGTATTCTTTATGTGTATCGTCTTCCAAATCCTCGTTGATAATGAACGACGTATCTCCTGCAGCGTCTGACGATGTTCTCCTGATAAACAGTGCTCCTATCTCATCAGCTTCGCCATCATCCTGATGCAAGGATATGTGCTCTAAGTTGCCAAGATCAACGATCAGATAAAAACAAGAAGAGTTGTTATTGTGCAGCAAGTCTATCTCAGTGACATTAGATCCCATAATGTCCCACGTGCTCCTACGATGGATTTCTTGTACAACTCGTCCGTTTGGACCATATGAAAGATCTTCAATGTAGAACACGTGTTGTGCTTGGGTAGCAAGTATGAACCGATCATCCTTGTACACTTCGCACTCAAGCGCCAATACGGTAATGTTATTTTCGCTTATCCTCCATCTACTATCACACATAAACCATTTGCATCGAACATAAAACTAAAAGTTCGACCCGAACCGCAGTTGTTCGTAGTAAGTTTCACCTTGAATCCCTGGACGACACACCACTGTTTTGAATTTTCTTTTGAACATCACGATCATACGTTATGAAGTGAACTCCATTTACAACCCAGTGTACGTGTAAGACATAACTCATGTGTAACATCCAAAGAGCTAAAGAAAACAACTCATGAGAAACTTGAGGGGCGTTGATTTGGCGCAGAGAAACTTGTCGGCGATTTTTATGTTTAATATTCTGCAAGTGTACGGATCGCACAAGTAATATAATGGATGTGGAGTCCAAGTATCGTACCCACATGAGTTTAGATAGTTCAATTGCAATTATAATAACATTAACCGAATAAAATTACTTTTGAAAGTTTGTTTCTTAAACTAATTAAAATCTTAACTAAAAATAATAAATAATTATAATTCAAACAAATAAGAGATTAAATTAGATAAGAATTACTTTAGAATTGGGAAAGAAAAGTGTACTAGGATCCCGAATCCACTTATACCAATTTCCTTTAACCCGAACCATTGAATTTGATAACTTGATTTAATTATGAAGATCAATATTCCTAATTTGTTTAACAATCTCTCTCGAGTAGAATTAAACCTATCTATACATGTGACTGACTATATTTCTATGACGGATGCGAACATATACGAATGCATTAGAATTTGTGAATACTTAGAGATCACGTAAAAGCATAGCGGTATATTCTATCCCCTATCGACTTCTACGATAATTGATACTATGTTTAACCTATTTTCAATCTCTCGATGGTAAAATAAGCCACAAGAATCATACAATCATTGTGCAGATAATTGTAGATGAAGAGAAATCAATATCAATTATTCAGAATTAAAAACACGCTTAAATATCAAAAATTAGGTTCAAAGAATTAAAAGATCAGGATACAAGTTTCATCATGATCCTAGTACTAATAGAATTTAGTCTAACATACTAAGAAGAAAAAAATAAAAATAAAAACAAAACATAGAAGCCATCACCCGGATATGAAGAAAACTTGAGAGATAAATTCTTGAACTTGATTTTCGTTTAATTCTTGAAAAGATGAATCTTAATCTTCGTTTCTTGATTTGTCTCTTGTTTTTCTCCCCAAATTCGGCTCTAAATCGGCTCCAATTATGAGTTAAGAACTCATATATATAGTATCCTCATTGTACCCCAAAAGATCTTAAAAAATCATTAAATTGTGTCCCAAAAGATTTTCTAATTGGAGTCGAACTAAAAAAGGTAACAAAATTCCGTTTCTGTCGAAAATACATTGGGCGATCACCCAGTACAAACCCAGTGAGATCGCCCAGGCCAACCGAAAAGCATTCTGGTGGTGAAAATAGGTGTTGGGCGATCGCCCAACTTTAGCTTTTCTCTGCTCTGTGAATGTTTGTCAAACGGCCATAACTTCTTATAGAAAACTCCAATTTGAGATCCGTAAAAAGTGTTGGACTTGTAATTCAATTATCTTTCCAATGGTATATCATTTTCCTTGTGGAGATTTTAATATAAAAAGTTGTGGTCTAATGTTTTCACATACTTTGGTAGGTAGTTTCTCAATTCAGTTCTTTGGCTTTCACGTGTTTGATCATTTGTTTCAACTCTTCATTGTTACTCCAACACACCTTAAACTTATTGATTTTATCTTCTTCCTCATCCTACAAGTATTTGGCTCTTGATATTCACTTCAATTGAGTGCAATTTGATCCTCGTATTTCCTAAATATCTTCCAATTTATTGCTCTTTCATTCATTCTTCTCAAATTGCTTATAAACGGGTCCAAAATTAAAATATAAAGAATAACACACTAAATTAAGTTGAAGATCTATAAAATAATGGGATAAAAGCTTAGTTTAAATGCCTGAATAAGTGCACAAAATGCACTTATCACATATACCTTGATGAAGTGGAAGTTGGTTTTAGTAAATGTTATAGAAAAAAAATGTGCATATATTTGAAATGGAATTGATCGTTGTTTGTTTACCTTCCTATAAAACCAACTGTGAAAGTCTCTTCTATGCACATGGTTGATTTTGGGCAGCTATTGCGCAATAGCTCCTGCCAATGATTGCTGTAAAACCATATAAGGTCAACTAATTAGTTCGTTTAAAATAACAAGGTGATAAAGAAAATTGAATATATTTAACAACGTGATCTTGCTTCAAGTGTGTCTTAGTTTCTGTATAGTTGTTGACGATGTAAAACATCGTCTGATTCCGAACATCGGCATGAAGCATTGTTGGTGTCTTCTTTCCAATTGGACGACACTATGACTGTAAAATAGAAAGTTGTCTTCTTGGAACACTTACATCCTCGTTTCTTTTCGGTTGGTTGAATCTTGTTTCTATGTCCTTGAAATACCATGAACAAAAGGTCAATGCCTCATCAACCACATACCCTTCGGCTATTGTATTGAACCCTCGGCTCGATTTTTGACGTAGTTCTTAAGTTTATTCAGATATCGCTCGATTGGATATATCCATCTCATGTGCACCGGACCACCAGGGATTGCCTCCTCGGGCAGATGCATTATAAAGTGAATCATGATGTCGAAAAAGGCTGGCAGAAAGAAACGTACCAACTTGCAGATGATGACTATCATGTGATCGTAGTCAGACATCATGTCGCTAACCTTTAGTTTCTTCCCACATAGCTGCTTGAAGAACGTGCACAGTTCATTGTAGTAGAAATAGTTTTATTCAAGTACGCACGACATCAGACTGGCAACAACCTTTGCATGATAATGTGTCAATCGTGTGACTTCAACCTAATAATGCGGATGTCATTATGAGCAATATTCTTCCGAAGATTAGAAGCGAAACCATCTAAAAATTTAATCGATCGGATGAAGTTGCAAAACCTCTAACGGTTTGTAATGGACAAGGTGTAACACGTAGTAGGCTTCAGACACGTGTTCCCGTTCTGATACAAGTGCAACTCTCTTTTTATCCCTAATTGCAAAAGATCGCGCCTGGCATTGACTGTGTCATTTGATTTGAATGGATCATCCAAAAATTTTACCGATCAAGCTGACACAAACATTCTTCTCTACGTGCATGCCATCGATGTTATGTTTTAGCTCAATAGTAGACCAATACGGCAACTCGTATAAAATGCTCATTTTTCTCCAATTCAGCTCATCATCACTTCTCCTCTTTCTAGTACCCTCGTAGCTAGGGTGGTTTCTTGGAATACTATGTCTCACATGGTTTAACTGTGCTAAAATGTCTGCAGGCGTTACCCGATGAGGAGGAGGTCGCCTCTTCGTCCTTCCATCGAAGTCTAAATTGCTCCTAAAATGATGCCTAAACGGCAGTTCACCCACGTAAGTCGCCTTACCTATCACACGAATGAAGGAATCTCCTCGTTGCACGTAGGACATGCCATGTATCCCTGACCGCTCTAGGTGTCAGATCTATCGTGAATTCTACTTGCCTATCGGTAGCGGATACCTCAGGGTCATCCGGAAACATGTTGGCGTATTCTCGAACCACCGAATAGTATCCACTGATAATTCATCAAATGAGGTGCCAGTGAGATTTGACAAAAAAATCATTGACAGTCTAGCTTCCTTAGCAACTTCTCTGCTTGCAAAGCTGAGGTGAAGCAGAGAAGTGTTTTAAACTTCAACCCATAAAATTTGAACTCATTTTCTCTAGGTCTTCGAAAGATTATTTCTTTCTCAAAACATACAAAAGTAGTGCGCTCACTACCTAATCAATCCATATCCAGGATTATATCAAATTCTCTCATATTTATAACATGCAAGTTGATGACAAAACCAACCCATCAAAATCTATCTGAACTGCCCTAGCTAATTTATATGTATTTATAGTTTTTTTCAATGGCATACTAACCTCTAGTATACTATGATTTTTCTGACATTAATCTTAGGTAGACATATATAATAAAAATAGATATTTTTAGCCATTTGATGGGCCTGAGGTTTGATCCCTTAATCACTTTTTTTAGAAAATGGCAGGAACACCAACATCTCGTTGTCAAAACCCTGTGGTTCATTGCCCTAACTCGTGCTGCTTCGTAGGTCCCGACATGCTGATTGATAGTCCACTCGGGATTAGAGATGAACCACTCATAATCTCTTCTTGTCACCTCGACTCGTTCTAGATAGAACTCACTAAGTGATACCATGTCCAAATTAACAATTATGAAGAGTCCAATTAGGTATGTTTCTATAATATTTTAATTAAATTACGAGAACTAAAATAAACTTTCATAAAATTTAGCGTCTTTTTCAAAACATTTATGGTCCAAAAGTTTAATATCCACATTAACATTTCAACTCAACGTAACATTTTATCATAAATGAAATCAATATAATATTTCATAAATATAAGTTTCACATATGTCACACTTAAACATAAAATTCTCAAACTTTCTTTACCTTAGAGGTGGCGAGGGCGTGACAAGGCGAGTAGCGATACTTAAATTTTAAAATCTTAACTTCTAAATTTTTAACTTGACACAATAAAATAAATACCATATATAATAAAATAAAATTTACACAAGTTTACGTAAAAATAAAACCGCTCTCTCGATATCATGTTGTACCGCCTTGGATTTTTTCAACTTCGAGGGTCACTTAAAAATCTTTAAATAATATTTGACGACTCCAAATAAGCTTTCTTGTGCCCTTGAATGATTTTAAAAATTTAACTATGGCGGAAAGTAACAAGCGCGCAGGAAAAGATGAATTAATCTTCTAAATTCTTAAGATTTTACCAAAATTGCATTGGTGTCGCCACAAATTATTTGACAATCTAAACATACTCAAAAAATTACGATATTCGAATTGTACATATTTGGGACCTTAGGATACAACATATTAAAATTTCAGATCTTAGCCATGTCGTTTGATATGTGAAAAACATGGCCAAAACCGCTTGAAAAATGTCCCAAGTGCACTGACGTCCTAAAAACGATCATAATAAATTTGTACGCAAGGTTTTTGGGTGATTCCAAATTTCGTTATTATATTACTTATATACCTATCAAATGATACTATTTTCACTAAAAAATTCAAAGTACACAATAAGTTAGGAGACTTCAAAGTTAAGGACAAAATGCTGAAATTTTTAGAAACCGCTTCACAATTCATCTTTAAATTCCAACCGGCAATCTAAAATATAGATTTGATTTTTCTAGCACTTTGTATTTAAGTTTTTACATCATAAAGGGCTCGATTATATCGACGCCAAACCATAAAATAAATAAACTAAGTCTTTCCTTCAAGGTCGTACTTTACTGTCACGCTTAACGCTAACCTTTTCAATCTGGACATTTGATTATTTTGGGGTGCGTATTTCATAAGAAACACTCAGTAGTAAATTATAATAACTCATGAGAAAATATATGAAATTAATATGAGACATGCCAACCGTTTAAACATACATAGGAACAACATTTTCGGTAACCGACACCACGGGAAAACATAAGTGAGTACCTTCAATCACAACATACATAAGTGATTACCTTCAATCACTATCATCATGTTCCATAATTAATCATTAAGCAAGGCATAAAAAATCATGTATATTTCTCAAAATAACCTTCATAACGTCATGCTAAAAATAAAATAATAAACTACCTTGAAAATGGAATTCCCGTTGAATTGATTTGTGGTTTAAAAATGGCAATTTCTTTTCCTAAAATAATGACCCCATGCTTGCCTTTTCATTTCTCATAAGTTGAGTGTTGTAGTGTATTTTGAATGATTAAAAAAAATAGGTGAAGAAGGAGGAGGAAAAATATGATTTTGCTGGCCGAAAAAAGAGACCTTTGGGGCTAGAAATCTGACTTAGATGGCTCAAAATCTGCTGAAACAAAATATAGGCACATTGTTGAAACTGCTCATTCTCTTTTGTTGTCTTCTTCGGTTCCTAGTGACTTTTGGGGTGAAGCCATTCTTACTCCTACCAGTTTGATCAATATAATTCCATCTTCTTTTATTTCAAGTTTGTCATCTTTTGAAAAATTGTACGGATTCACCCTTATTATTCTTTCTTTCAAGTTTTTAGTTGCACTCATTTCGTTCTTCGTGCTTATACGTAACGCAGCAAGTTATGTTCTCGCCTCGCTATTTACGTTTTTCTTGGTTGTGGTGAATGTAAAAAGGAGTATCGTTGTCTTGATTTAGTTACTCAAAAAATTATGTGTTTCATCATGTTGTGTTTCTTGAGCAAATACCTTTCTTTTATATTCCGTCCACTGCTCATGACTTGACTAAATCTCATCTTATTTGTATAGATCAATTTTTAGAGATTTCCATGTCATTGTGAGCTCCTTTTCATTGCACAAAACTCAGGAGAGTAGACAGCCCTCAATGAAGAACTCAGAAGTCTCAATTTTCCTAATTTTCTATAAAAATTAGAATGTAATGAAAATTATTCTGTTCAAATACTCTACTAATTGTTGGCAATATTATTCCAAAAGTGTACTGATCGCACAAGTAATATAATAGATTTCAGAGTTTGAAAGTCATACCCACAGAGATTGTGTTAGTCTAATTTCAAATTAACTTAGCATTAACTGAAAGTATAGAATTCAATGGATTTTTTTAGGATGCAATTTTCGAACTACTTACTAGCTAATCAATGGAAGACTTAAGTTAACTAAAATTAATGCAAAGTTGAGATGAATGTGATATAAATTTAATAAATAAAAGCGTACTAGGATCCCAAATCAACCTATACAAATCCACTTTAACCTGAACTATTGAATTTGATAACATGATTTAATTATGAAGATCAATATTCCTACACTACAACAAAATCTCTATTTCGCGACAAGGTATTTTGTGACATACATAAATTTGTCGCAATAAGTGATTTAGCACGACACGTTTTTAAAGTTTGTCGCAAAAATTTTGGTGAAAAAATAAATACAAAAAAAAAAAAATAAGGCAACATAAAAAGTTGTCGTGAAATGTTGAAATGCGCGACAATTAATAAAAATTGTCGCCAAAAACATGATGGTAAGTTTGGCGCCAAAATATATTTGGTGGGAAACTTATGGCGACAAACTTTTATTTATTGCAACAAAGTTTTTTGTGATGCAATAGGTCTACTTTTTGCTACACTGAATATTTGTTGCTAAAAGTTCTAGGAATGAAAGAAAATTTTTGCAACACTTATATTTGTACTCTAGCTTGTAGGGATAGTAGAGAAAAATCATGACATCCACAATATTCATCGCTTATTAGTATTTGTGATGTACAATAGTTGTCACAAACTTATTCTACTATTGTTCACAAACAAATGTTGTAAACTAAAAGATGTTTACAATGCTATTCAATTTGACAAATAGCACAAATATTATTTAATGATAACAAATCCAATTTGAAATGCCAATAACTCTTTTTATTCTAACTCTTGAAGAAATTGTAAACGGAGATGTTCTAATTTGACATGCCTAAATTCAGATTGGCCTCCTTAACTGAGTGCTTTGAAAAGTCATTTCTCAATTAGATTCCCCACAATTTGCTCATTGAAATGTAATGTGCACTAACTAACTTTAACGATATAATAACTGTCTAGTAATGACATTAGAGTCGGCTAAGATACGTGACAACCACTCTCACATGTTTTGTTCCTAACCATTTTCTCAGATAATCTTCTAATGCGGGTTGGCAACTTGGCATTGATTTGTATCATACAAACCAATTTAGAGTTCTTGTGTAAGAGTTTGTTACACAAAATATTAATAGGGAAAATAGTAAGGGAGGTCTTCTTCGCACGGGTTGATGATCGCCAAAGGAAACATCACTACAAAAATTCGTGGCTTTAGAAACGGATTTTTTATTCTCAAGCCACGATATCCGTGCCTAATGGTCGCTACTGTGAGAATATTTGCAACCGAAAATCTGTTGCTATTTTGATGGTCGCCGAAAGTTATCAACGAAAATTTGTGTTGGTGATTTTCACAAACGGAATTTTCGCTTTGTAAAAGTGTGTGTTATTATCAACGGAAATTCCGTGAGGTAATAGTGCTTGTATGACTTGAAGCCACGTGTCACAATACCTCACGGAATTTCAGAGTAATAACATGCCTTTGGAAATTCGTGTACCTAATATTACCTACGGAATTTCCGTATGTGAAGATTAAATTTTTTTTTTTAATATAATCATTGAAAAATTATGAAAACGCAATAAAACAAACAAGCTAACAATAATGAATATACCAAATGTAAACTATTGCCTTAACGCAACAAAACTTTGATTAATGAAGTTGTTATATCAAAATTCTAAAGAAAAAGTACCATAGGTTCTACGTATCATTATTTCGTGATCCGAAATTAAAAGGAAATTGATAGTTTGGAATATTTAGTTCCCTGAGCATACTTCACACTGTTTCTCGCAACTCGACCGTGTGATTTCTTTCAACTCGCTCGAGTCGCATAATAAGATTATCAATCCTTTCGTTGTTTTCTTCTATCGTATTCCGTGCACTAGCCAGCTCCGACTTCAAATGATTCATATCTTCATTACTCATAAATTCTTTGATGATCTTCCTAAAGTGAGTTAGGTGAGCTTTTCACGAGTCTCTTACTTGACAGGAAATTGTCTGAGGTGCTTCCCTTACATATTCCTCCATCATTGCTAGAAATGAGGGAGGTGCCTGTGGATTGCACAAAGTTACACTCAAAATCTGGCTTTAGACTACAAATATTTCTTATTGACGTTTAAATATATAATAAAAAGAACCTGTCTCAAGATAGGGAATTAAAAGGTACGAGCAAGGTCCAAAGTTCAGCAGAAGTCATAAAATCAGCTAAATGTTCTGCACACAGAAACAAATCAAAAAAGGACAATGAATATAAAGATCAGCAATCTTGCATGTAGAATACCTGTCATCTAAATTAATTTACATCTTGAAATAAGAGATCCTGACATGAAAGAGTAGACCTGTTTAGCTGCTGTTTTGTAAATATTGAGAGCTCTGACCACATCATGTTTGGCCATATCAAAATACAAAAAAAAATTATTCTCTCTCTATCTTAAGATAGTTTCTCGATGTAGGAAAGGAAGTCCAAAGTTCCATGAAGGAAAATACCATGTCAACAAGGTTAATGATCCAGTTGTTGACCGCACAATATATTTTGAAGCTTTCTTTCAACACCTATATGATCACAATTTAACATCAATTCCAGTGAATTGTGATTTAGAACATTCGGATGATAGTGTTTCCCAAATGATGAACACTTATTTAAATGTAGTAATCGGTTTCAGAACTTACTTCTAGAAAAATAATCTAACAATCTATTAGTTTCTCATCTATGCTCATTGCGTCATGCATCAAAAAAAGAATACTTCTCTAGAAAAAGTTTTTAGACATCATTTGCCATACATAAAAAAATTATCTTAGCCAAACATAATGCAAGTTTTACATTTTCAAAGAAGAACATTTGGATATGGGGCAGAATAATTGCCCTGAAGTCCTTAGCAGACACAAGATTAGAGGTCATTACACACCTAAAAGTTATAAAGAGCTGAGTCAAAGGTTCTTATCATACAAAGATCATCTTAACTGCTCTATCTTAGACCTTCTGATCTAGCTAGCAATGGTATAATTCCGGTATGATCGTCAAAGAATATAAATGTATACCAAAGAAGCATAAGAGAAAAAAAAAAAAGGAAAGTTCTATTTCACAGCAAATGAAGATTTTAATGAATAAAAACTAGCAGTGAGTAATAAAATTGGCATTATTCGAAGCACAGGATTATCAAATTTAAAACAACTTCATAAGGTAATGAAGAAGGAAAAGTACAGAGGATCTAATTATGGTGAGGGCACTCCACAAGTAAGACTTACACGGACTCTCTTTATGGTGTGTTTCTTGAATTGTTAAGCAAAATACCAAAATTTTAGCTAGTCTTAAAGGAGCAAATGTGATTTCAAGAAGCTAAGAAGTGAGTCTATCCGACTTCAAAGATATATTAAATCAAATATCTGTCCAAGTTCAACCAACACATCAATTATATAGTGGATACTGATTCGCTGAGTAATAAGAATGAATTGCATGAAGAAATGTTAGAGCCCAAAGACTAGCTTACCTTATGTCTAATGAAAGAGACCAAGCAGTTAAAATGTGTCCCATTATTTTTTTTTTAAACTAACAATGGCCATTTGGGTAGAAAGAATAATTTATCAATATAAAGTTGGTGGCCATCCCCTGTCTTCTTGTGGATAACATCAACTTTCTCCTGATTTACCGAAAGGTGTTCCACTTCTCCTACATTAATTAAGAAGCTGAAAACTATAATCTGCATAACTGCTTTGACTGAATCTACACGAAAAAAGATAGGGGCTGCTATATCGGAAGTAAAGTTATTTGAAAGGATTAGTATTTCTAACCCAAATAGTCAAGCACCATGAAGGAGGAAGCTTTCTAATAGGCAATAGCATCATCAACAAACCTGAGGAACTATATACTGCATTGCCCACTCTGGACCAAATTCTTCAGCAAGGCGTTCCAAATTATTAGCAGCAGCATCTTGAATAGAGTAAACCTGCATTGACAACCAAATGTTAGGCACAAAGAATTCTTCTTCATTTGAATGCATTTTTCCCTTCAATGTGCATCAACAGAAGAAAAAGGGAAATGAGATGGCAAAGATGAAGGGAATGAAAAGATATTTGTTCTTTCACCAAAACAATCAAAGCAAAGTATGAAATGGGAAATAAGGTTTTAGCACAGGTAGTAAGTAACATCTGCTTGGTGAAAACTAGTCAAAACTCAGGCCAATTATCAAACTCACACCAACAGAAAAATTATATGAGAACAGCTAGACAGTGAAAAGCCCTGTGCATACATTATCATACATAAATAGAGAATTTTTCACTTAGAAGTTATATCAATCCATCATAATGAGATGTGGCTAGAATAAAGCAAACAGCAGAAGCCAAGTAAGAACACATGCAAGAGGGTTGGTTGGTGAATCGAGAAGCGCAAGCTATAATCTCCATCTAAATGAATTGTGTTAAGCATGAGGTCTGACTGTAATAAAGCAAAGAACACGATCCTTGATGGCTTGAGGCAGCTCCCAAATTAGAGCATGCCCAAGAGGGTTATCTTATGGATAAGGGGGCAAGGTGTAATCTACATCTAAAAGCACCTAAATACAGCAGAAAGTGATAAATTATATACTAGTGAGTCATGAAACCCACAAAACAGGAGGATACTTGCCTAGGAGGTACATATCAGCTGAACTGCAATCCATATAGCTTTTTTCGTGCACCGAGTGCCTACATGCTATGGTGGGAAGGTAGCTTCATCATACAGCATGTCTGCCGCCGTCCTTCCTTCAGTTGGTCTAGGAACTCTTCGACGCACAAAACAGCAACTCATTTACCAAAGGGGTGGCTGAAATAACTTGACTATAGAAAGTATAGCAGTGCAACACAACAGTGGAAATTCAAGAAAAATTTATCATTTGAGGCTGCAGTATTGCTACCATAACTGGAGTCCGAACAGGTGAAAGTACGACAGTAAAGACACGACAAATTCTTTGATCAATCATCTAATAATGTGTCCAACACTTGTGGCTCTCAAATGATTTTAACCATAAGCAGATCCACCTATTCCATCAAGTACCGAATCTAATTGCAATCAATATACTTTATCATCCGTTGCTGAAATAAATCCCGACATGAAAACAAGCGCTTAAGCACATTCGACACGAAATTAAGGAAAACAAGCATTCATGGCAACTTGATCAACTTTCCTTTACGAGTGGATTAGTTGAGTGAATAGATTGTTACTCTCTTAGATACCAATCAATAAACTTAATTAAGTATCAATAATTATAAGAGAAGCAATGTTCATAGAAAATTAGGAAATAGTATATATGCCCGGCTCACCAGGCTCTACCACTGCAAGGCCCAATCATACACAAAAGAAGAGTTTGATCCTAGCTTAGAAAGAATGCTAGCTATATGTTTATCACATGTAAGTCAAATGTTGTTTTCGAGGAATTTGGTAGAAGGAAAAGCAGCTCCTAGCTAAATAAACAACAAAGTGGGTTTTGGGCTGGTTTACACTAGAGGACCTCCTCCGTGACAAAATAAACAACAAAGGATGATAAATAACAAAAAGAAAAGAAAAATTGATATACTTGGGTCGTCAATTTGTATATTAAACAATCTTTGACAAATAACAAAAATAAAAAGAAAAAAAATCAGAAAGAATTAACATGAAATCAAGAAGTGAAAAATATATTAGATTAAGAAATCAAAAATAAAAAATAAAAGAAGTCATTAGGTTGGAGATTGAATGTAATGTCTAAGATGCAGAGAAATAAAAAATGGAGAGGTATGGAAAAAAAATGAGAAACACATCCTATAAAAAGACCAAGAAAAGAAGTGAAAAAAAGAGATGGAAACGACAATTTTCCCTCCAAATATATGAGCCAAAAACAAAAATAAAAAATGTGTATGATAAGTAAATGAAAAAAAAGAGGGAACCAATAATTTTCCCTCAAAAAACATGAGCCAAATAAAAATATATACAAAAACTTAAAAGATAATAAAATTTCATCAATATTATTAACGTTATCTAGGCATTTAAAAAATTTAAGAAATATATAATTATATAAATTACACTTGACTAAATTGTATAAAATTGGGTTATGACTATTATGTTATCATATATTAAATGCAACTACATATATTTAATTACAAAAATATAGTTACAATTAATTTAGCAAAATATTAAAAAAATTCTAATCATTTATAGTTTTAGATTTGATGTTTAATATAATTATACTTTTAACTTAATTGTTTTTTGAGATTTTGGCGCAAATGGTCCCTAACGTATTCCTTTAGTGCATTTTTTGTCTCTAACCTTTCGTT
This sequence comes from Forsythia suspensa, assembly GCA_023638005.1. NCBI lineage: Eukaryota > Viridiplantae > Streptophyta > Magnoliopsida > Lamiales > Oleaceae > Forsythia > Forsythia suspensa. Next base: position 30,402,712 of record CM042666.1, on the reverse strand, counting down.
TTTAGCTAGGAGATCCATAACCTATGTTATTGGGTGCAAGAGTGGTCCATATGGATGGATTCCGTCAAAATGTGCCGTTAGTTGGGTATGTGTAGTGCAATCTACATTAATTTATTTTTATTTGCAGGGGTAAAGTCGTCGATTCACTTTTACCTATTTTTTGTTGGTTTCACGTTTCAGTTGCTTCCACTTCCATTCCATGTTTTGAAAAAAAAAAAAAAAAAAACCTCAATGCACAGAAGGCTTCTACTTCCACTTCTATTCATAATTTTTGAAGTTTGTTTTGCCAAAGAAGATGTGTGATTCTTAGATGATTTGGTTTTTAAGTTTTATATGCGGAGTTGGAAGATTTGGTTTTTGGATTTTATGTGCGGAGTTGAAATATTTGGTTTTTGTGTTATTTATGGTTATCTGATAATATGTTGTAATGTGTATTGTAGTTGTTGGATGAATGAATGAAAATTGTTGAAGATGAAAGTTGTTGGAAATGAAAATTATTGTAGATGAAAGTTGTTGGAGATGGTACATAGATATTCCCTAACCTTTTCAGTAAAAGTATGTGAATCGTCCCTAACGTTTCAAATGCATATGTGGTACCTAACGTTTTCAGTAAAGGTACGCAAGTGTTCTCTAACATTTTCAGTAAATGTGCACAAATGGTTCCTAATGTATGTAAATGGTGCAATGATAGTCCTAAACCTATTGAAAAAGTTGTACGAACATTCTTCTCAAACAACATTTGCAGAGAAATTTTCAATTAACTAGTGCCATTTACACATTTTCAAAACCAAAGAAATTTCCTCAAAAAAAAAAAAAACATAGGAATCACATTTGAGACCTACAAACTATGAGTGCCAATTACATATTTGTAAAACCATAAACATTCTATCTCAGACACCAATTCTAAAAAATAGATCATCCAACGCAATCTACTTTTCTTCTCATTTGGTTCAATTTACCTTTTTGCAATGATTGAATGAGGATTTTCATGCGTTTCAGTGTGGTAAATTTTTTTTTTCTTCAATCACTTAACAACTCAAATCTTTTAGAGTATTAGTAATACGTTTTCTCGAGCAATGCAAATGAAAACTATAACTATAATTACAATTAAACGAATATATATTTTTTCAAATAATACAAATGAATAATATATAACTAGGTATATACCTCTGTATATACCTTTTCCGGAATATGTCAAATGTATATGACACATTTGTTGGGGAAAAAAAATTATACTTATTATTATCATATTTTTTTGTCTTCGGTAACTCAACACCTACTTAATTAGGAACTTCATATTTTCAAATATTATAATTTTGTTTAGGGCTGGTTCAAGAACTCTAGGATGATTAAACTCTCAATCACGTTACTATTGGCCGCTTGATTAGTTTGTTTAGAGTCGATATGTTCGCTTTTTGATTAGGAATGATAAAATATTCAAGATCCGACCCACCTCGCCTTATCCTACCAGCTTAGGTAATCGAGGTGAGGACGGAGATCATGGTCCTCGCTCAATCTTTTTATTTTATGTTTTGAAATTTAAATCGCATTCAAAAAAAATAATTATAATATTAAAAATAAATAATTAAATTAAAATGAGATGGTAAATGATGATATTTTAATTTCCGCCCCTCCCCGCCTCCTAAAATTCCCCAATGTGGTGGAGATGGCCCCCGCCAGCTACCATCCCTAGATCCGATTCGATACCAAATTTAGAGATGGAATTAAATGTTCTATTTGTAATATACCAACTGCTACTTTTTTCGGTTTAATTCTCTTTGGAATCGAACCATGCATACCCCTAGTATTGACATCTTAATCGTTCTAATAATAGTATTGGATATAATAACTATACCACAACTTAATCTTATAATTCATAATTATTATCTAGAGTAGTTATATGCACGTATTTACACAAATCCGCACACAAAATATTGATTTCACTTTACTGAGTAACAAAACCCTACGTTCATCTCAATAGATGTAGAGATTGATCTATAATTTTGATATCTCAATTAATTCAACTACACTGTCTTGAATCGAATTTAATTACCATCATCTTATTTTCAAATCTTTATTTTTATCGCAAATAATACGTGAACAAGACTTTTCAGTTAAATTTAATTTATTATTTTAATAAATCAACTATAATTTTAAATGTGAAGCTATCCTCTGATTTAAATATGGATAATTATATTCACACCACATTATTTGTTAACTACACTACATTTTAATTGCAATAAAAGTCTTCAAATATTGCTCATTTTTGCATTTATGCTCCCAATTTTTTAAATCACATTTTTATCATTAATCTATTCATTTCCATGTCTTATCTTTGAATTTGATGATGCTTTCTATCTAAAAAATTAATTAGGAGGGTGTAATTTTTTTTGTCTCTTTTATTTTAAATAAGTAAAATAAATAACAAATTCAAATATTTTTTACTCATTCCAATGCATATTAGCAGAATATTTTGACAATTATCGTTATCGGAGATAAGATATGAAAATTAATTGAAAGTTAATAATAAAAATACGAAAAAAAAAGTTGAAAATATAAGTTCCAAAATATCAAAAGTTAGAGAAACTTCATTCCAATTAAAACGTAGTGTGAATATATTTACTTTTTAAATATATCTTCAATCCAAAAAATAAATGAATTATCCCTTATAATTATTCAAATCAATTAATATTTTCAAATTTTATTATTATTATCATATTTTTGCTTAAAAATTAGAATAAAATCCTTTGAATAAGAAAAGGAAGAAGCTGCAATCGTTACAGCACTATTCCAAGCCTCCATACCCAAATCGAAAGAAACCCTAGCCTCGCCCGTCTTCATCCCAAATTGGAGTGGCAATCGCCGCCGGCCACCTATTCTCTCTATCTCATCTCTCTCCACCATCTCATTTGAATTTGTTGGAGATTGGAAGAAATCCCATTGGACATCTCCTCCGAAGTCCAAACATCTCTTCTCTCTATCTCATCTCTCTGTCCACCAACCATCTCGTTCGATTTTGCTGGAGATTGGAAGAAAACACCTTGGACATCTCGTTCGAAGTCCGAACACCTCTGATCTCTGTCTAATCTCTCTCGCCGGCCGTCTCATCCCAACACCTCTGCTCTGTCTCATCTCTCACGCTGTCCAGAGACCTTTGCTATCAGGTAAGATAGAATTAAAAATGAAAATTAGCTTAAATTGCTACTGGGATTTGTTGTTATATAATTAATTGATAATGGTAAAATTTTAGACAAAGTTAGTAGATATTCAAAATTTAAGTGTTTAAGATATTGACGTCTCCTGCTTCTTCCAATCGCCACTCCACTTTTCTCAATGTTGTTGCTCTTGGAAACACTGTAAGTTGATTAATCAAAGAATTATTGATGTTGTCTCTGTTTTACTTTATGCTTTTAGAATTGGATGATTACATTTTTGGAACTCTGGACTATCTAGTATTTGGATCTAGAATTGGAACTGAAATTACATTTTTTTTCCAGTAGTAAAAATGTATAATATATTCTTAATCATGCAATTATAAAGTGCTTAACATCCAATGTTTGTAAATCTGTCTCAGAGTCGAGACCAAAAAAATGCCAACTCGAACCATGAAAGGTTCGAAAAGAATCATCTGAAAATGTATTGACTATAAACTCTTTAGTGAACCTCTTGATAGCCAGAATATGCTTCCTTGAATTAACAAAAACTGAATTCTTAAACATCAACATATGGTGCTCATATGCCTCAAAGCTATTACCAAACAAGACAATATGATTTAACTTATCTACTCCCCAGTTTACTTGCAAGAGATTGTCGTATAACCCAGCCTCGCAGTGTGGCATGAAAAATAGTGTAGGTTATAAAGATTGTCAGTGACCTTGCTCATTAATTGATAGAACAGAACATCCCAGAGATGTCAAAACCTTAGATTCCATCAAAGAAATTATTGGATCAAACACTTCTATTTCTCCAATCCAATCAAATTTCCCTTTAGTAAAATTATGAGGCTAAGTTGCAAATGAGGTGGTTCAAATGATTCAATGCTACCAATACCATAAATCACCATCAAGCATATTTGTTTCTCGGACCCAACACCTTAAGAAACTTAGCCAAGATGTCGAGATTTGCATTTGGTCCAAGAAAGAACGAAAAGAATTCGTAGTTCTCGAGTTTACGAATACAAATCTACATTTTCTCGCATTAATTTTGATTCTCTTTCGGGACCCGTTTGAGATCTATTGAGTCTATGGTTTCTCTTCTCTTTGTTGTTCGGGATCAAAATCTTGTTGAAGCTCCCAGCCTTTTTCTACGATGTGGCATAACAATGGTCCAGTCCTCCGCTGGGGATAGCTTTTTAGTGTTCGTAATTTTGCGTAGCAAACATTGTTACAGATAATATCGGTCCTTCCAAAACTCCTGAGCGAAGACGTGAATTCAATCTAAAGGTATTTATCCTCAATATGTCTCAAGAACGGCAGTACACGCATTCAAAGCAACTAACGGACAAATATTATGGTTTATCATCTAACTCCTATTGTTATGGTTTATCATCGAGAAAAGTAGATATTTAAGCAAATGTATAAAAAGATGATTATATATTTTGTTTGATTTTGATTTAACGCGTTTCTTGTGGAAGGTTTTAAATATATCTTTAATTTTTCCTTTCGTGCCTCTTCCAAGCCGATTGTGTTATCCTTCAAAAATATTTTTCTTGATTTACCTTACGATGATGTGCTGTTGTAAATGGACCCAACTGCTTCTCGCTTATTTAGATCTTCAAGAAGCATATGTTTGACTTCTAATTAAATTTCTTTCTTTGTATGACCGAATTGAAGTTTTGGTGTATGCTTCACACTTTAATCATATATGCATGTGGCTACTATGTGTAATAAGTCCCTTTTATCTACATGGAGAGCCTCCTGAGTCTAGTGGAGGTAGTTGGCCCCAATCGGATTTTGGTCCCGAGTATTTCACCGATTACTCTTGATGGTCGGCCGGTTCTTCCAAGTTTCGTGATGAAAAAAGTTAACTTATCCTCGAAAAAATCACCGCAACACAAGATAAATTGGCGGCCAAGGGGAACTTTTCTTTTAATCTTTTGGTGTTATCATAGGAAATATTTTGCTTCTAATTTTTATTGTGTAATCGTATTCGATTTCACATCGATTTTGCAAAGACTGTGCATGATCGTGAGTTATATCAAATACAAAGATAAGACCATAAGTTGCCTAAAGGAATCTAGTTGAGTTTTGATTTTGAAAGTTCTCATTAGGTACATTTAAATAACCTATTATATGACCTTTTATTTTATTTTTGGTTTCTTTTATACTCTGTGTTGATTAATAATTTGTGCCATTCCACTTTTTCCTATTTCTGGTTGTATTAGATGATGCATATGTGTTAAATTTTTGTTGTATTTAGGTTGACTATTATAATTTGTTTCATGAGTTTTATACATTCGTGAAGGGAACATGGTAGTTAACTAATGTCACTAAACCAAATGTGTTCTAAAAAATCTAACGTCATTTAATATCTATTTCATTAGTTTATTTTCTTTAAGTGAATACACTAATATACACGATGGATAGGAGTTGGATGCGATGTAGTAAGGATGATAGTGACATTGGTAAGTAAAATATATTTTATATATTTTTTTTATTACAAAATGTCTTTATATTTTGTATTTTAATGATTATTTACATGTTTTCCTTTTTCTATGTAGATTCCAGCACAGATGATTCATCTATTAAGAGTCGATGAGAGATTGAGGATTGCTATGGCACTATCTTCACAAGCTTTAGTATTACAATTTTAAGACTAATATTATTTATATTTGATTAATTGTACAAGCTTTAATGATGTAACTTACATTTTCAAATAAATATGTATCTTAATAACAATAAATTTTCATTTATCGTTGTTGAAAGTATTATGCAATGAAAATTCACATTATCACAAAATGATATTTACATGGTGTGAAATGGAATATGCGATGTATATAAACAATTACAAAATAAATTGCGTAACAATTATAGAGCGTTGTATAAATGTTGATGCGACAAATTCTTCGTGTTGTCAAATAAGTTTAACGACAAATACAAATTGTCACATAAATAAATATTCATTGTTACAAAATAATATTTGCAACAATTTTATTTGTTGTAAAATAGAATACATAATATATATATATATAAGTAAAGATAAAATAAATTGCGCAACAATTATACATCGATATGCGACAAACTCTTTGTTTTGCAGAATATATTCAACTTCAAACTCAACCTGTCATATATACGAATATCAATTGCCACAAAATAATATTTGCAATAATTTTATATGCTGTAAAATATAATACGCGACATATATTAATAGTTACAAAATAAATTAGACGACAACTATACATCGTTGCACAAATGTTGATACGACAAACTCTCTATGTTGCTGAATGAATTTAACTACACACAAAACTTGTTACATAATAAATAATACTACAAACATTGAATATCTTATAATATATTATGCAACGAAGCAATTTCATTGTAAAATAAATTACGCGACAAACATGACCTATTATAAAATATATATTACTTCAAGCATGTTTTGTTGCAAAATAGAATAGGTAACAAACATTATACTTTTAAAATAGTTTTCGCAACAAACATTTCTCATCGCAAATTTTTTTTTGGAATAAACGTTGCGACAAATTGACTTGTTGCCCTTTTAGTTTTTCGCGACATCTATGTATTGCAACGACATTATGGTGACAAATATGTTGTTGCTATTTCATTCTTTTTGTGGCAAATAAAAAATGTTGCAAGTTTGCTTATACGACTACTGACTAATAGTTGTCGCAAAATACATTCTATGGCGCTCATAGCGCGACAATGCCTGCAACAAACAGCTTGTTGTCGCTAAATTATTTTTGCGACAAAATCTCTATTTAAGCGACTATTTTTTTGTCGCAAAATGAGTATTTTTATGTAGTGCTAATTTGTTTAACAATCTCTCTCAAGTAGAATTAAACATATCCTTATATGTGACCCAACTACATCTCTATGACGGACGAACATACAAGAATATTGCATTAGAATTTATAAATATTTAAAGGTCACGTAAAGCATAGGGGTATATTTCTATCATCTATTGGACTCTCGAAAATTGATACTATGTTTAGTTTATTTTCAATCTCTCGATGGTAAAATGATCTACAAAAATCATACAATCATTGCGCATATAATTGTAGATGAAAAGAAATCAATATCAATTGTTCAAAATTAAAAATGTGTTTAAATATCAAAGATTATGTTCAAAGAATTAGAGAATTACAGTACAAGTTTTAGCATAATCTTAGTACAAAATAAAACAAGCCTAACTTAATAAGAAGGAGAAAATCAAATTTAAAAATAAAATCCATCACCCGTATAAGAAGAAACATGTAATCCTTGTTCTTCGCTCAATCTTGTCGAGATGATTCTTCAATCTTCGCTTCTTGTTTCTCCTCTTGAAATCTACCAACTATTGACCACCCTAATTTAGAGTTAATATTCCCTATTTATAGCCGTCCTCAATGTCCCAAAAGATCCCAAAAAATCTTCAAAATCGTGTCCCAAAAGATTTCATAATTAGAGTAGAACTCAACATGGCAAAAAAAAATATGCTAGTGTAAAATTGCACTGGGCGATCGCCCAGACCAAGAAAATAGAATCTGTTGGGCTAAAGTAAGGCTGGGCGTTCACCCAGCTTAAATTTTCTACTTTGCTCGTTCTCTAGTCCTCATACTTTAGATTTTGGCGTCTTTAATCTTCAAATCTTTCAACAACCTCTATTGTGGTCCTTCAAGCTTCAATTGAGTGCATTCGTGTCCTCATACTTTCTAAACATTTTCCAATTTGTTGCACTTTTCATCCATTCTTCTCCACTTGCTTATAAACGGATCTAAAACTAAAATATAAACAAAAATACAATAAATTAAGTAAAAAATCTATAAAATAACGAAACAAAAGATTAGTTTTAAAGTCTGGATAAGTGCACAAAATGCACTTATCACTAATCAATTGGGTAGAAGTAACAACAATCAAAATATGATACATATACATATGCATGCATAAATGTGATGTACCTTGAAAAAAGAGGTTTTGGACGAGGGAGAGGTGGGAATGAGGTGCCCTTTTGTTGCATCTTGTAGGGTTCAGGCACAACTGTGCTTTCTGATAAGACTTCTTCACTTGTGTGGTTTCGATTATATATATCAAAGGGATTGTGAACCAGCCACTATTAGGCCATAGAATCAATCATGTAACGAAAGAACAATTACATTGTGTGCATTACAAGCGATCCAATAAGAAATGATAATCCTAATTCAAGATGATTTCACATATGCGGTTTTGAAAGCACCAACCGATATCGGTTCCATTGCGCTTTCATTCCACCTTATTTTTTCATCAAGTAGTTGCAATTACAACTCAGATGTCATAGAATTATGGGAAAAAGACAAATCAGAAAATAGGACTTGAATCAGAGTTCATAAACATTAAAGTCAATAATTGACCTTGCTTTCTAGTTGTTCTATTTCAACTACATGCCATTTCTTAGGTTGTTAAGTGGAGTCTTGCTAGTAGAGATTGTCCTAGAAAATGAACAAAAGGAGAAAATATGGCTCAAAGTAAAAATTGAACCTTTCCTGCTTGGATGTCTATGAAAGAAAGATCAGGGCATTGTCATAATCTCTCCATTCTGCAACATAATTTCCTTTTGGAAAAGAATTCACATAATTTATCCCAACTTATTAACAATAACAATACCTTCTTGCTATACACTAACAAAAAGGTTTAACTATTGTCATTGTGTTGATCCACAGCCTTCTTTATGTCCTTTACTCAGGTTCTCTTTCTCGTGTACGTTGTTGCGTGATTTGTTCATTATTCGTACATTGTGTTCGAAATTTCTATTTCGCTCATGCAATTGCTTCATCCACACCAATGGCTTCACATTTCTCTTCCCTATTATCAGTGTCGATTTCAATAACATAAGAATTCAAAATATCAACTTCTTTTAGTTCTCGTGCCATTCTGTCGCAAACTCGCAATCTCTCATCTTCAATTCCACGTACCAATATTATGTTGGTCTTATTGAAAATTGGAGATACCACGAGATGATGGTTGTTGGGCCAAGAACCATTAGAAACTTTCAAGAAGATTAAATTTTAACATAGCTAAGCAACATAAACAAAATAAAACCCAGAAGAACACAAGAGAATTTTGGCCCTAAGCCCCGTGGTTCTAAGTGACCAAATCTAACACCTACATCCTCTCGTTGAGGATCCACAATGTGGAATATGCTCTAAGCATCATTAAAACAACCAATCGGCAACCAAAGTACGTAGTAGTTCAATATTACAGACTTCCCTTTGAACCACCAAGGTTTAACTCTCAAGAAACCACAAAATACGTAAATCAACCCTCGCCATCGCTCACGCAAGAACATCACATTTCAAAGGTGATTCGGTAACTAAGAATAAAAGCCCAAACGACTTTTATCTATCACCAAGAATCATCAACTGATGATCTTTAACAAAAGAAAAGAATGAGACGAAGATTTCGTAGATTTCGTAGACAAAGAAGACGAAGAGAGCATTTCACACGTAAACCCTAATCTATCTCGCCGTATGAAGAATCCAGATGAAATGAAGGAGTATATCGACGCCCGCTCATCCTGTGGTTGATAGGCCTCCATGTGTAATCATCTCGATCAAATGACTCCACTAAGAAAGTCGTGTTTCACTTTTAAACAAGATGAAAACAATTACGGTGGCACACGTTTTTCCCCCAACAACTCCACCTTGCTACCGTGAATTGGTTATCTTTCATCGACACTTAGAACACTTCCTTTATCGTTTCATTGCTCAAGACCAGAAAGAAAATTTAAAACAAATTAAATGGAGGGAAAACAAATCAATCGACTCAACTCGATCAATTGAAAGAATCTTTAAACAATTCTTAAACTTATTCAAAGGAATTACTTTTGTTCCCATATCGAGGGATTGAATTGAGTAGCAATCTTCTCAAGTTTCAAAATGCCTTTTGAAATAATATCTCTTATGAAATGATATTTAACATCTATATGTTTTGATCTATCATGAAACATGGGATTTTTACTCAAATGTATGGCACTTTGATTATCGTGAGAACACAATAGCATTTTCATCAACAAAACCAAATTCCTTTAATAAACCTTCAAGCCGATACCTTCCTTTATCTTTGCGTTAGCAAGCAGATATATTCAATTTCACGAGAGAGGATAGAGCAACTATCTTTTGAAGTTGAGATTTCCAACCGATTACAGCCCCACACAATGTAAAGAAATAAGCGTATGTGGATCTCCTATTATCTTTATCACCGCAAAGTCGTAGTCTCAGATAACCTCTAAGTGGTTATACCTTCTTTGCATTTTCTCAAGATCGCACCCATATTTGAAGTGCCTTTCAAGTATTTGAGAAGCCACTTAAGAGCTTCCCAATGGCATTCACCAGTGGTTAGACATGAATCTACTCAATACACTAATGTCGTAAGCAAGATCGTGTCTTGAACAAATCATCGATACATCATGCATCCAATCACATTAGCATAAGGAACATTTTCCATTCTTTCATATTCTTCTTTTGAATTTGGACAATAATCGAGGACAACTTAAAATGATTTGCAAGAGGTAAACTAACAAAGCTTTGCATCGTATATAGCAAATTTCTCAAGAATTTTTATCACATAAGATTGTTGATTCAAAATAAGCATGTCATTTTTCTTATCCCTTTTAATTTGCATTCCTAAAATTCTTTTGCAGATCCTAAATCTTTCATGTCAAACTCGTAATTCATTTTATCCTTTATACTTTTAATTTCATCTTTATCATGGGTGGCAAGTAACATATCATCAACATACAATAAAAGATAAAGAGAATTTGCACCTCCCAGTAAAGACATGAATCATATTTGCTCCTTTGGAATCCCAGATTTTGTACAAAAGTATCAAATCTTATGTACCACCGCCTAGGAGCCCTGCTTGCACCATATAAAAACTTCTTTAAAAGATGCACCAAGTCGACTTACCCTTTTTCTTAAAACCTAAGGGTTGATTCATGTAAATGGTTTCATCTAACTCACCATATAGAAGGCGGTTTTCACATCTAACTCGATCCAACTCCCACCCAAACCGAAAGTTACCAGAGACAAGATGATTCTAATAGTAGTATGTTTTACTACGGTGAGAAGATTTCGTAATAATCAACACCCTCTCTTTGTGTAAAACCCTTAGCAACAAGTCCGGCCTTAAACCCCGACTTTGTTAATACTACCTTCACTTTCTTTCAACTTGTAAATCCATTTACAATCAACTACCTTCCGATTTTTAGGTTTTCAACCAAAATCCAGTATTGTTCTCGCATTAAGGAAGACATTTCTTCCTCCATCGCAGCCTTTCCAGCTTTAAAGAGTCTTTACATTTCATTGCCTCATCATAAGAGAGAGGCTCACTTTCTATCACTTCCTGATATGTGAGAAAAGAGACAAAATTATCATCATTGAATCTAGCAGGTGGTCTGATCTGCCTTCTCTGTCTATCTCTTGTGAGTTGATACTCATCAATAGGCAGAGTTGCTGTATCAGTATCACCTTCTATAGATTCTTCATCATTTTGTAAAGTTATTTCTTGATGATTTAGATTTTCTCTTTCTCCCATATCCTCTCCAATCCCTAAACTGGGAGACTCCACCTCAATCCTAACATCTCTATCTTTCAGATTAGAAGTGGTGTCTTTCAAACATGGCATTAAGGACTCATTAAAGACAACATCTCTTCTAATTATTACCTTAAACCCTCTCTCTTCTTTTACCCAAAGTCTATAGCCTTTTGTGTTTTCTCCATATCCCAATAAAACACACCTTAGAGACCTAGTCTTGCCTACATTTTGGTGAGCATAAGCAAGACAACCAAAGATTTTTAGATGAGAGTAGTCTGTGTCTTTTGGTCCAAACAGATTCGGGACTTTAAAGTTTAAAGCAATCGGAGGGACTTCTATTACACGTATAAGCAAAGAAGCTTAAAAGCAGCCACCCCATAATAGCTTAGGTGCACTGTGGTTAAAAGCATGCATCTTACGTTATTTAGAAGAGTTCTGTTTCATCCTCTCAAAGAACTCCATTTTGTTGAGGAGTGTAGGTACGCCTGCGTGTCTAACAATACCATGCAAGTGATGTAATTCATTAAATTCATAATTGCGTAATTCAAGTCCATTATCCGTTCTTAAGGTCTTAATCTTAAGATCAACTTGATTTTCAATTTGAGTTTTCCAAGTTTTAAACACGTAAAAGGTTTCATCTTTAGTTTTTAACAAGAAAACCCAAGATTTTCTAGAAAATCATCAATGATTAATGAGATAATATCTAAAACCGATTGAGTACACACGTGTAAGCAGTCCCCACAAATTAGCATAGATGAGATAATCAAGTATTTTTTCAGACTTGTGAGTTTCCTTTGAAAAGGGAAGCTTTACTTGCTTTTCCTAATATACATGTTTCACATGAAGTAATATCACACGATTCACATTCTCAAAACACCTTGTTTCAAAGAAATTTAAGCCCTTTATTGCCTATATGACCAAGTCTTTCATGCCATAGTTTTGAGAAAATCAAATTTTTATCTCAAGTAGTCATTGTTAAACCTGTGGATCGACTTGGTTTTAGAAAATATAAACCATGTTTCTTCTCGATTTGATGATTAAATCACCATCTTTGAAGATATTGATTTTCCCTTTCCAATCCTAATATCAAACTCAATATCATCAAGAACACCTAAGGATATAAGGTTCCTCTCAAGTTCAGGTACAAGTCTGGTATTATGGAGAATCAGATTGGTTCCATTTTCTAAAACTATACTAACACTGCCTATTCCTTTTATGTCACAGGTCATGTCATTTCCCATAACCACATGGCCCCCATCAGAATTCTGAAAATTGGTGAACCAGTTTTTATTTGGGCACATATGAAAAGTACAACCTGAATCAAGGATCCATTCCTGATTTAGGTGTCTTTCAGAATTGACAAGAACAACACCATTTTCAGATTCTTCAGTATTATAGGCTAAAACAAAGAAGATTCCTTTGTACCCCTTTATTTTAGCTCATTTTGTCTCTTGAAGCAATCTTTAATAAAATGTCCTGCTTTTCCACGTAAATAGCATTTTTTCCCTTTGGCATTATTCTTATTCTTTTCTTTACTCCGACCCTTCTTTTTCCCTCGCATTGATCTTTCTTAGAATGAAAACTAGATTTTCCCGAGTTTTTCCCTTTAACCACTAAGGTCTCACCTCTCAAGTTCTCCCTATTTTCGATTTGAGCTCTAGATCTTTGTTTCTAAGAGCACTAATTATAATGTCGTGGTTAGGGTATCCTTCCATATTCTAGAGCATTTTTCAAATCTTTGTGCCTATCACTTATTAAATTTAGGAGAACCACAAACCAATTGATCTTGTGAAAGCTTTTCATCACAATTGGCAAGGTCTTGGGACAGCTTTTGTAACTGCTCAAATTTTCATCCAAGTCAAGGGAAGAGTCCATTTTAAAAGAAAAGAATTTTTTCAAAAGATAACATTTGTTTGAATAGTTTTTACACACATAATGTGTCTCAGAATTTGGTCCACGATTCAAAGAATTGTACTAGTTTCTCCTATGGTTCTTATCACATTATCGATAAGTGTAAAAGATAGTACTCTGTGCAATTTCTTCCATTTCGCACTTCTTAATTTCAGTATATCATCGTGCCAAGAATCATTAAGAGCTCTTGCACATTTTTGTTGCATCAAAATAGCTTTTAATTTCTCGACCCCACATATTAATATCCCCTTTCCCATCAAAGATATTCAACTCAAATCTTGTTGAAGACATATTTCAAAACTTTGAAAACACTTTACAGAAAAGTTTACTTAGCAAACTATAAGAGAATATAATCACAAAGAAGTTTTTCAAATTATAGTCAAGTTCGTAAGATCATATACACAATATGAACAAGCTACTCTATACAGATCACACAAAGTTTTGTCTCCAAGAGAAAATAACTCCCGATCACACCCGCATCGGATTATCTCGATTCCCAAGGCCTCTTATGGAGCCTTTGGACAAAGAATAGTCTCCACGGGTTTCTTTGTGAACGGAGTAAATTTTAGGGAAACAAAACATAGATAAACCTATCTATTTAACAAGAACAGTTAAAAGAAAAGGTTAGATCTCACCCAAGGATATCTAAATCTGTACAGAACGTTGAAGTTTTTCAGAGATCCTCTTATACGAAAGCAGAATCCAAAGCTCTGATACCACTGTTAGGCCAAGAACCATTAGAAACTTTCAAGAAGATTAAATTTCAACATAGCTAAGCAACATAAACGAAATAAAACTCAGAAAGAACACAAGAGATTTTTCGGCCTAAGCCCCGTGAGGTTCTATGACCAAATCTAACACCTACATCCTCTCGTTGAGCATCCACAATGTGGAATATGCTCTAAGCATCATTAAAACAACCAATCGGCAACCAAAGTACGTAGTAGTTCAATATTACGACTTTCCTTTGAACCACCAAGGTTTAACTCTCAAGAAACCACAAAAATACGTAAATCAACCCTCGCCATCGCTCACGCAAAGAACATCACATTTCAGTGTGATTCGGTAACTAAGAATAAAAGCCCAAACGACTTTTATCTATCACCAAGAATCATCAACTGATGATCTTTAACAAAAGAAAAGAATGAGACGAAGATTTCAGAGATTTCAGAGACAAAGAAGACGAAGAGAGCATTTCACACAGAAACCCTAATCTATCTGCCAGAAGTGAAGAATCCAGATGAAATGAAGGAGTATATCAGACGCCAGCTTCATCCCAGGGTTGATAGGCCTCCACGTGTAATCATCTGATCAAATGACTCTACTAAGAAAGTCGTGTTTCACTTTAAACAAAAGATGAAAAACAATTCTGGTGGCATACGTTTTTCCCAACAATGGTGAATTAAGTTCTAAATTACGTGCAGAAACTCTCATGCTGCCATCCCATATTGGTTTAAGACTAATAGTCTCAAGAGATGAATTTCTTCGACTAAATTCGAAAGGGTAGTTTATGATGTTGTCCACTAAAGTCATTTTTAGTATTAAACATGGGCCGATTGACTGAAAATGGTGGCGAAATCTGTTGCCTTTGGTAATCTTCATGCCCCATTGTTGTTGATGTCCATCTTGATCCAACATTTATTAATTGGCCTGAAAATTTAGAAATTTTTTAGCTTACCATTTTATATACATCACTAACTTGATTTCCTCTTAAGCTAGTGACTGGAGGGTTGAAACAATGTAGCTTCAGCAACATACCACAACTTTAATCATAGCCACATTGTTTTTCCTTGTACTAATTTTTTTCATTTGCAGGTAATACAACTGGAGCGTCTGCATCTTTCTGCTCTTTCTGCAGCCTGTTGGCCATCACGCCAAAGTCATTGTCAATTTCCTTGAATAGAGCATGCATAAAAGAAACCTTCTCAAATAGCTCTGAGATAGCATACTGAAATGAAAATCAGGGATATTGTGCATTATCAGTTAAGATCACTTGCTAGTTTTGACAAGTAAAATCAAAATTTTCCAAGTCAAATATGACAAAGGCTTGGTGTCATCTATAGAATGCAGATTGAGAAGCCTAGCTCACAAATTCCATCTAAACTGAGGAGAATAAATGCCATCTCATGCAGCAATGTACTCGATTTTTTGACAGTCTGAATGTAAGGCTCAAAACCAGATTCCTCACTAAAATTGAGATTCCTCATTAGCCTGAAAAGCCACTGTTTCTCTTTTGCATATTGCACTCCATAACCTTCAAACACCCACCCCGTTATTTGTAAACTCAAAGGGCATATAAATGAAAAGTAACAAGTATATGGAAGTTAGCGCAAAATGGAAGTTGCTTAATATTCACGAGATACCAAAAATATAGATTAAAGGAAGATCTAGTGTTTGTTTGATTTAGTTTAAAAGTAGTTTTTAGGAGATTTTGAAAAAAATTGGTAAGATGTGTGGTTGAAAAGTTGTGGGTCCTATAAATTTTGTGGTTGAAAAAGAATTTGAAAAAAAAAAGAATTTAAAAAAATGCTTCCAAACATGCTCCTAGTAAGCATCTTTTTAAGTTAAAGTGCAAATACTTTGATTTAACTGGCACATGTCACTGACAATTCTTAAAGTCGCCTTCTCGCAGAAATCAACATTTCATATGAGAGATTCCCATTATGGTTTCTGCAAAATTCAACTCAACACTGCTAAACATACAAGTTTCTTTTGGGCTTTCCTTTCCAACTTCTCCTGTATTACAAAATCACAAAATGGTGAAGGAAATGAAGAAAACTTGTTTAATCACAGAATGATAAAAATGGAAGGAAGAACACTCAGCTGCGTGTTCTTCTATATTGGATATCTGGGATATTGAATCAAGTTACAAAAATGAGTAGTATAGCTTCCATTTTATACAAACTATTTAACTAACTATAACCATCTTGCAATCAACTAACTAACTTCAACTAACTACAATTAACTCTTTGACAATGCTTTCAAGACTTCCCCTCAAGATGGACCATATATGTTTATTAGTCCCATCTTGTCAACCAATTCTCTGAATTGTGCAGGTTGTAGTGCTTTAGTAAGAGCATCAGCAATCTGGTTTTTGCTCGAAACGTGTAGAGTCTTTAACGCTCCGGCTTGAACCTTTTCTCTAATCGATGACAATCTATCACTATATGTTTGGTCCTCTCATGGAAAACTGGATTGCCGCTATATGCAATGCAAACTTGATTATCACAATACAATCTTCGCAGTCTAGAATGTTCAACATCAAATTCTTTTAGCAAAGATAATAGCCAAGTTAGTTCACATGTTGCATTTGCCATTGATCTCAGATCGCCTTAGCCGATGATCCGGATATCAGATTATGTTTCTTATCCAAGATATCAATGAGTCGCCAAGGAATATACAATATCCCGATATAGATCTTCTAGTGTCAAGGCAAGTCGCCTAATCTGCATCTCAGAAAATCTTCAATCGCATCGAGAAGTGGAAAGCTTGTTTCAAAGATATGCTTTTAAAGAAACGCCGATTTGGAAGGGAAGAAGAGTCCTTGACCAGGTGTGGATTTAATGTCTTCAAGGACCCTATGAGTCACTTGTCAAATGAGGATCTCTTGGTTCTGCTAGAAATTGGCTTAATCAGTTAACTGAATATGCTAAATTAGGCCTAGTGATAGTAAGATACAGTAGCCTTCCTATCAATCTTCTGTACATAGATGGATCACTTATCAATTCTCATTCACTTTAATTTAACTTCTAATTTGCTTCCATTGGAGTGTTGGCTGGTTTGCATCCCAAGAATCATGTCTTAGATAATAATTGTAATGCATATGGTCTTTGAGATACAGATATGCCTCTTGGAGACTAGCAATCTCCAATCCAAGAAAGAACCTGAGAGGTCCTAAATCTTTCAATTTAAATTTTGAGTCCAGATCTTGCTTCAACATCTCAACTCCTACCTTATTGTTGCTGGCTATTATTATGTCATCCACATAGACCAATAGGGCAATAAAAATTGAAGTAGTCTTCCTGATGAACAAAGAATGATCTGTGGAAGATTGAGAGAATCCCCATTTGATTAGAACATTTGTGAATTTAGCATTCCACTGCCTAGAGGCTTGTTTGAGACCATATAAAGATTTATTTAATTTGCAAACAGGATTTGTGAGTGCGTTAGACTTTCCTTTAGGACTATATCTAGATGGAATGGTCATATACACATCTTCGAGCAAACCCCATGCAATAAGGCATTGTTGACATCCAATTGGTGCAAGGACCATCCATAAATTGAGGCTAGTGCTAATAGAAGTTTGACAGTTACTCATTTTGCTCTTGGAGAAAATGTATCAAAATAATCCACCCCTTCTTGTTGAGTATATCCTTTTTGCTACAAGCCTAGCTTTGTGTCTTTCTATGGTTCCATCGGACTTGTGTTTTATCTTGAAGACCCACCTACAACCAATAGGTTTATGACCATAATGAAGGTCTACAATGAACCAAGTGTGATTGTCCTCAAGAGCTTTCAATTCTACTGCCATGGCTGCTTCCCATTCTAGTATGCCGCAAGCTTGTGAATAATGTTGTTGTTCAAAATCTACTCAAACTGACATAACAGCCACTTTAAAATTATTGCTCAACTTGTCATATCCCAATACTTGATAGAGTGGATGTATAGTGGAAGTATTTGATGTTACAACTCCACAATGATAGTCATGAAGGTAACCAGCCCTCTTAACTAATCTCCTTGACCTTATGTGGGCTACGGTGTTCATTAGAAGAGCTATCTATCGGATCATCCGAGATGTGATAATCTATTGGTTTATCGGAAGGTTCACCGGAAGATCATGATGATCATAAAGAAGTGGTAGGACACCTCTTATAGAAGTTGAGATATATTTTCAAGATAATTTTGTCAAGGAATGGAAAGATGGTCTCATGGAACATAACATCTCTCGGAAATAAAAGTTTTCCTTGATTCAATGTCTAATGACTTTATAGGCCTTCATACCGGTGGATATCCAAGCAAAACGCAGCCTTTTGATCCGGGAGTAAATTTGTGTCTTGAACTGGGTAATGTAGATGCATAGCGCGAGGCACCAAATGTTCTAAGATGCTTATAGTTTGAGCTTTTGAATGTAGAATTTCAAAAGGTGTTCAACTTGAAGCGGAGGAGAAGGCAAAGATGTTGATCAAATGTGTTGCGCTTAACACCGCATCCCTCCAATATCCAAGTGAAATGCCCGATTGAAATAACAATGCCCTTGCTACATTTAGAAGATGTTGATATTTTCTTTCAACCACTGAGTTCTGTTGTGGCCTCTCCATTCAAGAAAAATGTTGTATAACTCCTTGCTTTTGAAAAATATATGAGAATCTAAGTTCCTTTGCATTATCAGATCTTACATATTTAATAGGGACAACATATTGTGTCTTGACCGTATTAAAGAACTGCGGAATCACTTCTTGAACACCAGATTTGTTCTTAAGTAGAAAAGTCCAAGTATGTCTTGAGCAATCATCCACAATAGTGACGAAATATTTGACATTAACAGTAACCACATGAAAAGGTCTCCAAACATCAAAAACTTTAGCTGAAAGATTGTTATTGGAATTGAAAGATAAACGTTTTTGCTTAGCAAAATGACATATAGAACAATGTAAATCTTTTTCAATTCTACGACTGAACATTAATCCTTTGTCTTGCTGATGATTTATTACAAATGATGGGTGTCCAAGTCTAGAATGCCATAGGTCCTTATTATATGTTGTAGATGAAATGAAGATATCATGAGAGTTGCTTTCACTTTTATTCTCCAAGGTTGGAAGACTGAGGTAGTATAAATTGTCAATCCTTTTACCCTTCCCAGTCTGAGAGGTTGAGGACTTGCCCTGAATCACACAATAATCATTATTGAATATCAAGGAACAACAACCATCTATAGTGAAAGCACTAATCGAGATCGATTGTATTGAAAACTTGGTACATATAGAACTTTGGACAAACATGATCCGGGGAAGTAAGCATTATTGTACCAACTTTGGAAATATTAGCCTTTTGACCATTAGGTAGGGACACATGTGAAGTAAAAATAGATTCATCAAAGGAATTGAATAAACTCATGTCATGGCATACATGATGTGTAGCTCCTGTATCAAGATTCCAAGCATGACTAGGTATAAAAGAGTTTATACCAGAAAAGTTGGAGCAAAAAGGTTGATCTGAAGGTTCTTGTGAAAAAGTCTGCAGCTGACTAGTGAGAAATCAAATCAGTGGTTGACACTGATTGGCAGATAGTTTATCAGTTGAAGTATTGTTTCCAACCTCTGTGTTTTGGACTGATGTTCCAAAAGAAACTTGATGAGCTGAAGGTCTAGAATTTTCTGCAGCATTATGAGAATAATTTTGGTAATTTCCTTTTCCTATATCAGTGATGTCTTTGCTCTTCGATTTCCAGCCAGGTGGATATCCATGGATTTTGTAGCATTTGTCAATGGTGTGTCCAAGATATCCATAGTGAGTACACGTTGGCTTGTCTTTCTTCCCTCTGAAGTTGTTAGAATTGTTAGGAGCTCCATAAACAGTTGCACTGGGTAGAATTGACGAAGGAGTTAAACTTCTCTGCCTTTCTTCTTGAATGACCAGAGAGAACACCTTATTAATGGAAGGAAAGGGGTCCATCATAAGGATTTGGGCCCTAACTTAACCATAAGAATCATTCAGACCCATGAGAAACTGGAGAGCATAATCTTGTCTGATAATTCATCAAATCCTTCATTCCACCACATTGATGATTGAAATGGCCTAAATTCTCTCAATTCATCCTAAAGTGTTTTGAGTTTAGTGAAGTAATTACTTACATCATTTGATCCTTGTGAAAAAGCATTTAACATCTGTTTAATCTGAAACACTCTAGGTCCATTACTTTGGTGAAATCGATCATGAAGATCCTTCCACATCTCACCTATCAATATACATCACACTTTCTACAATATCCTTAGATACATCATGTAGAACCCAAGACATAACCATGGAATTGCACCTAGACCAGTAACTGAATGTAGGATCACCATTTGAAGGTCTGATGATTGTTCCATCGACGAAGCAAAATTTATTTTTAGCAATCAACGCTTGATTCATTGCTCTATGCCAAGATTGTAGTTGCTGCCTACAAGGACATTTGATAGCGATTCGAGACTGGATGATCACCATTGCTGAGATAAAACAGACTGCTTAAATCATCTATGAGCACACGATCTGAAGTCTCTAAGGAAACAAAAGGATTTCGTCCAACAGCAGCATTATTTCCAGTGTTAACAGCTCTACCTCCTCGGACCATGATCTATTTCAACAGGAAAGTATGAAATTATGAGGTATTTTAAACCCACTGCTTTGATACCATGTTACAAAATCACAAAATAATGAAGGAAATGAAGAAAACTTGTTTAATCACAAAATGATAAAAATGGAAGGAAGAACACTTAGCTGCGTGTTCTTCTATATTGGATATCTGGGATATTGAATCAAGTTACAAAAATGAGTAGTATAGCTTCCATTTTATACAAACTATTTAACTAACTATAACCATCTTGCAACCAACTAACTAACTTCAACTAACTACAACTAACTCTTTAACAATGCTTTCAAGCAAATTGATTAACCTCTTTCAAAGAATATTCCTCGTACGTCAAAACTCTTCCCAAGTCTCCTTATTCGAAAGCACTTTATTTCTCTTCATGTTTCAAAAATCAATATGAAAGAGTGAAAAGGGGCTAATAGTAAAACTTTTAGTTCTAAACTTTTAAGTCTCATGCCACATTGACTTTAAATTATAATTCGTCAGTAATTTTGCTAAAATCATGAACCAAAAATGTTATTTAGATTACGCTGTAAAGATAAAATTTCACATTGCTAAAATATGACAACAACAATCAACATTCAAAGATTTGTGCTTTTCTTAATAAGTTTCATCTTTTAAGATGAAAGTCAAGATTAAAAATAACGTAAAAGTACAGAAAGCTCAAATCAACCTAAAGCTCAAAAGAAAAGTTGAATTCTAAAATCTCGAATGAAACTCCAATACTTAATATGCATGGGCGGAGCCAGGATATGACAAATGGGTGGCCAGGATATGAGAATCTAATGTTTTCAAATAAGTCATAATCTTTAAAAAGCTTACAAGAAATCATTGCACAAAAATATTCAAGATCTAAAATTAGCTAAAGAAAGTTGTGCCCGACGATCTTTTACAGCTGCGAATTCTTCTATAATAGAATTTATATCTATTTTATTAACAATATATCTCTCAACAAAAATTGTCATACAATCAGCATGAAACTCATCACCCATTTTGGTCGTGAATTGCCGTCTTCATATGTTTCATTGCTTTGAAATGCTCTCTTAGTAGTCGCATTAGAAACCGGTAACGCTAATACAAGAAACCGCGAATCAATCTAGTTATCATCTTGTAATCCTCCGACATTCACGTTTCAACCAACTTATCGCATAATTTTGAAAGTGTAGGTACTTCAAATTGAGGATCACGAACTACATCATCACGATAATACTTCAATTTAGTTAACAAGACATTCCTCTTTTGGCATTCAAAATCCTCAAGATAAAACTCCATCGTAAGCTCATAAATATCATTTACATTAAATGATTCAAATGAATTTTTAGGATCCAAAGCCACACTAAGTTTAAGGAGTCGAACTGATGTCTCATTAAATCTTATATCCAACTCTGTCAACTGAAAATCTATGGCCTATTGAAAACGCGTCAAAGTGATAATGATGCTCAACACTAATTTGCTTACGACCATGACCAATACTGCATTGTCTAGGTCTCGGTATATCATGTCATGTCTTGAGCAAAAATCTTTTACTTCCTTAAGCAGTTTTTCCCAATCATGTTGTCTTAATTCTCGAAGAAGATTTTTTGCAGTGGAGACATATCTCATAGCAGCCAGAATGTCAACAGATTCTTTTTGAAAGGCTTGATAAAGAAAATCGATGATTTCCATAATTGAACTCATTAAATGTAAGCCAAAATACAAAATCAAAGCTCTTGACGCTTTTATAAGCACCACGAATATCTCGCTTGAGCATTTGGATTTGAACAGGTTGCTAAGAAGATCCTCAAGCACCTTGCAAGTTGCAAAGATACATATATGTCGTACTCTTAACAGATTCGTAATGAGAACCCTAGTGAGTAGCTCCTGATCGCTGCAAGGTTGCATCTGATTAGTCCCTCGTCCAAACTAGTGTTCTCTAGTTGCTAACATATTATCAATTTCTGCTCTTTGGACAGCTTGTAACTCAATATTGTGCTTAGCAAAAGATTTAACAATATTAATAACATTGTCTAATAGAGAAAAGAAGTCCCAAATAGGATAACATTGCTTGGCTGCAGCAACCAATGTCAATTGCATTCGATGAGCAAAACAATGGACATAGTATGCATATGGACAATCATTAAAAAACAATGCCTGAAGTCCATTCCATTGGCCACGCATCTTTCTAGCACCATCACACCCTTGACCTCTCAATTTATGAACCTAGAAGTTGTACTGAGTCCATTCCATTATATCTTTTTTTAGTGTCTCTAAAGAAGTTTCACTAACACCTCTAATAGCAAAGAAGCATTTTGTTAGAATACCTACAGTGTTCACAAACCTCAAGATAATGACTATTTGCTCTCGGTGAGATTCTTGTGCTTTATCAACAAGAAGAGAAAAACAAGCATATTCAATTTCCTCACGAATCATCCGGCGCACTCTGTGACCATAATTCCCAAAATTTTCTTCTTGATATCCCCACTAGAGTATTTGGCATTTTTGGTGCATTACCCAACACAACGTTTCTAACATCTACATTCATTTCTCCAAATGCATCAATCAATTCGATTACATTTCCACGATGCAATGAATTGTCAAATTCATCTTGACCTCTTAAAGAATACCCATGCAATGCTAGCCATCAACGCCATACAATTGACGCGTCTTTAGTCATCAATTGACGCGTCTTTAAATCATGTCGATTTTTCATAACTTCCTCTTTGCTTGCCCTATAAATGACTCTATCAATATGTTGAGTCAGTCTCATTAAATCTTGAGCATTTGCCACACCATTATGAGGTGATGAAGTTGAAGAACCAACACGTAGAAGAAATGCACATTCCTTTGCTTGAACTCTCTTCCAATTATCAAATCCAGTACTAATGTTGAAAGAGAAGCCTAAAAAATCAAGAAATTCCACAAAATAAATTATACAAATAAATTTTAATTGAAATAAAATCCTAAACGAGAAATAAATGAAAAAAAACGAAAATAGACACGACAAACTAAAGATTACAATTTTAAATTAAAGAGACGACTTCAAACGGCAGAAATCAATCTTCATAGTATTGACCGGCATCGAGACAATTTCGAAAACATATTATAATAGAAAATCAACCTCAGATGCAAATTTTATGCTCGTCTTTTTGAACAAAATCCAAAATCATTAATAATTCAGCAGAAAAATCAAAAAATAGGGTAAAAAAAATCATGAATATTCAAAGCTGAAAATCGGGTAAAATATTGGGGCAAAATGTTTAGGACGAACTAACAATGAAATTAGGGCATAAAATTAAAAGCAGCAAGTTAACACAATGATTCAGCAAATTAAATATTCATTTAACAAACAATTCATTCTCAAACATCATTCAGCGGTAGGAGCCTTACCTTAAAGAGCAAACATTCATTCAGCAAACATCATTCTGCAACGTCGGAACAAAAAATTGGGGCAAAAAATTAGGGTACAAGCAGCGTCGGAATAAAATGGAAGATTGATTCTGATTCTAGTTTAAAATGGCAGCCGACAGCAGTTAAAATGAAGGGATATTTACACCCACTACTTACAAATATTAAAATAATTTTAAATCTAACAACTTAACTTATTTATTTCAAAAATACTACATAATTAATATTATATTAAATAATAAAATAATGAATTAAAATTAAATAACTATTTCCACGTGAATTCACTCAAATTTGTTTTTGAGTCCTTGATTATTTGCACAATAAGTCCTTCATCTTTATAAAATTTTCACTTTAGTCCCTATACTTCGTCTTTCATTTCAAGTCCTTCAACTTTTAAATTTGTACAAGTTGGTCCCCATATTTATACTTTTATATCAATTTAGTCCTTTGTATCACTATTTGATACAGATGTTACAAAACGATATTTTGTATCATTGAATATGTTACATATTATATTATGTTATTTTACATATCACATGTTATACGAATTGGTATTTTAGATCATCGACGATACGATGTTACAAAATGATGAAATCAATAGTTTTATTTGTTAAATTTAACATTGTGTTTCATATCTATATCATACTATAACGAACTTATTATTGAAGTTTAGAGTTGATTTTGCAAACAGAATAATTTCTGCTTAGTATCGCAATCTGTTACAAATGTTACAAAATCTTATCACAGATCATTGTTTGATACAAATGTTACAAATAATATTTTGTATCACTGAATATGTTACAGATTATATTATGTTATTTTACACAATACATGCTACATGAATTAATATTTTGTATCACTAATATTTTATATTTCAATTTGTAACACAAATTGTTACAAAATATCATTTGTAATATTTGTATCAAACATTGATACACAATATCATTTGTAACATATGTATCAAATAGTGATACTATAAAGGACTAAACTGATATAAAAGTATAAATATGGGGACCAACTTGTACAAATTTAAAAGTTGAAGGACTTGAGTTGCAAATAAAAAAGGACGAAATTGAAATGAAAAATAAAATATAGGGACTAAAGTGAAAATTTTATAAAGATAAAGGACTTATTGTGCAAATAATTAAGGACTCAAATGCAAATTTAAGTAAGTTCACGTGAAATATATATTTTGTAGTATAGATTTAATTTTAATTTATTATTTTATTAATTAATATAATTTTAAGAATGTAGTATTTTTAAATAAATTTGTCGTTGATAAAATTAAATTATTTTTAAAAAGTTTCGTTTATTTATGAAAAGATCCCTAAAATGAAAGATTGATTCTGGACTTTTTTTTTAAAAAAAACTTTAGCTTCTAGTCCAGGATAGGGATGGGTCGTGGCCCAATAAGGCCCAATCCTGTCTCTGCCTATGTTTAAAATTCGAAAACTTAATGATGTTCTCAAACAAGTCACTATCATAAAAATATATGTTAATTATAAAAACAATAATCAATATATAATGACTTTAATTACTCCTCTTCACAAAATTGATATTTTTAAAATAGAAATCAAATAGTCAATAGTCCTTCATAATTTAGACTTTGTGTTTTCCACAAGTGCAACATCCTTTGCTTCAAGTTTTCGACAATGACTAAAGACTAGCTGCCATACTTTTTTTAAAAAGCACTCTAGTAATTATTTTTGTGATCTTTCTAAAAAGCTTTATTTAAAATTTAAAAACAAATTTTGTATGTAGCATAATAAACATTTCTATTTGAGTAAGTGCATGTTTGATGGTGTTGAAATTATTTTTTAAATAATTATAAGTTGAAATCTTATAGAATGCTACAGATAATAAATTAGTAAGTTGTACATCTTACAAAATGTATAGATAAAAAGTATATTTGATTAATTTGAACAAGTTAAATTATAATTTAAACATATACAAACAAGCACTAATATTCATATGCATATGAAGTGAAACTATTGCTATATTGTCCAATAAATAAAAATTCATTCCAATAAACAATGTGACAGTGTTTACATTCCCACATAAAAAGGTGATCATTAGCAATGATAATATAATGTCAATATCCTTTATATAATAATGAATAAAATTCAAGTGTATATTAGAACGTGTGGATCATTACTTATTAAAAAATAAATATGCAGATTAGGAACTGGTGCCAACTAATGAAATTGAAAGTATGACCAGAAAATCAATAATTTCTCACCTAAACCCTATCAAATCATTATATTTCCATTTTTTGTGCACCTTCTTCAACCCACAGTAAGTGATGAAAGTGATTTGCCATCTTCACTATATTTCTTATCTTAGAAACTATTAACCAAGCAAATTTATAGTTTTCACACCATCGATAAATAAAATAGTAGTACTTGTTTCATAACCGTTAAAAAATCTAATTATTTTGAATCTTTTAGTAAATATATCAATGAACTAATTAAAACTACGACATAAAAAATAAATTGACGCCAAGAAAAATGACCTTCTAAACTACAATATCACAAGATCTCAAGAAGATTTCTTACATAACTAATTAATTTAAATTTATTTTTCTTTACTTTTGCTCCAAGATGGCAACAATTTATAAGATAATTAATTTGCTTCTACCACTACGGCAATACCATTCCTGTATTTATTCCACACACTCCAAATGGTACGTACAAAACCTTCTGTTAAAAAACTAAAGTACAAAGAAAACAGAGAGGCCGGCCAAAAGGGCTTCAAACGATGAAGCCACTGCCGTCATCTTCTCCCTCGGCCGTCCTCCTCCGCAAAGCCCGCCTCCCGCCTTATCTCTTTGCCTTATTAGCCTTCATCGTCTTTGTCGCCATCCTTTACGGCAAAGATTTCAGCTGCATCTTTGGCCAGTTTGATTCTAATCACCATAGCAACCTACACACCATTATAACAAGTAAGAGACTTAAAATACACACACACATATATTTGGTATACTAGACTAGACACGACTGCACAAAAAAACAAGAAGCTAAAATTTGTCCGTTATTCTATCCAATGTTGTCCAATCCATTGTGCTATATACATGCATGCGTACATATATATATGCTAAAATTTGTCCATTTGTGATCATGTCGAGTTCTGTCTATATATGTATAAATTATAATTATGCAGTGTGTACATATTGCTAAAGCGTGGGGCTTTCGTTATGGTAGTGAAGAACAGAGAAAAGTTGGCTTTCGCCATTGGAGAGACTGAGAGGGGCTGCGATGTTTTCAATGGGAGGTGGGTATGGGACCAGGCGGCTCGGCCCCTTTACGAGGAGTGGGAGTGTCCGTACATTCAGCCGCAGTTAACATGTCAAGAACACGGCCGGCCGGATAAGGAGTACCAACACTGGAGATGGCAACCTCATGGCTGTTCTCTTCCAAGGTTTGTTATTTATATATTTACAAAAAGCATATATATTGGCATTCTAATATTTCTTTTTGCATTTTTCTGCACTCAATTAACATTTATCGAATTTAAAAAATTAAAAATTATGACTTTTGGGCCATGTGCATTTTGTTATGAGAACATGGAGATTAATACATAATTAATGCTAATTATTGCAAATTTTCCAGTTTCAATGCTACATTGATGCTTGAAACCCTTCGAGGAAAGAGAATGCTGTTCGTAGGAGATTCTCTAAATAGGGGACAGTATGTTTCAATGATATGTCTTGTTCATAGAGTCATCCCTGAGCATGCCAAGTCAATGGAAACTTTTGGTCGTCTAACTGTTTTCACAGCCAAGGTGATATTCAATTCTTGAATATATTTTTGATATCGTTGTTATGATGAACTGAATAAATTAAACATAATTATTGACAAAAAAGAACGAAAAATTTTGTTAGTTGCTCATGTTAAGTTTTGTCTATAGATGTAGAGCGTGAAATAATAGTATTAAATTAAATATCTCATATAAAAGTTTAAAGCTATTAGAGTTAAAGAGAACTACATGTACTCATTTATATGTTTTCAATACTTCTCTTTACATGCTGGCGAGTTTATTTTCTGATCAAATATTTGAGAGATGAAAAAAATTTCATAAATGGGTGGCGGTGAAACTAAAAATTGAGTTTTTGAAAAATTTCTCCTAAACGCGCAGCAGAAACGAAAAGAAAAAAGAGGAAAAAAGAAATAAACACATTAAACGTGGTCCTGTAAACTGTCGACAACCACTGGAGAAGAATAATCAAGTGTGGTATGGAATGTGGACTATATTGTATCGACTCAACTCACGTTACACATGTAGGATTCTACACATGACATCTTGTGTCTGATATATATAAATCTTGCTTGAATATTTATATATATATGTAGGATTATAATGCTACAATAGAGTTCTACTGGGCACCACTTCTTCTGGAATCAAACTATGATGATGCAGGCATTCGCAGAGTAACTGACAAACTTGTTCGCAAAGGTTCTATAAATAGGCATGGAAAAAACTGGAAAGGAGCAGATATAATTGTGTTCAACACTTACCTATGGTGGATGACTCGCCTAAAATTCAAGATTCTGTAAATTATTACTCCCAAAATACATATTATTTACCCCTTTGAATTTGAGTTCTTCCCTTTTTCTGGTTCTTGAAAAGTTCTTTCTACAGGCAAGGATCTTTTGATGACGAAGAGAAGGATATCGTGGATCTACCAAAGGATGATGCTTATCGTATGGCCATGAAAAGCATGTTGGGATGGGTGAAAAAGAATATGGATCTCAAGAAAACAAGAGTATTTTTTACCAGCATGTCGCCTTTGCATGAAAAGTAAGTAGACAATCTTTAAACTCAGGATACGTCTCCTATTAGTTTTCACGGAAAATATTGAAAACAAGATTTAAATGAATACGTGATACCCTCTCTAATAACTTCAATTTTTAAGCTAGATGTTTTACACTCTTTTCCACCTTTTCTTTCCTCTCAATCAATGATTCATCTTACCCATTGTTGGGAATTTAGGGTGTGTTTGATTTTGATTAAATCAAATTTTTATAAAAATTGATAAAAGTTAATGAAATGTGTGGTTTAAAAGTTATAAAAGTTGTGGATCCATAAAATTTGTGGTTAAAATTAATTGTTGACTTTGATTTCAACTTTTTATCAAAATTTTAATTGAAATCAAACGGGGCATTAAATGGTCTCTAGCCAACTTTACAAGATTCTTATATGCTCGATCAACATGTTAATGAGCTGTTGATGCGTCAAAAATATATGACGGATTAAGGGCTTGTTCGGTAGAGTTTTTTTGGGAAAAAATGGGTTTTTTTGTTCTTTTGACTTTTCAAACTTTTTATATAGTGTAAAAGTGTTGAAAAGTCAAAAATCATGAAAAAAAAATGGTTTTGGAGAAAAACTCTACCGAATCGCTCTAATATTTTATTATGAATAGCTAACAATGTATTTTGATAGAGTAGAATAAATATCTTTAAAAAGCTTTGAAGGTCTCTCCTTAAAGGTGAAAAGTGAGTCGATCCAAATATCAGATTTGCTCAGTCAGTCTGGTATCATACTGATCTTGAAAAGAAGTGTATCATCTTTAGAGCCAAATTTCATACCTGATAGTACCAGCACAGAGCTCAAATTCTACCTCTACTGAAATTTGTTCCTTGCCTAGCTCACTTATTTATGTTCGCGGCTCTTTGGTATCTTCAAAATCTCTATCTTACTATATTCAATCATCCATGTTCTGCAGGAGCATTGGTTGGGGAGGAGATCCAAACGGAAACTGTTACAATGAAACAACCCCAATAGAAGATCCAGAATACTGGGCATCAGACAGTCGAAAAAGCATAATGCGGGTGATTGGTGAAGTATTCAGCAAATCGACGGTTCCCATTACGTTTCTCAACATCACACAACTCTCAAGTTACAGAAAAGATGCACATACATCAATATACAAGAAACAATGGAGCCCGTTAACTCCAGAACAGCTAGCAAACCCGGTGAGCTATGCCGATTGTGTACACTGGTGTTTACCTGGCTTCAAGATACTTGGAATGAGCTTTTATTTGCCAAGATTTTCTATCCATAAGTAGGATTAATACACACTCAGCATGCAGCAAAGAAAAATTTGAAGTATGTGTACATTCTGATCATGTCAACAAAGGATTCTTGCAGTTTCCAAGGTTCACAGGAACTTCCTGCACCTCACCCCATTTTCGCCCAACTCTGTAATTTTCTGTTTTTGTAACATTATTATTGTTAAGAACTCCTCACTGAAAACAAAAAAGTTTGTAAAATTGATCTGCTCGTTGTAGAACACAAAATGCAACAGAACAATTATATATGTTCTTGTTAAGAAATAAGAGCATGTTCGGTAGAGTTTTTTCTCCAAAAATCTATTTTTTTTTTACAATTTTGACTTTTCAACTCTTTTACACTACAAAAAAATTTGAAAAGTCAAAAAGTAACCAAAAAAACCCATTTTTTCCCAAAAAACACTCTACCGAACAAGTCCTAAATATAGGGTTATTTTGCTTTTCATTATTTGTTAAGGGTATAGTAGTCTTTTCTTATCTGTATTTTCTTTGACCATGTATAGGTTATAAGCACTTTTGACTTTTCTTTTGTATTCAACCATATCATCCCTTAGTTTTCTTTGTTCTCATTGTTTAGCATGGTATTAGAGAAAAATCTCATGAAAATATGTTTAATCTCAATTACATTTTTTCGGTGATCGTATTGTACGGGAGGGTGTTTGTCAAGTTTTTGCAATCTCGTATTTCATTGTTTCTTCTTTTCCTCTTCGTGTTGGCTTTCTTTTTGTTATTTTATCATGACGGGTGAACAAGATGATTCACTTCAATCTGGTTGGATGGCTAGAATTATTCGTATTGGAGTTATGTAATGAGAAATATTCTTAAGGAGAAGATGATGTGGGACTATGTTAGTGGAACCTTTGTGAAATCTAAGAATACATATATTCATATGAAACTTTGTTAAATGTTTGCGAATCAAACAATGCAAAAATTAGTACTTGATATTGGCCTCTAAAAATAACTGTCAGCAGGATCTCCACGCCTCCTCTGCCTACGTGTATGTTACCAACACACTTGGATGACCACCCATCTTGTTGATCACGATGGTAAACCGAAAATGGAGTAGGATAGATATTTGAGTGGGAGAGAGACATGTAACGTCTTGGGATCAAGCTTGAGGGCCTCTAAACCACCAACTTCCTAAGTGGATTGAAGAACATTTAAGCTAATAAATGGAGATGACTTCTTTAATATGGTTTTTCTATTTGGAATTTCATCATCCTTTTCTTGGGGACATGTCTTTGGTATTTATAGGCCAAAACCAATTGGACAGGTTCCTTTAATGAGCAACAAGTGGCACAATCTCAAAGTGTCTCATGTCCCATCCAAGGTGTCATGTCTTAGGTTTAATTAATTAAAGGTCCTTTCACCATATGCTAAGAAACTATGATCGTGATAAGCCACATTGGTAGATCTGTCTCATCGGTCCCTTTCGTGTTTGATCTGCGGTGTCGAGTAGACATCTTCGATACGCAACTAGGTAGGGGCTTGACCGCCTCTTTCCTATCGACCTCCTTTGTCCCAACCGGGTCGGAAGAGAAGGAATAGCATCGGTGGTAACGCCATCGCCTCTACTAGGTAATTTTAATTTTGACTAGTCTACATGACGTGCCACGTGAGAGCTAAGATGTAACACTTGGGTTAACAGTTGCGTTGAGCATTCCATAGGTATATAATTGACTAAGTATGAAATGGCAAATGAAGTTTGGGATTATCCGCAGATGTTATTCACTCAGTCAAACTTTACTAAGTAGTATCAGTTGGAGAATGACGTACAAGCTCTCCATTAGAAGAATATGACTATTCAACAATTTTATTGTGCTTTAACAAATCATTGCGATTAGTTGGCAGTTATAAAATCAGCAGAATTAAAGGCATGTGGTGCATATATTGTTTGTAGAGAGCAGCAACAATTGGTGTAGTTATTAATGGCGCTTCGTAGTGTGAGGAACTTAGAGGCTCAATTTTGCATCGTTGTCCACTTCCTTCTTTCTGTTGATTATGCCGCTGTCGAGTTATTGGCTAAAGAAACACATCTTTAATCTCAATTTGAAAAGAAATTCTTACTACTCCTAATCCTTCCGTGTTAGCACTACCATCTAAGCTACCATCTAATAATCATAATAAGTGCTTGTTCGCCTTTGTTTAAATTATAATTTAAGCTAATTAAATTGGTTAAAAAATACATTTTATCTACACATTTCGTAGAACTTACAACTTACTATCTACTTATTATCCACACATTCTATAGGACACACAACTTATAAGTACTTAAAAAATAATTTCAGCACCTCCAGACATCCACTAAGCTTTACATAAGGGTTGCCTTCGATGAGTGCAGTTTCTGTAAGCAAAAAGGACATTG
The DNA here is from genome assembly GCA_023638005.1 of Forsythia suspensa. NCBI lineage: Eukaryota > Viridiplantae > Streptophyta > Magnoliopsida > Lamiales > Oleaceae > Forsythia > Forsythia suspensa. The sequence continues at coordinate 30,369,910 of CM042666.1, read as the reverse complement.
GAAGAATTAGTGTTCCATGTTAAGACAACATAAACAATCATAGCTCCAATCTCCATCTTGGAAGTTCATTAACCAATCACAACATGATGCGTACAAACCACCAGAATCTAATACTGTAGCAGTAGCTTCATCAAGTCCTTTTACCGATCCAAGTACTCTGGCTGAGCAATTTTAGAAGTTCATCTCCTTTAAGATATATAAAGTCTTTCATACTCATGTCAAAACTCAACATTCAGCTGTTATCAAATGTTTTAGGTGTAATTTGGGAGAGGAATATACTTCTAATAAATTTTGTGAGTTGCTCGCTTTTTATGAGACTATTCACCAAACTTCAGATACAAATACTCCTTAGCAAAATGGTGTTGTTGAAAGAAAACATGGGCACATTATTGAAACTTCTTGTTCTGTTTTGTTGTCTTCTTCAATTCCTAGTGACTTTAGAGTAAAGTCGTTCTTACTCCTACCATTTTATTAATACAATTCCATATTCTCATATTTCAAGTTTGTCATCTTTTGAAAAATTGTACGAATCCATTCTTTATTTTTCTTTCTTTCGAGTTTTTGGTTGCACTTATTTCGTTCTTTGTGCTTATGCGAATGCGACAAGCTACCTTCTCGCCTCCGCACACTTGAAGCTCCCACTTCTCCTATGGTTCTCCAAGCATCGTATGTGATTGTGGATCCACTTCTACGTCAATTCACACGCACCCATCAAGTTACCAGATTTTGATTATTATTCGTCTTTTACTTCATTTAAGCTTCTGTTCACCGTCTCTTTGAGCCATTTTCCTACCATGAGGCAATTTTTGATCCACTTTGACTACAAGTTATGGATGAGGAAATTTCTGCTTTGCATAAGATTGGTATTTGGGATTTGATTTCTCTACCTCTTGGTAAGATGGCGAGTTGGTTGCCGCTTGGGTGTAGAAGTTAAAAATAAGTCGATGGCTCTATTGAGCGATACAACGCTAGGTTGGTTGCAAAAGGGTATTCTCAACAATGGTATAGATTATGATGAGACTTTTGTTAATTTTTATTTGTTCAATTTACATGAACAATAACATGAACATAAATTCTAAGATCTTTAACATCGTGATTTTTACAAACAAATACAGTAGTAGCCGATTTAATTGCATATCTTTAATCTCCAAATATACTTTAATATATGTAGTTTAATTGTATGGAAAATATTTTTCTCTCTCTTTGCCACTCACATAATGAAATGAATAATTGATGGAATAACATGTCCTTTTATAGGTAGAGAGATGACCAATTTCCTAGTTAGACTTTAATTCTATTTCCGATCCAAATATAGTTCTTAACGAAAATCAACTTTTTCAATAATTATCTAATTAATTAATTAGATATATACATAAGACATATTATCAAATCTAATAACTTATCATGTGGGCCACATAAAGTCTAACATTCTTCCACTTGGCCCATATAACAATATGCTTTTATGATTTAATAATATATTACCATTATGCGCGCATTCGTATGGTAATCATCATAATCACAAAATTTGAGTAAACTACCAACACGAGTCATAGCGGTTCTATATTATTAGATCGATATAGTTCATTCTATGTATAATGACCCAGATTTTCTCATCCCGGATGGTCACTAAAATAATCTCTAAAATATATTTGATGACTCCAAAAATTATTTCCCGTTCCCTTGGATGATTTTAAAAATAAGATTTTGCGGAAAAATAATAAGTGTGCAAGGGAAGAAGAATTTACTTTAGAATTTCATAGTTTTTCCTATACCACGATAGGTGTCGTCACAATTTATTTGACTAATCAAACGAATTCCAAAAATTATGAAACTTTAATTGTAGATACTTGGGACTACATACTACAATATATTAAAATTTCAAACCTTAACTACATCATTTGATAGGTGAAAAAGATAGCCGAAGTTGCTTAAAAATTGTCCTGGGTGCCTGAAGGCAGCCCGTTCAAACGTACATAATAAATTCATACGATGAAATTTTTGAGTGATTCTAATTTTTGTTATTAGGCCACATATAAGGATTTCCATAGTCACTGATTTCACTCAAAAACTCCAATCGTAGAAAAATTTATGATTTTTCAAAAAGGGGACAGTAAGCTAAAAATTATAAAAAATGAAACTAAGCAAATTTCTAATTTAAAACTTTGAACGACAAATAAACCAATATCTTGTTTCCATACATATTACATAATTAATTACGGAATAAAATATTTAAAATATAGTAATTACATCATAATTGACTCGATCATTTCGACGTCAAAACATAAACTAAATAAAATTTTCCATGACAAGCTCGTTAGCCTCACCATCAATTCAATATGAAAATTTATTCGCTTTGGGGGTGAGTATTTCATAAGAAACATTCAGTTGCAATACTTATAACATGTGAAATTTTTACTTAAACATGAATTCGACATGCCATGATTTTTGAAACGTACATAATAACATAAACATTGGTAGCTGGCACAACATAACGTCATATGTGATGACCTTCAATCACAAACATGTTAGAGTGATTACCTTCAATCACTATCAAAATTTCCTTCAGAAATGAGTTTGCATGGCATACATATAACGTCATAATTTCTTAAAACATAATTTAAAAATTACAAGAAAAACATTAAGTAAAACTACCTCGAAAACGAGTTTTCTATTTGAAGTTTTGATAAATAAAATGGTTTCTCAGCTGCTCCAAACCAAGACCCAGACACTATATATATATATATATATATATATATATATACAAGGAACTTTTTCGAATTAAAAGCAAGGTTAAGGCCCTCTTATCACTGGCCAAAAATCTGGACCGAAAGTGAAGAAAAGTGTTGAAAAATGCTCACTGTTGGACCGAAAATTGGAGGAAAAGTGAAGGAAAAGTGCTGGGAATTTGGAACTGCAATTGCCGAAAGTTGAAGGGAGGATATAAGAGTTTTTGCTAATTCTTTTAGTGCCAAGTTTTGGGAGATGAATGAGGGGGATGTTGCTGGAAAATAAGAAGAAATAAAACAATAAATGGTTGGAGCTTAAGGCTGAATTTTGAAGAGGGAAAAAGAGAGTTTTTGCTTAACTTAGGAATTGATTTTTCTGGGCTGCTGTGTGGACGAATTTGGGGTGGATTTGGAGGAGAAATAGGTTGTATTAAGGGCTGAAAAAATAAGGAAAGTGGGAAGTTGTGGAGCAGTTTTATCGATCATGGAGGTCACTTGGTTTTGGCCGAAAACTAGGGGAAATATACACACTGTAGGGATTTTTTTTTTTGTCTGATTTGGGAGGAAAACCGTGACCTTATGGTAGGTTAATGAGATGGAGAAATTTAGTTACTTGGTGATGGGGAATGAGGGAGGAAATGGAATGAACATGGTTGCAAAAGGGGGTCATTGGACGGTTTCTTCATGTCATTGGAGGCAGTTTTATTTTTGTTTTTGTAGGGGCTGTTTGTTTGATGGTAAATGGCATGATTTAAGGGGTTGTTTGGGGTTAATTATGGGTGAACTTTTTGTGCTAAAAGCTTACAAATTTTGGCATAATAAGGCGCGTTTTCTTTGTTGAAAATTGGACTAGCATAGACCAAAATAAAAGTTAAATGTTTTGCTTAGTTTTTTTTTTTTTTTTTTTTTACTTTAATCAGTTGACTTTAATTAAATCAAGAAATTAAACCGAGAACATTTATTCGATGTAAGAAAAATTATCGAAGCTCGGTGATAAAATAATACTTTAGTTATTCAATTAAAATTTAAAGCAAACGTGCGCAACATTTAACGTGGCAAAAATATTTAAAATGAACTATAAGGTTTGAAACAACGCCAGGTGGAATATAAAATATTTACTTGAAATTAAAAATGCGAAAAAATTTCGATTGTTACACTATGGACCAAAATATTAGCAACTTACTCAACTTGGTCTATAACTATAAGTGAGAAGTATACGTGATAGTCTCGTAATGTCTTTGTCAAAGACTATTCTTGTTGTCATCATTATCCAATCTCATACATGTACATAAATATTGGTAGACAGAAATAAATTAGAAACAATTCAATTATCATTAATGAGCTCGAATGCCAATGAACCATCACAAGAAAAATACATTAACCACTACTACCAAGATTCATGCTTTTCACATGTCCATTAATAACCTTTGGTGGTAGTCATTTCAAGAATCGGTCCCTAATCATAAGTTGGTGCTTGTTTGTTTATTTGACATTCATTGTTTCAAAATTCCTTCTTGATGACAAAGTATTAGCACCATTAGAATACTTTTCGTTCTTGGAGAAAATGACAATTGTAGAATCACAACAATTTTCGTGACTTGGCATAAGAGTCAACAACTCCAAGTCCTGAAATAAATTATGCAACCATAATATTTATTTGTAGTCTCAAAGAATGCTACAAATTTAACGTCCATAATGGATGAAGTAATGACAGACTATTATCCACTTTCACAAAAGATTATTCCTTCACATAATAGGAATAAATAGCTAAATGTGGGTAATCTATTGTCAAGCCATCCACCATAATGAATATGATATAATACAAGTTTTAGCATACATTAAGCTTCCTACAAAAAATGCATGTAGAATGTTTCTCTATATATTTTCACTCAATTGCATGAGACTATATTTATCTCCTATTTCTAATGGGACAAATCGAGATCACTAACAAGCAAAATATCAACATACAGAAGCAAAATATAGACTTGCTCCCACTGAACTTCAGATATATACACCGATAGACAGTGTTTTATTAAATCTAAAGGAAGTTGTGGTCCCACTGAACTTCAGATATATACACCGATAGACAGTGTTTTATTAATTCTAAAGGAAGTTGTACTATCATCGAAATTAAACTACCATTGTCAAGAAGCTTGTTTAAGCCCGTACATTGATTTCTTCAAGTTACATACCATGCGGTCCTTTCCTATATTTGAAAAGCCCTAAAGTCGATCCATATAAATTTCTTTATCTAAACTCTCATTTTAAAAAGTTATTTTCGCATTCATTTAATGTAGCTCTAAATCAAAATGTGCTAGTAGCGCCATAATAATTCTAAATGAGTCTTTCTTTTTAAAGCAAGAGAAAGTCTCTTTTATAACCGCAATTCAACGATGTTCTAAACTTTATCTTGTTCTATATATTTTATCTCATCTTTCATAGTATCAATCCATTTAACAAAATCATCACATTCTATGGCTTGTGAAAACAAAATTGGATCTTCTTTAATTTCTTAGTCATAATTTGATTATTGTAGATATACCACATAATCGTTAGGAATAACTTGCCTTATTTATGTGTGGGATTTTCTTAATTCTATTCTTTGTGATTGTTCTACATTAAGTTCATTATTTGTGATTTCTTTATGGAGCAGTTGATCACCATTGTTGGGTAGTTCAAAAATGGTATTTTAGGAACAACAATGTTAGAAGTTTTAGGTAAATGAATCTTTACTCTAACTTCTTCGATATCCATATTTCGTGATTTTGCACCTCCACTATTATCACAATTCTTAATGAACCTAGCATTTCCAATTTTAACTGTTATTGAACTATGGTTAGGATAATAAAATTTATACCCTTTGGATTTGTTTAGAGTAACCAATAAAGTAACTTCTGATTATTCTAAAATCCAATTTCATTCATGTAGATTATAAATTATATATAGCTTCCGCTTGAAATACCCAAACATACAGGTAACATAAATTAGGTTTCTTTTCTTTCCACAATCCAAAATATATATTTGGATTTGCCTTACTAGAACCCGGTTCAATATATAAATAGTGATTTTTAAAACATACATCCACATCAATGAGGGTAAAGATGAATTAATTAACATACTCCTAACCATATCCATCACAATACAATTGTGCTTTTCAGCTACTCTATTTTGTTGTGGTGTACCTAGCATAGTATATTGAGGAGTTTAGCAAATAGACCTAAGTATTACTTCCCATAATGTTCACCATTTCTATCACATTGTATGATTTTCATATTTCTATTTAGTTGCCTTTCTACTTCATTGATATATATCTCAAATATGTCCATTGCTTGAGTTATATCATGCAACGTACATAAATAACCATAAATTGAAAATCATCAATAAATGGGATGAAATATTTTTGTCCACCAAATCTTTGGTATATAAAAAAGAACCAAAAATATCAATGTCTTCAAAATTTTGGTTGAAGAGGATCCCTACATTATGTTGGAAACATAAATCGTAGTTCCATAATTCATCCACCAAGTATTATAAGAACTCCAATTAAATATGGTTTAAAATATTCAAAAGCACTAGGCTTACCATTTTTTTGAACCATGCCTTACATTTTTGACAATCTTTCAAATTGTGTCCATATGTTTTTAAAGAAGTGACCCTTATCATTATTATGTTCTTTATTTTGAGGCCCAATAACTTTAAGAGGCTCAATTTTTTTTTTTTTTTTTTTTTTTTTATCTTGAGTAGTAATTTCTTTCTTTTATCTTTAACCAAGTTTATTTTCAACATGAGTGATGAAGTTAACATAATTAATTCATTGCCGCTTAAGTCCTATCTCCTCTTAAGCATGTTAGTCAATTCACTTACATTCTACTTATTCCTTATAGTGTTATATTGAATTTATAATAATATGTGCTGAGGAAGCAAAGAGTTCAAAATGAAATAAAAGGAAATTATCAACTTTCATCCTAAAGGTTTCTAACTTTACTTTTATATTAGTCATCTCTAGGACATATACATACATGCTACGTTTACCATCAAATTTAGTGGTGGTAAAGTTTTACCATAAAGTGAGAGACTTATCAACAGTTCATATTCTTGACACTCCAAATATTCTTGCTAATTCTCAAAATTCAACTGTTTCATCTTTTTCAAACTTTATAGAAAAATCTTTTCTTCCTTACTATTTCTATCAATAATAGCAATATATTTCTCAGATAGCAAATCTAGATCAAGATCCAAAATATCTAAGTACAGTTAGACTTGTTTACGTTAATCCGAGAAATTCAATTCATTAATTATCAAAACAGATTAAGCATAATAATGAAGGTAAACTTGAATTGATACAATAAAGTAGGTGCTATGTCAATGCTTTGAGATAAATCAGATTCAAATAGACAATAAATATATATATCGAAGCTCTCATTTGGGTAGATACAGTTCGGTGAAATTCGCAAGCATACGGGTTCGTTGAGAAATAATAGTAAAAGTGAGTAATAGAGTATCGTTCCCACGAGGACTATGATTTTTATTACCCAAAAGTAAATTAATTCTAACTTAAATTGAATAAACACAATAGATTTTGGAATGTTTTGATTTTATTGAAAACTAGACTAATTTAGATAAGTGAAGTAAAGATAAGTTGTGATTACAAGAAAAAAACAATTAAACAAATTATGCTAGGAATCCGACTCCACCCTTTATATTTATTTTAATCCACGAACCCTTAGGTCCCAATCCAATCTATGCTCAAATTGACAATCGATAATCCTAAATTATCTAATAATCTCTGTCGAGTAGAATTAAACATATTTTCATATAAGTTCTAAAATATTCCTATTTTGAATACGAATATACAAAAACGCTTTCAATATAAAGATTATCAAATTTGATTGCACCAAGCATAGGAAATTATTCCTAATCTCTATAGGACTTTGTGTTTAAAACCATAATGAGCTAATTTATTTTGAGCCTTTCGTAAATTAAAATAAATCACAAACACGCTCAAACGGTGATTAAACATTTAAACAGACCTTCAATCTATGGCATAAATCAATCAAATATAAATTTGGATTAAGATTGAGAATTCAAGAATTAAACAAATATCAAAAGGTTTACATCTTCATCCATAGCATAAACAATTTTAGCCTAACATACTAAGACAAAGAAAACAAAAGAAAAGTAAAACATAGAAGCCATCACCCGGATCGGAAGAAAACTTGAAAGAGAAGAAATCTTGAACTTGATATTCGTTGAATTGTTGCAAAGATAAAATCTTGATCTTCGTTCTTGTTTCTCTTCTTGTTTTTCTCCCAAAAATCGGCCTCTAGAACGACCTCCTTTTATGAGTTAATAACTCATATTTATACTTCTCTAATTGTGCCCCAAAAGATCTCCAAAAATCCTTAAAATCTGGGGCAAAACGTTTCCTAATGGAGTGGAAGTCAAAAAGGAAATAAAATTTTCCGCAGCCAAAATTAGCCTAGGCGATCGCCCAGCTTATTTCTTTTGAATTTGCACAATTTGGCCCTTCAACTTTGGATATTGGTCATTTTAGTCCTCAAAACTTTTCATAACCTCCAATTTGATCCTTCAAGTTTTCAATTGAGTGCAATTGAGTCTCCATACTTCCAAGACATCTTCCAATTTATCACTTTTTCATACATTATTCTCCATTTGCTAGTAAACAGGTCCAAAACTGAAATATAAGAATAACACAATAAATTAAGTAGAAAATCTATAAAATGACGTGATAAAAACTTAGTTTAAATGTCCGAATAAGTACACAAAATGCACTTATCAAACACCCCAAACTAAATATTTGTTCATCCTCGAACAAAAACAAAACAAAAATATAAATTTAAACTCAGCTAAGAGAATCATGAGATTTGGAGTGAATGTTAAATTTCTTATCATATGCCTCAAGTCTGAAAATAAAGCAACACTTTTAGAAAGAGTTTAAACAACTACACAAAAGTTCTTCACTTATCCGATGCTCGACCTTTAGTGAGTGTGTGATTAGCCAAAAATTAAACTTATACATGTATTAGACCACGACTAATATTGTGTTGTTGATATTTTTACAATCTCAAATCCTTTGTATTCATTTATTCCTTACACCTCTCATAAATTACACATTTTTAATACTTTTCTCTCCAATCCTGAGGTGTTCTAGCAAATTTGGTACCTATTGGTCAACACAATACTTTTTCAAATAAAGTGGTAAAAATTAGAACTTGTATTCTTAAAACTATGCTGGTGAGTGATTTCTAAATTTTTATCTTCAGTCTTCGAGGGTCTAACCTAGCAATCCTTACCGAGCACTTTAACATTTTTTTTAACTTATATAGAAGCAGTCTTACATCATGTGCAATACTTTTCTCTCACTAGCTTTCTATGTGATCCTTGTAGTGAGCTTTGAGCCGATGACTCCCAAGTTAGATGAGTATAGGGCACAAGGTTTTAAAATACCCTAACAAACTTAATTGCTCAAGTCACACAGTGCTAATAGACAAGTGAAGATGTAAAATAATTTTTTTATATGACCCATGTAGCGAGCTTTGGGCCGATGACTCACAAGTCAGATGACCATAACCATAGGGCACTAGGTTTTAAGATACCTTAATAGGCTTAATTGCTCGAGTCAGATATTTTATTTTATTTTAACAAAGAAGTGAGTAGTGCTCGTTTTAGATTTCTTGACTATAACCTATTCAACCAAAGATAAAATCTAGAAAACCCAAACCATCAAAATTCAACAAAAATATGTACTAATTTTAACACCTCCAAACTGTTCTCAAACAGTTTGGTTACTAGCATAAGAATTTAGAAACGAAATTTTTCGCAACAATCCTAAGTCAATAATATCAACCTATACACTCAAGTCATGTTTCCAATAAGTCATAAGTTAATAGTGGCTATGTGCTTTAAATCTAGTCTAACATGGATAAGTATTCAGGTAAAAGCACGAGTTAAAGTGTTGTCTAATATTCTAACTAAAAACATACCTAAATTCAAACATATATCATCATTGGCGGCAAGATATTCAACAATAACTTTTTTTTAAAAAAAACAAAATTTACAGTTATATATACCCGAATAATAAGCAAATTCAAAATAATTAAGTATCCCGATACTTAATCCACCCCAAAACTAAAACATTACAATCGCTCCAATGTAATAACAAAATAAAGCAAATAAATGAGGGAAGAGATCGAGTTACTCCCTGGAGATAGATGTGGAGAAGATGGATCTGGTTGGTTGAATGTCCAGTTGAAGTGGACTCATATGTAGTGCTACGACTTTTGGTCAAAAGATGATGTCATGGTTATTATCCAAGCGGCTCGTAAAGTGGGGCATCCTGTTATTGACATGGTGAGGCTTTATAAGTGCATAAAACAATAAATAAAATAAAAACTAATGAATTATTAAAACTACCTAAAACTACGACATATAAAGCAAGTAAATAAAAGGGTTAGAAAATGGGTTGCCTCCCATTAAGCGCTTATTTATAGTCATTGGAGGCTTGAATTGGACTTTGGAAGTCTTGCATTGGTTGTAGTTACCAGCTTTCCAAGATTTATCATTTGCCCTCCATATTTTAAATTGCCCATTTTCATCTTTAATTGCTCCAACTAGTCCGTCTATATTCACATCCGGTTTGCACTTTTCTTGGCCAATTTTCACTACTTCATCAACTCTAAAACACTCTTCGAGGTCGATCGGGTTGCTCGGCACAAGGTACATCTTGAATCTCGCTCGCTCATCATCATGCACCCTCAAGATTAGCTCACATTTTTCAACATCAATAAGGGCTCGACTCGTCGCTAAGAATGATCGACCCAATATTACTGGCATATCCCGGTGCTCTTCGATATCAAGGACAATGAAGTCAACCTGAAAGATAAATTTATCCACTTTGATGAGCATGTCCTCAATCACACTACGTGGGTACTTGATTGATCTATCGACAAGTCGCAGATATACTGATTGGTACTTTTACCTCTCCCAAACCTAATTTTCTGTACACAGAAAGGGGCATCAAATTAACACTTGCAACTAAATCACATAAGTATTAAAATTATAAAAAATTTCAATTGTGCAAGGTAATTTAAAACTCCCTGGATCTTTTAACTTCGGAGGCAACTTATTTAGCAGAATAGCACTACACTCCTCAGTTAATGCTATTGTCTCATATTTCTCTGGTTTTCTCTTTTTTTACAACATTTTCTTCATAAATTTTAAGTACAATGGCATCTGGGCTAAGGCTTCGGTGAATGGGAGGTTGATGTGTAATTTCTTAAAGACTTCAAGAAACTTTTCAAATTGCTTGTTGAGTCTGTGCTTCTACAACCTCTGAAGAAGGTGAATTGGTGGCACATATACTTTGACAGGAATTGGCGCCCTCACTTTTGATGATTCAGCAAATTTCTTTGGCTCTTCTGCAAATTGTTTTCAGCTTCTTCTTCCTCAATTACCAATTGTTTGTCTTTTCTCTCGCCTTTTCACGTGAATATCTAGCGCTTGTACCCTGCTCCTAGTAGTGACTGTATTTACCTGTTCTTTTAGATTTGTCACTGCATTGCTAGGCAAAGTGCCTGGTGTCCTCCTAGATAAAGCCACTGCTATCTATCCAATATGAGTTTCCAGATTTTTAAGAGAAGCCTGTTGGTGTTGTAGAGTATTATCGCCAGTAATGTCTTGATACATTAAATCTTCCAACGATGGCTTTTTCTCGTCTTCGCTTTTGGAATTCGTGTTGTTGAAATCCGTGTGATTTTCCTTGATTTTGATTTTCGTGATTTTGATTATTACTCCAAGAAAAATTTGGGCAATTTCTCCATCCCGGATTATAAGTGTTGTAGTAAGAATTGTTCTGTTGATGCAAGAAATTCTGAACATAGTTAACTTCTTCAGGATTTGATGTCAATGAATTCGTCAATGACAAGCTGAAGTCTGATGATTCGCCCCCCACAACCTTCACAAATTGAATTAGAACCATGTACCATGTTGACTGAATGTGTGACGAGATCTATTTTTCTTGTGATAGCGTCCATTTGAACAGATAGTGCTGATATGGCGTCAACATTATAACGACCTGTCGTTTTTTTCGATATTTCTCTTTCTGATGGCCACATAGCACTAGTTTCAGCCATTCGTTCAAATAGTTCATGAGCTTCCCAGACATTTTTTGTTATAATCGATCTGTTTGATAATGGATCTACTGCAGATCTGTTTGCTAGAATTAACCCGCCATAAAAATAATGGACCTGGCATCCCTTGTTATGTTGTGATTTGGGCATTTATGCAATAAATCTTTGAACCTTTCCCAAGCTTCATGAAAGCTTTCTGAATCAAGTTGCCTGAAAATAGTTATATCGTGTTTTAACTGGGCAACTTTAGCTGGCAAAAAGTACTTGGTGGTGAATTTTTGAACCAAATCGGTCCACGAAGTAATATTGGTGGCTTGTTACCAGATCCCTCCCAAGCCAAAGAAGTTGCTTTTTGTCTCCTAAATGCCCAATAGAATATGTCCAAACTTGGGGATTGGAAATGCTAACACATATGGGGATGTATTTTTCTTCTCCTCTAACGGGGAACAAGTCCATTCTCGTCCAACTAGGTGGGCAGCGTCAAAGTATATATCGTAAGTAAGTATAAATGCACTTCTCTACCCGCTAGAGAATAGCATTATCATCCACTCTTTGGTAGGTGAAATTACTACAAAGCTCTAGAAAACGTGAAACATGGCCATGTGGATTTTCGTTTGATTTTCCATAGAACTGTAAATTATTCTAGAATAGATTTATCACATCAGGGCGTAGTTGAAAATTTAGTTGTCCATATGGCGGGTATGCTATGTGCTCGGTGAAATCCCGCAAGCGTACGGGATCGTTGACAAGTAAGAGTAAAAGTGAGTAGAAGAGTATCGTTCCCACGAGGACTATGATTTGTATTAGCCAAAAGTAAATTAATTCTAACTTAAATTGAATAAACACAATAGAATTTGGAATGTTTTGATTTTATTGAAAACTATACTAATTTAGAGAAGTGAAGTAAAGATACGTTATGAGTTTTGAAGAAAAAGTAATTAAACAAATTATGCTAGGAATCCGACTCCATCATTTATATTCATTTTAATCCATAAACTCTTACGTTCCAATCCGATTTATGCTCAAATTGACAATCAATAATCTTAAATTATCTAATAATCTCTGTCGAGTAGAATTAAACCTATTTTCATATAAGTTCCAAATATTCCTATTTTGAATACGAATATATAAAAATACATTTAAAAACAAGATTATCTAAATTGATTGCACCAAGCACAGGAAATTATTTCTAATTTCTATTGACTTGGTGTTTAAAACCATAAGGAGCTAATTTATTTTGAACCTTTCAGAAACTAAAATAAATCACAAACACGCTCAAATGGTTATCAATCATTGAAACGGACATTTAAATCATGGTATAAATCAACCAAACATAAATTTGGATTAAGATAGAGAATTCAAGAATTAAACAAATATAAAAGGTTTACATCTTCATCCATAGCATAAATAAATTTAGCCTAACATACTAAGACAAAGAAAACAAAAAGAAAAGAAAAACATAGAAGCCATCACCGGAATGAAATAAAACTCGAAAGAGATGATATTTGATCTTTGTCTTGATCTTGGTTTCGCGCTCTTCTCTTTTTCTCTCCCAATTTCGGCTCTAAAATTCCACCAAACGGCCCCCTTGATATGAGTTAATAAGTTAATAACTCAAATTTTATATATATATCCTATATTGTGACCCCAAAAGATCCTCAAAAATCCTTAAAATCGTGGGCCAAAAGTTACCTAATCGGAGTCGAGTTGAAAAAGGAAAAAAATCTCCCGTAGCCAAAAAAATAGGCGATCTCGAGCGATCGCCGCCCAGAGACCACTTTGTTGTTATCTCGCTTTGGGCACTGCGCATATTCTTTGGGCGCCGCCGCCCAGCATTAATTTGGGCGATCACCCAGCTTGGACCTTTCAATCATCACAGTTTGGTCCCTTCAGTTTTGTGTCTTGATCATCTTGGTCCTCCAACTTTTTCTTCAGTCTGATTTAGTCCTCCTTCTTTTCATAACATCCCATTTGGTTCTTCAACTTTCCACAATCTCCAGCTTGGTCCTTCAACTTTCAATTGAGTGTAATTGGATCCTCGTACTTTCGAAATATTTTCTAATTTATTGCTCTTTGCATCCATTCTTCTCCAATTCCTTACAAACGGGTCCAACACTGCAATAGAAGTAAAAATACACTAAACTAAGTATAAATTTAATAAAATGACGAGATAAAAGCTTAGTTTAAAGGCCCAAATAAGTGCACAAAATACACTTATCAAAGACTCCCAAACTAAACCTTTGTTCGTCCTCGAACAAAAATAAAAATAAACTACAAATTTAAACTAAGCTAAAAGAATCAACATGAAATGAATTAATGTTAAATTTCTTACCATATGCCTCAAGTTTGAAAAATAAAGTACCATGTTTCGGAAGATATCAATCAACACAAAATATTTTCACTTATCCAATGCTCGACCTTTAGTGAGTGTGTGATTAGCCAAAAATTGAACTTACACATGTATTAGACCACGACCAATATTGTGTTGTTGATATTTTTACAATCCCAAACCCTTTGTAGTCATTTATTCCTTACACCTCTTGTAAATTAAACACTTTTAATACTTTTCTTTCCAATCCCGAGGTGATCTAGCAAATTTGGTTCCTATTGATGAACACAATACTTTTTCAAATAAAGTGATAAAAATTAGAACATTGTATTCTTAGAACTAGGATGGTGAGTGATTTCTAAATTCTCATCTTCAGGCTCTTAGGTTCTAACCTAGCAATCCTTACCGAGCAATTTAACTCTTTTTATTTTATTTAACCAATGATCTTACATCTTGTGCAATACTTTTCTCTCACTAGCTTTCTATGTGACCCTTGTAGCGAGCTTTGGGCCGATGACTCTCAAGTCAGATGACCATAGGGCACCAAGTTTTGAAATACTCTAATAGACTTAATTGCTCGAGTCCCACATGCTATAAGAGAAGTAAAGATGTAATTTTTTTTGTCTCATGTAGCGAGCTTTGGGCCGATGACTCCTAAGTCAGATGACCTTAGGGCACCAGGTTTTAAAATACCCTAACAGGCTTAATTGCTCGAGTCGGATATAAAATTTTATTTTATCAAGAATGAGTAGTGCTCGGTTTAGATCCCTTGACTATAACTTATTCAACCAAAGATGAGACCCGAAAACCCAAACCATTACAAATTCTCAAAACACAAGTAGTAACTTTAACACCTCCAAACTGTTATCAAAACAGTGTGGTTACTAGCTTAAAGATTTAGGGATGAGATTTTCACATATTTCTAAGTCAATAATATCAACCAAAAACACTCAAGGCCTATTTCTATATCAGTGATAAGCAATAGTGGCTATGTGCTTCAAATATAATCTAACATGGATAAGTATTCAGGTAAAAGCACGAGTTAAGATGTTGTCTAATATTCTAACTAAAAACATACTTAAATTCAAACAAATATCATCATTGGCGGCAAAATATTCAACAATAACTATTTTTTTTTAAACGAAATTTCCAGTTATATAGACCTGAATAATAAGCAAATTCTAAACAATTAAGTATCATGGTACTTAACCCACACCCAAACTAAAACATTACATTGTCCCCAATGTAATAACAAAATAAAGTAAATAAAGGAGGGAAAAGATCAGGTACTCCCCAGAGATAGATGTGGAGAAGATGGATCTGACTGGTTGAAGATCCGGTTGAAGTGGACTGAAGTGGGATGGGGCTCATGTGCCTTGCAAAGTGGGACATTTTGCAATTGATGGTGAGGCTTAATAAGTGCATTAAACAATAAATAAAATAAAATTAAAAGAATTCTTTAAACTACCTAAAATTATTAGCCATATAAAGCAAGTAAATAAAAAGGTTAGAAAATGGGTTGCCTCCCATTAAGCGCCTATTTATAGTCATTAGCTTGACTTTTATAAATATCACTTATGGAGGATCTTGAATTGGGCTTTGAAGTCTTGCATTGCTTGCGCTTACCGACTTTGCAAGATTTATCCTTTGCCCTCCGTGTTTTTAAATCGCCTTTTCATCTTTAATTGCTCCAACAAGTCTCGCTTTATTTTCGCATCCAGCTTTGCTTTTTCTTGGCCAATTTTCATCACTTCATCAACTCTAAAACACCCTTCGAGATTGATTGGTTGCTTGGGTACGTTGTACATATTTGAATCTTGCCTGCTCATCATCATGTACCCTCAAGATCAGCTCACTTTTTTCAACATCAATAAGGGCTCGACTCGTCGTTAAGAATGGTCGACCTAATATTACTGGCATATCTCGGTCCTATTTGATATCAAGGACAATGAAGTCAACTGGGAAGATAAATTTATCTACTTTGATGAGCACGTCCTCAACCATATCCCGTCGGTGCTTGATTGATCTATCAGCAAGCTGCAAAGATACAGTTGTTACTTTTACCTCTCTCAAACCTAATTTTCTATACATAGACAAGGGCATCAAATTAACACTTGCACCTAAATCACGTAAAGCAGTAAAATTATAAAACCTTCCAATTGTGCAAGGTAAATTAAAACTCCCAGGGTCTTTTAACTTCAGAGGCAATTTTTTTAGCAGAATATCGCTACACTCCTCAGTTAATGCTATTGTCTCGTATTCCTTAGGTTTTCTCTTTTTTGACAACATTTTCTTCATAAATTTTAAGTACAATGGCATCTGGGATAAGGCTTCGGTGAATGGGAGGTTGATGTATAATTTCTTGAAAACTTCAAGAAACTTTTCAAATTGCTTGTCGAGTCTGTGCTTCTGTAACCTCTAAGGAAAAAGAATTGGTGGCACATATGCTTCGACAGGAATTGGTACCCTCACTTTTGATGATTCTGCAGATTCCTGTGACTCTTCTGCATATTGTTTTCTAGCTTCTTCTTTCTCAATCACCGATTGTTTATCCTTTTTCTCTGGCCTTTTCATGTGAATATCTGATAGTTGTACCCCACTCACAGTAATGGCTACATTTACCTGTTCTTTTGGATTTGTCACTGTTTGCTAGGCAAAGTGCCTGGTGTCCTCCCAGATAAAGCAACTGTTATCTGTCCAATCTAAGTTTCCAAATTTTTAAGAGAAGCTTGTTGGTGCTGTAGAGTATTATCAATTTTTGTAATGTAATGATACATTAAATCTTCCAAAGAAGGCTTTTTCTTGTACTGTTGTTGGAATCCAGGTTGTTGAAATCCAGGTGATTTTTCTTGATTTTGATTTCCCTGATTCTGATTATTACTCTAAGAAAAATTTGGGTGATTTCTCCATCTCGGATTATAAGTGTTGGAGTAAAGGTTGTTCTGTTGATGCGAGAAATTCTGAACATAGTTAACTTTTTCAGGATTTGATGTGAACGAAGTTGTCAGGGGACAAGCTGAAGTCTGATGATTCACCCCACAACTTTCACAAATCGGATTAGAACTATGTATCATGTTGACTGAATGTGTGACGAGATCCATTTTTCTTGTGAGAGCGTCCATTTGAGCAGATAGTGCTGATATGGCATCAATATTATGAAGACCTGCTGTTTTTTTCGGTGTTTCTCTTTCTGATGGCCACATAGCATTAGTTTTAGCCATTCGTTCAAATAGTTCATGAGCTTCTCGGACATTTTTTCTTGTAATCGATCCGTTTGATGATGAATCCACCGTAGATCCGCTTTGCCGGAATTAACCCACCACACAATTAATGGATCTGGCGTCCCTTTTGTATGTCGTGATTTGGGCATCTACGCAGAGAGATCTTTGAACCTTTCCCAAGCTTCATGGAAGCTTTACAATCAAGTTTCACGAAGATGGTTATATCGTGTTTTAATTGGGCAACTTTAGTTGGCAGAAAGTACTTGGTGGTGAATTTTTGAACGAGATCGTTCCACGAAGTAATACTGGAGGCAAGATTAGAGTCCAACCACTCTCTTGCCCCATCTCTTAGCGTATGTGGGAATAGTCTCATTCTAATAGCATCATTGTTCACCCCTTGGTAGGAGAAGTTGCTACAAAGCTCCAGAAAACGTGAAACATGGCCATGTGGATTCTCATTTGATTTTCCATAGAATTGTAAGTTGTTCTGGAATAGATTTATCACATCTGGGCGTAGTTGAAAATTTGGTACATCCATATGGGGGTATGATATCTTTGGATTGATTCTCGAATGATTGATGGGGTCATGAATTCTCCTACCAAAGATTTCATCTTCATCAATCACCACCGGTTGTAGAAGTTGAATATGGGCTTATGCAATTGTAACCTCGTGCTCTTTATTCTACTTATTCTTTTGTTCTCTTCTGTGTTGTCTGAAAATCCTCTCGATCTCGGGTTCAAATGGAGCAAGATCGAAATCTTCTAAGTTTTGCATAAACCAACAGCAAACGCCTGAAAAAATCATAATGAGTGAGGTAGAGTAGTCACGAGAAAACTAAAGGAGTGAAAAAATAAAATGAAAAAAATTCAACTTCAACTTCAAGCCAAAATTAATAAAACTTAAGCTAAAATAAATCTAAAGTCCCCGGCAACGGCGCCAAAAACTTGTTTGATGAAATCCCGCAAGCGTACGGGATCATTGACAAGTAATAGTAAAAGTGAGTAGAAGAGTATCGTTCCCACGAGGACTATGATTTGAATTAGCCAAAAGTAAATTAATTCTAACTTAAATTGATTAAATACAATAGAATTTGGAATGTTTTGATTTTATTGAAAACTAGACTAATTTAGAGAAGTGAAGTAAAGATACGTTATGAGTTTTGAAGAAAAAGTAATTAAACAAATTATGCTAGGAATCCGACTCCACTATTTATATTCATTTTAATCTATGAATCCTTACGTTCCAATCCGATTTATGCTCAAATTGACAATCGATAATCTTAAATTATCTAATATAATCTCTGTCGAGTAGAATTAAACCTATTTTCATATAAGTTCCAAAATATTCCTATTTTGAATACGAATATATAAAAATGCATTTAAAAACAAGATTATTTAAATTGATTGCACCAAGAATAGGAAATTATTTCTAATTTCTATTGACTTGGTGTTTAAAACCATAAGGAACTAATTTATTTCGAACCTTTCAGAAACTAAAATAAATCACAAACACGCTCAAATGGTGATCAATCATTCAAACGGACATTTAAATCATGGTATAAATCAACCAAACATAAATTTGGATTAAGATAGAGAATTCAAGAATTAAACAAATATAAAAAGGTTTACATCTTCATCCATAGCATAAATAAATTTAGCCTAACATACTAAGACAAAGAAAACAAAAAGAAAAGTAAAACATAGAAGCCATCACCCGGATTGAAATAAAACTCGAAAGAGACGATCTCGATCTTTGTCTTGATCTTTGTTTCGTGCTTCTTCTCTTGTTTCTCTCCCAATTTCGACTTTAAAATTCCACCAAACGGCCCACCTTGATATGAGGTAATAACTCATATTTTATACTATCCTAATTGTGCCCAAAAAGATCCTCAAAAATCCTTAAAATCGTGGGCCAAAAGTTACTTAATCGGAGTCGAGCTGAAAAAGAAAAAAAATCTCCCGCAGCCAAAAAACTAGCCTGGGCAATCGACCAGGCAAATCTCAGGCGATCACCCAGGAGACCACTTTTGCTCTCTGCTTTCTGCGCATGTTGCTGGGCGCTCGCCCAGCATTAATCTGGGCGATCGCCAGCTTGGACCTTTCAATCCTCACAGTTTGGTCCCTTCAGTCTTGATCATCTTGGTCCTCCAACTTTTCCTTCAGTCTGATTTAGTCATCCTTCTTTTCATAACATCCCAATTGGTCTTTCAACTTTCCACAATCTCCAGCTTGGTCCTTCAACTTTCTACAATCTCCAGCTTGGTCCTTCAACTTTCAACTGAGTGTAGTTGGATCTTCATACTTTTGAAATATTTTCCAATTTATTGCTTTTTGCATCCATTCTTCTCCAATTCCTTACAAACGGGTCCAACATCGCAATGCAAGAAAATATACACTAAACTAAGTATAAAATGAATAAAATGACGAGATAAAAGCTTAGTTTAAAGGCTCAAATAAGTGCACAAAATGCACTTATCACTATGCTTGATTGATTCGAATAATTGATGGAATCATGAATTCATCAATCACCGCTAGTTGTGAAAATTGAATATGAGCTTCGCCACTCTTTATTCTCGCTTATTTTTTGTTCTCTTCTACGTTGTTTGGAAGTCCTCTCGATCTTGGGTTCAAATGGAACAAGATTGAAATCTTCTAAGTTTTGCATAAACCGACAGCAAACACCTGAAAAGATTAAAATGAGTGAGGTAGAGTAGTCACGAGAAAGCTAAAGGAGTAAAAATAAAAAAAAATAAAAAATTCAAATTCAAGCCAAAATTGAAAAAACTTAAGCTAAAAGAAATCTTAAGTTCTCGGAATGGCGCCAAAAACATGTTCGGTGAAATCCATATACATGGGTTCGTTGAGAAATAATAGTAAAAATGAGTAATAGAGTATCGTTCCCACAAGGACTATGATTTTTATTAGCGAAAAGTAAATTAATTCTAACTTAAATTGAATAAACACAATAGATTTTGGAATATTTTGATTTTATTGAAAACTAGACTAATTTAGATAAGTGAAGTAAAGATAAGTTGTGATTTTGAAGAAAAAGCAATTAAACAAATTATGCTAGGAATCTGACTCCACCATTTATATTCATTTTAATCCATGAACCCTTACGTCCCAATCCAATCTATGCTCAAATTGACAATCGATAATCCTAAATTATCTAATAATCTCTGTCGAGTAGAATTAAACGTATTTTCATATAAGTTCCAAAATATTCCTATTTTGAATACGAATATACAAAAACGCTTTCAATATAAAGATTATCAAATTTGATTGCACCAAGTATAGGAAAGTATTCCTAATCTCTATAGGACTTAGTGTTTAAAACTATAATGAGCTAATTTATTTTGAGCCTTTCAGAAACTAAAATAAATCACAAACACGTTCAAACGGTGATTAAACATTTAAACGGACTTTCAATCCATGGCATAAATCAATCAAATATAAATTTGGATTAAGATTGAGAATTCAAGAATTAAACAAATATCAAAAGGTATACATCTTCATCCACAGCATAAATAATTTTAGCCTAACATACTAAGACAAAGAAAACAAAAAAAACAAAAAAGTAAAACATAGTAGCCATCACCCGGATCGGAAGAAAACTTGAAAGAGAAGAAATCTTGAACTTGATATTCGTTGAATTGTTGCAAAGATAAAATTTTGATCTTCGTTCTTGTTTCTCTTCTTGATTTTCTCCCCAAAAATTGGCCTCTAGAACGACCCCCTGTTATGAGTTAATAATTCATATTTATACTTCTCTAATTGTGCCCCAAAAGATCTCCAAAAATCTTTAAAATCGTGGGCCAAAACGTTCCCTAATCGGAGTGGAAGTCAAAAAGGAAATAAAATTTCCCGCAGCCAAAATTAGCCTGGCGAGCTATTTTGCTCTCTGTTTTTGTGCAATGCATTTGGGCGATCTCCCAGCTTATTTCTTCTGAATTTGCACATTTTGGCCCTTCAACTTTGGATCTTGGTCATTTTAGTCCTCAAAACTTTTCATAACCTCAAATTTGATCCTTCAAGTTTCCAATTGAGTGCAATTGAGTCCTCGTACTTCAAGACATCTTCCAATTTATCTATTTTTCATCCATTCTTTTCCATTTGCTAGTAAATAGGTCCAAAATGAAATATAAAGAATAACACAATAAATTAAGTAGAAAATCTATAAAATGACATGATAAAAGTTTAGTTCAAAGGCACAAATAAGTGCACAAAATGCACTTATTAGATACTATGATACACCATCAATAACCATTACGATGCCTTGTATTTATCTTTAATGGACAACTATATTATTTCTCAAGTGGTACATTCTATTATCTTTGGATATATACAATGACCAAGTAAGAAATATTAAATACCCCGTCATGTTGATTAATAATATGATGGTTGATACACATTTGGGTAATGTTCTAAAAAACGTAAAGCGTGGCTAGGCGTGGAGGCCGAGCTTCAAGCTTTTCGAGCCTAGACTTCGAGCTAGATAAAGGCAAGGTGAGGACAAGGTGTGAAGCGTGACTTGGCGTGGAGGCCATGCCTCACACCTAGGCATAATCTAGGCGAAGCTTAGGCGGGCTTTTTAGAACAGTGTATTTGGGTGACAAAATATCTCTATGATTAACAAACGTGTTACCCATGTACTGCGTATCATTAATAAGCATCTATGATAAATGGTACAACATACTAAACTTTATTAAACAATTTGACATTCTCGAAACATTCTAGTTTGACTACTTTGGTGGCTAACAAACTATACATAAATGAATACGATAAAAAAAAAAAAAAAAAACTATACATAAATGAATATCTTCAATTGAGTAAAAAATACTCTTTACACATTAATATTGATTTATAAACTATTTGATATTTATGAACCATTCTAATTTGGCCACTTTAGTGACTAACAAACTATATACATAACATGAATATCTTTGAATTAAATAATAAATATTTCATAACGTAACATGCCCATTAATGTTAATTCATTAAACAATTCGATATTCATGAACTATTCTAGTTTTGGCCACTTTGGTGACTAACAAACTATATATAGACAATATGAATATCATTGAACTGAGTAATAAATATTTTGTAAACTACAAGAATAATATTTATTTATTAAACAACTAGATATCTATTAAACATTCTAGTTTGGTCACTTTGGTGACTAATAAACTATACATAATATGAATATCTCCAAGAAACATAATGTCCACTACAATTAAATTTATATTGTGTTCCGTATGTTAATAAATTAATTAATTGTAGACGAGTTTGCAGAAACCATAATGTTTTAATGAAGATGTCGTGGGTTCAAAACTCAATAACTATTTTATTTGTTCAATTTATATGAACAATAACATGAATATAAATTCTAAGATCTTAAAATTCATGATTTTCACAAACAAATACGGAGTAACCAAGAACGAACCTTGATCTATAGCAAATGGTCTTTAATTCCAGTATCTTAAATATTTTAAATCTCCGTCGAGTAATTTAATTGCATATCTCCAATCTCCAAACAAACTTTAATATATGTAATTTAATTGTATGGAAATTGTGTTTCTCTCCCTTTGCCACTCACATAATGACATGAATAATTGATGGAAGTTAGACTCTAATTCTATTTCCCATCAAAATAAAGTTCTTAAGCGAAATCAACTTCTCCAATAATTATCTAATTAATTAATTAGATATATCTATAAAACATATTATCAAATTTAATAACTTATTATGTAGGCTACATAAATCCTAACAACTTTTGCTCCTATTGCAAAAATGACTACTAGTTGTACTCTAATAGCAATAACTTCAGTTCGGCAATGGCATATCTTTCATTTGGATGTTAAAAATACCTTCGTGAAAGGGAATCTTTAAGAAAATTTTTATATATATGGTGCCCCCTCCAAATGTTTCGCATAATTTTAGGTATGTTTGCAAGCTTAAGAATACGATCTCAAACAAGCACCTCGAGGTTTGAGAAGTTTTTGTTGCAATCTCTTCACTTGAATTTACTTCTATTAGTCATTATTTCTCTCTCTTTATTAGGTGTACCGATGCAGGTCGTATTATTCTTTCTTTATATGTTGATAATGCGATTATCATTGGTGGTAATGTTAATGATATTACATTTTTAAGACAGAATTAGCTAGACAACTTAAAATGAAGAATTTGAGTTTTCTACGATATTTCTTAGGTATTGAGGTACGTAGCCTACTCACACAAAGGTTATCTTCTTTCTCAATCAAAATATGTTCTGAGACATTCTTGAGCGGGCTAGACTCATTGACAACAAGACTGTTGATACTTTCATTGAACTTGCAAAGTATTCATCTTATAATGGTATATCCATGTCAGATCCTACTTTATATTGTACTATTGTTGGAAGTTCGGTCTATCTTACTATTACTCGTCCAACTATTGCATAGATGTTCATGTTATTAGTTAGTTTGTTGCTTCTCCTATTACAATTCATTGGCCAGTTGTTCTACGTATTTTGTGGTATCTTCAGGTACACTCTTTCAGAGTCTTTTACCCATCCACCTCTTCCTTTAAAATGTGTATATATTCGATGTTGGTTATGACACCGATCTTACATATCGCCAACATTCTTCGATTTTTGTATTTTTTTGAGTGATAAAAATCCAACTTAATATGAATATCCTTCACCGTTATCTCCTCAATCGAGATAGGTCAAGGGCGCGTCGGAACAGTCAGTAGCTGCTTAATCTCATCCACTACTAAAAATCGTCTTTTCACCAACGAAAATTTACCAACGGATTATTTCCGTTGGTAAAAGTGATGACCTTTCACATACGGTAATCTGCAACAACTTTTCCGTTGGCAAATGTAATAGTTTTTCACCAACAAATTTTCACCTTTCATCAATGGATATTCCGTTGGTGAAGAGTGATTCTTATTACCTACGGAAATTCGTTGGTGATATTAATTAATTTTAAAATAAAAAAATATTTCGACCTTTCACCAAAGGAATATTCGTTGATGAAGAGTGAATCATATTACCTACGAAAATTACATTGGTGATATTAATTAATTTTGAAAACTAAAAAATATTTCGACCTTTCACCAACGGAATATCCGTTGGAGAAGAGTGAATCATATTACCAACGGAAATTCCGTTGGTGATATTAATTAATTTTGAAAACCAAAAAATATTTCGACCTTTCACCAATGGTCATATTACGTACGGAAATTCCGTTGGTGATATTAATTTTGAAAATTAAAAATATTTCCACCTTTCTTCTCCAATGAATATCCGTTGGAGAAGAGTAAAGCATATTACCTACGGAAATTCCATTGGTGATAATAATTAATTTTGAAAACTAAAAAATATTTCGACCTTTCTCCAACGGAATATCCATTGTAGAAGAGTAAATCATATTACCTACGGAAATTCCGTTGGTGATATTAATTAATTTTGAAAACAAAAAAAATATTTTGACTTTTCAACAACGGAATATCTGTTGGTGGAGAGTGAATCATATACCTACGAAAATTCTGTTGGTGATATTAATTAATTTTGAAAACCAAAAATATTTCGACCTTTCACTAATGGAATATCCGTTGGTGAAGTATAAATCATATTACGTACGAAAATTCCGTTTATGATATTAATTAATTTCGAAAACTAAAAAATATTATCGACCTTTCACATACGGAATATCCGTTGGTGAAGAGTGAATCATATTACCTACAAAAATTCCGTTGGTGATATTAATTAATTTTGAAAACTAATAAATATTTCGACATTTCACCTACGGAATATCCGTCGGTGAAGAGTGATTCTTATTACCTACGGAAATTCTGTAGGTGATATAAATTAATTTTGAAGACCAAAAAATACAATTCATCTATTCAAATAAAAGAAATTTATGTGAAGAGTAATTCATATGTGATATTACTATTTCAACCATTGACCTACAGAAAATGTTGGTGAAAAGTAAATCTTGTTACCCGCATATTTTTAATGAGTAATCTAAATCAAATTTTGAAAATGAAAAAAGATTCAACTATATGGAATTGAAAGTTAATCACTTAAGGATTAGTCGTAAATTAAGTTTTATTCATTTAACATTCGAATTTTCTACAACGAAGTTATATATGTAATTACAAAAATAAAAAAGATTCAAACTATAATTCCTCTGCACGCAGAAAATATAGGTGGAGTAGTTTACCTATTGTACGACATCCCTTTAGTTGGGCATGTCGTGTTTAAATGTGAAAGCAAATAATGTTTATCATCATTTCATACAGTTTGTACAACTATAAAAAAAAATTCGAGCAATGTGATATTTTATGTTTAAGTGTTAACACAATATGAAATTTGATTTTTCACTAATATTTATTTTTTACTTTATAAGAAATTATAAAAAAATGTTGCTCATTGAACTATATATATTATAAAAAGAAATACAATTACAATAATTCATTTGTCTCCAATGATTTGGTTGTAACTTCACAACTCTTAAGTCAAAGGTTCAAATCACATTACATCCATTCTAAATTAATAAAATAATAAAAATGCTTAACAAAGCTTAGTGGATTGGGTCGGGCCTTTGGTCGTTCGAGTGCAAGCCCATAATTGACAAATCGGGTTAGAGGTCCACCAAGTATATAAAATTAATTTTTTTTAATTATTAAAAATTTGCACTATTACCTACGGAAATTCCGTAGGAAATTTCCATAGGTAAAAGGCTTGGAACATTACCTACGGAATTTTCGTTGGTAATAGTGCTTGTCATTTCATTCACTATTTTGAGGGTCATTTGAAAGTTTCCAAATGAAATTTCCGTTGGTAAAATCGTATGTCATTACCAACGGAAATTCCGTAGGTAAGGAGTTGGGACATTACCAACGAAAATTCCGTTAGTAATAGTGTGTGTCATTACCAACGAAAATTCCGTGAGTAATGGCACACTCTTTACCAACGAAAATTCCGTTTGTGAAGATAACCAACGGAAATTCCGTTGTTTCCGTTGGTAACTTTCAAATGACCTTCAAAATAGCAACAGAAATTTCGTTGCAAATAGTTCGTTGGTAGCGACTATTAGGCACGGATATCGTGGCTTCAAAGAATGTAAAATCTGCTTACAAGCCACGGTTTTTGTAGTGATCCAACATAAAAGTCTCCTTGTATTGCTTTTTTTTTTTTTAATCTTATTTCTTATAAAAGCAAGAATCTGTTGTTTCTCACTCTTATGACGAAGCAGAGTATTGTGTTGTGTTGTGACATCTACTATTAAAGAAATTGTTTGATTATGTTAGTTACTTGCACATAAATTTTCATATCTCATCTCACTCATATGTATTGTGACAATCAGAATTTTATTCAGATTATTCACAACTTAATTTTTTATAAACGAACCAAGCACATCAAGATTGATTATCATCTTACTCGTCACCTCCTCAAACATGGCACCATTAAATTGCATTCAGTTTCATGTTTTTGTTTTCTAATTGGCAAAATCTCATTCTAGTTTCGTGTTTTTGTTTTCTAATTGGCAAAATCTCAATTCTTGTACATGCCGCATCGTGAGTCTGAAAGAAAATTAAAAAATAAATATAGAATTTTTTTGATATTTATTATTTGTTAAAAATAAATTATTTCCTCTTCATTTTCTTTGACTTTGTTGTAATTAGAATATAAGCACTTGACTTTTATTTTGTATTGAATCATATCTATGCTACCCTAACATCCCTTGTTTTCTTTGTTCTCTCATTGGTTAACGATTCTAATAGAACACTGTTTTCTTTTTTCTCAGTTTAACAATTCTAATAGAACACTGGATGGTTTTGTATGTACAGAAAGATGATCATTATTTGAAAGAAATCCTAATTCTAGAATACAAGTCTACAATCAGTATATTCATCCAATCTAAAACCTCGGATATCTTTTAGCATAGAAGACAAGGGAAATTAGTACAAAAAGTACTCTCCCATGTCAACGACTGTTCCTATATATGTTCAAGAGTTCTGAAAATCAAAAAACCAATTAAAGCTCCATCTCGGCCACGCAAGAAAATGCGGATTGATAATCCTGTACCATCTCCTACACATTATAGTGCCAAGTTGGGATCTAGATCGAGAAACAAATCATCCAATGTGAAATTAGAATCCTCCTGTCTCCCAGGTTTCAAGAAATCGAAACCGTAATCAACTTCAGAAGGTGCCTGCTCCACATGGGGCAAACTGCCAAGTAACTTCATGTCCGAGTTCTTTAACTGGTACACATAGTCTGGATGTCGTAAATTGCTGTAGGCATCCAGTCCTGCTTCATCAGTATGTGAAGCTACTCCATTTTGAGTCCCTGAAACATGAGGAACGTAATCCAGTCCTGCTTCATCAGTATGTGAAGCTACTCCATTTTGAGTCCCTGAAACATGAGGAACGTAATCTAAAGCAGCCAGTAAATCGTCCGCGTCAAACATCTCATCAAATGAAAAGTTCTCTAATTGCTGTTGTCTGGTCTCAGATCCGATGCCATTAAAATGAGTAGGCTCATCCTTCACATTGAGCCAACCAACTTGAGTGTTGTGTGAGGAGTCTTTACGTGTTCTTCCTTTACTTCCTCCTTCACAGTGCTCATAGGGTCACCCGCCTTGCACAGCACAAGAGACCTACTATCATCAGTGCATGGCTCACCTTTACCATCCTCCTGCTTTATCTTAGAAGCATCGGCCTTCATTGTGACATCATCAGGGAGGCAAACCTCGGAGAGACTGGAATCCCTAGAGTCAGATGTAGATGTAGTTGGCATTGAAGAAAGATATTTGCCGTTTGATGAACTGTAATTTGGAAAATTGAGCCGTGCATGATTTCCATACATAGCCTTTGCGGCTTCATCATAAGCAAAAGCAGCTTCAATTGCATTGCTAAATGTACCTAACCACAGCCTACTTCCCCCGTGTGGCTCCCTAATTTCGGCAACCCATTTACCCCATGTTCTCTGCCTAACACCTCTGTACTTGCAACGACCATTCTCGGGACCTCCTTTACCCTTCATATTTTGATCCCTTGGCAGGAGCCCTAAGCCTGTAAGCCAGAGCCTATTTTCATCATCCAGTTTATTGTTGTACTCCTTCCACCTTGCAAGTGTTTCTGCTACACTTTTATATCCATCCCTCCTCCTCCTTGACTTCCTCTTTCTTGAACAATCCAAGGGTTGAGATACCGGACTAGAAGCTTGATTGAGAACTCCCATCTGCTGTTTTCTGCAAAAAGAACATACCTTCAGCCATCTTCCCAAGTACAAAAACAATTCTACTCGACCGGAACAAATAAGATACACTGAGTAACGCTTATAGAAATGTCAAGCAACACTCTTATCATTACCAAGACTTTATACACAGGTTAGCAATCAGACTGCACAAGCAAACGAAGGACAAGCCTTTCACTTACATAGTTACATTTAAGCTCCTTTTGTCACTGCTAAGTTCTACTGTTGTACAATGAAACAAGATAGCTATATAGCAACTAAAAATCAGAATAACTAAACAAGGAATTCAGCTAAACCACTAAAGGAACATTAGCTAGCAGAGGTTAAAAGAATCAATTACAAATCAAAGAAATTTATCAAACACACCTCCAAAACATCATTGTGCTGCCAATTTCTTAGAGGAAGAAAAATATTTTATTCCATGGCCGAACAATTTATGAATAAAAGCCAATCATTATCCAAGAAGAGATATACATTTCTGAAATTATGCAAACCTTACATCACTTTCAAAATAAAACTCACATCTTCAGCAAATAAATTTATAATGCAGCCCCATAAAATTCCACCTCAACAAATCAATTCTCCATATTACTCCCCAATTCATCACAAATTCAATCAACTCCAAGAAAAACCCTCACCTCAAAGCAAAAACAGAACGGAAAATCAAAACCAATCAACAACAATTATTCCCCAAAACCCCACATTAAACAATCCATAAAAATCACGCAAAATATAGGAAAAACATCACATATCGGATTAAATCAACATACCCTTCAACAACTTCCGTCGACATGCAAAGAGTTCAACTGATGTCTATTCCCTTTACCAAAAATTGCGTGCGCTTCAAAGAATATAAGCTTTTCCCCGTTTTCGTATACGTTATCTCTGTTCGTCCGTAGGATCAAACTGTAAAAAGAATTTTGCAATTTCGTGAGACAATGTTTTTTGCTTTTCTTGAATACAAGAGAGAAATCGAGAAATCCTTGTCTGGACTATTTGCAGGTTATTTATAGCCTTCTCTAGAAATGTCATACTAGTAATATTGTACTATCTCTTATTACTTTATTAGTATTTCATTGATGACGTGGCTTTTGGAGCACCAGAGAATACCACGTGTCCTTTAGCTTCCCTCTCGAACCCCCTTGATCGGATTGTTTCGGTTGCCTTTCGCACAAAGCAATTTCCGGTTTTTATCTTTTTTGACCCCACCATTCGGTCAAAATTTCAGTTGTGCCCTGCCACTCTTTGTAAAGTTGCAAGATGGGTATAAAATAATATAATATTATTGTTGCAATTTTGATTAAGAAAAATTGAAAAATTTTTATGTTACTTTTCAAATTTTTAGTCCTTAGATTTCTTCTTTCATTTCAACTCAGTCCTCTTTTATTTGCAATCCAAATCTTTCAACTTTTGAATATTTGCAAGTTGATCCCCTTTCTAATTCTTCATACATTTTCAATCCTTCTTTGACTATTTTGCTTTCTTTTTCTCTATTTCTATTCGAACTCGAATTTCAACCTAAAATAATCAAATCAACACACAATTAAATAAAAATTCATTTAAAAGTACATACAATTGTCTAGTTTTAATACTTTAGATAAATATAAATCGACACTTATCTGCAATTATAAAAATATAGAGTTGAGCAATTACAATAAAACTTGTTTCTCATGTTCTTTTTTATAAAAAAAAAAAATAGAAAATAGAAAAAACTAAATAAATAGATGATGGGTCTATCAAATTATGAATTATCCACTGCGTTTGTTCAATTGTTCTTGAGGATAACGTGGGACCCGCAATATGTTATGGAGAGTGCATGTCGGACATGTCAATTCCTCCCATATAACCGGGTCTCTACCACACGTCAAACCTCAGGTGGTTACACGTGTCAACCTTGATAGTTCATATTTTTCTCGCTGATGCCATCTTTTAAAGATAAGATGGCACTTGTAACAGCTTTTCCACAATTTATATCAAAATCTTGTGCGTCTCGAACTCAAAACAGTCTAATATTTGTTTCTGATAAGGAGAAAATTCCAAAAGTGAAGTCTTCCACCCGTCGCTGATCTCTCTCGATCGGTGGGTTGTAAATCGAGGGATGTCTTGTGAGGGCGGGACCGAGGGAGAGAACAATGCGCCAACACCTGCGACAGACCCTCTGATATTTCAAATGAAAATATCGCCACACGAGAATCGAACTTGCGTTCTTAGGAGAATTTCTCCCACGCCACCTCAAACCTTACTAACTCGCCTATATCCCAAGAGTGTCTAATATTTGTTTCTTAATTCTATGTACATCGACTTTCATTGCATAGTAGTACTAAAAGGAATTTAATATTACTGTTTTTAACATTCGTTTGGTTTAGTTTAAAAATTAGTATAAAATTAAGAGATCAAAGTTAACAATTGATTTTAACTATACATTTCATAAAACTCGAAATTTTTATCAATTTTTAAATCACATATTACCAACATTTTTCAAAAACTTTCTTAAACAGCTTCTTAATCAACTCCTCCAAGCTACAATTCCTTAGTTAAACAATGGAAGTCAACTAATTAAGAACATACGGAAAACAAAACTTAGTTAAATGGTTGGTAAAGAAATTCTCTTATTTTCATTTAGGGTCGGTAATTATATACGAATCCCTTTGCTTGCAAATAAACATCATGGTATTAGATTTACTTGCTATTTCTTTCCATACACAAGGAACATTTTCTATCATATCTCTAGTAATATTAGAATCTTCACAATTCCAGTACTCATGCACATTCCCTTATAAGTCTTTTGTCTAGGGATTATTTCGTGTGTTGTTAACTTACATTGTGTGCACTTGAAGTTTCGTCTCATAATAGACTTCTTTCGTGTCCCTAGCAATTTAAACTATTGAACTCCCCTTTAAGAAGAACTTACGTTGAATGTTGGTACTAATTGGACAAGTGCGAAAGAAATCCATTATTGTGAAATCTTCAGTAGACAATACGCAAGTTAACGACGCCGTTGTAAGAAAAAATTTAAGTGGTGGTGTTACAAAAAAACACGCCATTGGACATACAATTTGTAGTGATTTCATAAATAATAAATAAAAAGAAAAAATATTCTAAAGACTACTCATGTCTAAGTGCATGTGTTAGTACTAATGTAATTATTTTTTAAGTGATTATAAGTTTCAGTCTTATTGAATGTGTGTATAATAAGTAGGTAGGAAGTTATATGTCCTGTGAAATATGTGGATAAAAATTATGTTTGAATAATTCTATCAACTTAAATTTATAATTTAAGCTTAACCAAACGTACAAGCTGAATTATGTAGCTTTTGTGTTAGCACATAGCCCTTGATGTCTACGTCTCTAATTTCTACCCCTTCAATATCACTTGGAAAATTGATATGAAAACGTTAAATTCCTGTTTGGTGTTATATCCTCACAATATATATAAGAGCATGTTGTTAAAGTTACTATTCAACATTTCATTGAAAAAGACATCGTTTTGGGCACTAGAAAAACCACACCGTTTATTATTTTTTATTTTTTAAGATTCATGAAAACGACGTCGTTTGTGACTATGTATAAAAATAAATTTTGCCTCATTTGTTATGCCTTTTCTCTTTCTCTAAACATGGAAAAACTAGCACACCTTATTCTTTCCGACTTTGTTTGAGCTAAATCTCTAAAATAATCCATCCCAAATAGAAACTTCAAATTTTCATTCCTTTGATGCTTGTTTTATGGTTGTTCTACCCTAGATTGATGTCACACGGCGTATTTTATTTGGGTCGACAATTTTTTGAAATTATTCATTCAAATTTGTGGAGTTATTCATCTCTTGAAATTTTAGTTGTTGGTTTCTTGTTTTATGGTTGTTGTTTGAAAAAAGTAAATAAAGAAATTTCTCAGATCCATTCAAACTTGGACGGTTTGTGTCGTTTTGTTTCTTTTAGGTTATTTGTGGAGTTTGAGCATCGTTTTGCCCCTTCTCCTTTGCTTTGCCGGATTTCTCGATTCATAGTTATCAAAACTCTTAATTATTTTTTCCATTTTTCTTAGTTAGTTTTTTTTTCATGCATGTTTAGGTTATTTTATTATATTATGCAACAATAAAATCTGTTTGTTATCTCTTTTCATTTTTCTTAGTTAGTTTTGTTTAATTATTTTGGTAGTTTAGGTACAGTTTTGTGTTATATGCTATTTGGTATATTTTTTGGCGTCGATTTATGCTTATTTCTCCCATTGTCTTTCTATGCTTTGCTAGATTTTTCGATTCATAGAAATGAAATCATTATTTTTTTTAAATTTCTTTGCATGTTTAGATACAGTTTAGTATGTTATGAAACAATATCTAAAATTAATATCTTCTCGCTTTTGTGTTAACTGCTATTTGGTATATTTTAGTGTGTGGTTAGTTATATTTTGGAATTATTTATATTGTTATTGTTAATTACGCCTTCTTCTTTTTTTGTTTCTCGTTGTGTTTTGTGAAGCATTTGTTCGTGAGGCATTGTGAGGGTTTTTTTTTGTGCTGGTTGTTTTGGATTTCAAAAGTCAATTCATGTATAGTTGACTTGTTTTTGTCATTCGTTTGGCTGGTTTTACTTTGGTCTCATTGGTGAAATAAGATTAAATTATATGAAATTGGTAGTTTTACGATATCGTAGTTGCATTTTTTTTTTTTTTTTTTTTTTATGTTAGGTATAGATTCGTATATTTAAGATTAACCTGTTATAATTTGTTTATTTTTGCATGATGTATTGTTTAGTGTGACTTTATGTACAATGTTCTTAGTTTTGTATATTGTTGTTGTGAGAAATTGTATTTTTATTGATTTTTTGTTTGAGTCTACGTGTTGTGTTTTAATGGTTGGTGGACTTGTTACTGTTTTTTTTTAGTATTTTAGTATTTAGTATATTTTTCTATTTGAAATATTTAGAAAGCTTCAATCGTTTTTAAATTCACTAATTTATATGAACATAGAATATGAATAATGAGATACACTTTCTTTGTATTTTTTGGTGATTTGGAAAATAGATTGAACCATAAATCACTATTGTTATGTACAATAGATGAATCCAGAAATTAATGTGGAAACAAAAAAATAAATACGGAGGAAATGGCGAAAGGAGTTGTATGCCGAACATAAAAAATTTAAAAGACAGTACAAAGAACAATACTTCAATTTTTGATAAAGTAGAGGTCAATTCCAATAATGCAAGTAGTAGTTCAAATTTAACTAGTGAGTGTTAATATTTTTCTTAATAGAATATAGGTAATATACTATTTGTTATATTTGTTCTATAGACATTTAAAATGAAGTTTTGGTATTGTAGTCGAAGGACGTGATGACCAAAAATTCTTTGTTATGGAAAATAATATTTTGAAGATGGTGTAGATAATCACTATTTGTGTGAAAGAGAATCCCAACCTAATTTAATTACAACAATATTGATAGACTCTAAAAAATTAAATGTGTTACAAAATTTGAGATAACAAATATTCCTTTCAAACTTATGTATTACAAACACCAACAACTAGCAAACAATGTAGTGCCAAAAAAATTGAAAAAGAAAATAAATATTTTTGTTGTTGTAATGGAAAGTAAAATTATAGATCAATAGTGTTCCTAATGAACTATACAAGTTATATACTTTCAATTCAATTGAAACATTACATTTTAAAAATAATAGACGAAATTATAATAACCATTTTACATTTACATCATTTGGTATAAAGTTTGATAAAATTTGTTCACAAAAGGTCTCTACATATTTAGGGTTCAAAGACAAGTATATCATTATATAAATTTAATTTTACCAATTGTTAATAATCAATCTTATTTACGATTGTACTTTTATGATTGTGAGAATGAAATACAAAATAAGTTACAAAAATCAGATAAATGTTGTGAATCCATGTTGTACAAAATTATGGATATATTAATGATTAACCCTTTGTAAATTTTTTCGTTCTTTAAGTGATATGAATTGTTAGAAATTTGTAAAATACACATTAGATGTGACACATGACTTGATCGAAGGGTTTTAATACACCTTCTACATTACAAGTTGCTACAGTTTGAGTTGATGAAGATCCATTTGTAGATATTAGAGTTAGTGACATAGCAATTTATTATCATTTTAGTACTTCAAATTACATTACTATTTTAGTTATTATGATCCGCTTCAATATCTATTGTTATTTTTTTGTGTGTGAATTTGAATGGCATGAAGGAATTGAAAAGTGTACCTATAATTGCCATATAATAGAAAATCTGTTTGAAATAACATAAATTATGCGAACAAGTTCATAAAAAAAGAAAATACAAGTTATTATTAACAGCATAGTTTGTTTATTTACATTATGTTATTGTTTCATTTTTAAAATTTTCCATTTTACTTAGTTCTTTATTTATTTATTTGTAGCTTTGAAGAGGAAAAAAAAGATATTACAAGTATTTTGTCGAGAATATTCTTGTTTTCAAATTACAAGTACGAACTCCCGATAATTGTATTTTTCTTCATGTTGGTAGGCTTTTCCAACAATATGTTGTGAGTATGTATGTTAAGATTGAAACAAGTATATTAGATTATTTTGAAAAATCAAAACAAAATACTGTGACCGACAAGGAATTGTTGATAGTGTGAAAAATGGTGAAAAAGGGTTACAAAATTGATCGAAAAATTATTTTACCTTAATCTTTTCATGGGGACCTAGAGATATGAAAAAAAAAAACATATATGGATGCAATGACATTAATTCAAAGATTTAGTAAACCTATTATATTTTTAATAATAACTTGTAATTCTAATTGTGATGAAATAAAACAAGAGTTAAAATATAGCAATATAATTCAAAATAGACTCGATTTGATTGCGCGTATATTTAGAGTTAAATTAGAAGAATTAAAAGTTGATTTAATAAAGAAATTTTTTTGGGCCAATCGCTACTTATATTTCTCGTGATAGAGTTTCAAAAATAGGTCTTCCATATGCTCACTTTTTGTTAATTTTTAGAACATGTTTTAAAATTACCAATATTGATTTAATAGGTGAAATTGTATTAAGTGAAATACCCAATAAAAATAAATACCCTAATTTACTTTTATTATAGTGAAACATATGATGCACGGTCCATGTAGTGTATTAAATCTAAATAATGCTTGTATGAATAAAAAATGAGAGTGCAAAAATAAATATCCAAAACAATTTTCTATCAAAACTTATCTTGGTGATAATTCTTATCCAAATTATAAACGTCAAAATAATAATAAATCAATTACACTTAAAGAACAATTATTAGATAATAGATGGATTGTGCTTTATAATCCTTATCTATCTGTGAAATATAACTGTCATATCAATGTAGATATTTTCTCGAGTACTTAAAAGCTGTTAAATATTTATATAAATATGTGTAGAAAGGACATGATAGACTAAGTTTTTTGTGTGTAAATAACAATACAAGTGAAGATGTTGTAAATGAAATCGAAAGATATGAATCTAGTAGATGGATTTCTCTACCTGAAGCAATGTCGAGAATGTATAGATTTTTTTTAAGTAAAATTTCCCCATCAGTTATATCGCTGCAGTTACATCTTGAAAATAATCATTTAGTAACATAAAAATTGAGAGAATTTGTCTACAATTATTAATACAAATTATAGATAATAGACAATGTTAACAGAATTCTTTAACATGAATTTTACTAATGAATAAGTCAAAACACTATTGTATAAAGACTTTCTTCAATATTTTATATGGGATGCACAAAATAAAGTATCAACATCAAGATTAGAAGGAATAAGCGTTTGATTTTGTGGTTACGTAGGAATTTCCTGATTTTGTGATATTGGTGAATTTTCGTTCAATGGAGGTTCCAAATTTGGTGGTAAGATAGGAGAAAATCTAAAAATGGAGAGTCGGAACTTGGTGGTTGATATGATGAATCTGCATTTGAAGGAGCACTAGGTAAGTTTCTTGCAAACCATTCATCCAAATTAGGAAAATTAGTGAGAGATAAATTATTAGAAGATGTAGGGGAAGGATTATCTTTAGGGTAATTATATTACCACAACATTATTTGTTAAGTACACTACATTTTAATTGTAATGAAAGTTTCTAACTATTGGTCACTTTTACATTTATATCTAACCTTTTTTTAGCAAATTTTTATTATCAAACTATTAATTTGCACATCTTATATTTGTCTTTGATGATGATTTTTGTCCAAAAAATCATCTAGGAGGGCGTAAATTTTTTTTTTTTTTTTTTTTTTTTGCCTCTAATATTTTTACATAATCAAAATAAATAACAAATAAGAAAGTTTGACAAAATATTTTTTCCTTATTTCAATGCATATCATAA
Source organism: Forsythia suspensa (assembly GCA_023638005.1). Lineage (NCBI taxonomy): Eukaryota > Viridiplantae > Streptophyta > Magnoliopsida > Lamiales > Oleaceae > Forsythia > Forsythia suspensa. Next base: position 30,332,883 of record CM042666.1, on the reverse strand, counting down.
GAATATTTAGATAAAAATCTTCATAGGGGACAAGATGTGAAAACTAAATAAAAGTTAATGATAAAAATACTATGAAAAAAAGTTAGAGACATAAGTATCTAAATATCAAAAGTTAGGGGACACAGACACAATTAAAATGCAGTGTGGAATATAAAAAGTGTAGTGTAAATATAATTACCCTTATCTTTAAATAAACAGGAAAAATGGTTTTCGTTAAAGACCACATGGTGTGAGATATATAAACACGATTTGTATTTTTATCTAGGGGAAATTAGTACAAATGGTCCCTAACTTTTATTTTTTTGCACAGAAGTTTCTAATCTACGTGTTTTGATGCATGATTGGTCCTTATTTGATCACAAAAGACAAATATGCTCTTATTTTTAATTAAAAAAATTTTTAATTGGATTCCTAACATTTGCAAAAAGTGCAAATGGATCCGATATTTTAATTTTTTATAAAAAAATAAAAGAAACTAACAAATTGATAATATACTAAATTATTTTGTATATTTTACGAACTATTATAAAATAACTAAAATTTAAGTTCATAATTATTAACAAACATATTAATTAAAATTATTTTATTATTATTAAGCAATCATATTATTTAAAATTTAAACCTTAATTTTATCATTATAACATAAAAGAAAAATAATTTTGTCACAAACTTGATGCTCAAATATTTTTATTTAATTGAGTTATTCGTTTACTAACTACAAGTATTAGAGCTCAAATTGTATTTTTCATATTTTAATTTATCGTTCAAAAATAAATTAATTTTTGTTAGTATTTTATATTAAAAAGACATAATAAGATTGATTCAATGTCATAAAATTATATACACCATTTTGTTATTTATTTAACTTAATTTTATTAAAGTTTTCACATCACATAGCAATTACAAATACCTAAAGCGCAATAATTTTACATTTTTCTTTTATGAAAAATTTAATTGACCCGATTGTAGTGATATATTTAATATGATAAATTAAATATTATTTAATAAATGTATCGGACATATTTGCACATTTTATAAAGGTCAGAAATCCATTTGCAATTTTTTTAAATTAAAACTAATGGTATTTTTGACTTTTTCATCACAGTTGCACACCAAAACACATAGGTTAGAGACTGTTGTGCCAAAATACAAAGGTTATAGACCATTTTCACACTAAAGAAAAATGTTAGGGACCATTTGCGCAAATTTCCCTTTTATCTAGGCATCTATAACCTTAGAAGATTGGAGCAATAAATAAATGGTGAAAAAATAAAGAACAATAGGTTTCATACATGTTCGTCTCAATGTGAGACTACGTCCTGTCTTCAACCGCTACAGTAATTTCACTATAATGAATGATGATTTTTATTTTCAAGAGATGAGTCCCATATATAACAATTCGATGAAAGATCCCTAGTTAAAATAAAATTCTAAGACAATCGAATGAATGTTCACTAATGAAATTCTAGCAAAATCTTGAAAACAACCTTACTTAAGCAAATAGATATATTAAGTGTAGACAAAATTAAATTAAACCATGAACTTAACATAACCTTTATGCAATGGACTATATCCTATAAATACACAAGGAACTGTTTTCTTATAACATTTATGCGTTCCTGGAGTTTTTAAATAAGGAAAGCATTGAGAGCCGAAAATACGTAAGCCAAAGTAATCAGGATCCTTACCAAATTTTTTGAAACAAGGAGTTTCCTTATCAGTGAAGAAGATAGGCAATCTATTAATTAGGTAAACTGCCGTTGGGAATCCATCTACCCAGAATTTGAGAGGAAAGTTTGCATGGAAGAGCAAAGTCAACCCTGTTTTGACGATATGGCGTATCTTGCATTCAGCAAGGCCATTTTGTTCTAGCGTATACGGGCAAGAAATCTAATGTATGATTCTACATATACCCAAGTGATTTCTGAACTTATTGGAAGTGAATTCTCCACCTCCATCACATTGAAAAAATTATATTTTCCTGTAAAAAATTATCATTACAAGAGCTTGAAACTTAAGAAAACATTGAAAAAAGTCAGATTTATTTTTTAAAGAATATAACCAAGTATAACTAGTAAAACCATCAACAAAAATCACACAATATTGGAATTTTTGATAAGAAATGAATGGGGCAGGTCCCCATAGATTTTGATTTATTAACAGAAAGTTTACAACGTTTCCCAAGTTGGCAACTATTACAAATGGTATTTTTGGTCAACTAATGTGATACATTTATAACTTTCTTATTCTCTAAATTTTGCAAGAATTGTAAAATGGGATGTCCTAAGCAAGCATGCCATATTTCTGAAGAAACTCCTAGGGATTTGACTACAGCAAAAGCTTTAAGTTGTCCTCTCTTAAGTGCATACAGACCTTCTTGTCTATGTCCTTTCGCCAGGATTTGGTTCTTCTGATCCTTAATAACAAACTTGTTAGAACTAAAAGTAATAGTGCAAAAATTGTCATCAATAAGTTTACTCACAGATAACAAATTCTTTTTAATTTCTGGCACTACTAAAACATTATTTAATGTGAGGTGTTGAGCAAAGCTTTTCCTGTGTGTAATAGGCAAAGCTTGTCCATTACCAACAAAAATAGAATTATTACCGAAGTAAGGTTTTAAAATTTTAGGTTACCTCACCGATTCGTCATGTGAGCAGTAGCACCAAAGTCAACATAAAAATTTGGATAATTGTTACGCCCCAATCCCACGTGGCACTCTGCGTGGGACAAGGTCAAAGTCAAACATGTTCAACAATCTGCCACCTCATCTCCGAGGCTGTATCCGCCGAGGTTTGAAGGTTAATATAAATAATTCTTTTTACCGAGGCGGTAGGGACGATGAGACTATATGTGTCCGACCCTTGTTGCGTGCTGAAAAAGCTTTCCCTGCCAAACCTACTATTCAATCATGAAAAGAGAGATGGGACAACTGCGAATCGGCACTGTCACAATCATAGTCTCTTGCTTACGGTTGAAAGGAACTTACGATTAAATGCCAATGATGGGACACCCAAGACATGACCCTAGAGCTCTCCTGGATCAAGCCACATGTCATGCAATCAAGGAGGACAATCTAGTAGATTTTGCCTATAAATACCCAACTCATTTCTACAAGGAAGGAATGTTGAAATCTTTACTCTCACAAGAAATATCAAGTCTTCTATACTAATTATTCTTCAAGTGTTATAACCATCTGAAAAATCGTTAGTTAGGGGCCATCAAGCTATTACCTCTACCATACTGTGTTTTTCTTTATCTTTTGTTACATATCCACCCAATCCTAGGCTTATTTACGTGGTTGAATAAACTACGTGGCAGTCCAAGCAAGAGGAGAAATACACGCAGGAAGAGGATGCGTGGAGTTCCTGTTGGCAACCATTTTTGGAGGTCAACAATCATCTTCATTGTTCAGATTCATGGCTGCAAAAGCTTCTTGGACATTTTCACCTTCCGTGTCATAGTTATACATGTAATAGCATTTAACTTGTAGTGACTTTACCTCATAAAATATTTAATTTTGTCTTTGATACCACTCCAATTACTGCCGCGCCTAACTCTGCGCACACGCCACAAAAAAGTTATTATTTTTATTTTTGAAATTATAATCAAATTTTTGCTCATATTTATATAAATATATTTTACTATAGTCAGTAATAAAGTATAATTTTAAAAACGAAAGAAAAAGATAATATCCATTTGCTTTCGATATGTAGTCAAAACTATTGTTCTTTACAACTAGTAATGACGCAACCAAATATTTACAATATCAAAAGAACAAAATAATATCTGTCAATTCCAAAGAATTGAAGAGACAGTCGGCGGTGGGGTGGTAGCCAGATCATTTTTCAAACATAATATGTACATACATTTACACTACCTACTAAGTTACTATATACAAACTAAAACAGCAAACAAAAGGAAATCATTCGACAACCCTCAATCATGTGGATGAAGTGGCTACTTAAAGAGTCTAAACTTCTATTATAGTATATATATAGTTGTTCGGTGAGATCCCGCAAGCGTACGAGTTCGTTGACAAGTAATAGTAAAAAGTTAGTAAAAGAGTATCGTTCCCACGAGGATTTAGACTTTAGCTTAATTTCGACCAATTCGAGCTTAAATCGAATACACACAATAAATATTTGGATTAAAAAGTATGAAATTCTCTAAACTATAACTACTATAACTACCAGCAAATATGATTTTTGGAGAAAAATCAAATAAAGAAGTTATGCTAGGAATCTGACTCCACCATTAGTATCTATTTTAATCCTTGAAATCCCACGTTCTAATCCAATTTATGTTCAAATTGATAATCGATAATCCTACATTATCTAATAATCTTTTTCGAGTAGAATTAAACTTATTTTTATATAAGTTCTAAAATATTCCTATTTTAAATACGAATATACAAAAACGCTTTCAATATCAAGATTATCAAATTTGATTGCACAAAGTATAGAAAATTATTCATAATCTCTATAGGACTTAGTGTTTAAAACCATAATGAGCTAATCTATTTTAAACCTTTCGGAAACAAAAATAAATCACAAACACGTTCAAACGGTGATCAATCATTCAAACGGATATTAAAACCATGGCATAAATCAAACAAACACAAATTAAGATTAAAAACGGAAACGAGAATTCTTAAATTAAAACTTCAACATATGGTTTACATCATCATTTTTAGTATAAAGAGTTTAGCCCATCATATTTGATTTACAAAAACACATAATAAATAGAGAATTCATCACCGAAATATTTAATTGTAAGAAGAACTTTGAAGATTAAATTGGCCCTCTTGAATGTCTTCAATGTATTGCCCAAGAATCCCAAATTTCTCTTGCTTAAAATCTCAACAATCTTGCCCGGATAAAGAAATTTTTGTAAAGATCTTGTGTTTTGCCTTCTTGTTCTCTCAAAATTCGAATCTCCAATCGTTATAAGAGTTTTCTTATTTATATGGGTTCAATTAGGGTTGAATTTCGTGCCCAAAGTCTCCAAAATCTTTCAAAATAGATTTTAACCTAAATAAGTGTTTGGCCGTGGATCGTCCGCTCGAGCAGGTGCCACGGCACCCGCTCGAGCCAGACGAATCGAGCAGATTTTTCGGTGAAGGTCCGCTCGAGCGAACCTCTCGACCGCTCGAGCGGACGAGTTCTGTCCCACCGCAACTATTTTCAAACGGCAATAACTTCTTGTAGGAAACTCCAAATTGCAATCCATAAAAAGCATTGGAACCATAATTCAATTATCTTTCCAATGGTTTATCATTTGCCTTATGATGATGTTTGTACCAATGGTTGTGGTCTTATTTCTCCATATGTTTCGGTTGTAGTTTCTCAATTTGCTTTTTTTCAGCTTTTCGGTGTTTGATCTTTCACTTCAACTTTTCATTTTCACTCCAACACACCTTAAATCTATTAATTTTATCTTATTTCTCATCTTCTAATGTTTGACTCTTGATATTCACTTCAAAACTCAATTTCTTTTCATTTACTCGTCGATTTCACCAATGTGACTTGAGTTTGGATATTTTATCCTAAAATTACAAAATGAACAAAACTCAATAGATATCGGCTCTAAAATACTTAGAATTATACAAAAACTCTTCATTAAGGAATCAATATAAGTGTATAAATTATACTTATCAAACCCCCAAACTTGAACTTTTGCTTGTCCCGAGCAAAAATAAGATAAAACAAAAACTCAAATGCATATAAAGAAAAAAATGTGCACACCGTTGGACTTCTTACCACTTTTGCCTATAGTATAGATCTAATCATTTAATTTAAGAAAAAGATCCAAATACTGCTATATAAAAGATTTTAACACTTATCCAATGTTCGATTTGTGTGTGTGTGTTAATAGCTATTTCGGTCATTACTTTAATTTGGATAAAGTTATGCAAACAAATAGATTCTTAAGTCTTTCAATCCCAACCCTTAATGCTCATATTTTCTTTTCTCCTCTCATAAATTTAACACTATATTCAAGTATCTATCACTTCTCCCCAATAGCTTTCAACCAAGGCTAGACTAACATTTTAGTCTTTATTCTCAAGCTAGAAGAATCTAACTGATTAAGGCAAAGTTTAGACAGGTAATGATTCTCCACGATGTCAAGAGTTCTAATCTCTAGGTCTTCACTAAGCAAGTCAAACTAACTAGGCTTCTAAATCTCTTTTCTTGTCCAAGACTTAGTCAGACAATTGCAGTACTTTTATTTCGTTTCTTGCTACTGCTTTTCTTTATACTTTTTTTATTCACCACAGTTGGTAGTTTTCACTCTAATACTGAGGCAACCCTCTTCCATGGTAGATCGTCTCCTATATATTGTTGATACATATGGCCAAATTACTCAAAGTTAGCTTTCACACATCAGTATAGGCAACTTTTTCCTCTTGGCGTGCCTTGACAAGTGCAATGTCTTTTATTGGAACTGAAAGTTGGGATTATAATTTTAGAAAATAGTCAATGCCTAGTTTCAACCCACAACTTGAAATAATTATAAATTTTCTTAATAAAGGCTGAATCATTACTTCTCTAAACTATCACCGTTATCATCTCAATCACCCCAACTTATTCTCAAATGTTGGTTTAGTGAATTTTTCAACCGGTACATGGAAATCAAAAACAATATCTAAAGTCTTAAACCCAAGTCTCCATTACATCACATAACTTGTCTCCAAACTTAAGCAACAACAAAAATAGCTATGTGCTCAAAGTAGTCTTAAGTCTTACATGGATAAGGAATTTTAACAAAACTGAGCACATTGTAGCAATACTCAATCATTTTTCAACAATTAATCTTAGACCAAATAGAAATCATAATAAGCTAGTAAGTTGTCCAACTATGTTACACAAATAAAATATTTTTGACTTTTTGACTTTTGTTTTGTTTTTTTTTCAATTTTTTTGTTTTGTTTTACACTACATACTCGGATAAATAAAAATAATAATAAAAACTTGACTTAACAAATCGACTCCACCCCCAAACTTAAATCAACATTGTCCCAATATAAGTTTGAAGACAAAGTATTAAAATAGAGAGAAGGATCACGATACTCCCCTTGTATTCTCCTTTATGGATAGAATATTTGAGCACTTTGAATCGACCATTCTATTTCTCCCAAACTTATAATGAATCTTCCAAGTGCTTTGGAGCATTTTTTTGATTAAAAATATTTCATCGAACACTTTGTGAGTCACCTACAAAATCAAAAATATATTATGTACAAAATGATGACGACAACCTATATGTAAAATTCTACTTAAAACTATTACTTAAAAGCAAGTAAATAAAAAGGTTAGAAATTGGGTTGCCTCTTAATAAGCGCTAGTTTAGAGTTGTTAGCTTGACTTTGTAACAATCGTTTCACGCACTTTAAATAGTACTTTGGAAGACTTGTTTTGCTTGCATCTTTTGACTTTGCACAATTTTTCGTTTATCCTCAAAAATTTGAATTTGCGCTCCTCATAAAAATATGATCTTAGTTTAGCACATTGCTCAAATACAACTATGAAAATTTCAACTTCCTCATCGACCTTGATCACAAAATCAATTTTAGAAGAAAGAGGAGAGTCGAAGAATTACTTGATAAGTACAACATCATTAAATATCACTTTTACATTTTGCCCATTTAACTTAACTTTCTCGGATAATCTTCTTCTTTAATTGGTTCTTCATTTGGTTGGATGACATGTCTATTATCCAAAATCTCGGACAGTTGCTCATCACTCCTTGTTGTAATGCTTGGCATGTGTTCCATTGGGTTGGCTTCAGTGTCGCTTGGGAAGGTGCCTTGTGGACTCTCTTTCAATACATTTATCATCTGCCCAAGTTGATTCTCTATATTTTTCAAAGTTGAATATTGTCTCTGTCCTAATTCCTTTATGGATTCATTTATTCGTTCTTGATGCTGATTTTTTATCAACTGAGCGAGATCCTCTTCCCATAATCTTTTCTCCTCTTACGGTATTCTTCTTTGACCTTTGGTATTGTACCAAGAATAGTCGAGTGATTTTCCCAATCTTGATTGTAGGTATAGGAGTAGGGACAAGGACTTTGTGTGACTAGTACTACCCATACATCTCCAACAAGCATGTCGTCATCATCAATCTCAAAAGTTGCATCATATCTCGCTATATTAGTCTGGTGCATTTCAAAGACATCTCCAACAAGCATGTTTTCCTCATCGTCTGTCATCTTGCGTTGTTGTTTTTGGTGTATTTCTCTGTCCTCTTCTTCGATGACAAAAGGTTATTTTGATCTCAAGATCAAATGGCAAAAGGTCCGGATCTTCCAAATCTTGAATAAAACGACTGTAACTGCCTAAAAAGAGCAAAAAGAAGTACGGGAGCAAACAAAGAAAAATAATAATTATAAAAAGAAAAATTCGAATTCAAGCTAAAAATAACAAAACTTAAGCTAAAATTATTAGTACCCAACGACAGCGCCAAAAACTTGTTTGGTGAGATCCCGAAAGCGTACGTGTTTGTTGACAAGTAATAGTTAAAAGTGAGTAAAAGAATATCGTTCCCACGAGAATTTATACTTTAGCTTAATTTCGACCAATTCGAGCTTAAATCGAATACACAAAATAAATGTTTAGATTAAGAAAGCATGAAATTCTCTAAACTATAACGACCAGCAAATATGGTTTTTGAAGAAAAAAAAAGTAAAGAAGTTATGTTAGGAATCTGACTCCACCATTAGTATCTATTTTAATCCTTGAAATCCTACGTTCTAATCCAATTTATGTTCAAATTGACAATTGATAATCCTAAGTTATCTAATAATCTCTTTCGAGTAGAATTAAACATATTTTCATACAAGTTCCAAAATATTCATATTTTGAATATGAATATACAAAAACGCTTTCAATATCAAGATTATCAAATTTGATTACACCAAGCATAGAAAATTATTCCTAATCTCTATAGGACTTAGTGTTTAAAACCATAATAAGCTAATCTATTTTGAACCTTTCAAAAACAAAAATAAATCACAAACACGTTCAAACGGTGATCAATAATTCAAACGGATATTAAAATTATGGCATAAATCAAGATTTCACAAATTAATATTAAAAACAGAAACGGAAATTCTTGAATTAAAACTTCAACATATGGTTTACATCATCATCCTTAGAATAAAGAGTTTAGCCCATCATATTTGATTTACAAAAACACATAATAAATAGAGAATTCATCACCTGGAATATTTAATTGCAAGAAGAACTTTGAAGATTAAATTGGCCCTCTTGAATGTCTTCAATGGATTGCCCAAGAACCCCAAATTTTTCTTGTTTGAAATCTCAATAATCTTGCCTGGATGAAGAAATTCATGTAAAGATCTTGTGTTTTGCCTTCTCGTTCTTTCAAAAATTCGAATCCCCAATCGTTATAAGATTTTTCTTATTTATATGGGTCCAATTAGGGTTAAATTTCGTGCCCAAAGTCTTCAAAAATCTTCCAAAAATAGATTTTTGACCTAACTAAGTGTTTGGCTGCAGATTTGTCCGCCCAAGCGGGTGCCACGGCCGCTCAAGCGGACATAACGAGCAGATTTTCTGCTGAAGATCCGCTTGAGCGAGCCTCCGGCCTGCTCGAGTGGACAAAGTTATGTCCCACCGGTGATTGATTTTCGAACGGCCATAATTTTTTGTAGGAAACTCCAAATTGCAATCTGTAAAAAGAATTGGAACCATAATTCAATTATCTTTCCAATGGTATATTATTTGCCTTATGGAGATATTTGTACCAAAGGTTGTACTCTAATTTCTCCACATATTTTGATTGTAGTTTCTCAATTTGCTACTTCGACTTTCAAGTGTTTGATCCTTCACTTCAACTCTTCATTTTTACTCCTACATACCTTAAATCTATTGATTTTATCTTATTTCTCATCCTCTAATGTTTGACTCTTGATATTCACTTCAAAAACTCAATTTCTTCTCATTTACTCGTCAATTTCACCAATATGACTTGAGTTCATGAATTTTATCCTACAATCACAAAAATGAACAAAAACTCAATAGATATCTACTCTAAAATACGTAGAATTATACAAAAAAATCTTTATTAAGTAATCAATATAAGTGTATAAATTACACTTATCAATAGTCCCAGACGTCTATATACGCCTCCAATTGTTCTTCTTCATCCAACAATGTATAAAATCTTGTATAATGCCGCCTAGTCCAAATGATGCATATAGTCGTGCAACAAGAGAAATCTAGGCACGCTTAGTGTGCCCATCTCTTCCAGTATATCTCATTGGCATATATAGTACAAAATACGATATATGAACAATAGCATTCTAGTAAATATGATGATATGATAATGTCGAATGAAATGTCAATCACCCATGGGTCCAAATCCCACATTATAGTGTCTTGTATGAGCTCAATTACAATATGACCAATAATAAGCGCGCACCATCTACCGATGCATGTGTGTCCGTCATGGTCTCATATCGACTTAAAAGGCTACACCGATAGGAATATAATATAATAATTAAGCACGGCTGCGCGTATACGGTACTTGATATGTCGCTACGTAGTCCCTAGGACACTAAGAGACCTACGATACCGCCGGTACATCTCGGCTCCGAACCTCCAACACCCTTTTGTTAGCCCCCTTTAATAACCATTGGGGCTTTCAGCAAGTGTATATATTTGGAGAGAAGTTAAGTACGGTACACTAAAACGGGATTCACGCATCAATGTGCTCAATATGAATGCCAATGCATATATCTTAGGTTAGGGAGATCGACTGGCTCCCATCAATGCTCATAAAAGATCACCAAGTTTTATAGTAATAACATATAATCGTCACATATCATCATTAACAAATATTTTGCATATCATAGTATTTTGCATTGTAGTACATTAACTATTGGTTACAGCGTCTGGATCTATTTTCAAAAATATAATTCTTTGTTAATTAATCTAAAAAATATAACTTATTTCGACTCATAAGCTTCAACCAGAGCCAACAGGGGTTTAATGACTAAAAAATGGGGTTTGAAAGGTAGACAGAGTTTGGAGTCGGCCCAAAAAGGATAAAGAGAGAGGGGGGCCGAGTAACAAGGTTGGATAGGGGGTTCGACCCTTGGGGGGACCCTTGGAGGGATCGACCACTTCGGTGAAACTATGACGGGGGTATATTATTTCTTGAGGGTCATTTTCTACTATTTTATAAAATTAAAATGTTTAAAAAGGATAAAAAATATATTTTTATGAAGAAGGAGCTAGCTTCTAACTTTTTCAAAATCAACTGACCACTCTCCTATTTATACGAGGGACTAGGGTTTAACATTAATAATTTATTTTCAGTAACTTCATTTTTGACATAGGGTAAAAGTTACAATTAAAATTTCATTTCCTCTTAATAGAGAAAACGCGTTTTTTTTTTAAAAAAATGTTTCCAATAAAATCCCTAAAAATTCTTAGAAAGCTCCTAAAATTCCTAAAAATTTTGAGAAAAATCCGGGACGTTATATAACTGCAGTGTGATTGGTTTCTCCACAAATCTGGCAGGCTGGTTGATTTGTATTTTGCTGGCTTTGTTGCACTTTCCAATTGTTGTTATTGAACTTCGATTGATTTCGAAAGGATTGAGGTTGATTGTTGTTGTGAGGTCGATTTTGAGGGAAGGAATTAGAACCTATTCCTTTAAAGTTACCTTTTCCTCCATGGTGACCTCTTCCTCTTCGTCTTTGTCTGAAGAATGCTTGATTATGATTGAGTTGTTGCCTTTCCTCTCAAATATACACTTGCTCAAAATTCTGTACCGACATGATAAATTGATTAAATGATAGATATGGTGGTTTTGAAAAACAGCAATCCTAAATTCTTTGTATTTGTCTCCAAGTCGTTGTGAAACTTGGAAAACTTTGTCACCATCCCCCAGAGGTTTTCCAATAGCTGCAAGTTTATCACATATCTCCTTGAAGTTTCGAATATATTCATCAAGTGAGAGAGTCCCTTTGGATAAGGCATATAAGCCATTCTTCAATGGAGCTTCATTCTCTTCAGTGTCGGGAAACAGTTGCTCTTGGAGTGATTTCAAAAATGAGTAGGCTGTATCTACACCAAAAATCATGTTGCGAACTTCTTCCTGCATGGTTACAAGAAGCCAGGACATAAGAAAACCATCACTGTTGATCCATGGATTAAGGTTTGAATTTTTTATTTTCTTTCCAGCAGAATGATGATTTCATCTGCTGGTTTTTGAGGATCACTGATGTGGTGTTCTATTCATATGCTCCGGATCAAGGGAAGTATTTGAGAATTCCAAATGAGAAAATTTGTGGTAGATAATTTTATGGAGATGAAGCTAGAGAATTGATGGAAAGATTGGATGGATTGTTTGGGTTCTTCGAAGGAAGACATTTCCTTTTTAAGCTCTGATACAAAAATGAATTTTAAAAATAAGAGAATGAATTGGAAAACTCTATGTTGTTATATTTGCAGAAGATTACAGCAGATTTATTTAATGGATGATAAGTACATTTTGTGCACTTGTTCGAGCTTTTAAACTAAGTTTTTACTCTGTTATTTTATTAATTTTCTACTTAATTTATTGTATTTTCCTTTATATTTCAGTTTTGAACCTATTTAATTGCAAGTGGAGAAGAATTGATGAAAATAGCAATAAATTGGAAGATATTTTGAAAGTATGGGATCAAATTATGCTCAATCGAAGCTTAAAGGACCACATTGGAGGTTATTAAAAGTGTTGAGGACTAAAGAAGACAAAATCTAAAGTTGGAAGACAAAAAGGCACGAAATTGAAAAATCAAGTTGGGCGAACTGCCAGCACCTCAAACAAATAGCAGAGAAGAATATGCATACACGGGAGATCGCCCAAGAGCCTGTGATTGTCTTGGGCGATCACCTAGTGTAATTTTGGCAGCGTGAATTTTGTTTCATTTTTACGTCCTAATCCAATTAGGAAATCTTTTGGCCCGCGAATTTATAATATTTTGGAGATCTTTTGGGCACTATTAAGGAACTATAAATATGAGTTATTAACTCATAATGAAGAGCCAAAATTTGAGAGAAAAATAAAAGATGAATCAAGAAACGAAGATCAAGATTTACTCTTCCAAGAATTCAACGAAGATCAAGTTCAAGATTTTATCTTTTGAGTTTTCTTCGTTTCTCGGTTGATGAATTTTCTCTTTTATTTTTCTTATTCTTAGTATGCTAGGTTAAACTATTTTGTGTTAGGATTACGATGAAACTTGTAGTTTAAATTCTTCTATTTAGAAACTTGATTTTTCACGATTTGCATCAATATAGTTTTGAATAACTAATTTTGATTTCTTTTCATCTACAATTATATACGTAGTAATTGTATGATTCTTGTAGTTTATTTTACTATCGAGAGATCGAAAATAGGCTAGACATTATTTTAATTATCTTAAAGTTCGATATGAGATAGAAATATACCGCTATACTTTATGTAATCTTTAATTATCCATAGAAACTTAATGCATTCTTGTGTATTCGCATTCGTCATAGAGATATAGTCGGATCATACATACGAATATGTTTGATTTTATTCGAGAAAAACTGTTAAACGATTTAGGGATATTGATCGCAATAAGGGATATACTTTGTCAAAATCAAAAATCAAGATAGAGGAATTGACAGTTATAAGTGGATTCGGGATCCTAGTACTTTTTTTTTTCAAAGTTAAAGTAATTTTTATCAAATTTAATCTTTTACTTATTTGAGTTTAAATATTCTTAGTTCAAATTTTAATTAGTTCTTAAACAACCAAATTTCAAAAGTTAACATATTCAGTTAAGGTTACTATAATTGAATTAAACTATTAAATCCACAATAGATACGATGCTTGAACTCAATATCCATTATATTACTTGTATCGATCCGTACACTTGCGAATATTAAACACAAAATTGTTAACAAGTTTTTGACGCCGCTGTCGAGGACAACATGCTTTTCGGATATTTCATGGCAATGCACCAGGTAATATAGCGAGATATGATGCAACTTCTGAAATTGATAAGGACAACATGCTTTTCGAAGATTCATCGCAATGCACCAAGCTAATATAGCGAGACATGATGCAAGTTCTGAAATTGATGAGGACAATACGCTTTTAAGAGATTTCATCGCAATGCACCGGACTAATATAGCGAGACATGATGCAACTTCTGAAATTGATCAGGACAACATGCTTTTCAAAGATTTCATTGCAATGCACCAGACTAATATAGCAAGACATGATGCAACTTCTTAAATTGATGAAGATGACTTGAAGTATTTGTCCCTACTCCTACACCTTTTCAATTGACACTGAAGCCAACATAATAGAACATATGCCAAACATTAAAACAAGGAGTGGAGAGAAACTGTTCGAGATTTTGGATAATAGACATGTTATTCAACCCGAAGAAACACCGATTAAAGAAGATGATTATGTGGAGAAAGAAAAGATGATCCTAAATGGAAAAAAATAAAAAAGTAACATTTAAGTGTATTGCACTTATCAAGCAATTCTTCGATTCTCCTGTTTCTTTTAAAATTGATTTTGTGATCAAAGTCGATAAGGAAGTTGAAGTTTTCGCAGTTGTGTTCAAGCAAGGTGCTAAACTACAATCATATCTTTATGAGAAGCGCAAATTCAAAATTTTGAGAATAAACGAAAAATAGTGCAAAGTCAATAGATACAAGCAAAACAAGTCATTCAAAGTACTATTTAAAGTACCGTAAAACAATTGTTACAAAATTAAGCTAACGACTATAAATAAGCGCTTAATAGGAGGTAACTTTTTTTTGTATCCTTATTAATTAATTTAGGATAAATAATGCATTAATTTTTTATATATTGTTTATTACACTTACAAAGCCTCACCATGTCAACTGCGGGATGCTCCCATTTGCAAGACGCATGGATAATATATATGACATCATCTTTCGACTATGAGTCATAGCACAACATCTAAGTTCACTTCAGCCGGACATTCAACCAGCCAAACCTATCTTCTCCACATCTACTTGTGGGGAGTAACTGATCACTTCTCTCATTTATTTGCTTATTTTTGCTATTACATTGGGGACAATGTAATGATTTAGTTTGGGGATGGGATAAGTATCATGATACTTATTTGATAAATTTTAAATCTGCTTACTATTCGGGTTTGAATAACTTAAAAAAAAATAAAAATATTGTTGAAAGGCCTGCTGCCAATAATAGTAATATTTGTTTGAAGTTATATACATTTTTAGTTAGAACGTGGGACAACACCTAAACTGTGTTTTACTTGAATACTTATCCATATTAGACTAGATTAATAAAACACATAACCAATATTGACTTATCACTTATATGAGAACATAACTTGAGTGTATGTGTTGATATGGTTGACTTATGTATGGGGGTATTAAAGTTAGTACATGTGTTTGTAGAATTTTGATAGTTTGAATTTTCTAGGTTTCATCTTTGGTTGAATAAGTAGTAGTCAAGGAATCTAAACCGAGACACTACTCACTTGTTGATAATAAAATAAAATATTTGACTCGAGCCTGATGACAATATAGTGTGTGTGTTTTCTTGCCTTTTGTTGTTTTTTTTTGTTAATCCAATGCAAGAAACTAAAAAAAAAAAAAAATTCACAAGGCAAGAACTAGAAAAGAATTAGCTTTGGTGCCTTAATGGATTTTGCCCAAACAATTCTTGAATATTTTTGGTGCAAGAAAAGATTTTTTTTTGATCGATTCTAAGATGTGATGAATCCAAACAAGAAAATAAAAAAAATACTCTTATGAAATAATAAATAACGAAAGAGAGTTTTAAATTTTTTTTGGATATGACTTTAGATGAAATTGAAGGAAGCAAAAAAAAAAAAAAAAAAAAAAAAAAAAAAAAAGAAAAGAAAAGATAGAACCCGATTTTAGAGCAAAAACTCTAATACTAACTGATGCAAACTCATGAAGATTGAATTTTGGAACCCACAACAAAGATATATAATGAATCCAAGAAAACTAAAATCAAGTTGTAAGACATTAACCCGATTATTTCTTGAATCTACATTTGTTTGTTGTAGTACAAGCATAGTATGTTTCTTCTTGAATGACAAACTTTACTACCAAGGAGATTCTTCTTTGCCATGGAAGGGAGAGTTCGATTCTCATTTTGGAAGTCTATTGAACCATCTTTAAATATCTAAAAGGATTGATTTAAAACATAAAACCAATCAAAAGTTGAAACATTGAACAAAAAGAATTATTGAAAACAAGACTAAGAAATCAAGAAGATATTGGCATAAGTAGCATACAAATTTTAGTGTGGAGTAGTAGAAAGTTAGATGAATCATGAATTTTTTTTGATAAAATTGAATTGAATTTTTAAAAGAGTTTTGTGGAATGAAAGAGATAAGAATGGTTTGAACGTTTAAAAAGAGTGAACACTCAAAAAATGGATCATTCTATTAAAAAGAGTCTTGCTTTCTATTATAGAAAAATTTATTTAACTCCCTTGAAAAATAGAAAATTCTATTACAAATCGGTATGATCAAATAATTAATTTGAAATTAAAAATATAAATTAACGGTATTTATGCAAATAAATAAGTATTTATGAAAAAATTAATATGTACTAGTATATTTTAAATTAAAAAGAAAAAGAAAAAAGAGGTAAAGTGCCTAGTTTTCCCAAACTTAGGGATGGCAACGGGCCGGGTCGCTCCCCCTCCCCCGTCGGGGAATTTTGACCCCCATACCCGCCCCGTTCCCCGTTTAAATCGGGGCGGGTCGGGGTCGGGGTCGGGGTCGGGGCGGGGCGGCTTACCGCCCCGTTTTCTGCCCCGTTTATATATTTTTTTTAATTTTTTTTTTTGTAACCATTATTTTCAAAATTAAAAATATTTAAAAAAAAAATAGTATTTCGGGTCGGGTTCGGGGTGGGGCTACTCCGCCTCGAACCCGTCCCGAACCCGCCACGGGTAATTTTCCCCGCTCCGTACCCGACCCGAATACCCGATTATCTGGGGCGGGAAAATTTTAAACGGGGCGGGGGACGGGGGTCGGGGTACCCAAACTGGTATATGATCAGCTTTCCTAAAGTCCAGTCCACTCTCAATACATTGTAACGGGCCAACAGATTCCAAGAGAGCTTCCCAATAGCAAACCTGTAAAAGAACTGGTCGTGAACCCGAATCCTATAAGAATTTCGGGTTCTCAATTGTTTTAATTTCGAACCCTAGGTCTGCAGTCTGCTTAAAAGATAATTTCGAGCAACGGAGAGGTCCAATTTCATTCTTCAATAATCAATGCCAACTGTGAGGTAAGATTAATTCTTAATCCTCTTAATGTTAATTTATTTTCATTTAATTGGTGGATTTATTTATTTTGTTAGAAAAGGATTAAATCGAAATGGATAACGTTTTACCTTTCATTTTCATGCTGTCATATGCAGATTCACTCAGTAGTATTTGAGTTACTTGTACGTTTTTCTCTTCCTGGTTGTTGTTATGGGCAAAATAAGGAATTGTCAAGTTCGTTTGAGGATAATTAGGTAAGAATTTTTGAACTATGATACAAAAACGAAAGTACTGTTTTGTTAATCTGCCTTCTAAGTGTTTGATTATTGAGTGAAATTAGTTTTTGTCCTCGGAATATTTTCTATGTTGTTCTTCTTTGATGCATACATGATATTAAGTTGTTACAGAGGGACAATTCAAAATTTGAATTCAACACCACCCTCCTGCATCTGCAACTTGGATCTATTTTTTGTACAATTTTTCATAAATGGATGATGAGGAAATCTGAACTCAATTTTTTTTCCTGGTTCTTATTCTGTGTTAAAATACCATCTAAAAGTTTAAACAATTAAGATGGATTGAGATTGGCTACACAAATCCTTTTCATTTTGCTTTGGGGCTAAATATTTTATGATTTCTAATGGCTCATCAATTGTTTTATTTACTTGTTAAGCTTAATCCTCTGTGACATTGCTGACTTCATTAAGTGGATGTATACTGTAAGAATTCCTCCTTTTTAAAAAAAAAAAAAAAAAATCTCAGTCACTCAAACTGCATAGAAAAAATGTTTAAACAGATCTTATCGTTGTGTGGATACAAATATTGTTGAAGTCTCAAAATAATTGAAATTCAAAAAAATTCCTTTTAATTGATCTATTTAAGCAATACAACTTCAATCAAAGAACATACTGGGATTAACAATAGAATGTGCTGTGTTGTAAACATTTCATAATCTTTTCTGACCCTGTCGCACATGACCAACTAAACAATAAGAAAAATAAAATCTAGTTCCCAATGTGGGGAAATAACCATAAAACACGTATGCTATGACCAGACTAATATTGATTCTTCTTGCGTATGATTAAATTTTGTGACGTCTACCTCTTGTTGATGCTATTAACAGATGGGCAGATCCACAGGAGGCGGCTCTAACGTTTGGAGTTCTCCCACTCCATTTTCCACCACGAAAGCCATTGCTAAACCCCAGGTGATGTGAACATCCAAGTGACAGTGCATTAGCCATACTCCTGTTTATATTCAATATTTATGTTAAAACATCAATTTGACAAATACTATAAAAATGATATATTAAAAAAATTGAATATGTATATGAGTATTAATGTTAGTTCTCACCTGGATTATCAGCGACAAATCTGATCACCGTCCATCCACCAACAGGTACACTAGCTGTATTTCGTAGTGGTGGATCAATGAGATTGAATTTGGTTGTATCTTGTTTTGGATTGAAATTTCCAAATCCTTCGGCAAGGATATAGAAGTCATATCCATGAAGATGAATTGGATGGTTCTCAGCTGTGAAGATACTTGTTCCTTGTAATACTATTTGTACTCTTGCTCCATACTTTAATCTGTACACCTTAGTCCCGCGAGTGGGTTGCCATAGTGACCGGCTTACGTTACCAGTATAATCAAATTTCCGAGGTGGATTAGCTGGAAAATCAGCTGTGAATACTCCTGGTATACCTTGCTGATGTGCCTGGAGCAAAGAAAAGTTGGATGGGAGCACGAAAGATATGTTGTTCATGCTGGCAGTGAACCGTGTCCCATTTGGTCCTTGACAATTTCTACGCCTGGCACCACGTGGGCAATTGTTGAGTCCTAAACCAACTGTAATGAAGAGATTCTCATCAATTTCTGTAGGCACTTCGACTTTTCTTGGGCTTCTGAAGCTTTTAGTGAAGGCAGTTGCAGTGGCTGTGTCATTAAATGCAGGTAGAGATGGCAAAACTGGCTTGGTTGAGGTGCATTTTGCAGGGCAAGGGGCAGTCTCATATTCAAGAATGGCTGTGGTGGTAGTATTATCAAATGGTGCACCTTGAGCACTAGCATAGGCACGTGCTGCGATGTAGTACTTAGCTGGTGGTTGATCTGCTGTGATCAGGACATCCGTCGTCTGGCCTGGTCCGAGCATGAGAACTGAGGTGGTGAAGGGTTTGACATAAGAAGCATCGGCACCGACAACCGTGAGCTTGTGGTTGGCTATTTTGAAGAAAAGTTGTTGATTGAGTGCAGAGTTGATGACTCGGAGGAGATTTGTTTCACCAGAATTCACAGGAACTACAATTGTATCTGCATCGTAATACGACCAGACATTGTGGTAAGTTTCTCACTATTCTCATCTTTTGTCCAAAGCATAGTTATAAAACCCAGTCCGGGTCGGGTTTGATAGGTATGGCCCAAAGATGACAATTTCAAAGAATATATAATTAGAAAGAGATAATATTTATTTTCAGGATTTGAAATAGGAGAATAAATGCACAACAAACCTTTTTGGAGCAGTTGTAAAGATCACCAGGTTGACCATTGATGGTGTATGCATTGGAAACATTTGGAGCAGCTCCTGTTCTTGTGGCTTGCCTCACAACATCGATGGGGTTTGCATCCCACCACTCACCTGATCACCACCAATCAGTGTCATCCCAAATTTCGAAATAAATAATGAATAAATAAATTTGATTTATAAAAAGTTCAAAGAATTTTAATCTACCATCTCCCTTGACATATTATATTGATATCACATTATTAAGGAGATTTTTTTTTCCGTAGAACATGCCTCGTCCATTTGAACTAAGCGTCTTTTGTCTCCTCGACTTGTTGACATGGTGTACTAGTGATAAGATATATAACATACCAAGAAGAAGAGGTGTTTCACGCTTTGGCTTGGGAAGGATAGGACTCTCCGAGACGTGGGCGTATAATAAGAGCTCCGTAGACAGTGGCTCTGAGCCATGAGCTATGGGCATGCCACCAAAGTGTGCCTTCCTGTCCTTGAATTGTAAATCTATAAGTATAACTGTGTCCTGGTCTGATAGGGCATTGAGTCACAAATTCTGGTCCATCAGCCCATGCAGATCTTAGTTGTCGCACGCCATGCCTATATTGGTGCAATACAAATACAACAATAGATTAAATTGTCTATATCTTTCTATATATATATATATATATATATATATGGGTTTTGTTTTCCCCACTATATATATATATGGGTTTTGTTTTCCTCCACCTAGTGGGGAGTTTATTTTGTCCATTTGGACAAGTGTCCAAATAGGATTGGAGGAAGAAGAAAAAGTGAAAAAGTGCACATTTTCTTGCTCCAATCCCATTTGGACAAGTGTTTAAATGGTGCAAATAAAGAAAATAAAATTCCCCCACTGGGTGGAGGAGAGCTGTATTCGATATATATATACATACATATATGTATGTGTTTATATGGGTTTTGTTCTACTCTACCTAGTGGGGAGCTTATTTTGTTCATTTGGACTGTCCAACTGCGATTGGAGAAAGAAAAAGTGAAAAAGTGCATCACATTTTTCTACTCCAATTCCATTTGGTGGACAAAATAAACTCCCCACTAGGTGGAGGAGAACACCTCTGGTGTTTATATAGTATGCCACACTCCTTGTTACAGTACTTGCACATACCGTGTAATATATTATGAGAGACATGATTAGACAAGTAATTGTTTGGTATGCATTTTTAACCAAAAAAAACCCATTTTCCATTCTTTTATTGTGGCCACATTTGCTAATTTCACATTGGTGTCATCTGACACATAAATTAGCTGTTGCGGAAAAATGACAATTTTGTCCCTACAGTTGACGTGCAGCCTTTGTTAATTTCAACAACTCATATGTCAATACTCTTTGAGGGACATAATTGTCAAAGCCTGCTTCTTTCAACATGTGTCAGTGTACACAAACCAATGTGGGTCAAATTTAGGGGTTGGAAAATGGTTATATATATATATATATATATAGTTAAAATGCACACTAATCAGCCTTTAAAAGCTTAAAGTGTGTTGAGTTTAGTTATGCTTTTATCAATTGTGTGAAGCGTTGACCTTTTTCAACTTTGATATATATATTGTGTTAAACTACGTACAATGTCTTAAAGTTATACTGTTAGTGAAGGAAGGAAAGTTGCATGCATGCATGCAATTACTTACCAGTGAATGGTGACATTGTATCGAGCTCTGTTATTGACTTTGACAACTAGAGTGTCACCATTGTTCACTTCCAAGGTCGGTCCAGGGTACATACCATTCACTGTAATAGTGTTGTGGGTTTTGCACAGCCTCTTCACTGGTGTTGCTTGAACCTGAAATTTCACAATATACTAATCATATTAATATCTAATAATTTCAAACAAATACAGGCTTAGCAAAAAAAAAAAAAAAAAAAATTGAAAAGTGAGATAGAAAGCATACAACAAAATCATGGTAATGAGTGTTGGCACTTGCAAAGTGCAAGAACATGCCTAAAAACAAGAAAGTGCACAAGGGATTGATAATATTTCTCAAGTCCTCCATTTCTCAATAGTAGAAGTGCAAATGGATGCTAAGTTGGTTGTGGAAGAATAAGAGACTGAGGATTACGTTTTATATACAAGAATTTTAGAGAGAGGGGGAGGGATGGTGGTTCTGATTAGGTTTAGAAGGAAACTTAGTTCAACCCTACAGGAGTTGGTGCACCCACTGGCCTATAAATCAAACTTAACGAATTTTGATCCACACTTGCTTCACAAGTCTTCTCTGATGTGGGAATATTTTCTAACTTTGACTTAGTTTTTTAAGCTTTCATTATTAGTTTGTTAATAACTATACGCTACAGCCTACATCTTATGAAAATTGCGTCCCATGCATTCGCAATCACGCATGTATTACTTCATTTCTCCATTTAAACTTTTAGTTGAAATAATTTAACATGGTTTGAGAAAATAGTCAAACTTTAAATAAAAATATTTTGATTTAACCATCTATTTGCTTGCTTTAAGATACTAACTTTTATCTATTTTTTACAGTTTTTGATGATTGATGATAACCAATATTATAAATTTACAAGATTTTGAAAGCAAGTTATTTATCTTTTATTATATTACTAATCGCATAATATATCTAGTTAACTATTGTATTTTCAGTCACAATAGGATCACTTAAAAATATTTAAATAATATTAGATGGCTCTAAAAGCTTTCCCGTGCTTTCGAATGGTTTGAAAAAAATTTAACTATTCTGTAAAGCAACAAACGCAGCAAAAGAAAATGAAACAATTTTCTAAATTCTTAAGGTTTTACCAAAATTGCATTAGGTGTCACTAAAAATTATTTGACTATTTAAACGTATTCCAAAATTTACGAGATTTGGACTGTAAATACTTGGGACTTTAGGTTGAAACATATTAAAATTTCAGACATTAACCATGTCGTTTGATATGTGAAAAGCATGGCCAAAGTTGTTGGAAAACTGTCTCGGTTGTACTAACGTGGCTCTGGTAAAACAATCATAATAAATTCGTACGACAAAGTTTTTGAATGACTCCAAATTTTGTTATTAGACTATTTATATACATATCAAAAGTCACTGATTTGATTCAAAATTTCAAAGTATATAATAAGTTTTGATAGTTCAAATTTAAGGGCACAATGCTGAAATTTTCAGAAAACACAATTTTCAAAAAACACTTCACATTTCATCTTTAAATTTTTAGAACGGCAAAACCTCGCCTTCGTATATTAATAATAATTTATAAGACAAATATAATTAAATTGTTAGTTTATCTCATCTCAAACAATATATTTTGATTTACCCATCTCCATGCCTACTTGAATCTGATTTTGGAGTATTATAATCAAATAACAAACCTACTTATATTTTTTTTTCTTTTAATTCTGAAATGATATCGATTATGTGAAATTATCGGATCAAGATTTCTTGTGTTGTTAGAATGACCTTCACAGATTGTTAATATAATTTGTTAAGAATTAAGTGGATTGAATTAGGGCAATCAAAGGTCCTATGTTAGGATTTTGAATTAAAAAAAAAAATTATTCAATATAAATAGAATATTTGTCTATTTTAAAGAGTTTAAAATTTTAGACGAAATTATTTAATAATTACACTATCTACATTTTCCATTTGATCTAATAAGTCAAATCGACTTACTTGGTCAGTTATAGCTTCTTTGCTTATACCGGAATGAGAAAGAAAAGAGTGCTGTTGATTTAAAGGAAGTTAAAATTGAAATTACATTACGGACCAAGATGGTTCGATTTTGTTGACAAATAATCCATCTTCGTAGGCCCAGAAAGTTTTTCCCTGTCGATTAATAACCTAAAAATTACACTGAATATTATACTTTAAAAATAAACTATGTTGGTAATTACTATTTAGGTTTGTTAGTGACTTGAAAACAGCTTATAAGTAGCTATTAAGTCGTTAAGTATGGTGGAGCAATGGATAATTAATTGACAGGGTAACTAAAGGTTGGATATCAAGCTTGGCATTTCACTACCCCTTTCTTGAATTGTTTAATAAACCGTTACTCAGCTAATTATTATCTCTAACATAAATAAGTTGACATACACATGTCAATTTGGCAAGACACAGATCAATGACCGGCAATGACCGAGTGGTAGACTTTCTCTACGTCTCTTAGAATCTCAATGGCAACAAGCTATTGTGGGCCAATTAGTGAATCAACCAAATGAGCAATGGATTCCGTATCGGTTGTCACCTAACCATAGTTTATCGCCCTGATATGTGTTGTCCTATGGGTACCGACATGATGGCCAATCAACCACTCTGGATCTGAAGCAAACTGAATGTAATAATTTCTTGTCACCTTAGCACGTTCTAGATAGTACTCCCTCGATGGAACTATGTCTGAAATATCAATTATGAAAAGTCTGATTAAGTAGTTTTCTATCATCTTTTAACTAAATTCCAGGGACTAAAATAAACTCTAATAAAATTTTCATAATATTTATAGTGCAAAAAAAATTCAATATCCACTTTAAAAATTTCAACTCAACGTAATATTTTATCGTAAATGAAACAAATATATAATTTCATAAATATAAGTTTTCATTTACGTCATACGTAAACATAAAAATAAAATTATCGAACTTTCTTTAATTCAGAGTTGTCGTAGTGCAGCGATGGCGAGTGGTGACACTTAAATTCTAAAATCTTAACTTCTAAAATTTTAACTTGACACAATAAAATAAAGACTATATTAAATAAAATAAAAATTTGAAATTTACGCGAGTCTATAGAAAATTACAATAGCGCTCTGATACCAAGCTATAATGCTCCGAATTTTTTCAACCTGGAGGTTCACTTAAAAATCTTTAAATAAAATTTAACGACTCCAAATAAATTTTTCCTTGCCCTTGAATGAGTTTAAAGTTTAACTCTTGTGGAAAAGTAACAAACGTGCAAGGAAAAATTAATTAAACTTCTAAATCTTTAAGGTTTTAGCAAATTGTATTAAATGTCGTCACAAATTATTAGACCATATAAACGTACTCTAAAAATTATGAGATTTGAACTGTATATAATTGCAACCTTAAGCTACAACATATCAAAATTTCAGACCTTAAACATGTCGTTTGACATGCGAAAAACGTATCCAAAGTCGCTTTAAAAACTGATCTTGGTAAATTGATGTAGCCTTGTAAACAGACATAATAAATTCATACGACATGTTTTTTGGGTGATTCCAATTTCTTCTATGAGATAACTTATATGTCTATAAACCGTCTTTAATTTGACTCAAAAAATCAAAATACATAAAAACTTGTGATATTCAAAATTAAAGGCAAAATGCTGGAATTTTCAGAATCACTAGTTAACACTTATTCTTCAAATTTCCAAAATGAAAACTAAATTATAATTCCAATTTTCCCCCACTTTACAATAATAAAGCAAAACAAATTCAACATTGTACTTAATTTTTATTTTTTTTAACGTCATAAATGGTTCGATTATATAGACGCCCGCCATTTCTTCAAGATCGCTACCCTATGCCGTCGCACGAACGCCAACTATATCAATCTGGAAATTCAATTATTTTGGAGCGAATATTTTATAAGAAACACTCAGTAACAAATTATACTATCATAAGAGAAAATAATAAAAAATTAATATGTGATATGCCATTCATTTAAATGTACATAGGAACAACATATTTTTGGTAACCGGCACCACATGAAATCATAAGTGATTAACTTCAATCACTAACATACTTACGTGATTACCTTCAATCACTATCATACTTAAATGATTACTTTCAATCACTAGCATAATATTCCATCTTTATCATTAAACATGACATATCATTTACATATCCTTTTCTCCACATAAAATTTTCGTGAAACATAATTTAAGTAGTATAAGAAACTACCTTGTAAATTCGTAGCCTTTTGGTTGAGTTGAAATGGGAACAATGGATGCACCTTTACTCAAAATAATAACTCCGTGTTCTTGCCTTTATTATTTACAAAATCGGTGTGTGTTGTAGTGTGGTTAGAGTGACTAAAATAGAAGGAAAATGGAAAAGGAAAATCTAATCTTCTTTGGATGAAAATGAGGGTCAAAAACGATAGTAGAATTTGATACAAAAACCATTGATTTATGCCTTTGTTGGGGTCGGGTTTTGGACAAGAGATGATGGGATGCAAAAGAGGAAAAAGGAAACTTGGTTGCTTGGAACTTTGGGGCTAAGGATAAAGAGAGGTGAAAAAAATAAAGTGCTACTACTGCTTTGTTGGGGCGAACTTTGTTGAAGAAGAAGGTGGCTTCTTTGGAGTATTTTTGTATTTGAAATGAGGAGAAGAAGGTGAAGAAAACAAGGATTTTAGGGGCTGAATTGTGGAGAAAAGTTGATGGAACAATGCTTCTTTGGAAAAAAAAAAATACACTGAACTAAGTGGAGTTGGGAAAGGTTGAGGGTCGAAAATCTGAAGTTAAGGGAGGGATTGTTTGGAGTCTTTTGCTGTTTGAAGTGAAAGGGAATTCAAGGAACTAAGGGGCGAAATTAGGAGGTTTATGGGGGACAAACAATTAGGTTGGTGGATGAAATGTGAGGGATAATGGGTAGAAAATTGGGCGAAAAAACATGCATGCTAGGGGACTGTTTTCTTCAGGTTAGGAGAGCTGTTGTGGACGGTTTTTGAAGAGTAATTTGCAGGGATTTAGTTGAAAATAAATGGGCAAAAAGGTGGTAAAAAAGTGAGAGAAAATGGGTAGATAATGAGCTAAAATGAGGAGAGATCATGGGTGGTTAAATCTTAAGTTTTAGGGGCTATTTGGGAGTTAAATTATGGCTGAGATTAGGAGCTGTTTGGGTGGTTATCTGGTAGGGCATAATAGACTATTTGGGGGTGATTTTCTAGCAATTATGTGGACCATGTTTTGGGCTAAATCCGGAAGAATACATGATCGGAATAAGGTTGAGACTATGCTAAATAAATTTACCAAAAAGTGGACCAAGAAGATTGTTTTTAATTTAAACGATTGTTCTACACTTAACCCAAAATTAATTCGAGAAAAAAAATTTATTCAAGTTATGAAAATTTAATTATTCTTGGTGATAAAATATATTTCATGTTCTTCATATCAAATAAAAGGCAAGCACGTGAAAAAATTATTATTGAGAGTAAAATATTTGTAATAGTACTCACGAAGTTCAGAAGGCCAAAAAATTAAAATTTTTATTACCTTTACATTAAAAGACAAAAAAAAAAAAAAATTTCAATCGCTACAACCATCCCCACTTAAAATAATTTTATTCTCAAAATTTAACTTACTTGATTTACGAGGTCCGAGTACTTATCTAAGACATTTTCTTCTCTTTTCCAAGTGACATCATCCTCTTCGTGCTTACCCCACTAAACCTGGACTAAAGGATCTCCCAATTTCACACAACATGGACTTTTCTTTCTAGAACCACCGCATGCGCTTTCTCATAAGTCATATAATTCTTTAATTCAAACGACTCATAATTTACCACATGCGTAGCATCATGCACATATTTTCTCAAGTACTTCAAATGGGCGATGAATCGTGGGTTTATTCCTTTCAATTGGGCTACCTTCAAAAAACTTTTCACCAACCACGAACTCTAATTCTTTTCTTCTTTGATCGGCAAAAATTTTCCGACGGTTTTGTGCACTCTTAATTTTGGACCTGATCTTATCACTTCCACTATTTTTCAACTAACTCATGACCCAAAATTCTTCTTTTGCTAACTTCATCCCAACAAATTAGCAAACGACATCGACGATCATATAGTGCAACTAGCTTGGAAACTATTATTCTCTATGAACTCCACCAACGATAGGTGATTTTCCCATTTACCACCCAAATTCAAAATACTTCATCTCAACATATCCTCAAAGATTTGAAGAGTTCATTATGACCGCCCATCGATCCGAGGATGATAGATAGCCATACTAAATTCAAATTTAGTACCCAAAGCTCCTTGTAGACTTTTCCAAAATTTTAAGGTAACCCGGGGTCTTAGTCCGATACAATAGATGCTAGTATTACATGAAGTTGGACAATTTTCCTAACATACAAGCTGTATAATCTTGTCCAAACTAAAATTTATTCGGATCGACAGAATAGAGCAACTTTCGTCAAATGGTCTACTACGACCCGGATGGCATCATGACCTTTTGTCAATCTAAGAAAACCTACAATGAAATTCATTGTGTTTTCTCCAATTTCCACTCATGTGTATCAATTGGATTTAATGACCCTCAAGACCTCTAATGTTCTCGCTTTCACTTCCCGACACAACAAGCATTTTGACACAAAATGAGCTATAACTCATTTCATGTTTCTCCACTAAAATGTATTACATAAATTCTTAAACATTTTGGTTCCTCCTAGATTTAAGGCGTAAGGAGCGAATAACCTTCAAATAAAATCGCGTTAATCGACCTTCATCCTTTGGCATGCATGACCGATCTTTCAACATTAAAGCTTTGTCCTCGGTAGCTTTCAAACTCTTTCCTATTTTTGGTTCCTATTTTACCGATCTTTTACGAGAAATGATAAGCCTTCTAAGCTGCCATAATTCTATCTTTGAGTATCGACTTTACTATTAGACTTGCTATCAATGTTGATGCCTGCACTGGCAGCACTTAAACTTCAATTATCAAAGTCATTGATCAAATTATCTTGTGTCGATTGGAGTACAGACAACTGATATTCTTTCTGTTTAGAGCATCTGTGACTACATTAGCCTTACCCAGATGGTACATGATAGTACAATCGTAGTCCTTTACTGATTCCAACCTTCGTCGTCGTCTGATATTCAACTCATTTTGGGTGAAGAAGTACTTGAGACTCTTATGGTTGATGTAAATCTTACACTTTCTTCAATACAAGTAATGGTGCCAAATTTTCAAAGTGTGAACTACCGCTACAAGTTCAAGATCATGTGTAGAATAATTCTGCTCATATTGCTTCAACTGTATTGAAGCATAATCTATCACATTTCCATGTTGCATCAATACACAACTTAAACTGAGCTTTAACGTATCATCAGTAGATTATGTAGCCTTCAACCTTTGAGTAAAGATAGTCTTGTCTGAGACACTAGCTTGTCCTTTAACTCCTTTAACTCCATTCACGTTTCTCGGACCAAACATATTTAACACCCTTTCAAGTCAACTACATCATACGACCAGCTATTTTAGAAAATCCTTCTATGAATTGCCGATACTAGTCATTAAACCTAGAAAGCTTATCATTTCTTTAACATTCGATGGTGTTGACCAATTTGACCCAACCTCCACCTTTGACGGATCCACTCCAATTCTTTTAGTCGTTACAACTAGAGTGGGCATGGGTTGGTTTGGGTCGGTTTTTTGCTTGACCCGCAACCCCGACCCAATGTGATCGGTTAAGAAGTTTTTATAAACAACCCAACTCTTTTCGAGTTTCAAAACCAACCCAACCCAAACCAACCAATCTCGGGTTGGTTTGGGTTGGGTTGTCGATTTGACTTGCGACTAAATAAATAAATCTGGGCTCTTTTTATAACCAACTCAACCATTTTCAAGAAATGAGCAAAGAAGACATCGAGGCAATGGTGAGAGAAAGTGATATCGATGGAGATGGAGCGTTTAATGAGAAATAATTTTGCATACTTATTGTGAGGCCGAGTTCGTGGATGATGCGGGATCTTTGAAACATGGCTTGAGAATGCTATCCAACAAACTGTATCCACTTGTGAATTATCTTATGAAACATGGCTTGAGTAATTATCTCATGAATTGTATCCACTTGTGAATTGTTGTGCATGGAACATATGAATTTTTATAATCATTTATCTCTCAGATTTCTCAAAGCAGACTTTGTTTATAAAGCACTAATCAATCATAAGATGTCAATAGATATATACAAGGCATCTAAAAGTAACATATAAACCTAAAGCCATGATTTAAACAAATCACACCTTTAACAAGATAAGGTGATATAACAAGTATTTTTCAACATATCAAAATAACTTGTAAACCCAACTAGTCACAAACCAACGACATCCAAGGAATTCAACATACAATGACTGAAAGTTATGTATTAGTCAAGTTTGTTATTCTAAGCGATGTATCTAAAGGTGTCTTGCTTTCATTTACTATATAGCACACTAGCGAAGAGCACACACTTCCATTCTCATGCCTCCATCAAGTTCTTGACCTCCGACGATCATTTGTAAAATGAAAGAAAAAGAGAACGTGAATAACAAATGCTATAACGGTGAATAAAAAGAACTTTCATGTATATACTAATGCATATATTTACCAATGCATCTATACCTGAAAAACTTGGGAAACTAATAAATCACTTAGGCCTTAGCCTTAACTGATTCTTCATTTAGTTTTGATTTCATTGATTCCAAAATCTCTACAAAAATAATGACTTGAATTAAAAATATTAGATAGAAACACATTAAATTAACAATTTCATAGAAATATGTATATTACCTTCATCCAATTTGTTATAATGCTCTCGTCTTCCATACAAAATCCATCCAAGTTTGGAGAAGCTTTATGCCAATTTTGAGTGCACACCAAAACTTCTACCATTCTAGGACTTAAAGAACTACGAAATGGATCAAGAATTCTTCCTCTAGTACTAAATGCACTTTCTGAAGCCACAGTAGACACTTGAATAGCCAACACATCTCTTGCTAGTTTGGACAAGGTACCATATTTATTTCCATTAACCCTCCACCAATTTAGAACATCAAAATTATTGTCCTCTATAGCTTCATAAGCATCTAGTAAATATCTTTCCACATCATTTTTTATCTCAACCAAATCTTTTGCTACTTTTTTTGCCTTAAACCTATTAAGGCGAGCTGAAGACAATGTAGAAGAACTATCTCTATCGAAAGTTATTGAACTTAAAGATATCTGAGTTGATACTTGACTACTTTCTGAAGTTACTCCACATCCCACATACGACTCATAAACGTCAATCAAATTTTCTTTGAAAGTATTGGTCATTCTAGTAGCAAGTGACTCGTTCTTATAGAGATCACCAAAACAATATTCAACATATTCCAATTTGTATCGTGGATCAAGCACAGTAGCAACAAGCAACATTTGGTTAACATTCTCC
The DNA here is from genome assembly GCA_023638005.1 of Forsythia suspensa. NCBI lineage: Eukaryota > Viridiplantae > Streptophyta > Magnoliopsida > Lamiales > Oleaceae > Forsythia > Forsythia suspensa. The sequence continues at coordinate 30,301,923 of CM042666.1, read as the reverse complement.
ATTTTACCCCAATACTTGTCAAACTTTTTCTTCATGTTAGTGGCCATTTGACCCAAAAGCGATCACCACTTAAACTCCATTGGTCCAATTCCAGTTACAAGTGTACATATTTCATGAAGATAAGTACAAGAGCTAACATGCAATGAACTGCTAAAAGTCAAAGTAACATTATAGAAATTTTTAAGGAACTTGACAAAAACAGAAGCATTATCCCAATCAAACCATGATGGAGGTTCACCCCTTTTTTTACCACCAATAAAATCATCATCTCGAAAGTAATTCAAATATTGTGCATCCTCTTCTCCTAACCTCTGAAAAGTTTTTTTGAATTTCAAAGAAACTTCCAACATCAAATAGGTAGAATTCCATCTCGTTGCAACATCCAAAAATACAACAGAATTGCAATCAATTTTTTCTTGCCTTGCACACTCCTTCAATTTTTCATACCTAGCAGGAGAAGATTTAACATATTTCACTGCATTGCGAATAGCAACAATTGAGTCATGTGCTTCCTTCAACCCCTCACATACAATCAGATTGACAATATGCGCACAACATCTCACGTGCAAATAATTTCCATTTAACACACATGCATCGTTACTCCAACTACTCATCTTATTCCTAATATAAGAAATAGCCATATTATTTGCATATGCATTGTCAACAGTAATTGTAAAAATTTTCTCAATACCCCATTCATGCAAACTACTCTCAATAACCTTGCCAATGTTTTCTCCCTTATGATTACCAATAACACAAAAATTCAAAATTCGCTTATGAAGCATCCAATCAGAATCAACATAGTGTGCAGTTAGAGACATATAATTAATATTTTGATTGGAAGTCCAAGTATCAGTAGTAAGAGAAACCCTTTGATGGTGGACAGAAAAAATATCTCTCAATTTCATTTTGTCATCCAAATATAATTGATAAATGTCTCTAACAAGAGTCCTACGAGATGGAGGATCAAACTGAGGACATGCTACACTACAAAACAACCTAAACCCACGAGCTTCAACAAACTTAAAAGGTAGTTCGTCCAATATTATCATTTTTGCACATGCAACCCTGCAATCTTCTTTACTACGGCCAACAACTATAAGATTCTTCCCACCACCCTCAGTCTGGTTCTCAAAAGTTAGGATTTTTTGTTTTTTATCTTGCAGTTGTAGTCTACCAAGGTACTTCTTACATTGTTTAGTCAAATGGTACCACAAAGTGCTTGTCCCACACGTTCTACTGCTACAAGCATAATCATTTCCACAATAGTTGCACTTACACCTCACATTTGGATCATCTCTTTTTCCTATTAATGTAAAGTGATCCCACACATCTGAAGCCAATTTATTAGGTTTCCTCTTTCGTAAGCTTGATGGTGGAAGTGGAGGAAGATCTGCTTGTAAATTTGTTTATGGTAATGGAGTTGTATTGGCAGCTCTAATGCCAATATCTTCACACATTTCCATAACTACAACATATATTCCAATATCAAAAAATAATTAAAGCTATGAGCTATTTTTATTTTCACATACCAAAACACTAAACAAGGAAAACAATTTTTTTAAAAGAATTGTACATGTGGTTGTGTCCATTTGTGATGCTGCAATATTTTTTCTATTCAATAACGTGATAATAAATTAGTTTATTCATCAAATCAGAAAATACAAAAAAAAAAAAAAAAAATCTAAAGCAAATTGGATTAGATATATTTCTTTCACCACTATAAAAATTGATCCTTTTAAAACCTAAATAGAATGACTAAAATTTGAAAGCTTCAGACTATTAAACAAATGCATTACATTTACAATTTACAAATATGCATTACAGCCCACATTATAAGAAGGAAAAATTTATTAAACAATGCATTACAAATTAGGAAGAATAATTGTAAGACTTGCAAGACTTCATGATACAACAAAAAATAATTCAACAAATAATACAACAGATAAATCTATTTTGGAACAATGCACGAAGATCATGTTTAAACACCCAATTCTCAACATTCTGTTAATATTCCATAATCCACCATCCAAACTCGGAAAGAGCAACATAACTATTATTTATTTATTTTTATTTTTTTTTGCAAATTGAAGGTGAATTATATCCCATTATTTCCCACCCAATTTCAATTCAACTATGAGAAATTTATGATATCTTAAACTTAACATATTCATAGTTTATCGTAAAATTAAAATCACATACTTATTGTACTGGATGCGAATCAGAGACTACAATGTTGTAAATTTGTAATTTTGGGTTGTTTGTAGACTTGCAGTTATTTGTGGGATGGAGATGGATCATGGAGGAGAGATGAGAGAATTGCGGGGCACAGGCGACGCGCAATCGATTCGATTGGTTGAAATTGAAGAAGATGGAGAGTCAGAGACGTGAGAGAATATAAGGGAGAGAAAGAGACGTGGGCTGAGTCCCGACTCTTTATGCTTTTAATATTTAGTTTTAATAATATAAACCAATAGGTTTTTAAGGATTGAATCGGTTAAAATTGAGTGGGTTGGGTCGGGGTGGGTTGGGTTCTAAAGGTAACCCATGACCCGACCCAACCCACCTATAATTTTAATTATATAAACCTCTAGAAACTAATTGACATAAATAACCGACCGAACCGGTCGGTTCGGGTCGATTAACTTTCGGTTTGCTTGGTTTGGATGGTTTATATACCCCCACCCTAGTTACAACATGACTAGAGAATCCTACTCGGTTCAATCAAAATTTACATTTTTAAATTTGGCATACAATTCTTCCCTCCGCAAAGTCTCTAATATTGTCCTCAGGTGCTCTTGATATTTCTAGGGATTTTTTGAATAGATCAAAATGTCAGCAATGAACACAATGACGAACCGATTTAAATACTGATGAAAGACTTAGTTCATCAAATCCATAAATATCGTAGGAGCATTCGTCTGTCCAAAGGGCATTACTGTAAACTCAAAATGCCCATACTGAGTTCCGGATGTTAACTTTGGTATATCTGATGGCCTAATCTTCAGTTGATGATAGCCTGACCTCAAGCCGATCTTTGGAAACATTAAAGCTCTCTTCAATTGATCAAACAAATCATCAATTCTTAGAAGAGGATACTTATTCTTGATTGTCAATTTCTTCACTCATGTTAGTCTATATACATTCTCATCGACCGCCTTTTTCTTCTTCATAAAGAGAACTGGGCTCTCCATGGATAAACACTCTGATGCGGTAAATCTTTTATCCAGCAGCTCTCCCAATTGTATTTTTATCTCTTGTAATTCTTTTGGTGCCATTAGATATGGAGTCTTTAATGTGGGTATAGCTCCTAATAATAGATCTATAGTGAATTTTACTTGCCTATCAGGCGGGATACCCAATAGGTCTTCTGGAACTACGTCGGCGTACTCTCGAACTTCTGGTATAGAAGTAAAACCGCGCTATGATACTAAGCTGTAATGCCCTGAATTTTCTTTAACCTGGAGGGTCACATGAAAATCTTTAAATAAAATTTGACGACTCCAAATAAATTTTTCCGTGCCCTTGAATGAGTTCAAAATTTAACTATTGCGAAAAAGTAACAAGCGTTAAAGGAAAAATGAATTAAACTTCTAAATCCTTAAGGTTTTACCAATCTGACTTAGGTGTCGCCAAAAATTATTTGACAATCTAAACGTGCTCTAAAAATTATGATATTTGAATTGTATATAACTGAAACCTTAGGCTACAACATATCAAAATTTTAGACTTTGACTATTCCGTTTGATATGCGAAAAATGTATCCAAGTTGCTTGAAAAGTCGACCGGATAAATTGATATAGCTCGGTAAAATAGTCATAATAAATTCATACAACATGATTCCAATTTTGTTATTGGAAAACTTATATATATATATATATATATATATATATATAAAAAACAAATGCTAGAATTTTCGAATTACTACTTGTTACTTCTTCTTCAAATTTCCAAAATGCAAACTAAATTATAATTCTAGTTTTCACACTTTACAATAATATAGCAAAACAAATTCATCATTGTACTTAATTTTTTTTTACATCATAAATGGTTCGATTAAATCACGCCCAAACTTAAATAGAACAATACTACGCCATTTCTTCAAGTTTGTTACCCTACTCGTCGCACCAACACCAACACCAACCATTTCAATTTGAAATTTAATCATTTTGAGGTGAGTATTTCATAAGAAATACTTAGTAGAAAATTAAACTATCATAAGAGAAAATAATACTGAAATTAATATGCGACATGCCATTCATTTAAACATACATAGTAACAACATATTTTTAGTAACTGGTACCACATGAAATTATAAGTGATTACTAACATACTTAAGTAATTGCCTTCAACCACTATCATACTTAAGTGATTATCTCCAATCACTATCATAATGTTCCATATTTATCATTAAACATGGCATATAATTCACATATCATTTTCTCTATGTAAAAATTCGTGAAACTTAAATTAAGTAGTATAAAAAACTACCTTGTAAATTCGTAGTCTTCTGGTTGAGTTGAAATGTGAATAATGGATGCACATTTCCCCAAAATAATAACTCCGTGTCCTTGCCATTTTTATTTACAAAATACATGTATTGTAGTGTGGTATGAGTGACTAAATAGAAGGGAAAATGGAAAAGGGATAAGGAAAATCTGATATTGTTGGATGAAAATGAGGGCTAAAACAGGAATATAATTTGATGCAAAAGCGCTGCTAATTGATGCACTGTTGGGGCTGGGTTTTGGAGAGGAAAAGAGGAGATACAAAAGGAGGAAAAAAGAAACTCGGTTGTTGGAACGTTGTGGCTAAGGATGATGAGAGAAAGGTGTAAAAAATAATGTGCTACTACCTACTGTTGGGGGCCGAACATTGCTGAAGAAAAAGGTGATTTATGTGAAATGAGGAGAAGAAAATAGGGATTTAAAGGGTTGAATTGTGGAGAAAAATTGCTGGAACAATGCTTGGTTGGTAAAAGGAAAAAGGAAAATAGTACACGAACTAAGTGGAGTTGGGAAAAGCTTGAGGTCAAAAATTTGAAGTTAAGGGGAGGGGGGGGCGATTTTACGGAGTCTTTTGCTTTTGAAGTTAAAGGGAATTGAAGGACCTAAGGGGGTGAAATTAGGAGGTTTATGGGAGAAAGATAGTTAAGTCGATGGTAGAAATGTGAGGAATAATGGGTAAAAATGGGTCGAAAAAAGACGCATCTTTGGGGGACAGTTTTCTTCAAGTTTTGGGGTTGTTGTGGACGGTTTTGAAGACTAATTAGCAGGGATTTAGCTGAAAATAAATGGGTAAAAAGGTGGTGAAAAAGCGAGGAAAATGGGTAGATATGGGCTGAAATAAGGGGTGATCATGTGTGGTTAAATCTTGAGTTTTGGAGAATGTTTGGGACTTCAATTATGGCTAGGATGAGGAGATATTTGGGTGGTTATCTGGTAGGGTATAAGAGACTATTTGGGGTGATTTTCTAGCAGTTAGGTAGATCGTATTTTGGACTGAAAACAGAAGATAGGAGACCTCCTATTAAGAGTATCATGATTTACCCTACTTTCTTACCCAAGATATACTGAATAATTAAATGTATAACGTATAATACACTCTGTAGCAGTTTATTATCATAGGAATGTGTAGAAGTTATCTTCAAAGTACTCGTTTGATGGATTCATAACTTAGTTGTCCTATTGAATCAAGATCTTGTGATGTTGGATTACCGCTATGAAGATTTTTACATCTATGTTTGGCTAGGTAAATTCCAAAAAAGTGCTTATTTAGAATTGTAGTGGTGGTCCTACGTGCAATGTAATGTTGAAAATTTAGCAAACTTTTAGGGTCAACAATGAAACGGTCAAAATTTAATTACGGAATTGAAAATATGGAGAATGATATAAAATTATTTTTAACAAAACTACGATTATTTTATGGTGGGTGGAACGTTAAATGAGGGGGCACAACCATCAATTCAAGCATTTTCACAAAGTGCAGGGTAGTAAAATGTAAACACAGTGTGGCCTACATCTGCAGTTGGCATGTGTGAATAAGCACTTCTTTGCACTTTTTTGACATTCATACTGCTTATAAGCATTTTTAGTGTTTCTAAGCAATTCCAGTCATGTGTTAATTAATCGTCCTTAAGCTCCTTAAGCTCATTCCTTTTGATAGGCAATATACTTGATCTCTTGGTAATCCTTTAGTAAAAGGATCTACTATATTCTCATTTAATTTCACATAAACAATTGATATGTAAACTAGATAAACAATATATAAGCTTACTCACACACAACACTTTAGTACCCATATGTGCTGGATTAGTTTCAGTTGAAATTTTCAACAATTCAACTTCACCTATAGCTAATTTTTCCCTTACAAAATGATATTTTACTTCTATATGTTTTGACCTTTCATGATGTACATGATTTTTTATTTTACATGAGAGCACTCTGACTATCAGTATACAAGTAAAAAACTATAATGCAACACATTCACTTCAAGAAGTAAACCTTTAGCCACAACCTTTCCTTTAATGCTTCAGCTATGGCCACATACTCTGCTTCGATACTTCATAATGCAACGAGATTTCCATGTAATGCAACACTTACCCAATGTAAAGAAATAAGCAATAGTTAACTTCCTCTGATTTTGAAAATCAGAATCAACATATCGAGACAAAGTTAGTTTATCATTAGTTTGTTCATAAACTAATCAAATGTTCAAAGTACCTGTTATATATATCTCAACAACCATTTTAAATCAACCCAATAAGGCTTACCAGGGTTAGCCATAAACCTACTTAACAAGCTAATGGAATAAGCTAAGTCGGGTCTAACACTAATCATGGAATACATCACAAATCCGATAGCATTAGCATAATGAATATGTTCCATTTCTCTCATTTCTTCATGTGATTTAGGTGACTGATTAGAGGACATAGTCATATGCGCAGCTAATGGAACATTAACAAATTTGGCATCTTTAATAGAAAACATAGTTACAACATTTTCTAAATAGACATGTTGAGTAATAGCCAGCCTATTCTAAAATCTATCTCTTTTAATGACCATGCCCAAAATCTTTTTAACATTACCAAGATCTTTCATTTCAAATTCAGATTTTAAAAAAAGTTTCATTCTAAGTATTTTCTCTTTACTATTACTCGTAATCAGCATATCATCTACATACAGAAGCAGATAAATTACAGAATCATTTTTCAAATTGTTATAGTAAAGACAAGAATCATATTTACTTTTTTTAGATCCAATTTTAATCATATAGGCATCAAATTGTTTATACCATTGTCTAAGCGATTGTTTTAGCCCATATAAAGACCTTTTTAGTGAACAAACTTTATAAAATTTCCTTTTTCCTCAAACCCCTTAGGTTGAGCCATGTAGACGACTTTCTCTAATTCTCCATGAAGAAAGGTAGTCTTGATATCTAGTTGTTCCAATTCTCAATTAAATTGTACAACTAATGCCAATACTACCCTTATGATTTTGTACTTGATTACGGAGAAAACACTTCATTGTAATCAATACATTCCCTTTGAGAGAATCTTTTAGCTACCAACCAAGTCTTGTATCTACTTGGGTAGCTAGAATTATTCTCTTCTTTTATCTTAAACAACCACTTACACTGAATTACCTTTACTTTACCAGGTTTTTCAACCAGTTTCCAAGTCTCATTTTTCATTAATAAGTCCATCGCTTCTCTCATGGCTTGCTGTCATTTATCAGATTCATGACAGGTAATGGCTTCATCATATGTCAAGGTTTCATGATTTTCAACAACTTCACCTGAAAACAAAGCCTGCTCAATTAGATTAAGGGAGTTATACCCCAAATTTGGTTTTACCAGTTTCCTTTCCCTATCTCTGACAAGCTGATAGTCTTGAATGTCAATATGGTCATTAGTTTTAGTGCCTTGTTGGTCTTGGGTGTCATTCACACCCTCATTTGTTTTCATTACCTGTTTGAGAGTTATATGGAATATGTTCGATTTCATGCTGAATCTTGTTGGGACAGGTAATCTCTGTTATTACTTTATTAGTTTGAGAATTATCCGAGTCACAATCAATCAAATCAAGAAGATTATCTTTAGCGTTAAGAAAAGGCAAATCAAATTCATTAAAAACAACATCTATATTATTTATAATCTTAATGCCCCTCTCTCCTTAAAATCATAATCTGTACCCTTTCACCCCAACATGATACCTAAGAAGAACATACTTATCAACCCTAGCATCTAATTTTCCTACAATTTTGTGAGCATAAGCTACACAAACAAATACACTAATATGGAACAAAATAGGTGACTTACCATTCCAAACTCTTCAAGGGGTCTTGAAATTTATGGCACTAAAGAAGGTGATTTGTTAATCAAGTAAAGATCATGTGCTGCTACTTTTCTCCAAAACCCTTAGCCAACCCAGAACTAATCAACATGCATCTAACCTTATCCATTATGGTCCTATTCATCTTTTCAGCAACTCCATTACATTTGTGGAGTGTGTTCTTTACAATATGAATCAAATTCAAAGTTACAGAACTCAAGACCATCATTAGTTCTTAAAGTTTTTACTTTTTTGCTTGATTTTCTACAATAGTAAGCCAATTTTTAAATTTTTTGAAAGTTTCGTCTTTTGTTTTAAAAGAAACATCCAAGCTCATGAGTGGAGTGCTTTTCGAGCCCCCAAATCATCAACATGTATATATTTCAAAGGTCTTTGTGAAGTGTGTGTTCATTGGAAAAATATGGTGTCATATTTTTCATCTTTTATAATGGCTCATTTAATTAATATTACTGATTTTTAACGACAAAAGAGGATGTTAGCGTTTACGTTATGACTAGTCACATTGCTGTCAGTTCTGACTGACTGAGATGGTAAGCAGATTATTTTTCAGATCAGTGGACTGTGGATTTTATTCTGTTTACTTATATAAAACAAAATTATCACGTGAACATCAGGAACAACCCCCTGGTAGGTTAAAAGATCTTTTCTTATTCTCTTGAATTTGTTTAGAAATGAAATATTTAAAGACAATCTTAAATTTCCTAAATATATTCCTTTTACAAATCTAGCATATCTTTTATTTATTCTTTCCTACGTCTTGCCATTCTTATTGCAGATTTTTAGATAAGAAATATTTCCTAATTTGATTACTATTTTACCTATAAGTAAGAGTACAAATCAATAATGAATTAAGCTTTGAAAACATAATCTTTGTTCTTGTTCTCCAAGCTCATAGCTGGCCGAATCTATAGTGAATAAACAAGACACAAAGCTTCATTGATTTAGTTTCAAAACAAAGAAGTTTTCTTCAAACTCATTGAAGAATCAAAAATAAATTGGTGCTCAAGGAATAATTTCATATTTTAATTAATCTACTTAGCGTGAAGTTAAGAACGGAGGTTCTTAATTCAAGTGGTGGTTGCGGTCAAGTACAATAGAAAAGTGGAGATAAAGTCAAGACTGGTGGATTTTATTCCACTTCATCAACAAATCAAAAGAAGAAGTATCAAAAGGGCGTTGATATATATTCTTTTGATTGTTATTTTGTTAATTTTGTAAAATTACAAAAACTGATATTATTGTTATTTTTAATCAAGATTATTAGTGGATTGTTTTTATCCATGGCATGCGAGCCCGTGGATGTTTCCCTTCGTGGTTTACCACATTACGTCCTGTGTTCATATTTAATTCTTTAAATTTCTCTCTAAATAAATTAGGTAAACGAACACTATTTTGATCTCCCAGGACACGTCAAAACTATTTTTTCAATACAATGCCCAAATTCTTACTATGTTCTGTCCACTGCTCATTTAATTAAAATTAAAATTATTTTTAATTTAATTAATCTTGGTTTTAGAACTTTCAATTGGTATCAAAGCGGGAACACTTCTATAAGTTTGATCCAAAAAACCTAGATATGGACGGAGCTCCGTTTAGACCACCGATTTTAGATGGTACTAATTATGCCTATTGAAAAATTAGGATCCAAGTCTATATCCAATCTCTTGATAAAAAGATCAGCACTCTATTGTCTATGGATATAAAACTCCCACCATTGTTGAAAATGGTGTAGTAAGAAAGAAAAAGGTAGACGAGTGGGCAACGACTGATTTTAATTATACTAACTGGAATTCCAAAACTTTAAATATCATATTCTCTTTTGTAGATTCTAATCAATTCCGTTTGATTTCTACTTGTCAGGTCGCTAAAGAAGCTTGTGACATCTTACAAATTGCTCATGAGGGAACTTCTGTTGTCAAGTCATCTAAGCTTCAAATACTTACTCTTGAATTTGAACAACTAACCATGAGAAATGATGAACAATTTAAAGACTTCCATGCAAAACTCAGTGACATCACCAATAGGTCCAATACATCTTATACATTGGGAAAGAAATACTCGGAGAGTAAAATTGTAAAGAAAATTCTCAGATTCTTGCCTGATCGTTTTCACTCCAAAGTAACTACCATTGAAGAAAACAAGAAGATTGAGAAAATGAAGGTTGAAGAATAGGTGGGATCATTGATGACATATGAACTACATCTACAAATAGAAAGAAAGAAAATGGATATGGTATTGCCTTCAAAATTGAAAAAGATGAAGAAGAGATTGATGGTGAGGAAAGTGAAACTGATGAAAATACGGCCATACTCACCAAAAAATTTAAAAAATTTCTAAAAGGAAATCAGAAAAACAAAAACTTGAATACCCCACTTCAACAAAAAAGAGATTTTCGAACAACACAAGGTAAAATCCCACAACATCTATTAATTGATCTGACAATCGGATTCAATGTCATGAGTGTGAGGGCGGTCACAATGTCTCTGAATGTGCAAATACTCTAAAGAAATCTCATACCAAGAAGGCTATGAATATTACTTGAAATGAAGATGATGAAAATGATTCAGACTCAAACGAGGACAGCATAACTACTGATGATCAGGTAACATCTTTAACTGTGAACTTACAATCTGGTATTGATTCCGTGCAAAAATTGACTTTAGATTCTGACTCCTTGACTACTACATCTGAAAGACCAAACCGTATGTGTCATAACTGCATCAGTGTGAACAAACAATTAAGAGACAAACATGAGAATAATTTTTCTATTCATGTAATGATGAAATTTTTGAAAGATGATAAGGCAGCAATTAATACTAAAAATGACACTTTAACCAATCTCTTAAAAGAGAAAGACGATCAAATTTGAACCTTCTTAATGAATTAGAAAAATTAAAAGAAAGAGTCAAGCAACTAACAATTGGAGTCTCTCGTTTGAGTGAAATCCTAAGCTATGGAAGAACTCTAAATGTCAAATAAGGATTGGAATATGTTGGAAAAGGTAAAGGAAAAGTTGGGAATCAGATCAATTTCATCAAAGAAACACATTTTATCAGTATTTTGGACAAAACTACTCCCATTGTCGCCGATATTGAGGTTGACTTGCTTATGTAGGTTTTGACCATCGCTTAGACAACTAATGTATCAATTCTCAATACAGAGGTAAATCAAAATACTTTGTAAAATATTGCATCCGTGGTAATCTAGGATATGACTTCTTTCATTGTTTATCTAATAAGAACTTGGTTAATAAACAAATGAGACACCATAACAACACTAAAGTAAGACAAATTTGGGTTAAAAAAGATGATTTAAATTGTTATATAGTTGATGTTGTCTATGGAACTTTTATTCCTAACTTTTGGTATTTTGATACTGGTTGTTATAGACATATGACTGGTAATCGATCTTAACTAACTAACTACAAAAGTCATGCAGGTGGTCTAGGGCACAAGGTAAAATTGAAGGTGTATGCACTATCCTACTTGATGGATTCTCCTCGTTAAAAGAAGTACTTTTTGTTGTAGGTTTAAAAGCCAATTTGATTAGTATAGGCTAACTTTGTGATAATAAACACTTAGTTATGTTCTCAAAAATTATTGTAAAGTCTTGAAATATGATGGTAATTGTATTCTAAATGGTACTAGATCTAGTAATAAATGTTGTTTTATTGACACTAAAATTACTTGTTATATTTCAAAGACTAACTTGAACTATACACCAAATTTACCGAGTTGTGGCACAAACGGTTGAGACATTTGAACTATACTAATTTGTTGAGACTAACAAAATTAAAAGCGATGATGAGGTATTCCTAAACTTACTAAAATACCGAAGGATTGTGTAGTTCATGCTTAAAAGGTAAGCAAACCAAAAGTACTCACAAGCAAGGTAAGTTTACGGCTATATCTCATGTATTAGAATTACTTCACATGGATTTGACGGACCTATTCAAACTAAGTATTAGTGGCAAGAAATATATCTATATCTGTGTGGATAATTTTTCTAGATATAATTGGGTAAATTTCTTAAGAAAAAAGTCTGACGTTTTTGAAAATTTAAATTTTTGCACCTAAAATTAACAACATAAAATTTTTTTGAGGGAATAAAAATAACGAGGATTAGAAGTGATTATGTGAGGAAGTTTGAAAATGCTACTTTCTCTACATACTGTGAACAAAATGGCATTTTTAATGAATTCTCTGTTCCTAAAATTCCTGAACAAAATAGAATTGTAGAAAGAAAAAATAAGTCTTTACAAGAGATGGCTAGAGTAATGCTAAACAGTAAAAAGTTTCTTGTTAAATTGTGGGTTGACTCTATAAGTACTGCTTCTTAAATTTTGAATCGTTTGTTTTTAAGAACATGAACCACTCAAACTCCCTATAAAATCTGGAAAGGACGAAAATCGAATCTCAAGTATTTCCATACTTTCAGTAGCAAATGCTATGTGTTAAATGAACGAAAACACTTGGGTAAATTCAATTCAAAAAGTTATAAGGGAGTGTTTATTTGTTATTTTGAAAATGACCAAGCTTACGAAATTTATAACATGCGTACTTTCGGACTATCATTGAATCTATCAATGTAAAAATTGTTAAAAGCGATGATTTTTTCAACCTAATATTCAAACTTTGGAAGAACAGAGTTGAAGGACGTTAAAATACTCAAGACAACCATGTGTCTATTCCGCATGAGATAGACAGATGATCGCCCCACTTCAAGTTCTCGATATCTCTACCCTCGCTTTACAGCGATTCGACATAACAAGTATCAATAACGAATGAACATGAGAAGGTAACCACCATCTTGGATACAAAAGGTACACCCATTGGACAATATACTCTCGTGTTCGGTGAAGGAATGGTAACTAGGAGGAGGCTTGCAAATGAACATGGAAATGTTTGCTACACTTCACAAAATTGAACCCAAAAATATAAATAAAGCGATTGTTGATAAAATTTGGTTCTACCAATCCATGAAAAGCTAGCTCAATTTGAGAGAAATGAAGTCCGAGAATTTTTACATCAACAAAAGATACAAATGTGATCGAGACAAAGTGGATAGTCAAAATAAATCGATAAACATGGCAACATAGTCGAAAACAAGGCACACTTGGTTGCACAAGGATACCCTCAAATGGAAGGAGTGGATTTTGATGAAACATTTGCACTGTTGCTTCGACTTGAATCCATTAGACTCTTACTATCTCAGAGCATGTCAATGAGGTTCAAACTCTACCAAATGGATGTCAAAAGTGCCTTTTTGAATGGGTGTATAAATGAAGAAGTCTATGTTGATCAGCCTAAGGGATTTGTTTATCCTTATTATCCAAATTATGTGTTCAAGCTCAAAAAGGTATTTTACGAACTAAAACAAGCTCTACGTTCTTAATATGAACGACTGACCATGTTTTTGTTGGAATAAGGATACAAGAGAGGAGGAGATGACAAAACTTTATTCATCAAATACTTCAAAACTGGATTAACAGTTGCACAAATCTACGTCGATGATATTGTGTTTAGTTCTTCCTTAGAAACAAAATTCAATGAGTTTGTTACACATATGCAAAAGGAATTCGAAATGAGTATAGTTGGTGAACTAAACTTCTTTTTAGGTTTGTAGATCAAACAGGTTGAATCAGGTATATTTATCTCACAAGCAAGGTATGCTAAACATCTAGTGAAGAAGTTTAGTTTTGAATAGACCAAGTCAGTCAGAACTCTCATGGCCATGTCTTTGAAAATCTCCAGAGATGACCAGGGCAATAAGGTTGACTCTAGTTTGTATCGGAGCATTAATCTAGTTTGTATCAGAGCACGATAGATAGTTTGTTGTACCCGACTACAAGTCATCCTAACATATCATTCAATGTTGGAGTCTATGCGCGTTATCAGGCCAAACCAAAATAATCACATCTTACAGCTCTTAGGCGAATTATTCGCTATATTAAATATACTTCTGATTTTGGTTTATGTTATACTAATGATACTAACTCTCATTATGTAGGATACACTGATGCTGACTAGGCTGGAAACATAGATGATAGAAAAAGCACGAGTTGAGGATGTTTCTATATTGGTAACAATCTCATTGTATGGTTAAGTAAGAAACAAAACTCTATTTCCTTATCTACTGCAAAAGCTGAGTATATTGCGGCGGGTAGTTGTTGCATCGAGTTACTCTAGATGAAACAAATGCTATGTGACTATGGTATTGATTGGGATTCTATTACTATATTTTGTGATAACACTAGTGCTATCAATATTTTTAAATATCTTGTTAAGCACTCTAGGACCAAACATATTGATATTAGACATCATTTTATTAGAGATTTGGTCGAGGAAAAAGTAATTACTTTGGAAAAAATTCAAACTGAGTATTAGTTGGCTAATTTGCTTATCCTTAGATTCTGCTAGATTTGAGACTCTATGAAAAGTCATGGGCATCTGTTTGATGCATTAATAAAACAAAGTTGCAACAAAAAAAAAGTGTATACTTAGTAGAAGTAGCGTTTTTCTTTTTGTTTGAATTCATCATGAGTATTTGTTTTGTATTTACTTTCCAATTTAATTTTTTTTTTTTAAAAGATGGGGAGTTCTTGCAAATAGCATATAAAATAAATGTATGATTGGTCTACGAATATTGGGATTAACTTAAATTAACCAATCAGTACGATATGTACATTATATTTATGGTAAAATATGCTCAGATAAACACACTTTGAGGACACATTGACTTGTTTGATTATGCCTTACTACTGATTGGATTGTTATCTTTAAAGTAGTTTTGTACTTTGTTGTAGACCTATGGTCAATCTATGTCTCCCAGCACTATAATATATTGTTGTATTAACAGACAAATTCATTGGAGGAGAGGGCTACCACCATAGATGTGTGCAACCGTCATTGATAATGAACATACATCATGTAGAAAAGGGTTACCCCTATGGCTTGAGAAAGTCAACTCCATGAACTTATAAATTCAGTACTTTGATAAAACAAAAATATATATAATGAAAAAGAGTCAACACTCTGAGTACTCAAAAGAAAAATTGTTATGGTACTCCTGTCTGGCACGCACATATTTTTTTTATTTAAATAGATATGCTTAGATGATGATTGGTTTGAAATACATCTCTACACTTATTTTTTTGACAATGTTCAATTTGATTTAGTAGGACGGGTTATGATTGACTGGTCTAGTATCACACACTCACATCTTAAATCGACAAAATAATTAAATATAATTATGTACATCATCGATTGGAAGATTCTTGTTTATTTTTATATTTTTGGACTAATTGTATAATTTGTAGATCAATTAAATTTGCCCATATATAAAGATTTATTTTATCTCATAAAATATTCTTATTAATTTTATGTGATTGACTTGTATGGGCTTTTTCGTAGGATTCTCAATCAACAATCTAATATTGGCAGTTCAATCTGTATCAACTCAAAACATTTGAATGATTATTTTATGGAATCTATTATTATTTTGTATTGATTATTAAATTGGCCTTCCAAAATTGAAAATTCTATTGTCCATGAAACAACATTTTAGGCGGTTAAATTTGAATTTGAAATATTTGGTTAAGAGAGGTTTTATGTCCTTAACTGCCAATCAACAGTTTATTTTTGGTAACTACTCTACAGACGTCATAAATAAACGACTCCCTCATTGTGCAATTTTACAAAATTCCTTCCTTATTAAAACACGACCTATGGTTTGCTTTCATCTTCCACATTTGTTTTTAATTTCCAGAAATCAAACTCTCTCTTACACTTGATTTCGTAGATGTGTTAAGGTTTTTTCATTTCAGATTCAAACATGGTAATAGACTAAGATGTCCAAATCAAAGAAAAATCCTGGTGGTTCATCCAAGGACACTGTTGCTCCGTTGTCTGCTGTTGAAACTGAGAGGGGGCCACAAATGTCACCGGTGAAGTGCACGAAGACTAGAAGAGTCCAGTTCAGACCATGACACTCCTCAGTTCAGACCTTGATACTCCTCCAGCTGCTATTACACCTCTGGTTGAAACATCTATTGACATTATTGTTTACCAGTCGTCGGTCAACCACTCAAAATCACAGTCTCGCCAAACATCTAACGATCCAGTCACTTTTTTAAGCAAGAAGGTATCTCTAAGTGTCCAAGAATCTAAATGAAGAAGGAGATGAAGATGACAGCTCTGGAACTGGTAATAGTAAGTCTGCACATCATGACATAGAAGAAGAAGGTTGTGAGGATAAGGGAACAGGAGATGAGGAGTCTGAACGTCCACCTCCAGTTGCTGAAGGTTTAAGTAAGTCATGTTCCCAAAAATCTGATTCTAATTTTGACGTTAACTCTAGGAAATCTTTGGAGTCTACTCCTACCCCTCCTCCACCAAGAAGAGCCATGAAGGCTAAAAAAAAGAAATGTAAAATTGGTGAGGGTGCTGAAGAGCCCACTCTTGCAGGTCAGAACAGGCCACCACTACATCAGGGGGTGTCTACATCTTACTGCCTACTCCTAGTTTAGACCCGTAGATGCTCAGGCTTGAAACCTTAACTAGAGGTAGGCACTCTGTTAACCCTCTAAATTAATGTTTTCTGTCTGAGACTACTGAGAGCCCATTTCTTTCATTTACCTCATATCGCAAGTTCATCGTTGAATGCAAAGTCGCTATTCATGAGTTTGGTTCGTTTGATTAGGTTGAAATTGTTGGTTTTCATAAACTGCATAATTTGTTAATTTTCTCTAGTCCGTCTAATGAGACTCTTGTCAAGAAATTTATGGAAAATGTTCCCAAAAATTCGGGCAAGGCTAGAAAAGAATTTAGGTGGCAAGTGTATGTCAGAAGAAGACATATTACTTTCAGTCCTAACTCTCTAAGAGAATGGTTTGGGTTGGATGACGTGGCTATCACGAGTGATGAGGAATTGACCAATATTAGTATTGCCATGATATGACTGGCTCTGCCTGGCCAGGAACTGGTGAACTGACTGCTTCCAAACTTTTGCCAAAATACAAAGTTTTCTACCGGATCTTAATCAACAATATTAATCCCTTAACTCATAGATCTGACATTTCAAGCAACACGATTGTTATACTGTATAAGTTGAGGATGAAGTTGACCGTTGATTGGGTCAAAATGATTTTTGATAGAATTGTCTATGAAGGGCCAAGTAGTACATATTGCCACATCCAGCTCTCATAAATTTTCAAATTTAGGTGGAATACCACATCTCTCTCCCAGGATTCGAAAGCACACGTTCTGTCTTTTTTGGACCAGTCTGGCCGTTTGGATGCTCTGGAGACCCAGTCGAGGCTAGTCAGAACTCAGGTAGAACAACTTTTTACATTAACCAAAAGTACCTTTGATGAGTTTGATTTCTTGCGTAGGTTCTTGACTAAAATTGAATATCTGCGTACTGCACATATCAAGTCTGCGTACTGCATAGTCATACCAGAGTTCTCCGCACATCCTGAAGGTCAAATGGATATTCCTAATTCTGATCGAGTGGTTAGACCAATTGCTCGTCCACCTGATGCTCTTATGCCAACTGTCCTTCCACCTGCTACTCCATCCCCTGCTCCTATCCACAAGAGAGACAGTGTCTGGTGCAAAGAAGTCCAGACCCTCTTAGAACTGACTGTATTTGGTTCTGACTTTTAACTCTCTGACTATGTGTTTCTAACTAATCTTGGATAACTATATTAACTATTACACTCTGTTTTGCTTCTGTTTTCTCTACCCCTGCTATTTTCTTTGGCTGTTTTATTACAAAAAGAGGTAGTAATAATAGTATTTTTAAGTTTGTGGTGGTATACTTTAAACTTTGATGGTATTTTGATAATTTGCTAAGGGGGAGCAACATTAAGTTTGTGTATAATGTGTGTGGTGTTTGTAAATGTTGTTTACTCATATGATCTGTGAGCATAACTTCTTTGCGGGTGTTTTTGGTTTACACACTAAAGTAGAGCAATAACCCATCTATGATGATACTCATGCTTTCTTAAATTGTTCACATGCTATAACACACACTACACATGCATTAAAAATTCGATAGTTATGTTTTGTAATTAAGCAATGCCAAATGGGGAGATTGTTGAAAAAATATGGTGTCATATTTTTTTCATCCTTTTATATTGGCTTACTTAATTAATATTACTGATTTTTAATGACAAAAGAAGATGTTAGCATTTACGTTCTAATTGGTCATGTTGCTGTCAGTCAGAACTGACAGATGGTAAGCAGATTATTTTTCAGATTAGTGGGTTGTGGACTTTATTCTGTTTACTTATATAAAACAATTTGATCACATGAATATCAGGAATAACCAACTGGTAGGTTAATAGATCTTTTCTTATTCTCTTAGATTTATTTAGGAAGGAAATATTTAAAGATAATCTTAAGTTTCCTAAATACTTTCCTTCTACAAACTTAGAATATCTTTTTATCTATTCTTTCCTACTAATTGTCTTACCATTCTTATTGTAGGTTTTTAGGTAAGAAATAATTTCTAATTTAATTACTACTTTACCTATAAGTAAGAGTACAAATCAATAAGAAATTAAGCTTTGAACACATAATTTTGGCTCTTATTCTCCAAGCTCATAGCCTGCCGAATCTATGGTGAATGAACGAGACACAAAGCTCCATTGATTTAGTTTCAAAGCAAACAAGTTTTCTTCAAACTCAATGAAAAATCAAAAACAAATTGGTACTCAATGAACAATTCCACATCTTGATTAATCTACTTGGTGTGAAGTTAAGAACGAGGGTTCTTAATCCAAGTGATGGTTGTGGTCAAGTACAATAGAGAAGTGACGATAAAGTTAAGATCGGTGGGTTTGATTCCACTTCATCAACGAGTCAAAATAAGAAGTATCAAAAGTGAGTTGATCTAAATTTTATTTAAATTTTATTTTGTTATTTTTGCGTAATTACAAAAAATGATACTATTGTATTTTTAATCAAGATTAATAGTGGATTGTTTTTACCCATGGCATGAGGGCTCGTAGATGTTTTCCTTCGAGATTTACCACGTTACATCTTGTGTTCATATTTAAGTCTTTAAATTCCGTCCTAAACAAATTAGGTAAACGAACACTGCTTTGATTTGCCTGTACGCGTCAAAACTATTTTTTCAATACAACGCGCCAATTGTGACTGCTGTCCACTGCTCATTTAATGAATATTAAAATTGTTTTTAATTTAATTAATCTAGGTTTTAGAACTTTCATGTTCCTTTCCTAAAACTGAGCCTATGGGACCTACCAAAGACACAAGTCTCACAAAAATTCAAATGACTGACGTGATCCTTACCAAATATTTGTTGATCACTCAAGAACTTCATCCATTTATTACCCATGCGCCCTATTTTCCTATACCAAAGTTCAAACTTGTTCTCATTAACCGAGAGCAAGATGGAACCCGTGGAAATTTGTGCTTCACCGTGTAGGTAATACAAACCATTTCTCTTAGGAGTTGTCATCACAACTAAAGTCCATTTCATCACTTTTAGGGTGTCATTCACAGATTTATACCAATGGCCCTCATCTTCTAGAACACGATATTAAGTTTCTTTTCAAGTCTAAGACATATCCGACATTTAAAATGTTCTTAATCATACTGTTGTGTAACCTAAGTGCAATATCCACAATTCCCATCACTGCTTGAGAATTGTTATCACTCATATACACTCTCATGTGTTCTATATCCCTGTAGTTATAGAACTACTCTCTCACATGACACATGTGTAAAGTACAACCCGAATCCATAATCCACTCTTGACTCGGCTCACCTTCAGAGACATTCATCACAAACAGGTTATCAGCTTCAGTCCTTTAAAACAGCATTGTTCTGGTGTTCAAGTAATTGATCTCTGTTTTTTTTTTAAATCATGACAATCTCTCTTAAAGTGACCCAACCTCCCACAATTATAACACTTCTTATTATTCTTGTCCCCCGACTTCGACCTGCCTTTAGACTTACCCATATTCTTCTGATTCTGATAACTACCACATTTTCTCTAATCAAACCTGTCCCTAACAAACATGCTTTCTTATCTTTTCTTCTCTAGCCCCACTTCTAGAATCCTTTCTCACCTCCATATCCCTAAATTTAAGCACATCAATAACAATAGCTTGAGTCAAAGCATCCCTAGCATATTTTATAGAATTTTTAATATCTTTATCTTTATATAAATCAGGTAAAGAATTCAACAGAATCACAGCAAGATCTTCATCATCAAATTTTTTATCATTATGAGCCAGACTTTTTACTTTAATGCTAAAATCACTTAATTTTTTTTCAAGATCTTTATATGAGTTCATTTTGAAGCTAAAGAGTTTTTCAAGTGAATAAATCTTGTTAGGCAGAGTTTTGGTTAAAAACAATGTGTCCAAGGCTTGCCACAATTTTCTTGCAGTTTTATGTTCATCAACTTGCCTAACAATATTATCAGATAAATGCAAAATAATTGAACTTTATGCAATTTCATTCATTTCTACAATTTTAATAAGTTTAGCCTTAAGAGCATCAGAAAAAGTCTCTGGATCATCAAGGGCCTTAGAGAATCTTTGTTGTACCAGGATGGTCCTTATTTTGTGTTCCCAAATAGAATAATCACCTTTACCATCAAATTGAGACAACTCAACCCTCGAACCCATGTTAGATTCAGAAAAATGAGTGTTTAAATGGGAGCTCATAAACTAATTTTTAAAGATTAACTTATGATAGTCAGAAATGACACAAACAATAAATTAAATAGTCTTTTTTCACACAAGAAGAAACAATAAGATTAATGTGGATAATCTAAAAGTGGCAATATAAAGTCAAATTCAACAATCTTGCAATTTAAAAGGTAACACAATTAGCATGTAGGACTAAGCTCAATTCACTACAAAGATTGAATTTTAATAGCACATATGGGATTAACAATCATGCATAATCATATACAAGAAATACTTATCATGGTTTCACCTAAACATGCTCCTAATTAGAGTGAAGAGATATTACCAAACACTGTTGACTAACAGTGTATTAATTTTCAGTACCTGACAATTGACAGAAAACGAGAGCCTCAAAAATAGAAAACTCTACCAACAACTTTAGAGCATCTCTAACGCATTCCGTGTATTGCTTTTTAGATGTGCCACACAAGCATATATAGATGGAATCATAAAAAACTATCTCCAATGCATGCTGACAAGGACTTCATCTATCTAATGTGGCACATTAAAATATAGAATATGTTGAAGTCCGTCTATATTTAGACAGACCTCTAGATGGAGTGAGTCAGCAAATTTAATTTTAGATGGAGTGCATTAGAGATGAATTTTAATTTGACCGTCTATTCTATAGACGTAGTGCCACATGGATTGGAAGTCTGTCTATTTTACTTGCCACATAAACTGCAATAGACAGAGTGCATTGAAGATGCTCTTAAGAATCAACCCGAACAATGGCTTCAAAGCAAAACCACACGAGCTACGGAATAACACTACTATCACGCGCCACCTCCAGACCTCTTGTCAGGCCCGAATCACCACCAGAAGTTGTCAGGAGAAACCATTCATCGCTAAAACCTCTCCACATACCGCCACACATTGACCTGAAGCTAGAGCACGCACCACACGCACTTCCAGAATACGACCTCCACACGCCACACGCGCTATTGTCGGAGCTTCGTCTGGTCTTCGTGAACTTGGATATGGTCTCTATTTGTCAATTCCTTCTGGTTTGGCCTGAATTGTGGCTTGAAGGTTTCAGCCTCTTTGTCTTGTCCACAGATTCAAAAATGTCCCAATTTTTTCAAATTTCCAGTACCACTTGTTTAGTTTTTCATACGGATTATACTGCCATATGTTACAAATCATCAATTAAAAAAAGAAAAAATACAAGAAATGGAACTCGGGTCTACAGTCTCTTCTTTCTTTTCAGCTATTTCTTCTCTAGTTAAATGAAGAAATAAGAAGATGAAATAATGGTATGGGCTCAGATCATGCCACAATCAGATCATAGCACAACAACCAAAGGAAAAAAAATTACCAAGATTGGACCAAGGATTTTGATGAAACTCAAAGAGTAGTTTATCATATTGAAGACAATTAGAGGAGCTCCATTAATAAGCACCATTATGCCAACAAGGAGCGTCCCTAGCCGCCTGAAACCATTGGGACCAAGAACCATAGCAAGTGATGGAAGAGGAAATCCTTGAAGCTAGGGAAGAAAAACACAGCAAAGCATTTTCCCTGGTCAATAAATAATTCTCCAAATGATCACAACCATTCAACTTATTTTTTTCATCCAATGGACGAGATTGATCCACAACACCCCATGTTGACCCCTAAAAATGGCAGCCAGTAGAAATCTCACGCCTCCTCTTCCAACATGTATTTTCTTTCTTACTTGGACTGCCATGTGGTTTGTTCAACCACATAGATAAGCCTAGGAATGGGTGGATATGAGACAAAGTAAGGATAAACACATTATGGAATAAGTAAGAGGTTGAGGGCCCCTAACTAACAACTTCCCAGGTGGTTATGAGCACTTGAGAACAATTAGCCTAGAGGACTTTGTTTTATTTCGTGTATGAGAGTTCTAATTTTCAACTTCATTTCTTGTGGAAATGGGCTTGCTATTTATAGGAAAATTCTAACTGATCTCTCCCTTCAATGTGTGACACGTGGCTAAATATGGAGAGTCCCCACGTCACATCTTGAGCATCACATCATTGGCATTAATGAGGACGTCCCTTTCAGTCGCACACTAAGAGGCTACGCTGTGACATCTTAGCAGGTTGTCCCATCAGTCTTTTTTGGTCTGACTTGTAGTGTGTCAGGAGAAATTTAACACGCAATCAAGGTCGGACTTTGACAGCCTCGGTTGTCCAAGCTCCTCGACATAAATAGCATCGGTTGTCTAATCTCCTCGGCACAAATAGCCTCAGTTGTCTAACCTCCTTGGCACAAACAACCTTAGAGTTAAATCAGGTTGATTTTGACCGTGCCTACGTGGAGTCCAAGTGGAATTGCCCTATCCCATGTGAAATACCAGGTGAGATTGAGGCATAACAATAGTTCTCCAAGTTCAGGACCTCTATTATTTATGAGTGATGCTGGACTTGGTAAAAAGGCAATTCTACTGTGTTTAGAAAATGGCAGATTCTCACTTCAAAAATTGGAAGAGAGTTAGTCCTACAAGGTCAAGACCTCTCTCATTTATATGAGATGTTGAGCTTAGAGTGGGAGAGAAATATGAAGTGGTAGAGGTTTGTTGCGGAAGAGTCTAATTCTAAGTGGGAGAGGCTTGGTAAGAAAAGAGCCTAATTCCAAGTGGGAGAGACTTGTTAGTAGAAGCACGTCTCCAAAGATGGAGAGGCTTGATGTGGAAAAGCCTAGTCCCAAATAGAAGAGGCTTGGTAGCAGAAATGCGTCTTCAAAGATGGAGAGTCTTGTTGCAGAAGAGCCTAGTCCCAAGTGGGAGAGGCTTTGTAGCAAAAGCGACTCTCTAAAGATTGAGAGGCTTGATGCGGAAAAGCTCAGTCCCATGTACGAGAGGTGATGGAGAGGCTTGCTGCAGAAGAGTCTGGTCTCAAGTGGGAGAGGCTAGGTAGTAGAAGTGACTCTCCAAAGATTTAGAAGCTTGCTGCAGAAGAGTCTAATCCCAAGTAGGAGAGGCTTAGTAGCAAAAGCGCATCTCTAAAGATGGAGAGGCTTGCTGTAGAAGAGCTTAGTCCTAAGTGGGATAGACTTTGTAGCAGAAGCGACTTTTCAAAGATGGAAAGGCTTGCTGTGAAAGAGCCTAGTCCCAAGTGGGAGAGGCTTCGTAGCATAAGCGACTCTCTAAAGATTGAGAGGCTTGCTGTGAAAGAGCCTAGTCCCAAGTGGGAGAGGCTTCGTAGCATAAGCGACTCTCTAAAGATTGAGAGGCTTGCTGTAGAAGAGCCTAATCTCAAGTGGGAGAGGCTTGGTAGTAGAAGCGCGCATCTCTAAAGATGGAGAGGCTTTCTACGAAAGATCTTGGTCTCAAGTGGGAGAGGCTTGGTAGCAGAAGCGACTCTCTAAAGATTGAGAAGCTTGCTGCGAAAGAGCCTAGTCCCAAATTGGAGAGGCTAGGAAGCAGAAGCAAGTCTCTAAAGATAGAGAAGCTTGTTACGGAAGAGCTTAGTTCCAAGTGGGATAGACTTGGTAGCAGAAGCGACTCTCCAAAGATAGTGAGGCTTTTTACAAAAGAGCCTAGTCCAAACGGGAGATGCTAGGAAGCAGAACGGGTCTTCAAAAATAAAGAGGCTTGCTGTGGAAAAGCTTAGTCCCAAGTAGGAGAGACTTAGGAACAGAAGAACCTTGTCCCAAACAGGAGAGACTTACTGCGAAAGAGCCTAGTCCCAAGTGGGAGAGGCCTGGCAGTAGAAGAGCCTTTTCCCAAATAGGAGAAGCAATTATAAGTGGGAGAGGCTTGCTGAGATACAGCGTAGTCCCAAGTGGGAGAGGTTTGGCAGTAGAAGAGCATTGTCCCAAGCGGGAGTGGCTTGTTGCGGAAGAGCCTAGCCCCAAGTGGGAGAGGCTTGGCATCAGAAGAGCCTTGTCCCAAGCAGGAGAGGCTTGCTGTAGAAGAGGTAAGTCCCAATTATGAGAGCCTTGGGATCAGAATAGCCTTGTCCCAAACGGGAGAGGCTTGCTGCAGAAGAGCCTAGTCTCTAGTATGAGAGGTTTGAGAGCAGAAGAGCCTTTTCCCAAGCGTGATAGGCTTGCTGCAGATGATCCTAGTCCCAAGTGGGAGAGGCTTTGGAGCTGAAGAGCTTTGTGTCAGGCCTTCATGAAGAGGCATGGGCCTTCTGTGGGGTTGAAGAGGCTCTTCCAATATCAGACGAGGTTTGATATTGGGCTTTGCCCAACTGGTGACATGCCTTCATGAAGAGGCTTGGCCCTTCTGTGGAGTTGAAGATGCTCTTCCAATATCAGAAGAGGCTTGATATTGGACTTTGCCCAGCTAATGCTATGCCTTCATGAAGAGGCTTAACCCTTGTGTGGGGGTGACGAAGCTCTTCTAATATCAGAAGAGGGTTGATATTGGACTTTTCCCAGCTGGTTCCATACCTTCGTGAAGAGCCTTAGCCTTTGTGTGGGGTTGAAGAGGCTTTTCCAATATCAGACGAGACTTGATATTGGGCTTTGCCCAGCTGGTGCCATGTCTTCATGAAGAAGTTTGGCCCTTGTGTGAAAATGAAGAGGCTCTTCAAATACCAAACGAGGCTTGATATTGGACTTTGCGCAGCTGGTGCCATGCCTTTATGAAAAGGCTTGGCCCTTGTGTGGGGATGAAGAGGCTCTTCCAATAACAGACGAGGCTTGATATTGGAATTTTCCCAGCTGGTAGCATGCCTCATGAAGAGGTTTGGCCCTTGTGTGGGGTTGAAAAGACTCTTCAATATCAGACAAGGATTGATATTGAACTTTACCCAACTGATGTCATGCCTTCATGAAGAGGCTTGGCCTTTGTGTTGGGATGATGAGGCTCATCCAATATCCGACGAGGATTGATATTGGGCTTTTCCCAGCAGGTGTCATGCTTTCCTGGGGAGGCTTGGCCCTTGTGTGGGGATAACGAGGCTCTTCCAATATCAGATGAGACTTGATATTGGACTTTTCCCAGTTGGTGCCATGCCTTCATGACAAGGCTTGGCCCTTGTGTGGAGATGAAGAGGCTCTTCCAATATCAGACAATGCTTGATATTGGACTTTGCCCAGCTGGTGCCATACTTTCATAAAGAGGCTTTACCCTTGTGTAGGGATAAAGAGGTTCTTCCAATATCAGACGAGGCTTGATATTGGACTTTTTCCAGCTGGTGCCATGCCTTCATGTAGAGGCTTGACCTTTGTGTGGAGATGAAGAGGCCCTTCCAATATCAAACGATGCTTGATATTGGACTTTACCCTACTGGTGCCATGACTTCATGAGAAGGCTTGGCCTTTTTGTGGGGTTGAAAAGACTCTTCCAATAAGACGAGGCTTGATATTGGACTTTGCCCAGCTGGTGCCATGCTTTCATAAAGAGGCTTGGCCCTTGTGTAGGGTTGAAGAGACCCTTCCAATATTAGACGAGGCTTGATATTGGACTTTTCCCAGCTGGTGTCATGCCTTCATGAAGAGGCTTGGCCCTTGTGTGGGTTGGAAAAGGCTCTTCCAATATAGACGAAGCTTGATATTAGACTTTGCTTAGCTGGTGCCATGCCTTCATGAAGAGGCTTGGCCCTTTTGTGGAGATGAAGAGGCTCTTCAAATACCAGACAAGGCTTGATATTGGACTTTGCACAGCTGGTGCCATGCCTTCATGAAGAGGCTTGACCCTTGTGTGGGGATGAAGAGGCTCTTCCAATATCAGACGAGACTCAATATTGGACTTTACCAAGCTGGTGCCATGCCTTCATGAAGAGTTTTGGCCCTTGTGAGAGGATGAAGAGGCTCTTCAAATACCAGACGAGGCTTGATATTGGTCTTTGCCCAACTAGTGCCATGCCTTCATAAAGAGGCTTTAACCTTGTGTGGGGGATGAAGAGGCTCTTCTAATATCAGATGAGGCTTAATATTGGACTTTGTCCAGTTGATGCCAAGCTTTCTTGAAGAGGCTTGGCCCTTGTGTGGGAATGAAAAGGCTCTTCAAATACCAGACGAGGCTTGATATTGGACTTTGCCCAGCTGGTGACATGCCTTCATGAAGAGTCTTGACCCTAGTGTGGAGATGAAGAGGCTCTTCCAATACTAGATGAGGCTTAATATTTGACTTTGCCCAGCTGGTGCCATGCTTTCATGAAGAGGCTTGGCCCTTGTGTAGGGATGAAGAGGCTCTTCAAATACCAGATGAGGCTTGATATTGGACTTTGCTCAGCTGGTGCCATGCCTTCATGAAGAGGCTTGACCCTTGTGTGGAGATGAAGAGGCTCTTCTAATATCAGACGAGGCTTAATATTGGACTTTGCTCAGCTGGTGCCATGCCTTTATAAAGAGGCTTGGCCCTTGTGCGGGAATGAAGCGTTTGGAAAAACTAAGTCCCTATTGAGGAAAGAGCTTTCCCTTGTTGAGAATAGACTTGTTTGCAGAGGCCTTTCTAATAAGCTTCGCGTACCTCTTCGTAGAGGCATACTCGAAGATTTTACCCCAACCTTGATTAGGCACTGGTGCCTCTTTTCAGAGGTTGTGTTTCCAAATCAAATGACTGAACGATTGACGTAGCACTTCTATAATAAGCAGCGAATACCTCTTCTTAGAAGCCTCAAACAAGCAAATAATCGAAACTTGATTTATAAATAATCAAATGCTTGTGCATCTTCTCAGAAGTGTCACCTAGGCTCCAACGAGATGCCGACAATGCCTTAGGAATGTTAAACTATTAATCAAGTTGGATAAGCTCATATGTATAGTTTTTCAGTGCCTCTTCTTCGAAGGACATACACTAGCCTCAATTAGTACTTGCATAGCGTCCCTTCTTCAAGAAAACTCCTTTGCTCAAGGAGGTTTAGGCTTTTTATCACGTTTCACTCGTGGTTGAACGTGTGGTTTCTCACCGCCAATTTGTTGACCCCTAAAAATAGCGGCCAACAGGAACCCCACGCCTCATCTTCCAACATGTATTTTTTTTCTTACTTGGACTGCCATGTGGTTTGTTCAACCACATAGATAAGCCTAGGAACGGGTATATATGAGACAAAGTAAGGATAAATACATTATGAAAGAAGTAATAGGTTGGCCCCTAATTAACAGCTTCCCAAGTGGTTATGAACACTTGAGAACAATTAGCCTAGAGGACTTTGTTTTATTTCGTGTATTAGAGTTCTAATTTTCAACTTCCTCTCTTGTGGAAATGGGCTTGCTATTTATAGGCAAAATCTAATTGATCCCTACCTTCGATGTGTGACACGTGGTTAAATCTGGAGAGTCCTCGCGTCCCATCTTGAGCATCACATCACTGGCATTAATGAGGACGTCCCTTTCAGCCGCACATTAGGAGGCTACGACTGTGACAAGCCGTCTTAACAAGCTGTTTCATCTGTCTTTTTGGGCCTGATTGTAGCGTGTTGGAGAAAAGTTAACACGCAATCAGGGTCGGACTTTAACAGCCTCGATTGTCTAACCTCCTCGGCACAAACAGCCTTGGAGTCAAAGCAGGTTGATTTTGACCGTGCCCATATGGAGTCTAAGTGGATTGTCCTGCCTATGTGAAACGCTAGATGGAATTGAAGCGTAACACCACATAAAGTCATTCTACTACAACAGGGATGTGCTAAAGCTATATATGAATTATGATCAATGGAAGTAGATGGTGCAAAGAAGAAAGAGATTGATGAACGTGCTTGGAGTTCAATTTTCTTCATTTCTATGATTTTGTCATTAGAAAAGTAGGGAAACAAAAGTTGCAGCGCCACCCTTGGAAAAAATTAAAAGATATATACTTAATCCAAACTCGGCCTAACAAATGTTGCCTCTTAAAGAAATTTTTTAGCTTTAAATTAGACTTATATGTTGCAAATGTAAACTTTTTTTCACATGCACACGTACATACTATCATTAATTTGATTCCAACTTTCCAATTTCAACTTTGGTCGGTCCTTCCTTTCTTTCTTTAATGTTTTGTTTCATGCTTTCTTTTCTTCAATCCTTATCCATTTGCACCCATCTCTTACTGATTGTCCATAAAATACATGGGTTAATTTAATCAATGGTCACTGAAGTTACCTTCAAATTACAAAATAGTTACTGAAGTTCAAAAATTTCAGTAATAGTCACTGAAGTTAGAAATATTTTCACTAATGGTCACTCCATTAAATTTTTAATTTAAAATAGTGATATGGCGTGATGATGTGGCATTTATTTATTGTATGGTAGTCCATGTACTTTATATAATATTTATTTTAATTCCTATATTTCAATTAAGTCCTTCAAAAATTGTATTTTGGGTCCTTAATCTTTTACATTTTTTCACTTTGGTTCTCAAATTTTTAATTATCTTTCAGTTAAGTCCTTCTAAAATTACATCTTAGATCCTTAATCTTTTACATCTTTACACTTTGGTCTCCAAATTTTCAATTATATTTCAGTTAAGTCATCCAAAAATTGTATCTTTGGTTCTTCAACTTTTTACATCTTTACACTTTGGTCCCCAAATTTTTAATTATCTTTCAGTTAAGTCTTCCAAAAATTGCATCTTAGGTCCGTCAACTTTTTACATCTTTACACTTTGATCTCAAAATTTTCAAATATCTTTCAGTTAAGTCCTATAAAAAATTGTATCTTAAGTGCTTTAACTTTATACATCTTTAAACTTTAGTCCTCCAAATTCTTGAGTTTAGTAGACAAAATAAATGTAATTTTAGTTGTCAAAATAAGTGCACTTTCAATTAAATCATTGACTTTACACTCGAACTTTTACCTAAACGAACAAAATAATATCTTAGTGGTCAGACCCTATAATATTATTTTATTCGTTTAGTTGAAAATTCGAATATAAAGTCAAGAATAATTGAAAGTACACTTATTTTGACCATTAAAATTACACTTATTTGGGCAACTAAAATCAAGGATTTGGGGGGACTTTGAAGATATATAAAGTTGAAAGACCTAAGATGTAATTTTTTAGAGGACTTAACTGAAAGATAATTAAAAATTTGGGGACCAAAGTGTAAAGATGTAAAAAGTTGAAAAACCTAACATGCAATTTTTGGAGGACTTAACTGAAAGATAATTGAAAATTTGGAACCAAAGTATAAATATGTAAAAGATTAAAGACCTAAGATGCAATTTTTAAAGGACTTAATTTAAATATATGGACTAAAATAAATATTATATAAAGTACATAAACTATTATGCAATAAATAAATGCCACATCATCATGCCACATCACTATTTTAAATTATAAATTTAATGGAGTGACCATTAATGAAATGATTTCTAACTTCAATGACCACCACTGAAACTTTTGAACTTCAGTGACCATTTTATAATTTGAAGATAACTTCAGTGACCGTTGGTAAAATTAACCTTAAAAAACATATAATCGACGAGTCCATTTCTCTATCTAACGTCATTTTCCTATTTACTAAAATAACAGCTCACTTTGCACCTCAATTAATTATTGAAAAAATAGTATATTTGTCTCTAATATTTTAAAATCGTAAAAAATATACTTCTAACCTTTAAAAATAATACTGAACATCCCTAATGTTTGAAGAAATATAGGCATGGTAAGTACTTTATGAAAAAATTACCCTCCCCTTTAGATAAGCAAAAACCAAAGCGCCAAAAAAAAAAAAAAAAAAAAAAAAATAAAAATATAAACAAATGTACCTCACAGAAATGAAGAATAAGAAAGACACACTCTTCTTCCTTCACCACCAATCATTATCTACTCCACTGGTCATCTTCACTCCAACTCTCCATATTTCCTAAACCCACCGCTATTACCACACTTACAACCATGCCACCGCTGCCGTCACTAATACTCTCACCACTATTTTTTGCCAAAAAAACACAATAGGCGAGAAGAGAAATCCACATTTTCTGCCGTTTATGACATAAAATGGGAGATTTTCCCCTCATGTTATGCCATTTTATATATACAAATATAGTGCATGTGATAATCCACTATTAATACAATATTCACACATATTTATATATTCAAATGCTTGAATTTAATGCTTGAAGTTGAAGAAGCTTGGAAGAAGCACCATTTGTTTCATGGATGCTTGTATATGTCAGTGTACTGGCCATGAGTGGTGGTCGGATGTTGGCGATGATTAGATTTTGGAGTTTGGGTGAGGATGATGAGTGTAGTAGTGGTGGCGATGGAAGTTTAGAAAAGGTGGAGTTTGCATCGAATTAATTAATTAATTTTTTCAACAATAAAATAAAGTAATTAATCCAATTAATTAATTAAATTAATTAATAAAGGGGATTTTAGTCAATAACGAATATTTTGATCAGCATTAAAAATTTAATAGTTACAATTTTCCAAAAATATAAAAATTGCATTTAAGACTTTATTTTCCTTTTTAAAAATTGAGGACTTATTTTGCAATTTCTAAAATTGTGTAGACATCCCGTTGAATTTTAAAACCAGTAGACCTTTCTATGAAATTTCTGAAATTGTACTGAATACCCCTTTTTAATTTTAAAACAGTGCCTAAAATTGAAAAAGAGGCCCATTTTAATCTTTTGAAATTAGAAGGGCTTTCCATACAATTTTCAAAATTGCATGGGAGGCCCATCTCCATTTTGGTAAAAATAACGCAGTATAAGGTCAAAACTCTTTTAAGGGTTCCAACCTTGCAGCATCAGCTCTGGGCGGTGGCTGTGCCGGTGTCCAACACTGGAGTGGCCACCGCCATTTCACCATCAAATAGCAGCTTTCGCTGCTGTTCAGTCCGAGCATGGCACCGATGCTTATAGCAGCGGATCAGGGACGCTTGTCATTGCGAAATCAGCGGTGGCATCTGCTGACGCCGCTGATTTCGCGGCAGAAATCCGCTACCTTCGAAAGGCAGCAAACCCACCATCCGATAGTCGCCACCTGCCGATGGCGGTGGCCTCCAAAGCACCGCCACTGCTCACCGACTCGTTTTCTGACCGAATCGTCCCATTTTCAACAATTATTTTTCGATTCACAAATATGTCTAACGAAGTCTAACAAATAACTAAATAGTCTCCGAGGGAAATGTTATACTCCCCACCATGGGGAGTAGAACATTACCCTAGTCTCCGATACCACGGTAAAGAATTAATATATACATGCACAATATAAATTAATTATACGATTTCTATAAATTGGATCAACTTTGAGCATATATTGAATTCGTGATAGAAAAATACCTTGATGGACATCGTAAAATCTAATTATCTGATTAGCTAGAGGTACAATTTTTAATACCACATATGTCAAATTGTCCAGTCTCTAATAATAATCCACATAACAATAACATATCTGAACTTTCACAATCAATAATAGATGAAAATGGAATTTTGGGATTAATTGTTTTAGAGGTTCTTTTGCGTATGCTAGCAAATAACAAAGATAGATTGTGGTTCTGCAAATTATGGCCTAGTATATATAGACGACGCTAACTCTAGTTCTAGTGTTACTAGAAATGTGTTAACCCACAACTAATGGACTCAATTAATTAATCTAATTAATTAATTTAGCACAATAAATAATTAATTCCGATATGATAATTTGGATATTGGACATTAATCTTACAACTTTTTTATTCCTTTTATTCTTTTTTTGTTGTCTTTTGTTTTTTGTTTATTTAAATAAGAAGGTAATTTCGTCATAAATGACCTATCATGTCTATTTTTTTCAAACGTTGGTGATGTCCAGTGGTTTTTTTGAAAGGTAGAAATATATCTCATACGTAGTTTGAAAGATTGAGAAACCAAATATGCTATTTTTCCTTAATTATTTTATGTTCCTAATTTTTGTATTAAATCCATAGAAACCTTAGAAAATATGTCAATATTCCTCAATAAGTATTTTCCATGCTTACCTCTTGAAATGGTTGAAAAGATAGAAGACTACAAACTTGAATCATTGTTTTCTCCTTCCTTGTCCAACCGACACTCACTTCAATCTTTTTATTTTTCTTTTATTTTTTGTCCAATCCTTCCATGCCTGTCTGTCGTGTTCTCTCTGTATATCAAGTTCCAAAATAAATTGTGAATCCAATGAGAAATGGGTTTTAATACCAAGTGGTTGGCCTAAAATCAAATTGCAACCAAAGCCCTTAACTTCTTCATTATAATTCTAATAATAATTTTGCTACATACTTGATTTTTTATTAAAATTCTACAATTAATTTTCAACATTTTAAATTCTAAAAATAACAAATATAATAAATGTAACACACATTTTTTTATAAGAAATGTAACAAGTGTAACAAGTGTCACAAAAATAAAAACAGTATTTTTAGAATAAAAAAATAACATTTTATAAATTATTTTATATTTTGGGGTGTATGATGAAAATATCCCTATTTTCTAGCCCTTGACTTAATTTAGATATTTATTTTGACTTTGATTTTAATTAAATGGAGTGGATTGTAACATTGGAAATTTATAAACTCCAAATCAGACAACTCACTTTTTTATCAAAATTCATTAATGATTTTCATTCTCATCTATGTTGATAATTTTCTCATTACTAGGTATAGAAGCTCACTGCATAAGACTCCATTTATCTCAGTCAAAATATATTGTTGACCTTATTCTAAGAACCAACACGCAAAATGCTAAAGCATGTCCTACGCCAGCAAGTGTTGGCATACATCTATCTCTTACCTTACAATATCTTACCATTACCAGACTGGACATTGCCTATATTGTCATCAAACTAAGTCAATTCCTTCTCAATCACACTAAATATCATTGGCAAGCGTGGAAACGAGTTCTTCGATACCTAAAAGAAACTATCACTGAAAGCCCTTCATTTATCTCCTTTTGACAAATTGAACCCAGTGGAATATTCTATCGCAGACTGGGCTAGTGGAGTTGATGATCGTCGTGTTGTCAGTGGCAATTGTATCTATCTAGGCTCAAATTTTATATAATGGAGTTCGAAGAAGCAAAGTGTTGTCTCCTCGCTTCTCGTACTCATCAATCAAATCGCTCCTTAACCAAAATCACTACTGAAATCACATGGATCAAATAACTACATCAAGATCTCAATTTTTCTCTTCCTCTTACTCCAGTTGTGTGGTGTCATAACCAAGGAGCTGCTGCTTGCTACCAATCTTATATTTCATGCTTCTACTAAACATATTTAGATCGATGCACATTCCGTTCATGACAAAGTTCTTCAACGGGACCTCCTCATTCAATTTGTGCCTTCACTTGAATAGATAGCTGGCATTCTCACGAAATCTCTCAATGCAAACACTTCGAGAAGCTTAAGCTTAAACTCAATGTTGTCGAATTTCCCTTTCATTTGAGGGGGATATTGACACGACCGGTCCTAAACAATATTTATATACTCGAGATGTGACGTGCACCGATGGTAGATACCAGCTAAAGGTTGGACCCACCATCAAGGTTACTACAATTACAACTCATTATTACTTATTTTTAAGAAAATTTCGGCATTATCTCTCCTGTAATTTGGACTAACCAACTTGAAATAAAATATCATCCCAACAAAAATATTCACAACTAAATGGAACCATTTTTCCCTCCAAAACAAACAACAAAACAACGCGATAGAAACTAGCCGAAATGTAAAACTTTTACTATTTAATAACATAACTATACATATGGATACAAAATATATAGTGAGCCCATCTAACTATTTACAAGTGATGCAAAATGATATCAAAAAATGAATACGTATCCCAAAATAATGACTACATGCTCTATGGAATGAGTCATACTAGCTAACTCTGTCATGTGGCTCTGACTTTGAACTCAAAAGCTTTATTTTCAAAAGCTGCCCAGAAACTTAACTACTGCCTGATAAGAAAATTATTGTTGGAAAATACACAGGTTGATAGGCTTAGTAAGTGGAGAACTTTGAAAATAATTATACTATTTTTATTTATAGGTATTATCGAAAACGAGCTCACATCACTTAACAATCCACATTTTAACATCTCATAATAATAATAAAGATTGAGAGACATTTTCATAACGTAAATGAGCTCAAAATCTAAGCCAACATTTACATCACATTAATTTCAAACAAATAAAATCAGCTCATATTCGTAGAATATTCATCAGCTAAAATATATATCATCACTTCATCATATCACAGGATAATAGAAAATCTCACCAAAATGTAACTTCTAATTAAAATATGTAATACAGTCATGCATGTGTAAATTGCCCTCAAAGCTAGGCAACCCCATACACGGGCTTAATGCCTCCTCAGTGTACGAAACTGGGTCCCAACATTATCTAATCATACATCATAATACACGGTCAAGACCTCAATGAACTATATGTACACGGCCAATTAGACCCCTTAATGTAATATAGAACACGACCAAGACCCTTTAGTGCACTAGAATAGATAAAATCATGGGCACTTTTCTGGTAGATTTCAATATCACATATTTCTCACATTTCATTTCACAAGTAATCAATTTACAATCTTTATAATTTCACAAATACTATATGAAACAAACATTTAATTATAATCACGTAGAATGACAAATAAGTCCTTAAAATCATACGTAACATAATGGTATAATTAATTGTCATTCTCTAGAAATATTTAATTTTTCCACTCACAGAGTTATCTATTGGAGACTAAATCGGCTGATAGACTGTCTTGATATTTGAGTCGCTTCTTGAGATAACAATAAAATTATCTAAATTAAAACTCAATCATATAACAATAAAATTATCTAAATTAAAACTCAATCATATTGAATTCAAACTTATTAAAATGACAACTTATCAGTTTCAATTTGCTTAGGGATCTATCTAAAATCACCTCTTCGTTTATCTCACCCCCAACACGTTTAATTAATATCACTTATAATTATCCTTTTGTAAAATTCAATAATTGAAGCTAGAAATTAAATTGTTAATTCTTAACCCAATGTAAGCACACAATTAAACCAATTCTTAAAATTAATATTTTCCTTCTTACTTCGTATTGTAGCCAAAGCAGGGAAATACATTTTTTTCCACTTTTTTGTTTTTCCTCAAATTTTAAAATATGTTGTATCAATTTTAATGAAAGCAATGGAGAAAAAGTGAAGAGGATGGTTGCTGATATTTTTTTTTGAACTAATAAGTTTTGGTAAGCAAAATGAAATGATGAATCTTGCTTTTAAAAGTCTTCCACCGCCTGACTTATGGCATTTATTCCCTTTTATATATATATTTGGCCTGACATTTTTGACCAAGAATTTTTGACATTTCTCTTGTTGAAATGTTACAAACTCACCCCCTTCAAAGAATTTCGTCCTCCAAATTTGGTCTGCTAGGTACTGAAGAGATGTGGATATTGAGAACGCATCTGATCTTCATTTTCCCATGTGGCTTCTTCTATTGCGTGATTTCTCCATAACACGCTAACCATTGATATAGTTTTACTTTGTAGATCTTGTTCTTTTCTATCTAATATTTCAATTGGCTTTTCTTCATATGTAAGATTATCTCTCAGTTCAACTCGTTGCGATTCCAACTCATGAGACGGATCTGAAATACACTTACGCAGCATAAACATGAAACACATCATGAATTCTTGATAGCTCAGTTGGCAAGGCTAAACGATAAGCAACTGGGCAATGCGCTCAATGATCTCATATGGGCCGATATATCTTGAAGTCAATTTTTTCCTTCTACCAAATCTGAGAACACCATTCCATGGAGATAATCGAAGAAAAACTCTATCACCAACTTCAAATTCAAGGTTTCTTCTACGATTGTCTACGTAGTTTTTGTATGTCTTGAGCTGTCTTTAGCTTTTATTTGATTAGTTTTACCTTATCAGCAGTAATCTGAACAAGTTCAGGACCTAACAGTTTTCTTTCACCAACCTCATCCCAACAAACTAGAGTTTTGCACTTTCTACCATATAGTGCTTCAAAAGGAGTCATTTCTATACTAGAATGATAACTATTATAATATGTGAATTCCATTAAGGATAGATGAGTATCCCAATTTCTTTTAAACTGAAGAACACAAGTCCGTAATATGTCTTCTAAAGTCTGTATAGTTCTTTTTGATTGGCCATCTGTCTGTGGGTGAAAAGTTGTACTAAAATGTAGTTTAATACCCATGGCTTTCTGCATACTAGGCCAGAATTTAGAAGTGATACGCGAATCTCTATCTAAAACAATAGATACTGGTGTCCTAAACTGATCACTTCATCCACATATATTTTTGCTAATTATCTAGTGAATAAGTAACTTTAATCGACAAAAATCTGGTAGCTTTTGTCAACCTGTCTACCGCGACCCATATACTATCATGACCACTCTGAGTACGAGGAAGCCCAAATAAGAAATCCATAGTGATGTGCTCTCATTTCCACTTGGGAATAGGCAATGTTTGTAAGAGTTCATCTCTTCTTTGACGATCTAGTTTTAATTGTTGGCAAATAAGATATCTAGATACAAACTTAGCTATTTCTCTTTTCATTCCGTGCCACCAATAATGTTCCTTAAGTATACGATACATTTTGGTACTACCTGGATGCAATGCATAAGCTGAACTATGTGCCTCTTCTAGAATTTCTTTCTTTAACTTTGAGTCATTCAGAACACATAGTCTACTTCCTATAACCAAGGCTCCGTCATCTCGAATAGTATAATCTACGTGTTTACCGTTGCAAACTTCTTCTTTCAATTTACTCAATATCAAATCTTGAGTCTGAGCTTCTCTAACTCTATCAATCAAAGTAAGTCTCACTTGAAAATTAGCAAACACTACTCCCAAACTAGTCACTGATAGTTGAGCATTCCAAACTTTGAATTCACCGAACAAGGAATAGCAAATTGCATTAGTTTGAGTCGTAGAACTAGACGTCTTTCTACTGAGAGCATTAGCAACTACATTGGCCTTCCCTAGATGATAATCGATTCTGCAGTCATAATCTTTTATTAGCTCTAAGTATCTTCTCTGTCTCAAATTCAATTCTTTCTGATCAAAGATATACTTTAAGCTTTTATGGTGTGTAAAAATTTGACATCTCTCACCATATAGATAATGTTACCAAATTTTCAATGCTAAAACAACTGCGGCTAGCTCTAGATCATGTGTAGGATAATTCAGCTCATGTTTCTTTAATTGTCTAAAGGCATATGCTATGTCCTTTCCATTCTGTATCAAAACACAACACAAACCTTGACGTGAAGCATCGCTGTAAATCACCAATTCCTCACCCGGAGATGGAAGAGTGGGCACTGGGGAAGTAACTAATCGATGTTTCAATTATTGGAAACTCTTTTCACATTCTTCAATCCACACAAATTTAACATTCTTTCTAGTCAGACTGGTCAAAGAAAGGGTAATTTTGGAAAAGTCTTCAACAAAATAACGGTAGTACCCTGCCAAACCAAGTAAACTACGTACTTTTGTCACATTAGTATGTCTTTTCCATTTTACCATTGCTTCAATTTTGTGTGGGTCTACATAAATTCCCTATGCTGATATAACATGCGCTAAAAATATCACTTTGTCAAGCCAAAATTCACATTTACTGAATTTAGCATATAATTGTCTATCTCGTAAGACCTGTAAAATGATTCGAAGATGTTAGGTATGCTCATCCTGATTTCGAGAATATACCAGTATATCATCAATAAATACAATCACAAATCTGTCGAGATACGAGTAAAACACTTTGTTCATTAGATCCATAAATGCTGTTGGGGTATTGGTAAACCCAAACGGCATCACAAGAAACTCATAATGGCCATACCATGTTCTAAAAGCAGTTTTTGGTACATCCTCATCTCTGATTTTTAATTGATGATATCTTGAACACAAATCAAGCTTTGAAAATACTGTAGCACCCGAAGCTGATCAAATAGATCATCAATACGTGGCAAATGATATTTATTACGGATTGTCACTTTATTCAACTGTCTGTAGTCTATACACAATCGCATGGTGCCGTCTTTCTTCTTTACAACAAAAACTGGTGCTCCCCATGGAGATACACTAGGTCTGATAAAACCTTTATCTACCAATTCCTGTAACTGAACTTTTAACTCTTTTAATTCTGATGAAGCCATTCTATATGGTGCTTGTGAAATAGGTGTAGTTCTTGGAATTAGATCAATAGTAAACTCAACTTCCCTATCCGGGGATAGACTCGACAATTCTTCTAGAAATACATCAGGAAAGTCTCGGACAACTGGGATGTCTAAGAGTTTTATCTTACTAACATCTGTATCAATTACATGAGCTAAATGACGCACAACAACCATTCTTGAGTAATCATATAGCGTCAATAGCGGATATCATACAAGATGGCAAGATTCTACAATGTCCACTAAATATAACTTCAGGTTGTCCTGATAGTCTAAATACGACCTCTTTACAAAAACAATCAACCGAAACACGATTTGTAGCTAAAAAGTCCATACCCAAGATAACGTCAAAATCATGGATAGCAAGCTATATTAAATTTACCTTGAGCTCCTGATCATTCACCTTGATCTCACAATCTCAATATACATCGTTAGCTAAAAGAGATTCTCCTACTGGTGTTCCCACTACCAAACAACTATTTAAAGGTTCTAACTTTTGGTTCGTATATATAGCAAGTGCAATTGAAATAAAACAATGTGTACATCCAGGATTAATTAAAATACGAGCATCTCTATCAATTTGATGCCTCCATGTCATAGCAAAAACTTTCGCCTGATTCTTTGGACGTCCTGCTTGGCCTTTCAGTTTTACCCCCGCTACTACTCGCTACATTGGACTGAACTCCACTATTTGTTCCTACTTTATTAGTCAAAGTATCTTCTTGAATTTGATCGTGTCTTGTACCACCCACACTCTGCTGGGAAAATATCATTGGTAATATGCCACTCTCTTGTAATATAATTAGGCAATTTCTTCTTATGTGTCAGACTTGGCCACACTGATAACAGACACCAAATCTGTTGAACTTCAAACACTCGCCCAAATGAAATTTTCCATAGAACTTGCAATGAGGAAATTTAGTGCTTATGGAACTCTCTCCATATCTCGGAGTGAATGGTCTCTGGGAAGAACTCGGAGTAGGATGGCGGTTACTCATTGGTTGTTGTACTATATTCTGGCTGAATCTAGAGCCCTAACTTCTTTATGA
Organism: Forsythia suspensa; assembly: GCA_023638005.1. Taxonomy (NCBI): domain Eukaryota; kingdom Viridiplantae; phylum Streptophyta; class Magnoliopsida; order Lamiales; family Oleaceae; genus Forsythia; species Forsythia suspensa. Next base: position 30,261,777 of record CM042666.1, on the reverse strand, counting down.
TTTGGGCTTGAACTGGCCTGAGGTAGAAACACCAAGTCGAAATCCTCTGTTATCCCTCTAGGTAGTCTGTAGCTAGAAATTCCTGTCCATGTCTGACTACCGCTAGCTCTGGATTTTATCTGTTCTTTATCATTTTGTCTATCTAACATACTTTTCTCCACTCTCAAAGCTGATTCTACTAATTTGCTGAATTCACTCCAACCCGATGCGGTCACTGATGATCTAATCTATTCTCTTAACCCATCTTCAAAGCGTCTGCATTTGTCAATCTCATTACCAACCAGGACTTGTGCATATTTTAAAAGCTCAATAAATTGCTTCTGATATTCAGCAACAGTTGAAGACCCTTGTACTAGTTTCAACAACTCATCCTATTTAGTATCTTTATAAGAACGAAGATAATAAGCATCATAAAAATTACGTCTGAAATCTGCCCAAGTTATAATAGAAGGGTCTAGATATTTGTTATGCACTGACTGCCACCAATCGTATGCTCTATCTTCTAACAAAAAGGTGGCAAGACGTAGTTTTCTGTCATCTGGGCAACCCATCACATAAAAAATTCTCTCTATTTTAATCATCAAAGCCTCGGCAACTACAAAATTAACTATACCTGTAAAAACTTTAGCCCCTAACTTTGTTGCTCTCTCAATGCTGAAATCTCTATCTATACTACGCATAGTCGAAACAACTTTTAGCAACAATCGTTTCAATAGAAATTGGGTAATTTTCAACCATATTTCCGTGTCTCAGATGTTCAGGTGGCTGATGAACTGATTCTTTTATTATTTCATCATCTCTAAGATTATCTCTATTATGAGCAATATGAGTATGGGGCAAAATATCTTGGAGTTTGCGAGTTCTGCCACCACGACGCATGACTTACCTACATGGTATGCATGATATGCTAAATATCAGAATGTGTGTGTCATGCAAGCAAGCCTATAAACTCTGAACCATGCTCTGATACTAATCTGACATGACCCGTCCCAAGTAATATTTATAAATCCAAGATGTGACGTGTGCCGATGGTAGATACCAGCTAAAGGTTGGACCCACCATCAAGGCTACTACAATTACAATTCATTATTACTTACTTTTATGAAAATTTTGGCATTATCTCTCTTGTAATTTGGACTAACCAATCTGAAATAAAATATCATTCCAACAACAATATTCACAACTAAATGGGACCATTTGCCTCTCCAATACAAACAACAAAACAACGCGATAGAGCTAGCCGAAATGTAAAACTTTTACTATTTAATAACATAACTGTACATATGGAAACAAAATATATAGTGAGCCCACCTAACTATTTACAAGTGATACAAAATGATATCCAAAAATGAAGAATGAGTCATACTAACTAACTCTGTCTTGTGGTTCTGACTTTGAACTCAAAAGGTTTATCTCCAAAAGCTGTCCATAAACTCAACCGCTGCCTGATAAGAAAATCATAGTTGAAAAATACATAAGTTGATAGGCTCAGTGAGTGGAGAACTTTGAAGATAATTATACTCTTTTCATTTATAGATATTATTGAAAACGAGCTCACATCACTTAACAATCCACATTATAACATTTCATAATAATAATAAAGATTGAGAGACATTTTCATAACGTAAATGAGCCCAAAATCTAAACCAACATTTATATCACATTAATTTCAAACAAGTAAAATCAGCTCATATTTGTAGAATATTCATCAACTAAAATATATACCATCACATCATCATATCACAGTATAATGGAAAATCTCACCAAAATGTGCCTTCTAATTAAAATCTGTAATATAGTCAAGCATTTGTAAATTGCCCTCAAAGCTAGGCATCCCTATACTCGAGCTTAAGGCCCTCTCAGTGTGCGGAACTTGGTTCCAACATCCTCTAATCATATATCATAATACATGGTCAAGACCCATTTAGTGAGCTATATGTACACCACCAATTAGACCCCCTAGTATAATATAGAACACAGCCAAGACCTCTCAATGCACTAGAATAGATAAAATCATGGGCACTTTTCTGATAAATTTCAATATCACATATTTCTCACATTTCATTTTACAAGTAATCAATTTACAATATTTATAATTTCACAAATACTATACGAAATAAACATTTAATTATAATCACGTAAAATGACAAATAAGTCTTTAAAATCACACGCAACATAATAGTATAATTAATTGTCATTTTCTAGAAGTATTTAATTTTTCCACTCACAATGTTATCTATTGGAGACTGAATCGGATGATAGACTGTCTCGATAGTTGAGTCGCTTTCTGAGATAACAATAAATTTATCTAAATTAAAACTCAAACCTATTAAATTCAAACTTACTAAAATGACAACTTACCAGTTTCACTTTGCTTAGGGATTTATCTAAATTCACCTATTCGTTTATCTCGCCCCAACACTTTTAATTAATATCACTTATAATTCTCTTTTTGTAAAATCCAATAATTAAAACTAAAAATTAAATTGCTAATTCTTAACTCAATGTAAACACACAATTAAACCAACTCTTAAAATTAAAATTTTTCTTCTTATCTCGCATTGTAGTCAAAGCAAGAAAATAAATTATCCGCACTTAAAATTTCTTATTACTTTTTTCACTTTCTTATTTTTTCTTCAATTTTAAAATCTGTTGTATCAATTTTAACGAGAGCAAGGAACAAAAAAGGAACAAAAAGAGAAGCGGACGGCTGCTGATATTTTTTTTTTGGTTTTGAAGTGATAAGTTTTGGTAAGCAAAAGATGAATCTTGCTTTTAAAAGTCTTTCACCTCCTGACTTTTGGCATTTATCCTTTTTTTTATATATATATATATTTGGCCTGACATTTTTGACCAAGAATTTTTAACATTTCTCTTGCTGAAATGTTACAGGTATAGATAATAATACACACTAGAATGACACCTCAACATGTTTGGATTTGAATGTTCTTTGTTTAGTTATTCTTTTGTTTGTTATTTTAGTGCAATGTGCTAGTCACGTAATCTTCATTGTTGTTCACTCCTTTGTAATATAAATGTTAGAAACTCGATTCCAGGGCATTGCATTTGATTGCACAAATCAAGATCCACAAAGATATCATCCTTCTCTACTTGCAAATATTGTTGCAGTATCAAAATAAATGATATTCATAAAATTTTCTTTAAATGGTTCTATAAAACACTACAACTACAATCAAAGAACGTCAGGGTTAACAATAGATTGTGTTGTGTAGTAAATCGTACACAATTTATTGTGCGACCCATTGAAATATAACCAAGAAAAAAAATACAATAACAAAAATAAAAGCTCGACCCCAATTTGGGGAAATATAAAACTCAGACTAATATATGATTCTTCTTGTGTGTCACCAAATTCTATCTCCAACGCCTACTGTAAATGCAATTAACAGAGCGGCAGATCTGCAGGAGGCGTCTGTAGAGTTTGTAGTTCTCCTACTCCATTTTCCACCAAGAAAGCCATTGCCAAACCCCAGGTGATGTGAACATCCAAGTGACAGTGCATTAGCCATACTCCTGTTTAAAACATCAATTTGACAAATATTAGACATATTAAAAAGATTTAAATGAATATTCATATGATTGTTTGTGTTAGTTCTCACCTGGATTATCGGCGACAAATCTAATCACGGTCCATCCACCAACAGGTACACTAGCTGTATTTCGTTGTGGTGGATCAACGAGATTGAATTTGGGTGTATCTCGTTTTGGATTGAAATTTCCAAATCCTTCAGCAAGGATATAGAAGTCATATCCATGAAGATGAATAGGATGGTTCTCAGCTGTGAAGATACTCGTTCCTTGCAATACTATTTGTACTCTTGCTCCATACTTCAATCTGTACACCTTAGTCCCGCGAGCTGGTTGCCATAGCGACCGGCTTACGTTACCAGTATAATCAAATTTCCGAGGTGGGTTTGCTGGAAAATCAGTTGTGAATACTCCAGGTATACCCTGTTGATGTGCCTGGAGCAAAGAAAAGTTGGATGGGAGAACGAAAGATATGTTGTTCATGCTGGCAGTGAATCGAGTCCCATTTGGGCCTTGACAATTGCTACGTCTGGCACCACGAGGGCAATTGTTGAGTCCTAAACCAACTGTAATGAAGAGATTCTCATCAATTTCTGTGGGTACTTCGACTTTTCTTGGGCTTCTCAAGCTTTTTGTGAAGGCAGTTGCTGTGGCAGTGTTGTTAAATGCAGGTAGAGACGGCATAACTGGCTTGATCGAGGTGCATTTTGCTAGGCAAGGGGCAGTCTCGTACTCAAGAATGGCTGTGGTGGTAGTATTATCAAAAGGTGCACCTTGAGCACTAGCATAGGCACGTGCTGCGATGTAGTACTTGGCTGGTGGCTGATCCGCAGTGATCAGAACATCGGTTGTCTGGCCTGGTCCGAGCATGAGAACCGAGGTGGTGAAGGGTTTGACATAAGAAGCATCGGCTCCGACAACCCTGAGCTTGTGGTTGGCTATTTTGAAGAAAAGTTGTTGATTGAGTGCAGAGTTGATCACTCGGAGGAGATTTGTTTCACCGGAATTCATAGGAACTACGATTGTATCTGCACCTCAATAGGATCAGACAATAAATTCAAATTTTCATTATTCTCTTGTGATTGTCTTTTGTCCACAAGTGAAAAATTAGAAAGAGAAAACATTTATTTTCATTTTGAAATAGGAGATAAATATTAAAACAGACCTTTTTTGGAGCAATTGTAAAGATCACCAGGTTGACCATTGATTGTGTAAGCATTGGAAACATTTGGAGCAGCTCCTGTTCTTGTGGCTTGCCTCACAACATCAATGGGATTTGCATCCCACCACTCACCTGATCACAATCTTAATCAGTGTCATCCTGAATTTTGAAATATATATATATATATATATATATATATATATATATCTGACCACTTAAGTCGTTGCTTTTTATTTGGACCAAAATTGCCACCTCGACATGTTGGTGTATGCATTTTACCAACCTCACCAGTAATAAGATTACTAGGGTTAAGATATATAACATACCAAGAAGAAGAGGTGTTTCTCGCTTTGGCTTGGGGAACGGATAGGACTCTCCGAGACGTGGGCGAATAATCAGGGCTCCATAGACAGTGGCTCTAAGCCATGAGCTATGGGCATGCCACCAAAGTGTTCCTTCCTGTCCTTGAATCGTAAATCTATAAGTATAACTGTGTCCTGGTCTGATAGGGCATTGAGTCACAAATTCTGGTCCATCAGCCCATGCAGATCTTAGTTGTCGCACGCCATGCCTATAATATTGGTGCAACACAAATACAACAATGGATTAGCCTGTCTCTATATCAATCTATTTTTATATTTATATACACGTATACAAGTATGTATGTATGTATATAGTATGCCACACTCCTTGTTAGAGTACTTGCACTTCGGTATCTTAAAGCTTAAAGTGTGCGTGAAAAAAATACGTCGACCTCTTGCGTGCAAACTTTAGTCATGCTATCAAATGTGTGATGCGTGCAATTTTTTATAAGACCTTTCTCAACTCTGATATATATTGTGCTAAACTACATACCTTATCTTAAAGTTTATACTGTTATTAGTGAAAGAAGGAAACATATTCATAAATGGAAAAGTTGCATGCATGCAATTACTTACCAATGAATGGTGACATTGTATCTAGCTTTGTTAGTGACTTTGACAACTAGAGTGTCACCATTATTCACTTCCAAAGTCGGTCCGGGGTACATTCCATTCACTGTAATAGTGTTGTGGATTTTGCACAGCCTCTTCACTGGTGTTGCTTGAACCTGCAGTTTCACAATATATTAATCATATTAATATCTAACAATTTCAAACTGATACAGGTCAAGCAAAAAAAAGATGGAAAAGTGAGATAAAAAAAAACAACAACAAAACCATGGTAATGAGTTTTGGCACTTGCAAAGTGCAACAACATGCCTAAAACCAAGAAAATGCACAAGGGATTGATAATATTTCTCAAGTCCTCCATTTTTCTATAGTAAGAAGTGGAAATGGATGCTAAAAGTTGATTGTGGAAGAATAAGAGACTGAGTATTCCCTTTTTATATACAAGAATTTTAGAGAGATAGGGTTGTTCTGATTAGGTTTAGAAGGAAACTTAGTTCAACCCTACAGGAGTTGGTGCACCCACTGGCCTATCAATCAGACTTAACAAATTTGATCTGCACTTGCTTCACAGGTCTTCTTTCTCATGTGGGAATATTTTCCAACTTTGTTAAGCTTTCATTATTAGTTTGTTATACGCTTAACTACCATTACAGACTCTGTATATCTTTTCAAAAATCGTATATTAATAATAATTACTTAATTCGTTATTAATTTATAAGACAAATATAATTAAATTGTTAGTTTAGCTCATCTCAAAAAATATTTAAACAATATTTTGATTTACCCATTTCCATGCCTTCTTGAATCTGATTTTGGAATACTATAATCACATAATAAACCTACTTATTTTTATGTATTCAATATAAATAGAATATTGTCTATTTTAAAGAGTTTAAAATTTTTGACGAAATTATTTAATAATTACACCATCTATAATTTTTTAATAATTTTCTAAATGTGGGAGAAAAATTCAAATATACTTGCAAATTATTTAATAATTACATTAGATAAAATTTTTAATAAATAAAATGTGGGAGAAAATTTGATATACTTGCATTAAGATAAAAGTATAAATAAAAAGCACTTATTAGAAAAAACAAGCACTTATTAGAAAATGGTTAAGCAAATTGGTCATGAATTGGACAGGCTATTTGGTCTAATAAGTCAAATCGACTGACTTGGTCAATTATAGCTTCTTTGATTATACCGGAATGGGTAAGAAAAGAATGCCACTGATTTAGAAGAAATTGAAATTGAAATTGAAATTGCATTACGGGGACCAAGATGGTTCGATTTTGTTGACAAATAATCTATCACTATAGCCCCGAAAGATTTTCATCATTATTTAATGAACTAAAAAATGAACTGACTATTATACTTTAAAAATAAACTATTTTACTTAGGTTGTGTCTTAAAATTAGTTTTTGCCACATTAAATTTGTTGACCAAATAGTAAATATATTATTATATTTCAAACAATTCTGACAAAAATTAAAAAAGTCTTGCCATTTTCCACCAATTGTGCCGTTATTGTTAACTACGTGAATGTTTTGAATGACATTTTCTCTTTCAAACTCTGCATTTGCATATGCTAATGGGTCCCAGGGCTCCAAATAGTCAATAAGAAAATAGTAAAGTCTGTAGACAACCCTTTAAGGCTTGTTTGATTCTAATTTTTCCCCAAAAAACTTATTTTTTGGCATATTTTTTTTTACTTTTTAAATTTTTTACACTATAAAAAAATTTAAAAAGTCAAAAAATTGGAAAAAAATCCATTTTTGAAAAAAAAAAAAAAAAAAACTAGACCGAATGAGCCTTTAATAATAATATAATTCAAAAAAACAAATCTACACATATTATATTCAGTCTATATTGGACACTTGTATGGGAAGTATGATTAGGTCTGATAATATAGGTTAAATGTGGACTAAAAATCCCAGTTAGATGATGTAATACGATAAGACAAAAGTAGATGGAGAAAGTCTTGTTCGATAATTGGAGCTTGTTTGGTTGTAATTTTATCCAAAAAAATTCAATTTTTTGCCTTATAATTTTTGATTTTTTAACTCTTTTTAAACTACCAAAAATTTTGAAAAGTCAAAAAGTAACCCAAAAAATTTATTTTTTTTCAAAAAAAACTCTACCGAACAAGTCCTTAATTAATTAATTAGGTTGAAAAAGAAAAAAAAAAAAAAAAAAGCAGCTGTCGGAATTTTTGATTGGGTCTTACATAGAATTCAGTTAGAGAAACCCATTTGGACAAGTTAATTTGTTGATAACTGATTTAGGTGGGCTGTCTTGGAGCAAACTATGTCAACATTTTCAACATTTTCTTCTCGCCCTACAACTATTTCACACATTGATTTTGATAGTGTTGTTATATTTGATTAATTATGGGTATTAGTCTGATACGACAGAACATTCTAATCATCACAGTGCAATGCGTATTGGACAATGAAATTGGTTAGATATACGAACAATCGCCTTTTTGTTAGTTATCAAAGAAAAAAATAATAATAATTTTTCATTTCGTGACGTGTCTAGTATCAAGTATTGAAATTCCATTTTAAAAGTCAATCATAATAAGAGGAATGACCAAACCCTTATATGATCATTATTGTTTTCATATTTAAGAGATGTGAGTTTCTACTCTTAATATGTTATGGTGGCTTTTTAAAAATTACCAATCTTAAAATTTGACTATTCATTTGAACATTTAGATTGATAGAAGTGTTAGTTTTTTGGACTGAGATATTATATTGAATTTTGTTGTAATGTTCTATTTTAAAAGATCATTAAAAGCAATAGTCCAAATCCATTTATATTAATTGTTGTTTTTATAGCATCATCGAGTAATTAAAGAATAGCGACTTTTTCTTATGTATCGTTATGATCAATTTACACACTCATTTTATTGAGGAAAAAGTTATTTTGCATATTTAATCAAGTGCGACCATTAGTATTCAAGTCACATTTACATCTCTAAATTGTAAGATTTGAATTGAAGAAAGAGACATAATAGAGATTAAATATGGTTGAAAAAGAAAGAGAGAATATGAAGGTAATTAGGTTTGTTAGTGACTTGAAAACAGCTTATAAGTAGCTATTAAGTATTTAAATATGGTGGAGAAATGGATAATTAATTGACAGGGTAACTATATGTTGGAAATCAAGCTTGGCATTTCATTACCCCTTTTTTGAAATGTTTAATAAACCGTTACTTAACTAATTATTATCTCTAACATAAATAAGTTGACATACACATGTCAATTTGGCCAGACAGGGATCAATGACCGGGCAATGTTAGGCCGACTCCCGTGACTAGGGATATAAAAATTAGTCAGGCAATTCATATTGGAGATTACTCTTGTTTGACTTGGCTCTATCACAAAATCACATGACTCTGAATTTGATGTGTTTGGAGAGAATTGTACTACAAATAAACTCTTTGGTAAAACTATTCATTGGCCATTGAACTTTAACTAAATTATTACTTTACTACCAGTATCAATTTTAAAATATATCTCAATGTCCACTCTTCTTTCTACTAAGTTACTCATCCATCACCCGACGTCTAACACTCTACAATTCTTAACCGGACGTCCCACGTGGTAAGTGAAATTCTAACGTGGTATATTGAGAGTATCAAATCTTACCCAATCATAAAAATGCAAAATCCAAACACTCCTTTTAGTGGGAAGAAGATTGGGTTGTAATTCAATTTTAGAATAGGTAAGGCGCATTTGAGATGTGCCATTTTGCTGAGTAGGCCGGAGTTCACACTGTCAGCCCATCACATCGAAAAACCGTCTACCAAGTCGAATTCTTCGTTACGAGTTGGCACAGGTCGATTAACAGGTGGTGAATGAGTAACATAGTAGAAAGAATAATGGACATTAAGATACATTTTAAAGTTGAGCGATTACGTAGTAACTTGATTAAAGTTCAGTACCCAATAGTTGATTTTACCTAGTGCATGTTCGGTTGCCTTTCTCAACCAAAAAAATCCATTTTCAAGGATGAGTTTTTTGACTTTTCAAAAGCATTTTTGATGAAATGATTAAAATGCCCTTTTAACTTTTAAATACTATTTTATTGATTGAGGGCAGTTATGTCAAAAAGTAGATTTTTTTGTCAAAAAATAGCCCACCACATTAAATACAAAATAGATTTTAAAAGAGAAAAAAGCCAATCGAAACTCTTCTATAAAGATACATAGTGTCAAACTTGACAATATAATAGCTCACGTGGACAATGCTAATTTGTTTTTTTTTTTTCAAATAAAAGAATTAAAAGTTTTAAAAAAAAAAAAAAAAAAGTTGAATAGGTGGCCCATTCGACTACCTCTTTTACAACTCTACACGTGGTTCAATGATACGACTATTTAAATTATATACTAATTATATACTAAATTTAAAAAATAATAATAAAATAAAAATGAAATGCCAATAAAAAAGATATCTTCAAAACTTAGAGTAAAAAAAAAAAAAAAAGTAAGAAAGTCAAAAGTTATTGCTGGCTTGAGAAACTTGTCTTAGCATGACTCAGGAGATTTTCCAAAGGCATGTGTCGTGCTAAGTGGTAATGTCCAATTTATAATTTTTAAGTAAAATATTACCAACATGATTAAGTGAAAATCTCAATTGGAATCACAAAGTGAAAATGTAAGACATTATTATAATGTGAAAGTTTAAAGGAATATTGTTTACCTTTTTAAAATGACTGCGAACAGGATTTTATATTTCCTCTGTCTATGTGTATTTTGCCAACATATTTGGACAGCCACATTGGCTTGTGGATTATCATGGTACTCTTAGAAAAGAGTAAATAACATGTTTGAGTGTGGGAGAGACACGTTATAGTCGAGAAAGTGGCTTGAGGGCATCTAACCACATATTTTTTAAGTAGTATACAAAGTACTTAAGTTAATCAATATAGATGACTTTGTTCTAATATGGTTTCTTCTATTTAGAGTTTTATCCCCTCCTTATTGTGAAAATGGATTGAGTATTTATAGGCCATAGTCAATTGACCAAGTGCTTTGGATGTGTGACAAATGGCGCAATCTGATGGAGCATCTTAACACACTCAAAGTGTCACATCATATGTTTAAAGAAGAAGTCCCTTTCAATTTCTTAATAGGGGCTAGAATTGTAATGTGGCGTTACTGATGATCGTCCCATCGCCTAATCGAGATATGACTCACAAAGTGTCATGGGAGGCTTAATCAACATGCAATCGAGGTCGGTCTTTGACCGCATCGTCTTCTCAACCTCCTAGGAATAAAAAGGAACAATCAAGGTGGTGATATCTGAAACTTTGATTTTGACCAACCTACATGAAGTGTCGTGTGGGACTGAGGCGAAACAATAGTTTCTCAAGTTCAAGACCCACGTCATTTATGTGGGGTGCAGGACTTGGTGTGGAGGCCTCTATGCGTTCGACTAGGTAGAAGCGATGCTCTGATGTTATGAGAGTTATCTTACCTTAGTCCCCAAATTTTTTATATGTTGATTATTTATATGGGGGCATGGATTTTGAAACCTTGTACCTTTAGCATTGCTGAGGCGTGTGATGCCCATATTGGAGTACGATGATTCAAGAACCTACAAAAACTAAGTCCCAATGAAGGGAGAAGCCTTATCTTTGTTGAGAAGAGTCTTGTTTGTAGAGGCCCTTCCAATATTAGGCGAGGCACGATGGTGGTTTTGCCAATTTTAAAATTTTCCAAGTCTTAGTTGGTGTCGTGCCTCATAGGAGAAGTGAGGCCCTTGTGTGAGGACAGTCCTCACAGTAGCTCTAAAAAAACTATCCCAATGAAGATAGAAGCCTTCTCCTTGTTGACAAGAGACTTGTTTGCAGATATCCTTCCAATATCAGGCGACACATGATAATGGAGAAATGTGGGCGAGGTGGCCACTGATTTGACGGTTATGGAGAATAAAGATTGTTTTGTTAGGCGTGCTGAAAAGACGGTTGTATGTAATTATTATGCTTAAACTTGTAAGGGGTTCATTTTTCGAGGAGACGCTCCTTCACACACTCGGTTTCCCTCGGTGGAGCTCGAGGAGGACGAAGATGCAGAGCCTGGGCCCTCCTCTTAATGTGGATAGGATTTATTATCTTTATCAAATGTAATTTCCAACTAGTAAATTCTCCCAAAGTATCAATAGAATTCCATTCTTATGTTATTGTCTCTGCATTAATGTTTATCTTATTTCTTCTACATCGCTGATAATAATAATGCCTAGACTCAATATGAACGGGGCCTCTCAATTTTAATTTGAACAATGATCTGTCAATGCTTCTTCGAGTAAACACATGGATTTATTTCGTTATCAGGGGTAGTCAACACTGACAACCAAGTTTAACCAAATTTGTGATTGATAAATATAGAGCTACCCTCAATATTTTTCAGTATTCCCACATCTTCTCAAAGATAGTCAAATAAAAGGAACACTCGCAAACTAAAAAACTTAACCAAGCATTTTACAAGCAACAACCTCTTCTTCAAGAGGAAACAGGGTTTTAACTTGAGCATTAGGAATTTAAACAATATAGGCAATGATAAAAGCCTCGGAACAAGGTAAAACTGGCTTTCTAATAGTACAGAGCTAGGTGCTCAGCATTCCACGGGTAGGGCTAAGGCTTACCAATCATATCTTCAATCTGGCATGTTCCTAAACGTACTTCTTTAATGATGCGGTACGGCCCCTCTCAATTGGACCCAGCATTCCGAACTCCAGTTCTTTGGAGGACATGAACACACTCCTTAGGACTAGCTCGCCAACGCGAAATGACCTTTTCTTCACCTTTTTGTTGAAGTAACCTATCATTTTTCTTTGATACGCAGTCAGCTTTATTTGGGATATATCTCTTCGTTCATATAAGAGGTCCAACTCCACCTGCATCTTATCTTTGTTGGTAATCTTATTAAAGAACAAGCGATGAGGTGAAGAGAGGCCTACCTCAACAGAACTCATGGCCTCCAAACTGTAAGCTATGGAAAATGAGGTTTCTCTTGTTATTGTTCTTGCTGTAGTTCGAATTGCCCAAAGGACATGGGGCAGCTCATCAACTCAAGTCCTCTTGGACACTTCAAGTTTTCATTTGAGAGTATACTTGATGGTATTGTTAACAGTCCCTACCTAACCTTTTCTTTTGGGGTGATGAGGGCTGGAGAAATGTTTGAAATGCGAGCCACGAACTGACTAGCAAGGACTCGTTACATATTCCTAGAGCCAAGAATGAGATCAATAGCCAAAAAGATCAAGGACACCATACAACATCTTGTCTAAGCTATGTGGCCCGAAACCGACACCCAAAGTGCAACAAGCAAGACACCAACCTTCAAAATGAGTATGACCAAGGAAGAGTCAACCTTAGTACATTTGATTCAAAATGAGTATGACCAAGCAAGACACCAACCTTATCATTCTCGTCTCAGTATGGCGAAATGGTAAGAAAATTCAAAAGTACTAAAGTAACATGATACTTTATAACCCACCCCTTAAACAAAATCTTACATTGTCCTCAATGTAAGCATAAAATAAAGTAAAGAGAAGGAGGAAAACTCGCCATTACTCCCAGAGAGATGTGGAGAAGAGGATGCACTTAGTATGTAGTGGACTCGAAGTAGTGCTTGGACCCTTGGTCAAAAGATGATTGCCTATATAATATCCAAGCGGCTCGCAGAAGTGGGACATCCTGCGCGTGACAAGGTGAGACCTAATATTTGTCAGTTCTTTGTTGAATATCCTACCGCCAATGATGATATCTGTTCAAACTTGAGCACATTTTTAGTCGACTATTAGACAACACTTGAACTTGTTCTTTTATATGAATTCTTATCCATGTTAGACCTGATTATGGAAGCACATAGCCACTATTGACTTATCGTTTATTGGAGACATGACTTGAGTGTTTGTGTTGATATTATTGACCGAGTATCATGATGAAACATTTCGTTCCTACATTCTTAGAGCTAGTGACTAAACCTGTTTTGAGAAACGGTTTGGGGGTGTTAAAGTTACTACTTTTGTTCTAAGATTTTTGATGGTTTGGGTTTTCTGGGTCTCATCTTTGGTTGAATGGGTTATAGTCAAGGAATCTAAACTGAGCACTACTCGCGGCTGATAAATTTAAATGAAATATCCGACTCGAGCAATTAAGCACTGTAAGGGTATCTTAAAACACAGTGCCCTAGGGTCATCTCGACTTGGGAGTCATCGCCCAAAGCTCGCTACATGAGTCCCGGATCTAAAACAAGAAAAGAAAAGAGAGCGACATTTATAAATTTACATCTTCACTCCTCTATTAGCACTGTGGGACTCGAGCAATTAAGTCCGCTAGGGTATTTTCAAACCCGGTGCCCTATGGTAACTGACTTGGGAGTCATCGACCCAAAGCTCGCTCTGCGGGTCACATGTAGCTAGTGAAAGAGAAGTATTGCACATGATGTAAGGCTGTAACATGAGTTGAATAAATAAAGCAGTAGAAGTGCTCGGGAAGGATTGCTAGATTAGAACCTTAGAGGCGAAGATGAGAATTTAGAAATCTCTCACCATCCTAATTCTCGAAATACAAGTGCTAAGTTTTACCACTTTTGTTGAAAAGAAAGAGCATTGTGATGATCAATAGAAACCAACTTCGCTAGAACACCTCGGGATTTGAGAGAAAAGCTTTAGAAGTGTGATAACTTACGAGAGGTGTAAGGAATAAATGACTACAAAGGGTTCGGGATTGTTTGAAATGTCAACAACACAATATTGGTCATGGTCTAATACATGCATAAGTTCAATGTTTGGCTATTCACACACTCACACAAGGTCGAGCATCGATAAGTAAAAATTTTTGTGTTGTTGTTTGATATCCTTCTAAAAGTGTTGCTTTATTTTCGAACTTGAGGCATATGGTAAGGAATTTAACATTGACAGATTTTCGTGGAATCAATTAGCTTAGTTGAAATCTATTTTAGTTTTGTTTTTGTTCGAGGACGAACAAATGTTTAGTTTGGGGGTGTTTGATAAGTACGTTTTATGCACTTATTTTGGCATTTGAATTAATCTTTTATGTCGTCATATAGTTTATTTTCTACTTATCTAGTATATTATTGTTTTATTTCAGTTTTGGACGTGTTTGTGAACAATTGGAGAAGAATGGATGAAAAGAGCAATAATTTGGCGAAATCGACGAATACGTTGAGTTTTCAAGTGAATTTCAAGAGCCAAACATTTGAGGATGAGGAAGAAGGAAAATAAATAAGTTTAAGGTGTTTTGAGTGACAACGAAGAGTTTAATCAATGGATCAAACACCGGAAAGCCAAAGAACCGAATTGGGAAACTACCTACCGAAGCATGTGGAGAAATTAGAGTACAACTTTTGATATTAAAATCTCCACAAGGCAAATGATATACCATTGGAAAGATAATGGAATTACGAGTCCAACACTTTTTACGGATCTCAATTTGGAGTTTCCTACAAGAAGTTATGGCCGTTTGAAAATCAGCCGCCAGGAAAAATAAGCTGGGCGATCGCCCAGGCTTATATTTGGGCGAGCGCCCAGTACAATTTTTCGCCAACAGAGAGCAAAAAACGTGCCTGGGCGATCGCCCGGGAATGGCCTGGGCGATCTCCCAGGCCAATTTCGTCTGATTTTGTGTTTTTTTGATTTTCTTTCCTTTTTATAGTTCTAATTTCTTTTCCTAACTCTTGGCCCACGAAATTTGTAATCTTTTGGGATATTTTGGGGCACAACTAGGGTAGTATAAATATGAGTTATATTCTCATATCAAGGGTTGGATTTTTGGGAGCAAATCAAGAGAAGACGGAAGAGAACAAGAGAACAAGACCTACTCGACTATCAAGACTTCTTCAAGATTTCTTCTCCTTCAATCCATGCCGGGTTTTACCAATTATTGTTTTTCTAGTTTAATTATGTTCTTCTAGTTTTCTTTAGCCAAGGTAGAGCGATGAAACCTTGTTTTAATTAAGTAATTATTTCATTATTCATTTAATTCCTTTTAGGGCTTTAACGTTCATGGTTCGTTCTTAACTAGATTAATTAAATATAATTTCTTTCATCTTAAATATCATGTATTTTTGATAGTTAGATATTGGTTTAATTAATCCATGCTTGATGCTTAAATAAGTTTTATTAATTGCTTTTGATTTTTCATCTTCTTTTATTCTTATTGGGATACATAGAATGCTTAGGTAATCTTTGATTCTTTGTCTTCTTTCAATGGAATTTGATATGAAAAATGCTTAAGTAATTTATGTTTGAAGCATAAGGGGAGCCTATATTTGATTCTCTTCTTTTGGACTTGATAAATCTTTAGGGACGACAATAGATTGATTTCGTGTTGTCGTATGTGTTTTCTTTGGGAATTAATGAATGAGTAGATGATTGCTAAGTTAGACAATGTTGGATTCCGAAACCTTGGTGTTTTACACTTCTTGATTATTCAATCTCATTATTTTCGCATAATTAGTTATTCTTTAAATTAAATAATTTCAACAAAACTCTCTTCAACTGAACTAGCATAGAATAACAGTTAATTTGGATTAAATTACACCTTCCTCATAGCAGTCTCTGTGGGATCGACCTCGTTTTTACTTATCTATATTCCAGTAGATTCGTACACTTGCGAGTTAATTAAAATTTGACATCAGCTGCCTCAGCACGTTCTAGATAGTGTTCACTCGGTGGAACCATGTCTGAAATACCAATTATGAAGAGTCCAATTATGTAGCTTTCTATCATCTTTTAACTAAATTCTTTGGATTAAAATAAACTTTTATAAAATTTAGTCACGTTTTTCATAACATTTATAGTGCAAAAAATTCAATATCCACTTTAAAATTTTCAACTCAATGTAATATTTTATCGTAAATGAAACTGTTGACGTCAAAACCTGCACCATCCACGTGTCAACATATCTTCGGTCCACCCTCGCCAACCTCGTGTGTTACCTGCACAATCGGACAATCGTTAGGCACCAAGATCTCTGGAGAAAAAAGGTCCGGCGATCGTTGGTACTCCGACGATCAAGTCAACTGCCGGTATATAGAGTAATATACGGGGATGAAAGCAATGGAGTGTAGGAGGGACAAGCAGACAGAGATTTGAACAGAGTTTAGGGGTAAAATTAAAGCGTAAAAGAGCGTACCTTATATTAACCGGAGACGTTGTATTTATAGCACAAGAGTTTTAATTGATTTAGGAAACAATCAATTAGATATCTAAACGGATCCTCCTTCCTTATGGGATAGGGACGATCGGCTGTCAAGACAATCTCCTAGATTACCATCCTTATTTGAATTCATCATGTTGCCTAATCTTTAGGAGATTGGAATTTGGTTTCTTTGTGAGGATCCGTGTGTGAATTTAACACAATTTGTCTTTAATTACTTATCTGGTCATCCCAAAATATCATTCTACGCATGTTAGTTATAATAAATACGAAGCCCGGCGAGGCTCTCTGGGTCGGCCATGAGTCTCGAAGACCTTCAGAGACTTCAATACTCTGATTCAGGATGCTAAGATGCTCGATGGGCCTCCGAGGCCTTCTGAGAATTTACGATGCTCTTGCTGGGCCCCCGAGGCCTTCGCCGGGTCTATGGGGCCTTTATGAATTTGGAAGGCTCTCGCTGGGCCTATAAGGCCTTAGCGAGGCCTGAATTAGGCCTATATGAGATCTTTGCTGGGCCTTTACTGACGTGGAGGCCTTACCAAAATCGAGTGGTAACAATAGTCCCCCAAGTCCAAGCCTATTATTTGTAATAAGCGTGGGACTTTTGAAGTAAGAGAAGAAAAAAAATTTTAAAAGAAATTTTGCTGAAAGCGAGATCCGTGAGTGTGGTCTTTGCAAATGCACTATTGAATTACTTACTCAGTATAGTTCTCCAAGTCCGAAGTCGAACATTTATGACGGGTGAAGGCTTCAAGTGGTTAGACCCTTGGTGACGTGTTCGTGGTTGGTGTGATTCATTAATCAAAGTCACAATCCGCTTGGTCGTGCAATCATGAGTGAGAGGGTGTGTGCATTTAATGCTAATGGCGCGTGACGGGACAATGGAGGCGCGCATGAGGCGCGTATCCATATTTTAATAAACGCTTAGGGTGTGTTCTCTTTGATGTTTTGGGGCCATTTTCCGTTTTGTGTTTTTGAAAATAATGAAAACATGTTCTCTTTCTCATTTTGAAAATGCATTTTCTAAAACACCATAAAAAATTTCAAAGGAAACACAAAATGATGTTTTACCATTTTCGTGTTTATGTACAAAATCTTCATGTTTTCCAAAATGGTACAAAACAGCGCTTTGTACCATTGGTTAGCATTTCGAGTCCCAATCAGCCGCTTTTTTTTTTTTTTTTTTTTCATTTTACGCTATCAAAATAGTAATGATTTAAGCTATTTCTGCCTTTTTCTACAAAATGCGAGCCTAGCCAAGATGGCCAAGTGCGGTGTCCAACATGATGGTCGGTGGTTCGAATCTCAAAGAATCTCCTTGCCTTTTTAATTGTTTTGAATTGATTTAAATTGTTTTAATTGTTTTTAATTAGTTTTTAATTCCATAATTAAATGTTTTTAATTCTAAAAATTATTTTTAAATGTTTTTAATTCTATAATTAAATATTTTTAATTGTGTTTAAATATTTTTAATTGTTTTTAATGATTTTTTAATGTTTTAATTCTATAATTATATATTTTTAATTGTGTTTAAATGTTTTAAATTCTATAATTAATTATTTTTATTTGTGTTTAAATGTTTTTAATTGTTTTTAATGTTTTTAAATGTTTTTAATTCCATAATAAAGTGTTTTTAAATGTTTTTAATTCCAAGTTTAAATTGTTTTTAATTAATAATTATTTTTAATTCCAAGTAAGTCCAAATTTATAAAAATTTCAAGTAAACGCGTTTTCGAATTTTTTGTTTTCAGAAACAATTTTCGAAAATTTTAAAAAAGAACGAATTTTCAAAATATCAATACAAACACTCAAAACACAAAACACAAAATGAATTCAAAACAAAAATACAAATGCAAAGAGAACACCACCTTAAGGTTCCGTTTCCCGCCTGTTGCCCTATTCTGGACACGCGTCCACTAATCGACGGTTCAGATGTCACGTTTCGAGTTTGGACGGTGGGGATTAAGGTGCCTCAATCTATAAAACTTGGTACTCCCTTCATATTTGATTTCTTCTTGCTTTTGCGCATTTTGTGAGTTTTGTGGAATGCTCCGCCGATAATCAAGAAACTTCAAAGAGTGTGCATTGTTTTGACTAAAATTTCGAGGTAAGCGCTGCGAGAGTTGCTGTGATTTACTTCGTAGTCTGCCTTCATTTTTTTTTCTTAATTTCTTAATTTGGATACCATTCTCTGCCATACACTTCAGCGATAGTAGGGATATCTTCTTCTAGAATTAAGAGGGGTAGTAATGTCGCCTGGACATGATGACTCACAGAACCGATCGGATGCTCGAACAAACCCTAGTATCCAGGGTGAGTCATCATCATTCTCTTCATCTTCTCTATCGGCCGAGGGCATGGGAGAAATGAACCAAGCACCTACAGTCGTACGTCTGTCCACTGCGTCCACAAGCGAGAGGGGGCCTCGCCTAACCGGATCGTTGAAAGCGATCGTAGAGAAGGAGCGGCGTAACGTCGGGGTACCCAAGATGAGAGGGCCGCTTGATTAAAGGGATGCCCTGACGGCCCGGGCGCTCGACGAGGAGCTCAAGCGTTCGGCCACCGAAGCGCCCATGGCTCGTTCAAGGATCACTGAAGCAGAGTTAAAAGACATACGGTTATCCTACGATATTTCTCGATTACAGAACACTTTTCGGGCTCCGGGCTCCCCGGCCCCGAGGAGCGCTACCGACGATTCACCTGAAGGATTCGTCGTGATTTATGAACCCGCGATGCAGCAAGGTCTTCACCTGTCCATGCATCATTTCTTCTGCGAGGTTCTGAGATATTGGAATCTGGCCCTTTGCCAGATAACACCGAATGGCTGGGGACAAATGGTGGCCTCGTTCCTATTATGGGGTATTGTCGAGGTTGGAGAAAACTTGACCCCGAGGGAGTTTGAATCTATTTACCGCCTTTTTGGTCTGCGAGTTGGTATAATATCTCTCCTCGGCCAGCCAAAATGGAGAACGACCACCGACAGTTCCCAACAAAGTGCATAACTAAAAGGAGATGTTCATCTTCGTTGGAGGGGACTAGGAGTTTATGCCAAATGATCCTCTTCCCCACGTGTCTATTGCCCGTCAATTTGGGAAACTTGGTACATATTGCTGTCTTTGTGCATATTTTTTATCATAGTCCCTGACTTAATGTTTTGCTTACTTTTGCAGATCATGGAAAGCCACCCATCCCAAGAGGGATCAAGGAGAGTTGAGGTCGAAGTGGAATAGGTGCGGCGCTGACAAAGAACTTCAAGAGTCTCAAAGAATTTGTTGAAAGACAACAATTTACTAATTTGCTACTCGATGGGTGAGTCTCATAAGCTAAAATATATTGGGTGAGTGTTAGCAGTTGTATCTTGTCTTTGTCCGTCATTGCGGGTATTTCTTCGCCATGCCTGATGTCAAGGAGGTCATTAACTCCTCCGTCAGGCGTGTTGTCCATCATCCGGTCCTCCGATGTCACGTAAGGACGCCTTTCCTCGACCTTGATGTGTCTATTCCTCTTCTCCACCCCCGCCTTCGTCCTCCCATCCTCCTCATGACTTCGCTCCCCCAAAGGACAAAGGAGAAGGAAATCGCTGAGGACACGAGTGAGGCGACCGCCCGAAAGAAGAAGGCTCCCACGCTACGGAAGGGTTTATGAGGGATGCTCGCAAGACGAGGCAGACTGTAAAAAAAATATCGATCTTCGCCGCACCCTGATGGAGGGGCTGAGGGTACAGGAAATTTTGTCTCTTCGACCGGTCAAGGAAGCCGTATCCGTATTTCTTAGCGCCATGGTGAATTGGAAACTTCCGCGATGGAACTGCTCTCTCTCTATCCTACGATAATGGTGGCGAGCATATGCAGGTACTGGACCCAAAAATGAGAAATAGCGACCAAGGAAGCCACAATGCCCGAACGGCTGCAATTGGCTGAGATGAACTTGATACGAGGGTTGGTCATGACCAAACAATTATTCAGCACCCTTGAGAGTTTTGAAGGTCAATGCAGCGAAGAAAAAGCCAAATCCAAGAAGTTGTCCGAGGACCTGAAGGCCATGAGTCTTGAGAAGGCGCAGCTAGAGTCGGACAAGAGGGCTCTCCAGTTCAAGCTGGACTTGGTTGTGACAAAGGAGGCTGACATGAAGGGCAAGTATGAAATCGAGCTGAAGGCCGCAAAAGAGAGTTTGAAACAAGCTCGAGATCAGAAGAGGGCTACCGAGGCTTTTCAAAAGCATGCCGAAGAGGCTCAGAAGTTGGCTGAAGATCGGACCCTCACAGATGAGACCACTATAGCCACCGCGAATAGCGACTAGAGGCCATCGCAATGAAAAAGGATAGGTTGCTAGCCGCAGCTAGGCAGGAGGTAGAGAGGGTCAGGCTGGGCATGTGGATGCCAAAGCCAGGGTGGTGGAGGCGTATCAGGACGCGTTTGTGGATATGCCCAAACCAGGACCTCGTCCACCGCTTGATAACCATAGGTGGGGAGCAGTTGGTGGAGCGGATCGCAGAAAGTCATCCGGAGTGGGATATCTCTTTTCTTCGACATGCTCCAACCGAGGTCCTCGTGCCCGACATTGTTTCAGGTGAAGGTCGCGATGAAGTCGATGATCAAATTACCCCACCTATTGTGGGAGTAGGCCCGCATTGTACTGACCCATAGAGAGGCGACGGGGCATCTAGACTTTGAATTTTGTTCTCCCTTTTTTTGTATATGTTTCAACATTAACAATCGAATTTATTTTCTACCATATCATCTTCGTGTGAAACGATTGTGCCTACTAGGCATGGGGAGTTGCTCTTGAAATTGAAGAATCATTCCCTTGGACATTAATGGCACAAACTTCTTTGTTGAATTCGAAGAGTTAGTGTCTTTTATGTCCAAATAAGTGGGAAGGCAACACAAGCGTGTCATGTTCTAAATACCCATTTGATAGTTATACATTAATTATCTCATTTATTGTCCTATGTCAAGTTCCCATGCAGTTCCTATAAAAACATCAAGGGTCCTTGATTGCGTTTCTCATGCATGCATAACTCTGGAAGATCATGTGAGTTAACCCCCATGGCTATAACTTCTCTTGGTTCGTGTGACTCCAACGTTCGTATCAAATGTGCTACGAAAGTGCGAATAAAGATCCAGCGTCTAGAGGACCTAACAATTGGAGAATCAACATTCAGAGGACCAAATGCCCAGCGAATCAACGTTCAGATGACCAAACGTGCGAGAGGGTTGGGCCTAGTAGCCTTAGCTAGAAGGTCCCGATTGATGCTTCCCTACTGGACATCGATGGTCAACCCATCGATGATCCCGATTCGGATGACGGGGCTGGAAGCCGTCTGCCAAAGGTGTCAACGGTATTTTTTGAGCAGTATGGCCTAATTAGTCACCAAATTAACTCGTATTGATTTTGGGAGACTCCCGATCATGGTGAAACTAGATTTCTGCTAATGATGAGGCTTGGGGTGACGAATACCAATGTATTGATTCAGTAGGTCATAGATCCCGATATGTGCCGAACCAAAGAGACGACGAGGTAGTAGGATAATAACCATGCTCGTTCATTTTTGCCTTGTACTTCGGATTGTGATGAATAAAAAAGAATGTGCTAGATTTCCATGTTTGTTACACAATTGAAGATTTGAGATAAGTTATTTGGTGAAGAGATGTTTGAATGGATAGCTTATAATTTCTTGACTAGATAACCTTTGGCGGCTGTTGAAGAACAGTCACTGCAGACACGTTATTCCGTAGTCCAGGCGTTCACCTCCATCCTTGCTTTCACGCAATTGTGAGGCTCATGGGTTAATACGCCCTCGCGACACGGGCGAGGCTTTCATACATTACGTTTTCATGTGGAATATCCATTTGTGGCGCCATCACGTTGTAGTGACGGTGCAACTTATGATGCGCGTATAATCCATACATCTTGTTTATCTTCCTAGGGTTTATTTAGGTGCATCCACCCCTTCCACACGTGTTTGTGTATTTGACCGCTCGTATTCATCTATGCTTTATATATATGATTGCAGACCTTCCTTTCATTTCTCCTACCTTTATTTTCCTACCGCAATATTTGGACTCCAGCCGTCGTTATTCATGGTATATGCTTCTATTTTTCCAGCGTGCCAAAGCTCAAGATAAGGCGTGGTGGGGTTGTGGACAATATTCTCCATCAGCCTCCGATATCTTGTGCAGTGTTTAGTTCCAGAGGTTACCATCTCCCAGGCACCGGAGACAATGGTGAGCATCTTCTCCTTAATTCCATTGGCGCCGAAATGACATCGAAGGTGCCTTTCGTTCTGTTCCCTGCGGGACCTGTGTCTCCGTCAAAAAATTTTAAATGATCAGGCAAGAGAAAGGTAGCCACCGATAGCAAGGAGGAGACGTCCATGCCCGAGAAGGGCAAGGAAGATACTGGGAGGGATTCTCGGAGGACTAGGCGAGGCCGGAAGGATCTTTCTTCAGAGGTTGAGGATCGCGTTTCCAAGATCAAGGCGTCCCGAACCTCTATTTTTTATCCTACTAGTAAGTACAAATACAACAACATTGGATCTCATCGGGACAAGTTGGACCCAACCATTTTAGAAAAACTGCTAGCTCCGGCCGCCATAGCAGTGGCCTCAGTTCATAAGTATTGGACTTCTGCTTTTGGAAAAGCCACAGATAACGCAGAATTGACGGAGTTGTTAAAATTGGTCGAAATGTATACTTCTCGGAGTCGCGTTCTTAACTACGAGTTGTACAATGTACTAGCGATGAAGGTTGATGAACTGCGTTCAACAGTCGAGGAGATGAGGATGTCGATGCGCTGCGTTTAGAAAACAAAGACTTTCGGGAACAACTCGCCTTTTCTGAAGATGCGAGGGCGCGTGCCATATACGATATCACCATAGCTAAAACGATCCAAAGGGCCTATGTTCAGGCTCAGAGAAAAGCTGAATCACAGTTGAGGTTTTGTCAAAACATGATCCATGCCAAAGATAGAGAATTGACCAAGGCTTTGACGGAGTTGTCGAAGGCCAAGGGTCTGTTGGCTAATCTCGGGGTCCCAAGTTATGCGGATCCCAAAGGTCCGACCGGGACTTAAATGTCATGTCTGTTCTTATCAACATTGTTTTTCTAATTCGTATATGTAAAACTTTTTGTGAGGTATATTTTCATTAAGATTGCTTTATTCCATTGCATAGGCTAATGAAAATGCATTAGCTATTTATCCAGCGAGTCAAAAGGGGTTATCCATGATCCATACTCCATTGTTGTCAGCTTATCTTTAGTTGTTTGAATGCGCGTTGAGTGTTTATCCAAAGTTGTTAACGAGTTGGCCGTGAACCACACTCTCTCACTGTCGAATTTTCTTTACTTGTATGAATGCGTGTTGAATGTTTATCCAGCGAGTTGACAGAGTTAGCCGCGAACCACACTCCCTTGCTGCCAAATTTTCTTTACTTGTATGAATGTGCGTTGAATGTTTATCCAAATGAGTTGATAGAGTTGGCCGCGAACCACACTTCATCGTTGCCAAAAATTTTTTTACTTGTGTGAATACACATCCAATGAATGTTTATTTAGTGAGTTGAACCACACTCCTCGCCGCCAAATTTTCTTTACTTGTATGAATGCATATTGAATGTTTTCCATCAGCGAGTTGGCAAAGTTGGCCGCGAACCATACTTTTTTGGTGCTAAATTTTCTTTACTTGTATGAATACGCGTTGAAGGTTTATCCAGCGAGTTCAGAGAGTTGGCCGCGAACCACACTCACTCGCTGCCAGAATTTTATTTTTATCGGTACAATAGGGTAGATAATACTTTGGTTCAGAAAACAATGAACTTTATTAAAAGAGCATGGCGTCTAGAGATACCAGAAACAATGCTGGGAAACTGAAGAATGCAAAATGAAAACTACTGGTAATACGGTCGCAGATGAGTGATAATCCAGGGATACCTCGTCTCTTTTCTTCCGAATCTTCCAATCTGTAAGTTCTAGGCCGGATTTCTTCGATGATCTTATAAGGTCTTTCCCAGGTGGGCCTGAGGGTTCTGGCTTCCACCTTTCTATTAGCTTGGAACACTTTTTTCAGGATGAAGTCATTGATATGAAAACTCCTGCCCTTAACCCTGGAGTTGTAGTATCTGGTCATTTTTCTTTGATAGACCGCGAGGCGAGGCTGCAAGTCTGCCTGTCTTTCATCCTGCAAGTCCAGGTTCGCCCTGCGTAAATCATCATTGGTTACTTCGTCGAAGTGTAAATACCTAGAGAGGGTATCCCTACTTCGACGGAATCATTGCTTCCGCCCCATACGCCATGGCAAAAGGAGCTTCGCGGTCACCGTCTGAGAAGTGGTCCTTTATGACCACAGAGTCTCGGGTAATTCTTCAGCCCATCTTCTTTTGGTGGATTCTAATTTCCTTTTCAGGGTGTGCTTGATGATTTTGTTGATGGCCTCCACCTGGTCATTAGACTGGGATAGTAGGAGGTGGAAAAATCCCTCCAAATGCCCAGGTCTTCGCAATTTGAGTTGAACTTCTTTTTAGCGAACTGTGTACCATTGTATGAAACAAGGGAGTGGAGGATCTTGAAGTGACAGATAATGTTCTTCTACACGAACTTCCATCTATTTTCCTCTGTGATCTTGGCCAGAGGTTCAGCTTCGCACCACTTGGTGAAATAATCCACCGCTATAACCGCAGATTTGACCCCACCCCTTCCGGTTAGGAGGGGACATATAAAGTTGATCCTCCATTTGGCGAAAGGCCAAGGATTGGTGACCGGAGTGAGGTTCTGAGCTGGAAGCTTCGGTACAACAGCGAATTTCTAGCACCTGTCGCACTTCCTCGCGTAATTATGTCAATCCTTCTTCATGGTTGGCTAATAATACACTTGCTTCAACGCCTTTTGTGCCATAGCCATTCTCCTTTGAGTGATTACCGCAAATTCCCTCTTGTATTTCCTTCATCACATACTTTGCTTCATCCTGTGTTATACAACGTAGGAGGAGGTGGCTAAAACCTCTTTATATAGGATCTCATCCTGTAGTACAAACTTCATTGCCCTCTTGCGGAGTTTCCGTGCTTCCTATTTGTCGTCCGGCAGGACTTGGTTGGTCAAGTATGCAATGATTTTCTTCATCCATTTAGGAGATTCAAATATCGTCATGGTATTTAGTGCTAGAACCTCGTCGATTGGATGGTCGGTTGAGCCTTTCAACTGGGATAGCCTCATCGGTCGAGTCCTGGGCTTTCGCCATTTTGAGAGGGCCCTCACTATTTTCGATCCGTGGGATCTAGAAAAGTTCGAATATCTCAAAGTGGGATAGGAGGTCTTTGGCTTTTCAAGCACGCCACCATAGACTATTCGAGGCGTTGACTTGACTAACAACCACCGCGAATCATTGTAAATCTGGAGTTTTCTTTCCTTCATCTCTTGTACCAAAGCATATAATTGAGATTGACCATCGTTACTAGCAAAATCTCGATAATTTCCATGTTGGTACCTCCACGAGGCTTGGCTTCAAGTGAGCCCTCTGGGATATGGGCCTATTCGTATAAAATGCTAAAAGCCCATGTCCCTTTATGGAAGGTCTTGGCTTGTAGGAGATATTGAATTGGCTAAGTTCAATCGATCACTTCATCAGCCTTCCTAAGGTGTCCAGCTTTTGGATGATCTGTCTTGGAGGGAAGTTTGTCAGGACATCGATGCTATGTGACTAGAAGTACGGTCGGAGTTTTCGAGAGGCGATAATCAAAAACACGGCGAGCTTCTCCATGTCCGGGTATCTCGTCTCTGCGTCCTGCAGGGCTTTACTTATATAATAGACAAGGAG
This sequence comes from Forsythia suspensa, assembly GCA_023638005.1. NCBI lineage: Eukaryota > Viridiplantae > Streptophyta > Magnoliopsida > Lamiales > Oleaceae > Forsythia > Forsythia suspensa. The sequence continues at coordinate 30,235,128 of CM042666.1, read as the reverse complement.
TTGCGTCGGGCCTTCTTCTCGGATTAAGACCGAACTCACTGCCTTTTCGGACACCGCGAGGTAGATGACTACAAACTTGAATTGGTGTTTTCTCCTTCTTTGCCTGACCGACACTCACTCTTATCTCTTTATTTTTCTTTTATTTTTTGTCCGATTCTTCCAAATATCAAGTTCTCCAAAATGTAATGTGAATCCAATGAGAAATGGGTTTTAAGACCTAGTGATAGGCCCTAAAATCATTTTGCAAACAACGCCCTTAACTTCTTTATTATAATTTCTAGCCCTTTAGTTTTAATAATTGAAAAATAGGCCCCATGAAATTCACTAACTGATTTTAGGTATTTATTTTGACTTTAACTTTAACTAAATGGAGTGGATTGTAACACTGGGGATATACAAACTTCAAATCAGACGCCTTACTTTTCATTTTCCAACAAAATTTAGTAGTGGTTTTCATTCTCATCTATGTTGATTATTCTCTCATTACTAGCAACAACCTAGCACTCGTGCACCCTATCTATAAGCTAAATAACAAGTTCGCTATGAAGTTTCTTGGGCCACTTCACTATTTCTTAGTTATAGAAGCTCATTGTAACTCTATAGGGCATTTATCCCACCAAAATATATTGTTGACCATATTCAAGAAACCAACACGCAAAAAATGCTAAAAAGCATGTCCTCACGCCATCTAGTGTTGGCATACATCTATTTCTTACCTTTCAGTATCTTACCACTACTAGACCGAACATTGCCTATATTGTCAACAAACTAAGCCAATTCCTTCAAAATCACACTAAACATCATTGAAAGCATGGAAACGAGTTCTTCGATACCTAAAAGGAACTATCATTGAAGGCCTTCATTTATCTCTTTTGACAAATTGAACCTAGTGGGATTTTTGATTGCGGACTAGGCTAGTGGTGTTGATGATTGTCGTGTTGTGAGTGGAAATTGTATCTATCTAAGCTCAAATTTTATATATTGGAGTTCAAAGAAGCAAAGTGTTGTCTCTTGTTCGAGCATTAAATCTGTATGTCGAGCATTTGCCAATACCACCGCTCAAACGTGGATCAAATCACTTCTTCAAGATCTCAATATTTCTCTTCCTCTTAGTCGAGTTGTGTGGTGTGATAACCAAGGAGTTGCTGTACTTGTTTCCAATCTTGTATTTCATGCATGTACGATGCACATTTCGTTCGTGAAAAAGATCTTCAACATTACCTCCTGAAAGCCGACATTCTCACCATACCTCTCAATGCACAACGCTTCAAAAAGCTTAAGCTTAAACTCAATGTTGTCGAATCTACCATTCATTTGAAGGAGGTGATAAGCCAAGATCACACAAACTACCCCAATAATCTTAACAAGATATGCACAAAATATGTAACAACATAACACGAGATTTTTTACCCACTAACGGGTCCGGATGTTGACGTGCTCTAAACATTACTAACCCGTTGAGCATCTACCGTAGTAGATAAAGCTCAAATACTAGAATCAAAATCAGTATCACAAAGTTTCTTATAGACCATGAAATCCCAGGATTTCATCTAACAAACAAAAGGCCAACACAAAGTTATTGTTCACCAAAGGAACAACAAACTCTCTTTCCTCTCAAATTACACTATCAGAATTTCACTAAGTATCTCTTGGAAAAAAAAAAGAAGAAGAATAGTGGATGAAGAAGATGAAGAAAACAAAAATATGTCTTTTGGCTGCATAAAACCTGATGTCCATCCAACGGTCACAAGTGCACCACATGTGAAGATCATATCAACTTCAATTTTAAGGGAAAATGCATTTGACAAAAATACGCATTCGTCAACTTAAGTCAGCACTGAAGCACTTTTAAACCCAACAAACTCCACCTTGCTGAAGAGATGACTCAACTTCTAGCATTCAAGACTCTATTATTATAGTATCATCTGCTCTATTGTACGTGTAAAAGCCAAAAAAATAAAATAAAAATTAGTATATGTTCTAAAGAAAACAAATTAATCTCCAACAAGTAACTTACCAGCAAGAAAGAAATTATTCATTAATAACAATAAGATAGTTAAATTGTTTTTAAACTTGTTTAATAGAAGAACTTTTGTACCAAGATCAGCAAGATTAAATTGAGTTGGAATTCAATTCGGTTTGTCAAATTATTTTTAACAATGTCTCTAACAAAATGAAATTTGATGTCAAAATGTTTAGTTCTGTCATGATAAACTAGATTCCTGCTCAGATGAATGGTACTTTGGTTATCATGGTAACTTCATTTATGAAGTTAATTTCACTCACTAAACCTCTTAACTAGAGACCCTATTTCACAGCATCACATGCTACAATATATTCTACCTCTGTAGAGGAAAGGGCCACAATTTTGTGAAGTTGTGACTTCCAGCTAATACAACCTTCACAAAGTGTGAAAATGTAAGAAGAAGTAGACATTCTCTTATCCAAGTCACGTGCAAAGTATGAGCCTGTATTTAATCTTTAAGATTACACCTTCATCACATTTTTTTAAACCTCAAACACAGATCAATAGAACCTCTCAAGCATCTGAGCATCCATTTCAAGGCAATCCAATTAGATTCACTAGAATTAGCCTTGAATCTACTTAAGATGTTTATTCCATGAGCCAAATCTGGCTTTGTACATACCGTAAGATACATAATAGAACCAATAGTATTAGCATAAGGAAAATTATACATTCTATCAAGTTCTTCATCTATTTTAGGTGATTGTTTATTTAACAATTTAAAATGATTAGCCAAAGGCAGAGAAACAAGCTTCGCAATACTCATAAAAAAATTTCTAAAACTTTCTCAATGTAAGATGACTTATTTAAGTACAGAATGCCATTTTTCCTATCTTTTTTAATCTGCATACCTAAAATTCTTTTTGCCTGACCTAAATCTTTCATTTCAAATTCTAATTTCAGTTTCTCTTTTATATTTTCAATTTATTTTCATTCTCATCTATGTTGATTATTCTCTCATTACTAGCAACAACCTAGCACTCGTGCCTCTATCTATAAGCTAAATAACAAGTTCGCTATGAAGTTTCTTGGGCCACTTCACTATTTCTTAGGTATAGAAGCTCATTGTAACTCTATAGGGCATTTATCCCAGTCAAAATATATTGTTGACCTTATTCGAAGAACCAACACGCAAAATGCTAAAGCATGTCCTACGCCAACTAGTGTTGGCATACATCTATTTCTTACCTTTCAGTATCTTACCATTACTAGACCGAACATTGCCCATATTGTCAACAAACTAAGCCAATTCCTTCAAAATCACACTAAACATCATTGGAAAGCATGGAAATGAGTTCTTCGATACCTAAAAGGAACTATCATTGAAGGCCTTCATTTATCTCTTTTTGACAAATTGAACCTAGTGGGATTTTTGATTGCGGACTAGGCTAGTGGTGTTGTGAGTGGAAATTGTATCTATCTAAGCTCAAATTTTATATATTGGAGTTCGAAGAAGCAAAGTGTTGTCTCTTGTTCGAGCATTAAATCTGTATGTCGAGCATTTGCCAATACCACCGCTCAAACATGGATCAAATTACTTCTTCAAGATCTCAATATTTCTCTTCCTCTTAGTCGAGTTGTGTGGTGTGATAACCAAGGAGTTGCTGTACTTGTTTCCAATCTTGTATTTCATGCATGTACGATGCACATTTCGTTCATGAAAAAGATCTTCAACATTACCTCTTGAAAGCCGACATTCTCACCATACCTCTCAGTGCACAACGCTTCAAAAAGCTTAAGATTAAACTCAATGTTGTCGAATCATGTTCATTTGAAGGAGGTGATGAGCCAAGATCACACAAAATACCCCAATAATCTTAACAAGATATGCACGAAACATGTAACAACATAACACGAGATTTTTTACCTATTAACAGGTCTGGATGTTGACGTGTTCTAAACACTACTAACTCATTGAGCATCTACCGTAGTAGATAAAGCTCAAATACTAGAATCAAAATCAATATCACAAAAGTTTATTACAGACCATGAAATCCCATGGATTTCATCTGACAAACAAAAGGCCAACACAAAGTTATTGTTTCACCAAAGGAACAACACACTCTCTTTCCTCTCAAATTACACTATCAGAAATTCACTAAGTCTCTCTGGAAAAAAAGGAAGAAAAATAGTGGATGAAGAAGATGAAGAAAACAAAAATATGTCTTTTGGCTACATAAAACCTGATGTCCATCCAATGGTCACAAGTGCACCACATGTGAAGATCAGATCAACTTCAATTTTAAGGGAAAAATGTATTTGACAAAAACACGCATTCGTCAACTTAAGTCAGCACTGAAGCACTTTTAAACCCAACAAACTCCACCTTGTTGAAGAGAAGACTCAACTTCTAGTATTCAAGACTCTATTACTATAGTATCATCTGCTTTATTGTACGTGTAAAAGCCAAAAAAAATAAAATAAAAATTAGTATATGTTCTAAAGAAAACAAATTAATCTCCAACAAGTAACTTACCAACGCAAGAAAGAAATTATTCATTAGTAACATTAAGATAGTTAAACTGTTTTTAAACTTGTTTAATGGAAGAACTTTTGTACCAAGATCAGCAAGATTAAATTGAGTTGGAATTTAATTCAGTTTGTCAAATTATTTTTAACAATGTCTCTAACAAAATGAAATTTGATGTCAAAATGTTTAGTTATGTCATGATAAACTAGATTCTCGCCGCGGATGAATGGTACTTTGGTTATCATGGTAACTTCATTTATGAAGTTAATTTCACTCACTAAACCTCTTAACTAGAGATCCTATTTCACAAACATCACATGCTACAATATATTCTACCTCCAGAGAGAAAGGGCCACAATTTTGTGAAGTTGTGACTTCCATCTAATACAGCCTTCACAAAGTGTGAAAATGTAAGAATAAGTAGACCTTCTCTTATCCAAGTCACGTGCAAAGTATGAGCTCAGTATTTAATCTTTAAGATTACACCTTCACCACATTTTTTTAACTTCAAACACGGATCAATAGAACCTCTCAAGCATCTGAGCATCCATTTCAAGGCAATCCAATTAGATTCACTAGAATTAGCCTTGAATCTACTTAAGATGTTTATTCCATGAGCCAAATCGGCTTTGTACACACCGTAAAGATACATAATAGAACCAATAGTATTAGCATAAGGAAAATTATACATTCTATCAAGTTCTTCATCTATTTTAGGTGATTGTTTATTTAACAATTTAAAATGATTAGCCAAAGGCAGAGAAACAAGCTTTAATACTCATAAAAAAATTTCTACAACTTTCTCAATGTAAGATGACTTATTTAAGTAAAGAATGCCATTTTTCCTATCTTTTTTAATCTGCATACCTAAAATTCTTTTTGCCTGACCTAAATCTTTCATTTCAAATTCTAATTTCAGTTTCTCTTTTATATTTTCAATTTATTTCCTTGCATTACATGCTAACAACATATCATCAACATATAAGAGCAGATAGATAGAATTAAAACCACCTTTACTTTTATAAAAGAGACATGAATCAAAATTACTTTTGTTAAAACCCAAGCTTTGGATATAGGAATCAAACATCTTATACCACTGCCTTGGAACCTGTTTTAAACCATAGAGAGATTTCTTTAGCAAACAAACCCTTTCAATATTAGATTTGGTTTCAAAACCTTTGGGTTGATTCATGTAAATTATTTCATCTAGTTCTCCATTTAAAAAAGCTATTTTAACATCCAACTGATCTAATTCCTAGTCAAATTGAGTAGTAAGAGCAAGAAGTATTCTGATTGAAGTATCCTTGACAATAGGTGAGAAAATTTCATTATTATGTATCCCTTCATTTTGAGAAAACTTTTAACTACTAATCTGGCTTTATATCTCACACTTTTATCATTTGATTCACCATCTTTTATCTTATAGACCCATTTGTAGTCTATAGTTTTCTGATTTTATGGTTTGTTAACAAGAATCTAGGTCTTATTTTCACTAAAGAGGCCATTTCCACTTGCATTGCAGCGAAGCTAAGAGTTTGTTTCTTCACAATTTATTGCCTCTTCATAGGTACTTGATTTTTATTAACAATATCTAAGGTGGTGAATAAGGTCACAAAGTCATCATTACTTATTCTAGATGAGGGAAACCTTTACCTTATACTTCTATCTCTAATTAGCTGGTAATCAACAAAATTCTGAGGATCAGTTTGATCCTTAACATCTTCAATATCCACATAGGTTTGATCAGGTTTAGTTTGAGGTGTCTCCACCTCAATCTGAGCATCCTGCCCATTAACAGTTACAATTTGTATCACTAATTTAGTTTCATTTCTTGTTTTGTCTATTTCAAGGTTTGTGGACACACTTTTGTCAAGACAAGGAAAAAGACCTTCATTAAAAATCACATTGGTGATCATTATTACTTTAAACCCCTTTTGATCTTTAACCCACAGTCTATACCCCTTGGTTTCCTCACCATAGCCCAGAAACACACACCTTAAAGATCTAGGATTTAATTTTCTTTCACTTTGATGTCAGTAAGCAACATACCCAAATATTCTAAGCCTAGAGTAGTATGTGGATCTTCCATTCCAAAAAGACTCAGGAGTTTTGAAACTTATGGCACTTGAAGGACTCCTATTAATCAAGTAGGTGGTCGTTGTCAATGTTTCTTCCCAAAATAATTTTGGCAATCCAGAGCTTAGAATCATATACCTGACCTTGTTTAATAAGGTTCTATTCATTCTTTCTTCCACACCATTTTGCTAAGGTGTGTATGTTACAATTCTATGCCATAAAATGCCATTTTCATTGTAGAAATACGACATTTGGACTAACCAACCTGAAATAAAATATCACATATCCAAATAAACCGATTCATAACTAAATGGGACCATTTGCCCATCCAATATCCATAACAAAACAACACGAGAAGAGACTAGTTGAATCATAAAACTTTTATTATTTAATTAACATAAAATGTACATACGGATACAAAAATATATTGTGAGCCCACCTAACTATTTACATGTCATGCAAAATGATATCCAAAAATGAACATGCGTCCCAAAACAATGACTACATGTTCTATGAAGTGAGTCATACTAAATAACTACAATAGGTGTGTCTCGACTTGAACTCAACGACCTTATATCCAAAAGCAAACCGAAACTCAACCGCTACGATAAGAAAAATCATTGTTGGAAAATAAATGAGTTGATAGGCTCGGTGGTGGAGATTTCAAAAATAATTATACTATTTTCATTTATAGATACTATCGAAAACAAGCTCACGCCACTTAACAATTCACAATAACTTCAACAAGTAATATCAACTCATACTGTAGAATATTCATCAACTAAAATATATATCATCATTTCATCGTATCCTCATATCACAAAGATAATAGAAAATCTCATCAAAATGTACTCTTTTGTATAATCTCATCATGCATGTACATATTGCCTCAAAGGGCTAAGCTTTCTAGTATACGACCAAGACCCTCAACAGATATGATATACACGGTCAAGACCCCTCAGTGTATTAATACACGGCCAAGACCCCTCAGTATACTAGAATAGTCAATGAATTTACCGGGTACTTTTATGGATTTAAACATCATCTCAATTCACATTTAATTTCATAATAGGCAATTTCACAATCTTCCGAATTTACAAGATAACATAATTCAATACACAATTATAAGAAATCACGTATTTTAACACTTAACGATATAATATCTTATAATTGAAATCTAAATTTTTTAAAATATATTTTTCCACTCACAGAGTTATCTACTGAAGATTAACTCGGCTGATACACCGTTCCGATATCTGAATCACTTCCTCGCAACGTAGATTAAAACATAGCTCTTTAATTCCAAAAGTCTATTAATTCAACTCAATTTTTTTGGTGAAGAAAAAGGAATTATTTGGTGTAAAGATCAAATTCAAAAGAATTACAAAACTTTCTTTTGCACCATTGTCTATTCTGAGAACTTTAATTTTCTTGCTAGTTTAATTTTCAATTAAAGTCTTCCAATGTTTAAAACTCTACAAAGTATTTGACTTGGTTTTCAGGAAGAAAGTCAATATTTTTCTTGAGTAATCATCTACTATTAGAAGATAAAATCTTAAGCCACTAAGAGTATTAACAGAAGCTTGGTTTTCGGTCCCCATAGATTAGCATGAAGGTACTCAAGAATAGACATAGTATTGTGAATTCCAGTAGTAAAAGGTAGCTTAGTATGTTAGCCTAAAATACATTCTTCACAAGTCTTAAGATTTTCTATTTTATCACTTCCAAAAGCTCCTACTTGTTACCTATATTGCCCAACATCTTATGCTATAACAGAGACTTATCATTTTCTTTGATGATTACAGTAGCAGTGTTTCCTACTAAAGGTTTAGCCCGTATAACATATATAACATATGTCTTAGGTATAGTAAGGACTTATTGGGAATTTAAAATAAATTTGATATTGTCTTTGTGTACTCTAATATCATATTTATTATCTAACTCACCTAAGGAGATCAAATTTCTCCTTAGATCATAGGAACAAATCTGGTTTTATTTAGATTCAAGATACAATTGTTATTTAATAAGATAGTAATTTTACCAATTCTTTTTATCTGACAACTCATGTCATTTTTCATTTGAACCTGCCATCCACTGACTTCAACAAATCAACGAACCATTCTCTAATAGGACACATATGGAAAGTACACCCTGAGTCAATTATCCACTCATTTTTACATTCCTTAGTAGAAGCAACTAAGACAATCCCATTTATTTCGTCATTATTATTATAGGCTAAGGCAGCAAAACCTATTTTACCACAGTAGTAGCAATTCTTTCCATTTCTTTTTTATTTTCCCTTTGTCTTGTTTTTATCTTTACTTTTTCAAATGAATCTTTTCATTTCTTATGGAAATTTGAGTTATTGTGTTATAATTCTTGTTTGCTAATTTTCCTTTTATAAATAACCCTTCCCCACTTTTACTATCTTTCAACTCCTCCTTTAACTCAAGTTATTTATTTTTAAAGCTGAAACCACTATGTCTATGGTCAAGTCCTCTCTTCCATACTCTAAGGTATTTCTAGGCTCTCTATATCTTTGCCCTAAGGAATTTAGAAGAGCAACAACTTGCTAATCATCATATATCTTTTCATCACAGTTTGCTAGATCTTGAATTAGCTTGGTAAATTTATCAATATTTTCTTCCAGATTTGAAGATGTGTCAAACCTAAAATTATAAAAAAGCTTTAACAAATAACATTTATTTGTCATAGACTTTGTCAGGTAATCTCATCAAGTTCTTTCCTCTTAGAGTCACTCTTCTGCCCAAGATTCATCAAGAGCAGCAGCACATCTCTTTGCTATAAAAGAAGAGCTCTTATCTCTTGACACCATATTTTCTAACACAAGAGAGTAAAGTCTTCAATGCCATTCCATAACTCAACTTCAATTTTTTGAGATAGAGACATAATAGCAAATATGATTTTACACAAATCAAGATATTTCAAAGCAAGTAAAAAAAAACAGTTACTCATGCAAAGAGAAAAAGAAGGACAATCTTTAACAAGTTTTAATCAAGGCGAAGATCAAGATTTTTCTCGAAAAAGAATTTATGGAGTTATTTTTTTCTAAAAATCCCAAAAAATGTTATTGATTGAGAAAATCGCGAAACGGAGGCAAGGATAAAAGCGTAACTCCCCAGTGTCATAGGTTACCTTTAACAGTTAATATTGCACGATATACACATATTCAATTTTTTCTAAAAAAAGTTTAAGAGCTGATAACCCCCAAAAAAACCAATGTTCCTTCATATTTCCAGATCTCTAACAAGAGATCTTGGACAAAGGAAAACAGTTGGAAATGGTTAATTATATTAACAACTTCAAGAGAGAAAAATAGGCATATATATAAAAAGGATTAGAGTTTACCACGATGAAACCCTAGGTTTCAAGAAGTGTATGAATTATGGTTAATAAGAAAATCTTAGAAACACAAAAAAAAAAAAAAAAAAAAACCAAGTTGTAGAGTCACCAAGAACAGATCGAGTCACAAAAGGCTCAAAACTAGTTGTTTCTTTTCTGACTCTTATAGATCTAGAATGGATCCGTTGATTTTACCAAAAAATCAAATCAAGATTCAAGTTCCGAGGCTCGGATACCACTAATGAGCCAAGATTACACAAAATACCCCAAGAATCTTAACAAGATATGCACGGAACATATAACAACAGTACACAAGAGATTTGTCACTCATTAACAAGTCCAGATATTCACGTATTCTAAACACTACTTGCCCGTTGAGCATACGCAATAGATAAAACTTGAATACTATAATTAAAATCAATATCACAAAGTTTATTACAGACCATGAAATTTCATGGATTTCATCTGACAAACAGAAGGCCAACTGTTAACTAAAGGAACAATACACTCTCTTTCCTCTCAAATTACACTATCATAAATTCACTAAGAATCTTGAAAATGAAAAAGAAGGAAGAAGAATAGTGGATGAAGCAGATGAAGAACAGAAATATATCTCTGGCACAAAACCTGCAGAAAATGAGGAGGCCTAGACTATTTAAAAGACACATACAGAAAGCCCTCCATCCATCGTTCACAAATGCACCACGTGTGAATATCAAATCAACTTATTTTAAAAGGAAAAACGCATTGACAAAAACACGCCTTCCTCAATTCATACTTTTAAACCCAACGGGGTTATTGAGAATAATACACACTAGAATGACACCTCAGCATGTTTTGATATGAATGTTCTTTGTTCAGTTATTGTTTGTTATTTTAGTGCAATGTGCTAGTCACGTTATCTTCATTGTAGTTCACGATCCTTTGTAATATAAATATTAGAAACCTTATTCTAGGGCATTGCATTTGATTGCCCAAATCAAGATCCAATAAGCTCTCATCTTCCTGTCTTTCACTTTTAACTTGCAAATATTGTTGAAGTCTCAAAATAAATGAAATTTATAAAATTTCCATTTAATGGCTCTACAAAACAATACAACTACCATCAAAGGGCATGTCGGCTAAACAATCTATTGTGACACAGTGAAATATAACCAAGAAAAAAATACAATAACAAAAATAAAAGCTCGACCCCAATTTGGGGAAATATAAAACTCAGACTAATATATGATTCTTCTTGTGTGTCACCAAATTCTATCTCCAACGCCTATTGTAAATGCAATTAACAGAGCGGCAGATCTGCAGGAGGCGTCTGTAGAGTTTGTAGTTCTCCTACTCCATTTTCCACCAAGAAAGCCATTGCCAAACCCCAGGTGATGTGAACATCCAAGTGACAGTGCATTAGCCATACTCCTGTTTAAAACATCAATTTGACAAATATTAGACATATTAAAAAGATTTAAATGAATATTCATATGATTGTTTGTGTTAGTTCTCACCTGGATTATCGGCGACAAATCTAATCACGGTCCATCCACCAACAGGTACACTAGCTGTATTTCGTTGTGGTGGATCAACGAGATTGAATTTGGGTGTATCTCGTTTTGGATTGAAATTTCCAAATCCTTCAGCAAGGATATAGAAGTCATATCCATGAAGATGAATAGGATGGTTCTCAGCTGTGAAGATACTTGTTCCTTGCAATACTATTTGTACTCTTGCTCCATACTTCAATTTGTACACCTTAGTCCCGCGAGCTGGTTGCCATAGTGACCGGCTTACGTTACCAGTATAATCAAATTTCCGAGGTGGGTTTGCTGGAAAATCAGTTGTGAATACTCCAGGTATACCCTGCTGATGTGCCTGGAGCAAAGAAAAGTTGGATGGGAGAACGAAAGATATATTGTTCATGCTGGCAGTGAATCGAGTCCCATTTGGTCCTTGACAATTGCTACGTCTGGCACCACGAGGGCAATTGTTGAGTCCTAAACCAACTGTAATGAAGAGATTCTCATCAATTTCTGTGGGTACTTCGACTTTTCTTTGGCTTCTCAAGCTTTTTGTGAAGACAGTTGCTGTGGCAGTGTTGTTAAATGCAGGTAGAGACGGCATAACTGGCTTGGTCGAGGTGCATTTTGCTAGGCAAGGGGCAGTCTTGTATTCAAGAATGGCTGTGGTGGTAGTATTATCAAAAGGTGCACCTTGAGCACTAGCGTAGGCACGTGCTGCGATGTAGTACTTGGCTGGTGGCTGATCTGCAGTGATCAGGACATCGGTTGTCTGGCCTGGTCCGAGCATGAGAACCGAGGTGGTGAAGGGTTTGACATAAGAAGCATCGGCTCCGACAACTCTGAGCTTGTGGTTGGCTATTTTGAAGAAAAGTTGTTGATTGAGTGCAGAGTTGATGACTCGGATGAGATTTGTTTCACCGGAATTTACTGGAACTACGATTGTATCTGCACCCCAATAGGATCACACATTATATTCAATTTTACATTATTCTCTTGTGATTGTCTTTTGTCCCAAATTGACAAAGTGAAAGGATAATTAGAAAGAGAAAAATTATTTTAAGTTTGAAATAGGGGATAAATGTTAAAACAGACCTTTTTTGGAGCAGTTGTAAAGATCACCGGGTTGACCGTTGATTGTGTAAGCATTGGAAACATTCGGAGCAGCTCCTGTTCTTGTGGCTTGCCTCACAACATCAATGGGATTTGCATCCCACCATTCACCTGATCACAATCTTAATTAGTGTCATCCCGAATTTTAAAATAAATAAATAAATAAATATATCTTGACCACTTAAGTCGCTTTCTTTGCCACCTCGACTTGTTGGTGTAGGCACCAACCTTGAGTAATAAGAATACTAGCGATAAGATATATAACATACCAAGAAGAAGAGGTGTTTCTCGTTTTGGCTTGGGGAAGGGATAGGACTCTCCGAGGCGTGGGCGAATAATCAAGGCTCCATACACAGTGGCTCTAAGCCATGAGCTATGGGCATGCCACCAAAGTGTTCCTTCCTGTCCTTGAATCGTAAATCTGTAAGTATAACTGTGTCCTGGTGTGATAGGGCATTGAGTCACAAATTCTGGTCCATCAGCCCATGCAGATCTTAGTTGTCGCACACCATGCCTATAATATTGGTTCAACACAAATACAACAATGGATTAGCCTGTCTCTATATCTATCTATTTTTTTATATTTATATACACGTATACAAGTATACGAGTATGTATGTATGTATATAGTATGCCACACTCCTTGTTATTGTACTTGCACTTCGGTTTCTCTCTCATATATAGGACAAAAGGTGTAATATATTGTGAGAGACATGACTATATTGGTATCTAAAAGCTTAAAGTGTGCGAGTTTAGTCATGCTTTTATCAAACAGTGTGATATGTGCAATTTCTATAAGACCTTTCTCAATTCTGATATATATTATTAGCAAATGGAGGGAAGTTGCATTCATGCATGCAATTATTTACCAGTGAATGGTGACATTGTATCTAGCTTTGTTAGTGACTTTGACAACTAGAGTGTCACCATTATTCACTTCCAAAGTCGGTCCGGGGTACATTCCATTCACTGTAATAGTGTTGTGGGTATTGCACAGCCTCTTCACTGGTGTTGCTTGAATCTGCAGTTTCACAATATATTAATCATATTAACATCTAATAATTTCAAACTAATACGAGTTGAGCAAAATAGGATGAAAAAAAAATGGAAAAGTGAGATAAAAAAACATACAACAAAACCATGGTAATGAGTTTTGGCACTTGCAAAGTGCAACAACATGCCTAAAACCAAGAAAGTGCATAAGGGATTGATAATAATTCTCAAGTCCTCCATTTTTCTGTAGTAAGAAGTGGAAATGGATGCTAAAAGTTGGTTGTGGAAGAATAAGAGACTGAGTATTCCCTTTTTATATACAAGGAGACGGAGAGGGTGGTTCTGATTAGGTTTAGAAGTAAACTTAGTTCAACCCTACAGGATTTGGTGCACCCTCTGGCCTATAACAAATTTTGATATACACTTGCTTCACAAGTCTTCTTTCTGATGTGGGAATATGTTCTAACTTTGGCTTAGTTTTTTAAGCTTTCATTATTAGTTTGTTAATTACCATTAGAAACTCTGAATATCTTTTGGAAAAATCTTCTACGTATATGAATAATAATTACTTCAATTGTTATTAATTTATTAGACAAATATAATTAAATTGTTAGTTCATCTCTTCTCAAACAATATATTTTGATTTAGCCATCTCCATGCTTACTTGAATCTGATATTGGAATACTATAATCACATCATTCTAATTTGTTGAAGGTTTCAAATAGTGGTTAGTGTGCATGTTTGATCATAGTGCTCAAATCTGTTTATAAGATGTGAGATTCTATAGAATAAGTCAGTAATAAATTATAGATTCTACGAAATATATGGATAAAAGTATATTTGACCAATTTAGACTTAACAAAACAAGCACTCATTAAAAATGGTTAAGCACATTGGTCGTGAATTGGACAGGCCATTTGATATAATAAGTCAAATCTATTGATTTGGTAAATTATAGGTTCTTTGATTATACCGGAATGAGAAGAAAAGAATGTCGTTGATTTAAAAGAAATTGAAATTGAAATTGCATTACGGGGACCAATATGGTTCCATCTTGTTGACAAATAATCAATCTCTATAGGCCCCGAAAGCTTTTCCCCATTGATTAATAAACTAAAAAATATACTGAATATTATACGTTAAAAATAAACTATTTTACTTAATGCTATATATAAATAAATAAATAAACCTACACATGTTATATTTAGTCCACATTTGACACTTGTATGGGAAGTATGATTAGGTCTGATAATATAGGTTAAATGTGGACTAAAAATCCCAGTTTAGATGATGTATTACGACAAGACATAAGTAGATAGATAAAGTCTTGTTTGATTATTAATTAATTAATTAGGTGGAAAAGAAAAAAAAAATAGCTGTCGGAAATTTTTTATTGTCTCTTACATAGAATTCAGTTAGAGAAACCCCATTTGGACAAGTTAATTTGTTGATAACTGATTTAGGTGGGTTGTCTTGGAGCAAACTATGTCAACATTTTCTTCTTACTCTACAACTATTTCACACATAAATTTAATCGTGTATTGTTATATTTGATTAATTATGGGTATTAGTCTGGATACGTTGAAATCATTCTAGTCATCACAGTGCAATGCAATGTTTGATCATGTATCACACAATGAAATTAGTTTAGAAATACAGACAATCGCATTTTTTATAGTAATTAATCAAAGAAAAAAAAATAATAGTTTTTCATTTCATGACGAATCTAGTATCAAGTATTGAAATTCTATTTTAAAAGCTTCAATCATGATAAGAGGAATGACCAAATCCTTTATGTAATCAGTATTGTTTTCATATTTAAGAGATGTGAGCTTCTACTCTTAATATGTCTTAATGGCGCCTCTTTTAAGATTACCAATCTTGAATTTCGACTATTCATTTAAGCATTTAGATTGAAATATAAAAATGTTCATTTTTTGGACTCTGATATCATTTTGAATCTTGAAGTGGTATTCTAGTTTAACATATCATTAAAGGCAATAGTCCAAATCCTTTTATATTAATTATTGTTTTTATTGCATCAATGAGTAATTAAAAAATACCGACTTTTTTTTATGTATCAATATAATCAATTTACACATTTTTTTTATTGAGGAAAAAGTTAATTCGCGTTCTACTAAAAGTTTGACTCGTGTATTTAATCAAGTGCAACCGTAAGTATTCGAGTCACATTTACATCTCTAAATTGTAAAATTGGAATTGAAGAAAGAGACATGATAGAGATTAAATATGGTTGACAAAGAAAGAGAGAATATGTTGGTAATTAGGTTTGTCTCAGTGACTTGAAAACAGCTTATAAGTAGCTATTAAGTCGTTAAGTATGGTGGAGAAATGGATAATTAATTGACAGGGTAACTAAAGGTTGGATATCAAGCTTGGCATTTCACTACTCCTTTTTTGAATTGTTTAATAAACCGTTACTTAGCTAATTATTATCTCTAACATAAATAAGTTGACATGCACATGTCAATTTTGGCAAGACACGGATCAATGACGGGCAATGTCTGGGTGGTAGACCCCCTCTCTAAGTCTCTAAGAATCTCTATGACAATCGAGTGTCCTAGGCAAATAAGTGAATCAACCAAATGAATGGACTCCGCATCGATTATCGCCAAACTTTAGTTCATCATCCTGATACGTGTTGTCCTATGGGTATCGATCGATGTGATGGCCAATCGACCACTGTGGATCCAAATGAAACTAAATGTAATAATTTTTTGCCATCTCGGCACGTTCTAGATAATACTCATTCAGTTGAATCATGTCTAAAATATCAATTATGAAGAGTCCGATTAAGTAGCTTTCTATCATAGTTTAACTAAATTCCGAAGACTAAAATAAACTTTCATAAAATTTAGTCATGTTTTTCATAACATTTATGGTGCAAAACAATTCAACATCCAATTTAAAATTTTCAACTCAACGTAATATTTTATCATAAATGAAACAAATATAGAATTTCATAAATATAAGTCTCATTTACATCGTTCTTAAACATAAAAAGAAAATTATCAAACTTTCTTTACCTTAGAACTGACATCGCGCAGTGATGATGAGTAGCGACACTTAAATTATAAAATCTTAACTTCTAAATTTTTAACTTGAAACAATAAAATAAAGACCATATAAAATAAAATAAAATTGTGAAATTTACGTAAGTTTACAAAAAAGTAAAACCGCGATCTGATACCAAGTTGTAACGTCTCGAATTTTCTCAATCTAGAGAGTCACTTAAAAATCTTTAAATAACATTTGACGACTCCAAATAAATTTTTCCGTGCCCTTGAATGAATTCAAAATTTAACTATTGCAGAAAAGTAACAAGCGTGCAAGGAAAAACGAATTAAACTTTCAAATCCTTAATGTTTTATCAAACTATATTGGTGTCGCCACAATTTATTTGACCATCTAAACGTACTCTAAAAATTAGAATATTTGAACGGTATATAATTGGAAACTTAGGCTACAGCATATCAAAATTTCAAACCTTGACCTTGTCATTTCATATGCGAAAAATGTATCTAAAATTGTTTGAAAAATTGGCCCGGATAAACTGACGCAGTCTGATAAAACAGTCATAATAAATTCTTACAAAATGGTTTTTGGGAAATTCCAATTTATAATATTAGAAAACTTATATATCTATCAACCACCACAAATTTTACACAAAAATTCCTAGTACACATAAAGTTATGATATTTCAAAATTAAGGGCAGAATACTAGAATTTTCAGAATCACTACTTAACACTTATTCTTCAAATTTCCAAAACACAAACTAAATTATAATTCCAAATTTCCACCAATTTACAATAATAAAGAAAAACAAATTCATCATTGTACTTAATTTTTTTTTTTTAACATCATAAATGGCTCGATTATATCGATGCCCAAACTTAAATAAAATTACACTACGCCATTTCTTCAAGTTCGTTACCCTACGTAGTCGCACCAATGCCAACCATACCAATTTGAAAATTTATTCATTTTGGGGTGAGTATTTCATAAGAGACACTCAGTAGCAAATTATACTATCATAAGAGAAAATAATACAAAATTAATATCTGACATGTCATTCATTTATACATACATAGAACAATATATTTTTTATAATTGTCACCACATGAAATCATTAGTGATTACCTTCAATCACTATCATACTTAAGTGATTACCTTCAATCACTAATATATAATGTTCCATCTTTATCATTAAACATGGCATATAATTTACACATCATTTTCTCCACATAAAAATTCAGGAAACATAAATTAAGTAGTATAAAACACTACCTTGTAAATTCATCTTTTGTTGAGTTGAAATGTGAACAATGGATGCACCTTTCCTCAAAATAATAATTTCGTGTCCTTACCGCTGTTATTTACAAAATTTGTGAGTTGCAGTGTGGTTTGAATGACTAAAATATAAGGAAAAATGAGAAGGAAAATTTGATCTTGCTTGATGAAAATGAGGGGTGAAACGGGAGTAGAATTTGATGCAAAAGGGCTGCTGATTTCTACATTGTTGGGGCCGGATTTTGGACAGGAAAAGAAGAGATACAAAAGGAGGAAAAAATAAACTTGGTTGTTGGAACGTTGGGATTAAGGATGAAGAGATAAAGGTGTAAAAAAATAAAGTGCTACTACCTACTGTTGGGGGCTGAACATTGCTGAAGAAGAAGGTGGCTTGCTCTAGTATTTTTGTATATAAAAAGAGGGGAAGAAAATAGGGATTTAAGGTGCTGACTTGTGGAGAAAAGTTGCTAGAACAATGCTTGCTGAAAAATGGAAAATAGTACCTGAACTAAGTGGTATTGGGAAAAGCTTGAGGGATCGAAAATCTGAAGTTAAGGGGGGGAGGGGGATTTTCTAGAGTCGTTTTGCTGTTTGAGTTAAAGGAAATTCAAGGACCTAAGGGGGCCGAAATTAGGAGGTTTATGGGGAAAAAAAATTAGTTAGGTTGTTGGCTGAAATGTGAGGGATAATGGATAGAAAATGGGGATGAAAACATACATTATGGGGGACAGTTTTCTTCAGGTTATGGGGGGCTGTTGTGGACGGTTTTTGAAGACTAATTGGAAGGGATTTAGCTGAAAATAAATGGGTAAAAAGGTGGTGAAAAAGTAAGGAAAATTAGGTAGATAATGGGTTGAAATTAGAGGTGGTCATGGGTGGTTAAATCTTAAGTTTTAGGGGCTGTTTGGGAGTTAAATTATGGCGGGGATTATGAGCTATTTGGGTGGTTATCTAGTAGGGTATGAGGGACTGTTTGGGAGTGATTTTCCAGAAGATAGGTGGCCTCCTATTAAGAGTATCATGATATGCCCTACTTGCTTATCGATAAAAGAATAATTAAAAGTAAAACATTTAGTACACTCTACAGTGTAGCAGTTTATTGTCATTGGAATGTGTAGAATTTATCTTCAAAGTACTCGTCTGCTTGGAATTCCAGTCAGAAAGTTGGGTTCCCGCTATGAAGATTTTTATATCTATGTTTGGCTAGGTAAATTCCAAAAAGGTGCTTATTTGGAATTGTAGTTATGGTCCCACCAGCTATGTAATGTTGAAAATTTACAAACTTTTAGGTTCAACAATGAAACGGTCAAAATTTAATTACGGAATTGAAAATATGGAGAATGATATAAAATTATTTTTAACAAAACTATCCTTACTTTTATGGTGGGTGGAACGTCAAATGAGGGGTACAATCGTCAATTCAAGTTTTTTTACAATGTGCAAGGTAGTAAAATGTAAACACAGATGGACGGTCCATATTTTTTTTTCACTGTTTTTCAAGTAAGTGTGGCCCACGTCTGTAGTTGGCATGTGCGAGTAAGCACTTCTTTGCACTTGTTTGACATTCATATTGATGGGAGAAAAACACCAATTGAATAAATCACGTAACGGAATATAATTAATTCTCCCCTCTCATGCGAACCTAATAGGGATTAATCAAATAGAATAATAACCGAAATAAATAATGTGCAAAATTAAAGACATAATATTTAACTTGGTTCGGCAATGTGCCTATGTCCACAACCTAACTCCAAATAATCCTCCACTATAATTAACAATAATGGATACAACGTTCTTCTCTAGATAACACTAGAGGCACACCAAATCATCAAAAACTAAACTACCCTTGGCACACAAATAATTCTCGTCTATCAAAGATGGAACTCCTCAAAAACCAACAATAACAATTAATCCAACCACACCTATCTCAAGAATAAAGATTCTTGGAATACTACTCAAAACCAACAAATAAAGGTTTCACCAAATTGCATCACTGTTCAGATGATAATTATTTATAAATGAACCGTTGGATCTTAATTTTAACCGTTGGATTTGAAGAACAGTCAGTTTTGAAATTTCTTTCAAAGGTTTACGACGATCCGACCACGGAACGCTGGAGATATCAATGTTTTATCACCACTGCGCAGGCTGTCCAGAATTGTGCAAATTTTAATGATGTTTCGATTTTTGAAACTGAAGTTGGGTTCTCTCTTTTCTCTCGTTTTTTCTCTTTAGATGGATGATCCAATTGTCTTCTTTATATATAATAATTATGGAGGTTTTAATTATCATAAGTATGTTGCTTGAGGCGGAAGACAATCCCTAATGCAGCCACAAACTTATTACCTTGATGGGCTTTAACCAAATTTGCCAATTTGGTCCTTAGTGCCAATTGTATTTTCAATGGACCCTTCAAATATGGAGCGGACCCAACACATATTTCTTATAAGCATTTTTTAGTGTTTCTAAGCAAGTCCAATCATGTGTTAATTAATCGGTCTTAAGTTCATTCCCTTTGATAGGCAATATACATGATATCTTCGTAATCCTTTAGTAAGAGGATCTACTATATTTGTATTTGATTTCACATAATCAATTGATATTATACCATTTGAAATCGATTCCTTAATGATATTATGTCTGTGACGAGACTTACTATTATACATACTTCTTTGTGCCCTTTCAATAACGACTCACTATCACAATGTATAAGCACCGACTTAGCCCAACAAGAAACGTATTCTAAGAAGTTACAAAACCATTATGCTTCTTCTCTAGTTATATCTAAAGTAATAAACTCAAATTCTACCGTGGATAGAGCTATACCAGTTTTCTTTGAGGATTTCAGGATGCGGCTGCGCCTCCAATGGTAAAACATAACCACTAGTGTTAGATATCCAAGGTATATGTGTCAGATATCCAAGGTATATCATTCTAATACAGATGGATATCGGAATAAAGTAATCCAAAATTAAGAGTGTAACTTAAATACTTAAGAACTCTTGTCAATGCCTTCCAATGGTCACTTTGATGACTACCACTTGCCATATCAAAAGTTAATTTTTGTGAACTTACTTATATTCCTTTACAAAGAAAGATATCTTAAAAAATATAGCATTCACATACTCAATTATAGTACATTCATATACATTAGAAATTTCTAACTTGTGAACAAGGAATCTATATACACTACATTTATTAGCATATCTAATAAATATACAATCTATTTTTTAAGCTCGATCTGAACTTTTTTAGACTTAAGTAGATTTACCTTAGTTAAACACCCCCATACATTATATGAAGATTTTCGACATTTTCATAACTCCTAAGTAATTTAAGCTTTACTTTGGTGGGGTATCTTGTTAAAAATGTGGTTTGTTGAGAGGATTGCTTCTCCCCACAAATTATGGGGTAAACCAGAACTTACCAACATAGTATTCATCATCTCTTTAAGAGTACAATTCTTGCGTTTAAAAACACCATTTGATTGAGGTGAATACAGATGAATAGTTTGATGTATAATGCTAGAGTCTGAGCAAATTTCCTCAAACGGTGCTACATATTGTCCATATCGATCACTAGGAATAATCTTTAGTCATTTACTAAATTGATTTTCAATCTCATTCTTGTAATGTTTAAACACTTCAAAGCCTCATCTTTGCTTTTTAACAAATATACATAAGCAATCATCAATATAAGTGCTCGCTTGGTAGAGATTATAAACTAGTTTATTTAACCAAAACAGTTTATTTGACCAAAAATGGTCAAAAATGAGGGCTACCAAGGTAAATTTTGTTGTCAAATAAACCATTTTTGGTTAAATAAACCATTTTGGTCAAATAAACTGGTTTATAAACTCTACCAAACGGGCTCTAAGTAATGAAGTACTTTTCACCACATTTAGCTTGCAAAAATTTTAAGTCATAGATATCATTGTGAATTAATTTTAAACACGTTGTATTTCTTTCAACTAAATGAAATAGTGTTTTGGCTAACTTAGCCTCTACACATGTCTTGCATTTATTATTAGAATTAAAATATAAAGACAACAATAAACTTAAGTTCATCAACTTACATATAAAAATTGAAGTTTGCATGTCCAAATGTATAATGCCATAAATTATATGACTCAAGAATATAAGCAGAAGAAGATATATATTCTTCTTAATAATCTTTTAGTACAATAGTGAGGACGTACATCTCAAATAGTCCACCACATAGATAGCCTTTTTCCACATACATGACATTTTTTGTAAGTACAAACTTATCAGATACAAAAACTAATTTGAAACATTTTTTTCTAAGAAAGAACAAGAAACTAAATTGTTGCGAATGTCAAGAACATGCAACACATATTTGAGGACTAATTCTTTGCCAAAAGTCATCTTCAACACGACTTTACTTTGTCGTTCAATCTTTGAATTTGAAGAATTTTCCATGAACAATTGTTCTCCATTGACCGGAGTGTAGGATGAGATCAATGTCTTATCATCACATATGTGGTGAGTAGCACCAGTGTCCACCTACCATTCTCTGGAGATTTCTAATATTTTTGCATTATGATACAACAATCGAAAAGTTCAAATCTTGCATTCCTTCAGATAATATATGATTCAGTAACGTTTGCGTGAGCCTATTTTTTAGGCTTGCGACATTCATTTGAGAGATGTCATGCTTTACTACAATTGTAGCAGTTACCTTTGAACTTCTTCCCATTCTGATTATTTTCCTACTTTAGGAATTTTGAGAATATTTCATCTTTTTGTTCTTTGAACAAGATTCATCTCATTAACTTTTGCTTGTGAAAATTGGCCTTTAGTTTTCTTGTCAGAATTTCTGTTGTGTTCTTCAATCCTCAATCGAACAATAAGTTCTTCAATATTCATCTCTTTGCACTTGTGTTTGAGATAATTCTTGAAATCTCTCCACATAGGCAATAGTTTCTCGATAATAGCACCCACTTGAAAGGTTTCGTCGAGTGACATATTTTCAATATGAATATCATGAAGAATAACCTATAATTTTTGTACCTGTAACTATTACAATCTACCTTAGTGTAGTTTAAGAACTTGCCAACAATGAATTTCTTCGTACTAACATTTCCAATCTTGTATTTCTTCTCCAAAAACTTTGATAACTTTTTAACAGAATTCACGGCACTATACACATTGTAGTGTGTTGTCCAGCTCGTTGAGAATCTAATTCTTACATTAGAAATCTGAATGTTTCCATGCATCCAAAGAAGTCAACAATTCCCAGTTATTTTTCCCTTCTTGCATAGCAGGTCGTAGAACTTAGCCAAAATTAGAATAATGAGATAGAACAATATTTTCTTTTGCTATCTCTTGAAATCAACGCCTTTGAATTTTTCAAACTTTTCACCACGGGAAACAAAAGTTGGAGTAACTGGGAAAACAGCTATTGTACCATTGATGGACATCATTTCTATTACAACAACAAAAGATAGGCTAAATTTTTCTAAAAATAAAAACTAGAAGGAGAGATGTAAGTTTGCAACTTTGAAAAGTAAAATGATTATTAATAAAAGTTTAACAAAAATTTAAATTAAACAAAAATATGTAAACAAAGATATAAGAAAACTATATTATTCATAACTGAATTAGGCGGGCTGTCTTGGACTAAACTATGTCAACAATATTTTCAACAGTGTCTTGGCTGAATTTAGTAGTATTCGAGAGTATATTATTCTATTTCTGCTTCTTGTTATGACAAAAAATTAATGAACCATTGATGGAATAGATCATTGTAAAAGAAATTGGCAGTTAGAAAGGTTTGCGTGACATCGTAATAAATTAAGTGGGTGCACGTTCGATCTTTAGATTTTGAGTGTCTTGTACAAAATTCAAAAGAATACCCCGTCCCTATCTTATTTGATTAAGAAATACAATAAAGAAAAGTGTACAAATAACACACTAAATTTATGTTTGAAAGAACTTTTAAAACTTCCAAAATTCATGTCATCAAAAAAGAATAATCCAAGTACTAACATTTTCGAGCAATTCCTTACGAACAAAATTTGAAGAAAAAAATAGTAAATACCTCAAACAATACCATGTATAAATCTTGAAATGTAGCAAATCATATAAATATAATTCTTCTCGCATTTCTAAAAGCAAAATCATTAATTAAACATTTGTAATCAATATTTCTAGCAAATCATGTTCAATTGATATCAAATCTTATACATTTAATCTTTCTTTTTAAATGGTTGATATCAAGTAAGATATCAATAACTTCAGGAGAAAATTGTAGCTGAGGCACCAAACCTTCTATTTTTCGCACCACCATTCCATACCTTACAAAAATAGGCAACTTAAAGACCTTTAGACTACAACCTTCAAAAAGTCCGTCAATTGACTTAATATCCAGGTATTGACTTTATGTTTGAAATTTTTAAAAAATGACAAAATAGTCTCTCCCCATATTCTTAACTTCAAACAATTAAAATAATTTAAAAAAAAAAAAAAAGAGAAACAAAAAACATAACAAAAAAATTTATCTTCACCAACACCCATTACTTATCCATCCCAAGCCCCACGGCCCTACTTATTGTACCATCGTTGGCACCACCTACAAACATCACTGCACCGCCTGCAACCGCCCACATTCAACCCACCGAAAGCCCATGCCCCACCATGTTGCCACCTCCACCTGCAAACACAATTCCAAACTAATTATCTGATCAAATAACCATGTATTAAGTTTCTTCATATTTCACTTCAAAATTCTATTCCAAATTTGATACTTCAAAGAAAAATTTCGATAAAAGAACACAAAAATAAAGAAATACTCAAAAACTAAAGGGAAATTACAAACTAAAGATCACATTGCTTGTTGTTGGAAACTTATTTTTGCTATTTACTATTCTCAAATAATTAAAGTTTGAAAGACTTAGTCCAAGATAGTTGTTGATATTGTTCACGTGTGTTTGAAGACCTAGTCTCTAAGTTGTTTGTTTTTCCTAATCTTTAGGATAGTTCTACTTCTTTGTGAAAGTGACAGATTTTTAGTAAAGTTAGTTTTGTCATTGGCCATAAATAGCCCCCTTTCTATTGTATTTCAAAATATAAAATTTTTCATTCATTGTAATTGTTTCTTTCTCATTTTCGGTTGATTGCAGTAAGCAGAAAAACAATAGTCTTTTCCTTTTATCATTCAGTGCACAATCTCATAGCAGTAGTTTATTTATTCCTTTGTCATTGCCCATTTACACAATTATATATTTTGTATCAGAGCCATTTTTCAAACTTAACGTGAGGTATCCATAAAGAGAGAAAAGTGAGATACAGCAGAAACTTTTTTTTTCTACATATTTCTTATTATAATAGCAAAATAGAGAGAAAAAAACAAGCAGCAGCTTTCCTTCCACAATTCGATGGTCATTATGATCATTGTAGTATGTTGATTGAACATTTTTTAAGATCAAATGAGTATTGGTATATTATTGAACATCTATAAACATATCGTTTGCACTTTCTCTTTATCCTTTTATTTATCTACATTGTGCTCACATTTAACATTTGTTTAATCTATATTTCTTAAGTTTCTTATTTTGATAATGTTTTTTGAAAAAGTTTGTAAAAACTAATTCACCCTCCTCTTGGTTAGTTATTCTTGGGTTATCATAATCTTACAATCTCCCACTTGGACAAGGTCTGACTCCAGATACTCAATTCTTGCCTTTTGTGTGTAATCAGGTTCCCGTTCATGATGGCAAACGTCGTTATATTCTCATCGATTTACCTAAATCGATCAACACACGTCACTGTCCAAGATTGACATCAAACAAAGTGTCAAGGCAAATTATGTGAAGAGAAATGTCATGTGGTATTAAAGAACTAGTATATGTGCAATTATCGTAAAAATATAATTTCTTCATCAATATAATCCAATTGGTTAACACATATGGATAAGCATCAATCTCATTTCAACGAAGTTATGTTATTCATCCCAACTCTTCGTTAATCTAGTTATAATTGAAATATTTTCAACACATAACTTCACCCCAATAGAGGAAGTTTATATTAACTTAAGTATGCAAAATGCAAGTTATAATCTCCTATTTTTCAAGAGTGATAAATCCTCATATTGAACATTCACAATCTTTGTATGACTCTTACTATACTTGTACGACATCTTCCTATGACTCATAATCTTAGAGTCCCCATCAAACGCTCGTCAAAGTACAACGTTCCTCACATAAATACTATGACGACTTCAAGTCAAATGACCAAATCCACTACCACGTATTAAGATTTACCACTAACGTTTGAATAGTTATCCATGTATAATCTTTAAGTTGGTCATCCAATGTCTTGTTCTAATAACAATCCATTCATGTGTTCATTCGGATGTCCTACATCTTAGCTCGTGAGATCAACTACTTTCTTGAAAAGAAATACAACATATGTTAATCTATCTTTAATAATATTCGTATCTCAATGTTATGACTAGAGATAATTCAAAAATAAGTTATTTATAACTTGTATCTCACAATACAACATCTTATTATTAACAAGTTATCATGAACTTTTATTCGTACTCTATTATTATAAACAATAACAGATCTGCCATTAAAATATAGACAAATATTTAATTAATCAAATTGTTCATACACATCAATGTCTAACAAAGATTATATCATAAAATGTTCCATACAAACTAGATCCAATCACTCAGATATATAATACTATTAGATTAAGCATGACCATTATGCTTGTGCTGGAACAACAACTTTATCAAAGAATCTGCTACATTGTCATCTGTCGAGATCCATTCTATCTTTATGTCATTTCTCAGGATTATCTCCATAATGAGATGATATTGTCTCAATATATATTTGGATCATTGACAAGATCTCGATTCCTTAGCTTGTGCGATGGCTCTATTGTTATCATAATACAAGGTATTGGATCAGCAATGCTAGGAATTACTCGAAGTTCAGTGATGAACTTCTTAATCCAAACTGTTTTCCTTGCTACTTATTAAATAGCTATATGTTCGGCTTCTGTAGTTAAATTGGTGATCGTATCTTGCTTGGGAATTTTTCAACTTAGTGTGCCTCTATTTAGACTAAATACACATCAAAATTGGGATTTGCTATCGTCTTTATCAAAGTTGAATGCTAGCACCGACATATCCTTGAAATCTAAGTTCATTTCTTCACGTACACTAAGTGCAGGTCTTTAGTCATTCTTAAGTACTTAAGAATATTTTTTATCGCGATCCAATGTTTCTCACCAAGTTCGCTTGAACCTACTTGTGACACTCAAAGAATATGAAACATTTGGTCAAGTACTTAGCATGGCATACATAATAGATTCTATTGATGATGCATAAGAAATCATATCCATACAATCTCTCTCAATCTGTATTTTTAGACACATATCTTTTGAGAGATTGATCACATGCCCAATGAGACAGAGTCCTCTCTTAGACTCTTTCATACTAAATATTCTCAAGATTTTGACTACATATGTGGATTATATCTACATAGATATTTATCCCGAGAATATATGCTACCTCTCCCATATCCTTCATGGTTAAATTTTTGGATAATCACAAATTTACTAATTTTGGCATGGGAACATTGTTTTCTAATAATAGTATGTCATTCACATACAAAATTAAAAATACAACTTTACTCCTACTAACCTTCTTATACACGCATGGTTCATCTTCATTTTTGATAAAATCAAACATTTTGATTGTCCCATCAAAACAAAGATTTTAGCTCCAAAATGCTTGCTTTAATCCATATATGAATCTCTTAGTTTGCTTAACTTGCTTGGCTTTGTGGATTCAAAAACCTTTGGGTTTTGTCATGTATACATCCTCGCTAATATTCCCATTAAAGAATACAATTTTGACATCCATTTTCCAAAAATTATAGTCATGGTATACTGCTATCGCAAGCAGAATCTAAATTGACTTAGATATGGCTATTAGTGAAAAGTTTACATCAAAATCAATTCTTTGTCTTTACTTGTAACTTTTTGCAACTAATCTTACCTTGTAAGTATGAACATTACAATCCATGTCGACCTTTTTCTTGTAAACTCATTTACAGCCTTAGGTTATACTCCTTCAGGAGGGTCAACCAAGGTCTTTTTTTCATACATCAAGTTCATTTTGGATTCCATGGTTTACTGCCATCTCTTTTGAGTCAATACTTAACTTCAATTCTATTTAAGTGGTGGGTTCATATTTTTCGATTAGCAATGCATTATTGGTAATTAGGAGATCGTATCTCGGAGGAGGACGCATGACCCTGTTCGACTTACACGGAGCTGGTGTCTCCTCGGGGACTGGCCGTTTCTCCGTTGCCAATTTGTGCCTTTTCAAATGCAAACTCAGCCATTGACTCATCTAATTGGTCAATTTTATTTGTAGTTTTTTGAACTTCTTCAATATCTATTTTGCTTACACTGTCCTATCTTAGAATAAATTCTTTCTCTAAGAATATAACATATTTCAATACGTTGATTTTCAGCTCGACGAGATTGTAGAAATAGTATCCAACAGTTTCCTTTGGATACCTTACAAATAAACATTTATCAAATTTAGCTCCTAGCTTGTCAAATTTAATGTGCTTCACATAAGCGTCAAGAACCCCAAACCTTTATATCTG
Organism: Forsythia suspensa; assembly: GCA_023638005.1. Classification (NCBI taxonomy): domain Eukaryota; kingdom Viridiplantae; phylum Streptophyta; class Magnoliopsida; order Lamiales; family Oleaceae; genus Forsythia; species Forsythia suspensa. The sequence continues at coordinate 30,206,616 of CM042666.1, read as the reverse complement.
AAAATGATTTTTTCCTATCCATAACTTGTATGGAGTTTTATCGATCGATTTAGATGGGATATGATTTAGTGTGTGACATCAAGTTAATATGTTTTGGAAGTTTCTTCTTCATCGATACATCTATGTGTTTCTTCTTTCGGATACACTATAGTGTGTGTATCAAGTGGAGTTCATCGCAAGATAATCCATTGTCTCTTAGATAGTCTAAAAATTATCCCTCGGATATTATCTACTTCGATCAGATTTAAGTATTAGAATATTTTTTCCCAGTTTGCCTTTCTACTTTTTGCTTGAATTCGTTGAACTTTTCAAGGGCTTCATACTTGAATTTTATCAAATAGATAAAACTATATCTCAAATGGTTATCTGTAAATGCAATGAAGTAAGAAAAGTCACTTCTAGCATCTATAGACATTGGTCCATATACATCAGCATGTACGAGACCCAAAATGTCAGTAAGTATAACTCTATTTCCAGTAAAAGAGATCTTGGTCATTCTGCCCAACGGGCATGATTCATGCTTATCAAATGATTCACAATTATTTGAATCCAACTATCCATCTATATGTAACTTGGTGATGCGATTTTTTTCATTTATATGACCGAGTTTGCAATGCCAATAATATGAGTTGTTAGTTTTGTCTCTTTCATGCCTTGCAATTCCTCTAATGCCATTTGTTTCCAGAGTGCAAACACGGATCATTAGACTTGGATTTGTCTTTGTCTGCTTTAATAGTTTTTTCAACATATTTGGCCTTCTTGGTGTCAATGGCCAAGATTTGCTCATTCTCTTGATTGATATTGGGCTCAACACTTTCATGATATTTAGCAGCTTAGGTAGTGTATGCTGAATCTTATTCATGTCAAAGTTCATAATGGATTGTGAAAAGCTATCAGGCATGGACTGCAAAACCAAGTCAACACTAAGCTCTAGTCCATGGTAAACCTAACTTGTTTAATTTTTCAATATAACCAACCATCTTCAGTCCATTAGCGCTGCACTGATTGAAAATCATTTTACCATCATGCATTTGAATAATTTTTTGGATGTCTCATATTGTTCAGTTCATGATTATTCATCATTCAACACCTTGAAATGATATATAATGATATAGGCATCCATACTTTCGTGCTGCTTTTCTAACTCGGGTAAACACAGTGTTATCGTTGTCACTATGTTTGTTATAAGCCTACAGATTTTTCGGCATAGCCTCTTCAGTTGAAGCTTATGGCATTGGCTGCTCAATAACATATCCAATTTTTTTCATGCTTGAAAACAATTCTCAAATTGCGATGCCAATCTAGAAAATTTAGTCCAATAAGTTTGTTGGCATTTAGTATGCCTCTCAAACTCATATGATTACTCATGATTGAATACTGAAATAATAAGATAGAATATTAATTAAATGCAAAATATTAATTAAATATGGACTTATATTAAATTAATTATACTCATACTATTTAAATTGAATTAATGAACTTCAAATATTAATTAATCAAACCAGTTAGATTCCTAGTGGACTAATATCCTTTTTGTTTTACTAGAACCTTGAGCGACTCCACAAACCCTAATAAAATATGTAGGTAGATACTCCTATCAATCACATCTCTATGTGACTCCTAGATCATCAAGTAAACAACTTATTGTCGCACATATCATATGTGTTTATTTGATTGTGCCCCTAAAATTTATTTCCTTGAACAACTCAACAAAAATAAAATTCTAGCTAAATTCAACCCATTGTTCAAAAACATCGAATGTTTAATAGTGATAAACATATCCATGAGCGAGTAGTCTTGAGCGACTCAACAAACTGACATTGATAATGAACTCTGGTTTTCATTGCAACAATGAGATATGTGTTGTATTAACCATTTAATACGGATTAATATTTTGATTTAGAGGGATTTGTCTCATCACATTTATGTATATTAACTTAACATCAAACATGCAATCAATCATACATAATAATAATTGTGGACGATTATGGACTATATCTATCTAGTCTTTCCAAGTCAAAAAAAAAAAAAGACTAGTTGGTCAATCTCTAGGGAATGTTGCACTCGATCATCAAATGATAAATACAATCATCTCAATATCATGTTGTAACATGTATCATATACTAGTTGGCACACAAACCGAGATAAATGAATACGCATGTCCATAATAAATCAAAAACTTCAAAAATCTAATTAAATAAATAATAGACTCGCAGGTCCATTTAATTAAATAATAGGCACGTAAGCCTAACCAACAATTGACACGAATAAATTAACCATATAAACAATAACATGAAGCAAGTCCAATCATTTACTAAATATCTATTTTAGTATCTAATGTAAAAAATATATTAATTTTTAAATTTGCAACGTTAGCAGTGTAAATCTAAATATTTTAAATATTTCAAAACGGACTAGACAAAATTGAATAATTAATCAAATTAATTAATCAATATTTTCAAAAATAAAATGAAGTAATTAATTCAATCTATCAATTAATTTTATTAATAAAAGAGATTTTCAAATCTTATTTTATCTCTCAATTTAAAATCCATACTCTAAATTGAGGATAAAATTAGTATATGGTCAAATTTATAATTTTAATAACTAAAAATTCAAATTTAATTCGGTTAAAAATCAAAATATGGTTTAAAATCAATTTTAGTCAATAATAAATATTTTGACCGTCATTAAAAATTTAATGACTACAATTTTTCCACAAAAATCAAAATTGCATTTAAGACCTTATTTTACTTTTTAAAATTTAAGAACTTATTGTGCAATTTTTGAAATTACACAGACATCCCGTTGAATTTTAGAACGAGTGGACATTTCTATGCAATTTCTAAAAGGGTAATTTGCGGCCTTCATCCCCAATCTTTGCACTTTTGGCACTTTTATCCCCATTCTTTATTTTTTGCCACCCATATCCTCAACCTTTCTTATTTTGGTGGCTGAAGTCTCCAACCTTTGAACGTTTGACACTTTTATCCTCATTCTTTATTTTTTGGCACATATATCCTCAACCTTTCTTCATTTGGTGACTGAACTGCCCAACATTTGAACGTTTGGCACTTTTATCTTCATTCTTTATTTTTTTGCACCCATATCCTTAACATTTCTTAATTTGGTGGCTGAAGTCTCCAACCTTTAGACTTTTGTATCATATTTTTTAATTTTTTAATTAAAACTTATGAAAAGTCTATTTAAAGCCAAGTTTTGTGAGTAATGTTGTCTATAAATATTGGTTTATTTAAAAAAACTTATTTTTAAAAATTTTATGATATTTTTAGATTAATTTTTAATTTTTTAATTGAAACCGGTTCGACCTTTTGACCCTTGACCCTTGACCCTTGACCCTTGACCCGTTATTTTTTTCGGATCAATGGTTAGTCCTATTTTATGAATATTGTATTATACAAATAAATAGTTTTATTTAGATAACTATATTTTGATTAATGCTCCATTTGGAGATATTGGTGCAAAAAAATGAAGAATGAGGATATGGGTGCAAAAAATTGAATTTTAATTGAAACCAGGTCGACTATGGTTCGACTTGGTTCGACCTTTTGATATTTGACCCATTATCTTTTTTGGGTCGATAATCAGTCCTATTTTTTGAATATTGTATTATTCATATTAAATTATTTTATTTAGAAAACTATATTTTGATTAATGCTCAATGATAATATGAGTGCAAAAAAATGAAGAATGAAGATATAGGTGCAAAAAATGAAGAAAATCTCATAAAATTTGTAAAAATAAGTTTTTTTAAATAAATCAACATTTATAGATAAAATTACTCATAAAACTTAACTTTAAATAAACTTTTCATAAGTTTCAATTAAAAAATTAAAAATATGATACAAAAGTCCAAATGTTGGAGACTTCAGCCACCAAATTAAGAAATGTTAAGGATATGAGTGCAAAAAAATGAAGAATGAGGATAAAAGTGCCAAACGTTCAAAGGTTTGGGACTTTAGCCACCAAAATAAGAAATGTTGAAGATATGGGTGCCAAAAAATAAAGAATAGAGATAAAAGTGCCAAAAGTTTAAAAATTGGGGATGAAGGCCGCAAATTACCCTTTCTAAAATTGTACAGAAGACCTCATTTTAATTTTAAAATAGTGGGCCTAAAATTGCATAAGAGGGCCCTTCTAATCTTTTGAAATTAGGATCTTTTCAAATTATAGGGCTTTCCATGTCATTTCTAAACGAGGAAATTACATCCATTCTTGTGTAAATACAATATAATTTCAAATTTCCTTTTTGTGTTTTATTAAAATTATCGTGTAACATTTATATATTATTATTTATATTTATAGAATATAATATTTAAAAAGGAAAACAAATATACATCCCATATATTTCGCAGAGAGAGAGAGAGAGAGAGAGAGAGAGAAAAAATTGTTGGTGAGAAATCCATTTTCATCTTCCATACCCATCTTCAACACCCCACATCGCAGAGACATTGCATAATCGGCCCTAATCTTATCTCTAAAATCTATAGGGTTTCATCATTATGTGAAACCCTAACCCCCAATTTGTAGTATTTTAGGCGCCGGTCAAGGATACCCAACATGGATACTCCTACTCGCAGAATGACTCGGTCGGCAGCAAAGAAGGACTCACCTGACAGTGGGAAGAAGCCTCCATTTCATTCCAAGCAGAAGGTAATATACCTTGACACACCCACTCCTACAAAAGGTTCAATCTCTGAAAAAAACAAGAACCCACATGATGAAGCAGGTCATCGGCGAAATAGCTGTTATATTGCATCTATTAATTGGGGTTGCAATCGTTGGAACTAATTTGTTGCAATTGATGTTACGAAATTTGTTTATATAACTTTGTAATTAATCTGTTGCAATTTGTGTTACAAAATATGTTTCATCATCTATGTTACTAATATGTTGCAATCGGTGTTACAAAATTTGGTTCCCATGTATGTGATATCACGACAGAGTGTGATTGGAACTAATTCATTGCAAATGATGTTACAAAATCTGTTTATATAAATTTGTAAATAATCTGTTGCAACTGGTGTTACAATTGCAGTTGATACAGATGAATGCAGTTTTGTTTTCATGGAGGAGAGAGATTGAAAATATTAGGATTCTTCATGATTTTTAGTCAAATATAGATTCCTAATTAATAGGGTAATGTGGAGTGAAAAGTGGCGGCTGTTACATCCAATTAATTAGATTTGACAAAAATTAAATGGAATCTTTTATGCCCATCCAAAGATTCCTATAATTTAAAAAATGTAACAGCTTTTTATGAAATTATTAACATAATATGGCCTAGATGTGAAAATTTCCCTTTCTAAATTGCATGGGAGGCCCCATCTCCAATTTGGACAAAAAAACGCATCAGAGGGTAAAAACCTTTTCAAGGTTCCAATCTTGCAGCACCGACTCTGGGCGATGGACGTTTCGGTGTCCAACACCAGGGACCACCATTTCACCATCAAATAGCAACTTTCGCTGCTATTCGGTGTGGGCATGGCATCGATGCTTATAGCAGCGGCACAAGGGCGCTTGTCAACACAAAATCAACGACGACTACTGCTGACTTTGTTGTGGTAGTCCGCTGCCTTCTAAAGACAGCGGACCTATCATCCAACAGTCGCCACCCGCCGATGGCGGTGGCTTCCAAAGCACCGCCCGCTCATCGATTTGTTTTCCAATCGAATCGTCCCCATTCCGAACAAACCCGAAACCAATTTTTTATTTTTCTTTTCAAAATTCCCAATTTTTTTTTATTTAGTATCAAATCTCAAATTAAATTAAGATACCAATACAAATTATTTTTTGATTCATCAAAGAATTTTAATGAAAGTAACAAGGTAGTATCTGATACCACTATAAGAAATTGACATATACATGCACAAAAATTAAATATACAATTCCTATAAGTCGGATCAACCTTGTACTTATACTTAGATAAAACAAGATAGAAAAATAAAATGATGAACACCGTGTAATTTGATTATCTTATTAGCTAGAGGTACAATCTTCAATACTACAACTGTCCAATTGTCCAACCTCCAATGGTAATCAATACGGTAAGAACATATATGAACTTTCACAGTCAAGAACAAATGAAAGAGAAATTTTGAGAATAATTGTATTGGGTTCTGTCTCTTGCTTATACTTGCAAGTAATGAAGACAGATATGATTCCACAAATTATGGTCTAGTATATAAAGACGCTAACTCCAGTTCTAGTAAGACTAGAACTGTGTTAGCCCACAACTAACAGATTCAATTAAATAATTTATCCCAATAAATAATGAAGTTTGACCTGGTAATTTAAATCTTGGACATTAATTTTACAATTTTTTTATTCTTTTTTTTTTCAATTAATTAATCTAATTAATTAATTTAGCCTAATAACTAATTAAGTCCGACCCGTAATTTAGATTTTGGACATTAATCTTACAATTTTTTTTATTCAATTTTTCTTTTACGTTGTCTTTTGTTTTTCGTTTAATTAAAGGTGATGTCAATTTCGTTATAAAGGACCTATCATGCCTATTTTTTTCAAACGTAGGAGATGTCCAGTGTTTTTTTTTAAAGGCAGAGTTATATTCATTATGTCTTTGAAAGATGGAGGACCAAATATGCAAATTTTTCTTAATTATTTTATGTTCCTAATCTACTTATTAAATCCACTTATTAGAAACCCTAGAAAATATGTCAATATTCCTTAATAAGAATTCTCCATGCTTACCTCTTGAAATTGTAGAAAAGATAGAAGACTACAAATTCGAATCGGTGTTTTCTTCTTCCATGTTCTTGGTGTATGGAAGATATGAACTTAGAGTTCAAGGTTATGCCAATGCCAGCTTTTAGTCTGATAAAGACGATAGAAAATCCTAATCCGGATACGTATTTACTCTAAATGGTGGTGCGGTCAGTTGAAAAACTTCCAAACAAGATACGACCGTTGATTCAACTGCAAAAGTCGAATATATAGCTACTTCAAAAGTAGCAAATGAAGCATTTTGGATCAAGAAGTTCATTACTGAACTTAGAGTAGTTCCTAGCATTGTTGATCTAATATCTTGTATTATGATAACAATGGAGCTATCACACAAGTGAAAGAACCTAGGTCTCATTAATGATTCAGATATATATTGAGGTAATATCATCTCATCAAAGAGTTGATCTTAAAAAATAACATAAAGTAGAATGGGTCCCGACAGACGATAATGTAGTAGATCTTTTAACAAAGTTGTTGTCCTAGCACAAGCATGATAGTCATGCTAAATCTGATGGTATTAAGATACCTGAGTGATTGGATCTAGTTTGTATTAGACATTTTGTGATATACTCTTTGTTAGACATTGATGTATATGAACAAATTGATTAATTAAATACTTTTCTACATTTTAATGGCAAATCTGTTATTTTTAAATTTTATTATTTAAAATAATAGAGTCCGAAGAAAAGTTCATAGTAATTTGTTAATCACAAGGTGTTGTGATTGTGAGATACAAGTTATAAATAATTTATTCTTGAAATATCTCTAGTCATAGTAATAATGAGATCATTATTACGGATAGACTAGCATGTGTTGTATTTTTTTTTTTTTAAGAAAGTAGCTGATCTCACGAGCTAAGATGTAGAGGGACATCTGAATGAACACATGAATGCATTGTAATGAGAACATGATATTGGATGACCCACCTAGAGATTCCACATGGATAACTATCCAAGCGTCAGTGGTAAATCTTTAATGCGCAGTAGAGGATTTGGTCCTTTGACTTGAGGACATCATATAATTTTATGTGATGACCACTATACTTTGACGAGCGTTTGATTGGGCTCTAAGATTATGAGTAACCGTAGAAGAGGCGTCGTGCGGTATAGTGAGAATCTTATGAAGGTTGTAAATGTCCAATATGAGGATTCATCATTTCTGGAAAATAGGAGATTATAACATGAATTTTGCCCACTTAAGTTGATATAAATTTTCTCGGCCGGGATAGTGTTATGAGTTGAAAATATTTCAATCATAACTAAATTAGATCAATGAAGAGTTGAGGTAAATAATGTAATTGGTTAAAATGAGATTGACGCTGATCCATATCTCTTAACCAATTGGATTATATTGATAAAGAGATTATATTTCCACGTTAACCGCATATATATTGGTTCCGCCATACCACATGATATTTTCCTTCACATGGATTGTTTTGACACATTGCTAGATGTCAATCTTGGACGACGACTTGAATTGATCGATCAAGGTAAATCGATGAGAATATCACTGTGTAATCGATGAGAATATTACTACGTTTGCCATCGTGAATGAGAACATAATGGGTCACACACAAAAGGGCGAGAATTGAGCATATGGAGTTGGGCCTTGTCCAAGTGGGAGATTGTAAGAATTAAAGTCCAAGATCCAATTAGTTAGGTCGGACTTAATTACTTATTGGACCAAATTAATTAATTAGATTAATTAATTAGGTCCGTTAGTTGTTGGCTAACAAAGTTCTAGTAAGACTAGAACACACAATTCTAGTCGGACTAGAATTAGAGTTAGTGCCGCCTATAAATATTAAGGCCACAACAGTTAAGGGAATTGGTCTTTATTACTTGCTAGCACAAGCAAAAGACAGAACCCAACACAATTACTCCCAAAGTTCCACTTTCATCAGTTATTAATCGTGGAAGTCCAGATTTGTCTTGCTGTGTGGATTACCATTAGAAGCTGGACAATTGGACAATGTGATGTTGAAGATTGTACCTCCAACTAATTAGATAATCAGACTTAACGGTGTTCATCAAGGTAACTTCTATCACAAATTCTATCTAAATACAAGGTTGATCCGACTTATAAGAATTGAAGATATAATTTCTGATGTGCATGTATATGTCAATTTTTATACATCATCTGCATCTCTTTCACTTTTAACTTGCAAATATTGTTGAAGTCTCAAAATAAATGAAATTCATAAAATTTCGTTTTAATGGCTCTAGAAAACAATACAACTACCATCAAAGAACATGTCGGCTAAACAATCTATTGTGACCCAGTCAAATATAACCAAGAAAAAAATACAATAACAAAAATAAAAGCTCGACCCCAATTTGGGGAAATATAAAACTCAGACTAATATTTGATTCTTCTTGTGTGTCACTAAATTCTATCTCCAACACCTATTGTAAATGCAATTAACAGAACGGCAGATCTGCAGGAGGCGGCAGTAGAGTTTGGAGTTCTCCCACTCCATTTTCCACCAAGAAAGCCATTGCCAAACCCCATGTGATGTGAACATCCAAGTGACAGTGCATTAGCCATACTCCTGTTCAAAACATCAATTTGACAAATATTAGAAAAATGACATATTTAAAAAACAAAATGAATATGCATATGATTGTTTATGTTAGTTCACACCTGGATTATCGGCGACAAATCTAATCACGGTCCACCCACCAACAGGTACACTAGCTGTATTTCGTTGTGGTGGATCAACGAGATTGAATTTGGGTGTATCTCGTTTTCGATTGAAATTTCCAAATCCTTCAGCAAGGATATAGAAGTCATATCCATGAAGATGAATTGGATGGTTCTCAGCTGTGAAGATACTTGTTCCTTGCAATACTATTTGTACTCTTGCTCCATACTTCAATCTGTACACCTTAGTCCCGCGAGCTGGTTGCCATAGTGACCGGCTTACGTTACCAGTATAATCAAATTTCCGAGGTGGATTTGCTGGAAAATCAGTTGTGAATACTCCAGGTATACCCTTTTGATGTGCCTGCAACAGGGAAAAGTTGGATGGAAGCACAAAAGATACATTGTTCATGCTGGCAGTGAATCGAGTCCCATTTGGTCCTTGACAATTTCTACGTCTGGCACCACGGGGGCAATTGTTGAGTCCTAAACCAACTGTAATGAAGAGATTCTCATCAATTTCTGTGGGTACTTGACTTTTCTTGGGCTTCTCAAGCTTTTTGTGAAGGCAGTTGCTGTGGCAGTGTTGTTAAATGCAGGTAGAGACGGCATAACTGGCTTGGTCGAGGTGCATTTTGCTAGGCAAGGGGCAGTCTTGTATTCAAGAATGGCTGTGGTGGTAGTATTATCAAAAGGTGCACCTTGAGCACTAGCGTAGGCACGTGCTGCGATGTAGTACTTGGCTGGTGGCTGATCCGCAGTGATCAGGACATCGGTTGTCTGGCCTGGTCCGAGCATGAGAACCGAGGTGGTGAAGGGTTTGACATAAGAAGCATCGGCTCCAACAACCCTGAGCTTGTGGTTGGCTATTTTGAAGAAAAGTTGTTGATTGAGTGCAGAGTTGATGACTCGGATGAGATTTGTTTCACCAGAATTTACCGGAACTACGATTGTATCTGCACCCCAATAGGATCAGACATTATATTCAATTTTACATTATTCTCTTGTGATTGTCTTTTGTCCAAAATTGACAAATTGAAAGAATAATTAGAAAGAGAAAAAAATTATTTTAAGTTTGAAATAAGAGATAAATGTTAAAACAGACCTTTTTTGGAGCAGTTGTAAAGATCACCGGGTTGACCATTGATTGTGTAAGCATTGGAAACATTTGGAGCAGCTCCTGTTCTTGTGGCTTGCCTCACAACATCAATCGGATTTGCATCCCACCACTCACCTGATCACAATCTTAATCAGTGTCATCCCGAATTTTGAAATAAATAAATAAATATATCCTGACCACTTAAGTCGTGCTTTCTTTGCCACATCGACTTGTTGGTGCTGGTACCAACCTTGAGTAATAAGATTACTAGTGATAAGATATATAACATACCAAGAAGGAGAGGTGTTTCTCGTTTTGGCTTAGGGAAGGGATAAGACTCTCCGAGGCGTGGGCGAATAATCAGGGCTCCATAGACAGTGGCTCTAAGCCATGAGCTATGGGCATGCCACCAAAGTGTTCCTTCCTGTCCTTGAATCGTAAATCTGTAAGTATAACTGTGTCCTGGTCTGATAGGGCATTGAGTCACAAATTCTGGTCCATCAGCCCATGCAGATCTTAGTTGTCGTACGCCATGCCTATAATATTGGAGCAACACAAATACAACAATATGGATTAGCCTGTCTCTCTCACATAGTATGCCACACTCCTTGTTACAGTACTTGCACTTCGTTTTCTCTCTCACATACAGGACAAAAGGTGTAATATATATTGTGAGAGACATGACTATATTGGTATCTAAAAGCTTAAAGTGTGCGAGTTTAGTCATGCTTTTATTTTATAAGACCTTTCTCAATTATGATATTATGTTAAACTGTTAACTGCGTACCTTATCATAAAGTGTATACCGTTAGCAAATGGAGGGAAGGTGCATTTATGCATGCAATTACTTACCAGTGAATGGTGACATTGTATCTAGCTTTGTTAGTGACTTTGACAACTAGAGTGTCACCGTTATTCACTTCCAAAGTCGGTCCGGGGTACATTCCATTCACTGTAATAGTGTTGTGGGTTTTGCACAGCCTCTTCACTGGTGTTGCTTGAATCTGCAGTTTCACAATATATTAATCATATTAACATCTAATAATTTCAAACTAATACGAGTTGAGCAAAATAGGATGAAAAAAAAAATGGAAAAGTCAGATAAAAAAACATACAACAAAACCATGGTAATGTGTTTTGGCACTTGCAAAGTGCAACAACATGCCTAAAACCAAGAAAGTGCACAAGGGATTTATAATATTTCTCAAGTCCTCCATTTTGCTATAGTAAGAAGTGGAAATGGATGCTAAAAGTTGGTTGTGGAAGAATAAGAGAGTATTCCCTTTTTATATACAAGAATTTTAGAGAGAGAGGGTGGTTCTGATTAGGTTTAGAAGGAAACTTAGTTCAACCCTACAGGAGTTGGTGCACCCTCTGGCCTATAACAAATTTTGATATACACTTGCTTCACAAGTCTTCTTTCTGATGTGGGAATAGTTTCTAACTTTGACATACTTTTTTAAGCTTTCATTTTTAGTTTGTTAATAACTATACGCTTAATTAACATTAGAGACGCTGTATATCTTTTGAAAAAATCGCCTACGTATATGAATAATAATTAACTTATTTTTTATTAATTTATAAGACAAATATAATTAAATTGTTAGTTTATCTCATCTCGAACAATATCTAAACAATACATTTTGATTTAGCCATCTCCATGCCTACTTATTTTTATCTTCTTTTTTTTTTTTTAATTCTGAAATGATATCGATTGTGTAAAATTGTCGGATTTCTGGGGAAAAATATTGTCTAACTAATGATCAAGATTTCTTGTGTTGTTAATGATCTTCACAGATTGTTAATATGATTTGTTAAGAATTAAGTGGATTGAACTAGAGCAATCAAAGGTCCTATGTTAGGATTTTGAATAAAAAAATATATATTCAATATAAATAGAACTATTTTTCCTATTTTAAGAGTTTAAAATTTTAGACAAAATTATTTAATAATTACAATATCTATATTTCCCATCCATATATATGCCAAAATTCATGTCAATATTACACACACGTATATATACACATTCTATAAAAGTTTTTCACATTTTCATGCTGGAGTGGAATTTCTAAATCAACCATTTTCTAAATGTGGGAGAAAAAATCGAATATCCTTGTATTACAGCTCATTAAAGATATTTTCAGCTCACACCATAACAAATTCAGTTTCTAGCACGTTTTCTGTTATAGTGGCACTTGCTCATTCTTATTATTTGTTTTCCCACTGTTATTTTCTGTGTTTTAAGCATCTATAAAAGCTGCTTCTATTATAACCTTTTTTATTAGATGTATAAGAAAGATAGATGAGCATATATACACTATTCTTTCTCCATTTCCTTCAATTCTTATATGTAATATGACACCATAGCCTACATAATAGCTCTTCTTTATGGCTCGAGGAGGAGGTTCTCAAGCCATTACTGTTAATCAAAATACTACAACTCCAATCAATGTTGGAAATCGATTCACTCAACTAGAAGTTGAAGAGCGATCCAATTTTGATGACCCTTGCAATCCATATTATATGAGCAATGGAGATCACCCTGTTCTATATCTTGTTTCCTCATTATTAACAGGTAGCAATTTTAATTCCTGGTCTCGTGCTATGACTGTAGCTTTGATTGCCAAGAATAAAATCTGTTTTGTTGATGGTTTTCTTTTACGCCATACTCTTGATGATTCATCTTATAATTCTTGGTCAAGATTCAATAGCATGGTTTTTTCTTGGTTACTTCATGCCGTGTCTAAGGAAATTGCATAGAGTATAATGTATCTTGACAATAGTGTTGCTGTTTGAAATTATCTTCGTGAACGATTTCATCAGGGTAATGGACCTAGAATTTTCCAATTAAAACAACAATTAAACAACTTATCCCAGGCATCCACTATAATATCAGTGGTTATTTCACCAAACTTAAGTACTTTGGGAGGAATTAAGAGAATATAGACATGTTTCGGCTTGTACCTATGGTGGTTTGAAGCCCCTTGTGAATTTTCAGAACAACAGGAGTATGTATTGCAATACTTAATATGACTAAATGATTATTATTCATAAGCTCGAGCCCAAATCCTGGTGTTAGATTCTTTACCCTCTATCAACAAGGCCTTTTCATTGATAATTCAAGAAGAAAGGCAGAGAGGATTGAGCTCCTACATATCAACTTCCACATCCAGTTCCTCCAATTCAAATTATGTAGCCTTGGGAATTTCTACCAGCACTTACAAAACATTCAAAGAAAAATAGAACAAACCTATTTGCATACACTGTGGCAAGCTAGGCCATATTATAAATGATTGCTACAAACTTCATGGTTTTCCTTAAGGGTACAAGTTCAGAACTAATTATGTAGGACATAATGCATCTTCCAAACCTATTATTAATCAGACTAGAGCTTGTATTGAACACACTGCTGCTATTACTGCCCCTAATAGTGATCCATTGCAAGCCAAGGACACAACCCATGTCCTTACACCATCTTAGTGTCAGCAGATCATTGCCTTATTGAGCTCTTAGCTTCAAGGAGCAGCCACAGTTTTAGAAGAACCCTCGGTTTCCAACTTTACTAGTATACGCAATCTTGTACCTAAACATGTTTGGATTATAGATTCTGGTGCAACTCATCATGTATGTCATGAGTTGAATCTTTTCACTGCCTTAATTTGATCCTGATTTGACTGTCACTCATGTCAATTTACCAAATGAACATAATGCTGCAATAGCTAGTACATGAACAGTTTGCCTACATAGATCTATTATCCTTAAGAAAGTGTTTTATGTTCCAAGTTTTAGATATAATTTGTTGTCTGTTAGCTCCTTGACAAGAGACAACAAATACTCATTAATGTTCTCTGATGATAGGTGCCTAATTCATGACACTACACACGACTTGCTGATTGGGATTGCTAAGAGGTTTGGCAACCTCTATTATCTTGAATACTAAAAGCTTTGAAGCTAAATTCATCCCCAGTAATACAGTAGTTGTTTGTAGTGCAAGTTTAGACACCTTATGACACTAGAGATTGGGGCACCCTTCAAGTCAAGTGCTACAACATTTAGCTAAGGATTTACTAGTATCTAATATAATTTGTAAAGAATTTCATTGTTCCATTTGCTTCTTCGCTAAACAAATGAGATTATCTTTTGTATCCCAAAACAAATTATCAGATTCAATTCTATAGTTAATACATGTTTATGTTTGGGGACCTTTCTCTACTTTTACTCATGATGGTTTTAGATATATTTTTACTATAGTAGATGAGTGCTCAAAATTCATAAAGGTCTAATTGTTACATAATAAATCAGAAGTTCAGCAATGCATCTTTCAATTCTTCACTCCGATTGCAACGCAATATGGAATAGCTATTAAGGGGGTTAGATCTGACAATGCTCCGGAGTTTAACCTTACTTATTTCTATCAGACTAAAGGGGTTGTGCAATATCATTCTTGTGTTGAAAGGCCTGAGCAGAACTCAGTAGTTAAAAGAAAACACCAGCGTCTGTTGAATGTTGCTAAAAGTCTTATCTTCCAGTCCAAGTTGCCTTTAAAATACTGTGGTGAGTGTGTAAATGATGTAGTTCACATCATCAATAAGATACCATCACATATTCTATCTCAAAATTCCTCTTTTGAAGTTCTGAATAAGAAAACTCTTTATTATCATCACTTGAGAACCTTTGGTTGTTTAGCTTATGGTTCTATTCTTCTCTCCTAAATCAAGGGCTTGTGTACATTGGCTATCAACAGGGCATGAAGGCCTATAAATTACTTGATTTACAAACTAGACAGATTTCTAATTCTCAAGATGTGGTGTTTCATGAACTGATTTTTCCTTACTACACTCAAGACAGTAATGGAGAACTTGAGGATATTTTTTCTGACATTGTGCCACCACTTCCATTGTCAGATAATTGAGCAAAATCCACACCAGATATACAATCTCCATCTGATCTTGCCACTGACTTAAATGCCTCTCACTCTACAATTTCTTCTCCTAGTACTTTAGTTACTCATCACAATCCTCCCATACAGACCAGATCCTCAAGAATTATCAAGAAACCTTCCTAGTTGCAAGATTATCATTGTAATTTCCTCCCTCAAAGCTCCACAGCTCATCGTCTATCCCATGTTCTTGGCTATAAAAAACTTCATCCCAATTTCAAAGTTGCAGCCCTATCCATCACTACCATCTCAAAACCTACTTCTTTTTCTCAAGCTGATGCCCATCCCCAGTGGCAACAAGCCATGTATTCTAAGCTAAAAGCACAAGCCCTTAACAAGATTTGGTTCATAGTCTCTCTCCCCACTGGTCACCATGTTGTAGGTTGCAAATGGGTTTACAAACTCAAACTTTATGATGATGGCTCAATTGAAAGATATAAATCATGTATTGTAGCTAAGCGCTACACTCAACAAGAAGATGTTGATTACATAGACAAATATGCTCCAGTAGCTAAAATGGTAACTGTCAAAATTATCTTAGCCTTGGCTTCTATGAATGGTTGGCTATTGCATCAACTTGATGTCAACAATGCCTTTCTTCTTAGGTATTTAACCGAGAAAGTGTATATGAATATTCCTCAAGGATATAGTCCTAAGGGAGAGATTTTACCTCACAATCTAGTGTGCAAGTTACACAAACCCTTATATAGATTAAAGCATGCTTCAAGACAATGGTATGCTAAGTTTTCTCAAGCCTTACTTGAAGAAGGATTTACCCAATCTGCAACTGATCATTCTCTCTTCATACAATATAAGTCTACCAATTTCATTATCTTACTTGTGTAAGTTGATCACACTATACTAGCAAGCAAGGATGAGGAATGAGTGAAAGCATTCAAAGTCTATTTGGATACCAGATTCAAACTTATGACCTTGGCACTCTAAGGTACTTTCTTGGATTGGAAATAGCAAGGTCACAAGAAGGTATTTCAATTTCTCAAAGGGCTTATGCTTTGCAATTACTCAGATTCTTGGGTTGCAAATCTGTGAATACTCTTATGGAAGTTATTTTAAAGCTCAATCATGAGGATGGAGAACTACTCAAAGATCTTATAGTGTATAGGAGAATGATTGGAAAGCTCATTTACTTGACTATAACTAGACCTGATATATCATACTCAATCAACAGACTTGGCCAATTTCTAAGTCATCCAAGAATTCCTCATTTGAACGAGTTTTGCAGTTCATAAAGGAAAATCCAAGACAATGTCTACTTTACTCCTCTAATTCTAATATTCACCTCAAGGCTTATGTAGAAGCCTCATGTCCAATGGTCCAGCTGAAGGTTTTCTCTGATACAAATTGGGCTACATGTTTAGACACCAGGCGATCCATTTTGGTTTCTATGTTTTTCTTGGAGATTGTTTAATCTCTTGGAAGTCCAAGAGGCAACACCCCATTTCCAGATCATCAGCTAAAGCTGGATATAGATCCTTGGCCAATGTCACTTGTGAACTCACCTGGTTGCTATCCCTGTTGAAAGAAATTGGAATACAACATATCAAGATTGCATTCCTATACTGTGATCATCAGGCAGCTCTTTATATGGCTTCGAATCTAGTATTCCACGAATGTACTAAGCACATTGAGATCGATTGTCACCTAGTTCGAGAAAAGATCTAAGCTAGAATTATCAAAACACTACATATCACTTCAAGAACACAACTAGCTGATATTTTTAATAAAGCTTTACATACTAAGCATTTTAATAAGCTAATCAGTAAGATGGGTTTGATCAATATCTACACTCCATCTTGAGGGAGAGTATTGAAGATATTTTCAGCTCAAACCATAACAAATTCAGTTTCTAGCACGTTTTCTGGCACTTGCTCATTCTTGTTATTTGTTTTCCACTTGTTATATTCTGTTTTAAGCATCTATAAAAGCTACTTGTATTGTAGCCTTTTTTATGAGATGAATAAGAAAGATATAGGAGCAGAAATACACAGCACTTTCTCCATTTTTTTCAATTCTTATATGTAATATAGCTTTGGTGTAATTTTCAAATTGCTCTAATTTGTTGAAGGTTTCAAATAGTGGTTAGTGTGCATGTTTGATCATAGTGCTCAAATCTGTTTATAAGATGTGGATTCTATAGAATAAGTCAATAATAAATTATGCATCCCCAAAATATGTGGATAAAAGTATGTTTAACCAATTTAAATTTAACCAAACAAGCACTCATTAGAAATGTTTAAGCAAATTGGTCGCGAATTGGACAAGCCATTTGATCTAATAAGTCAAATCGACTGATTTGGTCAGTTGTAGCTTTTTTATTACTAGTTAAAAACACGTGCTTTGCACGTGATTTTGTAATAATATCGTGAATTTATTTATTTTTGTTAAAATTTTTAAATAATAAAAGTTTGATAGTTATTTCTTTATTTTATCTATCCAACCTTCCATCAGTATCTCGGTCACTTTGATTAAAATTTAAAATATTACAAAAATTGTCAATTTGCTTATAAATTTAAGAAAAACAATGGAATACCTCAAAAGTCAGGCTTCTTCAACCTCTAAAAAAATATAGATACTCAACTGCCTGTGTTGTGATGTTAGTTTTCTAAAGATTCTTTAATTTTAGAGATTAGATATCTATCAGGGCTTGTGTCTTTAATATAAGGTGTAGAAAATCACAGATATGTAAAGTGTTCAAAAGTTTTCTATTTTACTGACCTTTTTCATCATCATTGAGAAAAATCATAAACTTACCGATGACAAAATTCACAATAAAACTCATAATTCATCTTCATTTTCATTTTCATCTTCGTATGGCAAAATATTTTTTGATGGCATGGCATTATCAACAAATGTTGTAGAAGTGATCTCCATTTGACAAATTTTGACAGTACCAAACAATTTCTCATGTAATTCCTCCTCCGATTGCGCCTCAACCAAGAATTCCATGTCCACTGTAATGCACCCCAAAGCCAGGCACAAAAATTGCGGTGGCAATTGTTGAGCTACCAATATCAACATATATTTTAAGATAATTAGGTCCTTTGTGGTAATAATAATTTAGAACTTTACCTAATAGACATGCAGAGTAATTTTTCACTACAGTTTCATGATCCATTGTCCATTCACAATTTTGTTTATGATCTTAAATCTATTGTTGCGAAAAAATCCGACTCATGAATAAATTGATACAATAGTGAATTGGAGTGATAAGTGATAGTTAGAGTTGGATGCTAGTGTTTTCAATTTATGAAATGAAGAGATGATGATAGATGGATATGTGGAGAATTTTAGATGCCTTAATTAAGATTTAATTGAACAAATTTTAAAAGGCATTTTAAATTAATTAAGGGCAAATTGAAAAATCTAAAATATGAGATTAAATATAATAAATAGAGATTTAGTTTTTTCAACTTCTAAGGACTATATGTGGTTATAAATGTTAAATTAGGATTTTAATTATAACATTAACTCAAGGACAATTTAGAAAATATAAAGTATTAATGAGGGTATATTTGTCCAAAAATGTTTCTCCCTTTAAGTCCTTTTTAGATTAGTATAGATAACGGAATGGAGAAGAAAATAATATCACTGATTTAAAAGAAGTTGAAATTGCATTACAGGGACCAAGATGGTTCGATTTTGTTGACAAATAACCCATCTCTATAGGCCACAAAAGTTTTTTCCCATTTTCGATCCAAAAAAAAAAAAAGTTTTTTCCCATTGATTAATAAACTAAAATATATACTGAATATTATACGTTAAAAATAAACCATTTTACTTAAAAATACTATAAATCAAAAAACAAACCTACACATTCTATATTGTATATTCAGTAAAATACTACACAAGTCTACATTTGACACTTGTATGGGAAGTACGATTAGGTCTGATAATATAGGTTAAATGAGGACTAAAAGTCCCAGTTAGATGATGTATTACGATAAGACATAAGTAGATAGAGAAAGTCTTTTTAGGTGGGGGAAAAAAACAGCTGTCGGAAATTTTTTATTGTCTTACATAGAAAGATGGAATTCAGTTAGAGAGGACCCATTTGGACAAGTTAATTTGTTGATAACGGATTTAGGTGGGCTGTCTTGGAGCAAACTATGTCAACATTTTCAACATTTTCTTCTCGCCCTACAACTATTTCACACATTGATTTTGATAGTGTGTTGTTATATTTGATTAATTATGGGTATTAGTCTGATACGACAGAACATTCTAATCATCACAGTGCAATGCGTATTAGACAATGAAATTGGTTAGATATACGAACAATCGCATTTTTGTTAGTTATCAAAGAAAAAATAATAATAATAATTTTTCATTTCATGACACGTGAAGTATCAAGTATTGAAATTCTATTTTAAAAAAATCAATCATAATAAGAGGAATGACCGAAACCCTTATATGATCATTATTGTTTTCATATTTAAGAGATGTGAGTTTCTACTCTTAATATGTTATGGTGGCTCTTTTAAAATTATCAATCTTAAAATTTGACTATTCATTTGAACATTTAGATTGATAGAAGTGTTTGTTTTTTTCACTGAGATATTATATTGAATTTTGATGTAATGTTCTATTTTAAAAGATCATTAAAAGCAATAGTCCAAATCTATTTATATTAATTGTTGTTTTTATAGCATCATCGAGTAATTAAAGAATACCGACTTTTTCTTATGTATCGTTATGATCAATTTACACACTCATTTTATTGAGGAAAAAGTTATATTGCGTATTTAATCAAGTGCGACCATTAGTATTCAAGTCACATTTACATCTCTAAATTGTAAGATTTGAATTGAAGAAAGAGACATAATAGAGATTAAATATGGTTGAAAAAGAAAGAGAGAATATGATGGTAATTAGGTTTGTTAGTGACTTGAAAACAGCTTATAAGTAGCTATTAAGTATTTAAATATGGTGGAGAAATGGATAATTAATTGACAGGGTAACTATATGTTGGAAATCAAGCTTGGCATTTCATTACCCCTTTTTTGAAATGTTTAATAAACCGTTACTTAACTAATTATTATCTCTAATATAAATAAGTTGACATACACATGTCAATTTGGCCAGACAGGGATCAATGACCGGGCAATGTTAGGCCGACTCCCGTGACTAGGGATATAAAAATTAGTCAGGCAATTCATGTTGGAGATTACTCTTGTTTGACTTGGCTCTATCACAAAATCACATGACTCTGAATTTGATGTGTTTGGAGAGAATTGTACTACAAATAAACTCTTCGGTAAAACTATTCATTGGCCATTGAACTGTAACTAAATTATTACTTTACTATCGTACCAATTTTAAAATGTATCTCAATATCCACTCTTCTTTCTACTAAGTTACTCATCCATCACCCAACGTCTAACACTCTGCAATTCTTAACCGGACGTCCCACGTGGTAAGTGAAATTCTAACGTGGCATATTGACAGTATCAAATCTTATCCAAATCATAAAAATGCAAAATCCAAACACTCCCTTTAGTGGGAAGAAGATTGGGTTGTAATTCAATTTAGAATATGAAAGGCGCATTTGAGATGTGCCATTTTGCTGAGTAGGCCGGACTTTACACCATCGTCATTTCGTCACGTCGAAAAACCATCTGCCAAGTCGAATTCTTTGTTACGAGTTGGCACAGGTTGGTTAACGGGTGGTGAATGAGTAACATAGTAGAAAGAATAATGGACATTAAGATACGTTTTAAAATTGAGTGATTACGTAGTAACTTGATTAAAGTTCAGTACGCAATAGTTGATTTTACCTAGTGCATGTTCGGTTGCCTTTTTCAACCAAAAAAAATCCATTTTCAAGGATGAGTGTTTTGACTTTTCAAAAGCATTTTTGATGAAATGATCAAAATGCCCTTTTAACTTTCAAATACCATTTTATTGATTGAGAGCAGTTATGTCAAAAAGTAGATTTTTTGTCAAAAAATAGCCCACCACTTTAAATGCAAAATAGATTTTAAAAGAGAAAAAAGTCAATCGAACATGCTCCTAAACTCTTCTATAAAGATACATAGTGTCAAACTTGACAATACAATAGCTCTCGTGGACAATGTTAATTTGTTTTTTTTTCAAATAATCAAAAAGAATTAAAAGTTTAAAAAAAAAAAAAAGTTGAATAGGTGGCCCATTCGACTACCTCTTTTAGAACTCTACACGTGGTTCAATGATATGACTATTTAAATTATATACAAATTATATACTAAATTGAAAAAAATAAAAATGAAATGCCAATAAAAAAGATATTTTCAAAACTTAGAGTAAAAAAAAAAAAAAAAAAAAAGAGTAAGAAAGTCAAAAGTTATTGCTGGCTTGAGAAACTTGTCTTAGCATGACTCAGGAGATTTTCCAAAGGCATGTGTCGTGCTAAGTGGTAATGTCCAATTTATAATTTTTAAGTAATATATTACCAACATGATTAAGTGAAAATCTCAATTGGAATCACAAAGTGAAAATGTAATTATAATGTGAAAGTTTAAAGGAATATTGTTTACCTTTTAAAATGACTGCGAACAGGATTTTTATATTTCCTCTGTCTATGTGTATTTTGTCAACATATTTGGACAGCCACATTGGCCTGTGGATCACCATGGTACTCTTAGAAAAGAGTAAATAACATGTTTGAGTGTGGGAGAAACACGTTATAGTTGAAAAAGTGGTTTGAGGGCATCTAACCACATATTTTCTAAATAGTATATAAAGTACTTAAGTTAATCAATGTAGATGACTTTGTTCTAATATGGTTTCTTCTATTTAGAGTTTCATCCCTTCCTTATAGTGAAAATGGATTCGGTATTTATAGGCCAAAGCCAATTGACCAAGTGCTTTGGATGTATGACAAGTGGCGCAATCGGTGGAACATCTTATCACACTCAAAGTGTCACATCATATGTTTAAAGAAGAAGTCCCTTTCAATCTCTTGCTAGAATTGTGACAAGCCACATTGACAGACTGTCCCATCAGTCTAATCAGATATGACTCACAAAGTGTCATGGGAGGCTTAATCAACATACAATCGGGGTCGGTCTTTGACCGCATCGTCTTCTCAACCTCCTAGGAATAAAAAGGAACAATCAAGGTGGTGATATCTCGAAACTTTGACTATGACCACTTACATGAAGTGTCGCGTGGGGGGCGAGGCGTAACAATAGTTTCTCAAGTTCAAGACCCGCGTCATTTATGTGGGGTGCAGGAGTTGGTGTGGAAGCCTCTATGCGTTCAGCTAGGGCCGAAGCGATGCTACAGTGTTTTGAGAGTTATCTTACCTTAGTCCCCAAATTTATGCGTTGATTATTTATATTGGGGCATAGATTTTGAAACCTTGTACCTTTAGCATTGTTGAGGCGTGTGATGCCCATGTTGGAGTACGATGATTCAAGAAACTACAAAAACTAAGTCTCAATGAAGGGAGAAGCCTTATCCTTGTTGAGAAGAGTTTTGTTTGCAGAGGCCCTTCCAATATTAGGCGAGGCACGATGGTGGTTTTGCCAATTTTAAAATTTTCCAAGTCCCAATTGGTGTCGTGCTTCATAGGAGAAGTGAGGCCCTTGTGTGAGGACAGTCCTCACAGTAGCTCTAAAAAAACTATCCCAATGAAGAGAGAAGCCTTCCCCTTGTTGAGAAGAGACTTGTTTGCAGATATCCTTCCAATATTAGGCGACACGTGATAATGGAGAAATGTGGGCGAGTTGGCCACTGATTTGACGGTTATGGAGAATAAAGATTGTTTTGTTAGGTGTGCTGAAAAGATGATTGTATGTAATTATTATGCTTAAACTTGTAAGGGGTTCATTTTTCGAGGAGACGCTCCTTCACACACTCGTTTTCTCCCGGTGGAGCTCGAGAAGGACGAAGATGCGAAGCCTGGACCCTCCTATTAATGTGGATAGGATTTATTCTCTTTATCAAATGTAATTTCCAACTAGTAAATTCTCCCAAAGTATCAATACAATTCCATTCTTATGTTATTGTCTCTGCATTAATGTTTATCTTATTTCTTCTACATCGCTGATAATAATAATGCATGGACTCAATATGAACGGGGCCTCTCAAATTTTAATTTGAACAATGATCTGTCAATGCTTCTTCGAGTAAACACATGGATTTATTTCGTTATCGGGGTAGTCAACACAGCTTAACCAAGTTTAACCAACTTTGTGATTGATAATTATAGAGCTACCCTCAATATTTTTCAGTATTCCCACCTCTTCTCAAAGATAGTCAAATAAAAGGAACACTCGCAAACTAAAAAACTTAACCAAGCATTTTACAAGCAACAACCTCTTCTTCAAGAGGAGACATGGTTTTAACTTGAGCATTAGGAATTTAAACAATATAGGCAATGCTAAAAGCCTCAGAACAAGGTAAAACTGGCTTACTAATAGTACAGAGCTAGGTGCTCAGCATTCCACGGGTAGGGCTAAGGCTTACCAATCATATCTTCGATCTGGCATGTTCCTGAACGTACTTCTTTAATGATGCAGTAGGGCCCCTCCCAATTGGGCCCAGCATTTCGAACTCCAGTTCTTTGGAGGACATGAACACCCTCCTTAGGACTAGCTCGCCAACGCGAAATGACCTTTTCTTCACCTTTTGTTGAAGTAACCTATCATTTTTCGTTGATCGCGATTAGCTTATTTGGGATATATCTCTTCGTTCATATAAGAGGTCCAACTCCACCTGCATCTTGTCTTTGTTGGTAATCTTATTGAAGAACAAGCGATGAGGTGAAGAGAGGCCTACCTCAACAGAACTCATGGCCTCGAAACTGTAAGCTATGGAAAATGAGGTTTCTCTTGTTGCTGTTCTTGCTGTGGTTCAAATTGCCCAAAGGACATGGGGCAGCTCGTCAACTCAGTCCCCTTGGACACTTCAAGTTTTCGTTTGAGAGTATACTTGATGGTATTGTTAACAACCCTTACCTAACCTTTTCTTTGGGGATGATGAGGGCTGGAGAAATGTTTGAAATGCGAGCCACGAACTGACTAGCAAGGACTCGTTGCATATTCCGATGGAGCCAAGAATGAGATCAATAGCCAAAAAGATCAAGGACACCATACAAGGTCTTGTCCAAGCTACGTGGCCCGAAATCGACACCCAAAGTGCAACAAGCAAGACACCAACCTTCAAAATGAGTATGACCAAGGAAGAGTCAACCTTAGTACATTTGATTCAAACTAATGATCATATTAAAGGCATATTAGAGTTTGGTGGGAGATTGGAGGGCCAAAATGAGTATAATTCAAAGTTTGAAGATCAAAATGGATGGCTGAAAATTGCCCAGGCCAAATGTGGGGCATTCGTCCCAAAACAATAATGCTAATGCAGAGGCTAAAATAGATCGCCTAGGCCAAAATTAGGTAAATCTGGATTTTTTCGGATTTTGTTTCCTTTTTCAATTAGAACTCTAATTTTATTAAGTTTTTAGTTATTTTTGAATTAGATTAGATTTTCATTAATTTTTTCATATATAAACAACTCTTATTGTAGACAATCTTTAATCTTGATTATTGAGAGATTAAATAAAAGTGAGGTTCACTTTTCTTCATTGTTCTTAATTGAACTAATCAAACTTATCAAAAACTTCGCAAATCTTTGTGGCATTCAAATTTGGTTCTTTGATTCAATAAATTATCGTGTCAAGGTCTTGCAGCTTGATTTTAGCTTTCTTGGGGTTCATTATCAATCTTTGTTGTGGGTTTCAAGATACAATCTTTGTGGGTTCGCATCAAGCTTTGAAATCCTTAGTTATTCACATAAGGTCCTGATCTTTTCGTTATCAAATAGCTTCTAGTTTTAGACATCGGGAATGGAGAATCCCAAACCTGCAGATGATATTTTTCCATCAGAACTTGGAGGTGTTAACCTCAATGATCTTCATCACAGGCTCAGCTTCGACCCACTTGGTGCAGTAGTCAATGGCAACCATAGCATGGCATTCATTGCCTCTTCCTCTAGATAGGGGGCCTATAAATTCAATTCTCTATTTGGCGAAGGGCTGGGATAAGACACGGTAGTCATCTCCCGATGAGCCTGTTGTGGAATTGTGGAGAAACTCTGGTATTTATCGCACTTCCTGTACATGGAGCGAGGCATCCTTTTTCAAAGAGGCCAAAAATACTCTTGTTTTAGTACTTTTTGGGCTAGAGCCTACCCAATAGTGTGATTACTGTATATTTCTTTGTGGATGATTTTCCTGAGGATGTAATCAGCCTCTTCTTCGCCCACGCATCTGAGGAGGGCATGGAGTACCCTCTTTTGTAAAAGATGTCATCATGCAGCACAAAGTGTGATGCCATCCTCCTTAATTTTCAAGCATCTTAGTTGTTGTCAGGAGAGCCTGATATTTCAAGAAAGCAAAGGATAGATTCCATCTACAAGGCGTCTTCTTCAATTCACATTA
Organism: Forsythia suspensa; assembly: GCA_023638005.1. Classification (NCBI taxonomy): domain Eukaryota; kingdom Viridiplantae; phylum Streptophyta; class Magnoliopsida; order Lamiales; family Oleaceae; genus Forsythia; species Forsythia suspensa. Next base: position 30,180,726 of record CM042666.1, on the reverse strand, counting down.
TCTCAGAGATAGCCTTGATCGAATGCCTTGTGAGGTGCTCGACTAGGACTACTTTGAGGAGCTCTGAATCCATGCTACTTGTAAGTTTAGATAGGGCATCGGCGTTAGCATTGTTCACTCTCAGGATTTGGATAAGCACAAATGTTTCAAAAGTTAGGATAAGGTCTCTTACCAACTTCAAGTATGTGGTCATTCCTTCCTCCTTTGCGGGGAAGCTTCCGTTGACTTGGCTTGCTACTAACTGAAAATCATTTATGACTGACAGCCTCATTACCTGTATTTTCTTGGTAAGGCAAATCCCAACTAGTAGGGCCTCATATTCTGTGACAATGTTCGTGGCTTTGAAGTCGAACCTGACCGCACAATTCAACTTGTGGTCCTCTAGGCTGGTTAGGACTACGCCTATCCCTAATCCTGCTTCTCCAGATGTTCTATCGATGAAGAAGTACCATGTTGGTGGATCAGGAAAGGCCATGGCAACTTCTATTTCAGGAGTGTTGGCAAATTCTGCCATGAAATCTACAAGGGCTTGCCACTTAATGGATGTCCTTGATTTGAAAATAATATCAAACTGGCTAAGCTTCGATAGCATACCAGTCTTAGGAGAAAGTTGGTGAGAATGTGAACGTTGTGGGCCTAGAAGTAGGGTATCAAATTTCAAAATACAGTGATGAGTGATAGGGCTAGTTTCTCCATATTTGGGTAACGTGTCTCTGTCCCTAGAAGGGCTTTGCTTATGTAGTAGACAAACAACTGTTGGACTCAGACGAAACTGCCAAGTAGAGTAAAAGAGCCTCTCCTAATTTGGATTTTGACAATAGTGGGCCATTTCAAAGTGCTCTTTCAAAGCCTAGAACGCCGCCTCGCACTCTTCCATCTACTCGAATTTGCTATCCCCCTTCAAGATTTTGAAGAAATGATGCACTTATCTGTTGTTTTCAAGACAAACCTACTGAGGGCTGCCATTCATCTAGTGAAGCATTGTACCTCATTTGGCTTTCTAGGTGACCTCATCTCAACCAAAGCCTTGATATTCTCTGAGTTGACCTCCATGCCTCTTTGGTTGACCATGTAGCCCAGAAACTTCTTAGAGGCAAACCCGAATGTGCACTTCAAAGGGTTGGGCCTCATTTGGTGGGCTCTAAGGATTTTTAAAGTTTCTATCATGACCTGAACATGATCCTGAGCCTTTAAGCTTTTAACCAGCATGTCGTCTATATAAACTTTCATAGAGCCAAGCTGGTTGGCGAACATTTTATTGATGAGCCGCTGGTAAGTCGTCCCGACATTTTTCAGGCTAAAAGGCATGACTTTATAATAGTACAGCCCCTTGTCTCTGATGAATAAGATGTGTTCCTCGTCTAGAGGTACATAGGAATTTGGTTGCAGCCTGAGTAGGCATCCATTAAGCTTTGGAGCTCGTGACCAGATATAGCATCCACCAATTGGTCAATCCAATGGAGTGGAAAGTTGTCCTTAGGACATGCTTGGTTGAAATTGGAGAAGTCTATGCAAATTCTCAATTTCCCATTGGCTTTCCCAACAAAAACAAGGTTGGAGACCCACTTTGGGTAGGAGGCCTCCCTGATGAAGCCATTCTGCAAGAGGTTTCCCACATCTTCTTTCAAGCCCTCATATTTCTCGGGGTTGATGGGGTCTTCTTTTATAGCAGTGTGATGGGAATTTGGTATCAACATTGAGCCAATAGCAGCTCACCTCTGGTCAATTCCCACCATATCCTCATGTTCCCATGCGGAAACATCAAAGTTATAACATAGAAATTCCTTCAAAGCCTTCTTAGACCTCTCGGGATGTCTTTTCCCACCTGGAGCATTTTTGTTGGCTCGGATGGGTCCACTGAAAAGATTTCCAGCTCTTCAACCAGCGAGGTTTGAAGGTCTGTTTCGGTGATGCGGAGGTCAATATCCTCAAGTGTAACAGCCTCCACCATCTTGATATCTTTCTGAGCCTGTCATCAGGGGTCCGCCTCGTGCTGTGAGGTGCTCTCGATGGCTTCTTCTAAGGCATCCTACATCTCAACATCCCATAGAGTCATGTTGAATTTTTTTTCTCTACTTTTCGCAGGGCATTCCTATAACACTTTCTTGTCTCTGGATGATTTTCTTTTATGGTGGCAATGTCCCTTTCAGTGGAAAATTTTAGGCATATGTGGTGGATGGATGTTACGGCCCAAAGCTCCTTCAAAGTGGATCAGCCCAGAGCCCCATGATAAGCTGATCTCTTGTCGACCACTAGGAATTCTATGAAAGTGTGGACAGCTAGGGACCTCACTCTCATCGTGATGACCAAGTACATTATCTCTTTCGAAGTGATGCAATCGCCTGTGAAGTTGTAAAGAGGCTCTGACGAAGGGGCTAATGGGGTTTCAATGTTCATTTGCTCATAAGTGCTCCAAAAGATAATATTGACAGAGCTCCAATTGTCCACCAACATTCTTCACAATCTGCGTGCCCACCATTGTCCTCAGGCATCACAATGATGATAATGGACATCTCTCATATCCTCCTTTGTGATTGCGATGGGGTCGATTGTCCTCGACCCAGATGAGCAAGTGTTGATGAGTTAATTGGTCATATGCTTTTCTTCGACCTCTTTTGCATAGCTCCTATGGGGATTCCAGATTTGTCTCCAAAAATATTGTCGATTTTTCTTATGAAGGCCTAGTCTGGCCCATGATCAAGTCCAACCAGGGCTGTTGTCCGGGACTCTTGGAATTACAATGCCTCTGTTGCTTGTGGCCAGGGGCCTCACTTGTCTCTGTTAAGGAGGGCGTAGGTTCTTGAAAGAAGATTGTTGAATTCTCATGGGAATCGATCTCCACTCCTAGGGTCACCCTGTGCCTGGGTCCCGCACTAGAGTCTCTTTAGTTCTCTAGATTTTCTATCTCTCCTGCATTCTTCCATTCCATGGCCATAGCTTCGGTGAACTCGACAAAAGCTCACAGAGGGCATTCTGGTTGTGAAGAAACATTGGAGGTGCGCTAGTTACAACCTCGAAGTAAGTTGGAAGGATCATCCCATAGTTGTAATATTCCTGGTTGGGGCCTGAAGCGCCTTGCGCCAGAGGAGAAGATAGTAGGCCCTCTTGTATAGAGGCAACATAGCTCATCTCTGAATTGGGATCTGCTATAAAGTCCCTCCGACGCAGTTGTTGATGGTGAAGGGGCCTTTCCTTGCCTCGGCCGTATCCAACTCTTTGCACAGGGCTGGGGGCTATTCTACCTTGGTTTATATGGAGGATCATATTTTTGTTGGTGATTTTCTCCGTTATCATTACACTAACTGATCAAAGGTAGTTGGGTTCTTGTTGCAAACATCTCTCTAGAATGAGAGATTCATGTTTAGCCCTCATTTAAAGATAGAGAGGGCCTCGACATCTAACACCTTTTCACTATAGAGCATTTTTTCGTTGAAACGGCTAAGATAGCTCTGCAGTAGCTCACCAGCCCCTTGCCTCATGTCGTGGAGGCATTGCATAGGGATGGAACCAGGCCTCCCCGATGAAAAGTAGTTGATGAAGGTTTTTATCAACTCTAGCTAGCTAGAGATGTCACCGGTCTCGAGCTTATTGTACCATCTTTGTACTCCTCTATATATGGTGAGGTGGAAAGCTCTGTTTTTTATGGCTGGAGAGGCTCCTCAAAGGCTCATCTCCATTACGTAAAGGATCATCCTTGCCAGTGTAAAGGGTGATTTTTGGTATACGAAACTCGTGAGAAATGGATGTGTTCCTAATCTCAGCCGAGAATGGAAGGTTCTCCTCATCATCGGCTATCTCAAACGACCTCGTCGACTTTGGGTCTTCAGCCTTAGCATTTATTTTTGGTGGGTACTGGGGTGCATGTTGAGGCTATTCTTGGTGGCTCCCGTAGTACTATGGTTGCTAATATTGCATCTACCTCAACGGTGGTGGTTGGTATGAGAATTCTTCCCTAGCCACCGCATCTTTCGCCTTCTTTCCTGCCTATTTTTAGGCAAACTTTGAGTTCATCCCTCCTCATGAGACTCTCGTGGGTCTTATTTCTGGGTCTACGTCCAAGTTTGTCAAAGACAGTGGCTTATATCGAAGGTCTTTGTTTTATCTCAGCCTCAGAGGGATGTGGCCCTTATCTTTTCTATATGTCCTAGTTTGTGAGGCCTCTGTCCTTACCTAAGAGCTTGGAGAGTGGTTGTTGTCCACTTTTGCTTTTCTTCATGGATATTCATGTTGGAGCTCTAAGGTTGGTTCCTTCCTTACATATTGATCAGTTGGATAAAGTCCTGCATTTTGGGCATGGTATTGTGCCAGTTGTATTACGCGGGCAGCCATAGTTCTCATCTCTCTTAGGAGGTTGGTGGGAGTCTTCTCCGCAGGGCCCCTTATCCCTTTGCAGTTGTAGTGTTTCCTTCATCATCATGCCGGGCTCTTCTTGGGTTCTCATCTTCATTACTTCTACTCATCTTCTCCTCTAGTGGATAAGTGGCTCCTTTCTTCAAGGAAACTCATTTTTTATGGAGGTTTAGGCTTTTGATCATGTTTTGCTCGTAGTTAAATGAATGGTTTTCCATAGACAGTGGCAATCTGTTGACCTCCAAAAATAGCTGCCAACAAAATCCGCACGTCTCCTCTGCCTAAGTGTAATTTGCCAACACATTTAAATGGCCACATGGGCCTATGGATGACTATAGTACTCTTAAAAAGTAGATAAGATGTTTGAGTGTGGGAGGGACACGTTATGGCCAAGGAATTGACTTGAGAGCCTCCAACCACATATTCTCAAAGTAGTATATAAAGTACTTAAGTTAATCAATGTAGAGGACTTCGTTCTAATATGGTTTCTTCTATCCAGAGTTTCATCTCCTCCTTATTGTGGAAATTGATTGGGTATTTATAGGCCAAACCCAATTGGCCAGGTGCTTTGGATGTGCTACAAGTGGAGCAATCTAATGGAGCCTTTTGTCACACTCAAGGTATCACATTATAGGTTTATAGAAGAAACTCCTTTTAGCCGCATGCTAGAGAGCTAGGATTGTGACAAGCCACATTAGCAGACTGTCCCATCAGTCTAATTAGGTCTGATTCGCAGAGTGTCATAGGAGGCTTACTCAACACGCAATCGAGGTTGGTCGTCTTCTCAACCTCATCTTCCAAACCTCTTCGGAATAAAAGGGAACAACCTCAGTGGTGATATTATTACTTCTACTAGACAATTGTGACTTTGACCAACTCACGTGGAGTGCTGTGTGGGGCTGAGGTGTAACAAATATATTACTAGTCTAATTTTATTAAATTATTTTGGGTTATGGGCAGCACTTGCACTGGAGAGAGAATCTCCATGTAAATAATTTTCTCCGATAAATAATATTATCAAACTCTAAGAGTATCTCAAATGCTTTCTTGAATTGCTAAAATGAATCTGGCAAATGAGTTTTAGTATATCAATTTTGGGCTCATTTGGTAGCTCACAATTAATTACGCTTAATGGCCCAAGAAAAGATAATTCAAACTCGAGTTATAGTCTATTAAAGAATTTCGAGCTAAATGAATAATTAGAGAATTAATCATTCTCTTTTTATTTAGTTGGCGCGGAGAGAGAGAGAGAGAGAGAGAGTTGTGGGGTGGTTTAGGAGTTATTATAATATTCAAATTAGATTTTGTCCATAACCAATATTAAGTTAATCCCAATAAATTTTTAAATGATTTTCTTTTCAATATAGAATTCTAGTCAATTGATGCAATCTAATTAGGTTAAGAATTAATTACCAACTCTTCTATGAGTAACATAAGCTAAGTGGCGCCAGATTTTCAACTAGTATTACTTACTGCGTGATGAATCCTAAATCAATTAAATAAGTTAATCACTAATTTAACTAAACTAAACTAGCAGTAAGCAGGTAGTTATATCCTTTAAAACCCCACCACCTAAACCATCTCCCATGTCCCCACTCTTTTTCCACATTGGCCATAAAGCAGAGATAGTCCACAACGTCAGTAGTGAACTTGATTTAGCATATGAATATTCGAGGATTTACATCAAGTTGCTTTTGTGCGTAAATCAGATTTTTCAAGTCCAATTCCAAAAAATTCATATTCTAAGATTGAGGTGATGTACTACGTGCTATAAGTTATTTTTCACATCTTTCTACGAGTTGTATTTATTTATGAAATTTAATTACTTCAGTTCAGTACTCCTTCGGGAGAAATCATGAATCAGTTCAGTTAAACCTTCGAATTTTGTTAAACTTTCTAGTTTCAGTTTAGCCTTCGGGTTATTTGCAGCGCTCGCTTGAATTATCATTGTTATTGTGTGATAATTCTAAGTTCGTTATGGTAAGATAAATTTATGTGTAATCACAATATTTGGACTGATTTTGAAATAGCAAGCATCTCATTGAGTATAATTAATTATACTCTTCCTTCCTGATTAACAATTTTTCTGGCGATAATTAATGTGTTGGATGCGTGGTGGATTGGTGAAGCTGTTGTACCAACAAAATTTATATTTCATATTCAAATTTAGATGTGATTTTTTTTTATTTTAAGAAAATGAGAACAGACATATCAATATGAGTGGATCATACCTATCATTCCGCTTTCAATTCCTATGTTAATAGTAGTGAGATTTCTTTTTCCTACAGCAAAAAAAAAAAAAAAAAAAATATGTTGTATGCATGCCTCTATAAGTATTTTATTGTTGAGTATAGTTATGATTTTTCAATTAATCTACCTATTCAGCAAATATATAGTAGTTCTATCTATCAATATGTATGGTCTTGGACATAGACATAAGTATTGGGTAATAGATCGAACATATTGAAGACTAATTTTGGACTTGAGTATCTATTCATTAAACATCAATACCACATAGATCGAAATTTTTTTAATTTGCATACCATCTAGATAATAATCCATAAAAAGCATTGAAGATGCTCCATACTCAAATCATTGAACTACTTAGAGTCACACTAATGTCTAGTATCTCAAGATGTAGAGATCCATATCATTGGAATAACAAGAGCCACATAAAGATCATGAGCCATTAGGGTCACTTGGCACAATCTAATCACCCCATACCTAATTACCATTTTTCACAAACTTGCTCGAGTTAAAGAAATGGACGTTGGATGTTAGCAAACTTATTTTATTTCGCGAGTGTACGGACCACACAAGTAATAAAGTGGATTTAGAGTCCAAGAATCATACCCATGTGGATTTAGATGGCTCTTCACAATTAAATTAACTTTAACCAAATCGATTTAACTTTTGAAATTTGGGTGACTAAGAACTAATTAAAATATTAAATAAAAATAATTAACTAATTATGATTTAAACAAATAAAAGATTAAGTTCACGCCACCAATTCTAGTTAATCCGAACCGTTGAATTTGATAACACGATTTAATTATGAAGATCAATATTTCTAATTTGTTTAACAATTTATCTCGAGTAGAATTAAACATATGTGACCCGACTATATCTCTATAACGGATGCAAACACACAAGAATGCATTAGAATTTATGAATACTTATAGATCACGTAAAGCATAGCGGTATATTTCTATCCCTATCGGACTCTACAACAATTGATACTATGTTTAATTTATTTTTAATCTCTCAATGGTAAAACAAGCCACAAAAATCATACAATCATTGCGTACATAATTGTAGATGAAAAGAAATCAATATCAATTGTTCAAAATTAAAAACATGCTTAAATAACAAAAACTAGGTTCAAAGAATTAAAGGTTCACGATACAAGTTTCATCGTAATGCTCGCACAACACGGATTTAGCCTAACATACTAAGAAGAAGAAAATATAGAATCCATCACCCAGATAAGAAGAAAACTCGAAAGAATGGATCTTGATCTTCGTTCGATCTTCATTTCTTGTTTCTCTTCTTGAAATCTCCCAATAATTGACTCTCTAATTATAAGTTAAGAACTCATATATATAGTCTCTTAATTGTATCCCAAAAGATCTCAAAATATCTTAAAATCCATGGATCAAAAGGTTTTCTAATTGGACTAGAACTCAAAAAGGTAACAAAATCTGCTTGGGCATATTTTGTTTAGGGCAATCGCCCAGTACAAATCCAGGCGATCGCCCAAGCTAACTTTTAATTCTCTGTAATTTGAAATTGATGTTGGGCGCTCAGCCAACTATAAGCTTGGGTGATTACCCAGCTCATTCTTTTTGATCGGTACTATTTAGTTCTCCAACTTTGAAATTTGGTTTCTTTAGTTCTCAAAACTTTTCATAACCTCCAATGCGGTCCTTCAAGCTTCAACTGAATGCAATTTGATCCTCGTACTTCTGAAATATCTTCTAATTTATTGCTTTTTTCATCCATTCTTCTCCACTTGCTTATAAACGGGTCCAAAATTGAAATAGAAAGAAAAATACACTAAATTAAGTAAAAAAATCTATAAAAATAAAAGAACACAAGCTTAGTATTAAAGCCCGAATAAGTGCACAAAATACACTTATCAAATACCCTCAAACTAAACATTTGTTTGTCCTCGAACATAAACAAAACTAAAATACAAATTTAAACTAACCTAAGAGAATCACCATAAATAGAATCAATGTTATATTTCTTACAAAATGCCTCTGGTTCGAATATAAAGCAACACTTTTAGAAGGAAATTAAACAACACCACAAATAAAATTTTTACTAATCCGATGCTCGACATTTAGTGAGTGTGTGATTAGCCAAATATTGAACTTACACATATATTAGACCACAACTAATATTGTGTTATTGATATTTTTATAATCCTGAACCCTTTGTAGTAATTTATTCTTTACACATCTCTTATAAATATCACACTTCAAATACTTTTCTCTCCAATCCCGAGGTGTTCTAACGAATTTGGTTCCTATTGATTAACATAATACTTTTTTCAATTAAAGTGGTAAAAATTAGAAGCTCATATTTCTAGAACTAGGATGGTGAGCGATTTTTAAATTTTCACCTCCAGTCTCTGAGGTTCTATCTTAGCAATCCTTACCGAGCACTTCTAACTCTTTTTATTTATTTAACTAATATACACATTTTACATCTTGTGTGCAAGACTTTTCTCCCGTAAGCTTTCTATGTGACCCATGTAGCGAGCTTTGGACTGATAACTCCCAAGTCAGACGATCATTGGACACCAGGTTTTTAAATACCCTAACATGCTTAATTTCTCGAGTCACACAGGTTATAAGAAAAGTACAAGAATAAATTTTCATCTTTGTCTCTTCTTCTTTCTTTTCCTCCTTTTTTTCATTGTATTCGATTCTCAACAGTGATTAGTGCCCGGTTTAGATTCCTTAACTATAACATATTCAACCAAAGATGAGATCCAAAAAACCCAAACCATCAAAATTCTACGAACACACGTACTAACTTTAACACCCCAAAATGTTCTCAAACAATTTGGTTACTAGTTTAAAGATTTGGGAAGAGATTTTTCACAATAATCCTAGGTCAATAATAGCAACACATAACCACATACACTCAAGTCATGTCCCTATATAAGTGATAAGTTAATAGTGGCTATGTGCTCCATTAATCTAATCTAACTTTGATAAGTATTCAAGTAAAAACACAAGTTAAGGTGTTGTTCAATATTCTAACTAAAAATTTACTCAACTTCAAACAAATACTACCATCATTGGCGGCAAGCCTTTCAACAATAATTAGACAAATTTTTTTTTTAATTTTCTTTTTTTCTACTATGGTAGTTATATAGACCCGAATAGTAAGTAAATTCAAAAGTTATTAAATAAGTATCCTGATATTTAACCCACCCTAAACTAAAATATTACATTGTCCCCAATGTAATAGCAAAAAAATAAGTAAATAAAATAGGAAGAGATCAGTTACTCTCATGAGGTAGATATGGAAAAGATGGATTTGGCTAGTTGAAAGTCCGACTGAAGTGGACTCAGGTGTTGTGCTAGGACTCATGGTCGAAAGACGTTGTCATAGATATCATCCATGCGGCTCGCAAAGTGGAGCATCCTGCGGTTGACATGGTGAGGACTTACAAGTGTAATCAACAATCTATGGAAAACTAATGTATTATTTAACCTAACTTAATTAATAAGGATATAAGAATGGGTTGCATCTTATTAAGTGCTTATTGATAGTCATTAGCTTGACTTATTGTCCGGTTGCTCAATGGAAGAAGAAAGGATCTCGAGATTATCAATTATGTCACTTTCCAATAATCTCTTGATTTTCTTCTCCATGTTATGTGGCTTGTCTTTCCTCTTCCATTTAACAACTGCAATTTGTGCATCAGAGATGTCTTCTTCAAATTCAACCACATGGTCACCAATGTCTGCTTCTTGCATCTGAACCATTTGTTTACCATTGTCTTTCACCTTTACTGTTGGCTTCGTCTCCCAAAGCCATTCAAAGAAGCTTTTCTTGAAATTTTTCATGGTCTCAACGTGATATCCTGTCCAATAAGAGAGATGTGGTGGTGCCTCATCTGTACCCAACATATGAAATACCTCTATTTCATCCTAGACTCTCAATGTTAATACACCTCGTGAAACATCAATAATAGCATCTGAAGTAGCTAAGAAGGGATTGCCCAAGATAATAGGGATCTCTGCATCATGAGGCATATCAAGAACAACGAAGTTAATGAGAAATAATAACTTCTCCACTCTCATCACCACATCTTCCACCATTTCAAATAGCTTTTTAATAGATCGTTCAACCAACTGAAGAGTGAACTTTGCATATTTAACTTCACCAAGTCCTAATTGCCTAAAAATAGAAAGAGACATTAAATTGATACTTGCACCAAGATCACACAATGCCTAGTCGATCACGAGACTACCGATGGTAATTGGGATTGTGAAGCTGGCTGGATCATTTCTTTTGTCTAGTAGTTACTTCTCCAATATATCACTTACTTCTCTTGTAAGTTTTTCTTATCTCCTTCTGCCAAATTTTTCTTATTTGCAAGCAGTTGTCTCATATACTTAACGTAGTTAGACAAACGATATGTTAATATGCAGCTTCCTTAGATGATCAAAAAACTCTACACACTGCTGATCCTGCTTCTTCTTCTATGAATTTAACCTCTGTGAGAAAGGAATTGGAGGTTCATATTCTTTTATTGGCTCTGGAGCTTCTTTTTTTTCATGGTCTGTCATTTTCTCATGATTAGTTTGTACATCTGGAGTTACTTCTTCATCTTGCTCTTCAAAAACTTATTTTTTTTATTGGCCTTTTTGCATGTATTTCAGGCTGCTCTACCCCACTTCTAGTTATTATTGCATATACTTGCTCTCTGGGGTTGACATCATTGTTTCTTGACAAGGTACTATGCGGTTTACTTGATATAGAAACTGCCATCTAACCCATCTGTGTCTCTAATTTTTTTATTGAAGCGCTCTGATTTTGGAGAGTGGTCTCTCTGTCCTCCTTATAAACTGATTATTTGCTTTCATATCTTTGCTCGCTTTTCTCCACAAACTTACCAAACATATCTTTCAGTGAAACTCTCTTTTTTGGCTGCTAAAACTGAGAACCCTGTAGTCTGTTGTTATTCTATTATCCCTCGAAGAGAAAGTTGGATTATTACGCCAACCTGGATTAAATGTATTGGAGAACGAATTATTTTGCTGGTATTGACCACCTTGAACATATTCGGCTTGCTCGGGTTGCTGTCATAGAATAGGAAATTATGATGTGTTGTGATTTATCCCACACTCTTCACAAATTGATTTCTTCGTGTGCATAGCATTTACTGAATGGGACATGCTCTCCCCTTTGTGTGCCAATAAGTCTATTTTTGCAGATAATACAGTGAAAGTGTCTACTTCATGTACTCCTACAATTCTCATATATATATCTCAGTCCGATGTCCAAATAGCAGTGGTGGTAGCCATTCTCTCAAACAGCTCCAAGGCTTCAGCAATTGTTTTGGTGGATAGTGAACCATTGGATGAAGAATCTACCATACTTTTACAAGAAGGAAGTAATCCTACATAAAAATACTGAACTTGTAGGCCCTTACTAATGCCATGATGAGGGCATTTCCTTAGCATATTTTTTAAATATGTTCCACACCTCATCAAAAGATTTGGATTCTGACTGTTGAAATATTGATATATCATGCTTCAACTTTACAATCTTGACTGGTAGAAAGAATTTTGTGCAAAACTTTTGGGCTAAATCATTCCAAGTGGTGATGATGGCAATCGACTGTGAGTCTAACCACTTAAGAGCTTTGTCACGGAGAGTATGTGGGAACAAACATAGTTAGATAGCGTCGTCTGAGATTCTTTGATATTTGAAATGTTGGCACATTTCTAAGAATTGTGAAACATGTATATGTGGATTCTCGTCGGCCCTGTCATAGAATTGATGTCCATTCTGAAAGAGATTAATAACATTGGTCTTCAACTAGAAGTTTGGCTGCTCAAAAGGTGGGTAGACAATGCTAGATTGGCTCTGGATGATTTGCGGAGTCATAAAATCTCCCACTAGCATATTTTTCTTCATCAATCGCTATCTCTCTATTCTCTCATCCTACGGAGCAATCTCATTGTTATCCATGGTGTCTTATTATTTTTTGTCTTTTTGGTATGTTCTTCTTGCTTCTCTTTGCCTACGATGGAAAGTACGTTCGATTCTAGATCAGCTGAAATTAGAGAACCGTGTCTCACGTTTCGCATGCAAATGCCTGAAAAGAAAAAATTCAAACACTGAAATAAACTATAAAATAATAAAATAATAAAGTTCGAATTAGTACTAAAATAATTGGAAAAGAACTAAAACCAAATTCGGGCAATGGCGCCAAAAACTTGTTAACAGATTTATTTTATTCCGTAAGTGTACAGATCGCACAAGTAATAAAGTGGACTTAGAGTCCAAGTTTCGTACCCACAGAGATTTAGATAGCTCTACACAATTAAATTAACCTTAACCGAATCGATTTAACTTTTGAAGTTTGGGTGACTAAGAACCAATTAAAATATAAACTAATTATAATTTAAACAACTAAAAGATTAAGTTCACATCGAAATACTTTAAATATAGGAAAGAAAAGTACTAGGATCCCTAATCCACTTATACCAATTCCTTTTAACCGAACCGTTGAATCTGATAACACGATTTATTTATGAAGATCAATACTCCTAATTTTTTTAACAATTTCTCTCGAGTGAATTTAAACATATCCATATATGTGACCCGATTATATCTCTATGACGGATGCAAACACAGAAATATTTATTATAATTCATGAATACTCATAGATCACGTAAAGCATAGCGGTATATCTCTATTCTTTATCGGACTCAACGACAATTGATATGTTTAACTTATTTTCAATCTCTCTATGATAAAACTAGCCAAAAAAACCATACAATCATTACGCACATAATTGTAGATGAAAATAAATCAATACCAATTATTCAAGATTAAAAATATGCTTGAATATCAAAAACTAGGTTCAAATAATTAAAAGTTCACGATACAAGTTTTATCGCAATGCTAGCACAAAACGGATTTAGCCTAACATACTAAGAAGAAGAATAAGAAGAAAACAAAATGAAAATATAGAATCCGTCACCCGGATAAGAAGAAAACTCGAAAGAATGGATTTTGATTTTCGTTCAATCTTCGTTTCTTGTTTCTTTTCTTGAAATCGCCAATAATTGACTCTCTAATTATGAGTTAAGAAATCATATATATAATTTCCTAATTGCATCCCAAAATATACCAAAATATCATAAAAAATCATAAGCCAAAAGGTTTCTTAGTTGGATTAGAACTCAAAATGGTAACAAAATCCACTTGTGCATATTTGCCCTTGTGCATATTTTGCACTGAGAGATTGTACAAATCCGAGAGATCGCCCATGCCAACTTTTTAGTCTCTGCAATTTGAAATTGATGCTAGGCGCTCGCCTAGCTCATTCTTTTCGATCTACACCATTTAGTCCTCTAATTTTTAATTTTGGCTTTTTTAGTCCTCAAAACTTTTCATAGCCTCCAATGTGGTCATTCAAGCTTCAATTGAGTGCAATTTGATCATCGTACTTCTGAAATATCTTCCAATTTATTGTTCTTTTCATCCATTCTTTTCCACTTACTTAAAAACTGGTCCAAAACTGAAATCAAAAGAAAAATACACTAAATTAAGTAGAAAATCTATAAAATAATAGAACACAAATGTAGTATTAAAGTCCGAATAAGTGCACAAAATACACTTATCAAGAGAAGTTTGAAAACCATATGTTATTGTAATTTTTATAAAGGATAGTCCAAAAGAGGGTGCAAAATGTACTCACGACATAAAGGCAAGTACCACCACAGCTTTCGACTTGAGCCTCGAGGATGTTGGATGGGTATTGTCGGTGCCAGTACTTGGCTCACGATAAACTTGCTTTATTGTCAAATTAAATAATAAAGCAAATTTCATAAACCTTCGTGAGGCATATTACAAATAAAAAAACACCTCCTTCAATTTTAAAAATTACACAAATATTCCTGAAGTTCATTTTTAGTAACATATTCTCCCTTTCACTTTTAAGGAAAAATGAGCGAGTGCCTAAAATTCCCTTAGAACTTTATTTCCATTTTAAAGCTTTTTTTCTTTTGAAAATATTTTTGGACTTGGATACTAAAGTAAAGTATCTTGTATCAACAATTTCATAACTCTAATTACATTAAGTTAAAATTAAATGTAATGTATTATCTTCTAATTAACATTACAATCTTAAAATTTTGTCAACTTATTACATCTCATAAAATTTAGTAATATATAGACTACAAATAGAGTTAATTTAATGAATGGCCACTGAACTTATTTTAGGCTAGTACTTACTCACCTGAGTAAAATGGTATCTCATAACTCACTCAACTTCCAAAATATTTCTCATTTATCGCTCATTATAAACTGTTAGTCAAAGCATACGAATATGTCATATGGCGAATGAAAAGTCTAGTTGGCGCACTAACATCGTTAAAATCATCCACATGCACTTCCCGAACACGCCTTTAACTTCTGATGGTAAAAAACAATTTTAGCATTGTCTGATATTTGTTCTATTCAATTAAAAATTCCTCAAATGAATTAGACCCTAATTTTGTGTTCAATTTCTTGGACACGTGTGACCTACAATCTATTAGAAAATCCCCAATTTATTGGAACCCTAATTTTGTATTCGATTTTCTAGACAAATGTGGCCCACGATCTGCGTAAATGGACAACACACGCATTATTGTAGATGTTTTATTGGAGGCAGAGACAAATGAACCGCATGGAGGTAATTTTTATTTTTTATAGTTGTACAAAAATCTGCATTCTTTATGTAATTATTAAAACTTGATTTTTTTTTTTTTTTAGTTATATGAATTGAATTTGGAGATTTATATTTTGAATCTTGCATTGTGTATTTTTGTTGTGTAAAATAATTGAGAAAACCCTAAACTTAGATTTTACATTGCAGACGCAAACCATAAGGGAGACAGTGAGGACGGGGTAGTAGTTCCTTGTATGCATTTTAGT
The DNA here is from genome assembly GCA_023638005.1 of Forsythia suspensa. Classification (NCBI taxonomy): domain Eukaryota; kingdom Viridiplantae; phylum Streptophyta; class Magnoliopsida; order Lamiales; family Oleaceae; genus Forsythia; species Forsythia suspensa. The sequence goes on along the minus strand of CM042666.1, from coordinate 30,165,198 downwards.
GATTCTGGGGATGATGTCAATGATTATTATTTGAACTTGACAAGAATGCACCTAAACATATATCAATGGGCCTAAATTCAGACCCTACTGTTGAAAAAGCATATTTAACAGCCGATGAAGTGGAGTTAGAGTCAGATGAATCATACTACCCATCAGTTGAGGAATTACATTCTGACTATTCATCAGGTGAGAACAACTATAAGTTCTCTAATTTTGTTCCAAAAAATGAGATGTTCGATTCCAAGTTTGAAGTTAGGAAAATTGTTAAGGATGTCGAGATGTTTAGGATAGTAGCAAGAAACCATGGGATAGTGACTAGGTGCAATTTCAGTTTAAGACCAAATGATGATATAATGGCTCAGGCAATGTGTGTAGTTGGATTGTAAGTGGAGGATTCGGGCCTCATTGAACAAGAAATTGGATTGCGTACAAGTAAAGTCATACACTCACACCCATACATGCATTAGAGATAGTATAAATAGGCATTGCACGACTAATCATGTTGCTAAGAGGTACTTAGAAACATTTAAGGATGACCATAAATGGAAAACAAAACTAATTAGAAAGGCTATGAAATAAGATTTGAAAATGAACATTAACAAAGTTACTGCTTGGAGGGCTAGGAGATGGTCTAAGATTTTGATTGATGGTGATGATGAACATCAATTTGGACTTCTTTGGTCATATGCTTCAGAGTTGGTGATAACAAATCCAGGTTCTACTTGTAGGATTGTCATCTATGTATGTCTAGATGCATGCAAAAATGTATGTCTAGCAGGTTGTAGGCACCTAATTGGATTGGATGACTGTTTTCTGAAGGAAATTTTTGGGAGGTCAAATGCTTGCTACACTAACTTTTGATGTGAATGACTCTATGCACCTCATTGTCTTTACCATAGTGGAGAAGGAGAACGCAACTACTTGGAGATGGTTTATTAGACATGTGGGTGATGATTTAGGCATTGTGAACACCAATGAGTGGACATTTATGTGCGATAGCCAGAAAGGGTTGCAGAATGTTATTAAGGATATGTATCTAAAGGCAGAACATAGGTTTTGTGTAAGACACATGTATACAAATTCCTTCAGGACTAATTTCAAATAATTGGCTCTAAAAGAATACCTATGGAGGGCTATAAAATAAACCATTGTTGCTGATTACAAGTTTTGGATGGAGAAGATGGAAAGGAAAAGTAAAGATGCTTATGATTGGTTGATGAAGAGGAGAGAAAGCAATGGAGTAAGTCTCACTTTATGACGACTCTGAAGAGTGATATACTACTAAATAATATGTGCGAGTGCTTCAATAAGGTTGTTTTGGAAGACAGATAGAAGTTTATTGTCACAGTGTTGATTCATATTCACAATGGCTTCATGAAGAGGATACAAATAAGAATGGATAAGATAAGAAGAGCACGAGAATATTTGTCTCCTAAAATTCAAGACAAGTTGGTGAAAATATTGAGATGGCTAGGACAGTAGAGTGGTTAAGGGGATCACAATGGTATGTGAAGAGTAAAGATGATGAGTTTGTTGTTGACATTCCTGCTTATACATGTACTTGTAGAAGATGGAACCTCACTTGCATTCCATGTGGACATGCATGTGCTGCTATCATATACTAAAGATATGATCCCTCGAAATACGTTTACAGTTTCTATAAAGTAAGACCTACCTTAATTATAAGAATATTGTCATGCCAATCAATGGAAAAAAGCTATATTTAGAAATGGATAAATATCTATCAACCCACTTGGTTGGGTTGTGTCTGAAAATGGTACGAGGCAGTAAAAGAAAGATGTGATTACACATTCAAGGGGCACTTCAACGATGAAGAAGAAAAGAATTGTGGTCATGACATGCAGTGTGTACGAGTTAACATTGAATAACAAGAGATACTATGACAGGGCAGATGCACCATGTGTGGTGATTTATTGACTTTTATACTAAAGTTTTGGACAATAACTTCTTTTTTCTTTTGGAGTAAGCCTTCATTGCATTTTCACATAACTAGTATGATCATTCAGTGGAGCAAGCCATTCCTAATGTTGAGAGTCGAAATATTAGCAAGCCATCACATTCATGGATATTAAAATATGTTATTACTGTTGCTATTTAAAATTCTTATATGTAGCATTTCAATTAGTTAAGTTGTTGCATTTCAATTCTTATAAGTTGTTACATTTCAATTAGCAAGCCATAACAAAGATGTTGGTATTTGATTTTTTTTATCTTGTTATTTTCCTTCACATAGAGTAAACTTTACCAAGGAGATCCAAGAGGAAATCTTGATTAGCGGCCTAAAGTCTAGCAACCACCATCTTAATTCCAATTTATGCCAATTCGTGAAATTGGTTTGTCAAATGCTATTGTCTACAACAAGACTAGAATTGAGAGTTCAAGTTTGGGAAAGGACATTGCGTTGGCTTCAAATGACATTGTTGAAGTTCAAACCTAGAGCATATCTTTGGACAGCATGGTTAAAGATCTAGAGAAATGGAACATCAAGAACAAGCTAAGAAGAGGACTAATAGAGCTCGAAACAAAATGAGAGTGAAAAAATAATTAGGTATAGCTTGTAATATATTATAGTAAAATATGTAGATATTTTGATGAATTTTTTGGGATATCCATATGATTCATTTTGCAGTGCACTATTTTGGAATCATTTTATCCTTAGATTCTCTCTTTAAATAGTTGAAATGTTAATTTTGTTTTGGAGTTGAGTTTGTATAAAAAATTTAAAGGGACAAAGCATTTGAAGAAGGTGAAGAAGAAAATGAATTTGATGTATAAATGTTAATTTTGTTTGGTATTAGGTTTTGGAATCATTTTATTCTAAGAATTGTATAAATATCTGCACTCATTGTAAATGTTAATTTTTCTCTTTTGTTTTGAACATACTACAATTTTTCATTTACAGACACCAAGTTTTCATTTAGGCTATGTACGATGTTGGAACCAGTGTTCTAAAAAGCGCGTCTAGGTGCAAATTGTGACCTCCACGCCTCGCTTAAGCCCGAGGCGTGCGCTTTTTTGATCAAGTATATTTTTAACTAAAAAGGTGCGCCTAGCCTCGCCTAGGCGCGATTAGTTACGCCTATGCTCGGTTAAACGCGCGTTTTTTAGTTAAAAACTTATAATATTAAAAATAAGAAAACACTTTTTCACGCCTCCCCCCGCCAAAAGTTTCGCCTAGGTCCAAAAAACTTGAAGTTTGATCTCCACGCCTAGTCACGCTTTACGCTTTTTAGAACTTTGGTTTGAACAAATTCTTAAAGCAAGATGCAAGATGCAAGATGCATTGCTTAAGTTGTGTACCTACTACTACTACCCAGAACTTATATAGATCATAAAGAACTTTCAACATTAGACAAGGGATACAAGTTCAAGAACGTTAATAAAAATCATCATATTATAAAACCAAAACCAACTTCAACTTACAGTTATTAAATGTGCAAAGCACTGAAAATTGCTAAGTTGACTACGGTTGAAATACAAACGAAGGTGCACAGTTCATCAAAGCTGAGTACACATTTTTTGGAAAATCCTTACACATTCATTTCAAGCAAAATTCAGAAATTGTAGCAATTTTCAGGAGACATTAGTTATTTCTACCATTAATTTAAGCAGAGCTTGAGTAATTTCAGAGATCAAATTACCAACAGCATAGAACAATCTAATATAAAATCATTGGTCAGATGAGTAAGGACTTAGATTGAGTTTCAAAAATCAAATATAGCTTATGCAATGTATCTCGCTCAAATTACAAAATATGTTCCAACATCTTATGAACAATAAGTTTTCAACTATCTCTTAGGTTCTAATCATAGACATGATACTTTAATTCCTGCCAACTAATGAGCTCAGCGGTGACCCATCAAACTGGTTGAGAAAACAAGATGTGATTTTATGGAGCTGCAAAAATAAGCACTTGATGCATTATAATTTAGCAAAGCATCACCTCCATTCTACAACAACTCTTGCACAAAATCTGAAAAAGCATGCTACCATATTGAATCTGATACATTAATACAATGCAGAGTTTAACTAATATATTAATACAATGAAGAAAGCCAACTCCATTCTAAAACAACTCTCAATTATAATCTTATTACCTGTCTAAATACTTCAAACCACCATCTGTCTACCAATTGCTCTATGTGGCATTTTCACAAACACAAAAACAGAAAATTGTACCATAGCATTTTTCACCCCAAATACCGGATCAAATCCTTTTCCCAACATCATATGAAACATCACCAATTTTCGCATCTTGAGCTCCACGTTGATGTATTGTTTTTCTTCTGCAAAAGTTCATTGATTAGTTTCTTGTAACGTGGATGGAGAGGTGGATCTACTCAAGAGAAGTGATCACAAGTATCCGATCACCCATAGAAGCTGCAAGCCTAGAATTTCCTACTTGGATTGTTCTCCGCCCACAAAGTCCTTGTCATAGCGGTTTGCCCACACTACCTCGTTAGAGATTTGAGAAGTGGCTGATAAATTTTCCATTGAAATTGATAATTATGTCAGATTGTTTTTGAATTTAATACAATCTAGGGTTTCAATTCTTCAGATTTCGTTTTCTGGTTTTGATTTGGAGAAATTTCCTTTTTGAAGACAAAATTAGAGTTCAATTTAATTGAGAAATTTCTAATTGGATAGATTGAATATCAGACAATCTTACAATCATTTTTGATATGAAGTTAAAGGCATGTTTGGAAAGTATGAGTTTAGTGACAATGATGATTTTAACGATGTTAGTGTGCCTACTAGACTATCCGTTCGCCGTGTGGCATTTTTCATCTGCTCTGACCAACAATTTCTTAATGAATGGTAGATGAGAAACATTTTGAAAGTTTGATGAGTTATGCGATATTTTTTTAGTTGGTTGAGTAAGTACTAATCTAAAAAGAGTTCAATGGACATTCATTAAATTGACCCCCACAAACAAGAACATCTATATAAATGAAGATATAAGTAAATAAATAAATGTAACATTTATTGATAAATTTAAAATTTTCATAATTATTTGGCTTGAAGTTGTATATAAATCTTAAATTATTGTTATCAAGAAAATTCTATCACATTTTGAAAGATTTTATAGAAGTTCAATTAATTTCAAAAATAAATTTTCAAAATTTAAATAAAACTGAAAATTTTTATATGCCAATCTAATGCAATTTAAATATTTAATTACCAAAAAATAAAATTAGAAATTAATCATTCATAAGTACTTGATGTATTTCTATAATATTCTCTATTCTTGCTTCCAATTTCTGCAACAGTAAAGACACTTATTTTAGTCCATTGGTTGGTCCGAAACAAGATTCTTCGTTTTCTCAATCTAGAGCTTCATCAATGTTGCTTATGCTTTTCGCTGTCACTTTGCGATCAAACAAACAAGGAATTCTTCAATTTTCAGAAGAGAAATTATATAATTATGTATCTAATATAGATCCTTGTTCAAATAGACAGGAGTAGCATCCAATCCCTTAGACAAAGCAAGTTTTAAAAAGAGTTCTTGAGCTCTCTTGCGAACATATAGAGTATTGGCTTGGTCTCGTTAAATGTACTTTCTGCAAGTGCTTGGAAAACATTTGGGTAAGAGAGCATTTTCGGTAGACATTAGTCAATGCAATCAAACAAACAATACAATAAATAAAATTTTAGAAAGCATTATTGGTCAAGAACATGCTACGAATTATGAATTGAGAAGGGGAAAAAGATTATTCTCTCTTACACCATGGAATTAAAAATTGACTATTTCTCAAGGTATTCAAGAATCTATAACATTGAAATGTACAAGATTCTCAGTCCTTTTCACTCTTAGTGGTTCAACAAGAACAGGCAGCTGTAGACAATCAGATTTGAATCATTAGACTATTTCTGGAAGATTTTCAAATTAGGCAGATGAGTTTACTTAACCACTAGTTGACATTGGAACCATCCATGAGCTACGTTACAATGCATGGCCATGTAAGATTGTAGTGTGTTCACATACCATATAGAAGCAAGACCCGTATTGAGACACTAAAAGCCAATCTTGAAAACCAAAACACTACTTATCATGAAAATCAAGTCCACCACATTCACTCGTAGCTGTTTTCAGCGTGCCTCATCACGATCATGCCGGATTCATTTTCTATAAAAGGCCTGATATGTGCATAGTTTTTCATAAGTAAGGGGAGGAGATGAGGTGGTTCAACATGGAAGGCAAGAAGGAGAAAGAAGAAGAGAGGCATCAGTAGTCATAGATTTCTGTCATTTGACATCTAAAATTGTATCTGGTAGTGGAACTTTGTACTCTCTATGTTGGAACATTCCAGCATATGCCTGCTCGTTGGTGCAAATTATCTACTTCTTATCACTTTCTCTTGCATACGAGATCTCCTAGCTACATCTTTCTCCCCAATTTTCATTTTCATTTTCATTTCATTCTCATTATATCATATTTGCTAATTAGCACACCCAATAACTTCCATCTTCTTAATATTGAGAATTGATACCTCTTATCTCGTACAACAGCTTCCTACCTTCATCTTTCTCCCAGGTTAGTCTACTTATTCTCATTATATCATAATATTTGCATACACATAAACTTCCATCTTGAAAATTGGTAATCTAATCTTGTATAATAGTGGATGAACCATGGCACAACAAAACCGAAGGATCATTTGTTAGAATTACCTTGCATACTTGAATATGAATTCACTTCTCATTAATGTGCCACATTCTGAACCAAATATTTTTATGCTATCTTGCTAGATAGTCCTCCCATATAGGTAGTCCATCTAGATGCAACCATATCCAGATATATTTCCCAGCATAATGCAGCAACATAAATTGGCCTTAGGCCTCCGATGTAATCATCTGCTGCATTCACTCAGTATTATGTTGGTTTGTTTCCCTAATTATTAAAATTCAGTATGGTCCCACAATTTCGGCAGATCGCAGACCCTTGTCCGGTCCCTATGCTTCTAACTCAAAAACTCCAGAGAATTATGGCCAAGTGCAATGAATAATCTTGACAACTTAGTGATAAAAAACTAAAAAATACTTTGCATACGCTGCAAAACCATCTAAGGCAAGAGGCCGGGCAAAATCTGGGGCCGATAAAAGTGATCGCAAGAAACACTGTCCTGAAATTTGATCCCACATACAAAGTCCACATGGATGGTAATGACACAAACTCCACATGTGGTCCATTTCTTTCACCAAGTCCTACCGGTTAAATTTGTTCAATGTTTTAATGAAAAATAATATTGCAAATTTCTCCAACCATAACAAATCCATTATAAAATTCATGTGCTAAGAAATCTAAGTATAGGCTATATTCTTGTAAGAATTTAAGAAAGTAAGAACATAGAGAAAGCAGCACTAAAGATTCAGAACCAAAATAAATATAAGTAATGAAAGATAACGTTCAATTCTTAAAACTTAATAATGAACAAAATGTCTGCTAAATAATTAATGATCTGCCAAAATAATTAAAGATCTAACTCTACAAGTAACATGACGACGATAGATTACACAGCATCCAAACACAGCATCCAAATTGCAGGTGACAGATCCAATCTAGGTACAAAAATCCCCAGCCAAATTTCCCCAAGGGCGAGGCAGTTCCTCATATATTCTTCTACCAAGAAATCTTACAATTCCACTGAATAATATTCAAATAACCATCAAATAGTATTAAATTTAAAAAAAAAAAAAAAATCCGATCTATTACCTTTGTCCTCGGATCCCATTACATCCGACCGGATTTGAACAAAACCAATTACACACGTGAGGTAACGGCTGGGGCAGCTGCAGCCGCTGCGGAAGCCGCGCCACCTAGGAAGGAAAGAAACCCAGCATTAGCCGGCTCCGAATCGTCCAGGAACAAATCCTCAGGCACTCGGAATGCGCCATGTGTGCAAACGACGGCTAGGCCGACAAGCAGAGCTGAGATGAGCAGCGATCCAACGCTGGTGAGGAACACCACAACTACGGTGGACACCACCAAAATCCCCAAAATCTCGCGAGGCGAAAATGTGCGCCCCCCGATGACGAGTGGCTGATCCGAAGGACGGAATAAGTAAAGGAAAAGCCAGGCGGCAAGTAGGGCTAAGAGTACAAGTAACGAAAAGGGGTGGGAGAGAAGGGAGAGAGCGAGTGAAACAGCGATTAGGGAAATGTAATTGATGCGAAAGTAGGAGAAGTTCTTGCGGATGCGGGAGGCGGCTTCAGATAAGGAGTCGGGGCGGGCGAAGGAAGTGCGATCGAGGAGTTCGTACCAGGGGCGGCGCTGGGAGAGGCTGTGGCGGATGTTGGCGGATAGGTTTGAGAGGAAGGAGCGGAAGGCGGGGGTGGAGATCGGCGCCGCCGCCGTGTCAGATTGGGAGGTCGAGATCGGGAGCGTCGGCGGAGATGCCATTTGCGATTTTTTAGAGAGAAAAACTTTGGACGCGTTTCAATTCAACGTCCAATGGAGTCTTCTTTACGGGATTTTTCGTCCTTATATTTTTGTACGCGTTAAAAAATATGGTTATATTCACAAAACATTTTATTATAAATACACTATATTTTAATTACATCAAAAAAATTTTAATTTTTATTTATTGTCATATTTATGTCTTTTATTTTTTTTCACCAAATTCTTATATTTAACATTCTATTAATTAACACATCTTATTCTTACTAACGATTTTCGTCCAAAAATTTTATTAGTATACTTTAAAATAAGGGACAAATATTTAATCGAAAATTTGTATTTATTTGCTTATTTAAAAATACGAAGAAAAAATGAGTTTTTTGTTCATTCTTAAAGATATTTTTGGACGAAACTGTTGTTAAAGATAATATGTGATAATTAATAGAATGTTAATAATAATAATACAAAGAAAAATATTATGGATATATATATAATAATAAGTAAAGATTATGGATCTTTTATACAATTTAAAATATAATGCATTTATAAAAAAATGTGGTGGAAATGTACTCAGTAGTTAAAAAATGCAAATATAAGGAGCCCTTATATTTTTGGTATCGTCGAAATTGACCCCTACTAAAATGGTACCCGTTCTTTGCTCTTTAACATCTTAGTGCTTGACTTTTGTAAAAACTATTTTACCCTCGTTTGAATGATAAAGAATAAAGAAAAAAATGCAAAAATATTGCTGAAATTTTATGGCAAAAGATCGATAAAGACATTTTTAATAAGTAAAAGTGATTAAAAAATATAGAAATATTCTTTTTAATACACTATTATAATTATCTAACTCGATATTCCTTGAAACCTTCTTTCTTGGTATAAGTGCAAACATTATAAATATGAGAAACACCATATCCTATTTCACTTACAGCTTATTTGACTTGTTAAACTGATCAAAATACTTTTCATCCACATATATAATACAATCCACAATTTACGTTCATCTATTATTTATATAGAGAGTTATAACTTATAAACACTTTAAAAAAAAAATTCAACATTGCACTTAAAACACACTCTTGAATATATCCACACTGGTTAATTCATGATTGTGAGGAAAGAGATGACAATAACTCCCACCCAAAAAAAAATATTCAACATTGCACTTGAACACACTCTTGAATATATCCACACATTCATGATTGTGAGGAAAGAGATGACAATAACTCCCACCCACAATCAAAAGCGAAGATGCAATCATACAACATAAATTTTTATTTTATGATCAATTTCTTCGGCCAAGCTTTCCCTCAAAAATAATCTAAGCTCTCTCAATATTTAAGTGATAATATGATAAATATTTTTCTCCTTTTTCAAGCAAAGTAACAACAGTGGTAGAAACCTGTAAAATAGTTGCGGGACTTTTATCTCCCGTGACCACTCCGATATGATAATTAGTATATGATTAAATCAGATGTGCAAAATAGTAATGTAGAGAATAATAGAATCGATTTTTACTTGGGGATTGGTCTCTATTTATAGGGGTGGCCTACAGTTACGGCTTTTAATGGTCTTTAATGACAAGTGTCCATTCATCTCCTTCATTATTAGGAGTTAACGAGGAACGTTACATCTTTCCAATCGCTAGTGATAACTGTCATTCTGTGGGTCGCCTGTCTGACTAATCCAATGACAGTTGGGTTATTGCTGTCTAACTGTAAGAGGCGAGCTATTAGACCATCGGGATGGCAAGTCGGTGAGGCGGGCGTACCAGGACGTACCACTATTGACAGACAACATATAACAACTGTAATTGTTTCTATCATCATAGCATATCTACTTTCCGTAAACTATCGTCAATAGGAATTAGAAACAATCTACCACACTTCTCTAACTTTTTCAATTTTCTATTGAGACGAATATTTGTTTGTATGTTATGTGCTATAAGTGCGTATAGCCCCAATCAATATTGAGACGATTCGTAAAAATAGGTATGAGAGGGGCGGATGAGAGGCGGGGCCCCGCCTGCCCCTTTTGCGTCGGCCCTTTGGATGGGGCAAGAGCAACACAGGTCTTCCCTTTCACTTTGTGTTCTCGTTCCATTGGAGTTTTGCTTATTTTGACTAAGGTTCATCGCCTTGTTTTTAAATTGTGGCTCATAGCCTTGTTTTTTAAATTGTGGCTCATAGCCTTGTTTTTTAAATGGTGGCTCATCGTCCTGTTTTAATGTTTTTAAACAGAAACTTATCGCCTTGTTTTTAAACAGAAGCTCATCGCCTTTATTTTTAGACATAGGTTCATCGCCTTGTTTTTCAGACAGAGGCCATCGCCTTGTTTTTCAAAGAGAGACTCATCCTTTGTTCTTCAGACAAAGGCTCATCGTCTTGATTTTTAAACAGATGTTCATCGCTTTGTTTTTTAAACAGAGGTTCATCGTCTTTATTTTTAAACAGAGGCTCATCGCCTTTAATTTTTTATTATTATTATTATTATTTTTTAGTAGGGGCTCATCACCTTGATTTGTAGTAGAGGCTCATCTCTTTGTTTTTCAGATAAAAGCTCATCGCTTTGATTTTTAAACAGAGGTTCATCGCCTTGTTTTTCAGACAGAGGCTCATCGCCTTGTTTTACACTTAATAAAGAATGTAGTAAAAAAAAGAAGTTTTTGCAGGTCGGGTCCAGTGGGTGCATCAGAACTTCCCAGCTAGCTTGATCCTTTCTTGGTACCCTCATCATTTATCCTCCTTAGATAGTTCATTTCCCGCTTGCCTTTGTCATCTCTAGGTTCGGGCTCATCCTAAGTATTCATTTTGTTGGACTTAAGTTCCTTTCGATCTTTCATGCCTTAAGGTAATAAAATATGTTTCCTCAGCGTCCATATACTTATCTCATCTCTTTAGTATCCCATTCATCGTATTCGGCGGATTTTTGGAGAGTGACATCTTGAAAGGGTGACTTCAAGTTTCACTCATTAAAGAAGTGATTACAGTAGACATCTAGAGATCCTTGATCCCCAGGGTGGTCCTATTGAATCGGGCAATGAAATCTTTCAGCAGCTCGTCCTTGTCCTAGGTCAATTGCATCAATCCAATAGTTGTTTTCTTAGCCCGCTTGTTGCTGGAAAAGTATGTAGTAGACTGCTTAGAAAAATCATCAAACATGTAGTTGGATTTTGGAGGAAGAGTTGCCACCCAGTCTCTTGCCTCCCACCTAAGTGTTGGAGGGAAGGCCCTGCACATAATTGCATCGGGAGTGACTCGTAACTTCATCAAGTCGACAAAAGTTTGGAGGTAATCGACAAGATCAGAGGATCCATCATACTTCTCCATCTTTGAATGTTTAAAGTCTCGTGGCAAGGGGACTGCCATCATTTATAGGAAAAAATGATCTTCTTCCAACACTATAGATTGTTGCATACTACTTTTCTTAGACATAGCCTCAGCTATTCTGCAATCCATCATATCCTCTATTCGTTGCTCCAGGCTTTAACACTGGTGTCTCAACCAGCGTAGGCGTAGGCACCCATGATGGTTGCCCTCAATGTGGATTTGAGCTAGATGTCAATGAATAGAAATGGGATACGAAACATGGAGCCAAATAACCTGGGGCCAGTGGTGAAGCTGTCGTTGGTGGTGTTTCCATTGTTGGAAAGTTAGGAACTTGGGGAGGAGTCCCTAATGGTGATAGCCCTACTGGTGGAGGGCTAGGACCCTGGGGTGGAACACTTAGCATTGAAGGTCCTACCAACGGAAGACTAGGACCATGAGGTTGCTGAGAAACAGCAACAGCATTTCGATTCTTGAGCTGAGTCGTTAAGGCTGCTACTAGAACTTGCAATGCCGCAAGTTGAGTGGCAGGGGCAAATTCTTGTTGTGAGTAATTAGTAGCAGCGTTGGACTCGGTGTCAACATCCCCGACGGGACCTGGAGGGGCAATTACATTCTTCATTCTTCTAATTTGAGCTATGACTTTTGTGTGGTTTCCCACAGACAGCGCCAAATGATGATAAATATTTTTCTTCTTCTTCACGAACGTAGTGGCGACAGTGGTGAAGACCTGTAAAATAGCGGCGGGACTTCTATCCCCATGACCAATCTAGTATGATAATCAATATGTGATTAAATTAGATGTGCAAAATAGCAGTGTAGATAATAATAAAGTCTGTTTTTACCTAGGGGTTGGTCTCTATTTATAGAGGTGGCCTACAGTTACGGCCTTTAATGATCTTTAATGACAAGTGTCACTTCATCTCCTTCATTATTAGAAGTTAATGAGGGACATTACATCTTCACAATCATCAATGGTATTTGTCATTATGTGGGTCGTCTGTCTGGCTAACCCAATGACAGTTAGGTTATTACTGAGTAACTGTAAGAAGCGAGCTATGAAACCATCGAGGCGAGCGAATCGGTGAGGCGGGAGTGCCAGGACGTGCTACTATTGGCAGATAACATATAACAACTATAATCATTTCTATCATCACAATCTAATATTAGTGCATACAAACCTACTCTAGCATATAAGTCCAATGAGCATGTTATGCATGTACATACAAACACTTGTGCATAAAAAGGTTCAATGATAAAACGAGTTGAGAAAAATGTCAAGTTGCTAAATAAAATGTCTAGATTTGAACAGCTCGGCCTACTTTTACACCTATACTTGTTATCTTAGTGACTTTGCTTGGGAGTTGACTTTGTACAAACGAGCGGCGTATTAGATTTTGAATGCAAAAATAATAATAAAAAAATTAGAGGACTCTTTAGACATTAACTAAAATTGAGGGTCAAGTTGATTTTCCCATTTTTCAATTATTGTGCTCACAGCTCACCCTCCATGGAGCTTGCATATAAAATCATGAGAAAATTGCATTTTGGTCACTAACCTTTCAAAAATATAAGAGATATATCTCTAACCTTTAAAAATAGCATCGAATATCTCCAACGTTTGAAGAAATAGACATGGTAGGTCTTTATGACAAAATTGTCATTCCCTTTAAATAAAAAAAAATTATTGAAAAATAATCAAATGCAACCAAAAAAAATAAAAAGTAACAAATAGGTCATCTTATTGATCAAACTCCAAAATTCCAAATCCACCATCACTCCCAAAAACTCAAAAATGCCAAAATTCACAATCCTAAAATCCAAAACGTCAGTCATCAATATGTTTGAAGTGGTTGCCTAGAATTTCCAAGATCTTCTCTGTTTTACCCAGTAGAAAAATAGCATTGCACACGCTTTTCTCTCTTTCTTCAATGGTGCTCTAATGACATCTCATGGATTTTACATGTTGTAAGTTGGAAAGAGAAACCCACATTACATCAACAATCATACTTGAAAGTATTTTAAATATTGTGTTCTTGCATTTGCTCTCTTTGTTATCAAGATTTACCAAAATGTTTGACATATTCTGTACATTGAATTGGCGGCAAAAACCTTAATCGGCCATTTGGAAGGGCCATCTCTTAAACAAATTATTGCATCTGCATTTCTTAACTCTATGAGCTTAAGATTTGCTGCATCAAAGAGCTTTGAAATTATCTCTCATAGGCTTTTGCTGTCGATTCCCATTTGACGAAGATTCACATCCAACCACCTGTAATGGAGATAAACTCCAACCCATAGAATTTCGTTTCAATTCATACAACATCAGGTTCTGCATCCAAAATGGAACAAATTTGAGAATAGTGAATTTTGGAGTTTTTGGGTTTTTGGGGGTGGTGGTAGATTTTGGGTTTTGGGTTTTGATATAAAAAATGACCTCTTTGTTACTTTTTATTTTTTTGAGAGGTACATTTAATTATTTTTCAATCTTTTTTTTTTTTTTTTTTTTTTTTTTTTTTTTTTTTGTTTATATAAAGGGAATTGCAATTTTGTCATAAAAGGATCTATCATACTTATTTTTCCAAATGTTAAGGATGTCCAGTGCTATTTTTAAAGATTAAGAGTATATTTCTTACGTTTTTTAAAGATTAAAGACTAAATATGTAATTTTTTTCTAATCGTAGATAAATAACTTGGAAAAAGCTAGCACACACCCCTTATAGCTGGAAAAAAGAATCTAACTACAAATGAAGTATACCAAAATGAATGAGCGTGTCCATAATTAGAACTACGAAAATCATATATTAATTATCATATAAATAAATATTTTAATTTATTATCTATTTTATAAATTACAAAATGATATATATGTTGGATTGTGTTATACCTTGAAAAATATACTATTTTTGGGACTAATTAGTCGAGAATCCGAAACAAGATGCTCGCCTTGCTCGTTAACTTCACCTACCTTCCTTTTTGTCTTCGATTAGACAAGGAAGAAAAAAGGTAGGGACACAAATTGAACGAAGTGTTATCAACTCGCTTAACCAAAACCTACGCATATCCCTCAGATAGGCGAAAGCATAGAATTTAAGAACTAACCAATTAGGTCCAACTCTGACATATCCATTTTACCTTCGTCATCTAAAGAAACATGTTCGGAAAAGAATACGAGCATATCTGTCACACCACATGCTGATTTCATATAACAGAATATCTTTGGGACCACATGGTGAACCCCACGTGGCAAAGTCCGTTGCAAAAAGGCCAAGTGGAGGTAACATCCACCAAATCTAGGAAAGAGATGGCAGGAACAATATTCTACTGCCATGTGTCATAGAATCTTTTAAATTTATGATCCTTCTCATAAGATGGCGACACGTGGTAGAAAAAAAAAAAAAAAAAAAAGACCAAAAGGGCTTGCAACACCTATAAATAGTTCAAATTAAATCAAAAAAAAGAGAGAATAATTATAAACATTAACCAAATTCTTATTCCTCGAATTCTCATTCTTAAAATGGCACATTATAGATGGTTGAGTTATTCATTCGAGCAATGAGGTTGACAAGAATTTGTTGGCTTCGATTTTAGTGGTTAACATATTGAAAAATAGAACTAATTATAAATTTTACATGCAGTTCAATCTCTCTAATCTTATCTCATCTAATTTACCAAACCGAGTCGGTCCATGGATCACTTTCTATTTGCCATAAGATTAAAAATATCTCCAATCTTAAAAAATAAAAATTGTGATCTAAACAAAATAAAAAATGTTCAATTTTTTTTATCTCTAATATAATCTGACAAAAACTATATCTAGCTGATGTAATAAAGAAAAAAAAATAAACGCTATAAAAAAAACTCCGATTAAATTCAAAAGCTTTACTCCCTTCTTTTTTATTTACTATCCCATAAGAATAATATACACTTATTTAATGCTTATCAACAAATTTTTTATTAATATGAGGATATATTAGAAAAATGTAAATACATTTTATTGTTGCAATTATAATAATTAAATTTTCTTAATCATGCGTGAAAATAAAGAAATCATCTATCCCAAATAGTCCATATTCTTTAGTTTTCTAATATACACTTATTTAATGTATCTTGTTATCAACAAATATGAACTACTATTATATTAATATAAGGATATATTAGAAAAAATGTAAATACATTTTATTGTTGCAATTATAATAATTAAATTTTCTTAATCTGTGTAAAAATAGAAGAAATCATCTATCTATATGGGACACACACACAAATATTAAACAGAGCTACATATTTCAATAGATTTAGTTTTATTTCAATTAATTTTTAATTTCAAAAAATAAAAGATTCTTAGACATCAATATTAAATTCTAGATAAAACACATTGTATTGGAGATGCTCTAACATTGTACAATATTGCAAGTAAAAATAAAAATTAATCAAATGGCAAAACTTAATTAGATTGGTTTGAATTTTAGGTGTCATTTAGCATTCACAAACTACATAGCAAATGAAATGATTTTAGTTATTCTAGCATATGGAAATAATCCTCAATTAAAATACATTCACCAAATTGAAAGTTACATTTAGAGTTCTTTTGTTTGTGGATAAATTTTATTATCTAGATAACAAATTTATCATTATCGCATTTAGTTCAGCTACGTATAAGAGTTTGATTCAACTAGGTGTTTAGAAAAAAAAAAAAAAAAAAAAAAACTATGTTAAAAAGTCAGATTTTCGTCAAAAAAAAAAACACAATTCTTAATTAAAAGAAAAAAAGTAAACTAAATAAAAACCTAACAGAGAAAAAAAGAATGAATAGAGCAACGAAAGATGGTGACAATGAACAATGTCAGAGGATGGTGGCAACGAGTAGGTAATGACCGAGGACAGTTGGAAGGCAGAGAGCT
Source organism: Forsythia suspensa (assembly GCA_023638005.1). Taxonomy (NCBI): domain Eukaryota; kingdom Viridiplantae; phylum Streptophyta; class Magnoliopsida; order Lamiales; family Oleaceae; genus Forsythia; species Forsythia suspensa. The sequence continues at coordinate 30,148,549 of CM042666.1, read as the reverse complement.
GCGGCAGTGGATAGTGGCAATTATCATAAGATACATAGATGTTCAAAAATAAATTTGATCTATATTATAAAATGTACATTGGTCTTTTAAAAAAATTGAGTAAATTTTTATCCAAATAAAAAAAATTGTCCTTCTCTTTCCAAAGACAAAACTTATCCTATTTTGCTTAAATTCTTATCCAGTTAAGTGTATAAAAACATCAATTCCACTCAAATAGAATAAAACGAATTTTATCTATTATCTTTGATCATATACAATATACAAACGGTCCCTTAGATGATATTTTGTTTCATAAATCATAATTTATATGGATTTATCAGTTTCTTAAATATAGAAGATTTTTTTAAAATGTTATTCTTTTAGGGGAATTATTTTACCATACAAAATCAGTTCTCTCTCTAAATCCAAATCAACGGACAAACAATAACAAGTTCACATCAATCAGCTACAAAAGGGCCCCAAATTACAGGAAATAGCTCAAGAAGATGAAGAGAAAATTAGAAAAAGAATGCACTTAGCGAGCTTAATAATATCCATAAATTGTAATAAAAACCACTACTTCAGGTGATTTTATTTGATATCGTGAAATGATGGCAAGACGGCTACCAGGGGATCTCCATAACCAACAGCTTCTGTAAATGAAGTACAAATTAAGCGAAAAAGAAACAAAAATGGAGCACAAATTAAGCAATAAGCAAATACATCCAGTCAACTTAAAAGCCCACACAATTAAGCAATAAGCAGATAACTCATTCAAGCAATGGCTTTCCCTTCAGTATTTGAATGGACCATACCAAGGTGAAATATGACAATTTTGGTCTGCTATGTTACGCTAATAAAAGATTTAATCCCACAACATAGCTCTTGGTGTAAATCTGGGCTGGGCCACCCAATCCTGTAGCGGCCTGGCACAGGCCATGCTGGGTGCCGTTTTGCACCACTACGCATAGCATATCAGGGGAAGATGAATGACTCGTACAATTTGTAATTGTAGCAAGCAGGGAAGAGAGGCGTGAACTGACTCGAAAGTTCATAATATCAGATGGGATTCAAGACAAAAGGCAAAAAATATCAGAGAATTTAAGGAGAAGAAGCTTGATGGCCTAGAAATGGCATTAGAAACCACACACATTACCAACCACTGAAAGTGAAAACAGTGTGTATGATGATGCACATAAATTCAAACAGATATTAGTTGTATGCATTTAAACAAACGGAATGAGAAAAAAAGAACTAAACAAATCAAATACTGAGAAAGTAAAAGTAAAGATCAACAGTGACTGCATTTCATATGTTCCACCTTTTTCTAATTTTGAATTCATTTTGAATCAAAATTATTTGTCCACTGGCATATATTCTGATTTCTAACATTACTGTAGAAACAAATGAACGTTAAAATATGTTTGAAAAGCACCATGAAGCAATTGCTTGAAACACTATAATTCAAACCCCCGGTCTAATGAAGTAGCAAATGACTTTTCTCAGCAGGTGGGTCTTTGATAACTCGTTTACGTTTTCAAATTATAAAATATTTCGTCTAAAGATCACATTTTCTTCCATGTAGGTTGATTTTTTTTGCCAGCTAACAATCGAAATCAAAGACATATATCTTTAGCACACTAGGAACTGAATCTAGCTTGAATTAATTTAATAGATACAAGCATTGTGGTCCAGTGAATCTCCTATAATCCTAGTATTTATAAATGTACACAGAATCTCCTAAATTAAACCATTCCCATTGCTCTTAGTCAAGACCATTTGAAAGTAAATCTCGAGAATTTTCAATCCAATTCTGAAGATTAAATAACACATGAATAATAAACAGTTAATCAGTCATTTGTTTTTCAAGAATTCAAAGAACTACATTAGCTTTTGTAAGTAGAGGAATTTTTGGTGCAAACTCAAAAAAAACATGAAACAAGGGACAAATATATGGAGGCATTTATTTGTCTTGTTTTGACCAGTATTTTCTTCTTTTTAGAAATATAAAATGAAGTATAACACGTCTGATCCTATTCTCATCAAGTTTTTCTACAGTGGGGTTCATGAAAATAGAATACCCAAAATCTCACACGATAGCACATTTATAAAAATAAAAAGTATTGACGACATCATACCTCCATCGTCATAAAGGAGCTTCAAGACTTCTCCATCCACATCTGACTGCTCGGAGATAATTTCCGGACCAACATGAAAGGAGAAAAAAATTGTAAGCGGATCATCATGAAAGCAGAGTTATATTAGAAGAAAATTGAAACAGAGGCTCACTCTGACTGGAAGTTCGGTGCCAAACTGATCCAAAAAGCCTACTATTTGTCCCTCTTTGATAACATCACCCTGTGCATAAGCAAAGGTGCTTCAAATCACTATGCCAATTTGAGTACCATAACATGAAGAGAAGTTTTATAATATTAGCTGTAAGCAATTTACAGTACTACCATAAGACCCTGGTGTAGTAAATAGTCAATGCAAAACTGATGCATAAAGAAACACCATCTACCTTATTACTGAAAGATGACAGTACAGCAGCGAATCATGATCAACTTTAAAAGAATGGGTGTTTTATTTTTGGGTGGGTGGGTGGGTGGGTGGGTGGGGAGTGCAAAAGATATTAGGAGTTTTCACAACTAGGGTAACAGGATCCAGAAAATTCCTGAATAAAAATCACTTTCTGAGACAAATGCTTCTAACATTCAGTATTGGCTGCTTCAAGTGCTTGGACATGCATGAATGTTTGAAAAAAAGAATGCAGTAGTTGGAACAGGTATCTTTAATCTATAAAGGAAAAAGTTGGTCCAAGAAGTGTTATATGCCTTCACCCAAAAAATGAAACAAGAAAGCAAAATGAGCAAGGACTTGTAAGGCAGTACCTCTTTACAAGCAGGAGGTTGCTTCTTCCCTTTCAAAGTCTTGGCCCTTCGGAATGAACCAACCTAACAAGGGAATTTGAAAAGAGTTACTAAAAGCATATTCCATCACATATAAACAACAAGAAAAGGTCATGCAATGCATACCTGTGGAGATGATAATATAACATAGCCACTTGATCCAGAAGCCTCCAGTGCTGCCAACTTGGTTGCCTTACTCGCAGAAACATTAGTAAATGGGCTGATCTTTTCTGCAGAAGATTTTGGTGGAGATGGTGGAGAAGCAGCAGGAGCTGATTCATTCATTGGTTTACTTGGAACAGGTGGTGCAGATGTGGGAGACACAATTGGTGCAGGAGTTGGTGCAGTTTCAATGTTCCTCTTCATGTGCATTTGAAAGCCTCCAAACTGTTACAAAGTAGTCAGAACGTGTTTGTGATGTTATCTTGCAATTTCAAAACCATTAATACAATCAAGGTTAATAACCCAAGTTGGTTCAAATGTGAATAATTTAATGATACAAAGCAACCACCACGTGGAACAATGACCATAACCTAGTCATTTCTTGTGGATCACCCCAAACAAACTAATGCACAAAACTTTGATGCTTGTTTTGATACGTCAAATAAAGCCGTGATACAGATGAACCTACCGGACAACAATCAATAATTGCAAGGCACTGAGCATTGACGCATTATCATAAAATGTAGCTCACCAATATGTATTCAATAAACAATTTTAGACAACTTGCTTCATTTATGATTAAACTCACTTGACAAACCTTCAGAAAGTCTTCCAGATGTATGGTTCACTATGAAAATATTTATCTTTCTGTACTTCCTGATAAACTCACCAGCATATTCTAGAATTATTTATGATGCAGGTTAGACAAGCTCTATGGATTACAACCATAATGACAACTAAGCGCTCATTTCCAATAAATTTGGGGTTGGTAACGTGAAACCTCTTTCGCCATTCCATTTGGTTTGTCACTATATCCACTGGAAGATCCAATGCAACTTAATCCTTCATAACCATAACAGGCCATGTTAACTTTGATCAATCTCTACCACTTCTATCATTTCTACTTAGATCGTATCACTCATGTTTCTTCTGCACAACACATGGCCCCCAACTACCTAATCGTCTTTCTCTTAGTTTATCCTCAATCGTGTCACATCCACTTGTTGGCATATATTCTAAAGTTCAACATTTCCTGAATGACCAAACAATACAAATTCATATAAATGCATACAAATTGCAAAGCTTTTGATGGAAAAATAGATTCACCTTAACTTTCAGCTCTGCGATTTTTGTCTCCTCACAGACTTCTGTGAGCAGTGCCTGACATAAATCAAATAAGTGTGCTTGTCATGTTTCAAAGAATACTAGTAGTAGTACATGCAAAATTAGAGTGCAAGGAAGGGTATTTACAACTATGAAATTTCCCCAAGTAAATGCTTTTTCTTGCATGCATAAAGTTCTGGCATAATGCCAACTAGGTAAAGAAACAAATCGTTGTGGAGTTCTATTACCAAAAAATAACTGAACATATCCATAATGAAAGTTAATGCAACATAGCCATGGAATGCAAAACATACACTTGTGACGGAAAAAAAAAATCTACCTCATGATTATCATAGAAACACCATAACTCGAAAGTCAAAAGATCAAATTATGAGTATAAAATAACTTCCATTAATTCTCTGCTTGAGTAAATTGTGTGCTTTACTTCGTGGTTTTCCAAAACACTTAAAACTCAATGAATAAAATTCCAAGAAGTAACAAGGCTATATTCTTTGCTAAGAAAAATTGATTTGATTGTTCATATGAGGATATAATTCTATCTAGTTTCCAAGTGGAACTTCATAGTAACCCTTCCACACTTCAACTCCAAATCATATCGTATAAAACACTATGAACTATTTTTCAAAAATCATGGCAGATAGAATATTTATGCCCGCTTAATAGTGTTTCAACCATATCTATTGGGGCAATGTCTTCAACAGTTCGTCTATATATATATATATACACACACATACTTGGAGAACACTACCTTAGGTTGGAGAAAAAATTATCAAGAGACTAGTTGCTTTATACTTTTAGGCCTATATAGGATGATGCAAGTCAAAGCAAATACATCAGGTTGCAAAAACGGTAAATGGAAAAATATATGTCCAAAAGAACACCTCAAAACCACTGGGGAACATTGCCTGAGATGATTTCTTCTCCACTACTCCATTTTTATGACTATCTGACAAAATAGCTCCATTAGGGTCACCTGAATTTGCATCAAATAATAAGAAAAACTAAAGTTTTGTTTACAGTTACATAGCAACGATAGAAACAAGATCATTAAGGCGGCTTTTTCATATTCCTAGTTTAATCTATACAGAAAATCAACAACTCACCACTGGATTTTGATGTCACAGTACTTTCAGAGGCCTTTACACACGGTACAAGTATTGCTCCCCGCTTATTTGTAAATGACATGTTCTTTCCACCATAGAAAGGCAATTTATTTAGGTTCGAAAGGGCTACATTATTCATGGTAATCGTACCAGGTCGTTCAAGTACAGACTTCAAATGAGAACTTGTGCTGACAGAATCTGAAAGACCACAGTAATTGTCAAGCTTCTCCTTAATATAAAGTTGAGTATTTTTTACACAAGGATAACTAAAGTTTATGCAAGATCAGAACAGATGCACTTCTAATTTCGACCAATTTATAAAACCAGATTATATATAGGTATCATCATTGATTGAACAATTTGGTCAAAGGGGGTTTACCATCCTGGTTACCCTGACACTGATCCATTCATGCAAAGCTATGTAAATGCATATTTTTATATGTACCGAAATTATTAGTTATTTGACATGTAATACATGTCCAGTAGATTACTAATTAAGAAATAAGGCATGTCTTCTCTTAAAATCAATATATGTTCCTTTAAAATGCACCACTTTGAGTGTTATTTTTGTGAAATCTGTGTAAAACATGTTCGGAGCATCCTAAGACAAGCTAATTGTTGTTCTGAATGATGAATCCCCATACTGATGACCCAAGTACACACTTCTATGACCTAAATTTTAGCAACTTCCATATCCTACTTTAATCCGTAGCTGTGTCCAACATCAAAGGATTGTATAATGTGTAATTCCACATCATTAAGGGGCGTGTGGTTTATAAGGACTTGGGTAACTGATACTTGTTAACATGAGCTAATGTATCCTGTTGACTTGGTCCTCACATATGGTCAGTCTGGACTTGTGAATAGGGCCATAAACTGTATATATGGATGCAACAATGATGTCACATATTTGAGTGAAGAAGTTCATAACATTGAGTTCCATATCAATTGTGGAGGATAGTGTGACTAATTTATAGATATGGGTATCCACTATATGTCAACGATGAATTTAATCATTGGGCAAATTCATTTGTGATTACAATGTTGGTAAAGCCACAAGGAATTAAATGAATTATTAAAGAAAACCTTGATTAAAAAGATCTCAAAGTATCTAGCTATTTTATCAGATAATGTATAGATTTTAGTTGTTGTTCTTTTCTTTAAGAAAAACGACTCTTAAAAAACCTTGTAAGTTAGCAATTTATGGATTTGCAGGGCAACAAGGAATTATAGGAGATTGAATGAAAGAAAATTCCAAAAATAGGTGTGACTTGAATGCACAGTCAAGTGTATAAACATTGGGTTTGTCAAACTTTCAAATTGTGATTATGTGGACATGGCAAAGTAAAGATGATTTGTTCTTTAAAAACTTTCATGATTATATGAAGTCTACTATAATATTAAAGGTTCAAAATTCGTACTCATATCTATATGAAATAGTTATTCAACAAATAGAACATCCTAAATTTATTGGAAAAAATATTTACCTTCTTCTAGTTGTTGTACTATTTTAGAACAAGTAATACATATTCAATGCACGTTCTAAACTTATACAAAATGCCTCCTATTCTTATTCTGAGTGTCAAATGTTCAACACGGGTGCTTCATAAATTTAGAAGAGTTGGAGTAACACAGTCTACAAATCAACCTAAAAGTGACTTTGAAGTCACTTACCAAAATATTTAAAACCAAAGGTTTTGTAAATATTTGCTGGCAGGTAGCAGTTTGGCAACCTTTAAATTAACAATTATGCAGTAAGAAAATGGACTATTTATGTTATTCCACTTAGAGCAGACATGATTACTAGAGTTTAAATTTATCTTGAATAGTTCACAAAAATTAGAACACAAATGACTATTTTTGTGAACCTAACACTGACTGATTAGTGCATTCTTAATGATGAACTAAATAAGTGAACGAAACCTTCTAGGACTTTAATTAGTTAGCTTACATTAGTTCACCTGAATCACCTCGCTTAGAAAGTCAATTTAATTAAGGAATCTAAAACAATTTACATCCCCGTAATTACCATTTTCAGATTTATTTCCTTCAGTTTGTATCTGACTGAGTTCAGAATAAAACAAAGGGGCCAAAAGAAATTTCAAATGGCTCAAATAAGCTGCTTGATAACATCAGAACTACATAGCACATTCCGTATTTTTTTTTTTCAATTTCCAGACTATTATGCAGCCAATAAATATCATCAAAACAAAACGACATGCATAGTAGAATAAAAATTAAAATGCAAAGCTCATTAGAGAAAATACTTTACTGTGTAAAAACATAAATAATAAATGCAAGCTGAGATTCGAAGCAATATATCTATATATACAGTTAAAATAAGTAGAGAGAGAGAGAGAGAGAGAGAGAGTATACTGACAATGGAAGGAGTGGAGAACGGCGGCGGACTCCATCGGAGATTCAAATTCCGATATTATCGAAGAGAAGAAATGGAATGGAGATCTAGGAGAAATGAGAGTTTTTGAAAGGAAATTTATCGATTTATAGCTGAGAGAAACAAATAAATGGGAGTGAGTTGGTATATGTTAGTTTGTGCATTGATATGTCCGCCCCTTCCCTCAGTTTCTTCACCCACCGCTTACCGTTTTGTTTTGATAATTTTAATATAAACCCATTTTTCGTTTTAAAAAATCGAATAAAAAATTTAATAAAATGTTTGTTACATATACTCGCAATTTCAAAATATCAATTCAAGTTCAACCTTATTGAATGCTATCCACCACTATCAATTCTCAGCAACAGTTGAGATGATAATGGAGTTCATTTTTAATAGTTCGATGCATTAAAATAAATTACAATTTCTTTAAATTTAAGTTAATACTAAACTCTATTCATATTAAATATCTGTTTGGTGTAGATTATAAACTAGTTTATTTGATCAAAAATTTATAAAGTATAGTAAAAATATTATATTCTGGCAGAATTTTTTTATCAAATAAACTATTTTGATATTACTTTTTTGAGTGTTTATTTGACCGACTCAACCTTATGAACAAAGTTTTGAAAATAAAACTTATGTAATTATCAAAATGAAAAATGTCAAATTTAAATTTTCTCAGGTTCACTTCATATGTCAAATCATATCATATCAATATTCTAAATTGGTTGTCACATGAGCAAATGTTGAAAGGAAATCTTAGCATTATATTTTGTGCTTGTTCGGTCCACGTTAAAAAGTAGTAGATAAAGTCAATAATTAATTTTATTTACATATTTTATAGGACACGTCCATTATTTTTCAACTACACATTTTATCAATTTTTTTTTAATCAAAAATTGCTTAAAAAACTAAATCAAACAAGTTTGTGTTGAAAATTAAATATTTATTTAATCAACATTGTCGGATTACAAATTTCAATAAAGTACAATCAATGGAAACATCTAAGTATCCTGAATAATTCAAATCAAAGCAACGAATGTCCAACTCTTAATATAGAATCGAAACCGCGAGCTTATAAGAAGTAATTCCATTATTTCCAATGAGTTGAAGTAGAAATCAAAGATCTTAAACGAGTTTAAGATAGACAATTTCTCTAAACTCTAACCTTCTAGTCTCAGTATAAAATGTCCTATGTTTATTAGGCCAGTAAGTCAACCAAATCCAACCCTTAATCTCCCATTCCATAGTTTTCCCCTTGCAACACTTATCCACCTTCCAACTCACACTTTCCCCATACTCATCACCAGCAAAAACAACTCCACCTTGCCTTGTAAATGGCCTATAAGCACTTGAATATCTATTCTTAAACCATGCCTTGGGTTGAAGCAAAGCAAATTTCGACGGTTTCGATGAAAAAACCTCTCTTCCATTCACACTATCATGTAGAAACCAGTTCAAAATTGCAGTGTTTCCATAAACAGACTGCTCAAATTTCCATGGCTTTAGGCTTATTGTCATGGATTCACCTGCAGAAAAGTTGAGTCCCATGTGTGGATTTGGAGGCTCGAATGATGCTTCGATCGATTTTTCGAACCCGATTTCTCGTGTTGGATTTTCTGATGATTTGCTAACTGATATGCTTATGATGTTTGTATGCATTGTTGGAGTAATTCGTAATGCAATTCTTGAAGGAAAGTGTTTTTCAGATGTTCCTGCACCCCTCTCCTTCATCAGTGTATCTGTCACCAGCTTTACAACATCACACCTGGTTCAAATGAATAGGACAAGAAATTTAAAAAAAAAAAAAAAACACACGCACACTGCTAGATTATGCCTTAAATGCATTACATTTGTGGCTATGGTATATTACTTACTTTTTACTTATAATAAAAAATATAATTGATTTGGCAGTTTTATTTTCAACTTTTGAGATTTGGATTGTATAACTTTGAGGAACATCCTATGACATAAAATACATTTTTATTAAGATTTGGAGTTTCATCTTGTTAATAGGATTGTCAATTGGAGTAATCCCAACTTTTTATATATTTGGTTATAATTTTGATATTTAATCGATGTGGGAATAATCTATTGTTCTCGTTTGAGAATATCAATTTTAAAATCTATATACTGAGTCTTAGCTCCTGATTGAAATGGTTTAAAAAGAGTTTTTTCCACCCAAGTCAAACTTTGAAAATTCAGCATGCGTCTACATGCCTGTGTTCGATGGCATTCATTTTTAAAATTGGACTCAGATTTAGAAATTTTACTTCCACGTCCATTCTCATAATGATAAGGCAATATCATCATTTTCAACATCGTCTGACCTGCTGTCTCGGGCCACAAATCAATATAGATTTTTTAATGCAATCTGAGTCCCACAAGGCATAGCAAAAAAACTAAAAGATATTTTTAAACGACTTCAAATAGGGTTGAGCAAAATAATCGTCGATCCGATCGACCCGACGACTCGAACCGAAATCGAATCGAATCGAGTTTGGGTCGATTCGCCCAAAAAAAAAAAAAAAATTGGGTTGGTTAATTTTATTTGGGTTGGGTCGAAAACCACCCAACCTGTAATTTTATTCTGAGTTGTCAAAAACCGACCCAACCCAACCCGTGCCCACCCCAATTCCGCACATGAATTTAGTCGATTAAATTACTTGTTTTGAACTTAGGCCCGTTTGTGATTGATTTTGGGCCGTATACCTCTCGATTACCGAGACAATCGGAAGTTGATTTAGGCGTTTGACAAATTTTTAAAAGTGATTATAAAATAATCGACCACCTTCGCTGCTTGATTTTTTGAGAAGCGTGAAAACTAAGAACTTTTCGATTCTGCTTTTAGCTTTTCATATATATATTATTAAAATACCCCTTTACCCCTAATTAATTAAACTAATTCCTTTAATAACCATTTGAGAAACCGAATGAATGCAAGTTGGATAATAAAAAATAATATTAATTTAATTAATTTTTGCACTATATGACTATATTTTTATTTTGTAATTTTTATAAAATTTGAAATTTATTAGGTTTTTATTATTTATTATTTTAAAAGAATAATAATGAATGCATTGTCTTGCTACAAAAATATTTGATTAGGAAAAAAAAAAAATTTTACCACTAGTAATAATAATAATACAAAATAATATTATTATAATCAATGTCCTTTTAGTAATTTAATCTTTATTACAAGAATAAATCACTTTTGTTTACCAAACGCTCAAATATTGCTTTTAAACATACAATAATTTTGAAAGAGAGTTTACCAAACACTTATCTCGATTCTTCCCACAATGGTGATTCTTTCTGCAAAGACAAACAGAACCGATTCTCTTAAAAAGACAATGATACCAAACCAAGCCTTAATGTATTATGATATCATATTAAGATTTAGAGTTTCATCTTAAAATGTCAATTTTACAACTTCTTATTGTCAAACAATCATAAGTTGTTTTAGTTTAGTAAATTTTTAAAAAGTGATTCTAATAGTATCTCTATAATTTGGCAGCAGATTTTGAGAAACAACAAAATGGTAGTTTTGCAGATTCTGCTTTTAGCTTTTCTATTTATATATTATCAAAATATCAATTTTGACCTTAATTAATTAAAGTAATTACTTTTATGTCACATATTTATTAGTATTCTAATTATAATGCATCTCTATAAATAATTTAAATTTAAATTTAAATTTAATTGATTTTTGTACAATATTAGTATGCTTTTTATTTTTTAATGGTTTAAAATTTTAAGATTTAATAGATATATATTATCTTTATTTTAAAATAATTATGGTAAATACATTGTCTTCAAAAAATATTTGATAATATTACATATTGTTATAGAAGTAAAAATAAATTCTACAACACTACTTATGATAATAATAATACAAAATAATATTGTTATAATCCTTGTCTATTTTAGTAATTTTATACAATCACAGCAATAAATCATTTTTGTTATCAAACGTTTAAATACTGATTTTGAAATATATGGCAATTATGAAACAAGAGTTTACTAAACACTTATCTAATTCTTTCTACCACAGTTGATTTTCTATGTAAAGTTAATTTTCTTGAAAGAATAGCAATATCAAACAAGCCTAAGAGAGGTAACTCAAGCCTTTGTTTGTTAGTTATAATTTTGATATTTAATTGACGTAGGAATCACTAACAATCAAAAACTCTGTCATTAGTCGATAAACTCGAATTTGGACGAATGACTGGTCAGTTTTTCTTAACATAAACAAACTTCTAGATGAAACTCAGGTCAAACAATCCCTTATTGGGAGTTAGAAATTAATTTTATCAAAACTATTGCATTGAGTATATTTTGTTATTTTTTAGTACTACGACATTGTTTCGAGAATTAACTCATCAGGGTTAGACCCACTCTAGCATTACGAGGGTTCTCAATTTAATTAAAGTCCAAACTCTTAATATTTTGTACTAATCAACCAGTTTGTAACTCAATATTCGTGTGGAATCAACGAGCAAATAGAATATTCTTAGGGTGTATTTGATTTTGATTAAAATCAAATTTTTGATAAAATCAATTGAAATGTGTGGTTAAAAAGTTGTGGGTCCATTAAATATAGTTAAAATTAATTGTTGATTTTGACTTTAACTTTAAGTCTTTAAACTTTTTAGCAAAATTTTAATTAAAAACAAACGGAACCTTTTAAAGTCCATAAGCATGTATAAGTTTTCATGCACGCAACCCTTTAATAATTCAAAACACAGAGTAAATGTACCTGATGTTATCTGTGTTTACGCTGACTTCAATCCACTTTTCTTGAATGATCACCTTATAATTAAGCTGGATCACCCCCTCGAGCTGGTGATAGTTAAGAGAGAAAAGCAAATGCTCATCTGGAGAAGGATTACTCAACTTCTCGACCTCCATAGACATGACTGGACAATATAACTGAACTTTCCACAACCCGAGGGTGGAAAGCGAGTATGAAAACAAAGGAGAAGGAGCTTTACAGCTTTCAGTACTACTTGTACAATATGTATTTCCAATTCCACCTTGCAGTTCTGAAACCCAATTTGTAATTGCAAGATTTATAGAACGCATCCACTTTTCTTCTGTATTAGACCCCAAAAACCTCATCAAAATCTTTGAAACTTCTCTTGATTTTGGGCATGCAAATTGATCTCTCAGGGTTAAAAGAAATGAAGCCCTAACATCAGTAGGGGCTTCATAAATGCAGATAACGAAAGAAAGGCTAAGAAATGAGAAATTAAACAAATCTTTGAAATTATTTGCTGAATAAGTACTTGTTGGAAATCTAAGCAAATTAGAATTACTTTTGTTTGGACAGTACATAAGAACATTTTCGATGATATTAAGGAAGAGGCTGGAAACTGTTTCATGGTCATCTACAAGTTTGTTGGATATGGGGTTTGGTGAAAAGTGTTTAGAGTTCCAGAGAGAGAGGGGAGATTATAATCTGCATATATAGAGAGAGAAAATGATGACTTATTATAGTTCTTGATTGAGAGTTTTAAGGAAGGAATTGATGAACATGAGCATAAATTCATGGAAATTGAATCTGTTTTCCATTCTGGGATTGGTGGAAGATTTTCAAGCCAGGCATAAACATCAGGAAAAGAAGAAGCCATGAAAATTTTCTTAAGGATTTGATCTCAGTTTCTTGTTTGTGATATTCAACTCTATATATGGTGTTATTTAAAGACCATGAAAATCTAAAAGCAATATTCTTAATGGGAAAAAAGTCACATGAGGATAAAGATATAATCATAACGATCATGTTCGGTATACAGTATTTTACAATATAATTGACAAAATTCTAACTTCTACTTCTCTTATCGAGATCAACACGCCAAACATATTAGTTCAATAAACTACCCGACCCTTAGATCACGTTCTTGAATTTTACTTAAGTAAATAAGGGAATTTGAAAAAGAAATAAATTACTTATCCAAATATTGTTGAAACAAGAGTTACTTTTTTTTTTTTTTTTTAAAGCTTGGCTAGCCAAAGATGCTATTAGTTTGTTGTTTTTGAAATGTACAAGTAAAGATTTATTGGATATTGAGGGATAAAGCTTTTATGAGTCATTATGAGTAATTGGAACAAGAAAAATACTTCCACATAGGGCTGGAGTTTCATATTATAGACTAGCCGGCGTGTGGGTTTCTGATTTCTTATATTGAATCTCATTAATCACTGTTTAATCATATTATTAAAATTAGTATTCTAAAAAATACACCAAGACGTCACTCCACGTCTCACTTAGACTATAGGTGAACATTTAAGCAGTCGAGTATGTTTTTAACCAAAATGGCCAGACTAAACTCGACTTCCATCCATTATCTTTTATCCTTTTAAACACAGATTAAAATAAATCACATCTCACATTTTTCACATTTAATGGTAAATGATGCTTAATTAGCTACATCAAGAATCAATAATGTAGATAAGATTTGCTTTTCATAATTGTGTTTTTGCTTAACATTAGGTTGGGACTACTATTCTTCCAATGTCGGCTACACGCTATATAATATTTTATCTAAATTATAACTATTGAAGATAAAATAATTTATTTTCATTCTATTTTGAATAGATTTTATCAAACATCATAAGGTCGTCAAATAATTTTTTTTTTTCTATCATGCCTTTGATAGAAAAAAAAAACCCGGCATTTTATGATATTAATGTTAAGAAAGTCTTAAATTCAAGTTTGGCCGTATAAATTTTCATATGCCAAGTGTCATATAAAAGAATACAATCGATATGAACTAAAAGACGTGTTGAAAATAAAATATAAACAAACACATTTTTATCTTAAAATAGCAACACAAATTAGCTTTATATACGATATGAGATGTTATATTGGATGAAATGATAGTAATATTTAGAGAAAATGAAAATCTTAATGGAACTATAAGTTTTCTTGGAATGGAAAATCTAATGTAGTTGTCTAACAAAAACAAGAAATGTCAATTTATTCTTCAATTATTTACAAGTAAGCAACCATTTCAAAGAAAGAGACCTTCAAAAAAGTCAAACAAGAGAGGCCCACTGCCTCTCATAAATTTTTGGTTAATTATTTTATTTCCTTTTTTGTTGGAGAAGCTAGGTGCATATTTAATGCATATGAAACACTTCAATTTACGTGATATATTGATGTCTAATCAATAGATATTTAAGTACAAAATTAGTCTTCAATGTATTTTATGAATTGCTATATACGTGTCTATTATTTTCTTAAATTAAAAATAAAAATAAAATCACATTTAAATCTGCACAGAAAATTTAAATTTTGCTAAGTTAGTATGTCTAATAGAATTCTTAAATTTAGATGAAACTCTAGACAATGTCTATTTTTTCTCTACCGCATTAGTTTGACAGATTAGTCCCTTGTCATGTTGCATTGGAGATGAATTCTTTTAATCATCGTCTATTTTTCTTATGTGATACAATATTTAATCAATTCACGGTTGCATTGGAGATGTTCTGATAAAATTAGATTGAGTGACTTGATGAAAACAAAATTATATATTATATATTTCAATTTTAAAGAAATAAAGTTCAATGGCGAATTTAAACTTGGGACATATACTTAGTGACCTCAAGAATTTACATGTAACTTTCTCATAAATAAGAAAAAGCATTATTAATTACTCGAAAATATATAGAAGTTAATGGATATGTTTGATACATACTATAATTAAACGATTCAAATTAAAAAATTAAATTTTTTTCTTAATGTCCAATTCATCTTCACCAAACAAGTTGAAAATGTATTTAGTTCTTAGAGTTAAATAATCTTTAAAAAAGATAATTTTAAGAATCTCGAAAAGTTATAAGTTTTATTTTATGTAAGAACGAAATATAGAAAATAAAAGATAAAGGAAAAGGAAAAGGAAAAAATACCCACACTAACACATAGATAGCCTAAAAAGAACAGAGCACCCCCACACACCCAATACGTACCCAAAAAATGCATATTAAGCTTTATGAAGTCTAAAAATTATACTTGGAATTTTATTTTTCTTTTGTCACAGTTTGGGATTCAAAGATCTTTGAGTTCAATTAGATGCATGAAAAGTATAGCACCAAATCATGAATGCAGTGAATCGAGTTAGCATTTTTATGTTCAAAGAAACTAGGAATATTAATTCAAGTCTCAATTTTCAAAATTCTTGAGCCCAACTAAAGTTGAAAAAATAAACAAAATATTCTTGTCTTTGGATGGTAAAGTAGAAGGAATATTATTCTTTCTCCTTGGTCCTTATTATCAAGGCATTATACAGAATCAGATTCTCATGTGTGCAATTTTTTAAACGATGCTTTGACCGATAAAAAAATTACAAAAAACAATCATTCTCTAAAATAGAGTTACGAAAGCTAAGGAACATGCGTGCGGTGCATGAAGCTGAATGAATTCGTGTGTACAAATCATTTCTTTTCAGTATTGTATATTGAACGTACATGTTTATTCAAACTTCAATTATAATTTCAGCTGGTCAAACATATTTTTTATCTACACATTTCGTAGGATCTACAACTTACTATTCACTTATTATTTAGAGTAAGTTTGGTGAAGATTTTTGTAGATTATAAGTAGTGGATCGTATGAAATGTGTGAATAAAAAGTAGGTAAAAGTTGTGAATCTTACGAAATGTGTAGATAAAAATGATGTTTGACTACTTTATAAGTACTTATAAGCACTGACAAACATATTCTTATATATTCTATATGATCCATAACTTATAAATATTTAAAAAATAATTTGTGCACTACCAAACATGTACTTAAATTTATTTGACGGAATAAAGCCTCTTTCTTAAAATCAATCTACTACTTAATTTGTCATGTGTCCCTGAACACGTAACTTGCAAGATATAACTTTCTTCAAGCTTGCTTATCTAAAAGGGCGTGTGCAGTGTACGCTTGGTAATAAGCTAAATATGACATAGCAAGAAAGTCACAAATTATGTATTGTTTTATATTACTATTATTAAATATATTTCAAAAATTAAAATCATATTATTTTAAAATATGGGCAATTCGTATTCTAATATTTTAAAGGAAAATTTGCACTTTTGGTCACCAATCTTTGCCGTTTATTACTAATCTACCATTAACCAATTTTTATAGTATCGGAATATTCCTAACATTTGCAGTTTGTTGCAAATCACGTCTTCATTGACAGATTTTGACGAATTTGCACTCTTCTTTAAATACTAATGAGTACACGTGTGTTGTATGTGGTAGAGTCGTAATTGACTACAGATGAAGCACCAATATATCACAAATAAAATATTTCATCATTGTGTACAGGTGAGATATATTAAATCTAAAGTAATATCAATTCCTACTTGGAATTTCTATATCAACTTTGCTAAGAAAGTAACTAAAAAATATACAATAATCAAAACAAGCGAACCAAAAAAAAAAAAAAAAAGCTCAATCAAAAGCGCAGTAACATTTGATGAAATATCTCAGATCCATTCCTTGGGGTGATGCATGCATCCACGAGTTTCCATTCCTCGCTTCTATGCTCTGATTATTGCAAACAAAACAGTTATTTTACTTCAATCATGTCTACTTTATTCTCTTTCTTTTTACAATGAAACATTTAGTAGGAAAAAAGTTGATTGAAAGCTTACGTGGTCATATTCCCACCAAGCAATTAGGGGAAGTGAGACAAGAATACTCTCAATTCTTCTACATGTCTTGAGACCAAATGTAGTGCCACGATCATAAACCTTCAATTGGAAATGAAAGAAAGAGGGTTTAGACGATTTGGAAATGACTTCTTCAAATTGCCCATATGAATACATGTCAAAATGAACAAAGCAAAACAAACAAAAGATGATGTGTGACAATCTAGTAAATAGTAAAATCCTAACTTTGACTCTTTTATTATAGGTTAGATAAGTGCATACCCAAAAAAATATAATATAATAAGATGCCACTTTATGCTCATATATTATTCTTAAACATAGTAGCAAGACTTACGTATGAAATCACGCTGGTTAGCCACAGGAGGTTAGCAGGTTCAAAAGCAACATCTTGCCCCTACAGGAAACATCAATGGATAGCAAATATGATGCTTGACAATTTCATTTCTTCTTTCTTATTTTCTTTTAGTACATTACTATAATATCCAGATAAAATATTAAAAAGGTGCAATTATTACATTCACTCTGTTAAGGATGTACATGCAAGAATAACAAACTAATATCAATAGAAAAATATGGAGATTGAGTATTAAAGTAAATTAAATTAACCAAAGTCTATACTCTATAGCACTTACGACACTGTGAAGCCAACATGTTACTAAATGCCTGCCATAAAATTCTTTAGCAAGCTCAACTGCAAATGATAATCGAGATATATCTGCTTCACAGATCTAAGCATAAAATGAAACCAGCACATCATCAAAAACTAAATTACATATATCCATATTTTGTTCTAGTATAGACCAAGAAAATGAACTATATACATTCTTCCAGGCCCACTAAGATAACTCTGTTTAGAGAAAATTATAAATTGACTAATGGAACTTCATATCATCTTTTAGTCACTCAAGAATCATCTGTACATACTCATGTTAAGTTGCTAAAGATAAACCAAGACTAATAAATTGTGAGTACATAATATCAATATGAAAAGAATGTCCTTCGTCAAATTTGACGAATCTATAATATGACCAGAATATGTATTTTGATTCAACGCATCATCACACAGCATGAGATAATAAGTGATGACAGTAACAGCCAAAGTAACAAACTGTCTCAGGTAGGTTATATATAAGCACAGAACTCGTGACAGTAGCCAGGAAAAAATCTTGTTCCAGTAACCGAAATTTATAAATATCCGTTGACGGCCAATTTTTTCCTTTTTTCTCATCTTTTTTCTTTTATAAATTTTCTTTAATTATCTTACTCTATCCTGATATGCTGTCTCTTTCTTACACTAAATCTCTCATAATCCAAAAATTTTCGGAGGTCTTTTGTTAAAGAAATCTTTTTACAATACATAAGACATTGGTAGAAAATACGATATGTTTAGTGGCGTAGAATAAGAACAACAAAAGATGTTTGTCTGAGTGCAGTCACTTCTAACTCCAAGTTTGAGTCACAAATTTAATGCAACGAAATGCAAATATTGATGTTTGTTTAAATCAAAATTGATAACTACACCTTAGGTAAAAGCCAGATAAATGGAATATGTAGTAAATACACTTTTGCACCCACCACCTTTTTCGACGCAGTGGAAGAAGTATCACAACTTTATCTCATTTACAAGTTCGCATTGTCCAGCTCTTACATGCTAGATCTCTATCGAAATTCCAAAGCTCGTTTATAAAAGTTTTTTGCACTAGGGTTATCCCCATTAGAGGAGAATTCATTACTTCCCTTATTAAAGTGAAGGTAAACCAAGCAATTTCATTATCATTATAAGGAAAAGTGTACCTCAATAACTAAATTTAAGTGAAATCTCAATATCCAAGTTGAAAATTTCAAAGGAAATTATTAATATTAATAATAATAACAAATTAAACTTCAATGTGATACTCACTGTCAAGATTTTCCATATCCCTTCGTTTCTTCTTCTCATTGTGTGAAATGTTTACAATCTCCTCCTAAAAGAATGGCTTCAACCTATTATTTGTGTAAGTGAGCGTGCAAAATGAACGGCATAACAATGAAAAATGGATTCAAATTCAAAGAAAAAAGTAATCGAATACTTGCGTCTGGGTTTAAAAATACTAATTTTTCAATTTTCACTTCATTAAACAAATGCAATATGAAATTCGAAAATGAATATCAAATTCTTGGTTTTTTAGTATTGCAAGATGCCAAGATCTATGCAAGAAAATCATAGCAAGACTCCAACGAACAAGTGTGAGATTGGACTGGTAGGAGCAAAGCAGATAAAAAGACAAATCAAAATAAATTAGAAGATTTACCCGAAGCTCCTCTTTGATAACCATAGATATAGAAGGCTTCTGAACTCGAAGAACTTTGTAGCTGCAATTGACTCTTTATATGAGAAGAATAGATGTGAAAAGAAGCGAACTTTAGTATATATGCATCGTTTTCTGGTATCATATAGTAGTCATTGTTAAGAGATGATCATAGGCTTTATAACACAAATAAGATTGAATTTTACATATAAAAGTAATGCACCAAAAATGCAATGAGCATTATATGAAAGATTGATCGAAGGATTCAAAAAGGAGACACAGTCATTCATAATACAAATGTGCAATGAAAGAGCAAATGGTTGGTACACACAACCATACTCCTCCACATGAGAATATCAATCTCCAAGACTTAGTCTTCGTAACATAAGAAATTACTAATCATTACAACTCATGGTTATAGGTATATCTTCAGAATTTCCAAGGTCATTGGCTCTTCTTGTGTCACAATGGTGACTCGGACGGTACCAATATGTCATACCTTAAATAAATAATTCTATTGAGCAAGATATGAAATTTTGTTCTAGAATCATGTGTACAGGTTCTTGCACTTAGCAGCATCACCTGCACAAGTCGAAGTGTTAGTGCATGACATCACATGTTCATAAAGATTTGAGCATTATAAAGGTACATTGAGGGTTAGAATGCATTTGATGAATGTGCCTACACATCCATCCATCCAGGGGCGGAGCCAGGAATCTACGGTGGGGGGGGCAAAAATTTCTAAAAAGTTAATGTACAAACAAAATTCATATTCAACAAAAAAAATTACAATACAGTATTACCTATTGAAGTGGTGCTCAAGGATCTTTTACAACATAAAATTCATCTATAATAGAATCTATATCTATATTTACAATAAATTCTCGTTCAATATAGAGTGTCATACAGTCAGCAAGAAAATCATCCTTCATTTTGTTACGAATTGCCGTCTTCACATGCTTCATTGCTGAAAATGATCGCTCAACAGTTTCTGTAGAAACATGTAGAGTTAATACAAGGCGAATCAATCGAGTCAACATAACATAATAATTCGACCTTCTGCTTGTACCAATTGCCGACATAATTCAGAAAGTGTTGGTACTTGAAACCGAGGTTCTGAAATCACATCAATTTGATAATGTTGCAACTCAACTTTCAAACAATAAATATCTTGAGATGTAAAATCTTGATGATAAAACTTCTCTGCGAGCTTGCAAATATTATCCATGTTAAATGATTCAAAAGAATTTTTAGGATCCAAAGCAGTACTGAGAGATAAGAGTTCTACTCATATCTCATTAAATCTTGTATTTAACTCCATCAATAGGAAATCTATTGCTTTATTGAAAACATCAAAGTGGTAATGATGCTCAACTGTAGGATGCTCACGGCCACGGTAACGACCAACCATATATGAACTTTCAAAGTTAGGTATATAAATATCATTTCTTGAGCAAAAACTTTTCACTTCCTCAAGAAACCAAAGAATTCCCAAATATCACAGACATCCTTAGCTACAGAAACCAAAGTAAGCTGTAATCGGTGGGCAAAACAGTGGACATAATATGTGTATGGACAATCTCTGAGAAATAATGCTTGAAGTCCATTCCAAGCACCTCTCATATTACTAGCATCATCATACCCTTGGCCTCTCATGTTTTGAACTTGAAGGTTGTGACAAACAAGAACATTAAATATTTGATTTTTGAAATTCAATGAGGTAGTGTCACTAACACTTTTGATAGCAAAAAAACTGTTCTGTTAGAATTCCATCTTTGTTGACAAACCTCAAGATAATAACCATTTGCTCTCGTTTAGATTGATCTTGTGCTTCATCAACAAGAATACAAAAATTTGAATCTCCAACTTCCTGACAAATTATATGTCGTACTCTGTTGGCCATAATATTCAAAATCTCTTTTTGAATTTTAGGAGAACGGTATGTAGCATTTTTGAGAGCATTGCCAAGTACAACTTGTTCAATTTCTGTATTCATTCTTCCAAAAGCATCTACCATTTCAAGAAAATTCCCACGGTTCAATGAAGACGAAGATTTACTATGACCCCTAGAGGCACAACCTTGCAGTGCTAGCCATCGAACACTAATTATTGTGGTCTTTTGCCGCAAACGATTTTTCTGAACTTCTTCTCTAGATACGACATGCATCACCTTGTCAATATGTTGAGACAGTTTCATTAAATCTTCAACTCTTCTCCTATACATATTATGATGTGATGAATGTGTTGTACCAATATGAGTAAGAAATGCACAATCTTTTCCTTGGCTAACCCTCTTCCAACTATTAAATTCAACTGTAACCAATGACGAAATATTTGCTGGAGCATTGTCATTTAGAAACAAGAAGTAGTAAAAACAATATGCCATATCTATTGAAGGCGAATATTCTAACCAATTATAATGATTATACCAATGCTCCTGAAACCGACGTTTCTGCTTTCCACATTGTTTACTCGGATACTCCAAAAGTTTCGGTTGATAAGGCCCAGCCTTTAGATTAGCCCGTCTAATATGATCTCGTTCATTAACTAGATGTTCACATATTTGTTTTCTTTTTCCCAGATCTCTTTCCATACAAGTTGATGGTTCCAATTCATGATTAGAGGATGAAGGGAGTTCCATTTCAGGAGATGAGATTGGAAGAGGAGGCACAGTAGGAATTGAAATACCCTCAGATGGATCTCTTTTTTTTAAAAAAAGATAGCAACGTTTTTCTTTTCTTGGCTGAAGGTTATTCCATTTCAAAATCTAAAATTCCAAAAAATAAAATCAATAATCCAGTCAACTATCTAACAATTCAAAAATATTCAACATATTCAACATTTAACCAATCAACTATCAAACACCAAATCCAATCAATCATAATTCAACCCATTTTCCAATATAAACACAATTCAAGGTTCAAAAGACAAGCAAAGTACTTGTCCTACGTAGCTTGTTGCAACGTCAAATTGATTGTGACTTGGAGTTGGAGCAATAAAGAACAAGCCTAATATATAGTATCAACAAGACAACAACAAATGTTAAGCCACTAGTTTAAATTACATATTGTAGTTAATTGGAATTACATAGTGTAATTAATTGGAATGATATTCATATTCTTGTTTTGTCCAAAAAATATCAATTGAAAGTTGAAACTAAAAAAAATTGAAAATTACATAAACTACAAAAATTGGAACTAATGATACAAATTTGACTCGTAATATATACCACATTACCACCCAATTGATACAAATTCCACCGAAAAACTATGATCAATTTTATCAATCGATATATCTATCATAATTAAGAAGGTTTACATGGCCATTTTTATTTTATTTTTAAATTGTAGATCATCAATCGAATTTCAAGGCAGTAGGCACCAGATTCGTGTCACTATTCATATAATATGTCAAAATTTTCATCTTCACCATCAATAATAAAACAGCAAAATAGCTCAATATAAAAGATTCAAGCTCTGTATACTCTAGTTTCTTCAAAGCCTCATCTTCCAATTGGGTAAAATATTGAATCATTAGATGCTAATAAAAGATTTATGTGTTCTAATACTTTGAGTGGACGGAGATTTTATAAATTTCAATAAAATAAAAATAAAAATTACTTACCAAATGACGCGAAGAAAAGAGACGGAGAAGAAACCCACACAAAAATCGCTGCAACGTGAAGATGGATGCTGGATGAATGATTCACACACACACACTATATTAATTGGATTTGATCCATTTGGATTGGGCTTTATTTCATAAAAAAAATTTAATACAATTGGGCCTAATTTTTGGGCAACCCTGGGCTCAAACATTTGGGCTTTATTTCAATTTTTTTTTAATACAACTGGACCTAATTTATTTTTGGGCGCCCACACCCCACCCACCCCCCTCCCCCACCCAATTTCAAACTTCACTCCACCATCACAAATTTGTCTTGGGTTGTGCTAATTTAAATACAATACAGATCAAAATGTTGTATCTTCAAACCACAAGGCAAAAGTCTATTAGGTATCGATAAATGGTGCGGTAGAATTGACTATAATATCAAGTTTGATATTGCAGTATGGTGTAGTTATGTCTATTAGTATTTAGGCATAGCCTAATTCAACATTTTTACTTTGCTTGCCACAATCACAATATTGCAATCAAAATGTCAACCTTACAAGCAGAAACACGCAAATGGAAATACACTGAAATAGGCATATTTATGCAATAAGAAGTTTACCCTAGTTTCAAACTGCTGAAGTAGAACTCTCAATCTGTGTCTGAAATGATTTTTTTTAAAAAAAAATTTAACATCTTAGAATAAAAAATAAAAAGAAAAACATTCAAAACGTAAAAAGAAGACACTGATCGCAGTTTCTTTGGTAATAATCTTACATGGCTTGAAGCTTCCATGAATAAAACCTAAAATCGACCTTGCATCATGACTTGCGAAAATAACACAAAATTTAAACAGAGTAAGAAATCAAATTTGAAAAACTATGTTCCTTCAATATAATGTGAGTTCTTTTTTGAGTTGTAAAACAGAGAAAAATAAAAAAATATTTCATCTCAAAATTCCATAATCATGAAGTTAACCCAAAGAAAAATAACAAAAACAAAAAACTAAAGAAAACATTATTGTCCTTGCCCATGAACCCAAAAATTCCATATTTTCAATATTTCCACAGTTGTTGAATCATAAGACAGTACATCCAAAACAAACTTAAATAGAAAACCATAGAGAAAGAGAAATTGAAACTTGTGAAAGAACTTAAATTGAATTTCTTTTAGCACAAGATCCCCACACAAACAAAACAAATTTTACTAAATTAAGTAAAATTTGAAGTATCCGTTTGAAAAAGATTCTTTAATTTTAAAAAATACGTATTTCTTATAAATTAACTAAAAACAATTGCAAAATAAAAACTTTCTAAAGATTGCAAAGAAAAACGTAAATCCATCATCAATCTTTCATTCAGAACATATTATCCATTATTTTTCCTCTAAAAGGTCGCTATAAATTCCTACAAATTTCCACAAACCAAAAATATTGACAACAAAGTCGAATTATAACAAAATCCAATAAACAAAAATTTGTATACTACCAGAGAACTTATTCTTGTTGGTGGCAAGGGTGGACGAGGAACGAGTATCACGGTGATTGAGATGCTTTCCAGCGGTAGTGGGGGGTACGATGGCGGAGGGTTGTTCCTGTAGGTAGAAGGGAAAGACTTCTCCAAGTGCTTGTCCAACGCATTGTTGATTTTCCATCCAGTATCTCCCCTCCCTTCGATGAACCTCCACCCTTCAGAGAAAAACCTCAAACATTTTAGTAGGAAAAAAAAGGAAAAATATAGGAGACTAGATACAAGCGACGGAAGGAAGAGTAAATGGTTGCAGATGGTGAAGGAAGAGAGAAAATCTGGAGGGAGAGTAAATGGTTGCGATGGTGATAGAAGATTAAATGAATTGGATTGAAGAGACAAAGAGAAAATCCAATACGACGCCGTATTCGTCCTTGAGGACCATGGCTTGTGAATAGTAAATCCTTATTCGCTCTTATAATATCTTATAATATAGTTTAGATTAGAAACAAAAAAAAAAAAAAAAGTTAAATCAACAAAAAAAAAAAATTAAAAAATTGTAAATAAAGTCCTATAACTTTTAAAAAGTACAAAATTCGTCTCCACCCTCAACCCACCCCCATTTTGGTCTGATTCCGGAGCAAGTGGAGTTCCATGGTTGAAAATTTCTTCGAAGGAAATTTCATCGGAGGTGAGAGTTTCTACCTCTACACCACCGCCACCAAAATGAGGCCCAACGCCTTGAAAAATGAAATCTTGAAGTTTTCTCGAACAGAATGAGGGCCAATGCCTTTAAAAATAATTGCCTCTGCATAAAAACTTCAGGCTCTTTAAGAAAATTTGAAGGTGGATTTGGGACAAGACAAGGACAAATGGGATTCCTAAATTTAGAAGGTTTAAAGTATTTTCCAGAAGGTCATGAGCCAGAGAAAAAGACAGTACTTGATCTTGGAAGTGAACTTGTCTTGAAATGGAACATAATTTTCTTGTTTTCTTGTTTGGTAGCACTCTTTGTTGATCCATTCTTTTTCTATCTTCCTTCAGTGTTAAATAAAGGAAATTCATCATGTATGCAAACTGATTTGAATTTGGGAATAATTGTTACCTGTTTTCGAACGGTGCGGGATATATAATGGTGTCGGTGGTGTAGAGGTTGTGGTTATTGGTGAGATGAGTTAGGGTGGGATGAGGTGGTGTGGATTGAAAAAGAAGTTATTTTGTATTTTTTAAAAGTTATGGGACTTCATTTGCAATTTTCTTTTCTTTTTGTTGTTTTTAGCTTCTTCTTTTTTTGTTTATTTAAATGAGCGCAAATCCGTCAAAATCTGTCAATGAGAACGTGATTTGCAGTTAAATAAAAGATTGGGGATGTTTGGTGGTATAAAAATTGGTTGAGGAAAGATTAATAACAAACTGTAAAAGTTGGGGATCAAAAGTGCAAATTTTTCTATTTTAAATTGTTTAGGTTAAATAACCATATAAATCAACGGGAGAACTCATAACTAATTAAGAGATCTTGTGAAATTTGGGTGAAACAAAAAAATAAATTGTGAGAAACATTGCATTATTTGCACCTGTCGAAGTCTGAAGGTCCCAAAGAATGTAATTATGTGAAAGATAGCCCATGAATTTTATTTTAAGAATCCAATTTTGTGACAGGCCAACAAGACTCCATTTACACTTCTAGAGCGTATAAAGATTTGAAAGGTTTTATATATCCAAGGGGAACTGCCATTTCATCTGAAAAGCAAACATTTTTTGTACAAGAACATAAAGAGTATAGAAAGTTTTGCTAGTAAATATTGTCCGCATCTGGCATTTTGATTCTTGAAAGAGTGTTCTATCACATACATTTTGTACAAAAATTTGTTATATTTTCTTCAGTTTCTACAAAGACTCTTTCTTCCTATGATTACAAAAAACAATGTACAAAATTAATGTGTTGTATGACCAAATCCCTAATCCCTATCTCTATCTATTGCAATCTCCCATTTAGCATCATCATTAGATACTTGTGTTGTTAATGGACCAGTGACTGATGCATCATATCCTGTTTCTTGACTAATAATCACTGGTTTCATCATTCTACTTTTCAACTTTCCTCCAAGCAGTATTTGCTGTTGCACCACCAGTACCGAGGCGATGCTTCCAATATCCGTTGATGCTAACATGTCTCCGACCACCCCGAGTTCCGGGCACTCACTCCATGCACCAAGCCCCATTAGGATTTGTGATGCTTGGTGATTCCTTCCAACTATCATTAAATCAAAGTTATTTTCCAAGGCTCTAAGGGATGCTGTTAGACCTACCCCATCTTTCACAAGCTGTTCTTGGTATATGAAATTTTGGTTTCCATTGTGAGCTTGCCGAACGTCGTCTATGAGAATGTTATCTTGTTTCCTTTCTCTCGCGTTATCGTTTCCAAAAAGAAGATAACGAACAAGTGTTAGAGTGACATTGTTATGTCTCCCCATTCGTGCACCATAATAGAGCGACTCTGCATCATCTGGACCACCAATGTAGATGACAGCAACACGATAGATGGATTGAGTGTTGAGAATAGACAATGATCCGGTTAAATTTCCCCTGTCGACGAGAATGCCAACAGAACACGGGGCCTTTTCCAATACTTTGATGTTCATGGTCTGAATAGAGCGATTCACTAACCCAATAGAGCCATCAATTTCCCAGTGCTTGTGAAATGGTAGAATCACTATGGTAGCATTCTGGTCAAGTGCTACTCTACAGATGTCTTCGTGCATTGTTTCCGCGTGTGAGATGGCACTGAATGATTGGACAGTGACGCATCTTTCATTGCAAAGCTCGTATTGGCGCAAGGCATTTATTATATGGCTTGATTTAGAGTTGCTCGGCTGCAGGATTCTCGTGGATTGATGAGCAACGAGCAAGGGATTGGCTCGGCCTACTACCTCTTCAAGTAGGACTGCTATGACTGCAATTGGGCTTTCTTCCGTTGCATCAGAGGCTTCGAGTATGTTTATGATGGATGGTACACTATCTTGGTTTTGGAGGCAAACCAATATTCTGAGCTCAGCATCCCGTTTAGCGTGCTGAATCGTCCTCCTCTTAAGGGGAACCCGCTGTTTAGAAGGATCGTACATGAACTTTATTAATGGCGTTATGATCGCAGTAACTCCAATCAACGCTATAACACTAATGGAGAACTCTTGATCTGTCAGAAGCTGTCATTAAATCAGTATCATATCAGTTTAGAGATAAATCGATGTTGTCATTTACGAATAAACTTGATAAAAAAATAAGTGATTTTCATTCTTACCAGGCCATCCCTCCACAAGTTGTAAACAATCAGCTCGCAAACGCCTCTTGCATTCAACATGAGTCCAATCACGAAGGAGTCTTGAAAGTTTATGTGCAGATATCTAGAGGACAATATTACTGCTCCAATCTTGACTACGCAAGAAAACATGACTACAGATAACACAATCCATAATGATTGAAGGTGAATTTTGAAAATGTCCGTTTTCAGGCCACTTGTGGTCAGAAATATCGGATAGAATATCTTTCCTACCGGGATATCAAGTTTCGAAATCAGGGCCGTTCCCAAAGGTGGCCCTTCCGGCACCATCAAACCAAAGACTAATGGTCCAAGTACAAAATGCTGGCCAATTAGCTCACTGATCACTCCAATTGCAAGGACACATGTAAAAGTGCCAATGATGTAGTGCTCTCCCACAGATTTCCCATTTGGTATTCCTCTCAGAACTCTTAATAGCAGAGGCTTAATTATATACACCAAAGAAACCACGAATATAAATGCTGCCATAATTGCCACTACCGATTTGAGTGGATCGAAATTCGCCTGTAATATTGCAAGTAATATTACCACTAAGGTCATGCCAATTACATCACATAACATGGATGCTGATATGGCAATACGGCCTAAGTCACTGTTCGACATCTTGAGCTCAGTAAGTAGGCACGAAATATTTGGAAATGGCGTTAAACATTGTGACGCTGCAATGAAAGGTAGTGATTCGGCAAGAGTCCCATCCATAGGAACGTAATGCTTTAATACGAAAGCTAATGGCAAAGTAAGCGCCAATGTAATGAACATTGCTGAGATACCTAAGATGGCTGCCTGCCTTCCGGGTCGGACCATCATCATCGGATCTGCTTTTACGCCCATCGCGAAAAGGAAGAACATTAGACCGAATGTTGCTCCTGTTACAATAGTCGTGGAACCTCTTCGAGGAAATATTGTTCCTCCTATGGAACCTTTGCGTCCTAATAGTGAAGGGCCAAGCAATATTCCACCCTGGTTGCAAAGCAAATATTGTTAGATATATTTCGGGGTAATTTTACACTTTATAGCTATAACATATGCAAGAAGTGAATGTTTGTTATATAGTATTGGAGAAGATTCGACAGTATAATGAACAAGATTTTAGCTTCTTTTTCATTATTAACAGTATGCAATACTCCTTACCAAAATCTCAGAAAGGATCAATATGTTTTTGACAAAATGATGACAGATTGATTGCGAGTATTTGTTCTTGGGAAAGTGGAAGAATCTCAATTTGTCCAAAAAATAAAAACAATATTAGCCTTTTCCTTGGTTTTTCCTTGCATTAATATCACTGTATTCCGGTAATTTTGTATACCATTACATGAACAACAATATAAACAAAGCCTTTTCTCCACAAATTTAGAGTATGTTATATGAATCCCTTTTTCATCCATTCCGTTCGATTCATTGTTATTCGCAGCCATACATCTCACTAGTATTCTAATTGGTTCTACTGACATCTCATCAATCTTTTTCATCTACGCAGTATATGCACCAACTATTAGTAATTCCAGAATCCCTTAAAAAATGAAGATGAAATGAAAGAAAAAGTCAGTGCCATGCCATGAACCATGCAGGAAAGCTAAGAGAAGAATCCTTACAAAAATTTGAGTGACCATAGATGATTGTCCAAGAGGCCGGAGGCAGAAATCAATCACCATTGATGTAATAGAAATTAGTGAGAATTGCACTAAAATAAGAGGCACAGAATAATTTAAAGGATTTTTCTTTATCCATACACCAAAGGTTGCAATATTATCTGCATTTTGACAAACAATATACTCATTCCCTGCATCTCCCATTATATTCCAATCTGTATTTTCTGATGGAATCCCAGTTGATTTTTCACAGGGAAAGATGGATAAAAAGTGAAAAAGGAGTCGAAGAAAAACTCCAATAGTTTACTTTTTTTTCTAACAAGCATTTACACAAACACCTTAATAGCAGGTTTACCTCAAGTTTTGGTGGTTGTTATAGGATGGAGGAGAGAGTAACTGAAATATAGCCAACATTTTTAAGGTCAAAATATTATCGTGTTTCTAATATACCCTTCTACTGTGGAATTGCTCCTCTCTATCTCCCTCTTTCTCTCTCTGCGCTAAACATACTGCTGGAATTTCTATACAATCTATCTGGACTCGTGGGGAGGAGATGACCACCTTCTGAAGTGATGTCACCATGCTATTAACCTCCCAATAAGTGTGAGAGTCACATTTTGTATATTTTGAACCTCAAAAATAATGCTTTCCGATGCTTAAAAGCACACCAAATCATGTACTTATTCCACTATTTTTTAGGATCTCGAACTAGGGGGTGTCAAAATGTTGAAGATGGTTTCGACCAACTTGCCTTTATTCAGGCACCAAATCAGTTCGTAGACCTATCAATATGACTAGTTTACGAAAATAGTCTAATTTTATTAATTTGTAGATTAGATTAAAAAAAGAGAGACAATAATAAATCTTCTTAGATCCTTTTATATATATAATTTTTATTTTCAAAAAACAAATTACTGAATTGAGAGCCATATTACCTATGCATTTCAAATCTATAATGATGCATTTAAGTAAAAATTTGTTTTCCATGTGGATTCAAAATAATAAATCAATACAATCTGCTTAAAGTATGTGATGAAGGCAAGAAAAATACTAATACATTAAGTAAATATTGAATGTCTTGGAATGTCAACAATTTGGGAGTTACTCATTTTTGTTTCTGAAAAATACTTTTTGTTATTTTTCCATTTTCCACCGTGTTTATCTGTCAGTGGACGTAAAAGTAATAAATTTGTAGGAATGTGCATGTTCCACTTGAAGGCTTTGTTATTAGGATTTAGGTGATTTTGTATATTCGTTGGAGACCATGTCATGTCCGTTATTATTATGATATGATCATTGTCATTCTTGTATTTATAAGTACGAGGGCATATTTTGTACATATTTCGTGATGCATGTTATTATCAGGATATTTTCATTGTGATTACACGTTACATTAGATTTTTAGAAGATTTTAATAAAAGTTGATGAAATATAGAGTTGAAAAGGGAATAAAAGTCGTGTGTTCCATATAATGTACAGTTGAAAATGAATTTGACAATAAATGAGGTTTAGTACATGGTGGCCAAATAGGGGGTTTATATATTTACTTTTTATGTCATGTTTTATTTTAATTCATTTTTATTCCCCATTTGTATTTGTAGTTGGAAGTGAATGACCTTGTGCAAACGGAGCTTTTATGGTAAGACTGACCTATATAGCCATCGAAGATACTTTGAAGCTAATCTAATACTTGACCTGAACAAATCGAATGCGCCATCTTCATCCAAGAGACCACAATCCAAGTGCAGTAAGCACCGAAGAGTGTTAAGATTTTTTCAAAACTGGAACTCCGAGAACGATTTCCTTTCGTGTTATGTGGTTTGTGTTTGTTTCTAAGAAGGCTACAATTTGAACAAAGAAATGATGAAATTACTGAAAGACATCAAAACAAAGCAACAAGAATTAGTATATCAGTATTGTCACCTTCTGATACTGGCACAACATCAATACACAATGGGAATATCGAATGGTTGTTCTCACTCTTTTTCAGATTCAAATAGCACTGTAGGTTGTTCAAAAAATTTACTAGAGGCAGGTTGTTCCTCACCTTATACGTTGTCAATGTGACTCTCGAATGATCTATCTCCATTCCCAAAATTATTTTCTCGACAAGTTGGTTGTAAATGTAGTTTTGTGGGATCAAAATACTAGTCGTGTTGGAATCAATAAGAGTATGTTTGATAAAGATTTCTGTATATTATAAGTAGTGGGTCATACAAAATGTGTGGATAAAAGTTGTAAGTACGAAATGTGTGAATAAAAATAATATTAGACCATACTAACAAACATTTTCATACCATTTGCCCTTGTAACAGGAAAATAGGTATTTTTTTTTTGTTTATTCAACACACTATCACATCCTCAGTGTCACATACTCAGTGTGGTTGTCAAGCCTCCACCAGAAAAGGATGGAGGGTTCGGAAACTCCAACTAGATATAAATAAAGCATAAAATGTGACATCCAATCATTAAAGCTAAAGCAAACAAGGTCACAAGAGGTTAATGTCTTCTATTTATGCAAAACAAATATGTTGATGGTCACAATTAATCAAATTAATCATTGCTAAACAGATTGAACTGCAAGTATTAAGTTAGAGTCCACAGCCCAAGAACAAGGTCACAAGATTTATACTGGTCTCACGAAATATTAGTATCCGAACGCCATCATGGATTACGTGTATGGCTACATAAAGGGAGAGAATGTCACACTAATTTGACATTAGGTCACAATTAGTGGTCACATGCTGAAATTTTATAGAATTTTTTTTATCAGAATATAATTATGCATTGATCAAAAAATATTTGTACAAGTACATAGGTCATCCCAAGAGATCAAAAAGTGTTACAATAAAAAATACTATAGAATATTATCACCTTATCTCATTGACAATTAAAGGCCAAACTTTCTTTAAAAAAAAGGACAAAACGATGGTAAATGAAGGCCACAATAATTATTAAGACCCCGAAGTGTAGTTATTGTATCACGACATCAAAATTCAAAACTTACAGGTCATAGCAAGTTAACAATCACGATCACATGAAGAGAATTCTGGGTCCCACATCATATTAAATTAATCAAGAACCATTCACATAAATGTTCAAATTACAAAAGCCTACATTACACATTACAACACGCCACCTTAACCATCAAACTTGTATGTAATGATGGTATAATGGTAAATGAAGGACACACTAATTATCTAAAACCTCGAAATGTTGTTATCACGAATGTATAAAATTTTCTCTACTATTGAAATAAAAAAAGAATATATACATCTGTGTGTATCTACGTCTTCAATCTCCCCCATCAAACGAAACTTGTGACGTGTGATATTTAGGAATATTTAAAGAATTAATTAATTCAAATAACCGTAGCTCTAATGTGATATGTGATGTTTGAATTATGATCGTGACTCTTCTCTTAAGAACTCTTCTATCCCCCTTATTTATCCCCCTTATTATGTGACTCTATATCTAACTTATGATGATGTTCGATAGAAAATTTTTATGTGATTTGTACTAATATCATGTGATCCCTGTTGCATGACCGTGGATACTCCAATTTCAAATACGTGTGACCCGTATAATGTGAACCGTATTAGTATCTTACGACCTCTGTTGTGTGGTTGATAATGTGATGAGTGATTATTTTTATGATTTTTTTGTAATTTTAATATTTTGATAAACTTCTAGCATGCGACCATGAATTTCACTCATGACTTCTATTTATCGATGCTATAAACTTATTGTAAGTAATTTGTGGCCTATGTCATACTACTTCATGATGGTGAGTACTCACACAATTCAGAACAAAGATGGTTCTGGTGAGAGAAAATAGCTAATGAACGACATTGTAAAGATAGATTATGATGAGAGAAAATATAATTACAAATATATCACATTGTTGCCTTATAAACCCATTAAATTAGGCATCGTCGGTTACATAACAAAATCTTCTTAAAAATTATTTTTTCTATGACCTGATTTATGCAAGTTGTACAATGGTTTGTTATTTCTCAATATGTTACTTTTATTATTTATAGTTACCAATTTTTTTGTAGATTATTTTCATATCTCGGACTTAACATCTCGGATTGTATGTCTTTCATCATTTTGTATTTTTTAATTTGGTAAACGGTTTGGTGGTTTCAAACAATTTTTAATAATTGATACTTAAATCAAATCATTTTGAAGCGGTTTAGTTTGATTCAAATTAAAAATGTTGATAGGCCTACATGGATCTAAACCAACGATTTTGATTTTGGTTCGATTTGACAGTTTAACGTTTTTTTTCACCCCTAATGATAAATAAAGGAAATGTGCTTCAACGGTATTTAAGTCATTTGCCCATAAAATCTATTAAAGGAACTAAAGATATGATTGGTTGCCGTGGAAACTAGGTGCGGGTGCACCTAGATTTTTGGTACTCAAAAATGCTCAAACCCAAAGCTTAGTATAGCCACGAGCCCTATGCTCCTTCCACGTGTCCTATTGATCCCTTCTTGCTTTGCCAATATTTAAAAGATAATTTGTACTTTTGGTCTCTAATTTTTATAGTTTGTTACTAAACTACCATAAACCGATTTTATAGCACCGAATATCCTCAACCTTTTATTTAATTACAAATCACGTCCCCATTGACGATTTTTGACGAATTTGCCATACTATTTAGATAAACAAAAATAAAAAGGCTAAAAACAACAACAAAATGAAAGAAAATTTACAAATGAAGTCCAATAACTTTTAAAAAGTACAAAGTAACTTCTTCATCCACCAACTCCACCTCATCCCCACTCCAACTCATCCCACCATAGCCACAACCTCTACACAATTGCCACCGCCACTACACCACCACCCCAAACACCTACCCCACCAAAGGAGGAGGAGGAGGAGGAGGAGGGAAATCACCTTCTCCAAAAACCTACACCACCCAACAATCTCATCCTCATCTGCAACTCCACCGCCAGCTCCTCCACTCCACCACTACGTCTGTTCTTCTCTGCATACAATTTCCACCCTCCTCACTCTCTGGTTCTCCATTTAGAGTTTTTTATTCTTCCTGTTCCCATTTTTTGGTCATCAAACCGTGCCCACCTCCAAATCTTCCCAACTGTAGCCGTTGCTCTTGGGAATGTAATCTCATAAAGAACCCTCTCCACCTCCTCCGTGAATGTGGCTCCTCCACGCGCCACTGTGAAGACTTTCAGCCTGAATGCCAAGACGACGTAATTGGAGTTCTTGAAAATATCTTGAGAATAGGATTTGAAGTAGAGTGGGATGAAGACCTTTTTTGTGCCATTTTTTCATTCATTCTTTTCTAAATTTATTTGGCCAAATAGATAGTTGAAACAAAGAGCTTGTTGAAACCCATACTTTTCATCTGAAGAAGTTTCAAGTGGGATGTTGCATTTGATTGGCATCTAGTTTTCTTCTTGGAGAGCTCAAGTTAACTGTTTTAGATCTTCCACTGCTAAGAGTTTCCTCCCGGCTCGATTTTGTGCAATTTGCGTACATAAGACCTGCAAGAAGAACTTGGAATCAATTTTAGAACATGGTTGTGGTGTAGTGGCGGTAGTTGTGTCTGTGGTGTAGATGTGTGGTTATGGTGGGATGAGGTGAGGTTGGTGGAGGAAGAAGCTACTTTATACTTTTTAAAAATTATGGGAGATCATTTACAATTTTCTTTCATTTTTTATTGTTCCACCTTTTTTTTAATCTAAAGATGAGGGCAAATATGTCAAAATATGTCAATGGGGACTTGATTTGTAATTAAATGAAATATTGGAGATGTCGGTGCTATAAAAATTAATTGGTGGTAGATTAGTAACAAACTGTAAAGTTTGGTGACCAAAAGTACAAATTATCCATATTTAAAATACCCATATGAAAATTATACTCCACCTGTATCATTTATATAAGCTGATTTTCCTTATTTGATCGTCACAAATTATAGTTCATTTACCTTATTGAGAGTCTTTAATTTTTCATTTATTAATATACCCCATGTTGAATGTACTTTATTATCAACACAAATAAACTTGTACTTTTTCAAATATAGTGAGAATTGATAATATTTAAATAAAGATAAAATAAGAAAAATTCTTTGCAAAATTTGATTTTTCAATAACAGTTATTAAAATTTCTTAATCTGTGTGAAAAACGAAATCAACATATATAAATGGGATGGATGGAGTAAAATATTAGCTCAATCCAGAGTTTTGTTTACATTTTTTTGTTTCAATAAATTTAAGAGGAATTTAAGTTGAAAATGGTCATTTTAGATAAATATACCTCAAAACAATTACTTAGATTCTCATTATATCCTCTTCAAATCAAATTAAAAATCAGATATATTATTTCAACAAAATCAAATTTTGCTCCACCACACACTGTCTCGTGCCACCGCCTTCTCGCCACCATTCGCTACTAGTTAACCCACCCCAAGTAAGTTACTTTTTTTGATAGATTAATTTGGATTATAAAAGAACAAAAATTCAATAAGTTTTGTGCTAAATTAGTTTGATTTTTTAGATCTGAAAATATGTAGAATATAATTTCTTAAAAATCGTTAGAACATATTGTGTTCATAGATTAAAGTCTAAGAAGAATGTAGAAACAAAAAAGCAACAAAATGGGTTGAGCTGCTGTCGAAGGATAGCCTCAACTATCGAGAAAAGAAGAAGGAAAAAAATTATGTTGATCCATAATAAAAAATTAACTAAAAATTATAATTAAAGTCAACAATTAATTTTAACAATATATTTTATGGACCAACAACTTTTATTAATTTTTAAATATATATTTTATCAAATTTTTATCAAAATTTGCCAAAAAACTTTCTCGAACAAGCTCTTAGTAAAATATTTGGAGAGTTAAAAATAGAAAATATTAAAGAAAAAATAGGAATGAATTCCTCCTCCATCCTTTCCAACTTTGCATATAACATCGAACAAAAACATCTTTAACAAGTGAAATCAATTATTATTTTATTCATGAGCATTTTTAGAAGAGTTTTTTTTTTTTTTACTTTATTTTTCTTAAACTTTTTTTTAACCACACTACACATTTTACCAATTTTTTTCAAAATCTCATAAAAAATCACTTTTAAACTCTACCAATTAGAAACACTAATAGCATCTTTAGTACATGATATTGTAGTATTGAATAACATTAATAAAAATAAATTAACATATTATTATTATACTATCTAATTTTACTCACTAGATACCAAATATGCCCCCAGGCCCCCGAGGTTTTCTAAATTCAACTTTTTATTTTTGCTTTTTATTAATTTTTTGTACCAAAATTATTTAAAGAGTTATTGTAACACCTCAAAATTTTGCCATACTTTTATATTTAATTATACGAGCGAGATAAATTAAATTGACGTCAAATAATTAAATTAATTGAGGTCTAAAATTAGAAATGAAATTGAACTATTAAATCCAATTATGATAGTCTTCTTTTGACTTATTATTTTGTACCCATCATTTAATGGTTTTTCAACCTGAAAGATGCATTACTAAGTTAGTCATTAGTACTTCGAAACTTAATGAGAATCTACTCCGACGAGTAAAGAACATAATTCAAAAATAAGTTGAAAAGATAATTCCAAAGTGGGAATTATATGATAAAAAATTATATTATTAAATCATTTCTTGCAGTCATCTTTGACTTATTATTTTAAAATCATTGCTTAATAGTTTTTCAACTCGAAAGATGCATTACGGAATTTGTCATAAATACTTAAATAATGTACCAATAACATACATCGACGAATACACAACATGACTTGAAAATGAGCGGCAAGAGTTTACATCGAAATGATAATTAAAAGATAAAAAATATGATTATTAAATCCATTTCTAACAACTATTTTTTATTTTTATTTTGACTTCGTCGTTTAACAGTGTTCAATCTAAAAATGTGCTGCGAAGAAACCAAGCCAGTCAACCAAAAAAAAAAAAAAAACTCATGATTTCGTCACTATTTGCAATCTTCTTTAGCTTGTTATTTTGAATTCGCCGTTTAACAGTTTTCAATCTAAATACGAAAATTTGTGACTCCACCACTAACACGAGTATTAGAGTATTTGCTTAAATTTTCATTACATATGCATCTTCAACATCCAATTTTCATTAACTATAGCATGTTTGGCAAAGTTTAATTTTTTAAAAATTGATCAAATACATTTTTTGTCTACATGTTATATAAGATTCACAGCTTATAAGCGTTTAAAAAAATATAACCAAACAAGCACTTAATGGAAGAATACGTGAAAATACAAAAATCAAGAAATTTGAAATTTTAGAAATTTAAATTTGACAAATATCAAATGAAGAAATATTACTTATATTTGACATGTAATATTCATCAAAACTAACCAATACAAAATGCAAGATTTCAGTTTCTTTTTGTTTGTTAGGGAAAATAGCATTTTTGATTCACATTCTTTCAAAAACATGAAGAATATACTTCTAACTTTAAAAATAGTATTGAACATTCCTAATATTTGAAAAATAAGCATGGTAGGTAATTTATGATGAAATTAATGTCCCTTTTAAATAAACAAAAAATCAAAAGACGAAAAAAAAAGAATAAAAAAATAACTAAATATACTTCAAAAAATAAATAATAACAAAAAAGCAATCTACTTCATTCACCCAATATCATGGAACTCATCGCCCTAATAACCTCATCCTCTCATCCTACTGTGCAACTACTATTATTGATCTTTACTTTTCTCTCTTACAACCTCAAAATATCATAAAAAATTCAATCATTGATTAAAATTCCTTAATAAACATGAAGTGAGGGAGACAAAAAATTTCATCTTTTTCATTTAATCAGTCTTTATTTGCTCGAGTGTTTCTTGTGTCTTGGCTATCCAATTTGAAGCAAAAGACTAATTCAACAAAGATGAAAGAGAATGGTGGAATAGACTTTGTCTTAAAATTTGTCGTCGGATTCTACTGGGAGAGAGGGACGATTCTATTGTGCAGATAATGATGAATATTGGAGACTTTCGTCTGGGTCAGATGGAATTGAAGTTAGGAGGAGTATAGTTTACTTCAAATCCAAAACCCCAAAAATCTATCTGTTAGTTGGATTCAGATCTCCATTTGTGTCTTCTGGTGATTCTATTTTCTACTTATTTCATTTTACGTCAATTTGGTCTAAAAATGGCTCATGGAAAGAGT
Source organism: Forsythia suspensa (assembly GCA_023638005.1). NCBI lineage: Eukaryota > Viridiplantae > Streptophyta > Magnoliopsida > Lamiales > Oleaceae > Forsythia > Forsythia suspensa. The sequence goes on along the minus strand of CM042666.1, from coordinate 30,109,715 downwards.
TTAAACTTCTTTCATTCTTCGGAGCTCTTTTGTCCTTAATAAGAGAAAAAATTCACACAACTCATCAGCTGTTCACAAATTTTCAACTTTTCTAAAATGGGTTGCAATCGCAATCTTATATATGACACTAGACTTCACCATATTGCCATTTCTTTTCTGATTGTCTTAATTTAATGCTCGCCACAATTCAAAATATTCAATGCAGTAGGTAAACTGTTGGCAGGAGGGTTCCATATTATTGAGTGAAGAAAGAATATGTCATTTTTCATTATTCATCATTTTTGGGTATATTTGATTATTTTTTATTCTTCTTTTCCTTTTTTTTTATATTTTGTTTTTTTGTTTATTTAAAAGGAATGACAATTTCGTTATAAAAGACTTATCATGTCTATTTTTTTAAATGTTAAAATGTCAAGTGCTATTTTTAAGAGCTTGTTTGATTTCACTTAAAATTTTACTAAAAAACTAAAGTCAAAGTCAACAATTAATTTTAACAACTTATTTCATGGACCTACAACTTTTAACTACACATTTCATCAACTTTTATCATTTTTTACAAAAAATCTGATTTTAATCAAAATCAAACACACCCTTAAAAATTAAGAACATATCTCTTACGTTTTTAAAAAATTATGAAATAAATATGTTATTTTCCCTATTTGTTATAGCATTGATCAACCTACCAAACATTTGGAAAAATAAAAGGGTAAGTTGCAGCTAGTGTCCTCAACTTTTGACTTTATTTATACTTATATCCTCAATATTTAATTATTGACATCCATCACCTCAACTTTTTATATAATTAGCAGCTAATGCCATTTGTGACCAAAATACCCCTCAATCTTTTATATAATTTACAACCTTTTATATTATTATAATATAGTTGTTAATTTACATTAATTAATTAACAAATATTTTATACAAATATTGTATAATAGTGATTAACAATTGCAAATTAATTTACATTAATTATATTAATTAATTAACACTTGTAACAGCTAAGCGATTAATATATAAAAATATTTGAATCACTATTCTAAATAAATATATTATCCAGTTCAAATAAAATTTTATTCTATGTATTATTGTTATCAATAAATTTTGTATTTTCAATATTAAATATTGGAAACACTTATTAAATTTTAAATATAATGTGTCTAAGGTAAATTTTCATGTTTACAAAAAAAAAAATGATTTTTTGTTACCTACATTACATTATTAATTATACAATCTATCACAACGATAACTTGAAAAGGATTAAAATACAATATTATAAATACACCATGTGCAATGCACAACCCAAAAACTAATATTTTGAAAAGACTCGAGGGAGATTAGAATTATATAATTTTAAAAGATTTAAATATTTATAAATTGTTTTATGTTAATATAAACACCATAATTCAATTTAATAATGAATTAAAATCAATTTTTAATATGAAATAAACAAATATTTTATATAATAGTTAATTAATGTAAATTAATTAAAATGAATTTTAAAATAGTGATTCAAATATTTTATATATTAACCGCTTAGCTGTTACAATTGTTAATTAACTAATGTAAATTAATCAATATAATTAATGTAAATTAATTTACAACTATTAATCACTATTACACAATATTTGTATAAAATATTTGTTAATTAATTAATGTAAATTAACAATCTTATTATAATAGCATAAAAAGTTGTAAATTATATAAAAAGGTTTAGAGGTATTTTGATCACAAAGGGTATTGGCTGCTAATTATATGAAATGTTGAAATGATAGATGTCAAGAATTAAATATTGAGGATATAAGACAAATAAAGTCAAAGATTGAGTAACACTAACTCAGAAATTACCCAAATATATATATATATATATATATATATATATATATATATATAATATATATATAAACAAAAGAGCCAAAATATTTATTTTCCCGCCTAAATACTTTCTTATTTAAAATTTCTATTTTTTAGAGTTTCCATAAATGAATTTTTTAATAACATTAAATGTTCATTCTTAATCTTCGCATTTAATAAATTGCCTCATTTTGTAGTTTTTCAATTAGAGTCTCTCCATCTACCTTCTAATTTAGTTATCATTACAAAAACTAATTTAGTTTTATTATCATTACAAAATTAATTATCCATTGCGTTTTAATTTAATTATCTATATTTAAAATATTTACTTAATTAATCTTATATTTGTTTTAGTGCAAAAAAATGTATAGATTTTTCAATACTAATTAAGATTTAAGATATCGCATTTTCAAGATTATTTTCAAGATTATTATGAAAATAATCAATGCACATTGAAAGAAAAATAAGTCCAAGTCGATATTTTTAAAGTTTTGTTATTATTGCAAAAATTAATTTTCCAATGCATTTTAATTTAATTATCTATATTTTAAATACTTAAATAATTTAATTTAATTACTTAATAATTAATTAATCTTATCTTCATTTTTGTCAAAATATGCATGAGTTTTTCAATGCTAATTAAAATTTAAGAAATCACATTTAAACTATTACATTTAAACTTTTATCATAGTTTAAATGTGTTATTCAATTTTCATTAATTCTTACTTTATAACTTTTCAAAAAAAAAAAAAAAAAAACAACAACAACAACAAAAAGTAACATACATAAGAAAATAGCCAAACATGTTTCGAATAGATTGAATGGTTATAGGACTATTAGAAAAGTTGTACTAACTAAAACACTATTATGACACAATTTAAGAGACCACATTTAAAATATTGCATTTTCAAGATTATTATAGAAGACATCAATGCAAAGTGAAAAAAAAAAGTCAAAATTCATATTTTCAAAGGTTTGTTATCATTGTAAAAATTAATTTTTCAATACCTTTTAAATTTAATTATCTATATTTTAAATATCTAATTAATTTAATTTAATTAATTAATTATCTTCGTTTTGGTCAACGTATGCATGTTTTTAATACTAATTAAAATTTAGTGTTTGGTCAACTTGAAATGAATAAATAATAATTTTATTGAATTAATAATAGGTTGAAAATTATATAAAATACTTAATTTGAATTTTTACAAAGTAAAATAAAAATTTCCGTAGTCATCTTTTAATTGACAAATTACGCTCAATGAATAATAAATAAATAAATAATTAGTCAAATGACTTTTGATGTTAGTTATTATTCTTATTCATTTTAATTTGGAATTTTTAGTTTTTTTTTATTTTGCAATTTAAAAAAAGTTCAAGAATAAATGTGTTTCATTGGTTTTTGTTGTGGATAGTCTTTTACTTTTATAGGAGGAAGCTTTGTAGAAAAAAATTAAATATAAATATTGGATAAAAATATATAATTTTGTGTAATAAGAAAATAGAATAAATAAAGTTGTATTAGTAGTGTAGTCACTAGATTTCTAGAAAGTTTATTTACGGAGAAGATGGATGAAAGATAAATTATTTGTTCGAATGTAGAGTAATAGTAATTAAAATTTTAAAAAAAAATGCATGGATTTTTCAGAAGTGCCGTCAAAATTTTATTTTCCCGCTTAAATACTTTTATATTTAGAATTTCTATTTTTTTTTTCAGTTTCTATAAATAGATTTTTTTAATAGTATTAAATATTCATTCTTAATACTGCGTTTAATAGTCGTCCGATTTTGTAGTTTTTCAATTGGAGTCCTTCCATCTACTTTCTAATTTAGTTATCATTACAAAAACTAATTTAGTTTTGTTATCATTACAAAACTAATTATCTAACTCCCACGGTGAGAGTTTTTTACTTTTTGGAATTTAATTATCTTTTTTTAAAATATTTAATTAATTTAATTAATTAATTTTATCCAATGCGTTTTTAATTTAATTATCTATATTTAAAATATTTAATTAATTAATTTTATCTTTATTTTGGTACAAAAAAATAATGGATTTTTTATACTAATTAAAATTTAAGATATTGCATTTTCAAGATTATTTTATTATAACTAATTAACTTTTATAGATAATTATAGAAATTATTTTTTATGATTACACCTCCCGTGCATCGCACGGGTGCAACGCTAGTAAAAAATAAAATAGCACCATACACATTTATCCAACAAGCACGTGATATTGACAGCTCAAACCTATATCCATATTTAAAAATCCAACAGACACGTGACTTGCAAGTTGCAACTGCTCTTTATCCAAATCCAAATCCAAATCCAAATCCAAATTATATACAATAATACAATCGACATTATCCCAATATCAACTCAAACATATCAAAGTCACATTTCTTTGATTCTTTCAGGTCCTCCTCTCTCTCTTTAATACGCACTCTGTATGATTATACATGAACGTATTAAATGTATAAATGTGTATATTTAGTATTTACCGTGGTTTCTTTTGCAGAGTGCAGGAAGAATGGCGACATCAATGCTAAACCCTAACGCGCCGACATTTGTGCCGTCGGCGTTCCGTGCGGTGGAGGATTTTTCTGACAAGTGGTGGGACCTGATCCAATCCTCCACCTCATTTCGCGACTACTGGCTTCGAGAGTGCTTCTCCGATCCCCAAATTGGCCCTCATTATACTGAATCTCCCAATTTTTCCGTCCCTGATGATATTGACAGCTTCATTCTCGACGATGGCATCATTAACGGCACCGCTACCAAAGGCAAGTGTAGTGGAATGAAACTCCGAGTTGACTCGTTCATTGACTCAGTTCATGTGTTTTGTGTGTGCGCTTTGGTTCCTTGTTGACTCGGAGTGTTTATCTTGTGTCCACAGGGGAAGAGGGAAAGATGGATTTGGTGACGCTGGGGCTGTTGAAGTGGAGGAAGGTGCGTGGCGGAATAGATATGCCAAGGTACTGCGAGAAGGCGCCGAAGATCGTGAATGTGAAGGTGAGTCCGAGGCCGATTCAGCAGCCGCGTTAGAGTGAGTCGATATCTAGAAGTCACTGAGTTCGAGAAACACCGCTTTCGGATCTACTGTTTCTGTTCGACTTCCTTGTACTTACCCATCTTGACTTCTCTGTATTTTCTTTTCCCACTTTTTGTGTATGATTCTGTAATTAAGAAATAATGTGTTCATTAAATAAAGGAAAATAAAAAAGTTCATCGAAATTTGCCTTCAATTTGCTTTATATCCTTCTGAGTTTTGATGTTGTGATATTTGAAACAACCTTGCTTTTTTTTAGTTGTCTCATTGCCGATGAGCACAAGTTTATATTTTTGGGATATACACAAAATATACATCAATGATCAACCACTTTAAGTCGTTCCCTTTAATTTATGCATTTGGTAATGTTGAAATTATTTTTTAAATGCTTATATATTGTAATTCATAATAACTCGAGCAGTGACTCTTATAAAATTTGTGAATAAAAAGTATGTTTAATCAATTTAACAAACTTAAATTATAATTTAAACTTAGCCAATCTTCAAGAACTCTTGAGAAATGGAATGATGAAATGAGTTGATTTGATCGTAATCAATATATCATATCCAAAATTTCATTAAGTAGTCTTCAATAAACATAGTGCACAAAAAATCCTTTTAGAGGATGTAATGAGACAATCAAAACCAATCAAACAGAAAGTAGTATTTCATAGGGACTATAGTTTAGTCTGTAACTCTGTATCATCAATCTGCTCTGTTACAATGAGTTCACAGTTCATAATTGAGCAAATCCATCTCTGATGCAGGTATGGCTTTCAAGTATAGAGTAGGAATGGCATGGCAGTCTAGTTTGGAATATGATTTGCTGAATTTTCATCCCATATACTTGCTTGTTTCCCAATCTTGTGAAGAACCCTGATGACCTCTTCAGTTGTCACATTTCCAGTTACAGTGACCTTGTTTAATTTTGTGTCAATATCATATGTTTCAATATCTGCATCCACCAACAACATACATTAACTTTTTGGGATGTTATAATTTATAAACAAGCTGTTTTATTAAACGACTTTATTCAAAAAGTTTAAGTTGTTAGAGAGAGCATCCGAGCCTCTTCACATACCTAGGTCTTTTTTATTGAAAGCCTTATGCTAATAATAATTTTCTTTAAGTGGGAGCGAGATGTGAACTAATATTGTTACTAGTTGATACCATATAGATTCGTCTTATCTAAAAGTTTAAACTTTTACGAAGACGAGTTTATTTTAGATTTTGTCTTCAATATAGTCTGAGACAGGAATTTTCTGAAAGGAAATCTGAACAGTACCTTCAATCTTCTTGATGGTCTTCAAGATTTTCTTGATGCATTCGTCACAGTGTAAGCCTACCTTCAACTCCACTACCTAATTACACACAAATATTAGCATAAACTGTGACCACAGGAAATAATTTCGTGTAAATTTATTGAGAATGAGACTTTGTCGTTTGTTAAATGACAATTGTATAATAATATATAGTTTTGAGGAACTTACATTGGTCATATTCACTTTTTGAATATGAACTGCTTGTGATGATAAATAGTAATTCTGAAACAAAACAAATTAGCCGGTGAAAACAATGTTGACTGGAAACGGAACCAGATATCTGAAAATGATAGGCATGTTCTTACCTTTACAGCTTTACTTGACCTGATAAACCCGCTGACGAAGTCGATTTTCAAGTTCTTGATAGTTGCAGGTTTTCTTGATTACTAGTTGGAGAAGTTGAAGTTGTTGCAGTGGTGAATGATTGGGTTTGGGTGAAATTTATTGCATTTAAACATAAAAAGTTGTGGGGAGGGTATATGATTCTTCCTATATATCTGATTAGAATTTTACTTTGTCAAAAGCTCCTTTTAACTCACTTTACTTGACTTGAGGCACATTATCATCCGTTGGAGGTGGAAATGTTGATGACAGGTTTTAATGGGACAATAAAATTAAGGGCAGGCATTGTCCCCTTGTAATGAAAGCTCCTTTAACTTTCTTTTGTTGACTTTGTGAGACCTAAAATTTAGCTGTTGTCAAATGCGACAAGAAAAGGGCACTAGAAAGAGGCCCTACCTATTTTAGGCTCAAATTTTGAATCTTTTTGGATAGAAGCTCTGTCCATTATGTTGGCCTAGTCATGACCCAATTTCAGCCCACTTTGTCTACCCCATCATTGCCGAGAATACTAGGCCATTGAATGAAATATACTGTATCATCTTAAAATTCTAGAGAGTAAAATATCCCTACAAATGTATTTATCGAATACTGGATATTTATAATTTTTTTCTTTACTATTTTTTTGTTAATTAATAATTTTAAAAATTAATTAATAGAAATCTTTTAAATTAAGTGATCAATAAAAAATTACCAAATTTATAGTGTATTATCTCTTATTTCAATTCACATTATCATCTCATTTGATTTTCTGTTGATTATTGTAAATTTCACATAATCTTATAATTTCTTTTACTATAATTATAGAAAGAGATAAATCCTACACAAAAAGTTGATTATTGGAATGTAAAGTTCACATTTCTTAATTCGCTTATTTTTGTGTTATAATATTTCAAATGTTTTCTAAATATTTTTTTTTTTATCTCATTTTGCATTTTCTTAGGTTTGTTATGATGATAGTTACTTGCAATGGTAGCAAGATACAAAATCAAGATTAATTAGGTGTTCTTTCTCTACCCTCAAGCGGTACAAATATAATAAAAAATAAGTCACTAAACACTAGAAGAAGAAACTAACAATCTCTGTTTTGATACTAATTTTTGCTACTATACATTGTTAAGACATTCACATAGATTGCATTGTGTGCCGTTAATGCTATCGAATAATGCTATATTAGTATAGACAATCTTTTATATTTAATCCAGTTCCAATCTACAGCATCAGATTCCGAATTGGGATTATTGGATAGTGCGGATGAATTACAGCATATTTGTTGAACAACAAGCCCCTTTTCTTTTTGGAATGGTATGCTGTCATATGATTGTGATTTTGTTGAACAAAATTTGATTTTGAATTCTAATTTAGATGATATTAGATAACAACATAATGAAGATAATGAAATGACCGAGTAGATAATTTGGATAGCAATATTATTAAAATTAAGGTTTCGTTAAAAACCCAATACTTTCCAATTATTTGGTTTGTTGTGAGTACTTTTTAATTTTTTTTAAAGTCCAATAAATTTTAATTTCTAGTGAGCAATTAGTTTATATATATATATGTAATTTTTTTATTCAAGTCCGACAGGAGTTTGAGCTCACATGTGTACATGGTATTCGAATGAGGTGTACAGTGCTCGTGGTGTTTTCATGGTGCACTATGCATAAACACTTTGATACAGGGATGAGTATTTTAATCGGAACTGAACTTTTTAAACTGGAAACTTGTTTGATTCTAAAAAACTAAATTAAGAATCGGAAACTGACTAAGTCCGAGTCGGTTTTTAGTTCTTGAACTAGAACCGCGAGTACCTGATTGGAACCGAATTTATTATTTTTTATAAATTTTTTATTTTTCATAATTTATTTACCACCTAAACTCAATAACCCATAATCTAACGCCACGACACTAAAAATAAGAGTCCAACTGTCCAAGACCAAAACAACCAAAACCAAAAATACAAAACCTACAACTATTAAACTCAAACTCAATTGACCAAATTCTAATTACCCAAATTTCAATATCTCAATCGTTATTTGCTCAAATACTTAATACAAACATTTTCGTTTGTCTTGTACTTTTGCTCATCTCTCTCTCGTTCAATACAAGTGAGACGGCAAAGGTGAAACCCTCTTAACCGAAACGAAACTTCAATTTTGAGAGATAATTTTCTTTTATCTAACTCTAATTTATGAGTTTACAATTTTGGTGTCTATTCTTCCCGTCAATGTTTTTATCTTTTAGAAATTGTTTTAATATCTAACGTAATTTAATGTTAATGGATTTAAATTTTTTTATTTATTTCAAAACATTTTGTTAACTCACGATTTTAAAAGAAATATTATGAGTAAAATCGAACCCGAACTCGAACCGATAGTTCTGGTTTCAAAAATTACATGGGCCCAAATGGTTCCATTTACAAAATACCCGAACTATAATAGGTGGTTTCGGATATTGAAATACTAAGACCAACTCACTGGACGCCGATGCCTACTTTGATATTTTAAATTAGTGTTTCACTTGTTTATCAATAGTGTTAATTTTATTTTGCTATCATGATTGAAATTGAACAGTCTAGATTTAATTTGATTGATCATGCAATGTTAACAGATATTATGGCTACATTTTGTTAATTCAATTGAAATTTAAACCGAACTTTTTAACAAACTTTTATATTTCTTTCTTCTTTGAGAATAGGAAAATGCTTGTTGAACGACAAATTGAACCATCGTTGTCAAAATATCAATTTTGTCATTTGAAAAGACATAAACAAAGAATTTGAATTATATCTTTTCAAATGACAAATTTGACATTTTGACAATAGTAGTCCAACTTTTAGTCCAACTTGATGTTCAAGTAGCATTTTCCGAATAAGATAGGAGTTAGTTTGATTTCAATTAAAATTTTGCTAAAATATTAAAGTTAAAATCAACATTTAATTTTAATCATATATTTTATGGAACTCACAAATTTTTACAATTTTTCGATTATATATTTAATCAACTTTTACAACCAAAAAAAAAAAAAAAAATCAAATTTTAATCAAAATCAAACACACCTTAAAATGTTCGAACTAACATCTTTCAAAGAATAATAAACAAACTTGACTTGAATGCAATGTTTCCAAAAAATGGAAGAAAATAACAAAACTTTTTCTTCATAATTGTCATATCTACTTTTAAATTTTTATCTATACTTTTTATAGGACTACTGCTTGTAATCTTAAAAATTAAAAAAAAAAAAAATCAAACTTCAATAGCTGAAAGTGATTTTTCTAGTCTAAAATATAGTCAATTTATCACAACCATTATGAACTTCATTACCTCATGAAAAGCTATTGAAATCGGAATTAATTAATGAGTAATGCTATCTAGTAGTATTCTTAATTATCACATTCTAAGAAAAATTTCATCATAACACCTAGAGTTTCAAACAACGATTTGAAATTTGTTGTCGAATTTACTGTTCCCACAATACAATATTTTTGACATCTCAATATATCACCTCTTCTTACAAATGAAAAATATCAAAATATAACGTGCTATAGTGTCCAAAAATGCGACGACATGTCGTCATCTTCACGTCTGTTAAGAAGAGGTGATATGATAATTTGTCAAAAATAATTTTGGGGACAGCCAATGACACATCAAGTTCAGGATAATCTGATCTGGACTCCCAAACGACACATTGAAATACATTCTTGTACTATATCCATCCATTTGCTGCTCTCATGTTGCAAACAATAGACAACATAACTATATTAATCTTTCTTCTCTCATTCGTTCTATTTATTGCATTATTAACTACTACACCATCTAAAACAACGAAATCCTCAACAACGCAATTGATAAAAAATTTTGTACTAAGTGATGGTGCAGGATTCTTTGGGAGGAAATCTTCAATAAGCAGGGCAGCTAAAGTTACAAAACTAAACCAACATTCTTAGCCAAATTGTATGCTGCAGAGTACGCACACAGCATTGAAAATTTTGTCTACTTTTGAGACTTCAATTCCTAGGTCCACTGATATGAGGGAAGATGGATCACCATCCACTAACTATTCCTTCCCGCAAATAAGATAAGAATAGCATGTTTGGTAGGCATAATTGGACAATAATGCACGGTATTAAGAAAGAGAGAGAAATAAAAAGTTTAACTTTTTCAACTTCTACATACTAAACATGCAGGAAATGCCTAGGAGGATATCTCGTATCCCAAATCTAGTGCTTTATTATAGGAACAAAGATATTCTGTTTCAGAGAAGGTGAAGTTTAGGAGATATACTGAAATATAGAGAAGAGGGGCTTAATTAAAATGCAATTATACGAAACCTACATTCAAGAAACGAAAATCTAGATACGAGAACTTTACGTGTTATAAGTGAATTAAACCAGAGATCATATGAAAACTTGTGCTCTAATAACATATATTCAAAAGCCATAGAAGGAAAACCACAAAGTATGACTTACATATGAATATATAATTTCAGGTATCCAAATTACCAATCACAGTAATTTCAAAATTGTATGGTGCTAAAACATTTATCTTTGTATTATTGAAGAAACTTACATATGAATTTATAATTTAAAGTATCCAAATTACAAATCACAGTAATTTCAAAATTGTATGGTGCTAAAACATTTATCTTTGTATTACTGAAGAAACGGGCGGTGTCAATGTTTTGTCTTTACCTCGTGTACTAGATTCTTCTTCAGTTAAAGAAAGCTGCCTGCCTGGACTGTAGTATTCCTCCAAGAACCGGGTGGGACACGAAGAAGAAGCTTTCGCAAAATGTAACGGGGACAAGCTGTTCCCAAGAGGGGAACCCAGACTGGATCTGAATTGAAGTTCTCCATCTTCCCGAGGCAAAGGCGATATTGGAAACTGTTCGTCATTTTTCCTGTAAAACTTATCTTCCACAATATCGTAAGAATTCCCTGTCCTGACTTCCTGAGCTAGAGAGCACCAACAGCAGAAAAGCCACATGGCACAATCGGTGACAGCTGGTTTACCACAACAAAAATTATACGAAGGCAAATTAAATCTCTTCCTCATCTGAATCCTCCAAAAGCCACCATAGAGTAACCCAAATACACAAAGAAAAATCCCGGTCAGCCCTAATGCCACCCTGACAGCTTCATTATCAATATTAATAGCAGCCAGATTGAAAATCCAAAATGGAGCCATACAAAATAGAAGAAAAGTCGCAATATGAACATACATGTTACCAAACCCAAGTCTCTCCATATTCCATCCAAAAACACAGAAGCTACAAAATAACGAGAGATAAGCTAAAGAAATATCATCCCAAAAATCAAGAATACCTCCACTCCACTGAGGACTAGTCTCAACTGTTCTTCCATCATCTCTCAATGCAAATGAAAATCTCTTTTCAAATGATATTCTTCTTGAATGATCCGGCTGGCTACTTACATCAGTAGTAACCTGAACTTGTGCTTCTTCATCCATCTCAGTCTCGTAGTCTTTCCCGAGAGGACTGAGCATGGTGTAAATGCCAGCAATTGCAGGGGCAGCAATTGCAACGGTGATACATATTCCAACCCCAATAGGAGGTCGTTTGGATCTTTTGTATCCCAAGTTAAGACCGCACAATGCATATTGAGCAAAACAGTTAATGTTGAGCAGAATCACAACCACCATCATGTGCGCCCATTCATTCGGTTTATAGGTTTCATTCTTGCAGTAATTTTTTCTGAGTTTCAAAATGTCTTGTGGCCTCCATCTCAATAGTAATGCAAGGTGATATATGCGTTTTGGGTGTTGGTATAGACAAATAAGTGTGAAAAGTGCATTGAGGATTTGATTATTGACTTCAAACCAAGCATCTCGTTGCGACTTTTTCGGGAGGGCATGGTTCAACATCCCAGTCATGACCATGAATAGAATTGCACCAGAAACAGCAACAATGATAATCCAGATAAAAAGAGCCAAATTCATGGGATCCCTTATCCATTCTTTGCAAAGTTTCCAAAGAGAACTCCAATCCATTTTTCGAGAAAATATCCTATTAAAGCGTTCACGAATATGAAGACTACTAGAAGAAGGAATAGTGCATGAAACTTCATCCCTCTCCTCAGGAATGCACTGACATCTTGCCGATGGTGAAGCCGAATTACCAGATTTAAGAAACCTTAGCTTTCTGGTAAGATAAGAAGAACCATCACTAAACCCGTTTTCTGAACTCTCATTTATAAGACCCCTTTGAGACGTTGAGACGTGTAGAGGAATTCGGCCCTTGACTTTATCACCATTAGGTTCCTCACCCCCAGCATTGTTCTCACCATTATCACTTGAAACCATACTGGTTTTTTCGGAAATGTCTTGTGCTCGGATATTGTTGAACTTAAATTTTAGAAAACCACTGTCATTCTTTCCTTCCCTTAACCATGCCAATTAAATTACATAGAGCTGTAGATTGGGAAAAACAATGCCAATCAATCATTTTAACCAAAAACATTAATCAATCATGGCGTGTTATTAAAAAAATAACGTGTTTTCTTAAATTATGTGCTCAAAACATTCGAAATCCAGAAAAATGCTTGGGAATCTTTCTCGAAATCCCAGAAAATGCATAAAGAAAAGGAGAGGGAGAAATCTACAACGCCCATAATCATTTCTCCTATTTAATAAACAAAGCAGAAATTTATACAAACAATATTCTGTTTAATTCCAAAATATAGATTAAACAAAGTACAAATAAGAGAAACAGATAAAAGTAAAGATTAAACCAAACAAAATCAGTGCCAAAAATTGGTATAAGTAATGAAATTTAGCGACTCCGTCTCCATGTATGCAGTAGCAACAAGATTAAATTCTTGATTAGATCAAAATACACCGTAAAGCAAAGTTCAAATTAATTCCAAACATTCAGAAAAAATTAAGGAAATAAACAGACAATGTAAAGAGCAAAGTAAGAAAAAAAGAAAATTCGAAAATGGTAAATAGAAACTCACCAATCAAGTGGGTTTGAAGAATTTTGAGCAAAGATTTTCTCGTTCATTAACCAAAGTGGTCTGACGCTCTTTCTTTCTTTTGTCTTTCCTTTTTCAAAAAATAAAATTATATCGTCGAGAGATGAAAATCGTTAGAAACAGCACAAATGAAAGAAAAAATAAATATATTTTATGTTCAAACTTCAAAAGGAAGTGGCCAAGAAAACGGGGACAGCAGAAAGAGAATCCAAAATTTGGGTGTCCTTTTGTCCTTTCACTTTTTTCTTTTTTGAGATAATTGCATCAAAGGTCACAACGTTTCCAAATCGTTCGGATATACCCTAATCTAAAAAATAGTATCACATATTCCCAACGTATGAAAAAATTGGTGTGGTAGGTCATTTATGACCAAATTGTCATTTTTTAAATAAACAAAAAAATAAAAAACAAGAAGAAAAATATAATTGAAAACTAACCATATGTACCCAAAAAAAAAAAGTAAAAATGTAAAAAAATGTAAAAAATAAAAAGTTTTTCTCCAAAAAGTCCTAAAATTTTATTTGTACCAAATTCACCAGAAAACACTACAAACTCACCAAAAAAACTACCCATTTTCTTCTGGTAGGGTCTCTTATTTCGGCGGCTCATTTATCCCATGGCCACTGTCGGACGCCCTTGAACTTTCGAGCACCACCACTCGCCGCCTTCGCCCTCCCTCGCCCTCTTCAACTTCATTGACTTAAAGCTCACTTTACCTAAAGCCATTGACATAGGGTTTTCGGTTTTTCGATCTTGATTACTTGAATGTATTTCTAAACGCATCGTCATCTTCATCGCCAGAGGAGTCATTGCATCTGGGTCGATTACCATTATCCGAAGAGTTCTATGAACATTAGATTCTCATTTGTTTTGGGAGGAATTTTGGGGTTTAGATTTGAGGTTTTAGTGATTTTTTAGTAATACTTGATTCTCGGTGTATTTTTGGCCATATAATATACTATTATCCATTGACATCTTCAAGATTCAAACTCTCGCATTCTCTTGTTTTTGGCGAATTTGGTACAAATAAAATTTTAAGACTTTTTAGAAAAGATGACCTATTTGTTACTTTTTATTTTTTTGGGGTATATTTTTTACTTTTTATTTTTTTGAGTACATATGATTAGCTTTTAGTTATGTTTTTCTTTTTTCTTTTTTTTGTTTATTTAAAGAAAATGACAATTTGGTTATAAATGACCTACCACGTCAAATTTTTCATACGTTGGGATGTGTAGTGATAATTTTTTTTTTTATTAGGAGCATATCTCAACGATTTTAAAACATTATGGACTTTTGATGCAATTATCTCTTCTTTTTTCTGGTCCTTTCAGACACCATAAAAAGAAAAAAAAATGATTATAAATAATTTCATAACTATACAGTACAAATGTACAATCAAGATTTGTGTATATGCACTTGCAGTGTGTATTATATAAACAAAAGGCTTTTGTAGTTTTGTTTGTCCATTTATTTTCATTATTTTCTGTTCTCAGTTTTGGGTTTCTTTGGTGGAAACGTGAAATGGTTAAAAAGGGTCTGTAGCTTACTAATGAGGGGAAGAATATTTGCAGTGGCCAACTCAAAAGAGGCTTCACCTAGTGGTGGTACACCACCACCAACACCCCGTGGGTATTGATGGTTGATTGATTGTGAGTTTCAAATTGAAAAGATGCTGCCAAGTGTTTCAAATGTATGGGACATAAAGCAAAAGCCAAATGGAGTTTTCTGGTTGGATAGAGCGAGTCAAATGATACTTTGGTATCCCATTTGAAACTCATATTTTAAGTGCCAAAGTGGTTGGGTGTTCTAGTTATTTGATTAGATTGAAAAAGAAAATATATGTAAAATATTTACATATCATATATAATTTAACGTGGTTGGGTGTTCTAGTTATTTGATTAGATTGAAAAGAAGATATATGTAAAATACTTACATATCATATATAATTTAACTAACCAAATTATATTCCAAATTCAACTTTACATTTCATACAAACATCAAGAGAGATCAAAACTAGCAAGCAACTCGACTAACGCTGTGTATCCAAACATGTATCCAACTCGACATTGCCAGATTGCCTATGATTTAGTGGGCAAGCAAGTATTTGCACATCGAACTGACAGAAATTTTATATAAGTAGTACTTATTAAAATTAGTATGTTTTGAGGAAATTATAAGGACAATAGCATTGAAAAATTGCAGAAAATTGTTAAAAATTACTGCAGTTCAATTACAAACTCGTGTTTACAGATGCAATCATATTCACTCCAATAAAAAAATGCCGTAGTAATACACACACAAAAACGAGTAATAATGCATAATGACACAATGAACGATTACAAAGTCACCATTAGAACAAAATGCAGGTCAAGAAAATTAGATTTAGGTAAGATCATCCTCCTCTAGCTCTTTAGCCTTCAATGCTTCCTTAACTCTCAGTAGAAGAGACGTCTTCCACGCATCCTAAGAGCACAGTACAAGGGGAAGGAAAAAGGTAAGCGATGTAATGATACTACACAAAAAGAAAAACTTAATTTGGACAAGATAGTAATAAAAAATTCAATTTTGAACTCATCAATTAAGTGAGGTCAATTATTAAATTCTTTGATACAGAATCAAACAGAGTTCTCCCATAAACTAATTTTGATAGCCAAACCATTACGAATTTCTACAGATCTTAGTTCCTTTCTCTAACCTCTTGGTGGCAAGCATTTCAAGACTACCAACTCAAAAGCAGATATTTCATAAGCTTCAATTTCTTCAAGCAAAACAATATCGTGTCTAAGAGGAGATAGATATTGAGTGCGGATAAACCATAATGAAAAATTAGCATGGTTGCAAAGGATTGATTTTATTGGATTTCCCACTAATAATTTCAGTTGAAAATGTTGAAATAACATAATGAAATGAAAATATGTAAATTTACAGGCAACTATAAACCTATAAAACTGAACCTCGAAAGATATGCATATAGAAAAATCATATTTGAGAATCGTTGTTGAAGTCAGCCTTTTCTTTTCTCTACCTTCTATTTTCATCACTTCCATGCACCCTTCCCCCAGAAGAGAATAAAAATCTAGAAAGGAAAACTGACTGCAATTAAAAAAAATAGAGCACTGATATCTAGTTCAAGAGACAAGTATGTTCTTCTCACTGAATGCTATTTATAACCCGTGAAGATCTCGGAATCTTGTGAGATCATCGACTACAATAGATGTGAGATACAAGAAACAAACTGATTTTGAGGTTTGTAACTACTAGAGTTGGAGAAATGGTTGTTTTACTTTTAATATACAGCCTAGATATATTAAGCCATGCACCCAATGCTTCACATTGAAGTAAGTTGAACTAGATGTCCATGACAATATGCACCAGCTGCTTTCAAATTCATGACGTAGTATTAAGAAGTCAATTTCCATATATATATATATATATTAAATGGCATAGCTTAATTACCAGTTGGGTCATGCTATCAAATTCCTTGACAGCATCGGTGAACTTGGCAATATCTTCCTCATCAAATGCGGCAGCTAGATCCTGTGATCAGCACACATATAAAGGTTAAAGATACAATTTATAAACTTCAGCTGTTATTTTTGGAGGTACCAAAAGTGAGGATACACAAGAAAGATTATTGAAAACCATATAAAGATAAAAGATTTCAAACTTGTTCAATAGCAGTAAAATAGAAAGCAAGAACAAAATGAGATGAGAAGTACAAACAAATATGAAATGTTTATTTGATATAACTTGATACACATTCTCCTCAAGATGGAAGATACAGAGGGAAAAAAGATAAGAAATGGCAAAAGTAAGAGATATATTTGTGAAGTACAACATACCGCAAGCAATTTGTACTCGCGTGTTCCTGAAAATGTTGGATCCAATTCCTACAAAATGAAATATACATTCATATCCTCAGCACGTACATAAAAAATGGCGTAGAATTCCATATCTGGACAAAAACAACACTAATACCTGGTATCGCTCTAGAGCATTGTTGATAGCAACAACATCACCCTTACAGAGTTGGCAAATGCCCGCATTAAGAAGATGACCTTTAACTCCGTACTTCAACAAGTTATTATTGAGTGCCTGTCGCGCTATCTCTTCATATATCTCAACTGCTATCTGATATCTAAGAAATGTTGACAAATTATTTATTTTAGTGGACTTCCAAACTTCTTCCAACATGATACATCACACACTAATGAAACTTCAACTTAATCAGAGTTTCAGATTAGGTGAGCATTTTTCTAATAAACATTTGGGATTCTTTTCCTCTGCTTGTTTAACTAAAGTAAGATAGTCATAATTATGTATGATTATATGTATTGGCAGGTCCACACGTGCAATAGTTTTTCATTTAAGTTTACTAAATAAATTCATAATGCGAGGATAGCAAAAAATTAAGTGTTAATTACACTAATGGTCCCAATTCTTTTAGGTTTGATAACGATTTCATACCCGTTCTTTTTTTTTTTATTTTTAGCAGATATCATCCACATTCTTCCATTTATACTCACATATGGTCTCCAAATCACTATTTTTCACTATTTTAACAATTCTTGGACAATTTTACCCCTTGACTTAAATAAATTAAAATGATGGAAAAAAAATACGATGAAAATATTGCAATTAGACCCTTAACCTTTTCAAAAGTACAAATAAATCCTAAACTATTTTATTTTATTAAAATAAGTGTTCTTCCCAACTAAAAAAGAATCACCCTCACCCCCACAATCTGTTTGCATTCAATCTTTTTGGGTAAAAACAAAATAAAGGAAAAAAAAACACCTAGCCTCTCCAATCCCTCTCCCACCACCAAACTAGCGCCACGCTGCCACCCATACCCAAATTTTCGACCAAGCACTGCTTTTTCAGCCATTTGCGTCGCCGCCTCCCAACCACGGATCATCCCACCATTCGCGACTGTAGATTCTCGACACCTTTACCATTTGTCCCAAATGCCACCACAACTAGAGAAAAGGGTCTCCATTCAATTTTTCAACTGCTTGAAAATGATAAAATTCCTTGTTCCCACCTTCCCGGGTATTCTTTCCGTGAAATCCCTTTGCCTTTTCTCCTATTCTATAGATTCGACTACCCAAATCCTATTGAAGGAGGAACTTTGAAAGGTCCGGATGCTTCCTTCAATGAATCGAATCGAGGCGGCGAAGAGACACGTCAAAAATCTTATTTCAGCACACTTTCGGTTTCACAATTCTATAGTCTCTACTCCCAATCCTCACCATCCTCCAAAGATAAAATCCATTTTCAACGACACGATTTTGTCGGTCTACGCCGATCGAAGCTCCCCAATGAGGTTTGCCCAAATCTACAATTTGATCCGAGAAGATGGTAATTTTCCTTCGCTCTTTACTTTTAATCGATTCTTGAATCTTTGGTGAGTTCAAGTCAATTCGATAAAACTCTTGAGATATATTTATTTGGGGATATATTTATGGGATGGGGTGGGGGGGGGGGTGAAGGTTTTAGTTGGAGAACAACACTTATTTAAATAAAATAAAATAGTTTAAGATTTATTTGTACTTTTGAAAAAATTAATGGTCCAATTGCAATATTTTTGTTGTATTTTTTTTTCATCATTTTAATTTATTTAAGTCAATGGGTAAAATTGTCTAAGAATTGTTAGAATAGTGAAAAATAGTAATTTGGAGACCATCTATGAGTATAAATAGAAGAATGGGGAAAATATGTGCTAAAAAAAAGAATAAAGATGAAATCGTTACAAACCTGAAAGAATGGGGACCATTAGTGTAAATAACCCAAAAATTAATAAGAATCCGTAGCAGTCTAAGATGTAAGAGTACATAAAATGCTGGAAATAACTGGAATGTGATTGGAAATAAAAAATGGATAATTGATGGTATCTGGATGGTGTGAAGTGGGGGTGGGATGTCCTGATGATTATGATGGTCTAAAGTAGTTTATTTGATTTCATTGCTAAGGTGTTCGTTTGCATTAAATGTCAACATGAATAGGGGTTTCTTGGGAATTACAGATTACAGATTACAACTAAGAGGAGTTGACCAAAAAGGTAGTACAATTTGCATTCATTCAAAATAAATTGTCAAGAATTAAGGAAAGAATTAGGAGGCACTCCCATCAATAGAAAAAGGTTAGATAGACGGATAATCACACACCTAAAATATCCAGAATCTGAATGTAAAAAACAATCTAATCTAGCAGCTAATGAAAATAACTAATACTCCCAGAAACTGATGCACTCAAATTATGAGATATCTCATTCTTGTAGTGTATAAACCAATTAGGACATAATACAATCTGACAACATATGTTTATCTAGAGAGAGAGCTGGCAAACTTACTGTTCAAGTTGAGCAGCGAATTGTGCAATTTTCTGCTTGCACTGATTTGCCGAAGTTGTTACTTCTTCACTTTGGAAAAGATCGCAGGCTTTTTCATAGTAAACAATAGCCTGTTCCAAGTTCTGTTCTTGCTCGTATAACTCCGCAATTTCCTGCAAAAGAAGTGAGGCCCAAATTAGTATCTTTCAATTTATTCATCAAAATCATATTTCCTTTAAAGGTTTTTAAAGCTAGGTTTCGTCCGCACGATGATTAATTTAACGGTCAATCATATGTTTAAACAAGTCAACAAAACTGAGTAGTTCATCTTTGTCAATAATTAGGTGCAGAACTTGATTAAAAATGTGAGTTATTTTGATCAAGGCTGTGAAATTTGATTAAGCAATGAAACGATGACATACATAACTAAAGTTTCTACCTTGTAATATCTGGCAGACATATTGAGCCTCCCAATATCCAGAAACATATTTACAGATTGCTCCAGGCATGATATTGACTCTGCAGACATCCAATATGAACAATCTATTGACAACTTCCAAGATTGAGGATAAAAATGAATGATATATAAAGACTCATTTGATGAAGATGCAAGCAAAAACAACAAGAAGTGAATGACAAATCTATGATTAAGCAAATTATTTATGAGATCGACCAGTTTAATACTCGCAAGTGGCCGTTTTCACCATGTTATTCATAGTGACCCCCATGGCAGCCAAGAAGTGGAGGACAACAAAATAAGAAAGGAATTAACCTATGCAAGATAACTTCTACCGTGACATCTTTAGGTAAATCATCCACAGCAAATTGGTTTCATAAACCTCAACATAAATGGTCAAACAGAAAGAAATCTCGGAAATTGATAAATTTTATGAACTTCCACCAGAAAGATGGGCACCTTTGGTGTTAGTCTTTTTGTAGCAATGAGCGGCATCAGCATACGCATTAGCAGCTTCATGCTTGCTGTCCAACTGCAAGTGTAATGCCGGGAAAACATGCAAATGTCAAGAAGCATCAAAGAGAAAAACAACACAGAAAAAGGGGAGGCCTTGCAGCTTAGCACGAGACATACTGCCCACACCAAAGGATTACCTTCAAGTAACAGTCAGCCAACTTAACATACACTGCTCCAGCCTGATCCCCTGATAAACATATTACAATGTTAATAATCAACGTGACTGCAAAAAGCATTGAAGAAAATACATCTCTTCAATTTTCTCTAATTTTTACATCTTTTTACACAGAAAAAGGTGGCCATCTAGTTCTTCATGCATTACCAATGACCTTGGCTAAAAAGAGTATGAAAAACAACACAAGCTCTTGTTCGATATAAATCAAAACAGCATGGTTCTTGTTCAATACGAACCGAAACAACACAGTTCCGGTTCAATATCACAAAAAGTTCCAAACTGCCAACGTGATCAAACCAAAAAGCAACTGAAATTCTCAATTAAATTCAACACCGCACACACTGGCCACACATATAACATATTGATGCAAATAAAGTGAAATAAGGGAATCTTAAACTGTAAAAGAAGCTAAACCAAATGCGTATCTATCTTAAATCACATAGACAATCATTCATTCTCCTTTATCAATTAAACCATATTCCTTCCAATAAAAATATTTTCATCCATTCACAAAAGACCAATCAATCAATTCCACCATATCTAAAATCGATAAATAAATAGAAACCTCAAACCAATCAAAATAAATAGACGAGAAGATGGCATAAAAAAACACACAAAATTGATCATTAAATAAAAGAAGCGTGTGAAAACGGATGTGAATAAATTCAAGTGGTTTACAGGATTTTCCGAGCTTAAAAGAATTGGCGGCTTTTTCAAATAAATCAGAGGCGTCTTCGTATTTGGAGCCGAAAAGGCCCCAGCCGCTCAGCTTCTTCTCGGCTTTCATCTCAAAATCTTCTCCTCTTGCTATATGATCCCCCATTTTTTCAATTTCACTCCTTCACGTATAAACGGTGTATTTTTTGCTGATGATCGAAGAATTGTGAAATGGTGAAGGGAAAAACACGTTGCAGGGGCGAAATGTAGAACGGTCTGCTTTTTGCTAATGCCACGCACCTTTAGTAAACTTTTGTGAACTTTGTGGATAAATTTAATAAATACCCACCAACTAATTATAAGTTAGTACTTGCTCATTAAACTTAAAAATATTTTTAATCGCTCACCTAATTTCTCAAATAGTTTATATGTAATACTTCTTGAACAACAACTTCAACTAAAAGTTAGATCACTATTAAAAAAATGTCAAATATGCACATTGCAAAGACATAATTAGAAATTTGGATTGTCTTTGTAAAAAGTATATTTAACATTTTGTCAATAGTAGTCTAATTTTTTGTTGAAGTTGTTGTCAAAAACATTATTCATAGTTTACTATCTATCATTCATTGAAAAAACGTTAAACTGAACAGACAAAAATTACTATATGGTGAATGAAAAGTTGATGTGACATATTTAAATTATTAAAATCGTCTATGTAACAAAATCGTAATAGCCAAATAAGCATTTAGATTGTTTTAAATAATGTTTCTCCAACTTTGAAAAAACGTTTTTAATTTGAAGAAACGTTTTTTAAAGCAAGCTAAAGGCATGTTTGACTATTGCAACTTAGTTACGCGGTCGATTTCAACAATTTAATTATATTAATTTAGTTTTCCGTTCATCACGTGACAATTTTTGTCCACTCAACCTAACATTTTCGCAATGGATGGTAAACTATTTGGGAAGTTAAGTGAACAATTGAAAATATTTTCAAGTTAAGTGATCAAATAGTATTTCTAAATTAGTTTGATGACCATTTATTAAATTTACCCGAACTTTGTTGGAAATAGGCCATTTGAATATCGAACTTCAAATAAATTTGAAGTGGACCAAAACAAAAAATAAAAACAAAACAAAACAAAACAAAACAAAAAAAGAAAAAAAAAAGAAAAATGCAGCATTGGTATTCAACCTATCATGTGTGGGAAGTTGGTCTTTAATATTTTATTGGAGATATTTAAATCCTCAAATTTTCATTTTTATTTTACAATTCCCGTACATGACTTTGATTTAATTTGTTGTTAAAATGTCAACTTTTTGTTAAAAGGATATTGTAATTCATTTTTAGTTAGTGCAAAAATAAGAAGAAAAAAAGGCATGATGTATAGAAGTGTATACAGTTTGATTTAAACAATTTTTGACGAATTTTTTAATTAAATTATTTTGAATGGTTTCATAAAATTCCAAACCAATTCGTAATTTACCTATTTGGTTCAGTTTCAAACTCTAATTTCAAGTAATCTTTTTTATAATCATTTCATTTGCCGATAGTTATCCTACGCAACATTACTCAATTTGATGAATCATTCTTAATTAATGGTTATAAATACATTACTCAATTGGAATAAATAATTCATCCAATTGTCGATTGGGTAGTCATGCATAAAATATACTCACCTGAGCATTTATGAATATCGTATCATTATTCAATTTCAAGCACTCAAAATTCTTCATAATAATCAAAATTGTATTGAGTTTTCAAAGTCTTTTTTGGCTAACAAAAATAAATTACAATAATATAAGTATAGGATATAGACAATATTATACTATTCTCGTGTAAATTTATCTGATTGTATTTAAACATAAAATAGATTGAATAAGATATACAAAAGAAATTATCTTGAAAATTAAACTATAATATGATTTTGACGTATCAAATTACTCATAGGAATTACCACGACATCAAACTTAAAATTTTATAGAATTTTAACTCTCAAGCTATAATAGAAATTAAAGCACCCACCTAAGCATCTATGAAATCAAATACAGAATGAAACATCAAAATTCCAACAAACAAAAATTCTGATTCAGAAGAAGCATAAAATTAGAAATCAAAATGTTAAAAGAAACGATGTTATTTTGGCGACAATCGTAATCAGTTTATGTGACAATTATTTGATATTAATTGATATGTCATTTTGAATTGGACCAAAAACTCTATATTTATCAATTAATGTCACATAATTGCTACATAGACTGGCTAATGTAGTTGTTAACTATAAATAGCATTATCCATGTTAAAATTAGAAAAAACTGTATATTTGGTTTCCAACCTTTCAAAAATATAAGGATATTTCTAACATTTAAAAATAGTACCAGACATCCCTAACGTTTTAAAAAATAGATATGGTAGGTTCTTTATATACCATTCCTTTTAAATAAATGAAAAAAATATCAAAAATAAGAAAAAAGAAAAAAATAATTGAAAAATAATCAAATGTACCTCAAAAAAAAAATTAATAAAGAGGTCATCTTCTTTATCAAATTTCAAAATTCAAAATACACCACCACCCCCAAAAATCCAAAATCCATCACCACCACCAAAAAAACTCTACCACACCTCACCTCGTCACCCATATATACACATCAGAAGTATTCTCGTCGGACTTTTTCTGTTGTCAGACAAAACAATCACCAACTTTTTAACTCCCGAACCGACGATTTTTCGTTTCGCCATGTATGAATCCTTAGAGTGAAAAGACTACGATATGAAGCCCATAGAGATACGGGCAGTGGAAGCCTTAGGCTTTGGTTTCGACCTAGCGAGCAATTTTCGATTCAAGTTCATTACAAGTTCCTCCAACGGCGGCCAATTTAATCAGGTTCGCCCTTTTTTTTCTTTTTTTATATACATTTTTGGTGAATTTATGTATGTGAGTATATGGCTGCATTCTTTCTGTGAATTTATGTATATGAATAATGGGTTGCAATTATTTTATTAGTATTGGATTTTGGGTTTTAGATTTTTGGGGTGGTGGTGGATATTCAATTTTGAGGTTTGATAAAGAAGATGACATATTTGTTACTTTTTATATTTTGGAGTACATTTGGTTATTTTTCAATCATTTTTTTTTTTTTTTTTGTTTCTTGTTTTTTTGTTTATTTAAAGAGAGGACAATTTCGTCATAGAGGACCTACCACACCTATTTTTTCAAACGTTAGGAATGTCTGGTGCTATTTTTAAAATGTATGGGTATATCCCTTACGTTTTTGAAATGTTAGGGACCAAATATACAACTTTTCCTTAAAATTAGAAAAAATAGCAAATTTGGTCCCCCAACCTTTCTTGATGCTGGTTTTCTGGTGGTTAAAAGGCAGAGAAAGATCAGAGATTTAGGAGATGAAAAATGGAGAGAAAATGATATGCAAATTAGAGTGTGAGATGGCTAAAATAAAAGGAAGAAAGGCTTAAGGGGGGGCTGAATATTGGTGTTGTCGGGCAGTTTTGAAGTGGTTTGAGTGGAGAATTAGTGGGGCTGAAACATGGGACTTATGACGGTTTTATTCAAGTGAAAATAAGGGAAACATCAAGTGCTTAAGGACGAGTTTGAGGCTGGAAAATAGTAATCGTTTTGTGACTAAAACTGCTGGAAAAAGGGACCTATATGGGTCATTTTCATCAGGTTTGTGGGAATACTTGGGACGGTTTTTCAGCAGGTTAATGGAGAACCTTAGGGACATTTTTCAGCAGTTTAGTTGGGGTTCATATAGCTTTAATAAGTGGGAAGAAGGTAGGTAAATAAATGATGTTCATGGAGGAAGAGTGGTTGCAATGAGAAGTGGAAGTGGGAAGTTATTTCCTTAGTCTTAGGGGCTGTTTGGAGTTAACAATTTGCGAGTTTAAAGAGTAGTTTGGTATGTTTATTTAGCGAGAAATAAGAGGTTGTTTGGAGGTGATTTTCTAACAGAAGAAGGGCATAATAAATGAGGTAATTCTAAATGAAAAACGGTTGAGAAAAAGGTCACAACTAATATGAACAAAAGGCACGAAAATTGGTCGTAAAGAGTTTTGATTTCTGTTGATTTTTTTAATTTAAACAATCAGTGTAACACCCCCCTTTTATTTCTTATATGCTAATATGTATATGTACTTGTCGAAAAATATTTTCATAATCAGATATACCCGTGTGTGAACATTTTTTAACAGCGAAAGATAATAGCCAACTATACACACATAACTTAGTATATTTTAAAAATCATACTTAACATAATATATTGCATGAAGTATACATCACACCATACTTATTTATAATAAGGTTACAAAAGTAATATATTATAATACAACCGTTTAAAACCATAAAACAAAATACTTTAATAACCAAAACCACTATCCATAAAAGTAACCTAACATGTCATCATCCATGTACATTGAGCCTCAAAAACCTTCAGAGCTTCAAGAGCTAGCCAAGTTATCTACAAGGCACTAGGCTTCCCATGATTACCTACAATACAAGATCTACATGAGTTAATGTCCAATAAGTAAAAAGCATGTATGCAATGAGTGTGAATATAATGTACTATTATTTCTGTTATAAACATCTAAAAGAAATGTAACATATTCAAATATGAATAAAATAATCATGAGAACATTTCTTTTAAAATATTTTCTTTTCATTGGGCCCTTGACCCAACTCTATGCACCGAAAAAAGAGCTCTGTACAATATCGATATCAATAATCAATAATCAAATGATCAATATCATATCAACGCAGATTGAGTAGACCATCCTCTTGTGACCACCAGTAGTTTTTCTCTATCTCCATTTGTGATCACCCAAGAAGTATCACACCCGCGGCGTCAATACTTATTCACAAGGATACAGTCAAGTGGACAATCTTTCCATGATCACCAAAAACTCCCCCTATCTCTCTTTGTGATCACTCGAGAAGTCCCCCACTTGCGGTACCAACAAACATCACATAAGCACGCCTCGCATGTCTCAATGCACTAGTAGTGCTCAATAAAACATTTTTTTCATGTAAATTCATTTCTCAATTTACATCATGCATGAAATATTCTCAACTATGCACATATGACGTGCCTTCATGTGCAAATTCTCATGAATGACATGCTCAATCAAAATGGTAGCCAATGTACTTTAGAAACAATTTCTCAATTGTCGTGACCATTCTCAAATGCATAATAAACTCATAAAAAGAATATAGAAAGTGTTACAACAAGGACCAATAAAAATTACTTCAAGACATACTATGTCATTGCATTGTAGTTATAAATAGATTTGTACTTACCTTTTAACTATTAAGTTTGTCTTGTTCCATGTGTAAATTGAGTCTTTCTCCTCCTTTCTAGGTGGAAAATAACCTATAATACGTCTAATATCAGACCTTATCCTCCAATACTCATACTAAGATTTTTAATACCAAGATAAGCTAGATAATCAATACTTATACTTATCACTAAAAATCTGAAGGCAAGCCTACAACTTCTATAAATACTCATTTTATTTTGGTTGCTGCTGGTTTATATTGAATTAGCATGCCATAACTCAAATTTTAAAACCACAAAAATCACTTTAACATCATGTCATCAAAGTAATACGACCCTATAATATTCCCAAGTCAAATTCCCAAAAATTAAGTGCCAAAAACCATAGGTAAACTTTGAAACTACATGCTACCAGAATTTTTTCCAGATTGCGTGTTATGGCTGTCCATGCTTTTTTTTTTTTTTTATCAAAAATACGATAAACAAGTCTATAAATTAACATACAACTTGTTAATATATTAACCAACAAATATATGAACACATATCCATTTGATATTTAAATTATTATCTCCAAATTTTGGTTACAACTTCATTTATATGCAACTTGTACCTAGTATCTGCCCTTTGTGGTTTTAATCATATTTCTACCATGGAAACTCCTTCTTACCCATAATAATTAACTCCAAGAACTCCATAAAATCATTATAAGAAAGAGTATATTCTTGGTAAATCATAAAACCTTTAAAAACCTGCAAAATATCTACCAAGGCTGTGACTAAACTAACCAGTCTAGAATTTTAGTATCAAGTTGTTGATTTTCACTTCCCTTTGCTTCTTTTAGCACTTGAAAACAATTGGAGGAGGTTAATATGTGAGTTTTGTAGATAAAATAGGGTCTGTAAGAGGTTAAGATTCGTGCCAATGTGCTTAAGGAGTAAGTAAAGACTAAAAGATAAAACTAGAAATCAAACATGAGATGCCAACTTTTGGTAAAATCTGATTTTACTCAACCTTTGCAAGCTCCAATCTAGTATCCACATCCTATTTTGACTCAAATACAACCTATGTTAATTGCAATTATATCCTATTTTAATTTCCAACAATAGTTTTGATCAGCTTGTTTAACTTTCTTACTCGATTGCACCCAACTATACTTGATTCTCGCTCAGTCAGCAAAATTACATTTTGATTATTAGAAATTCCTATTATCCTTATCCTACAATCTCAAAATAATTCATATAATAAAATATCTTCAAGATATATTGATTATCCATCTAGGGTTTCGAGCCAATTTGATCAAACCGAATTAAAAGCGTGTAAGATTACCGATTATGCTTGTGGCATCTCCAACTCCGTCAACACTCATCCATTCAATATCCGACACTTATAACGTCAATACCCAATACCTTTATCACCACATATTCTTTCATATTCTAATACAAAATCACCACCTAAATTGGAGGAGAAGATTGCAACTAACACCATATAAGAATATAAAACAATCCACTTGTCACACTTGTGATAAGTAAGAATGAGTTATGGCATAACGATGCAACGAAAATAACATATGAATGGCATGTCATACATGTATTATATAAGCCGAGTAAGTAATGTGAAGCTTGAGCATTACATCATCCACTCCTTATAAAAATTTCTTCCTCGAAATTGGCTTACCGAAAAAGTTCTGGATATTTATTTCATATTTGATCTTTTCTTTCCCAAGTTGTTTGTTGTGTTGACTGATTGCACCACACTACTTTAACCAATGGAATTTTCTTGTTTCTGAGTTGCTTTACTTCCCTTTGAAGAATTTCAACAGGCTTTTCTTCATAACTCAAATTTGGCTTTAATTCCATAGGTTCACTCTTTAGTACGTGAGAGGGACTTGCAATGTATTTTATTAACATAGATACATGAAACACATTGTGTACTTGTGAAAATAATGAAGGTAGGTCCAATTTATAAGCAATATCGCCAATTCTCTCAACAATCCGAAATGTACCTCGGGCTAAGTTTTTCTTTCTTTCCGAATCTCATAATACCTTTCACTGGTGCTACTTTTAGAAACACTTTATCCCATACTAAAAATTCCAACGTTCTTCTCATTCAATCTGCATAGCTCTTTTGTCGACTTTGTGCAATTTGCATATGCTGACATATTTGAGTTATAGCTTATGTCATTTCTCATACCATACCCGGGCCTAATAATCTCTTTTCTCCAACTTCATCCTAGTGAATTGAGATTGACATTTTCTACCATATAATGCTTCGTATGGAGCCATTCTAATTGTAGCCTAATAAGTGTTGTTGTATAAAGATTCCACCAAAGGCAAATTTATTCTAATGACCTTGGAAATCCAATACACAAGTCTTGAGCAAATCTTCCAATATTTGTATTGTTCGCTCGATTGACCATCATTTTGGGGATGATATGCTGTGCTAAAAGATAACTGTGTTCCAAAAGTCTTATGCAAACTCTTAAAAAAAAATAGGAATCTGGAATCTCTATCGGATACAATAGATAATGGCACCCCATGAAGTCTGATCCCTTCATGTATACATAGTTGTGCATATCGATCTATTGAATAATTGGAGCAGATTGGAAGGAAATGAACAGATTTAGTCAACTTATCACAAAATCCAATGTAATTATTTTCCATTTCCATTCTGGGATAAGCAATGGTTGTAAAGTTCCTTCGGTCTTTGATGTTACGCTTTGATATGTTGACAGTAAAACATTGTTCTACATATTTAGTTATATCACCTTACATGTTCGACTACCAATAATGCATTTTCAAATCTTTATACATCTAGGTAGCTCCCGAATGTACTGAATAAGGTGTCGCGTGTGCCTCAACTAGAATATCATCTCGAATGTTTTCCACATTTGGCACATACAACCGCCCTCTAAATTGTAAAATATTGTTCTTTGATAGTTGAAAATCTGCAAATTTCCTAGAATTTATATCTTTTTCACCTTTGAAAAATACTCATCCACTTGTTGACTTTGTTAAATTTTATCAATCAAGGTTGGCTAAAGTGAAATGGTCGCAAATTTGGCCTCTAACATGGGCGAATGGAGAGGGCTGGGCACATCTATAGCCCGTGCTAGGCCCACCCCGCATCCGAAAATAAAAGCCAATTTTTTTTTTTTTTTTTTTGGGATATAGCCCATGCAAAAATAAAAATTAGCCCATGTAAATAAATGGCCCAAGTTTAATTTTGCAACCCAAATATTTAAAATTAAATTTAAGCCCAACCCAAATGTTAAACAAAATACAAAGCCCAAGTTTGTTAAACAATAAACATGTTTAATTCATTCAATGATTTCAAAATAACTACAAAAAAAAAAAAAAAAAAAAAAAAAAAATTCACCGCTCAACATTGCACTTAGCCACATGAAGGTTCCAAATTCCCAAATCGAGAGATTATCTTTCAAGTTTCAACCTAGAGACATGCGCGATAGCGGTAGCTCCATGACCCTTTTTTTTTTTTTTTTATCAAATTGAAGCTCCAATCGCTGAAAATAAGCTGCAAATCCGTTAACCCAACTTGGTAGCTTGTTATCCAGCCTTAAATCAGTCGAAAATCCATTTTTCCCGTCGAAAATAGTTCTAGTATTTTTCATTTTTTTAAACATTTTTTAATGTTTATATTATTTTGCATATTTTATTTTTGATTTTATGCCGATTCTGAATTGACTAATTGTATATTATTTTTATTTTTTCAACTATTGGAGAAAAACACTGTAAGACTTAAGTAATTAGATTTTAGAGAGCTACTGCCTACTTGGTTGGTTTGAAATTAAGGATGAATTGGTTTTTGGTTGGATTTTATTTAACTCGAGAATATAAACTGATTGTATGAATAATGAATATAATAAGAGAAGTGAAGTTATTTGTATTTTACTTTTTCAGTCAGGGACCCGATGATCCAAATTGTCTTGCAATTGTTTTTTTTAATATTTTATAGCGATTAAATAATAGATTTTATTGTATAGAAACAAATCAGCGGCCAATGTGAGAAAAAGTAAAGAAAAATACGCTTATAGCCTTATAGGTATTTTGCTAATTCGCTTGCAATTGTGTCATTAATTTTTTGTTGCATTGCCGGCTTATTTTTAATGCTTTGTCTTTTTATTATTGAATTGTTGTGTCTTGCCAGCCTATTTTTTTGCCTTAATAGGCAAATTATTGAATTGTTGTACTTTGTTAGATTACAATTAAATTGTTGTGCCTTGCCGGCCTATTTGTAGATTGTTTATAGATCGTCAATTTTTTTTCTAGAGTTTACAAATGGAAGGTCGAGCTTCTACGAAGAGGAAAAAAATATTGTTTTCATTTTAAAAAAGACAGGCCAATATAGTGAAAGTACACATTTTGATAGATTGACTGAAGATCAACCCTCAATTTCTGCTGTGCAACTTCTTCCAATCTCATCTCCAGAAATCGTACATCCTTCAACTTCAAATCCTGAATTGCAACCGTCTACTAGTATTGAACGAGATCTGGGAAAAAGAAAGTAAATATTTGAACATCCTGTTAATCTGCAAGATAAAATTAGAGTGGCATATCTAAAAGTTGGACATTATCAACCAGTACTTTCAGAATATTCAAAGACAACAGGAAAAACTCAGTCTCGTCAGTTTAAAAAAATGGTTTAGTCAATTTCCTTAATTAGAGTATTCACTTACAATAGATAGAGCATATTGTTTTTCCTGCTTTCTTTTTTAGAATGATAGTAATTCATTCAATTTTTCAACATTGTCGATCCATGAATATGATAAGTGGAAGAGAGTTAATGACGGAGTGAAATGTGCATTTCTTACTCTTGTTGGTACATCACATCGTAATATGTGTGAGACAAGAGCTAAAGATTTAATGAGACCGTCTCAACATATTGACAATGTAATGCATGTAGTATCAAGAAATGAAGTGCGAGAGGCGTCGTTTGCGTCTAAAAACTTCAATCACAAGTTTTTGATGGTTAGCACTTCAAGGTTGTACCTTCGGATGTCTCAACGAATCTTCATCTTCACTAAATCGAGAGAATTTTTTCAAATGGTAAAGTTGTTGGCGAAATTAGGGGTGAAAACGGTTCGGTTTGGGCGGTTTATGATAAATTTTCAAACCAAACCACTTAAAGCGGTTTGAAATTTTCCAAACCAAACCATACCACTTCACTTTCGAAACCAAACCAAACCAAACCACTTTTTTCGGTTTTGTTCGGTTTAAAACCACGGTTTAGCAAACAAATAAAAAAAAAATCGAACAAGTTAAATCATAAATATTAGTCTACAATATCATAATAAAATATAAATATTAGTATTAATAAAAGACAAAAAAGTATTAGCATAAAGATAAGAATATAGCAAATGTATTCATTAATTATAATTAAATGATATAATGCTAGTAATAAAAGAAAATGAATAAAAATATCAAATACGATAATTCATGCTATAGCTTTCTCTGAATTATCTAATGTCTCTACTTTATTCAAACATTGACGAATCACTCTGATTCCTTGTTACTATGCAACCAATTCTTAGTGCAAATCACCGCATCAACTATCTTTACACTCAACGAACTCCTAAAGGAATCAAGAATCTGACCACTAATAGAAAAGAAGAAATTGTTGGTGTTTGAATCATTATTTTTCAGCTTGAGCTTTTCGAATAAGTCTAGCTTTAAAATTGAAGGGATGAGTTTGGAAATACCCAAAAGAATTTGTAAAGGACTTGGGCTACTAGTAACATTTTTTGATAGAGCTAATGATGAAATCACAATTTCTTTATAACATCTACAACCGCGAAAAATAAACTAAATCGATACAAAGAAAATAGAAATTTTCCTGAATTACGATCAAATCACTCCTTAAAACCCATAGGAAGTTTCTTTGAAAGAAAATTAGAGTATAGTGCTTGTTTAGGCGAAAGCAAATCAAGAGTTTCGGGAGGCGGTTGAGATCGAGAAAAAATTGTAGAGAGAGAAACGATAATATGAATAATTGATGGATTTTAATTGAGTTGGGTACTTGGTTTAATTGGGTTGAGTTTAATATGGATAATGGATTGATTTATTTTTAATTGAGTTGAATAAAATTAAAATTAATTTATTTTTTATTTTTTATTTTTTTATTTTGTTTATTTTAAATGGTTTGGCGGTTTGAAACGGTTTGGAAAAATTGAAACCTAAACCAAACCACTTCGAAACGGTTTGATTCGGTTCAAAACCAAAACGTTGACGGATCCATGTGGACCCAAACCAACGGTTTTGAAAAGGCGGTTTCGGTTTGATTTTAGGGCTTGGCGGTTTCGTTGTTCAGCCCTAGCGAAATGAATATTGAAATTGATAAAGTTGTACTGGATAATGCTCCAAAAAATGCTCAATACATTGCTCCTAGTATTCAAAAAGAAATTTTGCACATTATGGCCAATAGAGTACGACGGATTATTTGTGAAAAAATTGGGAATGAATGCTTCTATATTCTTGTCGATGAAGCACAAGATACATCTAAACAAGAACAAATGACCATTATCCTAAGGTTTGTGAACAATCATGGTATTTTGAGAGAACGGTTTTTTGCGAACAAAAGCGTAAGTGACACCACATCATTGAATCTGAAAAATGAAACATCCGATATTCTTGCTCAACACAAGCTTCAAGTGGAAAAAAATGAGAGGCAAAGGGTATGATAGTGCAAGTAACATGCGCAACGCTTGGAATGGACTTGAGGCATTATTTCTTCGAGATTGTCCACATGCATACTACGTTCATTGTTTTGCCCACCGATTACAGTTGACATTGGTTTCTGCAGTTAAAGATGTTGGTGCTATTTGGAAATTCTTTTCTCATTTGGATAATGTTTTCAATATTATTACTTCATCTCCTAAACGCATTAATGAGTTGCAAACTGCTCAAACAATATAAATTGAGCATATGTTGGCTATTGGAGAGCGTAAGTCTGGAAGTGGGACTAATCAAATGGGTAATTTGCAATGACCGGGAGCTACTCGTTGGAGTTTTCATTAGGACTCCATATAGAGTTTGATAGATATATACGCTGCAAACTTGCAATGTACTTGAATATCTTACTCACCATTCTCCAAACACAATAACTTCGGTGAAGCTAGTTGCACTTACAAAAACTTGACAAGTTATAAATTTGTATTCATCTTGCATTTAATCCATGACATTATGAGTATTTCGATGTTCTTTGTCAAACATTTCAAAGAAAATCTCTAGACATCTTATCTGTTATAAGATTTGTATCAACTATAAAAGAACTTCTTCAAAAATTGAGAGATACTGATTTGGAAGAATTTATCCATGGAGTGAATAGTTTTTGCTCAAGAAACGATATTGTCATACCTGATCTAGATGGTTTGTATAGAATTGTTCGTTCTCGAGATCAAACTACAATTGAGCATCATTATCACTTTGATATTTTCAATGAAGTGATAAATTCGTACTGATGGAGTTAGATACATGATTTAATAGGACAGAAGTTGAACTCCTTTCGCTCAGTGTCACTTTGGATCCTAAAGATTTATATAAATCATTTAACAGTTTTGATATTTGCTCACTTGCAGAGAAGTTTTATCCTAAAGATTTTTCAATTCAAGATATTCATAGTTTGGAATATGAATTGCGACATTATGAGCATGCTACGAAGCGCGATTCTCAATTTCAAGTATCTACACTTGATGAGTTATGCCAACAGTTAACTAAGTGTGGAATGTCAGATAGTTACATTATGGTGACTATATTGATTTGTCCTGTGTTGACATTACATGTTTCTACCGCGACAACTGAGCGGGCATTTTCTGCAAGGAAACATGTGAAGAAGGATATTCGGAACAAAATGGAGGATGACTTTCTAGCTAATTGTATAACACTATTCATCGAACGAGAACTTGCTTAGAATGTAGATTATATCACAGATGAATTTTATGTTTCAAAATATTGTCGGGAACAACTTCAATAAATAATATCATTTTAATGACTTTTTATGTTATAAATAAATTTTATTATATTAACTTTTATATATTTCATCCCCCACGGACTAAATTTCTGTATCCGTCCCTGGCCTCTAACGATCTTGGCAGTGCAATTTCTATACCCATTCTCTGTAAATCAACTAATACTGATTGTTGAGTCGCAGTTATAGTTGCAGCACTTAATGTTGATTTTCTACTTAATACATCAGCTACGACATTAGCCTTGCCAAGATGATAGTTGATAACACAATCATAATCTTTTACTAACTCTAACCATCTCCGTTATCTCATATTCAACTCTTTCTGTGTAAAGAAGTAGTCTAAACTCTTATGATCATTGTATATCCCACATCGTTTTCCATATAGATAATGTCTCCATATTTTAAGTGCAAACACTCTGCAGCAAGTTCTAGATCATGCGTGGGGTAGTTCTTCTCATACTCATTGAGTTTCCTAGATGCATATGCAATCACTTTGCTATTTTGCATTAATCGCATCCCAAACCATACTTTGATGTATCACTATAGACCACAAAACCTCATATACCGATGGTATTGAAATGATTAGAGTGATGTTAACTTCTTCTTTAATTCTTGAAAACTTTGTTCACAAACATCTGTTCATCTAAATGTCACATTCTTCCTCGTCAACTGTGTCAAATGAGTAGCTATTTTGGAGAACCCTTCTACAGATCTACGATAATATCCAGATAAGCCCATAAAACTTCGAACTTCTGAAGGGTTCGTAGGTCGTGGCCAATTATTGACAGCTTCTACTTTACTTGGATCTATTGATATTCCTTCTCCTGATATCACATGCCCCAAGAGTACTACTCGATCGAGCCAAAATTCACATTTCTTAAATTTAGCGTATAAATGCTTCTCTTTCAAGATTTGAAGTACCCTTCTCAAATGTTTGGTATGCTCTTCTTTAGTACGAGAATAAATTAGGATATCATCAATAAATACAATAAGAAACTTATCAAGGAAATCCTTAAATACCCAATTCATCAAATCCATAAAAGCTGCTGGATTAATCCAAATTGCATCACCAAAAATTCATAATGTCCATATCTCGTACTAAATGTTGTCTTGGGAATGTCCACTTCTTTTATCTTAATTGATGGTACCTAGATCACAAATCAATCTTAGAAATTATAGATGCACCTTGCATTTGATCAAACAAGTCATTAATCATTAGCAATGGATACTTATTTTTTATTGTAACCTTGTTCAATTCTCGGTAATCAATACACAACTTCATCGTACCATCCTTCTTTCGAACAAAGAATACTAGTGTTCCTAATGGAGAAAAACTTGGTCTAGTAAAACTTTTATCCAACAATTCTTGTAATTGTATCTTTAACTCTTTTAGCTCAGCTGAAGCCATTCTATATGGAGCTTTAGATGTTGGTGAACTTCCGGAACTAAGTCAATCGGAAATTCTATCTCACGATCAGGTGGTATACCAGGTAGATCATCAGGAAATACCTCTGGGAATTCTTGTACCACTTGTACATCACTAAGGAGCAGTTACGCTATGCTTGACTATTCATAACACTAACCAAATATCCATCACAACCACCGCCTAACAAACGTTGTGCTTTTAGTCTTGATATGATTGGAACCTACAGTCCTTTGTAATACCAATAAATGTGAAAACTTCCTTCCCTATAAGTTGAAATGTTACCGACTTTTCTTTACAGTTTTTAGTAGCCTGATATTTTGATAATGAATCCATGTCCAAAATCACGTCATAATCCTTCATTTTCAATACAATTAAATCAATATAGAGTTCTTGATTTTCTATTCTGATAAGACAAGCTCTCAATATTTGATTAGTTTGCTCCATATCTCCAGATGGAATAGTCACGTTATAAATAATTTCTTCAATATCGACGTCCTACCCAAATTCATTCACATACTCGGTAGATGCAAATGAATGCGTAGCTCTAGAGTAAAATAATACAAATGCTAGGATGCCGAGACAAAATTTACATGTTACCACAGTTGGATTTATCTCAGCATCTGCTCTAGTGTGATAGTTAACACTCTAGGCGACACTATCTTCCGTCTGTAGTATTGGAATTATTGGGACATGATATGGCGGATGTCCTACCTTTCCACATACATAACATGTCCCGGTCTCAATAGAATAGGCTTCATTATCTTGTCGACCACCATATCTAGGGCAAGAAGATTGCATTGGTGCTTTACCTTACTTAGTCTGTTGTTGTCCTTGTCTAGGCTGAAATTTAGGTTTTTGAACATGGTCTTAAAATGTCCTCTTCTTTTCGTTTCTACCCCAACGCTGTCCCTAACCCTACCTAAATTGTCACTGTTTCTTTTAAGCACGAATGATTCTTTGTTTAGCTTGTTTTGCTAGTAGTACCCTTTTAGCTATTTGAGAATAAGATACACCTTGGATTCCAGCCATGTTCACGTCTCAATATAATTTAGGCCTTAACCCCTCGAGAAATCTTTCAAATTTCAATGCATCAGTGTTAACCACATGTACAGCAAACCT
Source organism: Forsythia suspensa (assembly GCA_023638005.1). Classification (NCBI taxonomy): domain Eukaryota; kingdom Viridiplantae; phylum Streptophyta; class Magnoliopsida; order Lamiales; family Oleaceae; genus Forsythia; species Forsythia suspensa. Next base: position 30,072,211 of record CM042666.1, on the reverse strand, counting down.
AGATAGGTGTTCGAATTTGCGAATATATTCTCCAATTGTCGTACGTCCCTGTCGCAACTGTATAAATTCATTCATTTCATGGAACGGACTAAGGCTATAAAATACTTATTGCGGAACAACTCCTTAAATATGTCCCATGTCGTAGCATTAGTGTCTTATATACTCTTTATAATATCCCACCAGTGCTAAGCACTACCTCTAATCATAAAAGATACACATATTACTTTTTCTTCTTCTAAAATTCTGCTATATCTGAACAGGTTCTCCAGAGTTCTCAACCAATCATTTGCTTCTGTAGGGTCTATTGCATCCACGAATATCAGTGGATTCAGCTTTCGAAATCTTTCGCCAACTATTTCGAACTACTCTTCCCTTTGTTGTGGTTGTACAAACTTAGCCCTGTGTTGTTCTTTTATATCCCTGTGCTGTATAAGCTGTTGGATCTATTGTGATTGACGTTCAACAAGCTCTCCTCTAAGTCTAGTACTAACAACATCGTGATTATTATCTCGGGATATGTGTCGCTTTGTCACGGGGTTCTAGATCCACTACTAGTATTGCCTCGTGTCCTCACCATGACTACAATACTTATTGCACAAATTGTAAAAAAAAATTGGCCAATACTCTTCATGAGACATGCAATGAATAATTTAACAAATAAAACTTCTTGGCATGGTTGCGCTCCTTCATTTTTCGAGCTCATGTACATAAATAGTCTACAGAACCATTCAAACCATATGTACAGCAAACCTAGATAGGTGTTCGAATTTGCGAATATATTCTCCAACTGTCATACCTCCTTGTCGTAACTATATGGATTCATTCATTTCATGGCACGAACAAGGGCTGTGAAATACTTATTGTGGAACAACTCCTTAAGTCTATCCCATGTCATAGCATTAGTGTCTTTTATACTCTTTATATTATCCCACCAGTGCCCAGCACTACCTCTAAGCATAAAAGATACACATATTACTTTTTCTTCCTTTGAAATTCTGCTATATCTGAACATGTTCTCCAGAGTTCTCAACCAATCTTTTGCTTCTGTAAGGTCTAATACGTCCATGAATATCAGTGGATTCAGCTTTTGAAATCTCACCAACTATTTCGAACCGTCCTTCCCTTTGTGTGGTTGTACAAACTCAGCCATGTGTTGTTCTCTCATATCCTTGTGCTGCATAAGCTGTTGGATCTGTTGTGATTGACGTTCAACAAGCTCTGTAAGTCTAGTAATAACAACATCGTGATTATTATATGGGATTTGTGTCTCATGTCCTGGGGTTCTAGATCCACTACTGGTATTCCCTCGTGTCCTCACCATGACTACAATACTTATTGCACAAATTGTAAAAAAAAAAAAAAAAAGTTGGCCAATATTCTTCATGAGACATGCAATAAATAATTTAACAAATAAAACTTATTGGCATAGTTGTGCTCCTTCATTTTTCGAGCTCATGTACATAAATAGTCTACAAAACCATTCAAACCATGCTCTAATATCACTCTATGTAACACCCCATTTTTTTCATTATATGCTAATATGTATATGTACTTGTAGAGAAATATTTTCATAATCAGGTGTACCCATGTGTGAACATTTTTTTTCACTATAAAAAATAATAGCCAACTATACACACATAAATTAGTATATTTTGAAAATCATACATAACATAACATATTACATCAAGTTTATACATCACACCATACTTATTTATAATAAAGTTACAAAAATAGTATATTATAATACAGCTGTTTAAAACCATAAAACAAAATACTTTAATAACCAAAACCACAATCCACAAAAGTAACCCAACCGGTTATCATCCATGTACATTGAGCCTCGAAAACCTTTAGGAGCTCCAACAGCCAGCCAAGTTATCTACAAGGCACTAGGCTTCCCATGATCACCTACAATGCAAAATCTACACGAGCTAATGCCCAATAAGTAAAACCATGTATGTGATGAGTGTAAATGTAGAATGTCTTGTTATTTCATTTAAAACATCCAATAGAAATGTAACATATTCAAATATGTTAAAATAATCTCGAGAACATTTCTTTTAAAATTCTTTTCATTGGGCACTTGACCCAACTACTATGCACCAAAAAAGAGCTCTATGCAATATCAATATCAATAATCAATAATCAAATGGCCAATATCATATCAACGCAGTCGAGTGGACCATCCTCTTGTGACCACCAGCAGTTTTCTCCTATCTCCCTTTGTGATCACCCAAGAAGTATCCCACCTGCGGTGCCAATACTCAATCAAAAGAATACAGTCAAGTGGACCATCCTCCCATGATCACCAAAGACACTCCCTATCTCTCTTTGTGATCACTCGAGAAGTTCTCCACTTGTAGTACCTACAAACATCACATAAGCACGCCTCGCATGCCTCAGTCAACTAGTAGTGGTCAATTAAAAAAAAAATTCATGTAAATTCATTTCTCAATTTACATCATGCATGCAATATTCTCAACTATGCACATATGACGTGCATGCATGTGCAAATTCTCATGAATGGCATGCACAATAAAAATGGTAGTTAATGTACTTTAGAAACAATTTTTCAATTGTCGTGACCATCCTCAAATGCATAATAAACTCATAAAAAGAATATAGAAAGTGTCACGACAAGATCAATAAAAATTACTTCAAAACATACTATGTCCTTGCATTGTAGTTGTAAATAGATTTTTACTTACCTTTTAACTATTGAGTTTGTCTTGTTCTATGTGTAAATCGAATCTTTCTCCTCCTTTCTAGTTGGCACCTGTAATACGTCTAATATCAGACCTTATCCTCGAGTACTCATACTAAGATAAGCTAGATAATCAATACTTATTCTTCGAGTTACCACTAAAAATCTGAAGGCAAGTCTACAACTTCCATAATTTCTCAATTTAAGTACATGTAATCAAGATATAGATGAAGCCTTTTGATCCTAACATATAACCTAATCAAGCCATCAAGCATCTTAGTTCAATAACAACGTTTAGAGGTTGGAAATAGGTAGAACATGAATATGGACAGATTGAGATTTTCTATTTTGGTTGCTGCTGGTTTCTATTGAAATAGCATGCCATAACTCAAATCCTAAAACCACAAAAATATCTTTAACATCATGTTATCAAAGTAATACGACCCTATAATGTTCCCAAGTCAAATTCCCAAAAATTAAGTGCCAAAAACCATAGGTAAACATTGAAACTACATGCTGCCAGAATTTTTTCCAAATTGTGTGTTATAGCTGTCCAAGGTTGTTTTTTTTATCCAAAATACGATAAACAAGTCTGTAAATTAACATACAACTCCTTAATATATTAACCAACAAATATATGAACACATATCCATTTGATATTTAAGTTATTATCTCCAAAATTTGGTTACAACTTCATATATATGCAACTTGTTCTGAGTTTCTTCCCTTTGTGGTTTTAATCACATTTCACCAATGGAAACTCTTTCTTACGCATAATAGTTAACTCCAAAAACTCCCTAACATCATTATAAGCAAGAGTATATTCTTAGTAAATCATAAAACCTTTTAAAACCTGTAAAATATCCACCAAGGCTGTGGCTAAACTAACATGTCTAGAATTTTAGTATCAAGTTGTTGATTTTCACTTTCCTTTGCTTCTTTTTGCACTTGGAATCACTTGGGAACAATTGAAAGAGGTTAATATGTGGGTTTTGAAGATGAAATAGGGTCTAAAAGAGGTTAAGAATCGTTCCAATTTTCTTAAGGAGTAAGAAAAGACTGAAAGATAAAGCTAGAAAACAAGCATGAGGTGCCAACTTTTGGTAAAATCTAATTTTACTCAAACTTTGCAAGAAACAATCATGTATCCAAATCCTATTTTGACTCAAATACAACCTATGTTAATTGAAATTATATCCTATTTTAATTTCCAACAATAGTTTTGATCAGCTTGTTTAACTTTCTTACCCGATTACACCCAACTATACTTAATTCTCGCTCAGTTGGCAAAATTGCATTTGATTATCACAAATCCCTATAATGACCTCAAAATAATTCATATAATAAAATATCTTCAAGATATGTTGATTATCCACCAAGGGTTTCGAGCCAATTTGATCAAACCGAGTTAAAAGTGTGTAAGATTACCGATTATGCTTGTGGCATCTCCAACTCCGCCAAAACTCATTCGATCAATACCCAATACCTTAATCACCGCATATTCTTCCATATTCCAATACACCACCTAAATTAGGGAGAAAATTGCAACTAACACTATATAAGAATATAAAACAATCCACTTGTCATACTTGTGATAAGTAAGAATGAGTCATGGCATGACAATACAACAAAAATAACATATGAATGACATGTAATGTATGAATTATATTGGCCAAGTAAGTAGTGTTAGCTTGAGCATCACAATTAGTTTACTATTAACCTAAAATTTATTCGAGAAAATTATTCGGGTTAAAAAAATTAAATTAGTCGTTGTGAATAATAAAATTTCACGTTTGTCATTAAAAAAGGCAAGCACGTGCACAAATTAACCCGGCTAAAATATTTAAAACGTATTAGGAGGTTCGTAGCGACGTCGAAAATTAAAATTTTATTTTCTTGAAATTAAAAGTCAAAATTTTTTCGGGTCGCTACAGCCTTCCCCTTTAAATTAAAAAAAAAAGAAAGATAAAGAACAATAGAAAAATAACCAAATGTACCCTCAAAAAACTAAAGAATAACAAAGAAATCATCTTCTTTATCAAACCCCAAAATCCAAAATCTATCACCACCTCAAACCCCAAAAATTCCAAATCCACTACCCCACCAAACCTTTGTGACAATTTATTGGGTTTAAGACAATCCATCTCCATGGTTCTGAGACTTTCGGTAAGTTTTGCCAAGAGGTTTTAGTGAAATACACACCCAAAATAACTCTAACTTCAAGAATATCAATTCAAGAATCTAACAAATGATTATGGTTAACGGCTCTCTTCTTGGAACATTTCAAAGATTGATGGTTCCCGTGCTAGAAATAGCTCTAGAGGCGTGGCGATTTGAGAGTGTGGAGAAAGTTTGGGAAACAAACACAGAAGCTAGACGGCCGAGCAAGCGACCGATAATTTCTCCAACAACTTCGCCCGACAATGAAAAGGGCCATCTCGGAAACACCAACGCGGTGTGGTGGATTTTGGAGTATGAGGTGGTGGATTTTTGGAGTTTGAGGTTTGATGTGGTGGTGGATTTTGAGTTTGGAGTGTGATAAAAAAAAAAAAAAAAAAAAAAAAAAATGAACTCTTTGTTATTATTTAATTTCTATTCTTCTTTTTATTTTTATTTTTAATTTAAAGGGATGGCAATTTTGTCATAAAAGACCCGTGCTTATTTTTTCAAACGTTGATGATGTTCGATGCTATTTTTAAAGGTTAGAATATATATTTTACGTCTTTGAAAAATTGGAGACCAAATATGCTATTTTCACTTAAAATTATTTAGGTAAAGAGTGTTAACTTTTTGTAAATTTAATATCATTAATTAGTTACACGACATATTAGCATGGGCAGCGTGCAGTCGATAAATATTGTTACTAGTAGGAATGAACACAATTCGGTTCAAATGATTTTTAATATATTTTCAAGCTAAACTATTTAAAACAGCTTGGAAAAATTCTTAAAAATCAAACCATTTTTGCGATTCGATTTGGTTTTAAACAACGGTAACGTATTTAAAATAAGTTAAAACATAAATAAATTGGTCTAAATTTTCGATACAAACTTAACCATAAATTTTTTAAACATAAATGTTATATTATATAAATATTAATAGAATAATATCAAAAGTATATATCATTTTAAGTATATGTATAGTAGAATAAGATAATGAAATTTAAAGTTAAATATTTACTTTTTATATAGTTATACAATTTAAAAATCGTTTCAAAATTATAGTAAAATTATTTGATATAACATAATTTTATTGTTTCAAAAATTTTGCAATAAAATCAATTAAATATATATAAATCGGAATGCATTTTGGAGTGTTATAGACCGTGTAAAAAAACAACAATAACAAAATAGACAAAACCTTACTTACGATTTCCAACAGTAACATTCATACAATCGAAATAGACCCTATAGTCCCTACTACCATATCACATTACAACAACCTAGAACAAACAAAAGTTAATGTTGCACACATTTCAACCAAAAAAAAAAAAAAAAAAATTTGCACTTTTGGCCCCCAACCTTTACAGTTTCTTACTAATCTACATTTAACTAATTTTTATAGCACCATACATCTCCAATATAAAAAGACTAAAAACAACAAAAAAATAAAAGAAAATTATAAATGAAGTCTCTTAACTTTTAAAAAGTACAAAATAACTTCTTCCTCCACCAACCACACCTTATCCCACCATAGCCACAACCTCTACACCACCGCCACCACACCACAACCACCATCGCCACCACACCAATGTCATCACCTTCATACCATCAAACACCTATCCTACCAAAAGGAAAAAAAATTCATATTCCCCAAAAACCTACCCATCCAACAATCTCCTCATCAACTAGAATTCCGTCGTCAGCTCCTCCACCCTACCACCGCAACTATTCTTCTCCACACACAATTTTCACCTTCAATAGATCTATATCACTCTCTGGTTCTCCATTTAAAGTTTTTTGATTCTTCTGCTCCCACCTTTCGGTCCTCAAACTGTGCCCACCTCCAAATCTCTCCACACTGTAGCTGCTGCTCTTGGGGATATAATCTCATCAAGAACCCGCTATACCTCCTCCATTAATGTGACTCCTCCACGCGCCACCATGAAGACTTTTAGCCTGAATGCCAATGCGACGTAATTGGAGTTTTTGAAAATATCTTGGGAATATGATTTGAAGTAGAGTGAGATGAAGACTAGTACTCTTACTTTTCTAGCTGCAAATCTTGCTGGGCCAGCAATGGATTATGTGGATTTAATTCAACAGACCCACATAAACCATTCGCTTGTTTCCCATTTCAAACAAGAATCAAACGGTGGCGGCGGTGGTTGTAGTGTGGTGGCGGTGATGTAGAGGTTGTGGCTATGGAGGGATGATGTGGGGTTGGTGGATGGAGAAGTTACTTCGTTCTTTTTAAAAGTTATGTAACTTCATTTACAATTTTCTTTCATTTTTTGTTGTTTTTAACCTTTTTTTTATTTTGTTTATCTAAAGAGGAGGGCAAATTCGTTAAAATCTGTCAATAGTGACATGATTTGTAATTAAATAAAGGAAAATTGGCACAAATGGTCCCTAATGTATCACGTTAGTGCGCAAATGGTCTCTAACCTTTCATTTTTGGCGCAATGGTCCCTAACCTATCTATTTAGGTGCGCAATTGGTCCTTTTTAACGGATTCCGTTAAAAATCCGTTAAAAACCTTTCATTTAGGTGCTCAAATGGTCCCTAAATTTTTTTTTGTCTTTATTAGTAGGGGTACAATGGTCAAGTTATATTTTTTTTCAACCTTTCAATTGGCGCAAATGGTCCCTAACCTTACTTTTAATTAAAAAAATTTGCAATTGGATTCCTAACCTTTAAAAAAGTGAAAATGAGTCCGATACTTTAATTTTTTTATTAAAAATTAAAAGAAAAACTAACAGTAAAAAGATAATATACTGAATTATTTTGTATATTTTATGAACTATTATAAAATAACCAAAATTGAAATTCATAATTATTAATACAAATGTGTTAATTAAAATTATTTTATTATTATTAAGTAATCATATTATTTAAAATTCAAACTTTCATTTTATCATTACAACATAAAAAGAAAAATAAATTTGTCACAAATAAAAGTTTTAATTATGCTCAACCCTACTCGATTTTATACGGTCTCATATGTATTGAGTCAATCCAACCCGCTTTTGAACCACAAAAAGCTCTTGACCAGGTCTTATTTTAAATTTTAATTTACTTTTGTATTTAAGAAAAAAAAATTCACCATCTTTCCACCCCACCCCCAACCCCAACCCAAAATTCCTACCGAAGAGAGGGATTTCTCCCGGCAACCAGAGAGAAGAAAATCCCTCCTTCTGAGTCGCGAAACTGTGGGAGAGCCACAGGTTTCGCCCATGCGATGGGGGAGAGAAATCCTCCATATTCACTGCGATGAGAGACCCCAAATGAAACCGGTGAGAATTTTCCCCTCGGTTTCGCAACCGTAAGGAGGAGAATTCCTCCCTTCTAGTCGGATTTTCGGGGTGGTGGGGTGGTGATGAAACCTTTTTTTTTTAAATAGAAAAATAATTTAAAATTGGCATGTTAGCTTTTTTTTTTCTTTTTTTTAAATAAAAAAATAATTTAAAATTTAAAATTGGGCTGCCCAGTAACCATGTGGCTCAAAAGCGGGCTCAGTTGACCTAGTAAATATGATACGAAGATAAAATCGAATCCGGGTTGAGCATAATTAAAATTTCTATTTGTGACAAATTTATTTTTCTTTTTATGTTGTGGTGATAAAATTAAAATTTGAATTTTAAATAATATGATTACTTAATAATAAAAAATAATTTAATAAAAAAATTAAAGTATCGGACCTATTTTCATTTTTTGTAAAAATTATGAATTCAATTGTAAATTTCTATATTAAAAATAAGGTTAGGGACCATTTGCGCCAATTGAAAGGTTGAAAAAAAATATAACTTGACCATTTTACCCCTACTAATAAAGACAAAAAAAAATTTAGGGACTATTTGCGCACCTAAATGAAAGGTTTTTAACGGATTTTTAACGGAATCCGTAAAAAATGACCAATTGTGCACCTAAATAGATAGGTTATAGACCATTGCGCAAAAAATGAAAGGTTAGGGACCATTTGCGCACTAACGTGATACGTTAGGGACCATCTGCGCCAATTTCCCTTAAATAAAATATTGGGATGTCTGGTGCTATAAAAATTATTGGGATAATTGCATCAAAGATCTCCAACGTTTTAAAATTATTGGGGATATACCCCTAACCTAAAATAATAGCACCAAACGTCTTCAACGTTTGAAGAAATAGGTATAGGAGGTCCCTCTTCACACTTTCCGTCAAATTTCACCGTTAAAACCAAACTGGACTGCACGCGCTATTATTTTCCAAAAAAACGTAACTGAAAATAGTAGACGAAAATTCCACATTTTTGTCCACTCCATGGAAGTATGCAACCTTCTTCTCCGATTCCTTCTTCTTCCAGTAGTTCATCATTTTTGAATTCTTTTCTCCAGTCGATCAGATTTTTTAGCATGGAAAAGGCTTCTTTGACCTTAAAGTCCCTAGGTCTCAAAATTTTGAGGAGATTCACATCACTCTTTTCATCCTCCAACAATGAAATTCTCCATATTTTAACCTCCTCGGTGCGGTGTGTGTGGTGTGGTTTGTTTCCTCTTCCTCATTCTTTGGCTTCTCCGCCTCTGGGGTAGGTGGGTACTCTTCCGCGACCGGTGGTGGTGGTGGTGTTGCTATTTCTTCGTCCTCCTTCTTTGGCTTCTCCGCCTCTGGGGTAGGTAGGTACTCTTCCGCGACTAGTGGTGGTGGGGTTGGTGAAGTGACTTCATGAATTATAGTTTCTTTGATTTGATCAACAACTTCAAGTTTTTCTTCAATTTTTTCAACCACGGTTATTGGTGGTTCCGCAGCCGGTTGGGGAGTGGTTCCTCAAATTGACAAACACTGCCAGCAACCACGACGGAATCCCCCACACGCAACAACAATCGGGTCCGTCTGCTACACTAGTGGTGGATCCACGTTAAACCACGATGAATTCAATGGGTCAAACGAAAATGAAAATTTGAAAGACGAAAGTATGTATAGGACATTGGATTGAGATGATTTGAGGGATGAGATGAACTTAATCGATGGCTGCGATATTTTGATCCACTGGTTGGAACACAGGTCGTTGGTGGCGTAAGGCGAGCGGTTGGCTTGCTTGTGGATGACCAGCCATGGCTTCGGCTTTTTGAGGTGGCGGAGGGAGGAAGCCACGCCGGAGCGCCACGCGCAGAGCACCACGACTTGGAAACACTGGAGGCGGGCACCAAATCAATGAGTGGCACGTATAAGAGTATGGCTTCCAGTATATCTCCATGAATTTCAACCTCTTCTTTTCACGTGAGAAAAATTGAACTTCTGCTCTTGCCATTTCCAAATTTTTTTTATAGATCTTGATAATATCTCCATGAATTTCAACCTCAATCGCGTTTTTTGGGAAATAATAGCGCGTGCAGTCCAGTTTTTTATTTTAACGGTGAAATTTGACGGAAAGTGTGAAGAGGGACCTCCCATGCCTATTTCTTCAAACGTTGGGGACGTTTGGTGCTATTATTTTAGGTTAGATGTATATTCCCAACGATTTTGAAACGTTGGAGACCTTTGATGCGATTATCCCAAAATTATTTGAGAATAGATTAGTAACAAACTGCAAAGAATTGAAGACCAAAAGTACAAATTACGTAAAAATAAAACTACGAATCTGGAGAGATGGAATGAAATTAAACAAAAATAAAAACAAATAAAACAACATTAAATTTTCATTTACAAATGTAAATCAATAAAACAAAAGAACATATTTCACAGACCTCGTTTCAACTGATAGTTTGAAAAAAAAAATTGACATCATCAAAACAACATCGTATTAGAAGACGAGTTGAACCAATTGAGAACAATGCACGGCCAACAAAAGGCTTTTTAACACATGTTAAGGATTCTCTTCTATTTAATTTTTATTAAAATCATTTGTGTTTTTACTATTTTAATTTTTACAAACATCATTGAATATGAACTACGTGTGCCATTTTAATTCCAATTAGACGAAAACCCTCCATTGTGACTGATAGTGCGACAAAATAAAGAATAAGAGAATTTATCCGTTCAAATAAAATATCAAAGACTAACTTACTACGAAATCGTAAATTGAAGATTTTCGATCATAACATTTTCATATAAATTATGTCAGATTATATACCAAGCACGACTTGACATTCACTTGAGAATTATTTAAATTAGAAAAATTACACATTATCAATTGTAAGAGACTCATCTCTAATTAGATCTTGCAAGTTCTTATAGTGTGTTTGATTTTGATTAAAATTAATTTTTTTTTATAAAAATTGTTAAAATGTGTGGTTGAAAAATTATTGATCCTATTAAATATGTAATTAAAATTAATTATTTAATTTGATTTCAAGTTTTTAATAAAATTTTAATTCAAACCAAATAATTTTTTCAATTCAAACCAAATAAACCCTAACTTGCTAAGGCAATATATTGATAATCTACAGTGTAATTTCTTTAATTTTTTATTAAAAAAAAAAATTTTCTCTTTTATTTTTTTTGCAAGGTTATCATTCAAGCTCTTTGTTTAGTCAAGCATATTCAGCCCAAGAAAAACACAGGACCTTTTGGTGGTTGCAAATTTCTCAGCCGTCGATTAAACGAATCAATAATAAGAGACGGGGTTTTTTGGGTAAGGATATTTCCAAGAAAAAAATCATTTATTTTCTTTGGACTCTGTCGTTTTGATTTTCCATTCATGGGATCATCAACCTTAAAAGGTACTTATGTATGCATATGTATTGTTATTGTAATTTTACATGAATGGCTTGCTTTAATTAATCGTTTCTTTACTGAAAATTTTCAGAAACCGTCCAAGATTTGAGAAAATGAAGGAATTTTTTGCTTCGGAAATGATTATCTCAAACATCCTTGGTTGAATTTTTTTCTTTTCAATTTGTTGTTTTCTCCTAATTTGTTCTCCACGCAGCATGTATAATTTAAGTTTTCATTTTAATTTTCTGGAAAAATTAGTTATGAGAGCATCATTTTTGCTTCCAATTATCTAAATATGCACACACATCCTCTGCAATTCTTGAAATAGAATCTTCAAAAGCATTTCATATCAATATATCTCATTGGTAGCTCTGCCTAAGCTTGAGGCGCATTCTCCATGCCTCATGCCTCGCTCTTGTTTCGCCCGTGTCTTGCCCTCGCTTCACCCTTGCCTAGGCGTCACCTAGGCCCGAAAAGCGTGAAGCTCGGACTCAACGCTAAGCCGCGCTTTACGCTTTTTAGTTAAAGCTTTTTAGTTGAGATAACTAGAAAATTATTTTATCGTTGTCCAAGTCCTTGAATTAGTCTGATATCCAGACAAATAAATTCTTGATTTAAATAAAGGACAAATATTGCCAAATTACCTGATTTATCGCTGTGATCAGTCTCCTTCATTAGGTTTAAGATCCTGACCTTGCATTGGACTATCTTTCGGCCATTTTTGTTTTTGTAGCTCGTGTGTACATTATCCCTGGATGATATAGCATTATAGCATATGTCAAGTATTCTCAGAACCATCCAAAATCCAACATATAGATGGAGTTTTCTACCACTACTTATTGCATTTATTAATTCGGTCAGCAGACCATCATGTGGGCTGTGACTGATATCATATTGCAATTATTGTCACCATCCACATAAATATAATGCTGGTGGTATTGCTGTAGAAGGCCAATATGCTCTTATTTTTCTATAGCAGAGTATGAGATCAGAGATACTAGATGCTGGGGTTCATACCCCTCTGCTGCCCGAGGTCCAAACAGTTGATGATAAAACATCCGATGAAGGCGGATCAATTTCTGGTGCTATATTCAACATCTCGACTGGCATGGTCGGTGCCGGAATTATGTCGATCCCGGCAACTTTCAAGGTCCTAGGTGTAATCCCAAGCTTTATAGTAATCTTAATCATTGCTTTCTTGGTGGATGTCACTGTCGAGTTCCTATTGAAATATACTCACTCAGGCGAGTCTAATACGTATGGTGAGTTGATGGCTGAGTCATTTGGGAAGTCTGGATCTATTGCACTTCAAGTTTGTGTTATGATCACCAACCTTGGTGCATTGATCATCTATTTGATTATCATTGGTAAGTAATAATTGATTTGTATGTATTAGTATCAAGTATAAATTGATTCTCATAATTGATTGGATGCACTTTGTTGATTATTTCACTTATTTTATCTGCTATACTTGTTCATATGATCACAGACTAATGGTTATTCAATTTGATGATAAATTACAGGAGATGTTCTCTCTGGAAACCAATCTGAAGGATCATTGCACTTGGGCATTTTACAGGAATGGTTTGGTGTCCACTGGTGGAACTCGCGTGCATCCTCTCTCCTCTTCATTGTACTCTTTGTCTTGCTTCCGTTACTTCTTTTACGGCGCATAGGTTAGTAATGGTACTTTATAAAGAACGTACAATCTTGCGACCTTTTTGTTATTTATTTATTTTATTTTACGTTTATTTTACTCGGTTTATAAATTTACTGTCGACACTTGGATCTACACTCGGATCTACACTCATTCTCAAGGGAGTTGGTTTTAAATGAATTATAATTATTTCAACCTTAGCAATGATATTTTGGATCAGATATAAAACAACCAATTATGCGAAAGGAAATCAATAAATTATACAAGGGTGAATAAATACATACCATTTGTTCTATGTGAAAAACAGAAGCAGATTTCTTAGAATCGACTCGCATGAATGACTAACTCTTCTACAGCTTGTTCTCTACAGATTCCTTAAGGCATGTCTCAGCTATATCTGTGCTACTGGCGGTTTTCTTTGTTGTCATATGCTCAGTGATGGCAATACATGCAATGTGGGTCGGGAAAACCCAAAGACCAAGGCTGGGACCGGACTTTGCAAGTGGTGTCTCGTTTTTTGACCTCTTTACCACCATTCCAATCTTTGCAACAGCCTTTGGGTGCCATGTAAATGGTAAGATTACGAAGATACAATAATGGCCCTTTCTTCATTCGGTTTCTTTTAATTGTGGATTTGAGGTTGGAGAACTGATAAGCACATATCTAAGAAATGGACATAGATTATTCTCGATTAATTTTTTGAAAATAATATGATCATATACCCCGATTTTCCAGAAATAATCCAGGAAATGCTTAAAAATATATGGCAAAATCATGTGTCCTGATTTTCAAGAATTCATCATCATAATTATTTATTCATAGTGCTTGACTAGTCTGTCGACTATAAATCGATGTGTGCAGTTCATCCTGTCAGAGCAGAGCTTGGTAGACCTTCCGACATGAGCTCAGCAGTCCGGATCTCTCTGTCACTATGTGTCGTAATTTACTTTGCTGTTGGCTTCTTTGGCTACTTGCTGTTTGGGGACTCAATCATGGCCGACATGCTTGTGAACTTTGATAAAATTTCGGATTCCATTGTTGGTACAATTCTCAACGATACAGTTAGGTTAAGTTATGCAATTCACCTCATGCTGGTTTTTCCCGTGATGAACTACTCATTAAGGGTTAACGTGGACGAATTACTTTTTCCTAAGAGACCTGCAGGAAGTTTGAGATTTTTATCTCTTACATGTATTCTACTTGGATTCATTTATTTGGCTGCAATAGCTATTCCGAATATATGGTATTTCTTTCAGTTTATGGGGACGACGACTGTCATGTGCCTCATGTTTATATTCCCCAGCTCAATCATTCTTAGGTACGGGACACAGTTCATAATTGCATTCAATTATATTGTCATCATAGTAAAATGGAAAAGAGGAGCGAAGAAGATTTACGCCTTTTTATTGTTGCCAGATTATATATTTGTTTCATCTCCTCTTTCCCGTTCCTGTCTCACCTCGTAAATTTCTTGCAGAGATGTGCTTAACGTATCTACCAGTCGGGATAAGATATTGGCAGTATTGGTGATCATGCTAGCTGTTGGGACTAGTTTGGTTGCCATTTTCTCAAATCTCTCCGATTACTTTGGCTAAAAATGACATGAAAATGTTGATCGTCCTGATTTGAGTGCCACCACCACAGGTCTTCAAGAGCAGATTGACGCTGGATGAGCTTAATTGTTATTTTCTTATAATCCGTCGAATTGAAGTTGGAAGAAATGAATTGTTCTTATGGCAATTGTGAAGAAGTCAGCTCATGTTAAGAAATTTGCAGGAAGGTCCTATTATGTTGTTGTATTCAATGGATTATGTATTTTGAATAGGTAGTGATTTGATATATATGGCAATGGAAACTGTACGGATAGCATGTTTGGTGGGTTATTTCTATCTTCGGTCACTGTAAGTTGACTGAATTTTTAATTGAGTCCTTATACTTTAATTTGTGTCAATTGGATCTCAGTATTTTAATTGTTTCAATTGAGTCAAGATGCTTTAAGTTTGTCTCAATTTAAGTCACTTCGTTCAATTTTCTAATGCTAGACATTGACGCGATCATTATAAACTATTGGCTATTCTACGTGGTAGTCAAAAAAAGACAAAGAAGATGTGATACATCCCAAAACCATATGATTTGAGTCATTTTTAGTCTACAAATATAATGTGTAATATGAGTTTTTTAATTGTATCACTTTTTTCAAATCAATTTTTTTATGACCGCATAGTATGACTATGTTAGTATGTAACAATAGGGCAATGTCTAGCGCTAAACATTGTGATATTTTTAAAAAAGTGGTGTGAATTGAGACAAAATTAAAGTATAGTGATGTAGTTGACAATTAATTGATACAAAATTAAAGTAGAATGACTCAATCGACACAAATTGAAGTATAATTAATCCCATATTTCGTACATTGAAGAGGATAACTAATAAATTTTACTATATAGTTTTACTCGACATCCATCAAAAATTTATTCTCAACATTTTAGGAGATTTCTTGACGCTAAAATATCATCATCATTCATCAACACTATCTATATCTTCTCATGCTATACAACAAGTTTATGAACCCAACCCGACACAAGTTAATTAATGTTATGTTATTTATGTGTTAAATATTTATTAATCTATTTTTCTTATGTAATATGAATTTTGACCTTTATAATAAAAAAAAAAAAAAAGTCAATTAAGAATAAAAATTATAAATTTATCATTTTATCACATTCAAAAATTTAAAAACAATATACTAAATAATGAGGAATTGATATTTGTGAAGGAAAAAAAAATTTGTTTTTAAATCTGTTTACATATATAACACGCATATTTTAGATTGGGCTCTTTTCTTTTTTTTTTTTTTTTTTCCAATTTTCCAATTTTTTCATGTGAAAATTAGCCAGATACCCTCTTTTTGAAAAAAAAAAAAAAAGTTGAAATATACACCTTCATTTTCGAAATACTAATATTTACCCTCTTTTAAAAAATGGAAATTTTTGCAAATGGTCCCTAATGTATTATATTAGTGCACAAATGGTCTCTAACCTTTCATTTTTTACGAAATGGTCCATAACATATCCATTTAGGTGCGCAAATGGTCCCTCTCACTTTTTTTTGTCTTTATTAGTTGGGTAAAATTGTCAAGTTATATTTTTTTTTCTTTCTTTCAATTGGCGCAAATGGTCCCTAACATTTGCCTTAGTGTGGAAATGGTTCATAACCTTTGTTTTTTGGCACAACAGTCCCTAACCTATATGTTTTGGTGCGCAATTGGTACTTATTTAATGAATAAGACAAAAATATCCTTAGTTTTAATTAAAAAAATTTGCAATTAGATTTCTAACCTTTGCAAAAAGTGAAAATGGATCCGATACTTTAATTTTTTTATTAAAAATTAAAAGAAACTAATAAATTGATAATATATTAATGTATTTTGTATATTTTATGAACAGCTTTTTGCACAAATATTTCCTAACTTTTGTACTTACTGCGGGTTGAGGACATATTGTTTCATTTTTAGCAGTTTAGCCCCTATTTTGAAAGTTTTTGGCGACAATAATCATTTTCATTAATTTCCGTCCAATTTCTCCATTAAATTTGACCCCGAAAAATTTTGGATTTAAAAAGTAAAGAAAAATTTGCAGCAAAAGTCCCAAATCTTTCAAAAAGTATCGAAAAGTCCTCAAATCTTCTAACCCTAACACATATGACCCAAACTTTTTTGACAATTTTACCCCTAACTTAAATAAATTAAAAATAACTCTTAAACCTTTTCAAAAATACAAATAAGTCATAAATCTTTTATTTTTTTTTTTACTGATTTACACTTAAAATAATAAAAATGTGCCATCAAATTCAAAACTTTTAATTTTGTTCACCAAAATGACATTTAAAATGTGTTTGATTAAAATTAGATTTTTGGTAAAAGTTGATAAAAGTTGTTAAAATATATGATTGAAAAGTTGTGGGACCATACAATATGTGATTAAAATTAATTGTTGACTTTGACTTTAACTTTTTAGCAAAATCAAAATACGGGCTCTTATAGTCTCTATAAGTTTTGTCTAGTAATTCACTAATTAACAAAAAAATTATACACATGATCAAAAATTGACCAATTCAAAATTTTAACTTATTTTTCATACTAATTACTAAATAATAATTAAAAAAAAAAAAATGGTTCTTCACCATCTAGAATCCTAATGACTCCATCTTGAATCCTAAATGGGTGGTACAAATAATGACTCCATCTTGAATCCTAAATGGGTGGTACAAATAATGACTCCATCTTGCCAGCGTACAATGTCTTAGCCATTGTGGAGTGTCTATCATTATTATGTCATCACCCTTTGCTCAAATTTTTAGGGTTAATTAATTATAACTTGAGACCATACATAATGCATTGCCTTTATTACGACTTTACAATTGGTCATCCTTTTCCTTTTCCTTTTCCATGTTCTATTTCAGTTGATTATTACCATGCTTAACCTACTGTAAAAGGCAGTGTTATTAAACCGGCCGGTCTAACCTAAAAATTAGCGATCCAATGCTCCAACTGATTCGGTTCTCTTAATTTGATCGCCTATCAATCAACTTATTTATAACCCAGAAAAATCATCGATTTTTTAAGCAACTCAATGACCCATAACTCGGTGACCTGTTTGGGTCATTACATACTAATTTTTTTTATTTTTTTATTACATTATTTTATCCAAAAGATGCACTAAGTATTTCTCCACTCTATTAATAAGATGTTAATGCAATGAATTATAATAATATATGTTATTATTTTCAAGAATTAGTTGATGGTACTAATAGTCTCGTATTTATTTTGCTAAATACATTTTTGATGGTGATGATTTTCTAGTATATATATAGTGTTTTGTTTGATTTGAACTTTGAAGGGTGATATTTAATCACAAAATTAATATAATGTTAATTTATTTAAGTATAATAATTCATGATTTAATGTTATATTTAACAAAAATAGATTTATCGGTTCAACATGAATTGACTCACCAGATCACCGTTTGAACCAGCAACCTGGTGACCCGTTTCCTTATTCGGGTCAATGTCCAGTGAGTCGATAACCATGATAAAAGGGTTTAATATTATAATCTTTATACTATATATATTTGTGTACAAGGTTAGCAAATTACTAAAAACAACAAGAAAAAAAATAGTCCATTAGTCATTAATAAATAATAATAATTACATTATATGTTAATGTTAATATTAATGTCAATGTCCAATTTAACTTATCAAATATGTTATGACCACATAATTGGAGTTGCCATGAAGAGTACCATTCCGTTCTTGCCAGAGAACCCAACTAAGACATCCAAACAGTTGGAGGCAAGGCAATTCGAGATTCTTTATCACATAGCCAAGCATAGTCCGGATATCATTGTCTACCAAAAGTCCTTTAATCTGGCTCCATATCCCCATAGCTTTCCAAGCACATTTTGAAGGGTAGCAGGTGAAAAGTGCATGATTCAATGTTTCAATACCTCCACATCTGTGACATAGGACATTCTCGCTAACCCTCATCTTAAATAGGTTGTACTGAACCGGAAGAGCGTTATGGTAAAGACGCTAAAGAAATATGCATACCTTAGGGAGAACAGCCAATGACCACAAATTTTTCCACCACATAAGCTCATAGTCAGCAGTAGATATAGCAACCTGGCTTGTTTTCGACTTCATCAACCATCGATACCCACTTTTAACTATGTATTTTCCATGCTTCTCATAGTGCCATATCATTCTGTCAGGTCTACCTCCAAGTCCCAAAGGGATAGCTATGATAGCTTCATTGTCAATATGCCAAAAGTCCCTTATGATCAAACCAACATCCCAGCTGCCCGATGGTGTGAGGATGTCGATAACACAAGATCCGGATCGCTGATTACAGTAGTAACATGAGAGAGGAGTTTTGTGGAACCCATTTATCTCCAAACACTCTAATCTGATCACCTCGTCCGACCCTCCAACGTAATCCTCCTGAAAGCACCTCCCTTCCCCAAACAAGGCTCTTCCATACAGCAGATGAGTTTGGTTTAGCAGTAGCTGTAAGGAAATCTCCATCCCTGAAGTATTTTGCTTTCAGCAACCTGCCAACCAAGGAGTCAGGTTGCGAAAACACCCGCCAACACTGCTTGGCTACAAGGGCTTTGTTGAACAGTTCAAGGTCTCTGAATCCTAAACCACCATAATATTTTTGTTTGAATATTTGTGACTAAGCAATCCATGCCATATGTCTCTTATTGTCTTTTGCACCACACCAAAATCTAATTAGCAACGACTTGAGATCAAGGAGAAGAGAAACTGGGAGTCTGAATAAACTCATAGTATAAATTGGTATTGCCTACAACACTGCTTTGATCAGCACTTCACATCCACCAGCAGAGAAAAAAAGCGATCGATTCCAACTTTGAATTCGTTTCCACGAGCTAGGCCTTTATTTGGTCGAAAGTTCTCCTCCTGTTTTGTCCAACCATAGATGGTAGTGCCCATTTGCTTGTGTCAACCCCAAAGCATTTTGTATTTGGTTTCGTAAATCTGGTTGGACATTTGGTGAAAAAGTTATAGATGATTTGGAAAAGTTGATTTGTTGTCCCGATGCTCTGGAATATTGTTCTATAACACGTTGCAGTGCTCCACAATCAAACATTCTAGCACGGAGGAAAATGAGAGAGTCATCAGCAAAAAATGAGTGATTTATTCATGGTCCCTATCTATTGCAACTCATCCCGACCAACTCATTTTGTCTCTCTGCCCGTTGAAGTAGCCTAGATAGTGCCTCACCACATAACAGAAATAAATATGGAGATAAAGGACAGCCATGTCTCAGACCCTGGAGGGTTGGACTCTACCACAAACTTTACCATTAATAAGGAAAGAAAATCTCGTTGAAGAAATGCAAGAGTATATGAGAGATATCTAATGAGGGGGAAACCCCATTCTTGCCATAACATGTGTAACAAACTTCCATTCAACCATGTCATATGCTTTACTCATGTCAAGTTTCAAGGCTAAGAACCCATTGCGACCATTTTTTCATTTTCTTAGAGAATGTAGCAACTCAAAGGCATTTATCACATTGTCATTAATCTGTCTTCTTGGGACAAAAGCACTTTGATTTTCTGAAATCAAGGAAGGTAAGACCGTTGTCATCCTATTTGCAATTGTCTTGGTTATTATCTTGTACAAGACGTTGCAGAGGCTGATAGGCCTAAAATCTGATACACGTTCGCCATGGTGCTTATTAGGAATTAACATCAAGTTTGTGTGATTTAATGAGGGAGAGATTTTCCATTGTTAAGAACTTGCAGTGCACAATCTGTGACAGCGTCCCCTACCAGCTCCCAATGTTTCTGAAAGAATAGTGCATGGAACCCGTCTGGCCCTGGTGCTTTTGTGGGCCCCATCCCTTTTAAAGCCACAACTATTTCCTCCCGCGTAAACGGAGATGTGAGGATATCGAGATCTTCCACTGAGACTCTGTGAAAATACCAGAAGACCCTAGCTCCAACTCAGTGTCGTTTGGGTTACATGTATGGAAAATATCTGCAAAATAGTGCTCTAGTGTCCTCACTATACCGTCTTCTGAGCTTTGCCAAATATTATTATTGTCCATCGGTCCAGAAATAGAATTGTTACGTCGTCTATTGTTGGCCTTCGCATGAAAGAATTTTGTATTTCTGTCACCTGGTTTAGAAATGATGAAGTTTTTTTAAATGTTGTATTTTAAAATAAAAATTAAAAATTTCGAAATATTGATTTTAAATAAAAATTATCAAAAGAAATAAATTGTAAAATATTATTATAACTACTACCATATTTGAAATAGTATACAAATATGATATTTTTAGATAATAATAATAATAATATATTTTTAGAAAAATTATATAATTTTAGATAATATTAAACTGAAATATTGATTTAAATAAATAATAATATAATCTTATATAACGAAGAACTAAAATATGGATTTTAAATAAAAATAATGTATTTTTATTAAATTATAAAATATTGATTTTAATGGAAATGAAGTTTTTATAAAAACAAATCATGAAAATAAGGTATTTCAAAAAAAAAAAAAAAAAAAAAAAAAAGTTTCCCCTTTTTTCATTGTCCTATCTCAAATTGACTAGATATTTTATAACGAAGAACTGAAATATGGATTTTAAATAAAAATAATGTATTTTTATTAAATTATAAAATAATGATTTTAATGGAAATGGAGTTTTATAAAACAAATCATGAAAATAAGGTATTTCAAAAAAAAAAAAAAAAAGTTTCCCTTTTTTCATTGTCCTATCTCAAATTGACTAGATATTTTATAACGAAGAACCGAAATATGGATTTTAAATAAAAATAATGTATTTTTATTAAATTATAAAATATTGATTTTAATGGAAATGGAGTTTTATAAAAACAAATCATGAAAATAAGGTATTTCAAAAAAAAAAAAAAAAAAAAAAAAGTTTCCCTTTTTTCATTGTCCTATCTCAAATTGACTAGATATTTTATAACGAAGAACTCGAAATATGGATTTTAAATAAAAATAATGTATTTTTATTAAATTATAAAATATTGATTTTAATGGAAATGGAGTTTTTATAAAAACAAATCATGAAAATAAGGTATTTCAAAAAAAAAAAAAAAAAAGTTTCCCCTTTTTTCATTGTCCTATCTCAAATTGACTAGATATTTTATAACGAAGAACTGAAATATGGATTTTAAATAAAAATAATGTATTTTTTATTAAATTATAAAATATTGATTTTAATGGAAATGGAGTTTTTATAAAAACAAATCATGAAAATAAGGTATTTCCAAAAAAAAAAAAAAAAAAAACAAAAGTTTCCCCTTTTTTCATTGTCCTATCTCAAATTGACTAGATAGAAGACGCCTTTCCAAAAAGAAGATCATTTCGTCTCATTTTAGTACAACTGTTAAAGATATATTGTTCAGATCAATCAAATGTTAAAAAAAAAAAAAAAGTTCAAAACGTCACATATAATCCTCCAAAATGGCCATTATTGCTTTGTTCGAAAATCAAAGATGCAGAAATGGCGGCCTACGCAAGACCACGGTGTTCATTATTTGAATATATTCAGAATCAAACTCACACTCCTGACAGGCCCACTTGGGGCAGGAGATCGGCCACCATCCAACTCATAACATATCCTCACCAGATTTGCTTTCACACAATAGGTGCTGTCTTTGTCTCACAGAAATTTTTATGTTATCTTCTCCATTCATGAGAATTATATATTTATTTTTAATTAATTAAAAAAAAAACTGATATTTCATTATTGGCTACACATGATTCACATGATTTCAATATATTTGCTTGAAAGGTACAAATATGTTTCGAGCACAACTAAATTTGTTCTCGAATTACTTTATCTAATAAGTTGATTAACAATTTGATTCTTTTTTACCTACGAAGATTTTTATTCAATTAAATGTTATAACAAACTATAAAAGTGAGTAATTGTTACTACAAATAAATAAAGCTTCTTTAAATAAAGTGCAATCATTTTTTGGTGTGGTCTTTAACGTAAGCTTTGAGGGGACGGCAACTTCACAACAAAAGTGATTAGTTGGTAAAATGTGAGTTCAAATCTACTTTTCCAAATATATATTCTTTTAGTTGTTCTTCTAATGAAAATATCATCAAATAAATATATAAAATTAATATAGACAATATTTAATGTATTCATACTTACTGTTATTGATTATGTATAAGATTTTCATTGAAATGATATATATTTAGAACAACATATCTAAACTTCTGATAATGCACACTAGTTTCAAATTCCCACACAGTTTTTTCAAATTAATAAAGTACATCTTATCTAATCAATATGCATTAGTTCCACGAGTTTTTCAACTAATAAAGTACATCTTATCTAATCAATATGCATTAGTAGTCTATATAAGAGGATCCATCAATTGTCCTGACTCAAGTTCACTATATTCAATAGAAAATCGAAACACGTAAATCTTCTAACAGCTATTATCTTAAGATATAGAGCTTTCAAGTCAATTTTACGTTTGTGAATTAATGGTACACTAATCAAACGAGACGAGCTAGACAAGGGCCATAAGTTCCAAATCTATGATTGTTACGACTATAAATTCTCAACCTTTCTTATTTTTGAACTTACATATAAACATGCATCTTATTTAATTACCATAATTTTTATTAATTTTTTAACTATATATTTATTAATTTTTATTAAAATTTTTAACAAAATCAATGACTTAATGCATATCTCGTTTGCGTGAGCCTCATATTTAAGAAAGAGCCCAAAAAGAGAGACAAAACATTGTTCATGATTAAAGTTTGATAAACAAGTGATTAAAAAATAAGGTAAGCAGACAGGAATCAAGAAAAGTCACATGATTCACACCACCCACATTTCCGTCTAAATACATCTTCTGTTTTAATTTCATAACCATTTCCATCCTATATAAGCAATTATAATACCTGTCACATCCACTGTAATTCCAGAATTACCCTTGAGTCTACACCCCAAAACTTTCAACACCCACCAAATTTGTTTGGCAATTTGGTCATTTTACTCAACTTCCTCAATAATGCATGGCCACTATATGTATCTGCATACATTAACAAGAATCCAAAGTACTTTTAAACAATAACTGAAAAACATTTCTCCGGTATGGCTCCGGCGAACAGTGTCACCGGAGATGAGGCTCCTCTCCTCCCGGACATCGTTGCCGGAAAACGTGCTTCGATTCCCGGGGCAGTTTTTAATGTGGCAACTAGCATAATTGGTGCAGGAATAATGTCCATTCCAGCAACTCTTAAGGTGTTAGGTGTTTTTCCAGCTTTTGTAATGATTGCAGTGATAGCATTTTTGGTTGATATATCGGTTGAGTTCATGTTAAGGTTCACTTATTCCGGCGAGTCGAGGACGTATGCTGGATTGATGAGGGAGTCTTTTGGAAAGGCTGGATCTGTTGCAGTCCAGATTGCTGTCATGATCACCAATCTTGGTTGTCTCATTATATATCTCATTATTATCGGTAAGAGTTCTTGAGGGTCGACCTTGTTTATCCTTTTTCTATATTCCAATAGATTCGTGTGCTTATAATTAAAATTTGACAAGTGTTTCAGGAGATGTGCTGTCTGGGAAAGGGGTAGATCATTTGGGGGTTCTGCAAGAATGGTTTGGCATCCACTGGTGGAATTTGCGGCCCGTTGCCATTCTCTTCATCGTCGTTTTCGTTATGCTTCCACTTGTCTTGTTTCGTCGCGTGGGTAAGTAGTAACTACCATGTCTATATTTTAGGCACTGTTTTGTGATCTCACATAAGTATGAGAATCAACAACAAAATGGATCTCTCGTTGCTTTTTTTTTTAGTCCATGTACATTAGAATCTCTGAAAAGTGCTTGATTTGGCTTGCAGAATCATTATGGCTGAGTTCAGCAGTATCAGTTTTTCTAGCAGTTGTGTTTGTTGGGATATGCTCAGTGATGGCAATTACTGCGCTAGTAAAAGGGGAAACCATTACTCCAAGATTGGTTCCTCAATTGGATAATGGAACTTCCTTTTTCAACCTTTTCACAGCAGTTCCAGTAATTGTGACAGCATTTACATTTCACTTCAATGGTAAGGGAATCTTCTTTTTCCTAAAACTAAGAAATCTTTTTGATCTTGTCATATGATTCTTTTAGCCTTGTTTTGTAGATTTTACTTATATTTTCTCGTTCAAAGGATGATATGCATAGGATACAAGTTTATAACATCTATAGTTTTCTACATTAAGATCATTAGACTACTTTGTTGGTACTAAATGTTGGGCTATAAAATTCCCATTCATATGTAGTCGGGTTATGTATCATGTAGACCTAAAGAGACTTGAGTTTATAGAAGTGACATGATCTCGATAAGAAAAACTTACAAGAGAGAGGGATATACCACAATTAACATGGAGTTTTGTAGGATTTAGTTGCATTTAATCTTCCAGTGGGGATATAAATAAATTGAATAGAGACAAGGATTCATGTATTCGACCCTACCTTTCTTTTTGTCGGTTTCTGCCTGACATTCCCGTCTTAAGGCAAGGTCTTTCTCTTAGTTGTTCCGAATAAACTGTAAATTTATTGAAAATAAAACTTTGTTTGCGCGCGGTCATTGTTGTCGTTAATTCATTCCTCTTAACTTGCAAATTGATGCAGTTCATGCAATTGGAGTTGAGATGGGGAAACCAGCTGATATGCTTTATGCTGTCAAAATAGCTTTAGTACTTTGTGCTGCCATCTACTTCGCCATTGGCGTTTTCGGGTACCTTCTGTTTGGGGATTCCACCATGGATGACATTCTAGTGAACTTTGATCAGAGTTCAGGTTCGGCCATAAATTCGTTGCTCAATGATGTCGTTCGACTGAGTTATGCATTCCATCTAATGCTGGTTTTTCCACTCTTGAACTTCTCCCTGAGGACAAATATTGATGAATTTCTATTCAGTACTAAGAAGCCTGTTTTAGCAGCAAACAACAAAAGATTTTTGGTCCTCACTTTTGCTTTGTTAGCATTGGCTTATGTTGCAGCCATAGCCATTCCAAGTATTTGGTATTTCTTCCAGTTTATGGGATCAACTTCTGCAGTCTGCCTAGCATTCATATTTCCAGGTGCCATTGCATTAAGGTATTCAATCTCTCTCCTCTCTATAGCTCCAATCATGCAGGGTAGCATTCATATCCACTCTTAAATAACTTTAGCTTTAAAATGCAACTAACTTAACGACGCATGATGCCATGGAGAACAATGTGAATATACGAAATTTATCTCTGTTTCTTCACTGGTTTGGGGTCAAGTTGTACACCTCCTTCAAAATTTGTATTTTCTACTTTATGTTTTTTGGATTATTTAGGCAATGCCAACCGACACTTCAACCACTGAAATAGCAGCTAATTATTTCATTCTCAATGGTGCCGAAATCTCTCAATAAGGCGGCTAGGCCATTTTCCTATCTCTAAAAGGGATTACTCATAAAGATAAAGGAAACTTCACCCTGATGCAAGTAGTCTTTGCCGGTATATTATTTCAAATAGCCTAGGGTGCTACTATACTAGTTTTTTTTTTTGGGTGCTTTGCCAGCCAGGCACCTATCAACCAACCATCCAGTAACTATTAGTTTTTTCGCAAGCCAAGCCAATATGCCTTGATCCACTTGAGAAAAATCCGAGTGAAAGCAGCAACCAGAGTTATATTAGCACGTGTCTGCAAACAACTATAAGCTAAACTGATTTTAGATAGGTAATGCGGACTACAATATTTTTCTATGATCACCTCACTCACTCTAAGGTGAGTGAAGTGCCCTACTTCTATCTCACGGGTAGTGGTAGTGTAGCTGGGTTATTGATCTTGGTGTAGGAGCCCTATCAAGTAAAGGTCGGGTGAGGAGTGATAGATTATCAAGCAGGGTTCGAAAAACAAGTTGGTTTGAGGACCCGTTGGTCAATGGAAGGGGGATACTGTTGGACCAAATAGTTGTTAAGATTAGAGCAATAAATAAAGGGCGAAAAATAAAGAACATAAGAATTTATATAGGTTCGTCTCAATATGAGACTACGTGGACGTTTTCAGCCGCTACAATATTTTTACTATAATGAATGATGATTATTATTTACAAGATATTAGTCATATACATAATAACCCAATAAAAGTTAACTAATTATAATAAAAACTCTAAGACAATCTAATGAAGGTTCTCTAATTATAATGAAACTTTAAGGCAGCTCAATTAAGGTTTTCTAGTTATAATGAAATACTAAGGCAACCCAATTAAAGTTTCTTAGTTATAATAAAATACTAGAACAAACTAATTACAAAGACAAAATCTCGAAAACATCATTACATAAGCAAATTAGGCTCCACAGCTTAACAATTTTCCACTTGGAGACTAATCTATCATCATCTCCTTCTGTATAGCGACTGGTACACCTCCTCCAATCTTCAATGAAGAAGACCAAGTGAAGTTGCACGTAACTTCATTTTCTCAATTGTAACAATCTTTATCAACATATGATTTTGAATGTTGTGAATCTTTTCAAGCGCTAAGATTCCATCATCCAAAACTGGTCTGATAAAGTGATAACGAATTTGTATATGCTTCATCCTCGCATTATAGACAGGATTCATTGCTAAGTAAATAGTACTTTGACTGTCACAATGCAACACATTCTTCATATGCTTGTAATCCATTTCTTCCAAGAAAGACTGCAATCATATCATTTCTTTGCTAGCTTCGGTCACGTAATATACTCTGCCTTAGTAGTGGAAAGAGCAACTATCTTCAGCAACTTAGATACCAAACTAAGTGTTGTACCACCCAATGTGTATACATATTCAGTAGTACTCTTCCTGCCATCAATGTCCTCGGCCATGTCAACATCTACAAAGTCCTGAAATCCCAAGCCTAATTTTTTAAAACACAGGGCTGAATGTGTAGTACTTCTCACGTACCTAAGAATTCACTTTATTGCCTCTCAATATTGTTTTTCAGGATTAGTCATATATTTACTCACAACTCTCACTACATGTACTATGTCTGGTCTCGTACACACCATGGCATACATAAGACTTTCAATAGCAATTGCATAAGGTACCTTGACCATGTAGGCTCGCTCATGTTCTGTAGAAGGTGATTGTTCATTGGATAGCTTGAAGTAACTAGCCAAAGAAGTACTCACTGGTTTATAATCATCCATCGTCAATCTACTCAGCACCTTCTTCACATATTCTTCTGTTTCAAGACATCCATGTCCCTAGTAATTCTCGTCCCAATGATTTGTTTTGCAGGACCCAAATCCTTCATTGCAAACTCCTTGGACAACTCCTCTTTTAACTTATCAATTTGTTTTTTGCAAGCTCCTGCAATCAACATGTTATCAACATATAGGAGTAATATAATATATGAATCACTAAGGTTCTTCATATAGCAACAATGATCCGCCTGGCACCTCAAGAAGCCATTATTATCGATAAAGCTGTCAAACTTTTTATTCCACTGTCTCGGAGCTTGTTTAAGGCCATAAAAGCTCTTTGAAGTCTGCGCACCATTTCTTCATTTCCCTATGCTACGTAACTTTCTGGTTGATTCATGTAAATTTCTTCTTCCAAATCACCATGAAGAAAGGCCGTTTTTACATCCAACTGCTCTAAGTGCAAGTCTTATTCTGCCACTAGTCCAAGTATTGTTTTGATTGTAGTTAATTTCACCACTGGAGAGAAAATCTCAGTATAGTCAATGTCTTCTTTTTGTTGAAATCTTTTCACAACCAATTTTGCTTTATATCGCTTGTTGCCATCATGCTCTTCTTTTATCAGGTAAATCCATTTGTTTTGTAAAGCATTCTTTTCTTTTGGTAACTTTGTCAGTTACCATGTATGATTGGTCAATAATGAGTCGATCTCATGACTCCCACTTGATTGATTCATCAGCTTGCACGGTTTCACTATAGCTTTCTGGTTCACCTCTGTCAGTTAGTAGAATATAATGCATCGCTGCAGAGTATCTTTGTAGAGGTCTAATTGTTCTCTTAGATCTCCTAAGCATAGTCATATGAGTACTCTGATTTCCTTCTGGGGCTATATTTTATCGATCTTCACCATCAGTTTTCTCCGCTTCAATCACTGGAAGGTCTTGCAATTGAATCACCCCAAACTTCTTAACTTCAAGATTTGTACTTTTAGGGTATGCTGTCAATATGTTCTTATACATGGCTGCATCATTGAAGATTACATCTTTAGTCCTAATAATTTTGCGACTTTGCTCATCCCACAAACGATAACTAAACTCCAAATCACCATAGCCAATTAAAAAATATTTTTTAGATTTAGCATCAAAGTTACTTCTAGAAGCAGAATGAATGTAAATATAATAAAACAGAACCAAACACTTTTAAAAAGGAAAGGTCTATCTCTTTTCCACTCTAAACTTCTTCTGGTATTTTAGAGTCCAATGGTGTTGAAGGACTTCTGTTGATCAAATATACGGCAGTGCAAATAGCATCTGTCTAAAGCATCTTTGGCATCCTGCATGTAATCTCATACTTCTTGTATGCTCATTTAGAATCATTTTCATCCTCTCAGCTACACGATTCTATTGAAGATTATCTGGAATAGTCATCCTCCTATTTTTAGCACAGTACCTCTGAAAATTTGCATTTATGTATTCACCTCCATTGTTTGAATGCAAACACTTCACCTTTAAATCTGTTTCATTCTCAACCATCGCGCTCTATCTCTTGAAAGCATTGAAGACATCAGATTTTTTTTCAAAAATAAACCCACACTTTCTTATTTGAGTCATTAATGAATGTCACATAATAATTTGAATATTCAAGTGAAGTAACAGTTGAAGGTCCCCATACATCTGTATGAATCAACTCCAATTTTCAGCTTTTGGCTCACTTCCGATTTTAGAGAAGCTAACTCTTTTTTGCTTTTCGAAAATAAAGCCTTCACACAGACTGTGTTCAACATATTTTAACCCCGGCAGTTTTCCTTTAAACTAAAGTACTTTCATTCCCTTCTCGCTCATGTGTCCGACTCTATAGTACCACATATCAGAATTAGCAACGAATTCAGCAACAACAATTGTATCTCCAAGATTGATAGTCATGTAAAGAGTTCCTCTTTTAGTTCCTCGTGCAACAATCATGGCTCCTTTTGTTACTTTCCAACCACCACAACCAAAATTCACACCGTACGCTTCATCATCAAGTTGTCCAACAGATCAGATTTTGCATTAATTTTGGTATGTGCCTCACTTTGTTAATTATCCATAAAGATCCATTTGGCATCTTCAATCTGACATCACCAATACCAATGATGTCTAAAGATTTTCCATCAGTGAGATGTACATTTCTGTGATTTCCAGCAACGTAGTTCTCCATATTCTCACTGTGTGCAGTTGTGTTAAAGGAATCTCCATAATCCATCACCCAAGAATCGATAGAACTATCAATTGACAAGAGTAAAGCATCTTCTACCTCTTGAGTCGCAGCATTATTGTTCTTTTCTTCATTCTTCTTAGGTGCTCTGCAATTCTTCTTCAGGTAATCAAACTTACCACAATTACAGCATTCAGCACCCCGTCCGTTTCTGGACTTGCTTCTGCCATTCCTCAACTTTCCTCTATCGTTACCCTTGTTGGAATTCTTCTCATAACCACTGCTCCCTATTTTCGATATTTATGGCAGAATTGGATGCTGAGACTTCATCATCATCTTTTCTACGGACTTCTTCAGCAAGAATTGTATATCGAACATCATTAAGTTTCAATTTTGCATTCCCCATGGAATTGCTGACATCCGCTTAGAGATTCCCAACTATTCGATAGTGAGGCCAAGAGGATTAGGGCATGAACCACATCTTCAAACATAATCTCCATAGAGATCCAATTGATTGACGATTGTGTTGAATTTAATACTCTACCAACGAAGCACCTTCTACCATCTTTAGATTGAATAGCTTCTTCATCAGATGAACTTTATTGCAAGATAGAGGCTTTTCATACATGTAAGATAATATCATCATCAATTCTATAGTAGTTTTTTCATTTGCGACGTTATAAGCCACGTTCTTCAATAGTGTAAGCCGAATTACTCCAAACACCTGTCTGCCAAGAAGGTTCCAATCATCATCATTCATAGTTTCAAGTTTCTCATCCAACAATTGGTGCATTTTTTTCCTGTAAAGATAATCATCTATCTGCATCGTCCATAATAAAAAATCCACATCATCAAACTTGGTGATTCCAAGTGTTGATCCTCGATTATCGCCAATCATTGCTCTCAATCAGAACCTCGCTCTGATACCAGTTGTTAAGGTTAGAGCAATAAATAAATGGCGAAAAAGTCTCAATGTGAGGCTACATCTTGTCTTTAGCCACTACAGTATTTTCACTATAATGATGATGATTATTATTTACAAGAGATTAGTCATATACATAACAATCCAATACAAGTTTCATAATTATAATGAAACTCTAAGACAATCCAATTAAGATTAACCTAGTTATAATGAAACTCTAAGGCAACCCAATTAAAGTTCCCTAGTTACAATGAATTACTAGGGCAATCCAATTAAAATTTTCTAATTATAATGAAATACTAGGACAAACTAATTATAAAAACAAAATCTCGAAAATACCTTTACCTAAACAAATTAGGCTCCACAACTTAACAATAGTGAAGTTACTTGGGGGACTTTTGGCCAATCAAGTTTTTGTTGTTCTATGTGCACTCATTTTGAATTGTATTTATCTTTGACCGAGGTGAGAAAATTTCCTTGTTCGATCGTTTATAGGTAAGGGCGGAGACAGGGCTGGGCCTGGGGTCCTAAATTTTTTCAGAAATATACAGTTAAATTAAAAAAAATTTATGTTATGGTCCAGTGTTTTTTAAACCATGGCCCAGCCCTGTAGTAGAATCTGGCTCCGCCCCTGTTTATAGGTGTAGGGGTTGCCGCTCCCCGCCCTTAAGTTCCTTTGTTGTTTTGGGGTTCGAAATTCTTCCTTGCTCATTCATACAAATTCAGTAATAAATAACTCATCCTGGTTGTGAATATTATTAAAAAAAAAAAAAAAAATTGTTACTTACCTTGTGAATTGTTGTTTCTTCCACAGAGATATTCATGGTATTTCTACGGCAAGGGACAAGATCATAGCAGGAATCATGTTAACTCTAGCAGTAATTACAAGCACAATAGCTATTTCTACAAATATATATAAGTTGATTAAAAACACTTAATATTTTTGTCTTTTCTATTCTTAATACACAAGTACACAAGTTACATCTATATATACTCTTGTAATCTTCTATGTACATTATATGTATTGGTATCTTGTAAATTTTTCTCTATCAATATTTTCGAACTGATAGGGAAAATGATGCAGTAGTGAAACTTATTAATTTGGGTGTAAGGGAATTTTCTTAATCAATATTACCAAGTTGCTCAAAATTTGGGTGTAAGGACATTTTTGTCAGAAGTCATATAATTCAACTAGCATATTTACATTTACATTCTATTTTAATTGCTACGAAGGTTCTCAATTATTCCTATTTTTGCATTTATGTTCCCCATCTTTTTTTATCATATTATTATCACCAGCCTATTAATTTGTACAACTTATTTTTGTATTTGATGATGGTTTCTGTCAAAAAAGTTAATTAGGATAGCGTAAAAAGAATTTTTTCAATTATATTTTAAATAAGCAAAAATAAATAACAAATAAAAAAATTTAACAAATTATTTGCCCTTCATTTCAATGCATAGTAGAATATTTGGAAAAAAATTATCATCAGAGACAAGATATGAAAATTAATTAAAAGTTAGTGATAAAAATA
Source organism: Forsythia suspensa (assembly GCA_023638005.1). Classification (NCBI taxonomy): domain Eukaryota; kingdom Viridiplantae; phylum Streptophyta; class Magnoliopsida; order Lamiales; family Oleaceae; genus Forsythia; species Forsythia suspensa. The sequence goes on along the minus strand of CM042666.1, from coordinate 30,039,604 downwards.
CGATCAACGTAAAAAGGTTGGAGACATAAGCACTAAAATGTCAAAGATTGAGAGATTTTAATTGCAAATGTGGTGTAGATAATAAAAACGATAGTATTAAAATAATTATCTTTTAACTAAACATAAAAGAAACTTTTGTCAAAAAGTATCAAAGAATTTACAAATTTACCGCATGTTACTGCGAAATAAACCGATTTATCAGTGCTTCAATTGTTGTAATAACTTATAAGCGCTTTAAAAAACTATCCAATCATGCACCAAACATGCCAAGGGAATAGGAAATTTTCATCATATATTATGTACCAAGAATAATAATAACACTAAGAAGCCTCAGTCCTCTAACAAAGACAACAAATCAAATTTTACTTATAAGTCAATTTCATGTTTGGCTAAGCTTAAAAAGTTTATTTATAAGTAAATAAGCAAGTTTCATATTTTCATTAATTAAAGTTGAAAATAAATTCTTTATTTTGATGGCAAATTAAAAAATTATTTTCAAATTAATTAATTTATTTTACTTAGAAGTATGAAAAAAATAACATATTCAGTTGAGAAAGTCAATTTTGAAATTCAACTACTCATTTGAATTTTAAATAGATTGAATTACTCGTGATATAAGAGTTCTAGAAGTGTATATTAGAAAGTTATTATTTTCAGCAAGGGCAGCTTAATTTTCATATTTATATGCTATAGAATCTTATCGTTTACAGTGTTAACAAAGTAATTTTTGTTTCACTTGAATAATAGAAGGTGTACACGAGCCGAAAAAATTTCTTCTTGTAGGAAAAAATTAAGTGGCCAAATTTGAAATAGTATAAGACTAATGAAAATATTTCAATACATTACTACAATAGTTCCCTACACGTTTTTATACTTTGAAAGTGTTGTATAATTATATCATTATCAATTTCGTAAAATATATAATTCTCAACCCGAATCTCTCTTTCCTTTCAAAAAAACCCCTCTAACACTGCTAGATTTCTTTCCATCAATATTTTTCCATTCAATAACAAATGGAGCTTCCCTTTTAAAAAATCTCTCCATAAGTGCTGACTTTAAGTTCAATAATATTTAAATAAGAAACAAAACAAATCGGCAAAGCACATTAATATAATATAGGGTTGATTATACTAATGGTCTCTATTCTTTCAAGTTTGTAATAATATCATCCACCTTCAATTTTTTTAGCATATATCATCCACGGTCTTTTATTTATGCGCACAAATGGTCCCCAAATGACTCCTTTGACAATTTTACCTCTGACTTATATAAATTAAAATGATATAAAAAAGAAAATACAATGAAAAAATTACAATTTGGACCCTAACCTTTTCAAAAGTACAAATAAATCTTAAATTTTTTTATTTTTTTACAAATTTTCACTTAAAATAATAAAAAATGTGTCATTAAGTCTCAAAACTTCTAATTATGTTCATCGAAAGGACATTTGGAGTCTCTACAGATTTCGTCCAGTGGTCCGTTAATTGACAATAAATTATGATCAAATTTGACAAATTTAACAATAACAAAATAATTTATTATATTCTATTATTCAAAATAATTTTAAAAAAGAAAAAAAAAATAAACAATATTTTCTCCACCCCACCCTACCCCAGAAACGGGGGGGGGATTCTCCTTAGGATAAATAAAAGAATTGGTGATGAGGTCACGAAGTGAAAAAACAAGATACTTGTGAGCCAAGCATGTGATGTTGGGATCTTGGTGTAAATTCAAAAGAGTGTTTGGATATATTGATCCAAAGAAATGTGATTGGTATTGAACAAAAGATTTGGTAATGCTGAAAAACTAAATCTGGAGTGCCAAGAAATTGATCAATGTGGCAAGAAATTGATCAATGTGGTTTTGTCAAGTAGAAATGTAGAATTATATCACTGGAATAGAAAACTAACGGGGGTGATTCTGCTAGCCGTCGATGTATTTATCCAGAGACCATCTGACGAGTCCCAGTAAAATGAGATACACCACAAAGTTGAGTGCAAAGAGAGGTCCCATTATGCTTATTCCACCTCTTCCAACTGCCATTTTCAAACCCCAACCACCCTAACCTACCCTACCCCATCCCGCCACAGAAAACGGCAATGGTTTTCACGAAAACCAGGGAAAAACCTCCCTGTCTTCGCGGAACTGGGGAAAAATGAGATACACGAACCGGGAGGGAGGGAAATCCCCCCGATTTTTGTGGTAGGGGTGGGTGGGTAGGTTGGTTGGGGAAGATGATATTTTTGGTTTTTTATGTATTTTTTAAAATTATTTTGAATAATATAATATAATAAACTATTTTGTCTTTGTTAAATTGGTCAAATTTAGATCACAGATATAAATTTTTTGTCAATTAACAGACCATTAGAAAAAATTTTGTAGAGATTTCAAATGTTCTTTCAATAAACATAATTTGAAGTTTTGGGATTTGATGACATATTTTATTATTATTTTAAGTAAAAATCTGTAAAAATAAAAATAAAAAAATTTATAATTTATTTGTATTTTTGAAAAGGTGAGGGGGTGTTCTTTTTACCATTTTCAACCCGTTTTTAGTTTTCTGTTTTTGAAAATAGTGAAAACGTGTTTACTTATCTATTTTCGAAAATGCATTTTTCAAAATATTCAAAAAAATTACAAAAGAAATGGAAAATGATAATTTAGTCATTTTTCGCGTTTTCTTTACAAAATGCGATTCATTTCCAAAACGGCCAAAACGCGGGTTTTTTGAAGGTGCTCTGCATTTCGAATCACAATTGCGGCCTTTTTTTTTAATTAACAGTTTAGGCTGGGCGAACCTATTGGCAACAGATGCCAACATATGAACGCCCAGTACAATAATTTCACTGATTGCTTTTTTTGAAATTTTGGTGATGTTTTATTGCGTTTTGACATCTTTTGGCTTGGTTTGACACCTATCTGTGTATTAGAGTTGATAATCTATAAATATACTTGTTAAGGTATTGAATAATCAATAATTGTTTGAATAAAATATTATAAAAATATTCTCAAAAATTCCAAGTAAACGCGAAACAGTTTTCAAAAATTCCAAAAAGAACGTATTTTTATCAATCTCAAAACAGACACTCAAAACACAAAACTGAAAATGAATTCAAAACTTAAAATAGAAAACTGAAAATGCAAAGAGAACACCACCTTAGGGTCTCAATTGTAATTTTTTTTTCATTTTTTCTCTTCTTTCTATTATTTTAATTTATTTAAGTCAGAGGAAATGCTCAAAAAATTCATTTTGGGACCATCTGTGCGAATAAATAGAAGGATGATCATGATAATTCTTACAAACCTGAAAGAAGAGACCATTGTGTAATTAACCCTATAATATATGCCAACAATGCAACAAAATTGGCCGACAAAGCAACAAGATAGGCCGGCAAGGCACATAAATCCAATAATATTATAATAAGTAGATAAAGCAATAAAATTAGTCGACAAGGCAACGACAATCATCCAACAATTTGATTTACATATAAACTATTATCAATAACAATTAGCAAATATACAAATTTTGCAAAAAAATAAATAAATAAAAAATCAGTAAATATACAATTAGAAGAAAACAATATGGCTAATTTAGTGATTTAAAGAAACCACTGAACTGTTATAAATGCATTTATCATTAATTAATTGAGGTAATCTATCTCCGTTTCTAATTTTTGTTAAAGCAATTTCTAGCGATGAAAGTATGGAATTTCCATATCCAAATTGTTGGATGATTGTTGTTGCCTTGTCGACTTATTTTATTGTTTTATCTACTTATTATAATATTACTGGATTCATGAGCCTTGCCGGCCTATCTTGTTGCTTTGTCAGCCAATTTTGTTGCATTGTCGGCATATATTATAGGATTAATTACACTTATGATCCACATTCTTTCAAGTTTGTAAGAATATCATCCACATCCTTCCATTTATTCGCACAAATGGTTCTCAAATGACTTTTTTGACCATTTTTCCTCTGACTTAAATAAATTAAAATGATAGGAAGAAGAAAAAACAATGAAAAAAATTACAATTGAGACCCTAACCTTTTCAAAAGTATAAATAAAATCTAAACTTTTTTATTTTTTATTTTTTACAGATTTTCACTTAAAATAATAAAAAAAAGTGTTATCAAGTCCCAAAACTTCTATTATGTTCATCGAAATGACATTTGAAGTCTCTATAATTTTCGTCTAGTTGTCCATTAATTGACAAAAAATGTATATCTATGATATAAATTTGACCAATTTAACAAAGACAAAATAGTTTATTATATTCTTTTATTCAAAATAATTTTAAAAAATAAATAAAAATAAAAAACTAAAAATATCATCTTCTCCAACCCATTCACCCCACCCCACCCCCACCCCCACCCCCACCCCCGAAATCGAAAGGATTTCATTCTCCCGATTTGTGGTGTATCTCATTTTTCCCGAGAGTACGAAGACTAGGAGATTTCTCCTTGGTTTTCGCGAAAACCATTGCTGTTTTCTGGGCTGGGTTGTGATTGTTGTGGTTTGAAAATGGCGGTTGGAAGCGGTGGAAGAAGCCCAATGGGACCCCTATTAGCTGTCAACTTTGTGGTGTATCTCATTTTACTGAGACTCGCCGGATGGTCTCTCCATAAATACATCGACGGCCAGCAGAATCACCCACGTCAGTTTTTAATTCTACATTTCTACTTGACAAACCCACCATTGATGAATCTCTTAGGGTGCGTTCTCTTTGCTGTTTTCAAGCTGTTTTTAGTTTTCAATTTTGCAAAACACCCAAAACTTGTTTACTTTGATATTTTCGAAAATGCATTATGAAAAACAAACTTAAATGTATAACATAAAACTGAAAATGATTTTTTCTTGTTTTGGCTGTTTTCAATGAAAAAAGCCCAAAACGCGGAAAACACGCAGAGGAGATTCCAAAATTGAAAACGTCTGTTCCTTCCCCCAATTGTAAAATCAAGCCCACCCATTTCACCATCTCCAGCAAAAGAAATCCACTCCATCTTCCACACCCATGGAGAACAAAGTAAGGCGTCTGTAAACGAGACTCTCAAGCGTTCCAAGATCTACTCCGGCGTTCCAAGATCTGCTCACAGATCTTCGACATCTGCTCGTGTTCATTCTCCTCAAATATAGGTATTTTTATGGGTTGGCCAAATTTTTGTGGACAAAAGATTTTCAAATTTTGGAGTTTATATGAACGAGTGTTCAACCTAGCAATGATTCGTTTGGTATTTGCTTGTAGAGTTAAGAATATTATGCTAGGCTTTTCTCGGACTCATTTTTTTCCAACAAAGACTTTTCACTTTTTTTTTATATGTAGTTCGGGTTTTAATTATCAACAAGAAGGTCATCCGAATTTTTTGTGGGTTGTCCGATTTTTTTGGTGGGAATGCCTTTGTGGGTTGTTCGAATTTTTGACAACTCCGCCGACAAAATAATCTTTATTTTGCATATAAATTGAGAAATGCATTGACCTATGCTGAACGAGGAACTTATAGGCAATTTGTGATTTTTCTTATAAGCATGTCAAACTACCAGCCATCTCCAGTTTTCGATTGAGTTTTTATTGATGTCAGAAATCATATATGATTCGAAAAAACTCGTCCAAGAAAATCTGAATGTGAGTTTGGACATCAAAGATAGATGATAATAGATTGGCTCTAGAAACTGAACATATGTGGTTTGAAAATAGATAAAGAATTTTGGCCTTGTTAATTAGAAAGATGAGTTTGTTGCCATTAAAATTGTGGTTTTTTTTTTTTTTATTATTGCATTTTCTTTTAAGTAAGGATCACTGTGATAATTTTTTTTAAGAACATTCTTTGTCTTGCATGATTTTGAAGTACAATACAAGACAAGTTATATAACCACCTACCACTACTGAAGAAGAGGACGAGCACTCACCTGATAAGGTAATTAAACTAATCATTTCTCTTCCATCCATTTTGCACTAATGATGCTTTTGATAGTAAGGTAAAATGTTCAAAATGGAACCCATTCTGTGATGTTTTCTTTCAAGTCATGCCAATCTTCTTGGTTTGATCCATAAGTGTATGTCTTTTGTGTTACCACTATTGTCAATTTTTTCTTCCCAATCTTCTTGGTTTAATCCAAATATGTCATAAACACTAATCAAAACACAAAATCTGTAGACAACATCTTGATCAAGTCCCATATTTTTTTTCCCTTTTTGTGTGGGGGTGGGCTGTCCATTAAATCAAAGGTAGTATATAATCAGTAACAATCTTGGGGCTCGATCCCCTTTAGAACATGTTTGAGTAACTTGTGTTTTAAATATATACTATCTTCTTTGTTGCCTAACATGGTGAGGACACTGGAATTCAACTAATTGTACTTTGAGCTTTAACAATTTCACTTGAGTATTCAGGCATATGTATATATATACATGTACAGAGGTTTGTGTTGGGTGAACTTTAGTGAATTTTTTGGATTGTTGATTTTTCACTTATTTACTCCCTATAGTTGAATGCTATGAATAGTTAGGTGGATGCTAAAAAGTTATCTATTTTCGTCGTGAATTCATCTCTTCACAGCTCAAGTTTGTTGTGTTTTAGTTTTTAGTTTATTACTTTGAAGTGTGGCACAAAGTAATAATCTGTGACAAAATCTGTAGACAAATTCTGTATACGCCCATTCTGTGGTGTTTTTTTAAATATTTGCCAATCATCTTGGTTGTAATGTTGGACTTGGTAATTATTTGACTTATATACAAAACTGTTTTGTTTAAGTTGTTGATATTTATTACTTATCTTCAATAGAGAACATGGGTGGACACAGAGGTAAGACTAAGGAACCAATGTCATGGTCCGATGAGAATGAACACGCTTTTATCGGGATACTTTATGACAATGTGAAATCAGGAAAATTACAATGTTCTACTTTCACGAAAGAAGAATGGGGCAAGATCAATAAAGACATGGTTGTTGTCACAAAATCGGATTATGGGGTAGAGAGATTGAAGGGTAAGTGGAACCGTTTACGTAAAGTGCATCGCTTGTTCTCTGAACTTTTAGGGCATACATGTGTTACATGGGATCTAAGTACCAACCAAGTTAATGCTGCAGAGGAAGTTTGGCAACATTTTTATACGGTATGTATTGTATAAGAACACTTTCACAATTATTTTTAAGGATATCATTATCGTTTCAGACGCCACTTTTTGTTGATGTGAAATGGGTTAATGTTGCTTATATTACCTATTGCGTATAAACAAAAGCGAGTACAGACATTCGTGGAAGGAAGGATGCAAGCATTATGAACTTCTTGGAGAGATATTTGGTGGACTACGCCATCGGTGGTTTAAGCAATGCTTCCACCGACTTCCGCCAACATCGAGAGAGGAAAGGCAACTAGAAGATGATTTTTTGAGCGGGGAGTGCACGCGCACGTGGAAAATGATGATGATGATGATGAAGTTACAAATACTGTCGCCGCGATAATGGTACATCTAATGAACGTCGACGTAAAGAACCCAAGATAAGTAAAAGTGGAAAACTTGAGGCATGTATGGCGCAGTGGTCATCAACAATTAGTATGAGGAACGATGAAACTGAACTTAGGACGCTTTACCTGAAAGAAAAGCTTGCACGCATCCAAGGAAAATCGTCTAATCAATCAGGAGATAGTGAAGCCACTAGCTCGGATCCCTATTCAAATATGGTATGCCTGAACATTCTAAACAACATTGGAGGGGTCTCTAATGAGGTTTATATGAAAGCAATAAAGGCTTTTAAGAATCCAGATTTCAGGATGTCATTTGTGATGATGCCAGAAATTAGGAGAGGGCCTATCTTAGAACTTCTTTGATTTGCTTGATGGTAATGTAGGACTGTTCGTATTTTGAACTTCTAATGTAGGAATGTTTTATAATTATATGTTGATTTGCTTGTTTGGTTTGAATCGATGTGTTGGAATATGAAAATAGTTGTACCTTTTTAAGTATGATAATTATATTTGTTTGCGTATTAATATTTCTGGTGATTGATGTGAATTATGATGTTTAGTTTTGCAAATATTTGTGGAGAGAGATGTCTGCTGATTCAGGTTCGGTTCATTATTTGAGTGACGATGATTCGAGTGACGATGATTTTTATGGACGATGATTTCGATCGCGATCGTTGGAGATATATTGATGCTTAGTTATTTTGTCGCTAACGAAAGAAGTATTATGGACGGATACTTTGTAGAATATCGTTGCTTACTGGAAAGATGTACATACTCGAAATTTTGAATGGACATCCGACCGTGTGTCATAATATTTTTCGTATGCAAAAATATGTTTTTATGAATTTTTGTGATACTTTGAAAGAGAATGAGTTGTTGACAGATGGAAAAAAAGTGAGCGTTGAGGAGAGTGTTGCAATGTTTATGATGATTATAGGGCACACTACACGATATAGTGTTATTGGTGATCGTTTTCAGCATTCCAACAATACAATATCAAAATGGTTTAAACGAGTTTTACGGGCTGTTTGTTCATTGGGCACAGAGATAATCCACCCCACAAATCGAGATGTTGTACATGAGCGCTTGTTACGTAAATATCCTTACTTTAAGGATTGTCTAGGTGCAATAGATGGAACACATGTATCAGCTTGGGCACATGCATCGAGACAAACATCTTTTCGTGGAAGAAAAACAAATATAACACAAAATGTGATGTTGGCATGTAATTTTGATATGAAATTCATATTTGTGCATGCTGGATGGGAAGGTACTGCTAATGATTCGCGAGTATTTATTGACGTAGTTACAAGAACATCAAACAACTTTCTAATGCCACGGGGAGGTATATTCGAATACTTCAATTTTTTTGTCAAATATTTTAATAGTACTAGAGTCATAAATTATGTTCTTTTGTAGATCAATTTTACCTTGTTGATTCTGGCTATCCAAACATGCCTCGATTTCTTGCTCTTTATCGAGGTCGAAGATATCATTTGCATGATTATAGTGGATGCGGAAGACCGTGTGGAAAGGAAGAGTTGTTCAATTATAGACATTCATCGTGTCGAAATATTATTGAACGTTGCATTGGAGTGTTAAAGGCAAGATTTCCTATTTTGAAAATAATTACCAATTATCCATTAAGTAGGCAAAGACAAATCCCTACTGCATGTTGCACAATACATAATTTCATTCGTCAAGAACACGCTTTGGATAGTCTTTTTGTTCAATATTCATCAGAGAATATGGTATTTGAAGATGTGCCGGAGTCCAATCAAGATCATGAAGTCATACAATTTGATGCTAGTCAAACAGCTCAAATGGGACAAGTCAGAGATCAAATTGTTACACTAATGTGGAATGACTACTCAATGACTCATACATGATTATGTAGATGTCATTTTATTGTTTTAATTTTCCAAATGTGTTATTTTTGCCATCAATATGTAAGCCTGCAATCGTAATTATCTTTCTATTCAACCGTTTTAGGCAATCTTATCACACAATGACATTATGTAATTCTCAATCCACGTCACATCATTAATTATAATATTTTATTGACAAGTCAATTTATTATTATTTGTTAGTCTTTAATTTTTGTAGCATAATTTTTTTTTTGTAAAATTCACCAACTGTAAAATATATATATATTACTTAATAAATAGTAAAATGTATATTTTACTTTTAGTTAATTAATATGAAATTATTTTACTTTATTGAATAATCAAATTTAATAAATAAAATAATATAAAATAATTTCTTAAAATTTCAAACAGAACGTGTTTTCTAGTTTTCTATTTTCAGAAACAGTTTTTCAAAATGACAAATCAAACGCATTTTCAACAATCTTAAAATAGACTCACAAAACAGAAAACTAAAAATGAATTTAAAACTCAAAACTCAAAAGTGAAACGCAAAGAGAACAGCCCCTTAGCACTCCATATTCAGTTTTTCAACATTACCAAATCTTTTGTTCAATACCAATCACATTTATTTGTGATGATAAATATAGTTACACTTTGGTAGATGACTGCTACTCTACTTGGGACGTCTGTCTTAAGTGTTCCCTCGCCTTGTCGGTTCGCCCGCCTCACTGTTCTCATAGGCCAGGCTCCATCAGATAGACAACCATAACTCAGCTGCCATCAAATCAACCAGATAGGCAATCTATAAAATGACTGTTACCCTCGTCCATTGGGAATATAAAACGCCAGTAGTTGAGAAGACAAAACGTCCCTCGTTAGTTCCTAATAATGAGGAAGTTGAAGAGGCACCCGCCATCAATGACCATTGAAGGCTGCAACTACAGATCATCTTTATAAATAGAGATCAACCCTCCAGGTAAAGACAGAACACACATACACAATATTGTTACTCAACATTTTTTAGTTAATCCTCTACTGATTATCACGTCGGAGTGAAAACATGGAAAAAAGCCCCACCACACACTTTGGTGTCTCCACCATCTTTGTTCTTTGCCGCGCTCGGAGTATGAGAAAACATCACCATTACTGCAACCGCGCTCGGAGTAGGAGAAAACATTTAATTATCAATTGGCGCCGTCTGTGGAAAACCGTAATTGAAGTCATGGCTCGAACTATAAGGACTAAGAATGCAACTACCCCGCCAGCTCCCGTCAGGGATGCAGACGCCGAGTTTAACGCCCCACTAATCACCCACAACAAGAATTTGCTTCTGCCGCTCAACTTACAGTATTGCAAGCTCAAGTGGTGGACTTAACGACTTTACTCCAAGATATGAATGCTACGGTTTCTCAGCACCACAAGGTCCTAGCCCTCCACCGGTAGGACCTTCAGCTCAATATTCTTCCCCAAGATCCTAACCCTACACTTGTTAGGCTCACCACCGGCTCTCCATGCTCCTAACTTTCCAACGATGGAAACACCGCCAACGGCAGCTCCACCGTTGGCTCTAGTTTCGTTGGCTCCACCTCCTGCACCACACTTCAATTCATTGGCATCTGGGCCAAATTCATGTTGGAGGCAACTGTCATAGGTGCCCACGCCTATACTGGTTGAGACACTTGTGTTAAGCTTGGAACAGCGACTAGTGGACATGATGGGTCGCAAAATAGCTGAGGCTATGTCTAAAAAAAATAGTAGGCAGCAATCTATGGTGTTGGAAGAAGATATTTTTCCCTAGAAGTGATGGCAGTCCCCTTGCCACGAAATTTTAAACAACCAAAGATGGAGAAGTATGACGGATCTTCTGATCCTATCGATCACCTCAGGAATTTTGTCGATTTGATGAGGTTGTGAGCCACCCCTAACGCAATTATGTGTAGGGCTTTCTCACCTACACTTAGGCGCGAGACCAAGGATTAGGTAGCCACCTTTTATCCAAAATCAATTTGTACATTTGATGATTTTTCTAAGAAGTTTGCTGCATACTTTGCCAATAGTAAACGTGCTAAGAAAACTGCTATCGGCCTGATACAATTGACCCAGGACAAAGATGAATTGTTGAAAGATTTCATTGCCCGGTTCAATAAGGCCACTTTGGGAATTAAGGATCTACATATGTCTTCTGTAGTCACCGCTATGATGAATGGAACCTCGAAGTCATCCCTTCAAAATGCCACTCTCTAAAAACCCACCTGATATGATGCATGAGTTGCTAAGAAGAGGGGATAAATATGTGGATGCAGAAGAGGCATTTTTCATTACTAAGGGCATGAAAGATCGAAAAAAGTCTGAGTCTAACAAAAGGAAGACCCGAGACGAACCAAGGCCCCAAGAAGACAAAAGCAAGCAAAACTGATCCATCCAGGCCCTAATCGGCCTAGTACTGGAAAGAATGAGTATAGTACACCACTGTACACCTCCAGGACTAACGTCTTGATGGAAATCCAAAATATGAAAGAACTCGTATGGCCCAAAAAGATGTGGACGCCACTACATAGGAAAGATGAGACCAAGTATTGTAAACTCCATTGAGATCATGGACATAATATCGAGGATTGCCAGCAGTTGAAGGAGGAAATAGAAAGACTTATAAAAAAAAAAAGATACCTATCCAAATTTGTGAAAACAGATAAAGGAAAAGGAAAAGAGGGTGAATATCACCTACTCACGCTGGTGTTATAAATGTCATAGTGGGTGGTATTGTCGCAGGAGATGACTCTATTCAGCACGGAAGAACTATGTCGTGCCAGTGGATCTACTTTGGTAGATAAACATGAAAGGTTTAGCCAGAATATCACCTTTAGTGATGAGGATTTGAAAGGTGTTACCTGCCTACATGATGATGCTTTAGTAATAGTGGCTGACATTGCAGATTTTGATGTGAAGAGGGTATTGGTGGACAATGGTAGTGCAGCTAACCTTATGTCTTCGAGAGTTTTCCTAGGATTGAAGATATCACATAGCAAGATCAAACATGTCACCACTTCGCTCCACTCCATGGGTTTGGAAGAGCCACCGTTATACCAGATGGAACAATTGAATTACCGGTGACTTTGGGACTTACCCAGCTAGTATGGTGATAATGACTAATTTCTTGTTGGTAAAAGCTCATATGGCCTACAATGCGATTTATGGTCGCCCACTTTTGAATGCAGCTAGGGCCGTGGTTTCCACATACCACCTGGTGATGATGTTCTCCACTAGTCGTGGAGTAGGATGTGTAAGAGGTGACCAGGGGCATCAAGGAGGTGTTATGTAGACAACATACTTCTCAAAAATACGGTAATGATGCTTGATGTCGAACAGCCAAAAGGACGAATCGAACTGTTGGAACTCACTAAAAAGTGGTGATAGCTGAAGGTCAAGTTTTGAAGAAATATTTTCAGTAATTTATCAGTTTTCTTTTTTTTAGAAGCGAGTATATGTAGTTGTATTAAATAAGTACTCCTACATTTGATTTTCAATTCAATAAAACATCAAGGCGATGAGCCTATGTCTCAAAAATTAAGGCGAGGAGCCTTAATCAAAACATCAAGGCTCATCTATGTCTCAAAAATGAAGACAATGAGCCTTAATCAAAACAGCCTATGTCTCAAAAATGAAGACAATGAGCCTTAATCAGAACAACCTATGTCTCAAAAATAAAGGCGATGAGCCTTAATTAAAACATAAGACGATAACATAAGACGATGAGCCTATGTCTCAAATATTAAGGCGATGAGCTTATGTCTCAAAAATTAAAGTGATGAGCCTTAATCAAAACATCAAGGCGATTAGCCTATGTCTCAAAAATGAAGGCGATGAGCCTTAATCAAAACATAAAGACGATGAGCCTATGTGTCTCAAACATTAAGGTGATGAGTCTATGTCTCAAAAATTAAGGCGATGAACCTTATTTAAAACTTCAAGGCGATGAGCCTATGACTCCAAAAATTGTGGCAATAAGCCTATAATTAAAAATCAGATGTGATGAACCCTGGTTCAAAAATCTAGGCGACAAGCATTTCCTATATATAAAACTCAGAGACGATGAGCCATAGTTCAATAATTTAGACGACAAGCCTTTATTTCATCAAAGGTTACACTAAAAAATAGGGGGGCCCCCTAAGGGGTCAAGGCGGGCAGGTGTAACCCCCGCCTCCAAGATGGGGCAGGGCGCACGACCGCCTCCAAGCTGGGGCAGGCGTGCAGGGACGGTTGCGCCCCCTGCCCCCAAGATGGGACAGGGCGCACGCCCGCCCTCCAATCAGGGGCCGGCACAGGCTGGGGCCAGGCGCACGCCTACCCCCAACAAGGACGGGTGCACCCGCCCCCAATCTACCACATACAAGCTTTGTTTTTTACACTCGATTTTTATTTTTTATTTTTTCACTTTGCTATGTTGGTCGGGGAACATACCGTCATATAAATTATATACAACAAATGCAAAAAAGTGAAATACTACCAATAATTACAAAGTAAAAAAGTGAAGAACAATTTATTATAATTAAAATAAATATGTATGTTTCATGCCAAACATACAAAACTGAAATTCGCAGTATTCAACAATATTCGAAATGAAACAGACTGACTATCTTAATTTTCATGATTAAATGAGACAACTATCATGAAACTAGAATAAATAAGAAAAAACAACAAAATGTAAACAACTGTTTATTGAACAAGAGAGTCATCGGGGTGAGATCCAACTCTCCCGTGGTCGGTCACTCTAGCCTTCTGAGTAGCTAAATCAGCAACCCGGCGTTTCTTCAAATACTTATCAAATTCATCCGGGTTTATCTCCGAATGATTATGAACCACCCACTCCTTAGTCATTTTGATAGCAGCCTTCAAGGATTCTGCACCATACATGTGCAAGCTACTCTTATACTCGGCAGACGTCTTGTATCTTACTACGGCTTCATCTTTTGCAGTCTCCAACTTTTTGCGAAGATGGTCAACCTCTTTATAAAGTTGATTAATCTCACTATCTTTTTTCTTAGATGCAGCTGTTGCCTTGTCTAATAAAGACTGCACTTCCGCTACAGTTTTTTTCTTGCCATTATCTTTCTCAGCTGCACGTTTCTCGAATTTCTCCAAATCACGTAGTACTTTCTCCTCCATAACCAGCATCTGTACAAACAGAAGTTGAAATTAAATAAAGGATAAATATTAAATAAGAAAGCAATAGGGCATCGTCAGAATGCAACAACTTACCCTGCGGTGGTTGGTATACATAATACGTCGCATGGCAGTCGCTTCTTTACTTTTTAAATTCTCGATAAGTTTTTCATTCACGTAGTCTAATATGATCTCAGCTTCAACCGTCGAATCATCAAGAGGAAATCCAAACTCCTTAAAGCATGGGCGTCTATACCCTGGTAGTACGCGGTGCAGAACGAGGGACAACTGTTATCTCAACGGTGGTTTTTCCTTTATCAGCCCGTCTTTTCTTCTTGTTTCACGGAGAAAAAGACGGGTCTTCAGCATCAGTGGCAAATCCAGCAACATCCATCACGCCTCCAAAATCAAAATCATCCATATCTGAAAGAGAAAAATAGAAGTTGATACAACAAATACATGCAAAATAAAAAGTTAAAAAGAGGAACAAAGACGTAAAAGTAGCCTACCCTCAGGTGATTCAATGTAAACTTGTCGCAAGTTCTCATTAGATAGCACCTCGCTCATATGCAACCCCTGAGGTGTCAAGCATAAAAGATTATCTAAACGTGCCTTCAACTCATGATCAAGATCCAGGGGCTCGTTAAAATGCTTGCAAAAAGGAGTTCTCCAACAAGTTTTAAAATGGAACTGTCCTACCTCAGGCCGAACAAAAAAGAAACGTCTCATCTAACCGCTATTTGAACTGGGAAAATGGGGTAATAACAATCCTACTTTAAGTTGAATATACGCATAACAGTTACTCTCAAGCAAATGATACATATCAAACACACTCTTAAAAAGCTTCAGGCACGGCTCAATATTATTTGTAAGGCACAAGTATAGGAAATAAGTTGATATACACCAAGAGTTAGGAGTTAATTGACCAGTAGTAAAATGAAATTCGTTGAAGAAAGAAACGAAAAAGGGATGAAGAGGAAAGCTCAAACCAGCTATCATGCTGTCACGATAAACTACCACTTCCCTAAGGTCTGATCCTGGAATTCGCCCACTAGGATGGGGGACTCGATATAAGTGATCAGGAGGTAATTCATATTTTTTCAACATTTTCACGAAATTTTTAAAACTGTAAACACAAACATCCTTTGGTAGATCTAACTCTATTAAATTACTACTTGGAGAACGTCCAGTTTGAACATTGAGCGGACGAGATACCGTAGAAGAATTGGCGTCAGAATCTCCAAACTCAATAGGGACAGAAAGTTCAAGCAATGTATCAACATCAACCAAAGGCGGACTAACACATGAATGACTCGCTCACCACCTAAGGTAAAGGGCGGCGGCCGCCTACCGTGGGCGAGGGGCAGGCATGGCCGCCCGCCTCCTGATGAAGGTGGGCAAGTCAGCCCGCCCCTAGCAGGGGGGCTTGGCCGCAGCGGCGGCGATCACCCCGTTTTCGTCCCAAGTCGGATGGTTTTGAGCTATGGATGATTCTCCCTCGTCCAATCCTACATCATTTATATTAACGGGTTCATTCAAATATCGAGGTCCACCACATCCTAAAGAACTAACAAAGGTCCATTCTTCAACTGGTGGGAGATTGTCATATATTCCTATAGATGAGGTGCAATAAAACGGATCTCTAAGACTGCAGTCAGATTTGTTGGTTGAAGAGCTACCACCAGAAGTAATCACCGTCTTATACATCTAAGAAGAAAAAAGAAGAAGGCCAACAAACTTAGGGTGTGTTTGATTGGTTTCCATGAAAAATGGTGGAAAATGAAAATATTTTCCATGTAAGGTGGAAAAAAAAATCCACCAAAATAGTGAGAAAATAAATTTCAAGAAAGTGGTCAAAAGCATACTTTAAGTGATTGTACCTTGAAAATCATTTTCATTTTTCATGTGCAATCAAACAACCAAAGTTGGAAAATATTTTTCATGGATGTGACATTATTTTTCATGGATGTGACATTTTTCATAGAAAATTGATCAATCAAACAAAACCTTAAAGAAGAACAAGAGTGAAAAGATTACCTTAGACGATGAAAAAAGAAAAAACTTCTATAATTCAGAAAGGAAATAGGAGATTAGTCTGAAAAGAATTCCAACAAAGTGAGGAGATGTGAGAATGCTACAAATAATATCCCATCTACCTCTCTTATATAATAATAAAAAAAATCTCTCCTAAATGGGACCGGAATTTAAGCCCATATCGTGCCTAAATTAGGCCTAAAATATTTAGTCTATATTTGGCTCATCATATATATATATATATATATATATATATATATATATATATATATATATATATATATATATATATATATATATATATATATTTCATATATTCTTTTATGATTTTTTGATCAGAATACTTATTCAAAGACAATATTTCTACTTTTCATGGACAATAGTTCAAAAAAAGTAGAGGGGCTTATAATGATAAATATAGTTACACTTTGGTAGATGACTGCTACTCTACTTGGGACGCCTGTCTTAAGAATTATTTTGAATAATAGAATATAATAAATTATTTTGTAATTGTTAAACTGGTCAAATTTGATCATAATTTTTTTGTCAATTAACGGATCACTGGACGAAATCTGTAGAGACTCCAAATGTCTTTTCGATGAATATAATTGAAGTTTTGGGACTTGATGACACATTTTATATTATTTTAAGTGAAAATTTGTAAAAATAAAAAGATTTATGATTTATTTGTACTTTTGAAAATGTTAGAGCCCAAATTACAATTTTTTATTGTATTTATTTCTATCATTTTAATTTACTTAATTCAGGAGTAAAATTATAAAAATAAAAATAAAAAAAGTCATTTGGAGACCATATGTGCGAATAAATGGAAGGATATGGATGATATCTACTAAAATAATTGAATGGGATGATATTGTTACAAACTTAAAAGAATTGAGACCATTAGTATAATTAATCCTATATTATATTGTTGTGCTTTGTCGACTTGTTTTGTTGCTTATTTAAATATTATTGAATTTAATGTCAACAGTTATGATGAGATTTTTTAAAAGCAAAGCTCATTTGCTATTGAACAGAAAAATATTGATAGAAAAAAAATCTAGCATTGTTTTAGCGGGGTTTTTTGAAAGGAAAGAGAGATTCAGGTTGATAATTACATATTTCACAAAATTAATAATAATGTAATTATACAATGCTTACAAATATAAAAACGTGTAGGGAACAATTATAGTAATGTATCAAAATATTTTCATTACTCTTATATTATTTCAAATTTATTTGGCCACTTAATTTTTGCCCACGTGAAGAAAATTTTCTGGCTCCGCCCCTGCATGCAGGCCTATACTCGTACTCGCTTTCAAGTCCAGCTTTTGCGCCATCCCAAACAAAACTTGCGCTATATAATCTTCAGCTTTATTAATTACTCTGCACGCACACAATATTTCATAGTTAAATTGTATTTACGTATACAAGCAGGAATGCAATATATATGTACACTCAAATGTGTATTTCGCAGCTAATATGTACTTACTGTACAATAAATCCAATACACACCTACACGTTCATTCGAATGTGATGTAGATAAGCAACGAATTGGAGACATGAAGTTGAAACAGTTGCACAAGGCTCGTGATTTGGCTTTTCGGTACGTCTTTGCTTCTATAAGATCGAAACACTTTAGGGTTCGTTTAATTTGGCTAACTTGATTAATCGGAAAATTAATTATGAGAGGATTGAATCGTACAAAATTATTATATGCTGTGGCATGCATGATAACTAATAACTAAGGAGGGAACACATGGTTGTGTTATCACATATTATTAGTTCAGTAGAATTAGTTGAACAGCATTTCCGTATAATAAATCATTACAAGCTTTAATCATTAATCATCATAAGAAATTTTGATATGACCCATTAACCACACCAATAATATCAGTTTTTGTCTGGCAATTATGCACTATTTTTCCTTATTAGACATCCCTTTTTCTTACCTGTACGTGTAAATGCAAAATGATAGTACTCGTTAACATTTAAGACGTGTTTGATGCACTGCACTGAACAAGAAACTTGTCACTAGTTTTATCTAATTCTTTCAAATTTAACTGACTATAGGAAATTTCACTTTTATTAATGCATTTTTTGTCGTAGAAAGTCATTAATATGTTGTTCCATCCAAAAAAAATGTTGTCAAAATTTTTTACAAGAGATCAAAATTTTAGTTGTTAAAAGTGTAATTTCTTGTGTACCAAAATAGCAATTTGATATCATAAAAGATTTTGTAAATCTTACATTAATTATTCACGTCTTTTCTATAGAAGAAACTATTGAGACTTGAAATTTTATCTTAAAATGTCAATTTTTAAAAAAAGAATAGTTCAAACATTTTTTATGTAGATTAGAGCTTTAATATTTAATAAATGTGAGATTTATCCTTTAACATATTCCCACAAGATATGATTCGTTTGAGCACACCAATCTTGGAATATAAACGTTTCTTTGAAGTTTAGATTGATCGAATTGCTTATTTGAATTTAATGGGTTTTGATATCATAAAAGATTTGGAGTTCCATCTTAAAATGTCAATATTGTTTAAAAGAGTAGCTTAAGCTTTTATATGTTGATTTTAATTTCGATATTTAAAATCCAAAACTTCATTTACCTTTTAAATTTTTAGGGTTTTGAAGTCAATCTAAAGACCCCAAACTCCAATGAGGAAAGGTGAAGAACTAAAAGGAGAACCTGAATTAAATCAAAATAGAAGAAAAGGACGAAAGGTGAAGAAGGATTATAGTTCTTTTAGCAGCATCTTTTGAACTTCTTGATATGGTGTGAAAAAAATAATAGTTAATTACACTAATGGTCCCCATTCTTTCAAGTTTGTAACGATTTAATCTCCATTCTTTTTTTTAGCAGATATCATCTCCATTTTTCTATTTATACTCACAGATGGTCCTCAAATCACTATTTTTCACTATTCTGACAATTCTTGGATAATTTTGCCCATTGACTTAAATAAATTAAAATAATGAGAAAAAAATACAATGAAAACATTACAATTGGACCATTAACCTTTTCAAAATTACAAATAAATTCTAAACTATTTTATTTTATTTAAATAAGTGTTATTCTCCAACTAAAAAAGAATCATCTTTTCCCACCTCCACCTCCACCTCCACCTCCACCTCCACCTCCACCTCCTCTCTATTTGCGTAACCCTCAAATCAAGACATTGTAAACTCCCCTCCCAGACTCACCTTCATTCCTCAACCGCATCCGGCGCCACTCTCACACTTTCAACCACCCACAGCCACTGCCCCCATGGAAATACAGTAAAACAATCAGTATAGAAAATTTATGCTAAATCTTTTGATCCAATGAAAACCAAAGGTATATGCTTTTTTCAACATGGGATTGTTGTTTCTCTCCCTTTTCGCCCCTCCCCGTTATTTTCGAAATCACCATAGTTGGAGCTCGATCGACTCCACCCTATGAAAACAACAACCAACTGCACCACTTTATGCAAAGTTCACCCATCCATGGCGATAATCGTAGTAGCTCTCATAGCAAACACTTTTCTTCATGGATTTCTTCTCCATCTACATCCGCCACCGCTCGACACTTACATCTGCAGCAGTGTCGTCACGAGCCCTCTTCTTGCGATCCCGCCGCATGCGGCCACGCGCGTGGACTTGACGCTTCCATTTTAGAAACTTTTCCCACTTTCCCATACAAACATATTGTATAGTGTCTTGATTTCCACTTTTCCCATTTGTTTACAATGTCTTAGATTGGAGAGTAATGCAAACAGATTGTGGGTGTGGGTGTGGGTGTGGGTGTGGGGGTGGGGGTGGGAAAGATAATTTTTTTTTTTTAGTTGAAGAAGAATACTTACTTAGATAAAATAAAATAATTTATGATTTATTTGTACTTTTGAAAAGGTTAAGGGTCCAATTGTAATGTTTTCATTGTATATTTTTTTCCATCATTTTAATTTATTTAAAATCAAAGGGCAAAATTATCCAAGAATTGTCAGAATAGTGAAAAATAGTGATTTAGGGACCATCTGTGAGTATAAATGGAAAAATGAGGATGATATCTGCTAAAAAAAGAATGAGAATGAAATCGTTACAAACCTAAAAAAATAGAGACCATTAGTATAATTAATCCAAAAAATAATACTCCTTGAATTTATACTTCATATTAAAAAAAAAAATTGGCTCAAATGGTCGATAATTTTTATTCCCAATGTGGAAATGATTCCTAATTTTATTATTTGGTACAAACGTCTATAACTTGTGTGTATTTTGGTGCACAGCTGATTCTTATTTGATGAAAAAGATCAATATATCTTTAACTTTAATAAGAGAAAATTGCAGTTGTATTCCTAACATTTACAAAATGTGTAAATGGGTCTGGTATCTTTATTTTTTATAAAAATTAAATCAAACTAATAATTTTTTTTTTGAATTAAGACTTTAACGATCAAATTGATAATAAACGTACATTGTTTTGTATATTTTACAAACTATTACGGAATAACTAATCTAAGCTCAAACTTATTAACAAACGTGTTAAAAAAAATTATTAATTTTATTATTAAGTAATTGCATAATATAAAATTTAAACTTTTATTTTATGATTATAAAAAAATGAAAAATAACTTTGTCACAAACTTGATCTTCAAATATTTTTATTTAATTGAGATATTCGTTTATTAACTACAAATATTAGATCTATAACTGTATTCTTCATATTTTAATTTATCGTTTATTATAATTCAAAAATAAAAAACACATAATTTATAGATGTATTTTTATTTTTATGTTAAATAAAAATATAATAAGATTGGTTACATATAATAAAATTATATATGTCATTTTGTTATTTATTTAGTTTAATTTTTATTTAAGTTTTGCACATTACATAACAATTATATACTTAAAAGTACAATAATTTTATATTTTATCTATTATGAAAAATTTAATTGATACGACTATAATAAATCCATGATATATTTAGTACGTTAAATTAAATATTATTAAATAAAAATAACATATCTATTTGAACATTTTGTAAAAGTTAGGAGCCCAACTGCAATTTTATTAAATAAAATTAAGAACATATTAGTCTTTTGTTATCAAATAAGGACCAATTGTGTGCCAAAACATATAGAATATCATCAACCTTTTAATTTGCACAACTTATTTTTGTATTTGATGATAGTTTCTGTCCAAAAAGTTATTTAGGATGGCGTAAAAAGTTTTTCTCTCTCGTATTTTTAAATAAGCAAAATAAATAACAAATAAAAAAATTTACAAATTATTTGTCCCTTATTTTAATGCACATTAGCAGAATATTTAGATAAAAAGTATCATCATAGACAAGATGTGAAAATTAATTGAAATGTAATGATAAAAATGCGACGTAAAAAAGTTGAAAACATAAGTACCAAAATGTCAAAGATTAAGAGATCTTGATTGTAATTAAAACGTGGCGTAGATAATAAAAACGGTAGTGGTAAAATAATTACTTTTTAACTAAACATAAAAGAAACTTGTCAAAAAGTATCGAACAATTTACAAATTTACCGCTTTTTACAGCGCAACAAACCGATTTATCAGTACTTCAATCATTGTAATAACTTAAAAGCGGTAATAACTTATAAGCGCTTTAAAAAAACTATCCAATCATGCACCAAACATACCAAGGGAATAGGAAATTTTCATCATATATTATGTACCAAGAATAATAACAACACTACAAAGCCTCAGTCATCTAACAAAGACAGAAAATCAAGTTTACTTATAAGTCAATTTCATGTTTGGCTAAGCTTAAAAAGTTTACTTATAAGTAAATAAGCAGATTTTATATTTTTATTAATTGAAGTCAAAAATAATTTTTTTATTTTGATAGCAAGGTAAGAATTATTTTTTAAATTAAGTGATTTCTTTTACTTAGAAGTATAAAAAAAAATAACATATTTTGAGAATGTCAATTTTAAAATTCGACTGCTCATTTGAAATTTAAACGAATCTAATTACGTGTTTCAAATTTTAAAACCGTCATATAAGAGTTCTAGAATTGTATATTTGAAAGTTACATTTTAGCTTAATTTTCGTATTTATATGGCCTAGGATTAAGTCAGCTTGGAATTTAATTATAATTTTCATCTCATTTTTTATAGTAATGCTACTTGTATATCCACACTTACACCCACACTTACACTTGTTTATGTAGTAGTAGGATTTAGGAATGAAACATTTGACCAAAATATTATATTGAATTTTTTTTTATTATTTTATTATGTCATATAAGCAAGTGTAAGTGTGAATGTAAGTGAGAATGTACAAGTAGTATTATTTTATTTTTTATGCTAATTAGATGCTTGTGTCATCTTCCGTGAATGATTATATTATTCACTTTAATTGAGAATATAAAGAAATCAAGTGTAGATAGTATAAATTATTAGACAATACTTGGCAATTTTGCTATTGCAGGTTCATGTTTATCCAATTTGAACTAAATTTGCACACACTACTAGATAAGTGTCGTGCCTTGATGAAAATTCATGTCATAACGAGATGAATGGTTTTGTTGAAAAGTCATGTCATAACAAGGTGAAATGTGATTGCAAGTTCTCGTCCCTTCTATAATCAACTAAACTAACATGAACTAAACATGTTAAAATGTGTCAAATTGTCTAAACCAAGTTTGTCCGTACAAATCTATTCTCCTTTTTAAAGTTAATATATAATTACAAATACAAGCACAAATGCAATATACATGTCCACTCAAATGTGTCCTTCGTAGTTAATATGTGCTTATCGTACAATAAAAAATTCAATACACACATGACACGTCCACTCGAATGCGAAGTAAATAAGCAAAGAATTGGAGACTCGGAAATTGAAACAGTTGCACAAGGCTCGTGATTTGTCTTTTCGATTACTATAAGATCGAAACACTTTAGGGTTGGTTTGGTTAACTTGATTAAAAGGAAATTTAATTATGAGAGGATTGAATCGTACAAAATTATTATATGCTTTGGCATGCATAATAATTAATAAGTAAGGAGTGAAACACATGGTTGTGTTATCACATATTATTAGTTCAGTAGAATTAGTTGAACAAAATTTCCGTATAATAAATAATTACAAGCTTTAATCATTAATCATCATAGAAATTTTGATATGACCCATTAACCACACCAATAATAACTGTTTTTGTCTTGTAATTAAGCACTACTTTTTTCTTTACTAGAACTCTTTTTTCTTACTTGTATGCACTATTCTAAAAAATCTGCTTAGACTTCGCGTAGGTGTAAAATTCAACCTCCACGTCTAGTCACACCTCACGCTTCGCCTTCGTCTTGCCCTTGGTCTCGCTCTCGACCTCACCTAGGCTCGAAAAACTTAAAGTTCAGATCTACGCTTAGCCATGCTTTACGCTTTTAGAACATTATTTGTACGTGTAAATGCAAAACAATATCCTCGATAATATTTAGAACATGTTTGATGCATTGTACTGAACAAGATTAAAAAAGAAAAATACGTGATAAAACTTGTCCCTAGTTATATTTAGTCTTTCAAATTTAACTGGTAAGAACATTTCCAACAAGCTCTTTAAATATAAGATGCTCTTTAATTCAAAGAGCCAACACTTAAAATTTTGCTCCAATAGATTCTTCAATTTAATATTTTAATTTAGATTATTAAATGCATTGAAATAATTTCAATTTCAATACTTGATATATTGACTTTAATTAAATAATACATAAAAATTAGGAGAGAGACATATGAAAAAAAAAAAAAAAAAAAAGAGTTGAAAAAAAGATATTAAATGATTCTTGGAAAAAGTAAAATGAAGAGCATGTTTAAAGAGACTGCTGGAATGTTTAAAAAAAATTGTTCTTTAAATTTATAAATGCTCTTTAAAATGCCTTTAAATATAGCTAAGTTGTTGTAGATGTTCTAAGTGTTGTCTTTTTCTTGTGCACCAAAAAAGCCACTTGACGTCATAAGATTTTGTAAATCTTACATTAATTACTTATGCATTTAAAATAGAAGAAACTATTGAGACTTGTGGTTCTATTTTAAAAGGTCAAACGTTGTTAAAAAAGTAGCTCAAACTCTTTTATGTTGATTATAACTTTGATATTTGTTCGATGTAAGATTAACAATTAACATACCTCCACAAGATAGTAACTCTTCTAAGCACACAAATCTTGAAATTCGAATACTTGTTGAACTTTTGATGGACTAAATTGTTCGTTTAAATTTAATGAATCGATACTATATTAAGACTTAAAGTTCTATCTTAAAATATCAATTTTGTTAAAAAAAAATAACTCAAACTTTTATATTTTGATTATAATTTAGATATTGAATATCCTTTAACAGAAACTTCATTTACCTTTATTATTTTTAGGGTTTTGAAGTCAAATATAAAGACCCCAAACTCCAATGAAGAAAGGTGGAGAACTAAAAGGAGAACATGAATTAAATTAAAATAGGAGAAAAGGACGAAAGGTGAAGTAGGATGATAGCGATTTAGCAGCATCTTTTGAACTTCTTGATATGGTGTGAAGAAAATAGTACTCCTTGAATTTATAGTTTATATTTTAAAAAAAAAGAAGAAGAAGAAGAATTTGGTCCAAATAGTTCATAATCTTTATTTTCAGTGTGAACATAGTTTCTAACGTTTGTTTTTTAATACAAATGTCTATAACTTATATATATTGGTGTACAATTTATTCTTATTTGATGAAAAATACCAAAATATCTTTTATTTTAATAAAAAAAATTGTAATTGTGATCCTATTCTTTACAAAAAGTATAAATAAATCTAATACTTTTATCTTCTATAAAAATTAAAAGAAACTACCAATTTTTTTTTTAAACTTATAATTATTAACAAACGTGTTAAATAAAATCATTAGTTTTATTATTAAGTAATTAAATTATATAAATTTTAAAATTTTATTTTATAGTTATAACAAAAAAAAAATTTGTGACAAACTTCATACTCAAATACTTTTATTTAATTAAGCTATTTGATTATTAGCTACAACTATCTCTATCTGTATTCTTCATATTTTAATTTATCATTTTATTTTCATTCAAAAATAAAGAACAAATAATTTATAAATTAATTTTTATTTTTATTTTTATTTTTATATTAAATAAAAACATAATAAGATTGGTTGACTGTCATAAAATTGTAAATGTAATTTTGTTATTTACATATCTCAATTTTCATTTAAGTTTTTCACATCACGTAGCAATTAAATATACTTAAGTCTAGTAATTTTAAATTTTTTTTCTTATAATAAATTTAATTGACACGACTATAATAAATCAATGATATATTTAGTACGCTAAATTAAATATTATTAAATAAAAGTATCGGACCTATTTGCACATTTTATAAAGGTTAAGAGCTCAACTATAATTTTTTCTAATTAAAATTAAGGACATATTGATATTTTTCTTCAAATAAAGATCATTTATGCTCTAAAACACATAATTTAAGAATGTCCGTGTCAAAAAGTAAACGTCCATTTTTGTACTAAAAACAAATGTTATAGACCATTTTCACAAAATTCCCACAAAAATATTTTGTTGTACTCTCTAAATGAAATAATCAAGAATTTTGAGTAATTGGGCCACTAAAGTAGCAAAAGTTGAATCTCGAAGGAAAATGATTCTTATAGAAAGACCACTATTCCTAATCTAAGTTCCGAGTTTATTATACCTCAATTACTTAGTTTAAAATTTTGGCCGTGAGCCAACGCATTTAAATTTACAGAAAATTATATCTTCCACCAATTTTTTCTAAATTTCCAAATACACTGGACAAAGTTTTTTTTTTTTTTTTTATATTACTATATAACATTTATATATAATGTTACTATTTTAAATAAATTGTGATAGTATCATTATCATTTATTTTATATCATTACTATATTTAAACAGTGATCGAAGTCAATTCTTAATGGCTAAATATATTCAAACCATATTTTTCTATAAGTGTATCACATTTAAATTGCATAAAAAGTCTATAATCTTTACTTATTATTTCATTTATGTTCGTAATATTTTTTCATCATATTATTATCATCAACATTCCTTTAGTTAGTACATTTTGTCTCTAATAACGGGTTCCATCTAAAAATTTCATTAAGAAGTAAGGATGGCAATGGGGGCAGTCCGACGCTGGGCCCATAAAAAATTTTACCCGCCCACCCGTGACCAAGAATTATGGGCGGGCGGCCCTTCGACCGCCAACCGCCTTGCTAATTTTTTTTTTTTATAAACCGAAAAAATAATTAAAAAATAATTTTTATATATTTGTACCAAACAAAACAAAAAAATTATAAGATTGAGGTTATGGTGTAGTAGTTAAGGTTGGTAGTTTACAAATTTCAACCCGGTTCGAATATTCTTTAGTCTATTTGAAGTGAAAATATAATTTCGTTCTATTTTGATGATTTTCAAAAAAAAAAGAGAGGCGGGTTGGGGCCGCTCGGACTGCGCGACGTGACAATTTTCGCCTAAACCCGCCCCTATTGTCCGAGCGGGCTTTGCTTGTCTTGTTTGTCTTGGCCGGACTGGCGTGGTGCGTGGGCGGCTGGGCGGTGATCATGGATTTTTTTGCCATCCCTATTAAGAATGAACAAAATACTCATTTTCCTTCCTATTTTTAAATAAGCAAAAAAATAAATAAATACAAAATTTCGATTAAATATTTGTTTCTCATTTTAAAACACACTAATAGAATTTTTAGATGAAAAGTCGTTAGTAGGAACAAGATGTGTTAATTAATAGAATGTTAAATATAAGAATCCAATAAAAAAAGTTAAGGACATAAATGTGACAATAAATAAAGGTTAAATACTTTTTATACAATTAAAATATGGTGCATTTATAATAAAATGTGGTGTGAATATAACCACTCATTCTTAATTTATCCTCATTATTACGCATTGAATGAGGATAATCGTTTCACATTTATAGGAACAACGAAACTGTTCTCCATATTTCTCCTATTATCGATAATTTTCATAAAATTCTTCGACAACAACACTACCAATTTCAAACTCAATTCCACGTATTAAGTGCACTCATTGTCATGGATTTTGAGTTCGAATGAAACAATTTTTAATTTTTAATTATGTCAATTTTTTTTTCCCTTTTGGAACCCATAACATATTAGTGAAAAATTGTAGTTACATTGTTACATGTAAAACGGTTTGTCAATACGATAACATTATGTGTGTTGCTCTTATCACGTGAACATATTATTACATTGTAGTATATTAACTAATATCGTTTGGTTACATGTTACATGATTCTCCTAGTTATAATGTTATCCTCGATTGTTCATGTCTTAAGTTAACTTTTAATATAATATTAACGTGTTAAATTCGTTTAGTTACATTGTTACGAAAATCTATTTTCTCGCATTCAATTTGATTTTCTTTTCTTATGGATATTGACTTTGAAATTTAAATTCTTCATCTTCTTCACTGATAAGATATAATATATGATCATTATCTTAACTTGAAATAATACGTTGATTGTGGGTTTTTGTCTTTATTGTTTAGATATCAATTCAATTGAAATGGACCTCATTAAAAGTCCAATAATATTATAAGTTTTGATTTATAATCTAGTAATATTATAATTATAAATTTGCCGTAGTATTTTTAAAATTTATGTTTATAAGTAGTGTATACATAG
Organism: Forsythia suspensa; assembly: GCA_023638005.1. Classification (NCBI taxonomy): domain Eukaryota; kingdom Viridiplantae; phylum Streptophyta; class Magnoliopsida; order Lamiales; family Oleaceae; genus Forsythia; species Forsythia suspensa. The sequence goes on along the minus strand of CM042666.1, from coordinate 30,011,375 downwards.
AAAGAACCCTTAAATTTATTTTGTTTTAATCTAAACATGTTTGAGTTAGTTCGTTTGAGAGGAATTTTTTGAAGTTCAAAACCACTTTTTTGAAGGCAAAAGTAATTTTTGTTGTTTATTTCTGTTAATGTGCATTGAAATGAAGAAAAAATATTTTGTCAAATTTTTGTATTTATTATTTATTTTGCTTATTTAAAATTACGAGAGGTAGACAAATCTTTTTACACAATCTTAATTAACTTTTTAGACATAAATCATCATAAAAACAAAGATAAGATGTGCAAATTAATAAGTTGATAAAAAAAATGTGATAAAAAAATTTAAAGATATAAATGCTCCAAATGAGCAATAGTGTCTTTTTATTGCAATTAAAATATAATGCGTTTAACAAATAATGTAGTGTGAATAAAATTATCATTTGTTAAAGGGTAATTATATTCACACATCATTTTTTATTTTTTGCACCATATTTTAATTACATTTAACATCCTCAATCTTTTAACATTATAGCACTCATATCCTCAACTTTTTTTTATCATATTTTTATCTTCAACTTTTTATTTATTAGCACATCTTGTGTTTAATAACGATTTTCGTAAAAAATATTTGTTGATAATTCGTAAAAAAATTTATTTGTCTGTCATATTTTAAAAAAAAACAATAGATACAAAAGTACGATAAAATATTTTTTTCTCATTTTAAAGCACGTAAACAAAATATCTCGACATAAAATATTATCAATGATGAAATGTGCTAAGTAATGAAAGTTGAAGACAAGAATTCGATGACAGAAAGTTAAGAACATAATTGCAATAATGAACAAAAGTTGAGAATCTTAAATACAATTAAAATGTGGTACACTTATAACAAATTGTAGTGTGAATATAACTACCATTTGTTAAAATAATGCACTTTTGGTTTAAGTAAGTTTTTATTGACCAAAAAGCAATTTTTTTACAACTTTTATGCATTAATTATGCTTATTAATTTATAGTAAAATATCAAATATATCTATTTTTTTTAAATATCAATTTGAAAATTCTTTTTAAAGGGTTAATAAGACACATTTTTATCTTAATTTTTATATTTTATTATATAATAATATATTTTAGAAACTTAAGATTAAATGAGTCGAATCTAAATAAATTTATAATTAATTAAACATATTTAGTGCTCCTGCAATCACGCATAAGGTTTCGGCCACCAAATGTGTGCCCTCTATGTTTAATAAGCAAAGTGATTCTGATGCTCCTTTATTTGCTTTTTTGCTTTAGTCAATTCTTCTTTGTTGTGTATTTATGAGCAATTTTGCCTTTTCAGCACGATTTCTACCAACCTCCTTAAAGAGGAAAGTAAGAAGATGGTCCCAAAGGTTTTTCGACATGGGATTCTCATATTTCTTTATTAGCCGACGAGTTCGTATAACTTATATAACCTCTCTGCTTTGGAGGTCACGTGCCTTCCAAAAAAAAAATTCCATCTCCAATTGTTTTTTTTTTAATAGTTTAAACCAAAATTAAAATGTATTTATCAAAAGTCTAGGAATTGAAATGTATCTTGAACTGAATTTTAGGGAATCACGCTTGTCTCCATCAATTGATGAAAAATCGTTGGCTTTGTTTATTAGTTATTTTGATAATATCGGCGAGATGTGGGATATGTAGATTAATGAATGAATATGGAAAAGTGGAATCTTGGACGAAAAAATATATTATTGTACAAAATCATATGGTTTTCTTAAAGTTTGTGAATAATGGGGAAGATTTACTTACAATGAGCAATGAGAATTGGATTTTAATCGACCTCGAAAAGGAGGAGACCAAGAATCTTGAAATTTCTGATTTGCTTTTTCCTTCTACACTGCTAGTTTTGTGCCAAGTTTGGCATTGCTTGATGATTGACAGCGTTGTGACTAGAATTTTTAAAAGCTATGGATATAATCTTACGTTTTTAAAGACTATGGGTATATCTTTGCGTTTTTAAAGGCTATTGACCAAATATACTATTATCCATTTTTTTAAAAAAATTTGTCAATTCCTCTTTATGTTTTCTTCACCATTTTATTCGTATAGTTGATTATTTTTATGTTATTTTAACGAAGTTTTTGTATAAAATGTGTAGTTTTACTTTTATTGTTTTCTTCAAATGCCGCTTTCTCTATCGATCAATATAGTGCCCCCCCAATGACAAAAGTTCTAGCTCCACCACTGATTTTAACAATTTACTTCTTAACTATTTGATGCGTTCGAATGATTTTAAAAAAAAATCTATTTTTGATTGAATTGTGTCAACTAAAGAATCTAAATTCTTTACGATAAAAATTCAAGAATGAAATAAAAGTTTAGATAATATCATTTATTTTGAATCTAACCGATTATTCAACTATTGAATGTTGAACATAATCGTGTGATTAGTTATAATGTAGTTCTTACATGAAATCAAGTCGGGTTTCAAATTACTCGAATTCTCTTTATTATCATAATTGAGACTAAAAATTTCCATTCCTCCCTTGTTTTGTATTTCAACTATGTCTAATTTAAATTTTTGTAAGTCCAATGGGATAGAGTTTACATAATTGAACTTATGATTAAATGATTCACACCCAAAATTTTATAAGCTTAAATTTGTATATATGAAGTCAATTATTTTATTCTAGAGTTGAGCTTAAAAAAAAATATATAAGAAAATTCAATCAAGGCAAAATACGAGATACTCAAATATATATAACACATCACTTCTTCAAATTTATGATAAGTCGTGCCTTGAGCTGCTCGTGGCCCAGTGGATACAATATATAGAACTTTGTTTTGCTCATTATCAAGCTACCTTCTCTCTTTATGTTCGAACGTTAATATCTTTACGTATTAACTAACTAAATATGGTCGATTTTCACTCCTAACCAATGCTATTTATCACATGTGGTGATGAACCAGACCTGATTTTGAGCTGAGGTGAGTGAGGCAACCCTCTCAATCCAAAATCGAAGGCAGATATTATTTGTGATTACTGATGTTCGTACAAAAAAAAAAAAAAATTGTGCAAATATGGCCTATAATCGAAGGGGCTCATCTTTATTACTCTGAATATATTTGCTGTTTTTTTTTATTTATTTTAAGTTAACAATTAATTTCATAAAAGACTTATGGAGTTTTAATACATACTATAATTTGAGGGTTCATTGGAGACATCAGACCCTGAAAATCGTAGAATCAGCTCTGGTGATGAGCGCTGGTCAACGTGGCAGTATGGACATTGCGACATTGACAAATGTCAATCACCATAATAATAAATAATATTATTTTAATAAATTTGTGTGCAACTGACTTGCTATGGGTTGGATTGAGTCTCCGACCAAACTTTTTACGAGTTGGACTATCTTGAGCCTCGATCATTTAACCCCCCGATTTACGCTAACTCACACATAGTTGCACTAACTCTCAGACATACATAGATTAAATCTTGTGTTTAGAAGGTAAAAGAATTTACCTTTCCTTTTATATGGTAACTTTCCACACACCAAACATCATCATTACTGTCACACCCCCGTTTCTTAATTATTTTTTAAAATTCATCTTCCCAAAGGTGTGTGCTTTATTGCTTATATAATTGGCAGTTAATAATCAACATTCCCATTTCCTCGCATACAAAAACTTAGAGCTTTCCCAGTTATGGCTGAACCCGAAACCACGAAATCAGCCATTACAGAAACCAAAAGAATCGTCAACCCCAGAGTGGAAATCGACACGTCGCCGCCGTTCGAGTCGGTTAAGGAGGCGGTGGACCGTTTTGGAGGCAGTGGTCCTTGGATTCCCCGTCAATTGCTTCGTTTAGCAGCTGAACATGTGAGTTTCCCGCCGGACCCAATTTTTCCATTTGTGATAGTTATTGTACTTCGCATCATCATATTTTCACTTTTAGTTTGGATTCTCAACGCATTGCAAGTTTTCTCATACTCTGTTTGGTTGTGCATAAAATATATTATCATTTCCAAATTAAAAAATAATAATAAATTGTGTTAACACTTTACTGTTCGTTTGTTTTGGCATTTGATGGATGATTGGTGTTCTAAAATGTTGCAAGAATATCCTAATGTTTCTTAACAAGAACCGTCTAAGACACCGCTGAGATTACCTAACCAGTAATTATAGGTGGTAAATATTTTTGTAGATTATAAGCAATGGATGCTATGAAATGTGTGAATAAAAAATAGATAAAAATTGTGGTTGCTACGAAATGTGCGTGGATGAAAATGAGGTTTGATAGGCTTATAAGTGCTTCTAAGCACCACCAAACATACTCGAGGCCTATATGATGCGCACGGAGTAATTATAATCAAATACGGTCGTTCTATTTTTAAATTATTGACACAACAGTTATATAAATTCTGATTTCCTTTAACGCTTCTATCTCAATTATATTCAATTTCTAGTCGCTTACAGTAGGCATAGTCATACAACAGTTTAATCTTGGCAGTCGGGTAGCACGACAGTGCTGAGCTATTGATCAAAGGTGTGAGGTGGTGGGCTCTGGTAGTGGATATGACAGTGGTAAAAATAGGATTCTTCCATTCTTGGATTCTTCTTTCCCTTGATAATCCTGTTTTTATTTTTTAAATGGAAGTTTAGTTTTGCCAATAGATTTTGATGTAAAGTACCAGATGAAGGGAAACATGTAGCATCTTCAATTGCACCTTTAGCTATAGCTAATAGTTCCTCAGCAGTCGCCGAATCCTTAAGTTTGTTCTTTTTCAGTTCCCTCTTTTGCATCTTTTAATTTTCTTCTCTTTCTCGTCATTTTTCATTTTCTTTTTTTGGTTGGGTGGGGGTGTGGGGAGAGTGCAAATGCCTCACCTCCTTTAAAAAGTATCAGAAAGTCATATGGTTCCAGGTAAAAACTAGAGGGTTTTTCTCCATTCTAATTTAGCGTGCAGCTAGCCATTTTTACTAGAATGCACGAAACTACCAAGTGAAAGATTCATCAATTTGTGATAATACTCCACAATTCAGGCTTTTGATGACTTGCAATTGGTCTATATATCATTCTTTTGAAATTGCTTGTAATTCATTGGCTGCAGCATCATAATGAAGTCGTTCACATGGAGAAAATGGAGGAACATGCAGTACAATTGGAAAGGGATTTGATTATGAAAGAGCAGGAAACACTTGGTGTTTTAAAAGAACTGGAAGCGGCTAAAAGATATGTTGAATGCTTAAAAGTGAACCTGATTCAAGAAGTGCCTTCATTCTTTGCAAGTCCTGACATGAAATTGGAAAGGGAAATCAGTGTTCCAAATGAGGAATCAACTGAAAGGTTGAGCTTGTGCCCTGTTCCATCACCCGGTTTGATTTTCACAGAGTTGAATCAAGCTAAATCAAACCTTAATAAGACTTCAGTAGACCTTAACGTAATCCGAGCCTCTGTTGAGTCTCTGAACAGAAAAATGAGAAAAGAAGGAGTTTTGCTTGAAATGAGAATGAAGACACCAGTACCAAATTCCGAAGGAGCCTTGTCTAATGTAGTCGAGAAGGTAGAAACTAAAAGGGACTCGCAGAGTTCTACGAATATCTCCAAGGAACTAAATTTATTGAATTTTGAGGATGAGCAGTTTAAGAAGATGACAGAAGCTTCAAGATATGAGGTCATGAAGGCAATGACGGAGATTGAACGAACAAAGAACAGTATTAAAATGGCCGAAATGAGGTTGAATGCAGCGAAAAAGATGGAAGAAGCGGCTAAAGCAGTGGAAGCTATTGCCCTTGCTGAAAAAATGGCTCTATTGAACGGTGAGAATTCATCAGATGTTTTCCTGCATAAGCCTAATGGAATTACTCTATCGTTTGAAGAGTACCGATCTCTCACTAGAAAAGCACAACAAGGTGAAGAGCTGTGGAAAACAAAATTTATAGATACCAGTGCCATGCGTCAAACCAATGAAGCACATCGTGCGGAAGCAGTTATTCTGGAGAAGTTTGAGGAAATAACCAAAGAAAACAAACAAACCGAAGATGATTTTCGCAGCAAAGAAGGAAATCGTAGAGCAGAAGTCATCGGGGATAGCTTTTCCCAAACGCGATTGGAGCATGGTGGAGAGCAGAATCACTCGGCTAATTTCAAATTTAGAAATTCCCACACCTCTCTTGGCCGTAATAATCCATCAGATATCCATGCAAATGAGCCAATACCTGGTTTTAGATCTACAACTTCAATAGGAGACATAATGAGTAGGAAATTGATTCTACAAGATGATTTCGTGGTGGGAAAGCATGTGGAGAACCAGACTGAAAGGCAACATATTTCTTTGAGCCAAATGCTGCGCAAACAGAGTCGACTTATTTTGCATCCTACAAAACAAGCGTCAGATGGGAATGTCGAGAAGCAATACTTTGTGCAGAAGAAGAAATTCGGGTTTATCCAAGTACCACTGCCAAAACAAAGCAAGAAGAAAACACAGCCTTTGAATCTGAGGTGACAATAAGGGTTATTCTGAAGTCATAACTAAAATTTTCTGTTGCAATTTCTACTCATTGGTTGTGTTTTAGGTTTGCTTATGATTTCATACATTAGTGTGGCATGATGATTGTTTGTATAATATTCTCTTTAATGGCCTGGGCCACTTCATTTCTTTCTTCTTGTGTTAGTTTTTCTGAGTCTCAGTAAATGAAGTTCAAGATAGATAAACTAAATTTTGTTTCGATAAATTTAGGTCAGCCAGTGGATTTTTTTTGCCACTCCGTCCGCTCATGTCATTATTGCATCTACTAAAAGATTCAAAGGAGCTAGAACTTTTCTCTCACTCAGGTTCCTTCAACCCATGTTTAATAACTAAACTTAAAATTAAGGTAGATTACACTCATAGCTCTACTATTTCAACTTTATAACAATATCATTTATATTCAATTTTATTCGTAAATATTGTCTTCATTCTTTTATTAATTGGCACAGATGATTTCCAAATGGACTTTTTGACAAAAAAAAAAAATTATAATGGAAAAATTACAATTGGGGTCTCTACCTTTTTAAAATACAAATAAATTCTAACTTTTTTATTTTTATTATTATTTTTTTTACAGATTTTCACATACGATAATAAAAAAATATGTTATCAGGTCTCAAACTTTCTAATTATACTCATCGAAATGACTTTTGGAGTTTGAATAAATTTCGTTCAAAAGTCGGTTAATTAACAAAAAAATCAAGCATGTAGCCTAAATTTGACTAATTTAATAAAGACAAAATAATTTTAACATTCTATTATTTAAAACAATTAAAAAAAAGATTCATCTTCGCCCAACTTTCCACCCCGCCACAACATGAACAATTGTTGGCCAAAACCCTTTGGGCCAACAACCAGGCGGAGAAATCCTTGGGTTGTTGATGTTGGGGTGGGGAAAATAATCTTTTGTTTTTTTTTTTTTTTTATTTTATTTTTATTTTATTTTAATTTTTAAAAAAAAAATTTATGATTTATTCATAATTTTAAAAAGATTAAGACCTTAACTGTAATTTTTTTATTATTTATTTAAGTTAGAGGTAAAATTGTCCAAATGTGCACGAATTAATAAAAAGTTGGGAATGATATTTATAAATAAAATTGAACAAAGATAATGTTGTCACAAAAGTTAAAAGAGTGAGAGTGAGTATAATTTATTCTTAAAATTAAGAAAATGTTTAACTATTAGTCCGCAACCTATTATGGAGTAGCAATTGCCAATTAGTCTCCAACTTTTAAAGGAGCAAGTTTGTGCTCAACATTTTATCATAATTATACAATTGTATTTGACCCAATCGGGTCACTTATTGACAATTGAGGAATATGTGCACAACTGGAATGTGCACAAACACAAACTATGAATATGTATAGACTAAATATATTTACATTATATATTTTTTATAAATTAATATTTATTGTATCTATAACTTTTACTTATTTTATAATGTCTCTAATATTTTTTCATGGTATTCTTATTATCAACCTTCCAAATTAGATTTTTAGATAAATTAAAAATAATAAAAGATTCATTTTCTTCTCGTATTTTTAAATAAGCAAAAAATAAATAAATACAAATTTTTAATTAAATATTTGTCCCTAATTAATAAACTAATAGATAAATATAATAATTTGATGGAAAAAAAATTAAAAATATAAATGTCACAATAAATAAAAATTAAAAACTTTATTGTAATTAAAATATGTTGTGAATATAACCACCCATATGTATGTAAAACTACTTTTTTCTTCTTAAATTCATAAATGACCCCTCTAGTCACAATTGAATTATGGAGAATTTATATAGATCCAAAAATTATAAGTGTACCAAATATATATTCACTTTCAAAGACATTTGCAAGAATATCATTTTTACCCTTTTCAATAGAGTCGTGATATGAAAGACAAAAGTTCTTAAAAATGTGGTATCTTCTTGGAGAAACAATCCAATCACTTGTGGTATTAGAGCATTTATAATGGATGTGTTAATGTTAAGTAGGAGTCAAATTTCTCTCTCCATTGAATGTGTTAGTATGTTAGAGCATCTACAATAAATGTATTAATTCAACTATTATGCTAAGTAGGGTCAAATTCTTCTCTCAATTGGATTTGTTAGTATGTTAGCTAAGACTAAGAGCATATATTATTGTCATAAGTTAACTAGTTTGTTAACTTTAGCTAGTTAACATGACATTTAATTATTTTTTGCTCTATTTTTTTTTGTTCGAATCACACACACACACACACACACACACACACACACACACATAAAAAGTCAAATAGAAAGTTAAGTAGTTAAATTTAACAAGTCTAATGTGATAATCGAACACTAGTTAAACTTAACATGTAGATGTGTTAATTAAGTAAGAGCGCATGCATTGGATGTCCTAATTTTATCTAGCCACATAAATAATAAAGTAAATGCTAATTGACACATATACATGTTAAGTTTAACTAGTGTTTGACTATCACATTGGATGTGTTAAATTTAACTAGTAGGAAAATATATGGTCGAATTAACGAAAAAATATTTTCCTATCCTCTAGGCGTTACAGCTTGGTTTTAAGGTCGAACTAACGAAAAAATATTTTCCACAGGCTATATGAGATTATAGGAGTCATAACATTTAGTTTAGAAATATATGAAAATCACCATGAGCTGAAATTTGAGGAAGTGTCGCGCTATGCTCCGTATTTGGTTAACACTGAATTAATGAAGGGAATACGTTATGAAAAAGATTGCATCCATGTTGACCTATGGTTGACTTTTTACATTAATATTTTGATTATAAAAATAAGTAAGTTAATCTTGTTTTGCTAACAATTGGTTTAAAATATTTATAATCTTCAAAGCGTTCAATTTTAAATCAAAATCAAGATCAAGACTAGCATTATAAATCGGACTCTCAAAGAATGTTAAGATCAAAGTCACTTCATTCAATCATTCAAGACGAAAGCTCAATATTCAATTTCAAGAAACATTAAAGATTAGATTTTTAGATCAAATTTAAGGTACTAATACTTTGATCTTTAATATTAAATGAGTTTAAAAACAATTTTATGCACCAAAAACTATGTTAATATCATTTGCATAAAATATTTTTATCAAAGTTTATAATTAAATTTTCAAACTTTTCTAGTCAGATTTTCTGGTCAACCGAACTTCGTAGACCAGTCGACCAATTAAAAGATAGGTCGACCAAATTGCAATGATAAAAAAATTTGACCGTTATGTTTATGACCTTTTACTATTCAAACGTCTACTTTTTTGTCATTTGAACTTATGAAGGTTGACCAACCTCTCATCCAACTTGACAAAAAGTTTTACAGATTGTTGTTTATAAATTGTCTTTCTTTTGCATACATTTACAAGAGTATTAAAGAGATAATTATCTTGAGAAAATCATTGAACTTTTATTGTATTTATTTCCTCTACATCTTCATTGAAAAACTTTGATTGAATGAATCAAACTTATAAATCATCTATTTCATCAAAGTTTCTTCCTAACACATGAGCTTTTCATTCATTACTACTTATTAAAATGTTAGTCTCTATTGGCACTTAATGTGCATATATTATTTATTAAGATAGAAAAATTATTGTTTTCACATCTTTGGGTCATTTTGAGGTCCTTAAAGCTCAATATTGTATAAGGATCGACACTCCTTGTTTATAAGATATCGGAAGCATTATCATGGTTTTGATTGTATCATAAGTCAATCAATATAGTAGAAATGCCTTGCTTGTGAATGAGAGCTTGGTAATCGGGGACGTATTTCACTGGTTTAGATTGAACCTCCACAAACATATCGTTTACAACTCTCTCTCTACCATTTCATTTATTTATATTGTGCTTACATTTCTTACTCAATTAATCTATATTTCTTAAGTTTCTTATTTTGAGATTGTTTTTCGAAAAAGTATGTAAAAACCAATCCACCCCTATCTTGGTTAGTTATTTTTGGGTTATCAATTCAAAGATTGGAAAAATTTTTAATTCACACGAGCTTCCTATTTTCAGAGCAGTGGTCAAGAAAGATCAGACATTGTCGTTATCAAGTTTAAAGGTCATAATTCAAGTACAACATAACAACTCGGAAAAGAAAAAGTGATAGGATTAGAATAAAAACTAGAATTTGGGCGGCCTAAAAGATTGCATTAAGGTCCCCACGGGAACAGTCAAGCAATCACAATCATCAGTACCCTAAGTACAAGAAGAATCATAGTGGTGATTGCCACTTTGACAAGAATGTCTGCTATTGGTGTGGCGAGCCAAGCCACTATGTGTCGTAATGTTGGGAAGCATTGGCAAATGTTATTGATCGGGTGAACAAATGAAAAGCCAGAGTGTTCGCCATGACTTATGAGGAGGCTACCAAAATTCGAACATTATTACATGTATGTTATTTATCTCTAGCGTACTTGTTTACGTTTTAATTAATTATGGCGTGACTCATTCGTTTATATTTGATGCATGCCTAGCTAAAGTTATTATTTCATGTTAGAAAATGGATAATGTACTAGAGGTTAGTATGCCATCAGGATGAACTATAGATATAGATAAATTAGTTAGGGCAGTTCAGATAGATTGAAGATCAAGAATAAGTATCCCCTTCTAAGAAATGAGGATTTGTTTGATCAATTGAAGGGTGCTTAAGTATTTTCAAAGATCGACTTGAGGTCTGGCTATCATCAACTAAAGATTAAGCCATCGGATATACCAAAGTCAGCATTCAAACTCGCTATGGGTATTATGAATTTACTATAATGCCCTTTGGACTGATGAATGCTCATGCGGTATTTATGGATTTAATTAACCGAATCTTTCATCAATGTTTAGATCGATTCGTTATTGTATTCATCGAGGACATCCTAATTTATTCCATAAATTTCAAGTAGCATCAAGAGCACTTGATGACAGTATTTGAGACTTTGCAGAGAGAAAAGTTTTATGCCAAATTCAAGAAATGTGAATTTTGGCTAGACCGAACAGGATTCATTGATCATGTTGTGACGACTAAGAGAATTGAAGTAGATTTATCAAAAGTTGAAGCTGTGTCAAACTTGCCGGCACCGTCGAATGTTGGAGAAGTGAGAAGCTTTCTAGGTTTTAGCCGGATGTTATCGGCGATTCATAGAAGGATTTTCTAAAATAATTGGTCATATGATGTAGTTGACTCGAAAGGGTATTAAGTATGTTTCGTTCGAGAAATGTGAACAAAGTTAATGGAGTTAAAGGACAAGTTAGTGTATGCACCAGTACTAGCTTTATCCAAATGTTCAGAAGGCTACGTAATTTACAATAATTCATCAAAGCTTAGTTTAGGTTGTGTGTTGATGCAACATAGAAATGTGATAGCTTATGCTTCAAGGTAGTTGAAGCAATATGAGCAGAATTATCCGATGCATGATCTTGAACTTGTAGCGGTAATTCACGCTTTGAAAATTTGGCGCCACTACCTTTATGGAAGCAAGTGTGAGATTTACACGACCTAAGAGTCTCAAGTACTTCTTTATCTAAAAGGAGTTGAATATGAGACAATGACGGTGATTGGGATTAGTAAAGGACTACGAATGCACTATCCTCTACCATCTGGGTAAGGCTAATGTCGTCGCATATGCTCTAAGCAAAAAGAATATGGGTGAGTTATCTGTACTGCAATCGATACAAGATAATCTGATAAAAGTACTTTGAGAATTAAAGTTTTAGCGCCGCAAATGCAGGCATCAGCATTGATAGCAAGTTTGATAGTAAAGCCGACACTCAAAGATATAATTGTGGTAGCTCAGAAAGATAATCCTTTCTTGGAAAAGATCATGCCTGAAGTAGAAACCAAAAAGAAGAAATAGTTTGAAATAACTAATGACAAAGCTTTGATGTTCAAATGTCGGTTATGCGTGCCTAAGGATGAACGTCTAAGAAATGAGATTTTATTTGATACTCATTATGCTCATTACGCCGCATATCCAGAAAGAACAAAAATGTATAAGGATTTACGTAATACATCTTGGTGGAGAAACATGAAAGGAGTTATAGCTCATTTTGTGTCAAAATATTTGGTGTGTTAACAAGTGAAGGCAGAATATTAGAGATCACCAAGTCCATTAAATCCAATGGATATACTTGAGTGGAAGTAGGTAAAAATCGCAATAGATTTCATTGTGGGTTTTCTTTGATCTGTAAGAGATCATGATGCCATATGGGTCGTAATAGACTATTTGATGAAATCTACTCATTTTATGTCGATACAAATGAATTTCAATTTGGAGCAGTTAATACAGTTGTATGTCAGGAAAGTTGCTCGACTTCCTAGAGTATCAACGTCCATTGTATCGGACCTAGACTCAAGGTTTACCTCAAATTTATGGAAAAATCTTCAACGAGCTTTGGGTACTAAATTGAAATTTGGTACGACTTATCATACTCAGACCGACGGGCAATCAGAACAGACTATTCAAATTCCTAAAGATATGTTGATAACACATGTCTTGGATTTAGGTGGTAAATATGAAAGTCACCTACTATTGGTGGAGTTTGTTTATAATAGTAGCTTTCAAACTATTATCGACATGACACCATAAGAGGCATTGTATAGTCGTAGAAGTCGTTAGCCAATTTGTTGGGATGAAGTTAGTGAAAAAAGAATTTTGGGTCCAGAGTTAGTTGAGGAAAAAGTAAAAGCGATAGACAATATCGATGTCCAAAAATTAAGGCAGGTGTAAGAAGGCATAAGTCAAAATTATGTTTGTTGACGTTGGAAAATGGTTTGTACTAATTTCAAGCCAACTTAAAGATAAGTGTTGAGGTCGGTTATAACCGTAATAATGAGTGGTAGATAGGTAAATATATGTAGGAAGACCTGATTGTATAATCTTTGTAGGAGTACTTTTATTAAGCGGCTGAATATCCCACCTGAAGGACATTTATTCTCCTATTTATAGAAAAATATGCAATGATTTCCTCCATTTAATACTAAGCTAGGCATTAAATGGCCTAACTAAACTAGACATTAAATGTCTGTGTGTTTCCATGCGAACACATCAGTGTTACCTTTCAGAAAGGTCGTGAGTTGAGATTTTATTGATTCATTGAGCTCTTTTCCGAAGCGGAGGACTTTCTCAGGATGGTTGAGGTCGACCTCAATTAGTTCCAGTTCTTCCACTGGTTCGACCTTCCTCTCGAGTTGGTCCGACCTGGGGTCGAGGCATCCCAGGTCTTCAACTGGGCCTTCCTCGAGTTCGTTTATGTCCGACCTGAGGTCAGGGTTTTTGAGCTCTACCTAGAGCATGTCTATTCCTACTCGAGGGAAGGTGATGTTGCAGTTCCTAGCTACCAGTTGACTTATCCGTACTATCCCTACTCCGTGGACAGTGGAGAATTTGATAGCATAGTGGTAAATGGATGCGGCTGCCTTGAGTTCATGCAGTATTGGTCGTCCCAGAATGGCATTGTAATTAGACGGGAGGTCTACAATTACAAAATCTGTAATGATTCTCATGTGGCATGGAGGTAGTCCGAGCTCGACTACGAGGGCGATCTGCCCCTTTGGATTCACGTAGTCCCTGATGAATCCCTGTAGAGGCTTAGGGAAAGGCCTAACATGTCGGGTGTCAATCTCCATTTGTTCGAATGTTCTTAGATATAGAACATTCATGGAGCTCCGTCGCTACAAGTGTTCGGTGAATATCGATTCCGGAGACTGGCATAGTAATGACGAGTGCATCCGAATGTGGTTGTAGTACGTGGGACGCATCCTCCTCAGAAAAAGAGAACTTCTCAGCGTTTGGATCATATATGGCGCTTGACAGCACTTGGTAGCTGGTATGGGCTTTTCTAGAGAGCTTCTTGGCTGCCTCCTCCTTGACCCTTCCAGTCTTGACTTCCTCCGACTATCATGTGAATTTCACCTCGCCCTTGTTGAGGCGGAGGTGGTAGTTCAGTCCGGTTTGGCAGTTAGGGTGGCTCACCTCCTCCGAACGGTCGAGCTAGGAACTCTTTCGGTGACCTCGCTTTGATGATGCTTTCTATTCTCCTTTCAAGTCTCGACAATCGTCGGTGTAGCGTGCCCGATGGTGATGGTATCTGCAGATTTCCTTTGGTTCACTTGGATGAGCTTGCCCTCATAGGAGCAGGTTTTTTGAGGATGTCATTTCCTTTGGTTTTCATCGGGACATTTTCAAGTGAGGTGTTCAAGACGCGTGGTATCCTTAGAACCTTTGCGGAGCGGTCGTGGCCGACGCACAGACCGGAATTCGATTGCTTTCTTGGGACTTTCTTTCTTTTACGATTTGAGGTCTTTCTCTTTACTCTTCACATTGTCTCTTGATTGGATCCGCATTCTCCTAGTCGGAGGTGGCTTCCTCAAGACTGATGTGCTTTTCAGCTCTAGCTAGGAATTCTTGGTAAGTTCTTGGGCCGTCCCTCGTGAATGCAGACCACCGGAATCGAGTTTTGGTTCTTAGTCCCGATAAGACCGCCATTAGAGCAAATAAGTTATCAAAAATTTTATCCACCTCTATTATCCTCTTGCTAAATCGGTCCATGTAGGACCTCAAGGATTCAGTTCGGCCTTGTTTGATCTTGACAAGGCGCTCTTTTGGAGTAGATCGAGTTCTTGCCCCCATGAAGGTGGAGACAGGCCCGACTGACAGTGTCATTCCAACTCCGAATGGAGTCTTTGTGGTAATTTTTTGAACCACATCATCGCTCTGCTCCCGAGGTTAGAGGAAAAGCTCTACACATGATTACGTCCATTTGGCTCTTTAGAGTTCCATCCGGGAGGTATATCTATCGAGATGACCAGTGGAATCATTACCATCCTCATAGCTAGTCACCGCGTGGCATTTTAACTTTTTTTGCAAGGGCTTTGCCAAGATATCCTTCGTGAATGGAGAGTGTCCGTCCGTCGTGTATTCTTAAGGTGTTCTTTTCCCTTGCTTCCGATTCGGCGGCGCGTTGCTTTATCGGTTCAAGCTCATCCAGTGTGTTTTGTACACTCGATGCCGCCATAGATGGGGCTCCTTCCTTCTTTTGTACTTTACGCTCAAGCGGGATTTGGGAGGGTTGACCTAGGCGGTCGAATACACCGATCGACCGCTGCGTGGCAACTTTCCTTGGAGGACCGGGACGTATGCTCTTTCCTCCTTGCTTTCGATGAACTTTTATCACCAAACTCTAGTCTTTTTTTTCTGGGCGATCCTCGGATTTGTCACATTTGGGAGACTACGCTTCAAGTCGAGACTTGTCTAGTGGTGGCTTGGTTCTTCTCAAGCCGTTCAATAGCATGAGTTAGGTACTTAAGTTTTGTAGAATTGCATCTCTTTCGGTGCACGCGTTTGAGTTGAAGTTTCTCTTTGTTGTCTCACGACGGAAGACACGGGAAGGTCAACATGTTGGCTTCCGGTTCTTCCAGTGGCTATGAGCTCTTAGTCATAACTACGGCTCATGTTTGGAGGCTTTGTATAAGTAAAGTGTTTAGCTATGTTGATCAAGAGTTGATCTTTTGGAATTCTTGGAATATGGAGAGCCTTTTCGAGTCGCCTCCTTCTAGCTAGCGCTAAACTGTTGACGTTGGAAAATAGTTTGTACTAATTCCAAGTCAACTTAAAGATAAGTGTTGAGGTCGGTTATAACCATAATGAGTGGTAGATAAGTAAATATATGTAGGAAGACCTGATTGTATAATCTTTGTAAGAGTACTTTTATTAAGCAGTTGAATGTCCCACCTGAAAGACATTTATGTCTCCTATTTATAGAAAAATATGCAATAATTTCCTCCATTTAATGCTAAGCTAGGCATTAAATGGCCTAACTAGACTAGGCATTGAATTGTCAAGCTAAGCATTTAATGCTTACAAGACATTCTCTTTTTGGGGGCATTTAATGCGAAGTGACGTCTGACATATGAGTAGGACAAGCCATGCTGATGACCTGATAGGTCCGACTTGGAGATCTACAGACGAAGTCCGAACTAAACTTAAAGATAGAAATGGCCCGAAGCCAGGATTAAGAATGGGGTCCGAACTGAGACCTGTAAAACTTTACTACAGGTCGGCCATCTCATACTGAATTGTTGAATAAGTGGTGTCTGACGTGGCAGAACCAGATCGGAGGCCAACAATGTTGATCAAAGAAGAAAAGATTTATAGTTCAGGGTCGTGCGAGAAAGTGTTTTTGAAGGTAGCTCCAATGAAAAGAATACTGCGTTTTAGTAAGAAATGGAAGTTGAGACCGTGATTCATCGGTCCATTTGAGATTCTTGAGAAAATTGAAAATGTGGCGTATTGTCTGTGTTGCCACCTGAGCTCTCGACAGTGCACGACATATTTTACGTTTCGATGTTAAAGAAGTATGTACACGATCCTACGCATATGGTAAAATATGAGTTGTTGAATTAAAGAATAATATGACTTATGAAAAAGCTCATGCGGTGGTTCTACAAAAAAAAATCCATGTTCTAAGAAACCGGGAGATATCTTTAGTCAATGTTCAGTGGAGTAGGCACGAGGAGGATGGGGTCACTTGGGAAAGATAATAAGATGTTTTAGCTAAGTACCCAGACGTCATAAGCTAAGTAAGTAAAAAAAGTCAACTCGTTAAAGTGCTATCTAAAGTTAGCAACATAGTTAATATATGACCATAATTAATGTAATTAACTAACATGCTAACACATTCAATGGATAGGTAAATTCGACCCCTATCTAACATATGACACTAATAGTTAAATTAACATATCAAATGCGGATGGTCTAACACATTTAATACGGATGCTTTTACATAATGAACAATGGCTAACTTAACAAAAAAAAAAAAAAAAATTAATTATATTTATACCATGTTTCTTGAACATTAACACCTCGATGTATCTCTTAAACAATCATTAACTTAAATATCTTCTACATCAATAGCAATATGATAGTGGAAATCAGAGTTGTTTATTTTCCTATTTGAATGTTAGCTTTTACAATTTGTTGAATGTTTTTATTTTTGACGAAAGTAATAATATTATCAATACCGTGAAAAACACTACTTTGCTATATATTCTTCGTTAAATATGAATTGATTCGTAAAAATACATATGAAGAACAAGAGATTTCGAAGCAACTAAAAGCGGCATTAATCATATGTAATATGACATTATATAAACCATTTGACAGTGAAATTATTGTTTTGTAGGACGTGTAGACTGTGGTGGTAAAAAAATCTTCATTACTACACGTTCCGGATAGTTTATATGTTTGTCTCGACATTTATATGCTGGAATTTTCGACAGTTTGGTGGGATTTTACCCAACAGACATTAAACGAATATTCTAAATGAATTTTCAATATCGGAAAGACGAAAACAAAGTAACTTCAAGATCCATAGTCCATATGTTACGTAAGAAATATTGAAAATTGTTACATATCATGTCGATTAACCATACTACTAAAAAACAACAACACGTTATTGAAAGACGATCCAAGAACATTAAACAACATAAGATAAACATTGGACTAACAACATCGATACAGATAGTTACGAGTATCGACAATCCCGTATCGGATGCAATGTCATTCATCGTCGACACTTGACTGGTCGGTACCAAAGCGTGAACCTAGCCTTCCTCAGGAATTTCATATCAGAAATCTATCTACACCAATAACATCAACAAATTTTCATGTCAACAAGTTTAGGCATTACTAAAATTATTGTTGAGAATTCTAGACAGTTCACACAACATGATTTGAATTATCAAAAATTATCGATAGAAACTATCGAGAATGACAAATAAACTGTCAAAATTGGTACTATAACTGTCTAGAGTGAAACTTCAAATTATATGCATCATGCAAAAAATTCAACAAATGAACATTTTCTAAACTCAACAATTTTCAAAGAAATATTCAATTTAATAAGGCATTTAAAATCACAATCAAACAACTAATAGCATAACTTATTTTTTCCAACACAAACACTATGCTAGATTTGACATTTGTGCAACAAACAATAGCAAACCCACAACACTGGCAATAAGATCATCAAATGCTCTTTCCTTAATCTTATTTTTCTTAGCAAAAATTCAATTCACTACAATATTCAAGATCACGATCCAACAACTAATACCATAGCTTATTATTCACATTTAAACCAATTAGAGGAAAATTGGACTCTACTCTAACCAAAATTATGTTAAATTATTACACTGAATAAATGTTCAAAAAGCATATACTATCAAAGTTATTAGTGGCAAAACAAACGAGAACTTACAAATTGCTATTCAAAATTATCACAATAAAGAGCTTAAAATTCAAAGCAAAAACATAATCTAAAAATCTGAGTTTGAGCAAGCAAAATTAAAAAACTAATTTAAGGAAAAAAAATTAATCATGAAATGAGTTTTAAAAGAAAGTTTTAATCCAAGTTTCCATTCAAAAATCATAAAATTAATACCAAATTTAAAAGAAAGAAAAAACAGAGAAAATCCAAAAAAATTGGAAATGGAAGGTGCACGAAATTAACCACAAAGAACATTCAAGATGAAAAATATTTTTGAATCAAGCTCACCACAAATTGAAGGTGGAAGGCGAACATGCACCATTTTCAAAGCGAGTCCGCCATTTTTTTTTTTTTTTGGGGAAAAAAAAAACCTAGTTCATTAGAGATAGGAGGCGAGAACATACATACATTTTATTCTACTGATTTAAAAATCCAATTGAAGTCCAAAAACTCTTAGAAACACAATTTCACCAATGTGATCTCCGCTGGTCTTCTCTCCGTCGGTTACTCTTGAATTTTGTACGACTTTTTGGAATAGATATAAAAGTTTTCCAGGTAAGGTTTGGTTCATTTGGGCACAATGAAGATGACGACCTCTAGTTTTTGCATTAGCTTTGACACGAAGACATCTGTTTAGGATTTCAACATTTAAGTAAGGAAAATTTCGTTCATAATTTCAAAAAATTGATAATTTTGCTACTGTTTTTAACTTTAGAGTTTTTTGCAAATGATTTTGTAAAAGGGTCACCTGGTGCACTTGAATTATTCTCCTAATAAAGGCTATTTTGAACATTTCATATTACTCCATCTATTCATTGCAATGAAGAATTTGCGCGGACTGTCCACAATAACCTAATCATATCCAGACACGTGTCAATAAGAATTTTCCGTGCTTTTCTTATGCCTACACTTTTTAACTTTTGAGTCAAAGCGGGAAATCTTTTGCCATTTCCGAAAGCCCTCCCGCCAGCTCAATTTAGCTACAGAATTACTGCCCGCTAAATTGCACCATGATTTTTTTTTTTTTCTTTATATGTGATAAAATGATTTCTATTGATTCATTTGGTAGAATGAACTGTATATTGCCATTGTTTTAAATAATTCATCTAATAAGCTCTTCATCTAAAAGTCTGACCTACTATCTTTTGAATTCATTTTAAGCGTGAGTCACGACCTCTATGCCTAATTATACTTTCTGCTTCGTCTTTGTCTTGTCTTTGTTTATTCCTCGCTTAAACTTTAAAAATTTAGGGTGTTTTGATTGGTAGCATGGAAAAAAATGTGGAAAATGAAAATATTTTACTGGAGGTGGGAAAATAAATTAAACTATCTGGCAAAAAATATTTTTAAGAAAGAAGCGAATCCACGCTTTAAACGCTTGTACTTAAAAATGTATTTCTTTTTCATTTTTTAATCAAACACCAAAGTAGAAAAAAAAAAGTGTTGGTTGATTGACAACATTTCCATGAAAAATATTTGAATCAAACATCCCTTAAATATTGGCTCAGTTACGATTTTTTAGAACTCAGATTTTAAGATCGTAACAAAGTTACGATTCTAGATTTAAACTTTAAAGTATATCTAAAATAAAAATAGATTAAGAATTTAAGTTAATTGAGCTAAATATACTTTTATTAAAGTTTTCCTCAGCTTTTATTAATAATTTTGTAACCAAGCGAAATAGTATATTTGTCTATATTAATGTAAATTGTAAAATCATAATCTTGTTTTACCTAGAAAAATTACCAAATTGCTACGTTTTCCTATTTCTTTTCTTTGAGACAGACAAATATTAGTATATATACAGTGCACGCTTCGATAGAAAAGAAGTTTGAAAGTGGAAAGCTTTGAAGAATAGCTTTCAATTTCAATGGCTTACCAACCTCTTACCAGAAAAAGGGTTCATTCAATTCCCCGTGGTCCAGACGGAAGCGCCTTTCAGAAATGGTCCAGTATTTTTCTATTCATTATTTCTGCTTTTTTTCGAGTTATTAAATAGTTCTTGCTTTTAAATTGGAGTGTGTGTATGTGCATGAATATTTACGCGTGTGTAGAATAATGCATTTTGCAGTGAAAAATGTGGGCTTTTGGTTGCAATTGCTTTGGCAGACATGCACGAGTGTGAAATCAAGAAACATTGTCGAAAGAAATTGAAGAGCCAATTTGGGATTGGAAATAGTAATGAGAAGAAGATTCAGTACCAACCCAGATCGGCTTTTCGTTTCTTCATGTATATTCTCTTCTTAATTCTTTATTACCATCTGAATCGATTGCAATTTTTTGAAGAAATACCTTGGGTTTTAGGATATGTACTGTATATTCTATAGATACACAACATATGGTTGTGTATTTGCAGACGGTTTTTTGTTTGTGTAAAAGCCCAAATTAAATTTCTTGTACAAAAACCTGTTTGAGGTTTAATTACTAGCTACTTGCATTTTGAAATGATATTATGATTTCTTGCAGTGAAAAGTTGGGGTACAATGTTGAATATGTTTTTGTCTTGTGCAAATTTGTATTCATGTTTGTTACATTTTCAATTAGTAAAAATAAGTATAAATGATATTTCCCTCATGTTCGGCTATACAAGAGCTTCTGAATCAAAAGCTGCTCATTGTTCCAACCTAGTTCCATCAATGCATTTCACGGGCCGAGAAAGTGGAACTGCTTGATGTTGGATACTAGAACTCATTAAAGTCCTATTTGTATCATTATGTTCAATAAAAGGAATGATGGAAGCTTCAATAGAAAAATATTGGAAGGGAAAAATACTTTGAAGATGAACCTGTTGGTATAGTTGGGAATTCTTTCATCCTCGTAAGCTAGAAATCAGGAGGAAATATAGGAAACTTGTTGGCTCGGTTTTGTTGAGATGGACATTTTATGTATTGAACCACTTGATTTGAAAGACGAGGTGTATCTTCAACATGTCGCCTCAGTGCTGGATGGATTTATTTTTTAATCAAAGGTTTAAAACACGTAAAATTTTATAGATGAGTGGTAGAGAGACTTGACTCCAGGAACTTTGTGTTTTTGATAACTGTTGATCCACCTTTTATAAAAGTTTAAGCTTTTAGATAGTGGAGAAATTATGTATTTATATTTAGTCTTCAATGCCATGTTTTACTTTCTTGGGTTTGTAGGGAAAAATTTATGAAGATGTGTAAAGATGGAAATGAGATTGAAATAGATAGGAAAGGCGTGGAGACATGGAAGAAAATGTCAAAAGAGGTATGGTTTTTGAAACAATGGCTTTAGTTATTTACTTATTTTAATATAAACTTTACCAGACCATTAATTACTATTGATTTATTTCTTGGTTACCCAGGAGAGGAAACCATTTGTGCTTCAGGCTGAAAAGATAAACTCGGCTTATGTGAAACTTTTGCTTGAGGAGGAAAACGAGATCGAATGGGTAATCAATTTAGATTTCTTGCCACGTTTTAGAACGAGCCTGCTTCAATAGAGACAATTTGATTTTGGAAACACCATATGACGATGATTTTCTGATAAATAAGAACATCATATGACGCAGGCAAAAATTATAGGATCAGACAAGCAATCTTAATGTGGATATTGTAATTAATCTTTGTCTATCTTAATCTCATCTAAATGTGATGTGCATTGTATATGCTTTTTCTTTCCAAGGGGGGCAATCAGTGCTGATTCTGTTGAAAAGAATTTAAATAAATAAATTGTACCCTTTTTTAACAATATAAAGTTTTTAGATAATGTGGTTCAACAAATCCAAAATAGTAGTACCTATATTAGGTTAATAAATGAGTTCAATTAATCCTAAGAGTTCTATCGGAAATTTAGAATTGAAGGTATCGTAGTAACCATGTCCATTACTTTGTTAAGCACGACAACTTTGTCTCTCAACTTCCCGTGAATGTTCTTTTTCTTCTGTATAGTTATTTTTCAGTAGCATGGTGCTACTAGTTAATGGAAATTAATTATTCAAACTCTTGATTTTGTGGAATCATATACTTTTTCGTTAGTTGCGTCTCCAATGCATCCTAAATCTTTTTGCTGCCTTAGCATCTAGTTTCACTTCCCATTACTCAGTAGTTCTTGTTTGCGTTAGAATTGATGAGTCCTTTCAAATGCAAGGATTTCAAGATGGTTGTAATGAGATCATTGTTTGCAGGTAGATGATGAGGCAAACTCAGCTGATATTGGCAAAAAACACAACAAGGTTTGATTTCCTCTGTGCTTCCAATTTGAGCCCTGACTAACATTACATTAGTTTTATTAGTTATTTATGTTCGACTTGATGACAGAACAAAGACAAGTTTAAGCTGCAGCATTATGATTCCGAAAGTTCCAGTGGATTTCATTTCTTCGAGTCCCGAACATTAAGCTTCGACACAAAAGATTTGTATGTCTTGTTCGTCCTCCCCTTTCATTTACACATTCCTCATATTGTTCATAGATCTTTTCTTTTTATGGTTGCACGCAGAGGACATTGAGGGAAATTCTTCTGAGCATGTTTGGCTAAGCTTAACAAGTTTACTTATGAATAAATAAGTTTTAAAAGAAACAATTTTTTTTATCAGTCAAAATTGGAAATAAGTTACTTATTTTGACAAAGTTAAGGGTTACTTTCAAAATGAACCACTTTCTTTTTTTTTTTTTACTTCAAAGTACTAAAAAAGTAACTTATCCAAACAAACAAAAAGTGACTTTTACTCATAAGCTTAGCCAAACATGCTCAGTTGTTTTCATTATATGATTAAGAAAGTTTGGAATCATCTCTTCTACATACTACAACTAAAACTCGAACCTGTTTCGTGTGGAACAGGTTATGAATATGCCCTTGGGCAACTGAGAAATCCCCTTGAACTTCAACGCTTGAAGATTGAACACAACTTGCTGAGAGTTCCATGGTTTTGTTCACATTTTGATTGATGGGACCACCTTTCTTGGGGATGCATTAAAAATATGGGTGAAAATATTGACATTGCATGAATGATTGGAAGCAAGTCATTTTGGCTAATGTAAGTAATCTTAGAATTTAGTTTTGATCTTCATTTATTTGAAGCCTAATGTGTATCCTGTGAATAGAAAGTGTTTTCTTCTCAGATTCTTGTTTTTGGGTTTATGTCATGACACAAGTGCTATGGTTTGGTATGCTTGATGGAAGCTCGATGGACCTAACACCTCCCAATTCAAAATATAAAGACTCTAGGTATCATAGGTTGCTTTTACCATTACAGTTCGATTATTTGTGGATCACTTCAAAATTTTATTTTCTTTGAAAAGAGGCGTGGAATATGAGACGGTTGCCCTGGCCTCTCCCGTGCAGCACCCCCACCTTGTGCCGCAGCCCCACCCCCTTTCCCATTTCTCTCGTGCAGCCTCTCCAACCCTCTGGTTCCCCATTTTTGGCTAAGGTGTCTTTAATACTTGTAAATCATTACTTGGATGAAAGTCTTGTAAAAGGTAAAATTGCCTTCCTAAACTATAAGCTTTCACTACTGATAGCAAATAGCAATGAAGTTGTGTCTTTGAACTTTTCTCTTAACAAGCAAGCAATTGAGGTTGACACAGACACAGCACTAAGCATAACTCTGAATATTGATTTTGGTCTATCATAAAATCGATCGAGAATCATGAAAGTGACTTGATAAACACATTAACCATTTACAACAATTACATATAGATTGACAACTAAATTAAATAATCAAATCAATATTTATTTGCAACTCATATAAGAAGGTTAAATACGGGAAAAGAAGACTGAAATAACACTTTGATTATAATCATATGATAACAAAAATGTTAGTTGTTTTTGATTTCTCTTAGTGTCAATTCTTGATTTAAACTAAAATAAATCAATTTTTGGTTAAGTACTCCAACTAAAGGAGATGTTCTTGACAACTATCAAGACGGGATGTTGTGAACATTTAAAATTTGTGCAGGCGTCATTGACCTATAAAATGGTGCAATCTATAAACTAGGTACGGTTTGTTTTCATTATTAATTTTGTTAAAAAATTAAAGTTAAAGTCAACAATTAATTTTAACCACATATTTCATGATTCCACAACTTTTTAACCACATATTTCAACAACTTTTATCAACTAAGTTTTTTTTTTTTTTGTACATTATAATAAACAAGTTCTACGATCTACAAAATGTATGGATAAAAATTGTGGTTCCAATAAAATATGTGAATAAAAATAATATTTAACTAATTTATAAAGTACTGATAAGCACACACAAACATGCTGTAAGTAGTTCTACATCCATAAATTTTTTTGTTCACTCTCAACTTCCAAGGCCGGCCAATTTAGAAGGGTGGTGTTGGTTAAAAGGCCGAGTCAATCATGCTGAATCGATAAAGATTATAACTTACAAAATTTAAACAAAAAATATCTTTTTTATAAAGAAAATACTTAAATACATTTGTTAGTAAAATTTGTTAACGGACCATTAACATTTGTTAAATGGGCTCAAATTTTTAACATTTGTTAACAAGCCTCTGTTAAGGCTTGTTAATAGACAAAATCTTAATATACCATGAATTAAGATTAGTTTACACTTGTTAAACTGGTTTTTCATTTAACTCACTTCAAATGAACTCAAATTTTTAAAGTAAAATTTTTAATTCATAATCAAATATATACATATTTTCATAATTTATACCATAAAATCTATAATTTCTATCATAAATTAAAAGAAGAAGAAATAATCATACATTTTGCAAGAATTTAGATAGGTTGGACTCTAGCTTTGAAATCGAATTTCTTACACTTGTTTAAGCTTATTTTGAGATTAATGAAAATTAATTTCTTTGCAAAATAATGAAGTTTGAAATCATCTCTTTTTACTAGTAGTGGTTAATGTAAGAGAGATAAATTTAAAATCTTTTAAAATTGAATAAGCGAGAAAAAAGAAAAAGAAGGATAGTAAAACATTTGATAATTTACTTATATATAAATTGATCGAATCACTTGACCAGCAGTTAGGGGTGGCGTGGGTTGGGTTGGTTTGGTTCGATTTTGAACCCAAACCGAAACCAAACCGACCAAATCGGTTTGGCCATTAACCCAAATCGAACCAAATCGCCGCTATTGATGAAACCGAACCAAACCGAACCGACCAATCTTGGTTCGGTTTGAGCGGTTTGGACCTAATGTTTTGGGCTTGTATACAAAAAAAAAATAATAATTTTATAATTCTCATTTCAAATTTTCCTTACAACATGTAACATGTTATTAACAAAAATTTACAAAACATTTAAATATAACTCACATTTATAAAATAACCTATTATTTACAACTTGTTTTTTGACATGTTATTTATAAAAATAATTCCCATTTCGAAATATAATCCTATATATTCGAATCAAAACCTAGTAAGTGGTAACAAGTCCATAATATAATATGATCCAACAATCACAAATATTATAGTCATCCAACAATCACAAATATTACAGTCATCCAAAATTCCAAACTAAATAAATAGGAAATTAAAAATATTACAGTCACTCAAATTAATCAAAAACAAGGATCAAATTCAAACATTAAACAGATCCAAATGGGAGTATCCAATTGTCACAAGCTTTCATCATTTCTACAACAAATAAGAGAAATAATTAGACAAAAAAATAAATAATAGATCAGTACATTGAATAAATGAGTTAATTTTACAAGACATTAACATATAAATTATACATGTACCTCAACAAACTTGAAAAAATGCACAATCATGTAGTCCCTTCGTTACTTTTCACTGATTCGTCAAGCTCTACAAAAAATGAAGATTGAATTAATAATAAATTAAACAGAAAAACATATAAATATCAACGGCATAAAATAGTTATAATACATTCATCCAATTTGTTATAGAACTCCACATCCTCCATGAAGAATCTATCGATATTAGGAGAAGCTTTGAGCCAATTCTGAGTGGACACCAACACCTCCACCATCCTAGAGCTCAAGGAACTACGAAAGGGATCAAGAATTCTACCACCAGTGCTAAAAGCGCTCTCTGAAGCCACAGTAGACACTTGCATTCCCAAAACATCTCTTGCAAGTTTGGATAAAGTACTATATTTACTTCTATGAACCCTCAACCAATTAAGAACATCCAAATTTTTATCATCTATATCCTCACAAGCATCCAATAGGTATCTTTCCACATCATTTTTTATTTCAACACACTCTTTTGCTGCTTGTTTTTTTTTTAAACTTGGAAATTCTATCATCTTGTACACTTGAATTAGAATCATCTTGTACACAAGAAAACCCACCGGTAGAATCCACATCACTCGATACTTGATTGCTTTTAGAATCCACTTCATTTTTCACATACCAATTGTAAACAGACATCAAATTTTCTTTCAAAATGTTGAACATGTTACTAGCAAGTGTCTCATCTCGATAAATATCACTAAAACAGTAGTCAACATAATCCATTTTGTATCTTGGATCAAGTATAGTAGCAATCAACAACATCTGGTTAATATTTTCCATTTTTCCCCAATACTTGTCAAATTTTCTCTTCATGTTAGTAGCCATTTCACCCAAAAGTGGATCAGAACTAAAAGTCCATGCTTCCAATTCAGATAAAAGTGAACATACTTCATGAAGATAAACA
The DNA here is from genome assembly GCA_023638005.1 of Forsythia suspensa. Taxonomy (NCBI): domain Eukaryota; kingdom Viridiplantae; phylum Streptophyta; class Magnoliopsida; order Lamiales; family Oleaceae; genus Forsythia; species Forsythia suspensa. The sequence continues at coordinate 29,984,020 of CM042666.1, read as the reverse complement.
GTAGAGCTAACATGCAATGATGTACTAAACTTCAAAGTTATATTAAAAAACCCTTAGGAACTTGACAAAAATTTTAGCATTTTCCCAATCAAAATTTGAAGGAGGTCCACCCTTTTTTTTACCACCATCATCCTCGCGAAAATAACCTAAGTAGTGACCATCCTCATCCTCTAACCTATCAAAGGCTCTTTGGAATTTTAATGCAGTTTCCAACATCAAAATAAGTGGAATTCCACCTAGTTGGAACATCTAAAAACACAATAGATTTGCACTCAATTTTTTCTTTGTTCGCACACTCTTTCAATTTTTGATACCTAGCCGGAGAAGATTTAACATATTTCACAGCATTGCGAATACTAACAATCGAGTCATGTGCTTCTCTCAATCCCTCACATACAATCAAATTAACAATATGTGCACAACATCTCATGTGCATATATTTGCCATCCAAAATACACCCATCATTCCCCCATCCAAGCATCTTCCTTTTAAGATAATTTATAGCGATCTCATTTGCACTTGCATTGTCAATGATGATTGTGAACACTCTTTCAATACCCCATTCATGTAAGCAATTCTCAATAATTTTCCCAATAGTTTCTCCCTTATGGTTAGAAATCACACAAAAACTCAAAATTCGTTTTTGAAGCATCCAATTAGAGTCAACATAATAAGCTGTAAGATACATATAATTGATATTTTGAATGGAAGTCCAAGTATCAGTAGTAAGAGAGACTCGTTGACGTTCGACACTAAAGATCTTTTTCAATTTCAACTTCTCATCCAAATATAATTGATAAATATCTCTAACAACAATTCTACGAGATGGGGGGTCAAATTTCGGACATAGTGTACTACAAAATTGTCTAAATCTCTGAGCTTCAACAAAACTGAAAGGTAGTTCATCCAATATTATCATCTTAGCACAAGAAAGCCTACATGCTTCCTTACTAAAGCCAACCGCTAGAAGATTGCTCCCACCACTCTCATTTTCATCGTCAACTCTCAATATTTTTTGCCTTTTGTCTTTTAATCTACCGGGATACATCTTACATTGATTTACTAAATGGTTCCTCAATGTGCTTGTCCCATTTTTCTTACCATCACATGCAAAATCTTTCAGACAATAGTTACAACTACACCTACGATCTGCCACATTTGAATTTTCTATTATTGTGAAGTGATTCCAAACATCCGAAGATTTCCTAGCCGGTTTTCTCTTTCCTAAACATGAAGGAGGAATTGGAAGAAGAGAAATATTATCAGATTGCAAATTTGTGGATGGGGTTGCACCGGTAGTTTGAATGTCTTGATCTACCTCCATATTTATATCTACCAATACACCATACCAATTTCAGATTACATAAACAAACAATTTCAGCAGGCACAAAATGAAAATTGGATAAATACTTATTGACAAAATGAAAATTCATACCTTCAAATTGAGAAATTGTAGCAGCAACGAGCTTATGATAGAGAAATTATGGAGATAATGCCACTGTAGTCGATAATTAGATTTTATCAGCTTTTATTTTGCACAAAAGAATGAGTTATACACAAAAGAGCATAAAAGATAACCTATTACCTGATTTGTCCGATAATTTGGGTCGAAGATGGAGGCAACTTAAAATGAGGAACCCTATGTTTTCGAATTGGGGCTTGGACCTTAGACAAGAAACAGCGGCCGGCGTCGCCTTCACCTTTAGAAAGTGATTAACAGACTGACGCAGATGATGCAGCAGCCAGTAGCCAACAGCGAGCACTTCGCAGTTCGCAGTATGCAGTCGCTTCGCTTTAATACTGTGAAGTATGAACTGAAATTGATGAAATGGATAATGAACACTACGCGGTTGTTGAGAACTGAGAAGGAGATGATGAAATGGAAAGGAAACGACGATGAAGAGAAGATGGAATGGAGAAAAATAGGCGATTTCAGCTGTGAGATTTAGGGTTTCACTGTTATTTGGTTGGAGAATTGGAGAATGAAGAAATGAATTGTGGTGGACAATTGGACTGGGACATACGTGAATGGTGAAATGAAGTGAAATGGATTGGGCCAGGTTGTTGGGTTGGGTTTGGGCCAATTGGGTAGAATTCTCATTTCAGTGGTTTTTTATTGGTTCGGTTTATAGCGGTTTGGTTCGGTTTTTTGTCCCCAAACCGAAACCGAATCAAACCGACTATATTTTTTAAATTCGCAAACCGAACCAAACCGTCAGAGTATGAAAAATCGAACCAAACCAACCCGATTCGGTTCGATTTGGTTCAGTCGGTTTGAACAATTTGACGGTTTAAATGTCCACCCCAACCGGCAGTAATTAAAAAATAAATGTAAAAATTGAGAAGAATGGACAGGGGCCCAGTGCACCCATGTTTGAACTGACGAGGAGGTCCGAGCGTCGAAACAAGATTAGATAACTAGATTTCTCATTCTCACCTTATCTTTTTATCCCTTCTTCCCCAAAATTTTATGGGGTTTATATAACAGAGAGAGGGTCAATTTTCTCAGAGGGATGCAAACTGGAATTCAAGATTCAGACAATCTTGATATTGTAATAATTTTCATTTAAAAAGTGGCAAAAATGGCTTCCATTTATAGCAGCTCAATTTCATCAATCTCTGCTAAATTAACTTTGACCCCTCCCTCTAATCGCCACCCCAGATTCTGTTGCTCCCTTGGAGGTAATAGAAATTTGTCTGTTTTTCTTCATTATAATAGATAATTATATGTATATATTTATTTTATCATTGTTTTTTATACGATTTATCTCTCATAACTTTTGTTTGTGTCGTTTATGGAAGAAAATTTGAGTCTTTGGTAAAAACCCAGAAAAATTTCGACTTGGATCACATTATAATTGTTGAATATCTGGATTTTATGCTTAAAGTTAAGCTGATTACTGAAAATTATGAAGAAATTTTTTAATTTGTGCAAATTGAAATTGTGGTTGTTTGGCATTACATTCTTCTTGGATGGAAATAAATTTAGGAGTTTGGGTTTATTGAATTATGTTGTCAGTAATTGTTGAAGCATCCATGTTAAACCAATTGACTGTAAATGGGTCGGCCCGGCTCATATGCTGCTTTTGCATTGTTGTTTTTCCTATTATGGGTGCATAAGATTCTTTATATCAAAATGTACTTTTTAAATCATTCATTAATTATATTTCTCCTTCGCCATTGACGATTAGTGTACTTAACAAGGTTGCTCGAGTAACTGTTTCTATTTGACTTAAATAGTGATCGGTAGTTTTGATTAATAAGCAAGCTCAGATTTGGTATATTCTTCATCCTACTTTCCACTTACAGTTGCTGAACCAAAAGCTGTCATTTCTACTGAGCCTCTGTTACTTAATGCTGTTCGAGGAAAAGAAGTCGAGAGACCCCCAGTTTGGCTTATGAGACAAGCAGGGAGATACATGAAGGCAGGTTTACGCAATGGATTTGAAGTTCATTTTGTTAAACATAATGTGGAAACTTCTTTGTTGTTTTTTTTTTTTTTCAAATTTATTATTTATACAATGTTAATAAAAGCGCGGACTTAAAAGAAAAATTTTACTTTCGTTATTCTCGATTCTAGCCTGATAATTAGTAACATTACGTGATATTGATATATTGAACTTGCTTTCTTTTGCACTACTCTTGATAGAGTTACCAAATCATCTGCGAGAAGTACCCATCCTTTCGTGAAAGATCAGAAAATGTAGATCTTGTGGTGGAAATTTCTCTACAGCCATGGAAAGTGTTTCGGCCTGATGGAGTAAGATGCTTTTCTGTAGATAATATCTTTTACCCTTGAGCGATTGATTAAACCGACATGTATGCAAAACAGTCTCCCCCACCCAACTCCCGTATATTTTGTTTTCATTCTATAACGATCTATGCTAGAAGCTCCACATATAAACCGTTTGTCTCTGCTCAACAAGCTAATTCTCGCCCCCAAATATCAACTAGGAATTTATTTCGTAAGCTGAAATCTGCATATTGATAAGTGCTGTCCACTGATTTCCTCTTGACAAATTTTGTTGCAGGTCATTTTATTCTCGGATATTCTTACCCCTTTGTCCGGTATGAATATACCCTTTGACATTGTAAAAGGTAAGGGTCCTGTCATTTTTGATCCTGTACAGACAGCTGCTGACGTTGAGAAAGTGAGAGAATTCACACCTGAAGAGTCAGTTCCATACGTTGGGGAAGCATTAACAATCTTGCGAAAAGAGGTCTAACTCGGCCGGCCCCGGTCCTTATTTAATTTATCATTTAGGTGCATTTCCTTTTAACATAAGACAAAAAGTACTCTTGCACGTATCATCCAGAGCATGTTTGGTTGCACTTAACAAGTAAGTCAAATTTGCTTTCACGTTACTTATTTTGTCGAACATGATTTTTTAAGGTAGCTTTTAAGCACAGCCAAACATGCTCTAAGTCCACACACGAGTGCTTTAAGTCCACACATGAGTGAAAGCACTAAATTTGCTGTATATTTCATATCAATCAGCACAAACACTTCCAAAAATGTATGACTTAAAACTACTGACAAACAAAGTGCGAAAGGACGAGCTTTTGGTGTTTGAGGAATTTAGGCGGCCTTTAGACGAAAGGATCCCATAGATATGATAATCATGTTCGTTTGGCTTATGGTGTCTATGCATATTTGTGCCCGTTCTTTCATCAACTCACAATTTTTTGCTAACAGCATCTAGATATGTGCATCTGCTATTTCTTATTTTGCTAATTTACATAGAATTTCCAGGTTAATCTAAGTATTGCAGGTCTCAGATTGAAAATTTAAAAAATAAACAATAAAAGTCATGATTTGTTAGTGTGTTGTGACCCTTGGCGTCATGTCATTCATTATGTTGACACACTGTCTACCTTGCCAGGTGAATAATGAAGCAGCAGTGCTAGGTTTTGTAGGGGCTCCGTTCACTCTGGCATCATATGTTGTTGAAGGAGGTTCCTCAAAGCATTTCTCGAAAATAAAGAGACTGGCGTTTTCACAACCAAAGGTAACATTGTGTTGCTTGTCTAATAACCTTCAGTGTGTACACATGAATATTTCTAATTATGCTAGTTAGGGAAGTGATTTGCTGCCTTTTCTGATTTAGTGAAAGAAAAAAGTTCTCGCGAGTGACCTCCTTGATTCAATATATGTACTTTAAATCCAAGAAATAAGAATAAGAGAGAGGCAAGCAAAAGAAAACGAAAACTTCTCCCCATTTCACTTTAACAGAGGTAAAGCCGTAAAGGACACTCTTCACGCTGAAAGTGTTCTAACATTAAGGCCTATCAAGAACTGAGATTTAGTAAATTCTCAATTGCATTCAATAGAACTCTAGAATTAATGGACATGCGCCAGAGATAAAGGCAATAAGAAGCTTTCTCATATATTTGACTTACTATGTTGACTACATTCGATTTTCTTATTTTTTTGGTGTGTGTAGCCTTTTCTTCTGGGATGTTTTATTTTTGGTGAGACAAAGGATGGGAGGATTTCATTTATTTGAATGAAAGAACTCAATCAATTGTAACTTAAAGCTTGTCTTGTTTGCTCCATGAGCCAAACTCACTATTGTGTGATCTTGCTTGGGAGCCGAGGATGAGTACATGGTCTTTTCTTATATTGTTAGCATAATTACAGAGTTGACTCGAGCTCTGATACCAATTTAGTCAATATATTTACACAAAGCGTCTATGTTCCATAAGTCATCCTAGTAAGGAAGCGGTTTTAAATGTATAAAGGCACTTAGATAGACAGAGGCTAACTCTATGTTTCTTTTATGCAGCCCGATATAAATATTTTGATTTTGATATTCAGTATGTCATTCCCTACTGCTTGTATAGGTCCTTCATTCATTGCTTCAAAAGTTTGCAACCTCCATGGCAAAATATATTCAGTACCAAGCAGACAAAGGAGCTCAAGCCGTTCAAATCTTCGACTCCTGGGCCACAGAACTTAGCCCTGTGGATTTTGAAGAGTTCAGTCTGCCTTACTTGAAACTGATAGTCGATACTGTGAAACGAACACATCCAAATCTCCCGTTGATTCTATATGCAAGTGGATCTGGGGGCTTGATCGAGAGACTACCTTTGACCGGAGTAGATGTCGTTAGCTTGGATTGGACTGTTGATATTGCTGAAGGAAGAAGGCGTTTGGGCACTGATGTGGCCGTGCAAGGTAACGTGGATCCTGGTGTTCTTTTCGGTTCGAAAGAATTCATCACTGAACGGATTAAGGATACTGTGAGAAAAGCAGGAAAAGGGAAACATATATTGAATCTTGGACATGGCATTGTAGTTGGTACACCGGAAGAAAATGTTGCTCATTTTTTCGAGGTTGCTAAAGGGCTTAGATACTAGAAGCTGATTAGAGGTTAGTCGGTTTTGATCGGCTTATTTGTAGCGTTAATCAATTCATTCTTCAATCTTACTGTTTCTTTTTGTGTTTGATAATGCTTGAAGATGATTTTGTTAATTCTAAAGACTTGTCTTGTTGCCAGTAAATAGTACCCCCATAATAGGAGTTTCCTTCTGGGTAGTTTTAAAGGGTATCACAGATTGATACCAAGAAAATTGCACAATTGGTCCCCAGTAGCATGTGGCCCATGTGGGGTCTCAACCTTTTTCTTGCACAATCAGTTCCTGACGAGGATAGCTGTCCAAATCTTCATAAAATTGTCACGTCCCTCGTTGGAAACCAAAACATAGTTTCATAATGATGGACACGAGATCGTCATTGGTAAATGACACTTAAAAAATTGAACAGTGGGTCCAACTTGCTACCCTGACAATCGATTGGGGGTCAATGGTGCATTTTTTGAGTGGTGCCTGTGAAAATAATAATATTTCAAACTGGAGTTGAAGTCCAGTTGTTTAGTAATTCCATCTCGACTACAAATCCTTTGAAGGGATACGGAGCTCGACTTAATGTGCCGAACCAAGGGCAAATGACCTCAAAACAGATATCTTTGTTACACAGGAATGCCAGGCTTAAATTTAATGTCTTGATACAGGAAATTTACAATCTCTTAAGTAGGATACAAGAAAACCCAACAGTCATGTATATGGTTTGATTAGTACTTTCATTTTGGTTTTTCAGGCAAATAGAAATTGGTCCATTATCTAATATCTTGGCCCCCACCTTAATTTTTAACCTTAAATAGTACAAAAAAGACCAAAGTTGGTGCATTTGAGCCATCATGTTAGTAGGTTTCTTTCCCTTTTTTTATTTTCTGATGGTGGCAGTTGAATACATACATTTCTAATGTAATAAATATTATTTTCTAATGGTGGCAGTTGAATACAAACATTTGTGACATTTTGGAACAACACTTCCCCCCAATAATATATTTCTTTTTAAATGAGTTTGGTACATCCAATCAAACATATGAACCAACAAACTTATAAGTTGGCTACCCGATCCCTGCTAAAGAAGTTGACCGGTCGACCAACCTTTACCTCCTTCCTCTAACACCCGTTTGCACAAACACAACTCTTCACCTATAAGTATAACATCAACATAAATATTTAAAGAAATCAACTATACCCAAAAAATTTATACAAATTTCTTTAGTATATCTTGTTAATAGTCCGTACTAACAACAGGTCGTCGTGTCCAAAAGTATATATACTTTTTGGTCTTTTTAAATAATTTCCCTTAAATAATTAAAAGATTTCTTGGATACAACTAGAAGATACCACCTACTATTTTGTTTTAGACATGAACTAACCTGCCACTTGTCAGTCCATTATTGGCTCTAATTAGTTAATTGCATATCCCACCTATAATTCGTCTAAGTAGAAGCGGAAACACACACAACTTAAACCAACACGTACTATGAATAGTTTCATTTGCGCTCCTGTCGTATTTTACACATACATATAGACTCAGAAACCATACAAAAATTACACTTCTTTATCTCTCTTCAAGGCTTCGGATTTTTCCGAAGCTCCTCTCTCACGTAAGGTATTATTCCTTCCTTTTTTTTTTTTTTTTTTTTGGCTATGATCCATTTTTCGTTTTTGAGCTTTTATTCTATTTCTTGTAAATAATTGCTTGAATAGAATGAATTCTTGTTCTGGGATCTAATTTGTTACATTCAAATGTATGTTAATTGATGTAATTATATATCTTTTTCTTGAAGGTCATAATTTTACGCATGTGGATGTTATGTGTGTGTGTGTGTGTACACACATGAATCAACGAGTCATTGATGCGTGATTTTGATTAATTTGAAGGATGGATTCTTTAATCTTGATTCTACATTTATAATATTGTTTTTTTATGGGTATGGAAAAATGTGTGTGTAATTCTTTCCTAACATGTTTTTTGACAGACCTTCAAAAATTGAAATTGTATGACCAATTGTCCTTGTCCTCGTTTGCTAGGGATTGTTGTTTCGACAGCTGAGGTGAAGGGTTGAAGGATTCGTACCTCCCTAGCCCCACTCTCCCCTCAAAAAAATGAAATTCTGTGTGAGGCTGCCAGAACACTTTCTTTTCAAATGTGTCTCTTCTGAATTACGATACATAACTTTGATTTTGAAAATCGTGTTAATCTTTACGTTTAAGCATTTTACTAAATCTCTGTTTGGTTTGAAGAAATATTTACGAATCTGTTAATTTGTGACCAATGAAATGAAATGCTCTAGTCTGAACGATATGGAAATTAGATCTGAAAAGCCGAATGAAATGGTTTCTTAAATCTGGTTAAAGATCTAAGCTGTATTAGATGAGTGTGTGCCCGCGGTTTTAAGAAAATTGTGGAGGTGTGACACTTTTTAGGAAAAAGCAAATCTAGTCTTCATGTGAAGGGCCTGTTGAAATATAATTTTAATAAATAAGTGTGTCCGCTTCCTTACAAGTTACAACTTAAGCTTTTAGATGGACTGGTTTAACAAAAACATGATTGAGAAAAGCGTAAGCAGTGGTTGAGTTTTTGCAGGATTTATCATCATTCTATATATATATGATTGAGAAGTTTCACTTAACAATCAATAATTTGAATTGTTAGGGCTAGACTGACTATTCTATTGTTTTTCTCTCCAGACTCTCATCACGCGTTGTTGATTTAGAAGTTCTCAGGAATGTGGAAAGATGTGGTTGAATGGTAAGATCTTCATCTCCAAGGTCTGCGAATTCGTGCCTCCAACAAGGCCAGTCTTGTTCATAAGTGATAATGTCCAGTATACGGATCACAATACGATCAAGTTTTGCAGCCAGATGCATAATGAAGCCATGATTTATCAACTTCCCGTCGTGTTGAAGCATGACATACGATTGAGTTCTGCTCTAGGACTCCTGCCCTATAAAATATAAATTGCGCCAGCAGGAGAATTTGTATTATTGTAGTAGGTTTGTGTTTTGAAATGGAGAATAAGGGAAGCATATTGATGGGAAAATACGAGCTCGGAAGGTTGTTAGGTCAAGGAACTTTCGCCAAAGTTTACTATGGTAGACTTCTTAAAACAGGACAGTGTGTGGCCATTAAGGTTATCGACAAAGAAAAAGTATTGAAGGCCGGGTTGATCAATCAGACAAAGCGAGAAATATCTGTTATGGGATTGGTCAGACACAAAAACGTGATGCAGCTTTACGAAGTTATGGCTACCAAAACAAAGATTTACTTTGTGATGGAATACGCTAAAGGTGGGGAGCTTTTTCACAAGGTTGCAAAGGGAAGGCTCAAGGAAGATATTGCTCGGATATATTTTCAGCAACTGATCACTGCTGTTGATTTTTGCCACAGCAGGGGTGTTTATCATCGCGATTTGAAACCCGAAAATCTTCTGCTTGACGAGAATGGAGATCTTAAGGTATCCGATTTTGGATTGAGTGCTCTCACTGAGTCCAAGCGCCAGGATGGATTACTCCACACGACGTGCGGCACCCCAGCATATGTCTCTCCCGAGGTGATTAGGCAAAAAGGATACGATGGATCAAAAGCCGACATTTGGTCTTGTGGGGTGATCTTATTTGTTCTGCTTGCGGGTCATCTTCCATTCTATGACTCAAATCTCATGGAGATGTATCGGAAGATAAGCAAGGCTGAGTACAAATTCCCTAATTGGTTTCCACCTGAAGTACGAAAGCTACTATCACGGATCCTTGATCCTAACCCCTACACTAGGATTTCCATAGCCAAGATTATGCAAAACTCCTGGTTCAGAAAAGGTCTCGAATCCAGACAAGCAGGAGATGCGGGAAAGGCCCCGCTCGTCTTTGGTTCCATTTCTGGTTCTCCCGGGAACGATATCCCGACAGCTACAAAGCTGGAGGTGGCTAAACCTACTAACCTTAATGCATTTGACATTATATCTCTCTCGACTGGGTTCGACTTGTCTGGTTTGTTTGTGAGCAATGACCAGAAAGACGAAGTGCAATTTACGTCTACAAAGCCTGCTTCTGCTATTATATCGAAACTCGTGGATATTGCAGGGAATCTAAAGTTGGAAGTGAAGGAAAAGGATCAAGGGTCCATGAGACTGGAGGGCTCGAACGAGGGTATAAATGGGACTTTGTCCATTAATGTGGAAATTTTTGAAATCACTTCGTCGTTCCATTTGGTCGAGGTGAAGAAGTCGAGTGGCGACTCAGTAGATTATCAGAAGATGTTGAAACAGGGTATAAGACCAGCTCTTAGGGAAATTGTTTGGGCTTGGCAAGGTGAGCAACAGCTGGATTACTAGCAACGCTGCAACGGCATTCAGAAGGAAAGCTGCTGACTGAATTCCTAGTTCCTTGGGCTGTTGTACTCTTTGTATTTGGTATTTGTAGGTTTCTATTCTTTTGGTTTTCCGTTCTATAGTGGGGCAGTCCGTTTTCAAATCATTGTCATGAAAAAGTGTTATTAAACTATGTATATATATATATTGAGGATCGTTTTTGAAGTGTGAGCAACATTATAAATTTATAATCCTCCTTCCTTTTCTCTCCAAGAAATCTCAAATTGTGATAAAAAAGTTATTTGTTTAGAACAATGATAATCGGAAATATCATGCAATCATTAAATTTCTTTCAGTTGCATCAAAGAATTGAAATCGAGAGTTGATAAATGATTTAAATTGATAAAGCACTATATTTTAGAACTTGATATATATTAGTTACTGATTTCTAAAAAACTTAAAGCGCGACTAGGCGTGAAGATAGAGACAAGTTCAATGTGTGAGACGAGACGTGGCTAGGCGTTACACGCCTAGAGATAATTTAGACGAATTTTTTAGAATAGTGCTTAAAATAAAGAATGAAAATAGTTTTCCACTCTATTTTAAGTAAGTATTCTTTATCAAGTTCTAAAATACACTATTTTTATCAATTAAGTTATATTAAATATTAATAGAATAATATTAAAATTATGTATTATTTAAGTATATCTAAATTAAAATACGATAGAGAATTTTAAAGTTCAATGCTTACTTTTTATACAATCATATAATATTGTTAAATGATTTAAAAATTAAGTAATACAAATTAATTAAATGTATAAAAATTAAATAAAAATTTGAGTAGTAAGAGGGAACAGCATCGTGCACGCGGAGCTTTCCTCTTCCGGGTATCTCGTTTTCGTGCCTGACAAAAAGAAATTTTCAAATTTTCAGGCTCATATAATCATGTCCCTTCATGCATGGTCTTCACCTTTTTGAATCGTTGTCATGAAATAGTGTCATTGGGGATCATTTCTGAAGTGTGAGAAATATTATAATCCTCCTTCCTCCTCTCTAAGAAATCTCGAATTTAGAAATTATGTTTGCCGTGAAAACTATTTGCCAGAACGAACCTGAAAGCAATTGTGAGTGTGATTTATTTGAAAAGTTAGAGGTAATATTTGTGATTAAAATTGAATGAGGACGAAATTATTATAAATTTGAAAAAATAGGTGTTGTGCTATTTCAATCCCGCAAGTGTACGATTCGTTTACAAGTAATATATGATGTGTAGATTGTCGAACCCACGAGAACTAGATATCAATTTAATCAATTAATTTATAATTCGATTTCTAACAATAAGAAAAACATAGATTTGATTTTGGTTTGTGATTCTAAAACTAGCTTAACTATTTTAGTCAAATTTAAAATATCGATAAGCAACTTTAAATGATGAGAACGTATTCGAGTTTTTACTAACACTAGGATTTGCGAATCCACCTACACATTCTATAATCAATTATTCGTTAATCGCTTTAGCGGTTAATTACCCTAAATTGAAAAACGGTGATCCTATAATAATCAAAAGCCTCTCTCGATGATCGATCAATTCTATATCGATATGCGAACTTAATTATCTCTAATCAGATTTCGAACATAAAAATATGTATTTAAATCTCAAGAACACCTAACCGAATTTCACATAGCATAATAGTAATTTCTATCTATTATTGGACCCTATGTTATTCAAAACCACGTACTAAATTTATATTGAATCTCTCGACTTCAATATAAATCACAAAATATTTTAATGATGATCAGGCATTAAAATATTAAAATACTGCATAAGGAATAATCAATCAAGAAACAATTACCTAATAAAACGGAAAACTTCTAATTAATTAAAAATATGAAGTTTCATCGTTCATCCTAGAAATAAGTAAGTTTAGCCGGACATGATTTCATTAATTATTACAATAATTGAATTTATCATGATCCGGAGAAAGAAAAAAAAAGTAAATAAAACCCGTGATCCCGGCTTAAGAATCTTCAATCCCTTGCTTTGATCTTCGATTCTTCGTTTGTATCTTCTTCCCCAAAATTCGTCTCTTCGATTTGTGCTTTTTTTCTACCTTTTATATTCTTCTCCCAACTCCAAGACGTAAATTAGGTAGTTGTATTGTCTTAGACCTGGTAGAGTTTTATTTCCATCAGAAAACGTGCAAATTGTCGCTGCAAGATGCCCTTGCGATCGCATGGTTCAGAACCGTGTGATCGCATGATTTAGTTGGTTAAGGTTTTGCAGAAATTTTGGATGCCTTGCGATCGCGACAAAGTATAACCATGCGATCGCATGGTTATCTTGGACGCATTCTTGATTTTCTTCCTTTAATATTTGCATGCCAAGTCCTTCAAGTCTCTTTATCTTTGCAATTAAGTCCTATTTTCTTCTGTTTGCTGTCTTTTCGTCAGATTGATACTTGATTTTGATTATTTTCTAAAATAATAAGAAAACAATGTGCCATTAAGTTGAAAACAATTAATATAACTCATAATCGTCCCTTGTGAGCTCCAATAAATACAAAATTGTACTTATCAAACACCCCCAAACTTGAACTTTTCTTCGTCCTCAAATAAACTACCTAAAGATAATCTCGCACTTAATAAAATAAGCAATAACACAATTCACACTATAAATAACTTGACGTTCTTGCTTCAGCTTTTACAAAAAAGAAAAACTTATAATTCATGACGAGTGTTCAGGTAATACAGTTGCAAACATTATTCTACTTAAACCATACTTGAGATATGTGTGATAGTAGTTAATCCGATCCCTACAAGTTTGATGGTGGTGATAGTCCAATCACTTGGTCAACTTTTCATTTCCCTCTCGTAAGGCACACTTCCTCCAAAATAATTGTTTTTTCTCAAATCTCGAGATTTTTAGTTAAAAGGCTACAGTTCACTCATTATTTTCTTGTTCGAAGCTGGTTGAAAGCTAGCAATCGTAACAACCTAGGTTTGTGAAGATTCTCTAATTTCTGAGCACTCTCGACCAAAAAGTTTCTACTAAGTAAATCAAACTCATTAGTCATCTAATCTCCAAATTTACTTTGCAAAGGATTTTTCACTGGACAGAAATAAAAATTAATTTTTTTATATAAATCTTATGTGCAAAACTCAATCTATTAAACTTTCTAAATGACTCATGTAACGAGCTTGGGATTGATGACTCCTAGGTCTTTCGAACCTTCGGGCATCGGGTTTTGAGAAACCCCTACGCCTTTTCACTCAAGTCAAATAGGCTGCGAAAAGAGTTATAAGATATTAATAGGGTGCAAAACTCAGTCTATTAAGCTTTCTAAATGACTCATGTAACGAGCTTTAGGTTGATGACTCTCAGGTCTTTCAAACCTTAGGGCATCGGGTTTTAAGAAACCCATAAGGACCTTTTCACTCAAATCAAATAGGCTTCGAAAAGAGTTAAGTAATAGTAATAATCATTTTGTTCCTCACGTGCAATAAGTTTATGCTAGGGGACTAGATTCCTAACATTTGGTCAATACCTAGCTTCTTCTAACTGGTCTAAAGTGCTCTATACAATTTTTCAGCATACATGGAATTCATCACAACCTAGATAGCCACCATCACTGCTCGTATACCACACTTTCTCACTATACTGGTTTGAGATACAGATGATTCTAAGTTCTAAAAAGTATCCTATTGTTTTCAATTTAGGTGTACCAACATAGCTGAAAATCATCATAACCGACCAACACATCACTATATAAAAAATGATTAAAAAGCCTCATATTTAAACAAAGTAATCATCTGCTCACAAGTCATGATTAAAGTTAAAGTTAAATATAATAATAAAAAATTTGCATCATTAGTTGGCAAGGCTATTCATATCACATAAACGTGCTTTTTTTTCAATTTTTTTCAAAATAACTTAAAAATCAAATATCAAATATCATTTATCAAGTCAAGAGCAAATTTTTCATATTTTTCATACATCACCCCTAAACTTGAAACATACATTTTCCCTAATATAATTCAAAAGAAATAAAACACATAAAAATTTAGAAACTTCCCGGATGTGGGTCTGATTGTGCTAGAAGAAGTAGTGTGGTATGATCAACTGGTAGAGAAATATGTACAGGTTGGTTGGTAAATCTTTACTTGAATGTCATCCAACTAGCCTGTGGGTTGTACCCCTAAAAAAAAAATTAATAATAATAATAATTTTTGTTAACTGGTTGTCCTTGCGATCGCAAGGACATAAAGTCCTGCGATCGCAAGTACATGAAAATCGGGACGTAAAGTATAACGCCTGTGCCATACGATCAGAGACTATACCATGCGATCGCATAGCATGGTATAAAACTGATAAAATCGAAACTTCTTTTTTTTTTTTAATTACTAAATCAGAATGACGATGATCATAGCCTCATTAACTAAGAATTGAAAGCTTTACTTAAAATCTTAAAAACCTAAAACGTGCAAAATGTTAATTGAAATTCTAGAACTAAAAATAACACGAAATTTAAATAAAAGGGTAGAAAAATGGGCTGTCTTCTATTGAGCGCTTCTTTAAAGACATTAGCTTGACTTTGTCGTGGTGATCGCTCAAGACACTTTGAATAGATCTTTGGAAGACTTGCTTTTCTTGCTTTGATCGACTTCGCACCAATTTTTGTTTACGTTCCAGAGCTTGATTTTTCTCTTATCATATTGATATGATTTTGTTTTGCCGCCCTACTCGAACTCAACTAAGAAAATTTCACTGTCCTCATCGAACAATTTTTCGTCACTCTTTGGTTTATTGATTGGTATGTATTTCTTTTGGTTTGACTGGGTTTTCAATGTGGAAGTGTTGGTTCTCTCATGGTCAATGGCATCAATCTCAAAACAGAATCTGGAGAGCTTGAAAATTTAATTTCTTTGAACACATTAAATGTGATGTGTTCATCATTCACTTTCAAAGATAAGTTCTCTTTTTGAACATCGATTCTTTGCTTTCGACGGTGGTCAAGAAAGGTCGACCCAAAATGAGTGGTACATCTCACCTTCTCACATATCCAAAATAATAAAATCGGCATGAGTATGAACTTGCCCACTTTTACCAATATGTCTTCAACTATTCCACTTGGACGTTTGATGGACCTATCTGCAAGTTGCAGTGTTACTGTTGTTGGCTTTATTTCTCTTAAACCGAGCTACTTAAAAATAGAATAAGGCATTAAATTCACACTAGCACCCAAATCACATAAAGCTTTATCAAAAAATAAACTACCAATAGTGCAAGGGATATTAAAACTCCCTGAATCCTTTAATTTTGGAGGTAACTTATTTTACAATATGGCACTGCATTCTTTAGTTAGCATCACAGTTTCATGCTCTTCCAACTTTTGCTTATTTGAAAGGATTTCCTTCATGAATTTGACATAGCTAGACATTTGAGCTAAGGCATTGGCGAAAGGTATGTTCATGTAAAGCTTTTTGAATACATCCAAGAATTTCTTGAATTGCTGGTCTAGCTTATGTTTTTGCAGCCTTTGAGGAAATGGAATTGGAGGGACGTAAGCCGGTGGTGGAATATAATCTGGTGGAGTGTTATATTTTTCTTATGCAACTTCTGCATCTGATTTGTTTTCTATCTATTTGTTGGACACAATTTCCTTTTCTACACCTGGTCTAGTCGCATGAATCTCTGGCAACTCAGCTTTGCTTCTCGTGGTGATTGCATTGACTTGCTCTTTTGGATTGACCTCGGTATTGCTTGGCCATATGCCTGGTTGTCACTCGGTCAACAATTTTGCCAACTGCCCAATCTAATTCTCTATATTCTTTATCGCGCCATCATGTCTTTTCTGCACTTCTTTGAATCCCATCTCTATCTGTTCTGACAATTTAGCAACTGTTTCTTCTAATCCTCATTCTCTTTCTTGGGGTCTTCCTTGATTTGGCGATTTTGAATGTTTTGTGTATTGCCATATAAGAAATTTAGATGATTTCTCCATCCAGGATTGTAGGTCTGTAAGTATGGATTATTGTGCTGTCGCTGAAAGTTCTGAGCATATACAGCTTGTTCAAGTGATATCATATCGACTTTGGTTAAAGGGCATTCTGATGAGTGATTGTTTGCCCCGCAAGTTACACAAATTGGTGGGGACATCTAAACCATTTTAGCTGAGTGAGAATATTTCAGTGCTTCCATCTGTTTTGCCAATGCATCGATTTTCGCCAGTAAATGTGAATTGGTGTCCACTTCGTGTATTCCTGTTGCTTTCTTCTACAATCCTCTTTCTGGCCACATAATAAACTCTTCACTCATGGTTTCATATAGATCGTAAAGGTCACCGACAGATCTATTTTGGATAGAGCCACCTGCTGCAGAATCTACTAAAGAACAAATCGGTTGTAGCTAGTCCAGAGTAGAAATAATGATTACGAGCTACTAAAGGAAACCATGACTTGGACACTTTGGAGCAGTTGTTTGAATCTTTCCATGCCTCGTGAAAATTTTCCAACTCGTTGTTGGAAATTAGAAATTTCATACTTCATCTGCTTACTCGGCGAAGAAAATATTTCGATGTGAATTTACGGATCGGATCTCATGAAGTAGTGATGCTCCCAAAGCAGAGAAATCTAACCATTCTCTAGCTTTATCATTCAATGTATGTGGAAATAACCTCATCTTAAGTGCCTCTTCATTAACACTTTGGTATTTAAAATTTCCACAGTATTCATCGAAGCGATAAATATGGTAGTGAGGATTTTCATCTGTCATCCCATAGAACGACAGATTGTTCGAGAACAAATTCATCACATCTGGCCTCAACTAGAAGTTATCATGTCCATAAGGCGGATATACTATGCTAGACCGATTCTCAACAATCGGTGGCATCATAAACTCACCCATAAGAATATCTCGTTCACTAACTTCAACTGGTCGAACTATTGGTGCTTGATTATGTATCACATCTGCAGGTAATTGATCATGTACTTGGTGCTCTGCCATTGTATCTTTTTGCTGTCTTTTCTATTCTCGTTTTTCACGTTATCGTCTATGAAAACTCTTTTCAATTTTGGGTCTAAATCAAATAAATCAATATCCTTTGTACAGCGCAAAAAACTTGTTGTGCGATTTCAATCCCGCAAGTGTACGGTTAGTTTACAAGTAATATACTGATGTGTAGAGTGTCGAACCCACGAGGACTATATATCAATTTAATCAATTAATTTATAATTTGATTTCTAACAATAAGAAAAACACAGTTTTAATTTTGGTTTGTGATTCTAAAACTAGTTTAACTATTTTAGTCAAATTTAAAATATCAATAAGCAACTTTAAATGATGAGAACGAATTCGAGTTTTTACTAACACTAGGATTTGCAAATCTACCTACACATTTTATAATCAATTATTCGTTAATCGCTTTAGCGGTTAATTATCCTAGATTGAAAATCGGTGATCCTATAATAATCAAAAGCCTCTCTCGATGGTCAATCAATTCTATATCGATATGCGAACCTAATTATCTCTAATCAGATTTCGAACATAAAAATATACATTTAAATCTCAAGAACACCTAATCGAATTTCACATAGCATAATAGTAATTTTTATCTATTATTGGACCATATGTTATTCAAAACCACGTGCTAAATTTATATTGAATCTTTCGACTTCAATATAAATCACAAAATATTCTAATGATGATCAGACATTAAAATATTAAAATACTGCATAAGGAATAATCAATCAAGAAACAATTACCTACTAAAACGGAAAACTTCTAATTAATTAAAAACATGGAGTTTCATCGTGCATCCTATAAATAAGTAAGTTTAGCCGGACATGATTTCATTAATTATTACAATAATTGAATTTGTCATGATCCGGAGAAAGAAAAACAAAAGGTAAATAAAACCCGCGATCTCGGCTCAAGAATTTTCAATCCCGTGCCTTGATCTTCGATTCTTCGTTTGTATCTTCTTCCCCAAAATTTGTCTCCTTGATTTGTGCTTTTTTTTGTCCTACCTTTTATATTCCTCTCCTAACTCCAAGATGTAAATTAGGTAGTTGTATTGTCTTAGACTTGGTAGAGTTTTATTTCCATCGAAAAGCAAAATCTGCCGCCTGTATGCTCTTTTCTGATCGCATAGTTCAGTTGGTTAAGGTTCTGCAGAAATTTTGGATGCCTTGTGATCGCGACAAAGTATAACCTTGGACGCATTCTTGATTTCTTCTTTTAATATTTGCATGCCAAGTCCTTCAAGTCTCTTTATCTTTGCAATTAAGTCATCTTTTCTTCTGTTTGCTCTCTTTTCGTCTTTTCGTCAGATTGATACTCGATTTTGATTATTTTCTAATATAATAAGAAAATAATGTGCCATTAAGCTGAAAACAATTAATATAACTCATAATCGTCCTTTTTTGTGAGCTCCAATAAGTACAAAATTGTACTTATCAATAGGAATTGTGAATATAATTTACCCATTTCTAAAAGAGTTGGGGCAAATGGAATTTGATATGTAAATATGTTAATTAGTACTATTATCTCGCTTCAAAGGGTGGAATCCCTCTTGAAAAGTCGTTACGAAATTAAATGTTGAACAACAAAAATAATATCATAAAAAATCAAACAAAAATAGGAATGAAGAAAAACCTACTAGGAGTCCAAATATTGATATATTAAGAATGTTAATCAACTTTGCTCTACACATAATTAGTGCCCGTTTAGTAGGGTTTATAAACTAATTTATTTGACAAAATGGTTTATTTGACCAATAATGATAAAAAATGTCAAGCTATAAAAGTAAAAATTTTGGTTAAATAAACTTTTTTTGATCAAATAAACTATTTTGGTCAAATCAACTAGTTTATAAATTCTACCAAACGGAGTCTTAATTTCTAGATCTACATCAATCATCATTAAATTCAGCTGACCATTATATTTAAAATAAACATTACCAGAACAATAAAAAGAAAAAAGAAAACCCAATTTTCAGCCAAATTTTTTTTTTTTTAAAAAGCAAAAATTCAAGAAAAGTTTATCAGAGAAAGGGAAAATTTAACCATCTCATTTTGGACTTTCCACCACCTATTTGATTTTGCATTATATCATATAATTCTGGAGTCTCGACCCCAAACAAGACTAAGAAGAAGCCAAATATTATTGTGTATATTTATTTAATTTTGAAAATATTTGAGTCTTCCTCTTAGTCAAATTATTATTCAAGTAGTCAATTGTTCTATAAATCTAATAATATATACAAAAAAAGGGTAGATATTTTGTAAAAATAGTTCTTTTTTCAATTGAAACCTTAGTTAAAACATGCCAAATGCTTAATAGTTAATATTATCAAAATTAACAATCAAAAGGTGACAACTAATAGAAGTTAAAAGAGGAAATAGTGAAATTATACCTTTAACGAAGTATTTTAATTTTATTTATAAAAATAGGGTGATTATATTGCAACTTTAATTATTAATTGATAATGAAACCTTTTATTTTTTATTTATAAAAATCTCGTCATAGGATTTTTTTGTTAAAATATTCTATTTTAGAAAAAAATAAAATATTTTGTCAAAGAGGGCATTTATATATGTCAAAATACTCAAAATTATAACTTTTATTAAAGACTCGAGATGTACTAGTCTTGAGGATAAAAAATGACGAAAAAGCCAAAGATTGAAAAAATGAGTGAAAAAAAAATAACACAAAGAGGGCATTTTAGTCAAATACTCAAAATTAAAAATGACACCATTGATGTGTGTGCACCATTGATGGTTGTGTGTGGTGGGTGGTGGTGGGTGTTGTCAGTTGTGAGAGAGAGAAAGAGACCATGGGAGGTGTTGGCAAAAGCTGCTTGTACTTGTCTTCACATCCATTTCCAAGCACTTTCTTGCTAATCTCTTCAACAAATACAAAGATCGCAGTATCTGCATGCAATCCCACCTGGGCCTCAAAACATTCCTTCAAATTGACCAAAATTTCTTGCAAACTTCCTGAGAGTGAAATTGAAGCAAACAAAGGGGTCTCAACCAGCAGCCCAAAGAGGAAAATGGAAGATTATAACACAGCAATGAAGAGAATGATGAGGAACCCATATGAGTATCATCACGATCTTGGTTTGTTTCTTCTGCTCCCCAATTATTTATTGATTGATTATTCAAGTTTCTTCAATTTATGAACTTCTGGTTTTAATGAGCATCCCAGTGTTTGTTTTTATGGTATTTTTGTTTTTCCTGATAATTTTCTTAGTTTTTGTAGCTCTAGGATTATTACTTGCATCGTTAAATTAAATTTTGATAGTCGAGTTCAATCCAATCTTTCCTATTTCAACATGCTATAACTGTTGATAATGATGATTCTTCTATGCTTACGTCTTAAATAGATGCGTTGGAACTGGAAAAGTGGATCTGAGCCCAATTCTTATTACCCTTGGAATGTGTTATGTCACGTGGAATTTAAGAATATGGTGCATTCTTTTAGAATTTAGATTGAACTACTGTTTCTATGCGTTGGGTGTAAAACAAACAACCCAGCTTGAGCCAAGTTTTAGGCTGCCTAAGTTAGGTAGGTATCATAAACGGATTGAGCCAAACTTGAACGAGATCTAAAGGTCACATGGTTATCTAAGTTACTTGTATTTTTCCGCAAGCTTGGAACTCTCAAACATTTTGAGTGTACCACAATGTAGAGTAATATAACGTTAAGGTCATGATAAGGAATCTGATAAGGATATTCCTCTGCTTCAGGAATGAACTACACATTGATAACTGAAAATCTGATTGTTGGATCCCAACCTCAGAAAGTAGAAGACATAGATCATCTGAAAGCAGACCAAAATGTCAGCTATATTCTCAACTTGCAGCAGGACAGAGACGTAGAGTACTGGGGAATCGACCTGCCATCTATAATAGAACGATGCAAGGAACTCGGAATCCGTCATATGAGAAGGCCTGTAAGCTAATCTCCAATTGTTGCAATGCCTTTTAAAGTGTGTTACAGATGCAATTTGGTGAAACCGAGCACTTACTTTTATTCAAATTCTCCCTATGATATGCAGTATGCAAGCTTGATACTTTATCAACCCTTTCTGAATTTCGAAAACTAATTTGGATTTTGCATTTTCTTTTGTATAAGCATACCTTAGCCATCTGTAATATATGTTAACATATTGCAAAAACAGCATGTAATTCTACCGGCAATAGCCTCAAACGCCTTTCCGAGTGGATGTTACAAAAAAGTCTTTTGTCATCCACTATTCTGCTTTGTGTATGTTTGGTATGTAGTAGTAGGCACCATTGGACAATATAATAAACGAGACTTTAGATTGTTTTTCTTTCTTAATACTGTTCAATATCCAGTCCTTCCTATCCAAGATGCCATTTGGTTTTCTGTAGAAATGTGCAAAATGAAAATGCCCAAACAAACATAGATAAATTTGTCCGATCTTAGCTTCCATATCTTAAGGGACTGTTTTTTCATTATCTGTTTTTTGATCATGCTCTATCAGTAATTTATTGTGGTTATATAACTTGTAGTTACTATCTTTCCTATTTACAGGCAAGAGATTTTGATCCAGATTCCTTAAGAAGTGGATTGCCAAAAGCTGTTTCCTCACTAGAATGGGCAATTTCAGAAGGCAATGGTCGGGTATATGTTCATTGTACTGCTGGTTTGGGAAGGGCACCGGCTGTTGCAATTGCTTACATGTTCTGGTTCTGCAATATGGATGTAAGTGTTCATTTTCTGATTCATTGTTGAAATCATTCAAAAAAATAGCCTGAGCTGCAATTATTAAGAACCAATGGAATTTAGCTGCAGACCTTGAACTCTATGCAAATCATATGTGCTCTTAAAAGAAAATATATATGTGCTTTCTGAAATACTTGTTCGTGTGCTTCTTAGCAGCTTAATACGGCATATAATACACTCACTTCAAAGAGACCTTGTGGTCCTAACAAGAGAGCGATTCGTGGAGCCACTTATGATTTGGCTAAAAATGACCCCTGGAAGGAGCCTTTTGAGAGCTTATCGGAATATGCTTACGAGGATGTAGCAGACTGGGAAAGAAAACTTATTCAAGATCATGTCCACGCCCTTCGCGGAACTTGAGAACACTGGTAAGTGAGTTCTCAAATCTTAAAACACAATAAAGATTGCAATAGGATCTAAAATTGAGTTTATTTATTAACCTCATCTCACACAAATTTTTTGTTCTTGATGCAGCATAGTTCACTATTTTTAATTGCTTTCAAAATTTGCAAGACATCTAAAACACGTAAATGCATTCTCGCTCTAGGTTCCTCCCACGAAACCATTTTTTTTTTTTTTACAAATTAACATGACTGATTGAAAGTATAGTACAATAGGTAATGAGATGACTACACTTTGTGCATGTTTAATATATAGTATTGGATATAATTAGCCTACCATAGGGTTAAATATCTTAATTGTTACTAAATTTTCTCAAATATTTCTCAACTGCCATTAAACTCAAAAAGTTTTCCGACTTATCACTAAAATTTTCCAAATATTTCTTAGTTGCCATTGACCTTTAAAAGTTTTTCGAGTTGCGATCAAATCTACCAAAACGTTATCATATCCGTCACTCGCCATTTGTCTGCAATATCATCAAGTCCATTAACTTTTAAAATAACGAATGATGGATGGAATAACATTTTTGTAAGTTCAATGGCAACTCAAAAGAAAAAGAAAGAAATTAAGTTCAACAATGGCAATTGAGAAACACTCAAAGAAAGTTCAGTGGCACTGGGGTATTTAACCTTTAGACATTCATAATATTTAGTACTATCCAACCTTCCTAGGGTGTTCATGCTCGAGGAGTTGAGCTATAATCCACAGACTAGCATTGGTTTAATGTCTACTTCAAGGGGGACAAAAATTCAGTATATGTAATAATTAAAGAGCAGTAACAATGTAACTTCGAATTACTGCTACAAAAGTAAATAATTGAAAACACAAAATCTCATGGTCTAGGTGTAGCTAGATGCAAAGTGTCAACTACATGACCATATGCTTGTTTTGCATTTACTCTTTTCTTTACAGTTATTTGTGTATTTTTCATGCTTAAGGATAAATCTGGAGAGCAATAAAGTGCTGCTTCTTGGAGTTTGGATGCTATGGGGTAATAGTTTCCAAATGAATATTATATTTCCAAGTCTTCAGCATTAATAAAGTGTAATTCCCATAATTTGTTAGCATGTTTTGTAAGGTTTATTGAATAAAAGGGGCTGGACATTATATGGAAGAAAAAGAAATTGAAATATTATCTATTGTACTGATAATATTGTGTACCAAACATGTCCAATGTATAAAATAATTTATCCTACTTTACACTAACAGAGTAAATCAACAGCCAGAAATTTTGTTACTTTGAACATAAAATGCTATTGTCAATGTTATTCAGATTACCTTATTTCTTCCAATTCAGCAATCTTCCACGAGTACTGGAGGGCCGCACGTTCCTGTTCTTCCCTGTATATATATATATTGATCCTCTTCCTTCCCATTTTATATTGCTACATTACAGAATCAAATGATCAATTTCTTTGACTATTATTTTGTTCATTTTTATATGAGATAAATCTTTCAAATAATACTTTTTAAGCAATTTAGTGCTTTTCAAATATATAATAAAATTAAATAAATTGCACAGAAAATGTAATATTATCGTCCCAATTCCAAGAAGAATTTACAGTTTTTTTTTTCTTTTTCTTTACATATTCCCGTGGAGTCTCTCCCTTCCGAGTTGTTCAAGTTCCTTCACCATTTGCCAATGTTCCATTGTCAAACAGGTTTCACCAAAACTAGCCGATATTAGGCGGCCCATCGTCAACCATCTGCAAGATTTTATATATAGGTTAAACAAAGAATGAATATGTACTGGAAATTAGTCTACGAAAATTCAGGTCTTCAAACCTGCTAAGATCTTGGCTGCCTAAGCTTCGGTCAGCTTGCCTGGCCGCGACTAAATCATCTTCTACCACCTGCAACATGTCAGAACAATGGGGTTGATGTTACTTCTTCTCAATGCGTATTATGTATGAAATACAGCAGAAAATCTAATTATCCGGGGTGAACAAGACTAGCCATTCTTCCATATGAATGTGGCTTTTAGTGGAATAAAGAAAACACGGATCTAGCTTAAATCATGCCTTCTGCATATCTGGCTCAATAGAATGAGGCAGTGATCGCATGGTAGCCAAGTACCATCTCCAAGTTTTCAGCATATCTGCATCCACTTCTGAAGGTGAATCTACCGAGGATGGTCGAAATGGGAGAATTAGATCAGCAGGCAGGAGGTTTGATTTCCCCTCAGAAAGGATCAACAGTTGAACATCTGCATTCATCTCCATTTTATAGTATGTAAAGTCATACTCCACCTAGTAAAAGGAAAAAAGGGCGGAAGAAACAATCAGCAACAAGCATGTTTACTGATTACAGACATTAGATCCCTCGACTTCCAATCCATCAAGCACCAGATTATGACTGACTTTTTCAGATCATATTCAAATTGCAATGATTTGGAGAAATTCTTTTACATTTTCGGAAACTCAGAGCGCTCCCACAATATACTGAATAATGAGGCTATCCTTGTATTGCTTTATAAAAAGTACCTTTTGAAACTCCATCAGGCTCTTTAACAAACTTGCATTTTCAACCCCAGTTGAGTTGAGGGTCCCGGCTTGTAATTCAGTCTCATCAATGGTTAAGTGAGAACCTTCAGCTAGCTGCAGAACGCCGGATACCAGCCTGTAGAATGAATCGTGAGTCGGACCAAAAAATAACTAAACAAAAAAATAATTCTGTAGTTGCCAAACTTTAATTTGTGATTACCTGTTTGTATTGTAATCCTTTTTTGGGGAAAGTGAAACAGTGTTAAGATAATCTACTGTGAGAGGCAAATAATGCGTGAAAGGTAGAAGGTTCTCTATTGCAAGTTTAAGACGATTGCCAAAAACAGACGCGCTCTCCTTGTTAAGGCAAGTAAGATTTAGTGACAGCTTTCCAACAGCAATTGTATCTGCTCTAGCATGCACCTGCACAGGGATTCGACGCCATTTGTTCAGAAAAATGTTCCAATGTCAGAGTAAATGTCTACAACTTCCGAATATCCGCAAGAAAAAAAATCAAATTTTGAGATGCCAATAATTTTATCACCGGCCGTAGGGAGTTTTACTCTTCTACAAGTACAAAAAAAAAATTCTTATTTGTTCGTCACTACGTCTTCATCCTCTCAAACCAAAATCCATATCTCTCTCTCAATTTCTCTATATTCTTCTTCATATTCATCAAAATCAAATTCTCCTCAAACAAAACTCTCTCTCTCTCTCTCTCTCTCTCTCACACACACACACACACACTCTTATCAACTCTTCAATCCATTAAAATCCTCTACAGTCGGATTCCACCGCAAAAAAAAAGTGGTATACTAGTTTAGCATTAGTTGTGCAACTAGAGGAACAGGTAAATATCCTTACCCTGGATAGTAGGTGCAATAACATGTATTGAGCTGTCAACCTGTCATTTCCAAGAACAGCAGTAAGATGTCCCACCAGAGCTTCCCTTAGTTCTTTTACTGCATTTGATTTTAACTGTGGTCATAACAAGAAACTTAGCTACCAAAAGGACCATCGAACAAAACGGACAAAGGGCAATAAGCTGAGGGTTGACAATATTAAACAGGTCAACTGACGGACACGTAGATTAAGTTCAAGTAAATAAAGTTTACCTCCAACGTTGGACAAACAGATAGAAAATCATTAATTGCAAGCTTCCTGTGTACAAGACAGTGAAGCCGAGGCACCTGCAAAAAAAACCTTTTATCCTTCACTAGACTGGAGAAAACGTTTTCCACAAAAACAAAAATCAGATACACTATTATTTTAGTTACAGAAAGTCCGAAGTGCAAGGACACCATCTCGCAATGCACATAGCTGAAATTAAATAACTCCAGAAGCATTAAAAACTCTTTGTGAACCAGGGTGTTGCACTCGTTGTCGTTAGAATCCTGATTTGGATCTTAAGATGCCACAATCTTACAATCCGAAATCACTAAAACAATGCTGGTCCTACAAAAGATCCCAACTTTATGTTGTCGTCTAAAACTGGTCAAAATATTGAGTCCTAACTCTCAAGTAACTGTTGTGCTTCATAATATCATTATTATCCACTCTTTAAAGATGCAAGGAATAGATACTAAGGGGCTCATAATAATATTGAATTATATGAATTTATTTTCAAATCTACTGATGTTGGCTTTGGCCAAAAATATCTTAATCATTTTGGTTGCGCAGATACAAAAATCCAAAAGAACCATGGTCAGAAAGGTATGCAAATAACCAAAGAGACAAAACTGATTAAACAGCAAAATCTGATTATATATAATATATCACAGAGGTTCAGGCAATATATAGTAGATTGTCTGACCTAAAGTGAAGCTAAGAAACCCAAAGATTAAGTTATTGTGGTGAGTCTACAATTCTTTAAATTTAATAGCAACAACTTTGATGTCATGGATTAAAAACTTCCAAATGAGAAAAATATTGAATTTCATTAAAGAAAACTTTATGTGGTAAGAAAAAATAACATCTGCAGATAAATAAAGACCTTGCTAGAAGGCAGATGAAGTAATGCATCTTCACCAAAGCCATGCGTCAATTCATCACTATCATCTTTGTCTACAGTAAGGTCTGGATCAAAAGTGAAGATGCCAACAAATTCAAAAACATCATTCAGCTTCAAGTTGGACTCCGGAGAATCATATATCTACAGAACTCAAAGTTCAAGATCAAAACGGTTTGGTGTCAGATAATATTTAATGGACATTCTTTTATGCAACTTTAACTAGAAGCTGAATTTACCTTCACTAGACAGGAAAAAGACTTTGTTTCAGCATCAAGCACCAAACTTGCATTTGAAGAGGTTTCCTCGGTTGCAGTCTTCTGTGAATTTAAAGGCTGAAAATCCATTTCATCCTCCCGCTGACAGACAAAAGTTGAAATCTGTTAGACATAACTTATTGAAAAATGCAACTTTGGCCAGTTTACATTAATCTAAGAACGATCAAGCAAGCCCGCACAAACAAAGCTTTTTCTACTTACCATTTTTTTAGCACTTGGAGAAGCCTGAAGCTCATGACATGAATCCTGTCATTATATGAGATTTGTAATAATTAAAATGTGAAAAATGTGCATCTCCAACTAAATAGACACTAAATCACGAAGCAGCTATAACACGCAGAACTCATTAATTAATCTATTTGAAATTACATATATACGACATATATTTGTGTTGAAATCTTCATCAAAAAAGTGCAACCATAATGGGGAAAACAAAGTAAAGATTGGAAACATGTATACTATCCTACATGCAAGTACATATCAGCAACTTGGACATTCGAACTAGGTCATTGGGCAGACAGAACGGATAGAATTTGGATCTTTGTATTTCATCCATCTAAATTTCAGTGCCCTTGTCAGCTGATTGATATATAAAAATATAAGTCTGAACATTGAGACAGCTAGCTAAAGAGGGGGACATACTTGCATATCGACATCAGACATAGTTCCATCATCCTCCCTCTGCCGTTTCTCCCTTTGTGGAGATAAAGAATTTGTATATGGATTTTTCACAGCTTCAGGAGAAAACTCAGCCCATGAATTTTGTCCCGGGACCTATAACAAAAGGAAATCAATCACATTGCGTAAAAATTTAATAATCATCAAGCTTAAAAACAATCAACCATGGAGATAGAACAACATTGGTGGAATCAAGTGAAAATGGAATACTCCAAATGGGAGAACTCACAGGAATGCAATAAAGCAAGCGACGCTCCCATATCCGCATATCAGATGAAGGAGCCATAGGAAATTGAGAAGTGTCTGTGAATTTATTGGTTCTCCAAATATCCCCATCCTGTGTCAAAGAAAGAGAGAGATAATGCCAAGTACCATCTCTAGTTCTTGTGGCCCAAAACAACGAGAAATTCAAAAATAGATTTTCAAAACGGCTGTCATGCTAGAGACTGGAAGGAAACCTAAATACCTTGTGAGCACCAACATAAAATTCATTGCCCAGCATGTCTTGGATCATACCCCGGAACCGAACCAAAGTATTAGGCTGAACCCATTTTAAAGTTGAGGGATTAAGCATCGGCACCTAATTATCATAAAATCATACAATAAAGATCAGATATTTCAGTCTGATCAAATGAATTCTAACATGACTGGCCCAGAAAAGAAGAAAAAACCATACAAAAATACCAAATTAATTGAAGCCAGATTGATCAATTAACATTCTTAAACTAGCCAAATCCGCCTTATGTCAAATAAATCAGCTGTGGCAAATAGAATATACTAATGCACAAATCTAACAGCCAAAGTCAATAACATCAGAGCAACCATGTTGTCAGAAAAAAGAGGTACAACCCACAATGCATAATATACTACAAACCATTATTGTACGTTATGCTTAAATGCTTGTACATTCATTAGCAGACAACTGAATGTTCTAGCACTTTTCCGTTCCCCTTCGCCGGTTCAGTAGTTATAAACGCTCGAGCAATTATCGATAAGCCAGTTTAAAATTGATTAATAACCAGATTCCGAGCTACAAAACGTAAAATGCAATTATATAAATTATTTCTAAATCATACCTCTATCGAGCTATATAGTCGATCAATTAATATTGACAAGAAATTGTAAGCAGAAAATAAACCTGAGAGAGGCCACCATTGTCGAAGAGAAAGTCATGGAAGAGATCGGCGGCGCCCCAATCCTTGCCTTCAAAAGAGGCCGGGTCAGATCCCGAAGCCACCGCCTTCTCGAACGTCAATCGTACGGCTCCCAGTGGGTTTGACAGACAATCGTACGGCAGCCCCACCATTGTTGATTTCCTTTTCTGATTTTCACTACTTCACTCGCGCGCTAGGGTTTGTAGAAATGGTGAAAAACTGATGGGAGGTTTTCCCGCGCTGAGTGTTGAGTTAATATATATAATGCATGTAGAGGTGTACATCTCCCGCCAAACTCCGAGGGTTTACAAGCTTTCCCGCCATTTTTGCTACCAATTGGATAATGGGAATAGGTGTAGCACAAAAAATGAGAATATTATTATTTGTTTTCTTTTTTATCTTACTTTTTTTGGTAATTAGAAAAGAAAATATCAAATGCAATCCACTCCGTACCCTTTTTGGCAGCGCTGCCCCGAATAATCGGGTAATTGGAGCAGGTATAGAACAGAAAAATCTGTCCTGTCGCGTGTCTGAGGTGATGTTGACCTGCCCCGTTGTTTTTAAAAAATAAATAAATAAATCGTAAATAAAATCTAAATTATAAAATGTAGGCTCCAAGTCTTGAACTCAAGTTGGAGATGGAATATTTTAAAATTTTAATCATTACATCACAATCATAACTTACACATATTTTCCTTTGTTTACTAAAAATATTAGAACAAATTCTTACTTTTTAAATCATGACTCTAACATTAATCATTTTTTCATTTCTCAATTCCCATTTCTTTACCACTTTGCTACTCTTGCTGCTTTCTCATTTCTTCTTTCTTCTTCATCTGTTGATTCATTCGACAAATCTCTCTTCTTGAAGGTAAATGATAACTACATTCTTTTTATTGGATTACTGGGTTTGAAGTCATGTTGTCTTTTCTTCTCATTCCATGTGTTAATAAATTCTATTCTTTTTCCTTTTTTTTTTTGCCATTTTGAACGAGAAAGAGATCCTTTTTTTTTTTAATCTTTCGTTACCTTATTTTTTTCTGTTTACATAATGTTGGGTTGAATACTATTCAATATTTAATGATTAATCATGTTAAAGATGTATTTTGGTGGAATTATGCCTTTGAGTGAGGAATTATTAATGTTACTAGTCTTTTTGTTCATGTATGGAGTTAATACGAAATTTATGCTAATAAATAATAAACATTTGATTTTACTATTTGAGAATCCCACAAGTCATTTTAACATTTCTTGTGCATGTGGAAGCAAGAGGGATATTTGAAAGATAATTTTAATTTTATTTATGTTGACGTCAGAACTTGTACCGTCCACGTGTCAACAGATGTTCAGTCACTCCTCTGCCAACATGTATGTTATCTGCACACTAGGACGATCGTTAGGCTACCAAGATCACCAGAGAAAAAAGGTCCGGTGATCGTTGGTACTTTGACGATCAAGTCAACTACCGGTATATAGAGTAATATACGGGGAACAAAAATAATTCGGTGTGGGGGGGAACAAGCAGACAGAGATTTGAGCAGAGTTTTAAGGGTAAAATTAATGGGTAAAAAGAGTGTACCTTAGAATAATCGGGGACGTTGTATTTATAGCACAATAGTTCTAATTGATCTAGGAAAATAATCAATTAGATATCTGATTGGATTATTCTTCCTTATAAGATAAGGGCAATCGGTTGTTGTGGCAATTTCTAAGATTTCAATCATTATTTGAGTTGATCACGTTACCTAATCTTTAGGAGATCGGGATTCAGTTTCCTTATGATAATCCTTATGGCAATCAAACATAATCTGTCTTTAATTACTTCACTGGTTATCCCAAAATATCAGATTGCTTGTGGATTACGAGAATGCGAAGACCAGCGAAGCGCTCCAGATTGTCTAGGAATGTCAATGCCCTTTGTGGGCTTCGCTCCACTTAACTCGAGGGTGCTAACTTGTTGCCGGGTCTTAGGCGTATCTGCGAGGCCCTTGTTGGATATCTGAGGCCTTGACGAGTCTGGGAAGGCCCTTGTTGGGCCCATGAAGCCCTAACGAGACCTAACTTCAGCCTATACGGTGCTTTAGCTAGACTCTTATCGACGTGAGACCTTAACAAAATCTAGTGGTAACAACAGTCCCCCAAGTCCAAGCCTATTATTTATAGCAGGCGTGGGACTTTGATAGAAAGTCTTTGACGGGGGGATTTTTGCGAATATGGTCTTCGCAGGAGCACTGTTGAGTTATTTGTCCATGCATCTTTGAATTACTCACTTAGCATAGTCTCCTAAGTCCGAAGCCAATTATTTATAATGGGTGAGGGCTTTGATTGGTTGGGCTTCCATTGACGTGTCCCTGGTTGGTGTGATTTTGTCCAAGCTGTTAATCAAAGTTGTCAATATGTTGGTTAGGTAATCATGGGTGAGAAAGTGTATGCATTCCAAGCTGTCCATCAAAGTTGCCAATTTGTTGACGTCGGAATCAGCACCGTCCACGTGTCAATAGATCTTCAGTCACTCATCTGCCAACCTGTATATTACCTGCACACTAGGACGATAATTAGGCACCAATATTATCGGGAAAAAGGTCTAGTGATCGTTGGTACTCCGACAATCAAGTCAACTGTCGGTATATAGAGTAATATACGGATAACAAAAATAATTGGGTGTAGGAGGGACAAGCAGTTAGAGATTTGAGCAGAGTTTTAAGGGTAAAATTAATGTGTAAAAAAAGCATACATTGGAATAATCGGAGACGTTGTATTTATAGCACAAGAGTTCTAATTGATCTAGGAAAATAATCAATTAAAATTTCTGATTGGATTCTCCTTCCTTATGAGATCAGGGTAATCGGTTGTTGCGGCAATATCTAAGATTTCAGTCCTTATTTGAGTTGATCACATTACTTAATCTTTAGGAGATCGGGATTTGGTTTCCTTATGAGAATTCTTGTGGTAATCAAACACAATCTATCTTTAACTACTTCTCTGGTTATCCCAAAATATTATATTGTCTATGGATTACGAGAATGCGAAGACTAGCGAAGTGCTCCAGATTGGCCAGGAATGTCGAGACCCTTTGTGGGCTTCGCTCCACATAACTTGAGGGTGCTAACTTGTTGCCGGGCCTTAGGCATATCCACGAAACCCTCGCTAGATATTTGAGGCCTTAACGAGTCTGGAGAAGCCCTCGTTGGGCCCATGAAGCCCTAACGAGGCCTAACTTGAGCCTATAATGGGCTTTAGCTGGACTCTTACCAACTTGGTGGCCTTAACGAAATATGGTGGTAAAATTTAATTTGTGATTATAATAAGGATTTGATCAAGATGATGGTTATAATTTAACTATTGAATGTTATGTCATGAAATTTTTAGAACTTGATATATTGAATGGAAAATGTGTTTCATGATATTTTTCTTTTCTAATTTAATGAACAAGAATTTTTTTCCCTTCTCACATAATTAAAGAGTCAGTCTTGATTCTGCAGCGTAATTGTGTATTCATGCTATTGCAGAGTGTCTTGTTTTTATTTATTTATTTATTTATTATTATTATTATTATTATTATTATTATTATTATTATTATTATTATTGATGAGTGACAATGATAAAATTGATAAATTTCACAGTCTTGCTCGTGCAATAATATTGGTTAGTTGGTGATTTCATATGGTATGCTGCTTTGCTTTTTTTATGTTTGAAATGAATTTTTAAATCTCGTGTTTACTGATGTGTAATATTTGAAGGTTTAACCCTCTGGTTGGATAAGATGTTGGAGCTTTATATTCTTGTTGACGTTGGAACCTGTGACGTCCCCGTGTCAACACATCTCCAGTCATTCCTCTGCCAACATGTATGTTACTTGCACACTTGGACAATCGTTAGGCACCAAGATCTCTAGAGAAAAAGGGTCCGATGATCGTTGGTACTCCGACGATCAAGTCAACTGTCGGTATTAGAATAATACACGGAGGGCAAAAGTAATTGGGTGTGGGAGAGACAAACAGACAGAGATTTGAGCAGAGTTTAGGGTAGAATTTTCAGTGCAAAAAGAGCGTACATTGGAATAACCGGATACTTTGTATTTATAACGCATGAGTCCTGATTGATTTAGAAAACAAATCAATCAGATACCCGGTCGAATCCTCTTTCCTTATGGGATAGGGATCATTCATTACCCAGGCAATCTCCAAGATTATCTTCTTTATTTGAGCTTATCACGTTGCACGACTTTAGAAGATTATGATTCGGTTTCCTTGTGAGGATCCGTGCGCCAATCCAACGCAATCTATCTTCAATTATCTCTCTGGTCATTCCAGAATATCGTGCTGCCTACTAGTTAGGGTTGATATGAAGCCCTACGAGGCCCTATGGCTCAGCCGTGAGTGTCGAGGCCTTCCATGGGCCTCGCGGAATTCTAGCTGCAGAAGGCTAAGATGTCTGATGGGCTTCCGAGGCCCCTTTTAGAATTTACGAAGTCCTTACTGGGCCTATATGGGAATCTCGTTGGGCTTTTGCTGACGTGGAAGCCCTATCAAAATCAGGTGGTAACAATAGTTCCTCAAGTCCAAGTCTATTATTCATAATAGGCGTGGGACTTTAAAAGTGAGAGGAGAAATTTCTGACAAAAAATTTTGAATTTTAGCGGACAATGCGGAGTGTGGTCTTCACGTATGGTCCTCGCCAATTGGGTTATGAACTGGACTTATCCAGTATAGTCCCCCAAGTCCGAAGCTGAACATTCATGACGGGTGAGGGCTTAAGAGGACCAGGCCTTTGGTGACGTGTCTGCGGTTGGTGTGATACTGTCAATCAAGGTTGTCAATCCGTGGCCAGGCAATCATGAGTGAGAGGATGTATGTATTTAATGCGATGGCGCGTGGCGGATAACGGGGGCACACGTGAGGCGCGTGCGTTCTTGTTGTACTAAATGCTTGGGGTTCCGTTTCCCGCTTGTTGCCCAATTTTAAACACGCGTCCACCATCCAACGCTCAGATGTAACACTTGGAAGTTGGACGATGGGGATTGGAATGCCTCAATCTATAAAGCTTGGCGCCCTCCTTCATTACAACTTCTTCTTGCTTATGTGCCCATTGTGAATGTTGCGGATGCTCTGCCGGTAATCGAGAAAATCCAAGTGTGGGTGTCGTTCTAACTGCATTTCTGAGGTAAGCGCGCCGAGAGTTGCTGTGATTTGTTTCGTTGGTTGCTTTTGTGATTATTTCTTGATTCCGTAGTGTAGGGATTATACCTTGATGCGCGTTTCGACAACAATAGGAGCATCAACTTCCGGGGTAGAGAAGGATTGTAATGTCGCCTTGAAACGACGACTCACAGAATCAATCGGACGTCTGGACTAACCCTAGTATTCGGGGTGAGTCACCAACATCCGCCTTCATCATCTTTCTCCTCTGAGGTCGTAGGGAGAGTGAGGGTTTGCCCAACCGCCCCGTCGAAAGAGACCGCGGAGAAAAAGGGCCCGGACGCGCCTCACGTGTATTTTTATATAATTATTTTTCTCTTTCGTTTGGTATTTTTGTCTCATTGAATTTTTACCTAACTATATTTTTAACAAAGCAGTTATTGTACTATTGACCATCAAAAGGGATGTGTTGTAAAATATGAAAAATAATATTGATAACCATATTTAGATATTTCTTACATAGTTTACATGTATTTAAAATTATATATATATATAAAGTTTATTATTATAATTAAATACACAATTTCTTTTTATTCTCTCTAATTCATAACAATATATATTTATAGATTTAATTTTATAGTTCAAAATTTTAAATTAAAAAAAAAAAAAACAAAACAAAAAAGTTAAATCATAACATAACGGTTCCTTTGAAATTTCCAACTTACAAATTTACACAACCCACCAAAACGTCAAGATCCAAAAAAAAAAGAAAAAAAGAAAACTCGTCTAAAGAAGAAGTGCAGTGCAGCCCTCGCGTGTTGCCATCTCTCTCTCTTCGTCTCTATTCTCGCTAGAAGAAGCAAGAACCCATTTCTCTTTCTCTCTCTCTTTCTCTTAGTCCCTTGTTTCGAAATTGAGTCAGATGCATTCAAAATTGGTTTTTTATTTTTTGCTTAATGTTGATCGAAGATAGTGGGTTTTGAAGTTTTTGATTGACTGAAGATTGTTAAGATAAAATCTTGGGTTAAATTAAAAAATGATAGTAGGTTTTGAGACAGATAAAATCTTGAGCTTTTGATGATTACTTCCTCATCGAATCCATTTGTTGATTACCAACTACGTTCTGATTTTTTCCTCCACGAATAGTATGGTTTTAGCATTTTTTGGTTGTACAAGTGTGAAAATATCAAACCGATCCAAGCCGATTCAATTTGGATCGTGAATGTGTGAATAGTGAATTGGTCCTCTTAAAGAGGCATTCAAATGTTTATATAGCACATTTTATCCAAGCTAACCACATATGTTAGGACATAAATAATTAAGTAGTTTAACCTTAATGTAATAGCTATTTCACTTATTACTTTAAAAGATTAGAAGATTTTTTCCCACATCTTTCACCTACTCAAAACTGACTCCTTAAAATCTTTTATAAGTAAGAATATTAAGACGACGTGACATATGTAATACCAAATATATCGAATCTACAGTAGGTCAGCGCGGGAAAATATACGGTATGATTAACCTTCACCTAGTCCAACAAGGGGAGGGGGAAAAATTAGATAGGTATCAAATATAGTGCTATATGTGTCCCTTTTTGAGGGAAATTCTCTATAAATTTTGCAAAATCAGATGTCTTGTACATTGAACATCACTACACTGTACAAGAGGAGAAATAGCAATATTTCAAGTCATTGCTTACACAACATAAACCATGCCAACCTCGAGGAGAGACGCCGGTGGCACCTTTAGAGCAACATCTGGCCCCCTGCAATTCCTTCTGAGGAAATTATAACCAAAATTAATGGCCAGCCTCTTAAAGAGAGACGATCCTTGTTTTGCCCTTACATGTGTGTGTCCAAGAATGAATGCAGTTCCAGCTTGTTGAGCTGCATACAAATCTTGTACCTCCTCTTGCAGTCGAACATCTGTTTCCGTTCTTGTATCTGTCTCCGACTCGTTATCGATGGTGAACCTCACTCGTTGTTCCACAACACTGACAGGTTCCATTTCAATTGCATCTGATATACTGTTGGTTGTCAGGAACCCGACAGACACACTTGCCGGTTGTATGCTTCCCTCGATATCGAATGCTGGTATGCCGGGGAATGTCACTGTTCCTATCACGGACAATTGACATTCGCTTGATGATGCGCCGGATTGAGAACCATCGATGCATGTATCTGTAATGCCACGTGATTTGTACCAATCATAGAGGATGAAATCAGCCAGCCTATTAATAAGTTCAGATTCGAAAGAGTCGACATCTTGGTGAACATCCCGGTATCCATAACGGACAATGCACCTATACGAGCGATGAGCTGGAGGGCCCACACGGCCCACAAGGTATCGCTCATCTGGGGGAACAAACGGCACTGGAACTGATTTTATACAAACGAATACAAGGACACGGTGGAAGGCAGGGAGATTGGTGACAAAACGAGAGAAGTTGGCAGGGATACCCGATGTGAGATCAGTGAACACGAGGCCAACGCCAGGCACCCGAGCAATGCCTAAGCTTGGACCTAAGGCTAATAGCCACTCTAATGAAACCTTATTGTGGAGGTCGTACTCGTATTTCTTAATAGTCGCAGCGTAGTGCCAAACAAACATGACAGTGACAAGGAATAGCGCGAGGAGGATGGGAAGCCAAGCACCTTCAAGGAACTTTATCATGGAAGCAGAGAAGTACATTAATTCAATGGATCCAAAGAAAAGCAAAAAGCATAAAGCCACAATTGGAGGTTTGTGCCAACAGAGGATAATGACCAATGATGTGAGGCAAGTAGTCACCAGCATCACCGCCATTACGGCCAATCCTGCAATTCAAACATAATGCTTACAATACATTTTATGATGTATGGGTATTATTTGTTATGCAATACTTAGACATGACTGGACACTACGGTGAACAAGATATTAATTTATTTTTATTCTTTAACACTGTCAAGTGCTGTTGAATCCTCCTTACCAAACATGTATAAATTCAAGGATTACACTGGAGTTACATAAAGAGAGAGGCTGCCTAGTAAAAATTAGCTCATTTTAGAAAGGCCCCAAATTGATACCTAATGGTTTATTGCAAGAAGAGTTAAGTTGTGCATGACTTACCTGATGCGTTTCCCATGTGTTTCGTGTCTTGGAATCCAATAGTTACAGCAATGCAGAGAATCATGAGCGTCCAGTTGATCTCAGGGATGTAT
This sequence comes from Forsythia suspensa, assembly GCA_023638005.1. Taxonomy (NCBI): domain Eukaryota; kingdom Viridiplantae; phylum Streptophyta; class Magnoliopsida; order Lamiales; family Oleaceae; genus Forsythia; species Forsythia suspensa. The sequence continues at coordinate 29,946,263 of CM042666.1, read as the reverse complement.
ATTTGGCCATGTATCTTATCAGAGGTGTGAACAACTTTGACCCTTGGAAAACAACCCAGCGACTGGCTCTGGTTAATTATAGAGAATGTTCCACTGATGATTGCCTGACTTCCCACCACAGAAGCAAGTATTGCTACTGCAAGTACTGGCCATCTTACACTTTCTGTATTAAAACGTCGGGAGACAACATTATTAGCATTATAAGCATAAAATTCTACTGTATTGCACAGCCATAAGTGAGTAAGGAAGGACTTTGCTTTTGATCATGATGCTATATGGTTAATTTTGACTGAAACCTCTGGGAAAAAATAAAACTCGAAGGAAAGCAGAAAATTGACCCTTTCGTGATATAAACATAGTAGACCGTTCTGCTGTCTAAAGATGCATTCCCGGTGACAAAGTCATACCAGGAACTGAGACATAGAATCCAATCTTATGAATACTGTGGTGATGCCTTGACAAGTAAGCTGCTTGACCCATATAAGCCAATATGAGTGCTGGATAGACCAAAAAGGTGAAAGCAATCTGCAGTAGAACTTAAGGACAATCATTTTAGGAGTTCAGAAAAAATCTTTCTACGAGTCAGGAAAAATAAAAACCCCAAAATTTCAAACCCCAAAATCGCAGCAGTCAAAAGGGATAAAAATGGTCCGTAATGAAGTGTACCTGAATTGCTGCATAGGAGAAGTGTCCGAGATCCGCAAACATTGCTTCAGAGCCTGTAATCACCGCAATAAAGATGATAATTTCTGGATTGAACTACACTCCACTCATGTATACAGCTATGGAGAAAAACTGCAACTTTCAAACTCCCATGCAAACATATCCAAGTTTATGTGAATCAGTATATCCTTATCATTGAACTACACACTAGGTGAAGCCATATAAAATGGAATATTATGTTTTTAATGATTTAAAAAACTGAAATTATAATGACTCCAAGGCTCCAACATAAATTATTTGACTGGCACGAAGAAATCTTTGATCTGGTGGGTTTATCACTTCATTGAAGGAATGCCCTCTTCATTTATGACTAGTCATGCACTTGGTTTTTCTCAACCTCCGCAATAGTTCTTCGAAAGAGTTCAACAAGGATACGCATATAATACTTGTTTTATATATTGATAAATTTGCTAGCAGCAAATAGAGCCTGGCCATGGCAACTCACATGCAACCAACACTTGCATCGATATCCACTACTTGTTTACAGACAGAGTTAAAGTTTCTTTTCTTATAGAAGAACTTAGCGTTATATGCTGCAGCAGCTGCAAAACAAGCGGAAAAACATTACACAAAACTTGATACACATTCTTTCATGCAGGACTGAGGATGTCAAAGTTGAAATTGTTCCCTGTAAACATGTAGTGAGTTTACCTGTAATACACAATAGAATTCCACCCAACGACATCCATCCTCCTTTTCTCGTCTTCTTCAAAAACTTTAGCATGTAATATGGGGAAAGCGCTTGATAAACATGAGGATTCCAGTGGAAAATATTGTACAAGCCAAGCGTACTGATGCATAGCAACCAAATCAATACAACTGGTGCAAAACAGAAACCAACGCGATGTGTGCCATAGTGTTGTAAAGCAAACAGGCACACTAAGATGAAGCAAGTGATTGGAATCACAGCATCTGCAAAATGGGAATGGATACAAATGTAAGTCACTAGCCCTCATCAATTTCTTTGGATAGCTGACTTTGCCATAATAGTTGTGCACAAAAACTTCTTTACTGATCTAAAAAAAAATTGTGAAAGAAAAAGCTGTAGAATAGTAACATCTTCCAAGTATTGCCGTGAAGAACATCAAAATTTTATGCATAATGTATTAAGCCTAATGGAAAATTGCACTTTTGATTTCCAAAATCAATTTTGGTATTAGATTATTCTAGATTCAATCTTAAAAAAGAACACTACCCCAAAGTTAAACTGAAAATAACAAAAATAGGACATCTTTTGACTATACCGTTTGAACACGCTTCAGTCGCATTTTCGCTTGAACATATTTTATAAGCCTCGAATGCGGTCCAGTTAGAAAAACACAACAGGTATAAGAAAGAAGCTTACATTGGTGGTGATCCTTAGACATTGACAATTCAAGCCCAGAAACCGCAGAAAAAACTGCACAATGGAAATCTTATTTGTCAGCAACTAAGACCGGAGTATCGAAATAAAGCATGCATAACCGATAGAAAACCAGCTACCTACCAGATATTGCTGGAGTCAGGAGTCCATCTCCAATGACCATACAAGTGCCAAGAAGAACCAGAATTAATAAAGCAGTGTGTAATGATTTATACTTTTCAAGCACCAACTTCACTTTTGAGCTATTCTTTGTCTCGGGAGGCTGCTCGAGTTTGTACGTAGAGAGAGCCACATCGGCCACTTGTCCGTTTGGAAGAAGGCTAACTTTAGCATGCCTGCATATCAGGGAATATAGAGCAAAAGTACCACCTACAACAATGAATAACAAATATCAAATGCATGAATGAATTGTGGCAATGTGTTCAAGCAATTCAGATACTTACCCTCTCCATTGTCATCTGCTCGAAGAACTACGAAAACATATTTGAACAGAGGGACTAGAGTTAGGGTCCAAAAAACGAACGAAAGAACTCCGAAAATCTCTTCATTTGTTTCTGAGTGATGAATGTCTTCTGCAAATGTGCTCTTGTACACATAGAGAGGGGAAATGCTTAGGTCTCCATATACTACACCGAGACTCTGGTAAGCTAATAGCAGAGTGGTCTTCCAAGAGTCTTTCTGAAAAATTAAGGAAAACTAGTGTAAGAATATATACCAGCTAAGAATGTAGAATTGAAATAATAACATGTAACTGCAAATTGCTATCTGCAAACCATATACAGAAGATTCACAGATAGGACTGAACAGTATATAAGCAAAATTTTAACTTCTTTTTCTTTTCTTTGATCTGTCAAATCCTATCTAATATCATGTACCAAACATGCCCCACGCCTTAAACTGTCTGAAATAGAGCAAGGAACTGTGAAAGAACTAACCCTTGAAGCGCCCCAACACTTTCCATAGTCAAGATCCATGGTTCTTGAATACAATCTTTGCCTTAAATTGCCAATAACCACTGAAATTTAAGTGCAGATCCCCACTGAAACAACACCAAAAATGATGACAAACGTGCAGAGGAATGGAATTAGCAAATAAAAAGATGAAGTTATATTACAAGAAAACACCTAAATGCCACCGACTAATACCTCTAATTTCCAACTGGAAATAAATACAAAGCAACAAACATTTGCCCACTTTGAGCATTTCAGAACACTGAAATTTATTTGCAGAATGAAAGAACCAACAACTCTAATTCTTCCCTACCAAAATCACTAAATAAATGTGAATGCCAAATAAATTAAAGCTCATCCATTTGTTCGGGTTCTTTCTTTATGTGATTGACAATGAGAGAAAGCACCTGATGCCACGCTCTGTGTTTTCCCTAAATTAAGGAAGAAAAGAACAGTACGAAATGTGCAAAGCAATTTAGATAAAGAGAGGTAAAAACCCTTAAATCTATAGAAATTCTTACAGTTTCACAGTTCTAAATTTCACACAGTTATATTACAAAAAAGATGGTATAAAAACATAGTAAAAAATGTAAAAACACACATTAATAGTGTAAAAATGAGAGAATGTACAAATGTTGTGGGCAAGAAAGCCAACATCACATGACTCAACTACAGCTGCGTTATCAAATCAGTCACACCAGCCTGAGCCCACTGGAATAGAGGAGATTTGAGGATCATCAAACCCTCCTTCTTTATACACGCCTATACATACAATACTAATTGTTTTATTTTTTTATAACATATAAATGCTTTACCTGATGACTGACATGCCAAATTCCTACCAACTTGAAGGGAGAAATATGTATAATACTGAACAATTATTTTTAAATTTGTGGGTTTTTAATAAGCTCACATTCTTGAAAGATGATGTAATGGGCAAACAAAAAGTGTCCTTTGGATTGTCTCAAGGTATAAGAAGTTAAGAACATCTACTCTACTTTTTAATTCAAGTAAAGTATATTGAATTAAAAGATCAAACCAAAAGTTCAAAAAGGTAAAATTTTAATTCAAGTACAGTAAATTGAATTAAATTCAAACCGAAAGGTGAAAAGGTAAAAAGGGGATTGAAAAAAAGTTGAAAATAATGATCTTTATGTACTTACCTTGTAAATATAATTGTCAATTAAAGTACCCTTTTCAAGTTTTCAAATGTAAAAACTGGAACAAACATGAAAGAAAACAAATAAAGTGGGAGTTTTGATCCATTAAAATTTCCTTTTGGAGTCACCAAATGCAAAACTGAAAACAAATCCGAGAGAAAAACAAAAAGAAAAACAAAAAAGTGGGATTTGTTTTTTCAAAAGCTTGCAGTATATTTCATATTATATCTTCTTTACAGGCAACACCACGTGACTACGACATGCACCCTCCCACCAACAGGCAAGATTTTCATCTCGCCCCACGACATCTCTCTCTCTCTCTCTCTCTCTCTCTCTCTCTCTCTCTCTCTCTGTAGAACTTTTGTACACCACTGAGTCTAAATGCTCAACAACCTTTTTTCTTTCTGTTTTCAGTTTTCTTTATGCATTTACAGCTTCAATGTTCCATAATTTCCAGTCGTTCTTAAAGCAACATTTTTAACTACACTTACCATTTTAACTAATTCAAAGTGTTTTCCATTTTTGTTTCTTTATGTGATCTTTGCTTAATGTTCTAAAAAGCGTAAAGTGTGGTTAGGCGTGGGACCGAACTTTAAATTTTTCGGGTCTAAGCAAGGTCAACGCGAGAGCAAATAAGGACTAGTCGATATGTGAAGCGCGTTAAGCGTAGAGGCGCGCTTCAAGCTTAGACAGACTTTTTAAAACAGTGCATTTAATGCATCTTTGATTATGAAAATATTTAGAGTCAATTTATTCTGGTAATTCTAATTTTAATATTATAAACTAGTTTATAATTTTACTTTATTTGACCAATATTAGTTTATTTGAGTTTCTATTTATAAATGGGTTGTAAAAATTACTACCAAATAAACCAAAATAGTCTTATAATCTTTGTCAAACAGTTTCTAATATAAGTGTTGATTTCACCCACTTATAATGTTTAAAAATCACGCGACGCAACTTGATCATCATAATTCGTACCCACCATGGATCGGAAGATCAGCCCCAATCCTAGTATATCAAAACTGATTCGTGATTAATCATTTGATGGGACTGAACAATTGGAAGCTAATTATAGCCAGCCATAAATGCACTAATAATTGTTAGTTGAATCCCTCCACGTGCAATATATTTGTCGTGATTCTTAAAATAAATAATGTTTTAATTGATGGAGATTCAAAAAGAAATTAAATTTATTTATTTTAAAAATAAATCAAATGTACTCTAGCAGAAATTTTACTTGAAAATAAGTCCAAAAGAAAATATGGTTGAAATTTCTCAAAATTTATCTTGCTTACCTTGATTTCGTATTAAATTGGTTGTTAAATATTTACACTTTACAGATTTTATATTCCTTAAAGAAAATATTCAATAATAGATTTCTACTTTTCAAATAAATTTTAATAACTAAATATATTGTGCTCGAATAAATTCAATATTCAATACTAGCAATAGTCATAGTGATAAAAAGCGCGTTGAAAGGTGTTTGTGATTAGCAATCTAAGTGGACATTGGTTGTGAACAAATAAATCGATCGAGATGGACTAGACCTATCGATCGTGTCAAGCAATAGACATTATTGTTGTGCTTACTTATTGCACATTAAACATGAATCTTGTACGTCTGAAATAAAAATTGTTATAAATTGTCAAAAGATACGATTTATTTAATATTATTAGATGTTCTTCTATTCAAAAATATATTTATAGTATTGAAGAATGGGAAATGCTACTTGTAGACTCTAATTTACCACCACGCTTACACATGCCTATGTGGTGCAATAAATAAAATAAAATAAAATAAATGGATAATTGCATATTTGGTTCCTAATCTTTCAAAAAATTAAGAATATACCTTTAACCTTTAAAAATAGCACCGGATATTTTCAACGTTTAAAAAAATAGGCATAGTAGGTCATCTATGAAGAAATTGTTCTTCCCTTTAAATAAACAAAAAAAAAAAATTGAAAAATAACCAAATGTAGTGCAAAAAAAAAAAAAAGTAATAAATAGGTTATCTTCTTTATCAAACTTAAAAAAATGAGAAGAAAATCTTCTTCAAAGCAAATCAGTACTAAAAATGGGGAAGTGGAATTAGAAAATCTTCTTCAAAGCAAATATCAGTGTCTTTACTTTCTTTTATTTTACTAATCGATGTAGTAGCGAAGTCCAATAAGAAGCCAAAGCCAAAAGCAAAGCCAGTTCCACCATAAAAAGTCGCCATTGATTTTTGCCTACACAAAAAATTAAATGTCGAACGTGTATTCTGTCTAAAGGTTTTGAAATCGACTCTCAAAGCCGCTAAAGCAAAAGATACCACAACTCTTCTATAAGTTGCACTAGATTTAACAATGGGTTAACTTCACTAACGGTCACTAAAGTTATCTTAAAATTTCAAAACGGTCACTAAAGTTCAAAAATTGCAGCGTTGGTCACTAAAGTATATAATCATTTCTCAAACAGTCACTCTATTAAGTTTCCAAATTGAAATGATGATGTGACACCGTTAAGTGATGATGTGGCATAAAATACATCGTTATTTATTGTATGAAAGTCTTCGTACTTTATATAATATTCACTTCAATCCTTATATTTTTAATTATCTTTCAGTTAAGTCCTCCAAAAATTGTATCTTAGGTCTTTAATTTTTTTTATATCTTTACACTTTGGTCTCCAAAATTTCAAATATATTTCAGTTAAGTCTTCCAAAAATTGCACTTTAGGTCCTTCGACTTTTTACATATTTAAACTTTGGTCTTCTATATCCTTGATTTTAATAGCAAAAATAAGTGCAATTTTAATGGTTAAAATAAGTGCACTTTTAGTTAAATCCTTAACTTTACACTCTAATTTTTATCTAAGTGAACAAAATAACATAATTAAATAATAAACTACTTGACAAAACTCACAAATGTCCACTTTATTTTTGTCAAAAATAGACAAAAATATAATTTATTGACAAAAAGTACATTGACAAAACCCACACTTATCACTTATTTTGTACTTGTTTTGATAATTAAAAGTGGACATTTGTGAGTTCTGTCAAGTAGTTAATTATTTAATTATATTATTTTGTTCGTTTAGGAGAAAACTCGAGTGTAAAATTAAGGATTTAATTGAAATTACACTTATTTTGACCACTAAAATCAAAGATTTGGAGACCAAAGTTTAAAGATGTAAAAAGTTGAAGGACAAAAGATACAATTTTTGGAGGACTTAAATGAAAGAATTGAAAATTTTGAAACCAAAGTGTAAAGATATAAAAAGATCAAGGACCTAAGATGCAATTCTTGGAGGACGTAATTGAAAGATAATTAAAAATATAAAAACTAAAGTGAATATTATATAAAGTATAGGACTGCCATACAATAAATAACAGTCTATTGTATATCACGTCATCACTTAACGGTGTCACGTCATCATTTTAAGTTGGAAACTTAACAGAGTGATCGTTTGAGAAATGATTATATACTTTAGTGACTAGCGCTGCAACTTTTGAACTTTAGTGACCATTTTGAAATTTTAAGATAACTTCTGTGACCGTTAGTGAAATTAACCCTTCAACAATTGACTTTTCCAATAAAACCAATGCGTTCTTCAAAGTAGAGAACAACGAAAGTGAAAGGAGGTTGAGTTGATAGTGGAAGTGAACAGTGAGAGCGAAAGAAGAGAAATTAGAAGACTAAAAAAATTAAACTTTTGTTTTTCATGAATTAGTTAGCACAATTCTCTTGATAGATTTTGTATTTTGTCTCTCTTCCAATGATAGTGTGCGGTTGGTGGTCGATGGAGGGGACGGTGGATAGTGGTTGTGGGGTTTTAGGAGGATGTAGAGAATGGTTTTCTAATGTTGCGGTGGCGGTGGCGGTGGCGGTGGCGACCGGCTATATGTGTGGTGGTGGTTGCGGTGGCGGCCGATGATGTGGGTTGCTTGATTTTCTAATTCAACTCCACTATTTTAGTAGTGATTTACTTTGAAGAAGATTTTCCTCTCAATTTTTGAGGTTTGATAAAGAAGATGGCCACTCGGTTACTTTTTATTTTTTTGGGTACTGTTACCACCATATTTTGGTAAAGCCTCCACGTTAGCAAGGCCCCCATGATTCTCATAAAAGCCCAGAGGAGGCCCAAGTCAGGCCTCGTGAAGGCCTCATAAACCTAGCGAGGGCCTTTCATACTCATATGAGTCTTGCGAGCTCTAGTAACATCTTTGTGCTCAAGAGTCAAAATACGATGAAGCCCATTGAAAGCCTCACATCTCCTAACCAATCTAGTGTCATTCGCCGAGTTTCGTATCCTTCGTAATCTGCAGGCAGCATAGTATTCTAGAATGACCAAAGTCATGCTTAAGGAAAGATTGTGTTTGATTGACACATGTACTCTGATAAGGAAACCAAATCCTAATCACCTAAAGATTAGGCAACGTGATCTTTTCGAATAAGGGCTGAAATCTGAGAAATTGCATTGACAGCCGATCATCCCCATCCCATAAGGAAGGGGAGTCCAATCAGATTTCTAATTGGTTGTTTTCCTAAATCGATTAGAACTATTATTGCACTATAAATACAATGTCTCCGATTATTCTAAGGTACACACTTTTTACGTATCATTCTCACCCTTAAACTCTACTCAAATCTCTGTCTGCTTGGCTCTCCCATACTCAAATATTATTTCTCGTGTATTGTTATTTATTCTATATACCAGCAATTGACTTGATCGTCGGAGTATCAACGATAGCCAGACCTTTTTTTTCTCCGGTGATCTTGGTGCCTAACAGTCGTCCTAGCATGCATGTTGGTAGATGAGTGACTGGAGATCTGTTGATATGTGGTTGGTGCAGAATCCGACGTCAACAGATTGGCACCGTCTGTGGAAATCGAAAAAAAATGTTACACGACCAAAAACTTGTGGTAAAAACGTGTTTTCTACCCAAAAGAGCATGGCAACAAAGAACTCCATGGAAGAAGAAGTGAAGTCCCATTATACTGACTTATGGCAGGAAAGCGTTCAAGACCTTCAAAATGTAACCCGCCGTAAGAAGAGAAGACAACAACATAAGCGAACGATCGAGCAGGAGAACTAAGAACTGAAGCTAGATAATGCCCGGATGAAGACAGCGCTTGAACTTTTGGATAACCAATCTCTTCAACACGTACCCAAGCGCAGCCATGCCCGGTAAATTCCTTCGAGGTTTGGTTCAATAGAGAGCCGTCGATCTCGGGATGACCAACCAGTTTCAAATGGTAGGAACCCTTGGAATATAAATTCGAGACCATTGCAAGATAATCAGAATGGGAGACCCCTTCCTACATGTAGAAACCAGCCGACTCCTGCATTGCCAACATGTTTGACAGGTTAGGGGTGAGATCATCCATAGCACCACCTCTACTGGTGCACAGCAGGCACAACGAGCGCAGCGAGGCCCGTACAGAAGAGAGGAAGGACCCAAAGCATGTCCCTACAAGGCTCGAGGATGAAGATGAAAGTTTAGAATGCTATGAAGATGACGACGACAAGAACCTCCTATTCATCAACTCCATGAAGGCCATGGAGCTTTTCGTTAATTTTAGAATGTCTTCGATGAACAAGTATAACGGGAGAGGCGACCCCATGGATCACATCAACGTGTATAAGACGAAGCTCCAAGGTCACTCTCCCGTGGAGAAATGCAAAATTCCATACCACACTCACATCTGATGTGAAGAGGTGGTACAACAAACTAAAACTATAAAAAATAGGAGCTGGCCCCAACTCAATGAGTTTATCAATGCTTTCATTGGCAACCGGACAATGATAGCCGACATCGCTCAGATTCACAACATTAGATAAAAGAAGGAGAGTCGGTGAAGAGCATTCAGGAGATTCATCGCTGTTATCAACAAAATTGAGAACGTCACCGATGAGAAGACTCTGGATGCGCTGGTGACCAGGCTTCACATGCACACCCTTTTCTAGAGAGATGTCCAAAATAGTCAGCCCAAAACCTACAGTCAGCTAGTAGACCTGATCCAGTGAGAAATCTAATTGGAAGAGACGATTGAGAACAAAAAGAGAGCAGAAAGAGACATAACAACCTGGTTCTCCTATACATCACTTTAATCGCTTCCAATGAAAGCATTCTCTCGAGCCGTAGAACAACTGTTACAGGAAATTCAACCAGACGGAGATGATTCTGGCCTTTCGTGCCGGACCACCTGTAGCGGCTCCTCCACCCAAGTTCTTTTGCATATACAAGACCCAAGTGCATAACACTAAAGATTGTCCTGATGTAAGAGAACTGATCAACCACAGGAATCAGGGGCAAAGAGAGGAGAACCGACTAGCTTGAGGGTGTCAAGGACCGCCCAACCAAGGACAAAGACCTCCACCCTGGTGCTAGGACGATGGACCTCACCACAATAACGAAGGAAACGACAAAAACATGGGACCGCCAAGGGCGGAGGTGCCTAACAAAGCTCTTCGGTCTGAGAAATTAATACAATCATAGGAGGGCTCTATGTTGGAGGGCATATGATTAATTCACGACGATACTACACGAAGGCAGCAAGAGAAGAACCAATGGAAAGTTGGTAGGTTTATGGACATCGGCCCAAGGCTCCACAAATCACGTTCACCAAAAAGGATGAGGCTGATATACATTATTCTCATTGCGATGCCTTGGTAGTTCACGCCGTCGTAGCCAGGAATGGGCTAGGACGAATGTTGGTCGATGATGGAAGCGCCGTGAACATCTTGTTTGGCAGTAACTTTGACCAAATAGATGTGGATCATGAATTGACGGCCATCTTAGAACCACTATTCAATTTTACGGGAGATAGCCTCATCCTACGAGGGAGGATTACCATCACAGTAGACTTTGGAGAGCTCCCGTCATATAAGAAAATTCATGGAATTCTTAGTGGTTGATACTCGCTCCGCCTATCATGGAGTCCTCAGTAGGCCCTGCGCTCAAGGATCTATAGGCGGTTACTTCCATCCATCACTTGGTAATAAAGTTCTCGATGCTTGGAGGGGTCACAAAGGTTCGTGGTAACTAGACAGAGGCGAGGGCCTGTTATATAAACGCGCTCTGGCGGCAAAGAAAGCACGAAAATGTTATCCTCGTGGTAATAATAATACAAATGGAGCTGATGGATGTTGACCTCAAAAGGATGGACAAGAAGATGATACTGGATGAAGGTCTGGACCTTCGAATTATAAGCTCGAATTCTCTGACCTCTCCAGTGGAGGAGTTGGAAGCATTTCCTGGAAACTCTTCAGACCCAACCCAAATGTTGCAGGTGGGGTAGAAACTTGAGAAAATGATGAAGGAAGAACTGAAGCAGTTAATGCGAGAGAGCACATATGTGGCTTGTTACGCTCTAAAAGAAGATCTGAAGATGCGCCCCAAGATACAAAAGAGACGACCTTTGAGCACCGAGAGGTATGGCGCATTGAAAGAAGAAGTTGACAAGCTACTGGGTAATGGGTTTATAAAGGAGACAGTTCACCCCCAGTGGGTATCCAATCCCGTACTAGTAAGGAGAAGCACCAAGAAGTGGAGGGTATGTATAGACTTCTTAGATTTGAATCAGGCGTGCCACAAAGATAGTTTTTAACTGCCGCGCGCATCTATCAGCTGGTTGGCGAATGCCGGTCGGTCACAAGCTACTTAGCTTTATGGATGCCTACGCTGGCTACAACTAGATCCCGATGTTTACGGGAGACGAGGAGCACACCTCGTTCATTACAGACCAAGGATTGTACTGCTACAAGATGATGTCCTTCGATCTAAAGAACGTCGGGGCCACATATCAGCATTTAGTGAACCGCATGTTCTCGAAACAGATTGGAAACACAATGGAGGTCTACGTTGATGACATGCTAGTGAAAAGCGTGAATGCCGAAGACCACATTGAGCTCTTAAAGGAGATGTTCGGTATTCTCTGTAAATATCGCATGAAGCTAAACCCTTGAAATGCGCCTTTGGAGTTGCATCCAAGAAATCCTACATGGTGAAAATAGAGGCTAATCCCGAGAATATCAAAGCGCTCGTCGATATGTGATCGCCATCCTCTCCTAAGGAGGTCCAGAGTCTGATAGGAAGATTGGCAGCCCTGAATCGATTCATATCAAAAGCAACCGACCGCTGCCAACCATTCTTTCAAACTATCAAGGGAGGAAAACAGTTTGAATGGACGGAAGAGTGTGAGAATGCCTTCCGAGAACTCAAAACCTTGCTCGAAAAGGCCCATATGTTATCTAAACCTAAGAATAGAGAGACATTACTCATCTACCTCGTAGTACCAGAGAAGGCAGTAAGCTCAGTACTGATCTGAGAAGAAGGCCTAGTACAGCTCCTTATCTATTATGTGAGCAAGGCATTGCAAGACGCAGAGACAAATTATCTAGACATGGAGAAGCTCGCTTTATCTCTGATTATCGCGTCTAGGAAGCTCCGACCATACTTCTAGTCACACAGCATAGATGTCTTGACGAATCTTCCTTTGAGACAGATTTTACAAAAGCCAGATACTTCAAGAAGGCTGATGAAATGGTCGATTGAGCTCAGCCAATTTGATATTTCCTACAAGTCGAGGCCCTCCGTGAAGGGACAGGTTTTGGCAGACTTTATGGCTGAATTCACATATATTCCAGAAGGCCTGCTTGAAGCCCAGCCTTAGGAGGTACCAACGTGGAAACTATATGTTGACGGATCATCAAGAGAGGCCAGAGCCAGAGCTGAGATTTTATTGATTAGCCCCGACGGCCACAATCTCAATTGCGCGCTCCGCTTAGAATTCAAAGCCTCGAATAACGCTGATGAATACAAGGTGCTCCTAGCAGGCTTAAGATTGGCATAAGAGATGAAGGCAAAGAAAATCCAGACCTACAATGACTCTCAACTAGTGGTTAGCCAAGTCAACAGAACTTACACCGCTCGAACCATCTATGGTGGCCTATCTAAAGAAGGCCAAAGATCTATTGTCCCCACTTTGAGATGTTCAAATTACTTCAGATCTCCAGGATTGAGAATGGTTATGCAGATGCTCTTTCCAAATTAGCGAGTAGCATAGACTCCGACTTGATGAGAGCCATTCCAGTTGAAATGCTCAACAAACCTTCCATTGACGAGGCCGTACCTCAGAATGTTATGGTGATCAATAAATCTTCCAAGTGGATGAAGGAGATTATCGCATACCTAACAGATCAGGCATCGCCCGATGACAAGAAAGAAGCTAGAAAACTCCGCAGGTGGGCTGCAAAATTCACCCTACAAGATGTGATCCTATATAAGAGGGGTTTCAGCCACCCACTCCTACACTACATTACATTACACAAGATAAGGCTCATTACGTAATGAAGAAGATACACGAAGAAATCTATAGAAACCACTCGAGATGGATGGCCATAGCACAGAAGGCCTTGAAGCAATGATATTATTGGTCCACTATGAAGAAAGATTTACATGCTTATGTAAAGAAATGTACAAATGCTAGAAGTTCGTTGTTGTACCGAAGCTCCCGACTCAGAACCTCACCCCATTTACCAGTCCATAGCCTTTTGCCAAGTGAAAAATTGATTTCATAGGTCATCTCCCAACTGGAAGAGGTGGGGTCAAGTTCGCGGTGGTAGCGATAGACTATTTTACCAAGTAGTGCGAGGCTGAGCCTCCGGCAAAAATCACGGAAGAGAACACATGGAAGTTCATCTGGAAAAACATCGAATGTCGATTCGGGATACTCCATTCTCTTGTCTCTGACAACGGTACGCAGTTCGCCGGGAGAAAATTCAATTCAAACTGTGAAAAACTCGGTATACGAAGAGATTTCTCGACTCCATACTACCCCAGTCCAACGGCCAAGTGGAGGCCGTCAATAAGATCATTAAGTACATTCTGAAAAGAAAGCTGGAATATGCCAAAAGAGGATGGGCCAAAGAACTACCCGAGACTCTATGGTCATATAGGACCACCTCCCAGACAGTAACTGGCGAAACCCACTTTGCCATGGCGTTTAGGGCCGAAGCAATGATTCCCATCGAAGTAGGCATACCTTCGCTTAGGCACTTGCATTTCAACGAGGTTACCAACGAGGATCTGCACAGGACAAACCTCGATCTACAGGAAGAGAGGCATGCAATTCATAACTTTGCTTGGCAGTTTATCAGAGAAAAATGGCCAGATACTACAACTCCAAAGTCTAGAACAGGACTTTTCACGTCAACGATTTCGTCCTCAAAAAGGTTTTTCTGGCAAATAAAGAAGTGGGGGCCGGAACTCTTGGACCCACTTGGGAAGTACCTTACAAAGTCATCGAAGAGATTCGACCAGGAACCTATATGATAGAGGACTTAGAAATAAAAGAGACGAAACACCTCTGGAACATCTCGCATCTCCGCCCATACTACTAGTAGTTTTCCATTAAGTTTTTCTTTTTATGTTGGCGCTAAGTCGAATGTTAGCATTTGTTTCGACTTTGTTAAGCTGTAACGTCTTTCTGTTTTGTTTTAATAAAGTTCAGCACAAGTTATTATACACTCTGCGTGATTTTGTAAGTAAAGAAAATTTGGCAGTGATGGAGTGTGGTTCTCGGCCAACTCTTTCAACCCGTTGGGTAAACAACTTATGCGTATCTAAAGAAACAAGCAAAGAAAATTCGATAGCGAGAGAGTGTGATTCGTGGCCAACTCTTTTAACTCAATGGGTAAACAACTTACGTGCATCTAAACAAGCAAGTAAAGAAAATTTGGTAGCGAGGGAGTGTGGTTTGTGGCCGACTCTTTCAACTCACCGGATAAACAACTTATGCGCATCTAAACAAGTAAGTAAAAGAAATTTGGCAGTGAGAGAGTGTGGTTCACGGTTGACTCTTTCAACTCACTGGGTAAACAACTTACGCGTATCTAAACAAGCAAGTACTAAAAATTCAGCAGTGAGAAAGTGTGGTTCACGGTTGACTCTTTTAACCACTGGGTAAATGACTTGCGCACATCTAAACAAGCAAATCTGGTTCACGGTGTGCACTATTTTTTACCACTGGGTAAACAACTTTATGTGTCCAAAACAAGTAAATACGAAAAATTCAACAGCGAGGGAGTGTGGTTTGTGGCCAACTCTTTTAACTCACTGGGTAAATGTCTAACGTGTATTCATATAAACAGCAAAAGAAGAATGTTAAACTAAGGCACTCATAATAAAAGATGTAGTCCGTAAAAACTTTACATTTGTGAAATCAGGAAAAACAACATTAACGTGTATTATAGAGGATTATGGTTCCTAAGTCCCAGCCGGATCCTTGGGATCGGCATAACCAGGGATCCCTAGGTTGGCCAACAGATCATTGGCCTTCGATAACTTTGCCAAGGCTTCGTTCAGTTCTTTGTCTTTGGTGTGGACCATGTTTTGGTAAGCCCTCAGCTGCGACTCAGCTTTCTTCTGAGCCTGTCCACACATCCTTTGGATCGTTCCAGATTTGGTTACGTCATATACAGCTTGTGCCCTCGCGTCTTTGGCAACAGCGAGCTGCTCACAGAGGGCATCATTCTCCGAACTCAACACGTCAATATCCTCTGCACCCACTACCTTAGAACGCAGCTCGTTAACCTTCATCGTAAAAACCTTATATAATTTGCAATTAAGAACATGATTCTGGGTGGTATTTATCTCCACCATTTTTATCAATTTTGAAAGGTCCGCGCCTTCAATTGCCCTTGCCCAAATAGAGGTCCAATATTTATGGACAGAGGCCGCTGCCATAGCAGATGGTGGTGGCAACTTTTCCAAGATAGCTAGGTCTAATTCATCCTGACGAGACCCAATGTTGATACGCTCTGTCCAGTCAGACGAATCAGGAAAGGAGTTCTGCACCTGTAATGGGAGAAGTGAGAACTGAATCTGAAGTTTCTTGAGGGGGGGCCATTCGACTCTTCTTGATTCTTCCAGAATCTGCGACAGCATCTTCTCTTTCCAGGCCTCTTTTCGATGTTACCTTTTCTCCCTCACCCATGGCAACCTTCTTTCATTTATCCTGATGTTGAACATCAATAGGCGGACTCGTAGATGATTCGAGAGGAAGAGATGATGAATCATCCCTAACCTCAATAATGATAGGAGAAAAGATGAAACACCTCCAACCGCTTTCACCACCGGATGAACAATGGATATCGAATTAAGCAGAACAACGGTGGCCACCGGAACAAGCGCCGTATTCAATGCGGGAGGAAGAGATGAAACATCTCCCACCGCTTCCACCACCGGATGAACAATGGACGTCAGATTAGGTACTACATTTGGCACCAGAAGTCTCGGAGGAAGGGTCCGTCTTTCGTCCACGACTCCTTCCACCCCTTATCTTGCAACACAGGTATATGGGAAAAATGAAAACCTGCCATGACCAACAATGATTGAGTTCTGTTACTATAGAAAAGGAAGGAAGTGAAAAGAATTAAGACAAGCTCTACAAACAAATATATAAACAAGGAAGAATGCAAACTGTTAGATAGCAAACACATACATCATGGGGGGATGCACCCCAAAGAACCCTATGGAAGTATAAAGGCTACGTGAATTGAACGCGCTTGAGAACTTGCACCATTTTGACACAATGATAACGCCGTCAGTCTACATCATGCGTGGAAAAATTCTTGGAAATACTCAAGTCAAATAGCCCCGCTTATGTTATGAAAATGTGTGGATCAAAAAGCTTCGTATCAAAGGCGATGGCATTTCGATCAAAAAGACTCGTCATATCACGATGGATTATGGATACGAAGCCCCGCATCGAAGATGAACATTTTGATCAAAGAGCCTCGCATCAAAGGAAAACGAGGCTATTCTGATTAAAAGTCTTGTTCGTTTTGCGAGGACAAACTTTTTGAATAAAAAGCCTCACATAAAAGATGAAGGCTTCATGATCCACACCCTTTTCGAATGAGTTAAGTCAAATACCTCCGCATCGCTCACAAAGGCTTCCCAAATATGAAACCTCATGCTAAGTTTCCTAAGCTTCATCGAAATAAACAAGTTAGATTATGATTCAGGCGGGTTACTTATCATATCACAAACTACATAACAGATAAAGATAAGCGAAGCTTGATTTTATTTATCATATCACGGATTACAAAGACAAAGGAAGCAAAAACAAACATTATCTTACTACCCAGCCGCCTATCTAGGGTTGGCACAAGGATAGATTTATAACCTAACTAGTTATCAGCCTTCGGGACTACACATATTTGGTCATCATGCATCGCCAACAAGCTATTTAACTTGTCACTTCAAGAAAGATTTTTGCAATACACCTGGAGATGAGTTTCAATTTCTATCCTAGACCAATAGGTCATATTCTGCGAGACGAGCATGCCGAAGGTACATTTCCAGAAACTCTTTACAACCTTCAGCTGTAAACTTCTTCTCTGCCCAAAATGTCGGCTGCTCAAGTATGACCTTCCCAAACTTGAGAGATGCATACCTCAAATCACCATCTCCCATTTTTGAAGGATCATAACCGGGCTTAGCAACAATCACACCAACATTGTTGACACCTTCGACAGATGGTTGTCAGCCTCGTCATCTAAATCAAGATCATCGAAATGTCTATCATCGATGTCCATTATGGAGGTACAATTTGAGAACTTCTTGCTAAGGCCATTGGGCCCACCTTATTCAATAGTATCCACAATCCCACGTTGATCTGAAATACAATTGGGACACTTTATGGGCATACTTGGTCATCTGAGCACTAATCCTTGATTCCATGTTTTACGAGGAACACAAATGATATGCTGGGACTAATTGATCAAGATGCAAAGAAACATTCTTTGCATCTTTTGCTGGGAGATGTTACAGCCATTGAAATAAATTAGTAGGATTCGTTAAAGTTATGAACGTATCGAAACCAAAATGATAAGCCTGGGGCGTTTATATAGGGAGTGCATGGGAAATCTGAGGCATGAATACATGGAAAACACCAAGCATTAAATAAATGCTATTAATTGAATAGCTATTTAATGGGTATTTGGAACACCACAAGTCACGCATGCCTTTCCACTTGCTTATCAATTAATGATATTGGCCTTTAAGTTTCTACAAAAGTCTGCACAATTAATGCTTTAAATAGATGGCTTCTCAATTTTAGATAAAACTCTTCCCATACAAGGAAGTCATCCTCGACACAAAGATAAAGTAAGTACGAATAAGTCTCCAAATTTCAAATTATATAAGGAAAAATAGCATAGGTTGAACTTCATTACCAACATTAGCGTGAGTACAAAAATAAAAAGCAAGTATTTGGAAATCTTAGGTGCCCTTTTACCTCGGGTGGTCGAAGACATTGTGAGTCTTCCCTTGTAGTAGTAACAAGTTTAAACCTCACCAATACCTTGAGGTTTAGCGGAGAGGGACTTCGTCAAGAGGATACCTAATGAACGAAATGTCCCACTCGAGGTGGGTTTCCGCGATTCTCTCAACCAATTGCTCTCCTCTTGCTGTCATAAAATGATGAGCAATGTCCTTATACTCGGGCATGTCCTCAAACCCATCTTGATATGCTGCCATTGTCCTATCCTCGGCATCAGCACGATCTACCTTAACTCTTTATATCTCTTCTTTGACCTCGACCAACAGCTTGACTTTCTTGACAACTATGGCCTCAAGGGTACTATTGGCAGTGGATGCGGTAGTTTCAGCAGCAAAGACTCTTTCTTCGGCAAGTTTTGGGCCTCTTTGGCACACTTCTGGGAAGCTTCAGAAGCTCTCTTTTGATCCTTGGCATCCTTCAAACACTCCTTCGCGGCCTTAAGTTCGATCTCGTACTTGGCCTTCAGATCGTTCTCCTTGGCCACCATCGAGTCTAGACAGATTTGAAGAAATCTCTTATCCAACTCCAACTGAGCCTTCTCAAGGCTCATCGCCTTCAAATATTCAAATAACTTCTTCAAATTAGCCTCCTATTTGTCGAGCTTTCCATCAAAGTCCTCAAGTGTATTGTATACCTCATTGGTCAGGACCAGCCCACGAATTAGATTCATCTCTACCAATTGCAAGAGATCGCTTATGGAGGCTTCATCAGCAGCATTTTCCCATGACTGGGTCCAATATTTGTACAAGCTTGCCGCCATTATCGTGAGCGAGGCAGGATGCAACTCCAACACGGAAGGATCCAACTCGCTGTTTTGATTGGTGATGCGCACGCGACCCTCAGAAGTAGAAGATTTCCCTGCGTCCCTGCCCCAGTCCCTGCCTTGCTAGCAGTGTTTGACGAACTCCTGCGACGCTCATCAACCCGCCTGCTTTTACAGGCATCCTTTATTATCCATTCCATAGGCCCAAGAAATTTTCTCTTGTGTCCGACACCCTCGCTTCGCATCCTCTACGGCTTTCTTCCTCTTGTCTTTTTGGGTTATCGTACGAGGAGGTGGAGGTGGAGGTGGAGGTGGAGGTGGAGGTGGAGGTGGAGACGGAGGTGGAGGCAGATGCATAGTAGTTTGGATAGGGGGCTAGGTAGTGAAAGTTGATGTAAGAACAGTCCTCAATGGCACTGGGTCCAAAACTTCTTGAGGAGACAGTTCTCTCGACAAATTTGGCTGTGCCTGGAAACTCGACTCTCCTCGGCCACGCCTGATGTGGAATGATGGAACACCCTTAAATCAGAATGCTGCTGCCACAATAACCGAAGTTCAGAATAATAAATATGGTGCTTGGCACAACTCTTATACAACTCAAGTCACGGGACCTACCCATTAGCCCAAAACAGATTAACAAGTCGTCATCCCTGAGTAAGTTGCTAAGGCTTCGGAAGTCACTATCTAGAGTACAAACCTTCTCCCACTTCGTTCTCAAGTCGGCTTGATCTCTCTTCAAATTCGACAGTTTTCCACAATCTACAAGAATAAATAGAGTATTAAGTCAAGGGACGACGGTAAGAAAATTACATAAAGCAATAACAATATACCAAGCTCTCCAAACTGCCGAGGGATAGACACGTTGGGAAGGGGATCTTCCCGCATAAATTCCCAGCCCCCTCCTACAAAAAAAACCGCTCCTTCTAGTTATGCACTTTGTTGGAACTGTCAGTGGCCATCCTCCACTTCTAGTAAGGACGAGATGATATATTAAACCAACCCGCTGATCGGCATGATCGGTATATAGACTCAAATTTCCTTGGGGATAAATTCCCACCGGCCTCAACAACCCTCCACAACAAGAAGGCCACCACCATCTGACCCCAACCATTTGGGGTTATCTGGCATGGAGCGAGATTCCAATCTCACAAAACTTCACAAAAAAGGATGCACTAGTAGGCGAAGGCCTTGCTGCATCGCTAGTTCATAAATGGAGACAAACTCTTCAGGAGGATCATCGGCTCGCTCTTCAAGACCTGGAGCCCAGGAGCGTCACTGAAGTTGGTATGTCGTAAGATAACCTAATATCTTCCAAATCTTCATCTCTTAACTTTGAGCAAACCATAGAAGCCTCGATGGCTGAGCGCTTCAATTCATCATCGAGTCGTTAGGTAGCAGGAGCATCCCTCATCTCAGGTACCATGGCATCACCCTCTCCTTTCCCACTTTCACCTTGGGCAAGGCAACCGAATTTCCACTTCTTCCGCTCATGGAAGCCAGATGGAGACGAGCAACGGTAGTCCCTGATCAACATTTTCCTAGCCCCCAACCGAAGACGAAGAAGACGAGGAAGATGAAGCTTCATCCATAACCTCTGGGTCAATACCTGGTTCCGACCGGTTATGGGAGTTATCGTGTTCGGACGACATCACTATTTCTCTCAACTCCACTCAACAAAGAAATACCACAGTGGGCACAACCGCCATGAAAGAAAAAAGATACGGTGTTGTATTTAAGAAACCAAGAAACCACATCAATGATGCAAGAAAGAAAATGCAACAATCCCGATGATGTTTACCTCGAAAGCATGGTTGAACTCTTCACTCTTCGAAGTCCCCTCAACTTCTGCAGTTTTGGCAGAAAACTTTATGTAATGGGAAACACATGTAAAAGCAAGAATGAGATCAATGAAAGTGACTACAAAATTAAATAGATTAGGTTCCTTAATCTCTACCGTCCAGTTCAAACGACACCATCTGAACTGTTCATTGGATGAACGCATGTCGAAGGCAAAGCAAAAGGAGAAACGGAACCCTAGGCATTTAATGAAGTAATGTTACACGCGTCCCACGTGCGCCCCAATCATCCTGCATGCGTCAACAACATTTATGGTGCCGACTCTTCAACTCATCATTACCTGACCTCTAAGACAGCTCGATGGACACTTTGGACAAAATCACACCAACCGCAAACACGTCAACAATCGAAGCCCTCACTCATTATAAATAAGTAGGCTTCAAACTTGGGAGACTAGACTGCATAGGTCAATCAAAAATACACCCGCGAAGGACCCCATTGAACATTCTTAGTTACAAAAAATGCCCATCGTATGAAACGCTTTCGCCAAACAAAAATGCAGATTATTCAAAATTTCTTCCAAAGTCCCACGCCTACCATAAATAATAAGCTTGGACTTGGGGACTATTGTTACTACCATATTTCAGTAAAGTCTCTACGTTAGTAAGGGCCCCATGATTCTCGTAAAATCTCCAGAGGAGGCCCAGGTTGGGCCTCGCGAAGGACCTCATAAACCTAGCGAGGGTCTTTCGTACTCATAAGAGTCTTGCAAGCCCAGTCAAGAGTCAAAATACAACGAATCCTATTGGATGCCTCACATTTCCTAACAAATCTAGTGTGCTACGTTAAGCTTCGTATCCTTCATAATCTATAGATAACATTGTATTCCAAAATGACCAAAGACATGCTTAAGGAAAGATTATGTTTGATTGACACACAGACTCTCATAAAGAAACTAAATCTCAATCACCTAAAGATTAGGCAACGTGATCCATTCGAATAAGGGCTGAAATTTGGGAGATTGTATTGACAACCGATCATCCATATCTCATGAGGAATTGGAGTCCAATCAGATTTCTAATTGATTGTTTTCCTAAATCGATTATAACTTTTGCGTTATAAATACAATGTCTCCGGTTATTCTAAGGTACACATTTTTTACGTATTATTCTCACCCTTAAATTCTTCTCAAATCTCTGTTTGCTTGTCTCTCCCACACCCAAATAGTATTCTCCGTGTATTGTTATTTATTCCATATACCGACAGTTGACTTGATTGTCGGACTCTTTTTTCCCAGTGATCTTAGAGCCTAACAGTCGTCCTAGTGTACAGATAACATACAGGTTGACATAGAAGTGACTGGAGATCTGTTGACACGTGGTTGGTTTGGAATCCGACATCAACATATACATTTCGTTCTTTTTCAATCATTTTTTCTTTTTTCTTGTTTTTTGTTTACTTAAAAGGAAGGGCAATTTCGTCATAAAAACTTACCATGCCTATTTTTTCAAACGTTGAAAATGTCTGGTGCTATTTTTAAAAGTTATGTATATCTCCAATTTTTTTGAAAAGTTAGGGACCAAATAAGCAATTATCTCTAAAATAAATTTTGCCAATAATGAAAATGTTCCAGCCCAAAAGCGGGAAAAGCATAGGAAAAAGTAGCCCAAAAGCTGGAATAGTAGCATGAAAAGTAATCTGTCCAAAAGCAATGCGAAGAGATTGTAAAAACATCCATCGACCAGCAAAAATTAATCTCTAGCACTCATCATCCATCTCCATCACGCTTCTTCCATCTCTGACCACATCGATCGAATAATGGATACATGTACATGCTTTGGTCCCATTTTATGTGAAGGAAAATTCAAAATATCGAACTTTATATTCGCCTGTCAAAATGATACACAAGAATACCAATTTTTTTGTCAAATATTGTTATGGGCTAGTGGGATTTTCGAAAGAAGAAGGCTCAAACATTTATTGAAAAAATGGTAGGATTTTCTACAATTTATTGAAGAAAATTGTCCAAAATGTATTTATGGTATTTTAACTTCTTTAATATTCAGTATATACTTTCTATAAATTTGGTGTGTTCATTCAATTTTTTGTTTATATCCAGAAAATCATAATTTCTATTTTGATGATGAGATGATCAATATGAATGTTGGAGTTGTAGATGACAAAACAGTTAGAGAATGTGATAATGACATAGTAAGAGAGAATGTGAACATATTGGATGATGAAATCTATGGAGAAAATAGTACAATTGTGCCTAAGGTTGGAATGAAGTTTAAGAACGACAACGAAGTTTTTGTGGAACAATATGAGCGTGTAATAAGGAGAAAAGTGGAAAAGGAGTTTCACATAGATTTTAAGTCATTTTAGCAAATGGTTCCATGTGCAACTAAGTACGAGATGGAGAAGCAATTTCAAGAAATTTACACCATCGCAAAATTTAGAGAGTTTTAAGATGAATTTACTTGGAAAAGTTTATTGTGAGATTATCTTTACTCAAGAGGGTTGTTTGGCAACGTACTACGAGGTACGCGAGGATATCATATTCAATGAAGCATGAAAAAAACAATTTTTACAGTTTCATTGCAAAGAGATATATGTTATATTGTTTGTAGTTGTCACTTATTTATTTGAGTTTAGAGAAATATTATGCAAATATTATGCAAACATGCTATAATAGTTTTGATTCATAATGATATTGCAAAACTTCATGTTGTGTATATATTGAGGAGATGGATGAGAGACGTGAGTCGACCCTATACAAGGGTTAAAAATCAATTACGATGGTTGGATTAGTAATCCTGGGAAATTACATTATGATCGATTGTGTCTTGCATTTGCAAAGATAGCAGACTTGGTAGCAGATGATAAAGAATGAACCCGAGAGATTATGGAATTGATCGAATTTCAATCCTTTGGCTTATCTACATCGAGATCGAGACCAAGTTGTGGTAGTAATCTCCTCTTCCAACAAAGTGTGCAAATAGGCTCGCTTAGTACCGAAGGTGAAAAAAATGCAACAGAGAAAATTTTGAATCCGAAATTCTCGAGAACTAAAGGAGTGCCTAGAAAGCTTCGTAGGAAAGGCCCGTTGGAATTGAGTTCGAAGAAACCTTAGGTAAATCTAATTACATTTAATTTTTCTTGAATGTAGATCTAATTACATTTAATTTAACTTGTTTTATTGTTATCACATGTTCCTTCAAAAGTACATAAATCAAAGAAGCTTGTGCAACCTATTATGGACAAAAATGATGCTTTCATCCAGCCATCACTGGTACCTAACCTTCCTTATTCACAACAAACCTTGTAAGAAATACATTTTGCTATTTGGCTGATTAGACCTAACAATGGCTTAATAGATAGGTAGATTTATACTTATTCTCATTCAAGTTTTCCATATATGAAATAATGTAGTCGTATGTGAGTCTTTGATTGAACCCAGAAGTAATCACCTCATGCAAATTATGTTCAAGACTACCTAACTACTAAGCCATCCTGTTTTCCATTATGTTCAAGTTTTCCATTTGTTCATGTCGTTTTCCTAGTTATTTTGTTCCTTTTATTCATTCTGTAATGCTGAATCTGATGCTGAACTTTAGATAATATAAATGTCTACAAATTTCTTAGTCTTTGACTTTGTTGTTGCTGAACTTTAGACAATATAAATGTCTACAAATGGCAACTTGTTAAAGTGGTAATACATTTTATTTTTTATTTTTAACTAGAATTTCTCAAATGGAAATGTATTACATTCTTATTATGTCTATATGTGGTACATGGTGATCAATTTCAACATAGGAGCCATTTCTATGGAATGAATTTGATGCCTACATTTTGGATGGATCGTAATTTGAGTGTTTATCGACATCTCTTCCAAGACGCACTTCTTGACGTAGCGGATGAGTTTACTAGTGAACCAATGCATAGGCTTAATATGTAATTTTTATGTAGTGAACTGGCTTTAATAGGTGGATGATTACTGGTAAACCATTCAGTTACTTATGAGTTGTACAAAAGTTAATTTCAATTCATTTAATGGTTCATATCCAATGTGTTTTGTTATTTATATTGAAAATGTGGTGCTCATTCCAGAATGGTTTTATTCCAGTAAAGAGTATGTCATATAGCCCTGCTTGAAGCATGGTATATGCATGAACTACAGATTCTTGATCTTAGATACTATGACTTTCAATTATATAAGCATGTTAATTATTTATACCACATCTGAGAGATCAAGCTTGCTCACTTCTATAGTATATACATTGGATTTTCCTTGTATTAAATGAAATTGGAACCAATTAAATACATTGATAGAATGAACCCACAACACTTTCTTATATTGATTAGATGCAACTACAGTAATTCATTAATATAATGGATTTGATAAGATGCTACCTAATACAACTAAATGGAACCAATACATTCATGAATATTTCTAATTCATTTGTGTCTTGTTCTTCCCTTTAACATTTTTCGATATATCCACATCTTCTTGTTAAAAAATCCGAGCAAATATTTTTAATATACACGATAATTCTTTGATTTCATTTTTCGCCGTAGGTCTACCTGAAGCAGCGCCATTTGATTCACCTATATCATAAGCACCACTGTAGTTTTCATCACTCTATTAGAAATATTCACAATTATTACTACAACAAAAGAATAACCTCTCTATGTTCACGCAGACTTCTTCTCGACCTCCATCCATTTCACGAAGCCTTCTCCACAGACGGGACATCGTTATTTTTTTGGGCATGCCGACAAGTAGTGCCCTGACCGTCTACAACTATGACAAATTCATTTATTCTTTTCCATCATTGTAAGAGTCTATGCACCAATTATCAACAATGTAATGTTACAACAACAAATTAAAACCAAAAGAAATTTACAGTCATTTATTGTCGGGACAAATTTCATGAGCTTTAATTCTAAAATACTTACGGGTTAAATTTTCACATATGTTAATTTTTGTTTTTGCCTATTTTCATTTTTATGTACTGATTTGTCGAAAAACATTTATAACAAAATTCTATTACTCAACAACTTGCATTATTTACCAACATATACAAACTCAATATTCAGCTATCACTCGAACAAAAGGACGAACATATATCAAAATCCCTAATTCGCAATCGAGATCGACGATTTGTTGAGAAAAAAATGACAAAAAAAATGATAAAAAAATACATACTTTATCTACAAATACGAACTCCAATATCACCTTTTACTCAAACATAAGCTGAATCTTGTCCTAATTCGAAAATGGTGATTGATGATTTGTTCAGAAGACACGAATAATCTACAGGCTTCCATAATTTAGCAACAAAGCATTACTTACCTGTAAGTCAGAATTTCCGTGTGGCCAAGCTTTTCTCTAGCGACGGGCTCAACCTTTTGTCCGGTGACCACCAACGACGATGGACTCAAATTTTGAATGCAGGCAAATTGGATATGGTGGGACAAATAATGAGATGAATGTGTTTCTTCTTTCCACAGTTTTGAATACACTAAATGCTTGGATTTATTGGGAACAAATTACATGAGCAATTTAGTCATTATACTATTTTGCTACATAGGCAGGTGTAAGTGTAGTGGTAAATGAGAGTTTACAAGTAGCATTTCTCATCTTCTCGGATGCTCCTATCCTATCCATGCACAAAATTTGAAGTCTTGAATACAATGTACATTAATCAATTATTACCTGTCTTTTCTCTTGAGCACGTGTTCAAATTTCTTGATTCGTCCAATTTGTTCGGAGGAAATCACTCTAGAATAAGCTTTTATATTTTTCTTGGCAAAACTAGTGTTGGAAAAAAAAACTCAAGGAGAAAAAATCTAAAGGAAAAATCTAGGAGAAAAAAACTCAATTTTAAATAATGTTTAGGAAAAAAATTTGGAGGAAAATTTAGGTATAGGTTTTTGGATATTTTAGACTATATGCTAAATGAAATAAAGTGTCAAATGCATTATTTTTCATTTTTTGGTTTATATGCCGATACTTTGGACGGTTTATATTGCTTCTAGTTTTTTATTCATGTTAGTAACCACACATCTCCTATCTTATCTTATCTTGAAACATTATCCTCGTTCACATCATATCCTCATATCTGCAAATCCAACCACTATATTTGCCTTCTCATTTATCCAATTTTCAATCTCATCATTCAACATAAATGAAGGTCCTTTCAATGAGATGATTACTCATATGATCATCGATGATGAAGATGAAGAAGATAATCTGGAGTTTCAAATGGTGATGGAGAAATCAAGCTCAATGATTGTTAACACAAATAGAGAAAGTTCAAATACTCGTCAATATAAAAATTGTGGTCAAGAAGCAGGTTATCGTCACCTCGTGAAGGAATATTTCTGTCCACGCCCTATTTATAATCAAGAGAAATTTCGAATGAGCCGTTCCTTGTTTGAACGTATACTCTGTGATGTTGTAAATGCAGAACCATATTTTCCTCAAAAATGTGATGCATATGGTTGTCAAGGATTTTCACCATATCAAAAAATTAATGTGGCATTCAGACAACTTGCATACGGTGAAGTTGTAGATAGGGGAGACGAGTACCTTCGAATGAGTAGGAATATTGTCATTCTTTTTTTGAAGATGTTCTGTGTAATCGTGCGAAATATCTATAGCTCTCATTACCTTCAAGCACTTAATAGGGATAGGCATTAAGAATAGAAGAATTCTCCATCAGCATTTGCAAGTCAGTAATCTGTGCATAAGAGAAGGCCAACCATTATCCTAGAGGCGGTGGCAGCACACGATTCTTGGATCTGGCATGCTTTCTTTGGAATGGCTGGCTCTTACAACGACATCAATGTTCTAGAGGGCATTACCATTGTTCGACCAGCTTGAGCGAGGACAACCTCCTGCTTGTGAATATGTAGTAAATGGTAATTGTTATACGATGGGCTACTACTTCGCCGATGGTATCTATCTGTCGTGGGCCACACAAGTGAAGACAATTTTGAGACTTGGAAGTGCAAGAGCATAGTTATTTACTACCAAGCAAGAGGCATATTGCAAAGATGTTGAATGAGCTTTTGTCTTCAAGCTAGATGGAAAATAATCATGAGGTCTGCCCGACCACATGACATTAGAGACATTAGCAATATCTTGATGCGTGCATCATTCTACACAATATGATTGTGGAAGAGGAAAGAGATGATGATATAGACGATGAATCTTCGGATGAAGAACACATAGACCCGCGGTCATCAATGAGGGTACATGCGAGAATGTATGATGTTAATCCTGATATCGACTTGCAATTCGAACAAGGTGGTACTTTAGTGGCACAACATTTAGCTCGTTATCAAATGGTTCGATCAAATATCGTTCACACCATTCTTCAAGCAGATCTTATTGATTATGTATGGGCCTTGGAAGTTGATGCTCATTAAATGTCTTATTATGGGATTGTATCACCGTTTCGTTGTGATGACTCAATTTTAGATGTAAATAAGACGATTACAAGAATAAAGACCATTTCTCAACTGTCATATGAAAGAGGGAATATGACGCATATGGTCTCTAACTTTTGTCCTCAATGTGAAAATAGTGCCTAACTTATTTTTTGGCACATACATCCTTAACCTATTTATTTTGGTGCACAATTGGTCTTTATTTGAATTAGTTTTAATTAGAACAAATTGCAGTTGAGTTCATAACTTTTGTAAAAGGTGTAGATGAGTTTGGTACCTCTATTTAAAATTATTTAATTAGCATACTAAAAATATCATTATATTCGAGTATTTTAAAATTTTTCTTAAGAGAATAAATATAAATTTATTGTGCTTTAAGTATATGTAATTGCTATTTTTTTAATTCAACATATCATCACATCTCCAGTGTGGTTGTCAGGCCTCCACTAGGAAAGGATGGAGGATTCGGATACACTAATCATATATAAATAACTCATAAAAAATAAATGGGATGTGGGCAAAACCTGACCTCTAATCATAAAAGCTAAAGCAACCAAATAAATAAATAAATAATAAAGAAATGAATAATAAAGCACTACTTCCTAAATAAATAATCCCAAAAATATTCTATAGACTTTTAACTGTAGGGAGCCCATGTCTATCAATCTGAACTAAGCTACGGTAATGTTGCGGTAAGTCCTGAGCGTTGTACTCAAAATAGCAATGACGATCCCATGCCTCTGAAGCAAGTAAGTCAGCCACCTGGTTATCCTCGCGATAAATATGAGAAATAGTATCACGATCGAAGGCAAGGAGATGTCTGATGTGGCAAAGAGTGGCCTGAATAGACCAAAGTCCTCCACCTCTGGTGATGCAATGAATGGCCAAAGTAGATTCGGACTCAATCCATAAATCTGATAGTACAATCCTTTGAGCAAGAATGATATCGTCAATAATAGATCGGAGCTCGGCCTCCAGAATAGGGCACTCGCCATATGAAGAGAAGAAGACGCGAACACACTGACATAATGAATTCCTAATAATCTCTCATCCACTCGCAAATCTATCTTTGACGCATCCATCAGTGTTGACCTTGTAAACCACACTGGTGAAGTACGCCAGTAAACTAAAATAAGAGGATGAATGGATGGAGTAGTAAGAGAGATACCAAATAAATGAGCATTATCCATATCTCCTCACCAATGAATAACTCAAAATAAACGGCCTGTATGTAGTAGGAAGATAGTATGGTACACTTTCCAGATGATCCGTCTCGCCTCTATAGAGATATTTTGGTACTTCGCATCATTCTTCATAGTCCAAATAAACCAGAGAATCAAAAGAAGAATGATCGTGCGAATATGATCCTGCCTGACAAACTGACCCAAAAAATGCCAAGATTGAAAGCGATACTGAAAACCCTCCGTCGGTCGAACAGTTATATGAAAAATGTCACCAAACCTGGTCGACAATACAGTTGTCAATAAATAAATGCTGAATAGACTCAATAGCCGAGCAACACTGACAACAAAAAGCCATATGACTCTCAATCCACCTTTGAATCAAAACATCAACTGGGATAATACTCTGCCATAGTCTCCAACACTAGAAAGAGACAGTCGTCGGGATAATAAAACTCCAAATCATGTTGTATACAACCTGAATAGTATGCTCCGTGCGAACTAGCTGCCATGCAGACTTGGTAGCAAATCTACCATTCAAAGTATCTTTCTACATAATCTGATTGTGTACCTCAGCAGTGATAGGGATGCTCCATATCTGCTCAGCAACAATATATGGTACTAGCTGAAGAAGTCGGTCAATTTTCCATCCAGTATCATCAAATAGATCTCCAACCTAGATAGAAAAATGTGGTAAGTGTGGGTGCTGATTAGCTAATGTAAACTCGCCCATCCAACAGTCGTGCCAAAAGAATATCTGCCCATGTCCTAATTGCCAAGCAATGTGTGTCTCCGCCTGTGGGCCTATATGCTTCAGCCTCTTCCATACAACTGAAGCATAATAAAGAATAGTAGCTAGTAATGGATGGGTATCTTGACAATACTTACTCAATAAAAACTAAGTCCATAATGACCACTGAGATCTAAATAAACACCAGAGCTTTATATAGAATGTATCAACAAGATCTTGCAGTCTCCTAAAGCCCAGTCCACCCTCCTCAGTAAGAATACAAAGGTCTTTCCATCTCTTCCATTGTAATCTCTGTGCTTGGTCTCTAGAGTTCCAAAGGAACTTAGCAAATATGCCCTCTAACTTCTTCAAGATAGCTTTAGGAAGCTTCATAATCTGAAAGAGATAGAAAAGAATAGAGGATAGCACTGATTGAATCAAAGTAATCCATCCCCCAAATGATAGGAGTCTCGAGGCCCAACTAGAAATTATACTCCGGACTTTCTGGACTAAGTCATCATACAAGAAGATCTTCTGGCTCCTTTAAATAAAGGAACACCAAGTTAAGTGAAGGGCTATTGATGATAACAAAACCCTGTCAGGTGCTCCAGCTTGTGTATTTGACTAGCAGAAAATCTCATAGGTAAGACAATTCCACTCTTATCCCTGTTCACCAACTGCCCATAAGCCTCTGCATAGTGCTCAATACACTGTAAAACTCGTCTGATAGACTGTTTCTGGCCATTGACAAAAATAATCATATCATTAGCAAAGGACAAATGAGAGAATAGAGCGTCACCCCATGTCTGTATGCTATCGAAGATATATGCTGATACTACTGAGTCCGTAGTCGTGAAAAATAATCTGCAAGAATAATAAATAGCGATGGAGATATGGGATCACCTTGTCTGAGCCCCCGATATGATGAGAAAAAACTACATGGCCTGCCATTAAGTAGGACCAAGAATCGACACTCTGAAATACACCTCTGTATCCGATCAATCAAAAAGCATCGAACCTAAAACCCTCCAAAATAGATATCAAGAAGTCTCAATCCATGTGGTCATAGGCCTTAGCCATATCAAGCTTGAGGATAACATTACCCCATCCCACTTTTGTATCAAGAGTATGAAGTAACTCCTATGCAAGGAGGACATTATCCCCAATTAATCGTCCCGAGATGAATCCACTCTGAGGAGCTGAGATGATATGAGGTAGTAATGTACTCAGTCGCAAATTCATCAGCTTCGTAATCAACTTATTAAACACTGTACATAAGATGATAGGACGAAACTTGACCACCTAAAGACATTATCCCACTTTGGAAGCTAGACAATAGAAGTAGTTGCAAAACCCCTAGGTAGGTGCCCTCCAGCAAAGAAGTGTAAGACTGCTTGAAACACATCTTCTGATACTATGTTCCAATAGACCTAAAAAAATATGATGAAAACCCATCTCGCCTCGGCGACACTATATGGATCAATACTGAAAATAGCCTATCACACCTCAGTCAAAGTAAGAGTCTGATTAAGCTGTAAAGTATTCTCATTGGACACCAATCTAGGTATAATACCAGGTCGAATAGGGTCGACAGACTGAAGAGGAGCCGACAAAAGTTCTTGGAAGAAAGATATTGCTGAAGGCTGAATAGTCTTAGGAGACTCAAACACCTCATCTAAAGCTAAAGTAATATACCAGATTCTGGTTCGAATACATCATCCCTGAACTATAGAATGGAAGTGTTGGATGTTATGATCACTCTCACAAGTCCAACGTGCTGCTACTTTTTGTTTCCCAAAGGCCACCTCAATAGATTAAGTACGGTTCAAAACTGCTTGAGCCTGATACAAAGTATCACGATGAGAAGGAAAAGGTTCTCTGTTATGGCCTGACTCTGCCTCGTCCATTCTTACACTTTGCATCCCTAACTCTCTGAAAAATATCACCAAATATATGTCGATTCCACCAATGAAGGCCTTGTTTGAGCCTAAAAATCTTCTCCCGGAAGAGTAGTCACTCCCTTAAAATATGTAGAAAATGACCACTTCTGAGATACAAAGCCCAGAAAATCGTGATGCCTAGACCAAACATTGAAGAATAAAAAAGGACGAGGCTCCAAATCATCGTCAGAAGACTATTGAATCAGAAGAGGTGGGTGATTAGAAGTGCTTCAGTTCAGATGATGAACCAAAACTGAGAACAAAATGAGGCAACCAGTGAGTTAATCAAGACTCTATCGAGACGCTTCCAAACCCTTCCATTTGTCCATGTATATTGACTTCCATAATACCCTACATCTGTCAAACCACAATCCATCATTATATCTGTAAAGTTTGAAGCCCCTATCACGAGTATTCCTACCAGTACGCTCACCATTGTGAGTGATCACATTAAAGTCTCTCCTAACTAGCCACGCCCCATCTACAAAAAGAGATATCTGGTGAAGACCCGTTCATAAATCCCTACGTCCAACCGGTGAGCAAAAAGTATAGACCGAAGTAATAAACAACGGTCTGGCTAATCTAGGATCCTCAACTTTAATGTGAAAGAATTGGAGATGATCAACAATCGAAGTAACAATATTCTCCAAATTCTAAAAATACCAAATCTTATCCGACTCATTCTGTAAGTCCACATCAAAAGAGAGAAACCATCGGATAAAATAAAAGTTCTTATTCAAAACAAACGGCTCCAACATCACTAAAAACTACACTTGATGAAGTCGAACTAATTTCTTAAGTCGTCTACGAGTGGCAATATTGCTCACACCTCTCACATTCTAGATGATAATACCCATCAAAAAGACTAGCTACGTGATGAAGTACTTGTCTGACTAAGAGTCACCCATTTGATCGGGCGCGGGATATCAGTAACTTTCAAAATTTTTCTTCATCTGAACTATAGTAAAACCATTGGTCTCATCCCGTTTATCTAAACCAACCAACTCATCAGAAGAATTTCTATGAAAATGCCCGTGCTGATGAACCTCGAGCTAAATAGAACTAGTAGTATCAGAAAGAATCGAAGACTCTACATTCTGATTACTACTGAGGCGTGGACCGACATGTGGATCAATGTCAAAAATTGGCTGCATTGGCTCTGACAAAATAAGAAACTCACGAGGGGCTGACACCATGTGATCTAATAGTGGATCAGAAAAACCAACATCATGAAAGGGCTTTGAAGCCACAATAGTGAGAATAGTAAGAGTAGGCTGAAGAGTGGGTCCCACATGGACCACTGGATGTGGTATAGTAACAACTGAAAAGAACCAACAACTGGGACCCACTGTCTAACAACTTCAACAACAACCTCATTCTCCTTACTCTTCACAGCCCTATCAATAATAGGCACAAGAGCATCAATAGTCTTATTATTCAGAACAACAACATGCTTAGAAACTAGATCAACAACAGGCTTAGGAGTTGGAGTAACAAAAGGCTTAGAAACCTAGGTAACAATAGTATCTATTGGTGTAGTCTCCACCTTACAATGATCAATAGTATGGCCCATGTGACAGCATTTAGCACAAAAATTGGACAACCTCTCATATACAATAGGCTGCCAAAAACTATGGGATTCACCCCTATCAATCCAAATCCTATCTGGAAACTTATGCTCTAGATTTACCTCAACACAAACCCTGGCTTATCTAGGTCTCAACAAATCAGTAGTTGCCTCATCAATCCTCAACGACACTCCAACAATTTTAGATAAAGCAAATAAAAATTCATTTGAACGCAAATGAACAGACAATAAAGGAAAAGATATCTATACAGAGGCAATGGGGGTCTCAGCATCAGGATGAAAATCACATGTCTACTTAAGCACACGCATAGGACAACCTTCAATAAACCAAAGTGGTTTTAAAAACAAACGACTATAATCATCATCATCGTGTGTCAAGTGAATCAATATGTGTTTGTAATCAGTAAATCCAAGTTTAAAATCATCACAAAAGCTAAATTTTTGAAAACTATTGCGTACATCCACCATTTTGAGCTTGTGATGAGAAATTTTGCCAACAAATGTGAATTTGAATGGTTCGGCAAGAAAGCCTCTTCGTCAGAAGAAATAACCAAGGTTGTCTTACCACGATGCAAATAAGGCTCCTTAGCCAAAAATTGATGACAAGAAGAACCTGGATAAGCCTGAAGGACAGAAGCTAATGACTTTCTTACACTCTGTTCATCTAGAAAAATGTTTTGTCTGTCAGCGACGGAAGCAACATAAGTCTTTCTACCCATATTCAATGTAGTCTATGCTTCTTGAGGAAAAACACGTGGGGTTGGAGCAGTCAGAGTTGAAAAATTAGGCAAACAAAAGGGTTGAAAAAACATGGAGTAGCACGCGAGGCATCCTACACGCCCCAGCAGCTACCAGCGTTGGCAGCGCATGTGCGTGCGCACTATGTGATTTCTGACCACCTAGGTTGGGCGCTGGAACCAGGTTGGTCTCTGAAAGTGGGTTGGCAGGGGCATGGGTTGACCCGCACGCAAAGAACAACAATGGATCAACGTCCGCCCTCTCTAGGGCTAAATTAGAGATGCCAATAACGTCGCCCAGGAGTGGCGTACCGGCTGGTGATGCGCCGGTGACCGCGTGGCTGATGGACGAAATAGTGGCGGCACTAGGAGCTAACTCTAAGACCACCGCAGGCTGGATGCTTTTGGACGGCGTGGGGCCTATTTGTGGAGGTGCGAGGCCGACTGTTGGTTGGTGGTTGGTCAGTGGGATATGGCCGACCACATTGAGGTCCGAGTCCGGCAGTTTGGGGCTTGGGTGAAGGCCATGTGTGGTTGTGAGGTGTAAATCGCCCATTCTTGAAGTGAAAGGGCTATCTTGCTGGATGCAATTCGTATGTAAGAGTTAATTTGCATTTGACTTGGTATACATAAGATAAAAATGTATATGTAATTGCTACGTGATGTAAAAATCTTGAATGAAAATTAAGCTACATCAATAAATAAAAATGACGTAAATAATTTATGATATTCAATCAATCTTATTATGTTTTTAGTTAACATAAAAATACTAGATTAATTTGAGTTATAAAAAAAAAAAAAATTCAATAAATGTTGTGCTAGATTAGTTTAGGTAGTTTTCTGAAAATATATTGAATATAATTGCTCAAAAATTATTAGAAGAAATTGGGTTCATGGATTCATGGATTCATGTCTGGTTGAATAAGAATAATATGGATACGAAAATGGTAGGATGTCTGGTTGAATAAGAATAATATGGAAACGAAAACGGTAGGTTGAGCTGCTGTCGAACGGTAGCTTCAAGCTGCCATTAGATGCTTTGATCGTCGAACAATAGTGTTGGTTGTCGAAATTTTGGGAAAAAAACAAACAACAGTTGAATCTATAAAAAAAATTTATTATTGTTGACCGAAAGTCAACAGTCGATCATTATTTACGTATATTATCAATTTGATCAATAAAGTTTTAATTCAAAACCAAAAAAGAATTCATTAGTTTCTTTTAACTTGTTATAAAAATAAAGACATCGAACTCATTTACACCTTTTGCAAATATTATGAATTTAATTGGAATTTTCTTTATTAAAACTAAGGGCATATTGGTTTTTTTCATCAAATAAAATCAATTGAACACTAAAACACATAGATTAAAAACATTTGTGCTAAAAAACAAAAGTTAAAGACCATTGAGGACAAAAGTAAGGAAACATATACGCTATATTCCCTATGAAAAAGTCATTACTAATTGTATCTCCATTTTGAATCCACGTCCTTAGCAGCCCATATATTCCCAATTAGGTTATTTCACTAAACTAGTCTTTAGCTGAAGTAGTTTTTTTAGGCCGTTTTTGTTCGCAATGAGGGTCATCCCACAAGGATACTCGCTCATATACCAACTATAACAATCACATTTGATAGGCGAAGACATTTAAATGAATACCAGGGATAGGAGATGAGCCTTGTTTAAATGAATAAATGTAACAATCTCTAAAAACTAAAATTTTTAGATAAGATATATAGTTAACTTAGTATATATCTAAAAAGACATGCGTTCAAGTCTCGTTGTCACCAATTTATTAAAAAAATGGTCATATGCTTGGCATTTGATGGAAAAGTGAACCCGAACTCTACGTGAGAGGGTGCGTTGAAGACACAATTTAAATAAACAAACATGGTCATCCCAACAGCTTAAATATTTAGACAAGAAGTCATCAAGTTACAAAGCTATAATTGACCCAACTCAACCGAGTCAAATTAATGAAGTATCTTTGAAAGAAACGAACCAACCACAACTAGGATGCACAAAAACTTCTAAAACGCTATTTCAGTTTTAGACACGTTTCAAAAACTAAAACTTTTCGAAAACTCTCCAAAATGTTTCGAAACTCAAAAAAGTTTCCTTTTTTTTCTTCTATTTTTTATTGAAATTCAAAAACTTTATGAAAACTTTGGATGATAATATTTAGAAACTTTAACTAAAAAGGCATAATTACTGGCCGTGACTTAAAAATAATTGTGGGCTTGAGTTTAAAAGCTAGATTTTAACTTGAGTTTATAAAATTTTTTTGCCATCCATCTACTATTATGTTAGATTCCAATTCCCTTTCCAAACAATCAATTGAAGATATTATATTTTACTTCCATTAGAGCATCTTCAACCATGATCTTCAAAATGGTGCAACTTTTACACCAAAATAGTACAATTTTTACACTATATTTTTTACTATCTCCAACCATGATTTTCAAAAATTGCACCAAATAAATAGTACTTATTTTGTTTCCTTATTTTTTAATTTTCAACAAATTATTGATTTCAAAAATTATTTACTTTATTCCATCACAAACAATTAAATAATTTATTATTACTAAAAATTATAAAATAATAATTTTAATTTAATTACCTATTAGTTAGCATTTATCACAACAAAATTAAAAAAGCATTACAATTAATATGACAATTAACAAAATACAACATTTAACATTCCACTAAAATAAAATAAAACATGAAAATAAAATATATTATTTTTTCAACTTTCTCGGAATTAGTATATTCATCCACAAATGATCAATCAACGTATTTCAAGCGCAATGTGCTTCTTTATTCTTGATTTATCAAATCAAGTATTGTTATAAAATCTCAAAAAATTTACAATTGGCGCATTGACATCTACATCCTCAATTATCATATGACATTATTAACAAAATACAACATTTAACATTCCACTAAAATAAAATAAAACATGAAAACAAACCTTGGCGAGAAACAACGAACATAATGTCAATATATTATTTTTTCAACTAATTCTTATTTCATTGCAAAGTATTTTTTTACCACGTGGATCCCAATAGTTTGTAACGAGTATGATCATCAATCGACAAAATGATCAATCAGACATACATTGTTATCGAATGTGACCCAATAGCTTCTTTATTCTGATTTGTCGATGTCGACCAAAAATTCTTGAAATCAAGTATTGTTATCCTGCAACCATCTCAACCTCGGAACCCATTTTACAATTGGCAATCTCGCTCATCCTCAATTATCATGTTGTGCATAATATGCACCAAGTCATTAT
The DNA here is from genome assembly GCA_023638005.1 of Forsythia suspensa. Lineage (NCBI taxonomy): Eukaryota > Viridiplantae > Streptophyta > Magnoliopsida > Lamiales > Oleaceae > Forsythia > Forsythia suspensa. Next base: position 29,908,240 of record CM042666.1, on the reverse strand, counting down.
ATCATACAACACACGTTTTCCCAAAAGCAGGCGGTCTCTACATCCAAATGCTCGTTCTCACGTCTTTTCTACAACTTTCTTATTTCATTGCAAAGTATTTTTTTTTTTTTACCACGTGGATCATGAATAGTTTGTACGAGAGTAGACCATTTTGGGTATATACCGGTCGCCTAAATAATAACCCGTATTATACTCTTGTCCTTGTAATACATAATTAGCGTGAGGGCCAATACCTTGAGCGTTGGCGAACAAATGGGATACCTCTAACTCATTGATGTCATTGTTTGACACAGCAAACCAAAATATGCATGCCATATCCAAAGATCGTAGTCACCATGACCAAGATAATTGTTGGGTGTCCACTTAGACCAGATATTGTCCCCATGACTCGTTGGATAATTTTTCACTTCCAATACATACAATCTAGACTACCCAACATTCTTGGAAAACCCCGTTGGTTTCCATATATAGTAGCCTGACAATGTCATTAGCATTTGGTGATCTCAAATAATGATCTGCAAATACCTCTACAATGGCACGACAAAATCTCTTCAAACTCTCAATTGTTTGTGATTTCCTATTTTAATGTACTCATCAAGAGCATCCGCCGCTACACCATATGCCAACATCCCGAACACATTTGTTATCTTTTGAAAAGCAAACAATCCTAGTTTACCTACCCCATCTCTTTTTGCTTGAAGTATTTGTCATGACCTTCAACGGCCCGAACTATAATGTAGGAATAGAGATCATGAGATTCAAATTGTCGTCGAAACATTGATTCATTATAACGTGGGTTGTCGGCAAAATAATCGTATTGTATCGGCATTTTCTCGATCGCGATTGATCACCGCATTGAAATTGGATTTGTTGTTGATCGAGATAATGAGCGATGAGAATGTTGTTGTTGGTCATTGAAATCGCTTCTTGTTCATTAATCGGCTTTTCGTAAGCCATATTTCGTCCCTAATTATTACTATCGGACGATAAAGATGAAATAATACTTGATGAATAAGAGGGACCATCGAGATTGGGATTCATTGTTTTGACTGAAGTGTGATTTAACAAATTACCCGATAGTTGTTGAGTTAGATTTATCAAAATCTTATCATATATAATGTAATCAATGTCAACCGTTGGATGGATTTCATATAATCTATGCCGTTCATTTAGATATACCCTATTTCTTTTTCAAAATCTTATCATTGATAACGTAATCAATCTCAACCGTTGGATGGATTTCATATAATCAATGCCATTTGTTTAGATATATCCTATCTCTTTATCAAAATCTTATCATATATGACTTTGGATGGATTTCATATAATCTATGCCGCTCGCTTTTAGATATACCCTATCTCTTTATCAAAATCTTATCATTGACATATAATCAATGCCGTTTGTTTAGATATACCCTATCTCTTTATCAAAATCTTATCATATATGACGCAATCAATGTCAACCGTTGGATAGATTTCATATAATCTATGCTGTTCGTTTAGATATACCCTATCTCTTTATCAAAATCTTATCATTGATGACGTAATCAATCTCAACCGTTGAATGGATTTCATATAATCAATGCCGTTTGTTTAAATATACCCTATCTCTTTATCAAAATCTTATCATATATGACATAGTCAATGTCAACCGTTGGATGGATTTCATATAATCTATGCCGCTCGCTTTGAGAACAACATCGACAACTCTCTCGAAAGGTCGACAAAGGAAAACGACGATAAACAACAAAATTATCATATCCAAATGTGAGCTCAAATTGAAGCAAAAAAAGTGGTCATGGCAAAAATAAAAAGTGGTACGTGTCGGAAAAAAAGTAATTGTTTGAATGATGTTGCGAGATCTTGAATCGTGCAAAAAGATCTAAAGAGCTTTCTCAAAGTATTTCAAGTCCGTTTGGTCAATATTTTGATGATTTTAGAGGATCCGGAAATGATCTATCGGATTATTAAATTATCTCTATTATTTCATGTTGTATTTTACGTTTTTAATGTTGTTGTTGTCGTAATAATTTATATCTTTTCACATTTTTATCTTTTTAAAATTAATGAGTAATTTTATTTTAACGTTTAATCAAATTTTATTTTTTATTAACAAGAAAAAAAATAAAAATAAACCATAAAATAATAAAAGATTATGGAAAGGGATATAAATGGAAAACAAATTTCCAAGAATAAAACAAAGGACAAAATGGAATAAATATGTTAGATTCCAATTTTTCAAACGCTCAACTCAAAATGGAGTAGAAGATTGATTATATTTCACTGGCCATTAGAACTCAAAGTTGGGACCAGCAATCCAAGAACCATTAATTTATTTGAGAACTTGAGATTTATTTTTTATTTTTTTTATTTTTTTGTTGGAATATAATGTTATAGATATTGATAACGATTATGCATTTGAAGGAAATTCATTCGAGAACTTCTGAATTTGTTTGATTTAATCATTATGAATTATTTATTTGAGATAACATTGTGCATTTCTTGAAACTTTAGTTAGGTCAGATTGATTGTAGTATTTTAATTATTTAATTAAATATTAAATAAAATTTTATATAACATTTCAAAAATAATATTTTTAAATATTATATTATATTGTATTGTGTTTTGTTTTGTTTTTCATTTTCTTAAACGTGAAGAGATTGTCCGATCATCCTCCCACCGCTGGGAAGATCATCCCTAAAAGGAAAACGTCTTGCAAAATAAATTTATTCTTCGTTCAGAGAGTCTAATTTTGGAGGCATTTGTAGTTTGTTTGGTGGACATGGGGAACCAACAATGAGAATCTCCCGTGTGAATATTTATAATTTTACATAAAATAAAAGAGCCTTAAAATCATTACCCTATCTTTCCCTTTCCCCATGCCCGCATGCCCTATCTTAAAATCATTAAAATTTCCCAAAAAGCGCTCCGCATGTGCATACCTATACCATCTTTCACTTCCCCGTAAAAGGCGTCACCATGGTTTCCAATCCTATACCCTATCTTTCACTTTCCGCCACGATAGACCCGGTGGAGATCAAGAATTACAGAGATATCTATGGGGACCATGCTACCGCCTCCTCCTTACATTCTTCTTTTACATCCTCACACGTGTCAAATACTAGTTGGTTCAAATCATTATTTAAAGGCCAAATAAATAAAGTGACCCTTTTAATTGACACATGTGAGTTAAGTTTTGAGTGTGTAATTTTTTCAATTCTTGGACCTTTGTACTTCTAATTTTTTTCTGCTTACCTTAGATTCGTTTGTGGATTTTTGTGTTGAAGTTTTTGGAGTTATTAAATTTAAGCTACGATATCGAAGTTTTTAGTAGTAAGAATTTGAGTTTTCACCGATTTGTTCAAAAATTCATATATTATCGGCTTAATTTGGACTTTTGCAGTGTGATTGTAGATTATTTGGTCCAATATTTTGTCCCTGACCTTCGTTTTTCAGTTTACAGGTATGTTTGTGTTTTTTGTTCTGGATTTTGTTGAAGTTAGTATATTTAGATTATGATATTAAATTTATTAGTCATTTTTATGGTTGTGTTTATGTTTTTATTCTAATTTCTTTTATAGGTCAATTTCATATTCTAATAAATTTGTGAATGTGTTTGTTTCTTTGTGTGAAGTTTGTGATTTTACATTTTTATTGTGTGATTTTTGTGTTTATTATGTTGTTAGGTTTTTTCTTTGTTTAGACATGGACGAAATCTATTTTTATTGTGCTGTTTGTGTGTGGAGATTCTTTTTTATTTTTTTTATTTTTTTTATTTTATGTTTGAGGCTTTACAATTTTTTCTGCGATTTTTGGTTTATGCGCTGTTTGGCTTTTTCCTTGTTTAGATATAGAAGATATCTGGGTTTATGGTGTTGTTTGTGGATAAATCTGTTTTATTTTTTTATGTTTGAGGCTTTACAATTTTTTCTACGATTTTTTAGGTTTATTGCGCTGTTTGGCTTTTTCCTTGTTTTATGGCTTTACAGTTTTTTGTGTTGTTATTTTGTTTATTATGATATAGATGGAGTATGATTTTTTGGTGCTTTTAGTAGATAAATTTGTGTATATTGTGTAATTCGATTTCTTTGGTATTATGTGGTTTTGATGTTTTTGAGGAATATGTTTGTTTCATCAAGATTTTAGGTCGGGTTGGTACTCTTTACCATCCTAAAATCACTGCTTATTCATTTGATTATTTTCTGTTTGAATAAATTATTTAACAAAAGTGATTTGTTTTTCCAGGAAGAGTCAAAGGAAGAGAGTGACAAAGCATATTGATAATTGTTTTAAAAATATTTTTATAAGGAGAAATAATCATCATGAAATTGCTACAACAATTTAGTACAACAAAGAATATTCTGTATTGCCCAATATGTTAGAGAAATTGTGTGACATGGATCATAAATTTCAAATGATTGAGATCAACGGATCTGTATAAGTATCTATGCAATTAGTACTTATTTTCTGAAGCTAATGCATCCAAGGTGGTTATGTTTTAGCACTCCTAGAGCACATTAGATGCCACAGCTCTGGTCCAAAATTTGATATGTGCTTCCATGTCTTCGTTTGATCTCTTCCCAACCCATTGGAAAAAAAATTGACGTTTTGGCATTAATGTTTCACCTGAGTTGTTCCTATTTTATATGTCCTCCAATTTATAAGATTCTTGTGATGTTGAAGGGCCAATGGATTCCGGAGCAGTCAATGGAATTGCTACAGATCCCTCCATTTCTCCGACAATTAGATGCGTTTAGATGTGAGGTTTCAACCCTTCCAATTCAATGTTAAGGTTCATTTAGGCTTTATTTGCTGGAGTTTGTTGATAATTAGCAAGTATTCCTTTTAACTATAGGTGCTGCAAACTGGTAGATGTGACTCAATTTTGATTTGATCCAAGCAAATGTAAGTGCCAAACGTCTCTGTTTATTCATGTTCCAAGGCTTGTTAGAAACTTTTTTTAATCCTTGTGTTAACATACTCTATATTTCTAATTTGCTAATAACATTGTTAGTTTAATGGCCCTTGTAATTATAAAGTTTTTTGTTGTTTGGTCCATAGCTTTTTAAACATTTATTTAGTGCTATTAATACTACAAAGTCCATTACTTTGAGTTCCAAAAATAAGATCATTATGAAATGTATGTACTGCTGCTTTCAAATTTGTTGCATTTGATATATAGTTTATTGATTTCATTATTTTCCTTACAGTGTGTTCATTGCGCCTTCATTTCTTGAGGCACTTGGGGATTTGGAAAGTCGAAAATCTTTAAGTCAAGTTGCTTTCCAAGTTATTAAGACGCTTACCTTGGATGGAATGGATGAATGATTGAACATTAAGAAGGAAAGATGTCATCATTAAAAGAGTGAGAGTATTGATTTAGACGAGACCATTGCTTTTAGTTAAAAGAAACCCCACTAGATGTGTAAAACTAATACATGCTAGAGTGGTAGGCTTCAACTATGATTCTTGAAGAGTCAGTTGGGTCTAAAACTGCAATTTGAGCACTTCAAAGGTCAGATAGAAAATCTGTGACATTGGTTATTAAATGGATTAAAGAATGATATGATGATGAGTTTGGAAAGTAAAAGTGAAGGTTGTACGAAAAATAGACACACGAAGATTTAGGGGGGGAATTTTAGTTTAAGCATTTGAGCTAAATAAATTTGTATTCTTGTCATTATCATTGCATTTTCACCACCTCCACTAGCCCCCTCTTCCTCCCAACAACCATCTCCAATGGCCACAACTTTAAAATGGTTCTACTACCATCTTCAACATATATCCTTATTACTTATTTCTTCCCATCAAAAACAACAATTCCATATCAGCTCATGAGACTGAAAATTGTTAGCTTCCAAGTTCCAATGAGAGCTAATTCCTTTTGGGTACAAAGTGAATTCACTAAGTCATCATAAAAATAAGGAAAATTGTTCCAACACTATATTTTTAATTAATTTTATTTGTTCACTTACAATCATGTGATCATATATGTGAGGCTGCTTGGTTACGGAGATTGAAGATGGTAGGTAGTGATTTCTTCTTTACTTTTTCCTTATTGTTTTCTTCCAAAGGTGGTTGGTTATTGGTGTTTCATGTCGTCATGGGTTTTTATAAAAGTAAATAACTTATTTCTTTTCTCTTGTCTGTTTCTCATTTTTAATTGATATGTATGTCCGTATTACTTTGTACATATGTCCATGTATTGAACCACTTGTTTATTTATCAATGTTGTTGGAACACAAGAACTCGACAAATGAGCATCCTATTTATTTCAAAAGAGAGATTCAAAACCCCCATTACAATTTACAGTGAATTTAATAAAAAATGGTAAATTCTTTTGTTATTTAAAGGGCAACAAACTTTCTGCAGCAGTTGAAATTGTGTGAAATATATTTCTTTGGAAGCTTACACATATGCACAACATTGATATGGTTAAGGTTAATTTCCAAAATTATAAGTAAATATTCCAGTTTAATGACAACCCATTTGTCTTATGAAGGGTTTTACGTTGTCTACATATGAGAATTGAGTATAATGTAATATTTGGAAGCATTCCTATAATATTGGTAGTTTACAACATTGATGTGAATTATATTATTTTTTCAAATTTATGAGTAAAAAAATATCTTTCTTTAATGAAAACTCATTTTCAATTTGAAGGGTTTATGACCCGATCTAGGTAAGAATTAAGTAGAATAATATTTAAGTAGAATAATATTGGTAGACGCAACTTGCTTGTGAATATGCAGGTACAATTATTACCATCGTTACTTGCTTTGATGTGCTTCTAGAGCTTCACTTTCTTTGGCTTAAATTTGTGATTATACACTTTTGTGTGCGATTTTTAGAATTAAGATTAATCCCATAATTGTGTGTTGTTGTATTTATTATTTTCAAAATCAAAATAGAAAGTTGAGGAAATAACATTGTTGCACTTCTCATGATTGTTCATTCAAACTAAGTTATGAATATTCTAAGTTTTCTACCCAAAAAGCACCGATGATAGAGCCGGACATTAGAATTAAAAATGTTGTCATTAATTTGAATGGATTTTTTGTAAAATAGAACATAAAAGGTTTTTGAATTGACATAAAAATAAGATGAAGGAAGATAATTGGCATATTCAAAGCTATATGGAAAAGCTTTTGGTTAATTTGAAGACATGTAAGTTCTAATTTTGGTTTTTAGTTGTTTTGGAACTTGAATTTTGGAAGAATTGTAGTTTTATTGTTGATTAGACTGTGAATTATGCAATTTTTAATTATTTTGAAAAGTTTAGTTTTTTAATGTTCTTTACTTTTACATGCTTATTTGTTTGAATTTTTTGTTATATTGTTTTGAAAAGACATGTGAGTTGTTACTTTATTTTTTTAGTTATTTAAGAGTTTGACTTTTGGAAAAATTGTAGTTTTATAGTCTATTAGATTGTTAAATTTGTAATCTTTTAAAAAATCTGGAGAATATTTCAAATTTTGTTTTATTATTTTCTTTTTCAGTGAGGTTTTTGTGTTTGTTGAAGACGTTATAGTTTTATTCAATAATTTGAAATTTAGAAATTTTAATTTTGTTTGGTGATAATTTGATAATATTGTCACTTTGAGATACCAAATTTTGAAGAGGCATGAGGCACTCCATTGTCAATAAATTTGAGATTTATAGTAAGTGATTGTAAATCTAATTTTTTTAAATATAACAAGGGTGTGATCTATTTTAACTCAAAATTAATAAATATTATGTTTTGTACAAACACCCTACCTAGGTAAACCAATTCAATTAATATTATTACAAGCACAATTTTATCTCCAACACGTACAACGCACGAGACTACACTAATAATAAATACAAGTTCCCAAATTTGGAGCTAAGTTATTGCCCGTGGATGATGGGAAAGTTATGTAGACATTTTTAATGGGATGGCAACAAGGCAATCCTCATCATCTCTTGTTTTGTTGGAGTTTTTTTGAAAATTAAGCAACAGGCAAGGCGAGAATAAAATATTTTCATTTATCGTCACATTTATCTATCTATTTTTTTTTAATTTAAAAAAAAAAAATACATACTACATATTGAAGGTTAAAAGACCTATGTTTCATAAACATTTGCTCTCAGTGTGAAAATAATCTTAAGCATTTATTTTTTAGTACAGAAGTTTCTAACATATGTATTTTAGTGCATAATTGGTTCTTATTTGATCAAAAAGACAAATATGCCCTTAATTTCAATTAAAAAAATTACAATTAGATTTTTCACCTTTGCAAAAGGTGCAAATACGTCCTGTAATTTATTAAATGATATTTAATTTAGCATATTAAATATATCATTACAATCAATTAAATTTTTCATAAGAGAAAACTGTAAAATTATTGTGCTTTAAGTATATGCAATTGCCACGTGATTTGAAAAACTTGAATAAAAATTAAGTTAAATAAATAACAAAATGGCATAAACAATTTTATGACATTGAATCGATCTTATTATATATATATATATATATTTGTAACATAAAAATACTAATAAAAATTAATTTACACATAATATATTCTTTATTTTTAAACGATAATAAAACGATAAGTTAAAATATGAAGAATACAGTTGGAGCTCTAATATTTATAGTTAATAAATGAATAGTTCAATTAAATAAAAGTATTTGAACATCAAGTTTGTGACAAAGTTGTTTTTTCTTTTTATGTTGTAACGATAAAATAAAAGTTTAAATTTTAAATAATATAATTGCTTAATAATAATAAAAAATTATTTAATGTTATGAAACTAGAAAAGTAGAGAGAAAATGAGAAGAGATTAGAGAAAGTCAAAACTCAAGTATTCATTTACTATAACAATGACCCTTATTTATAGGGTTCCAAAGGAGTTACAACCCCGATTAGAATACACTTCTTACGGAGTAAGTAGATAACTACATGTACATCTAGATACAACTAAGGGTGTGTTTGATTCAAACATTTTCCATGGAAAATGTCACTTCCATGAAAAATCTTGTCAAATCTAACACTTTTAATTTCCCACTTTGTTGTTTGATTGGCACATGGAAAAGCAAATACATTTTCTAGGTACAAGCATTTAAAGCATGTATTTGCCTTTTTCTTGGAAAAATTTTCTTGCCTAGATAGTGGAATTTATTTTCCCACTTCCATGGAAAATATTTTCATTTTCCACTCTTTTTCCATGCTACCAATCAAACACACCCTAATAGTCATTCATCATTATTTATAATTTTACAACACTCCCTTTGAATGACTTATTACACAATAACCGGTTCGTTATTTGGCAAAATCCAATAGGACAAAAATACCAATAGAAAGAAAAAATTATCAAAATTGGAGTACTCAAATCTTTGCCTCATTAAAACCTTGTCGGGAAAATCCATTGGGACAAAACCTAAGCGAATGAAAAAGAGTACAAGCACTTCAACCGATTTCAATCAATATCGAGCTATTTATATCTTGTCGTCCAATGTCTTCAATGTCACCATCTTGTTAATCGACATGTTATAGCCTCCAAGAATAATATTATCTTCATACACTATCTCTGATTGACTGTAATCAACATGATGGTTTGATACAATTATATTTAAAATAGATCTTGTAGTTGTTCCCCTCAGGGGTCTCATATACAATTTATAATACACGGGAGTATAACCATAGGGTTATGATGATGGTAAAATATTTTGTAGGTTATGGACATCCATAACTATAATATTTATACCACTTTCAATTGTATATTATTTACAGAAAGAATATGTCTCATTAAAACCTTACTAGAAAAAATTCGATGGGCAAAAATTCTAGTGAAGAAAAAAGAGTACATGATTCTTTAGTACGCCATTAAAGTTGTCTCATTAAAAACATTGCCAATAAAATCCAATGGGACAAAACCTTGGCCAAGGAAAAGAGTACAACGCGTATTTACTCCCTCTCATCATAATATCACTTTAGGTCTGTACTTTAATCGATTAAGTTCTCGAAAAGTTGAACTATATGCTTCAGGCATACTAAATCCTCCAGAGATTTATATACATTGTTTTATTAATCATACCAGATGAGATGGTTATAACAATATTCATTATATGCATATATGTCATTCATTGACAGACTAACAAGATATCAACTTATGATTTCTTTACATAAGCCTTTGCGAAATTCATAATGTTAAAAGTCGTTCATTAAATGTTACGACTTAATTTTCTCATTTCCTTTTCGCATAAATATACACATTTAGGTGCTCCGACTATAGGTCCGAAAACTTCAAGTTTCTCTAGTCAGTTCAATTTACTTGGATTGCATCCTTTTATTTGGCCAATTTATTTTTTGACAGATTTCTTTCATATCCTTGCTACCTTTCATAATATGAAGTACTTCTTTATATACAAAAGTGTTGTTAACAACATTTATTTTTGAATCCACTTCTTTCTCATAACGACATACCTTAACGAGATATTTTCGTTTTATTATTTCAGCTAGCCAAACCTCTTACGGAGTTTTATAATTAGTTATGTATATATACTCTCCAAGAGTATAAACCTCATCAATAGGATGATCATCTTTATAATTGACTCTATTTTTAATTTGAGAATTTTTTAGAATCAAATGTCAGCACGCTTCAGACGTGTCATTAATTTACTAGATATAATATTAATGGATTGTGTTGACCTCCAAAAATGGCTGCCAACAGAATCCCCACGCTACCTCTGGCCACGTGTACTTTCCTCTTACTAGGACTGCCACGTGGTTTATTCAACCACGTGGTTTATTCAACCACGTAGATAATCTCCCGTTCGGATGGAAGGAAAATAAAAGGTCAAGGACACACTTAAAGCAAAGGTGATAGCCTAAGGGCCTCTAACTAACAAATTCCCAGGCGATTATGGCACTTAAGAATAGTTAGAATGGATGACTTAATATATATCTTGTGAGATTAATATTTTCAACATCCCTTTCTTGTGGAAGCAAGCTTGGTATTTATAGGCAAATTCAACAATGATAATCCCCTTCGATCTTGCGACACGTGGTTCCATCCGAGGATTCTTGAGTCATATCTTAGGTGTCACATCAACGGCATTAATGAGAAAGTCGCTTTCGGCCGCAAACTAATAAGCTATGATTGTGATGTCCGCATTGGCGAAGCGATCCCATCGGTCTTTTCAAGATTGATTTGAAAGTTTGGCAGAGAGGCTTTCTAAGCACGCAACTAGGGTTGGTCACTCGATCTACTCGGTACCCTAAGACTCGGGAATTTACCTCCTTGCCTGGCCGCCTCGGAGAAAGGTTAGTATCGACTGGACCACCTCGGAGAAGGTTAGGGTCGGCCCAAAATGCCTCGGCAAATGCTTGTGTGGCGCTTAGACCGCTTGCTGGTAGGATTGGTGCGTAACAATAGTCCCCAAGTTCGAATCTCATCATTCATGTGGGATCTTTGGACTTGAATGTTTTTAAAGTTTGAGGTAGGGATTTAAGTCCCACAAGGCCCGGACGTTCATTTATGTGGGTGGCGGGCCTTGATCATCATTGTTGGTTTTAGAGGCGGAATGGCCGAGTCCCAAGATGGGAGAGGCTTAATGGTGAGGCCCAAGATAGGAGAGGCTTAATGGGAGAGGCGGAATGGCCGAGTCCCAAGTTGGGAGAGGCGGATGGCCGAGTCCCAAGTTGGGAGAGGCGATTAGCCGAGGCCCAAGTTGGGAGAGGCGGAATGGCCGAGTCCCAAGTTGGGAGAGGCGGACTGGCCGAGTCCCAAGTTGGGAGAGGCGGATTGGCCGAGACCCAAGTTGGGAGAGGCAGAATGGCCGAGGCCCTGGATTGGCCGAGTCCCAAGTTGGGGGATGCGGAATGGCCGAGTCCCAAGATGGGAGAGGCTTAATGGCCGAGACCGGATTGGTCGAGTCCCAAGTTGGGGAGGCCAAGAGGCTCTTCGCAGGGCAATTAATGGTTCAATCTACGGGTCATAGGTTGATTGGGTAACCCGCCGTATGTCTCTTTGGGTATGGTGAAAAAAGCGGCCACGGGTAATGATGGCGTTTAATTATGGGGGCTTTGGTGGTATCGAAAGCACGCGTGGTTGCTTGTGTCTTTTGGATTCAAGGCGAGATGGCCCGATGCCATCGGACGGTGCGGATGGCTTTCTGGTTGATCCAACGGTGTGATATCATCCCTATTTGCCTATAAATAAGTGAGGGGGTTCATAATTTGGCCTTACGCTATTTGAGAGATTTACAGTGTGTTTTTCTAGACTTCAGGCGAAATTTCCCGGCGTTTGTTTCCATCTCCGTTTCCGGCGAAGATTTAGTTTTAGGTAAACCCTTTATCTAGAGTCCCTTTACTTACTAAATTTCTTTTAATTTTGACAATGTCCGCGGAGTTTGGTGAAAACGAGGCTTCCGGTCGGGTTGAGGACGAGGGGTCCCGACCCGTCTCACCCGAATGGGTCGAGGTCTTCGCCTCTTTGAGGCGTGTGTGGATCGACAGGCGAGGTGATGAATGTATCCTCACTATCTAGGGTAGTGGAGGGAACAAACCCGTTTGCGGCCGACCCAATCAGATGGACTGCGATGGATGTTCCTTCGATCATGGTGGAAGGGGACTTGGTGTCGTTGAGGGAGCAGTATAGGGTACCTGGGGACATTGAACTTATACTTTCGGAGGCAAATGAACGAGCCTGCGTTAGAGGAGGGGTTGCACTGCCTTGCACCTCAATGCTTTCGTGGGTGGCTTGTGACTTCCTCTGCATCTCTTCTTCTGACGGATTCTACGGGCTTATGGGTTGGCTCCCACCCAGGTGGCTCCGAACAGGTGGAGTCAGATGGCGGGGAGCATGTACCTATGGTTTAGGCACTCGTTTGGGGTTGGAGATGCCTCTTCACGTGTTCCAAACCCTATACCAGCCACGAAAACTACCGAGGAAGAAGGACAAAGAGGAGGAGTTGGGTTGGTACTACTTTTGCCCATGGGGAGCACACAAGCCCCTTGTGACGGACTGTCCCTCATCCATAAAACAGTGGAAAGAGTCCTGGTTCTGGGTGATGGGTAATTGGCAGAGGGTAACGGACGACCCAGAGCCAGACTTGGATGTATCCAGTTTTCTGAATAGCCAATGAGTGAGGGCAGCGCGGACGTGATTGTCTTCTTCAAGCGGGTGAACATATTCTAACTTGTTCTTGTTTTTCTTTTTGAGTCTTGCCCGGCATGTGAGTTGTCCCAGGGCGTGGTTGACGTGCTTGATCCATTTATCGATCACCTCAGCCGAATAGGAGATACGGGTTTCTTTTAAACCGACAGCGGTGTCTAGCGAGTTGGGTCTAATGGCCTCCAAAGGTAATGTTCCGATTATACTGTTTGATTCGAGCCTTGTTTATAATTGCGGTGACACTAGAATCTCCTTGCTTTTGCAAACTGATTTAGAACAACGCGCCCGAGGCCAACCTTGGCCCGCTTATCGAAGCAAAAGCCGAGGGCTCACGGTTCACCTGGATCTAAAGAGGAGGCCGTGAGGAAAGAAGGTCATAGATGACCTAAGTCGAGAGGAAATAAGGGAGAAACTGAGGCCTCGAAGGTTATGGAGGTCGATGACGTGAGTGTCCCGAGGGGTGAAGAGCCTTTACTCGAAAGCGGAAACCTAAAGCCGCTTTCGTCCGAACCCCACAAAGGCAAGAGGAAGGCATGGAGGTAGATGAAGATGTGGTTTGCCTCGCCCAACGGGTCAGCCGCACTCTGGCGGTGAACACACCGGAGAGGTGGTCTGGAGGGGCCTCCGGCCCCCAGTGATGTGGGGGGGCGGTGGAGGGGGGTCCTATGACTCCAAAAAGAAGCTGAAGGAGTTGATTGGCGGCTCCGGGGCGAGGATCTCCGAAGATCATCTTCGGAATTTGCCCTTTTATCCTTCCTTGGGCGCTCGGTCGTGTGAAGAGATACTTCACCCCAAGTGGGAAGAGTTTTCTTCGCATGGGGATCTGGAGGACGTCTTGGAGGCCAGCCTGGCTTCGGCTATCAGGGCCTCGACTATGCAGATGAAGGTGCTCGGTGAGTTTCGGACGCGCGTGCAGGAGCAAAAGAAACTTAATGCCGAGGCCTCAAAAAATGATAAGGAGCACAAGCAGGCTCTGGAAGGTCTGCAGGCTGCATTGGATAGCGCTCGTGTGGCCTATGAGCAGCTGGAGGCTGACCTGAAGGAGTCTGACTCCAATGTTCACGAATACGAAGAAATTGGACAATGCCAACGCGGCCCAGAGGGTGACTGCCGAGGCCCTGGAGGCTGCCAATAAAGAGAAAAGGCAGCTTTTGGATGAGGCCCAGTCCCGCGAGGCAGAGTTGCAGAATCTGAGGGGGACTTTGGACTCCTCTGAGTCGGAGGTGGCATTGCTGTCTGCTGAGAAGAAGGAGCTAGAGGCGAGGTTGGAGAGTGCGAAGGCGGATTTTGTGGCCAATTTTCACAATACTGAAGCCTATACCAACTTTTCGGATTACTTCGCTAGGGTTGGTCAACAGGAGGTTTTGGCCGTGCTTCGAAACGACTACCCAAGCCTCAGCCTCGAGGCCTTAGAAGCTAGGTTCCCTCCGCCTGATGTAGAGGGCGAGGAGGATGGATAGGTTCTGTTGTACAAGTTTCTTTTGTAATTTCCTCCTTATGAAATGAAGTATTATTTTTCTTATGGACCTCGTTTTCAGTTTTTGTCTTATTATCATTTGTTCTTGTATGACAAACATCTTGTTTTGAGTTTGCTTTCCGACGCCGCGAGTTAGGGTCATCGAACAAATAAGATCAAATATGACTAATCGTATCGTAATTGCCAAACAGAATTAAATTAACAACTCGGCCTAATAACGACCCTTTTAACTATTGATAATACCGGCGTAAGTGCTCGGCATTCCAGGGATGAAGTTGCAATTTGGCGTTCATGTCTTCGATGCGATATGTTCCGGGGCGTGTTTCGCTAACGACTTTGTATGGTCCTTCCCAGTTGGGCCCGAGTGTTCCGACGCCGTGTTCCTTGGAGGATAGGAATACTCTCCTTAGGACGAGGTCTCCAACGAGAAAAGCCCTCTTTTTCACCTTCTTGTTGAAGTATCTGGACATCTTTCTCGATAAGGCGCTAATCTCACACGGAATCGTCTCTTCTTTCACCTAGTAGGTCTAGACCCGTCCTCATCGGATCGTCGTTAATCGATCACCGAATAATAATCAACAGGGCGAGGGAATACCAATTTTCACTGGGCTCACAGCCTCGGCGCCATACGCCATGGAGAACGGGGTCTCCCTGGTCGGAGTTTTCGTGGTGGTTCGGATAGCCCATAGGACTTGAGGAAGCTCATCGACCCACGCCCCTTTTGATCCTTCAAGTTTTCGTTTAAGCGTGTATTTGATGGTTTTGTTGACTGCCTCAACCTGACCATTGGCCTGAGGATGATGAGGGCTAGAAAAGTGCTTGGCGATTCCCAGCTCCTCGCATAGGTTCTTGACCTTTCTGTTGTCGAATTGTTTTCCATTATCCGATACCAGAGAGTGTGGAATTCCGAACCTGCATATGGTATTCTTCCATATGAATTTGGAGGTGTTAGCCTCGGTGATCTTCGCCATTGGCTCTGCTTCTACCCATTTCGTGAAGTAGTCGATGGCGACTAAGGCGTGGCAGGCATTACCCCTACCCCTCGGCATAGGCCCTATGAAGTCTATCCACCACTTGGCGAATGGCCATGGGTCGGTCATTCTGATAAGCTCCTCGTGGGGCGACGCTGCGGGTGGTGGTGTTACCGACATTTATCACATTTCCTCGCGTGATTCAATGAATCTTTCTTTAGCGAGGGCCAGAAGTATCCCTGTTTGAGGATTTTTTGTGCCAAGGCTAAGCCTCCGGTGTGGTTGCCGCAGACTCCCTAGTGGACTTCCCGGAGGATGTAATCGGCTTCGTTCATTCCAACACACCCGAGAAGCGGCGGGGGTAGCCTCGTTTATACGATGCGACGTCATCGATAAGGCGAAGTGGGCGCTCTTCTCCTCGGCCTTCTTGCCTCTTCTCTATCCGGTGGAGAGTGTTTGGTCTTTTAAAAGGTGAGGATGGGATCCATCCAGTGGCGGTTTCCTCGACCCACATTACTTGAATTACCGCTTCTATGGAGGGTCGGCTAAGGTGTTCAATGGGAACCATTTTAAGAAGTTACGAGTCCTTACTACTCGCTAATTTGGAGAGAGCATCCGTTGGCGTTATCGACCCTCGGCTTTGAACCAGTTCAATTTCTCGAAGCTAGGGATGAGATTTCTTACCGCTTTTAGGTATGAAGCCATATTTCTTTCCACAAGCGGTGAAATTTCCCTTTACTTGGCTTACTACTAACCGGGAGTCACTCATTGCAGAGCCTCTCTCGAATCTTCATTTCTTTGGCTAGGCGCATGCTGTGATGAGTGCCTCGTATTCCGCGACATTGTTTGAGGCTTTGAAGTCGAACCGGATTGCACAGTTCACCTATGACCTTCAGGGCTCGCAAGGACTACCCCGGCACCTGACCCCACATCTCCCGATGAACCGTCCACGAAGAGATACCAAGTGGGTGGCTCTGCGGGGTCCATCGGAGTATCTATTACGGGTATGTTGGCAAATTCTGCCACGAAATCTGCTAAGGCTTGCCCTTTGATGGACAGCCAGGGTTTGAATGTAATGTTGAACTGGCTTAATTCGACTGCCCATTTTAGTAGCCTTCCTGAGGCGTCGGGTTTCTGCATCACCTGTCTCAGAGGAAAGTTGGTCAAGACAAAAATGCTATGGGCCAAGAAGTATGGCCTCAACTTTCGAGAAGCGGTGATGAGTGATAATGCCAGCTTCTCCATGTCTGGGTAACGTGTTTCCGCCCCTATCAGAGCCTTGCTTACATAGTAGACCAGCAGTTGATGTCCCTCTTCCCTGATTAAGACCGAGCTTACCGATTCGGTGGAGACGGCGAGATAGAGCAGTAGTGCCTCTCCTAGCTTGGGTTTCGATAGCAGAGGAGCCTTGCCAAGGTGTTCCTTCAAGGCTTGGAATGCATCTTCGCATTCTTCGGTCCACTCGAACTGGTTACCTCCTTTTAGGATTTTGAAGAAGGGGAAGCACTTATCTGTAGCCTTTGAGACAAATCGGCCGAGGGCTGCCATTCTTCCCATGAGGCATTGCACATCCTTGGGCTTCTTTGGTGATTTCATTTCCACTAGCGATTTGACTTTTTCGGGGTTGGCTTCGATACCTCCGGTTTTACCATGTAGCCCAGGAATTTTCCCGAGGCAACTCCGAAGGCGCACTTCTGAGGGTTGAGCCTCATCTTGTAAGCTCTGAGTATTCCAAAAGTCTTTTCCAGTGCCGATGTGATCTTCTGGCTCTCAAGCTTTGACAAGCATGTCATCCACGTGAACTTCCATGGTCGAATCGAGTTGATCGGCAAACATCTTATTGACGAGCCTTTGGTAGGTCGCCCCGGCGTTTTTCAAGCCAAATGGCATGACCTTGTAACAATAGATCCCTTTGTGCATTACGAACGATGTGTGCTCCTCATCAAAGTGTACATCGAATTTGGTTGTATCCCGAGTAGGCGTCCATGAAACTCAAGAGTTCATGTCCCGCCGTGGCGTCGACCATCTGGTCAATCCGAGGTAGTGGAAAACTGTCTTTGGGACAGGCTTGGTTGAGGTTGGAGAAATCTATGCATGTTCTCATTTTTCCATTCGGCTTCTTGACCAACACCGGGTTGGATACCCACTTCGGATATCCGCTTCTCGTATAAAATTGCTTTGGATGAGTAAGTTTACTTCCTCTTTTAAGGTATCGTACTTTTCAAAGATTTCAATGGCCTCCTTTTACGCTGTGTGAGGGAATCTTGGGGTCGATATTGAGGTGATGGCAACTTATCTTCGCGTCGATCCCAACCATATCTTCGTGTTTCCACGCAAAAGATATCCAGATTTTTTTGAAGGAAACTTTTCAGGGCTTCCTTGGGCTCTTCAAGGAGATCTTTCCCTATCTGAAGCTTTTTTGTCGGGTCGTTGCCCACTGCCTAAAAATGTTCTAATTTCCCGCTGGAAGAGGCTTGGGAATCGGCTCCCGTTATTCTCGGATCGATGTCATCGGGGGTCGCTGCTTCCTCCATCGTGATATCCCCCAGCTCTTCTATCATTGTTTCTGCCATCTCTTCGTCCAGCAGAGTCATGTTAACCTCTTTCTTCTCTGCTTTCCTTAAAGCGTTACGATAACATTTCCTAGCTTCAGGTTGATTGCCTCGCAATGTTGCTATTCCTCCTCGGTGGAGAATTTCATGCAGAGGTGGTGGATGGAAGTTACTTGCTAAAGTTCTTTTAGGGCGGTCGGCCCAGAGACCCGTGATATCCGACCTTACATCAACCACTAGAACTCCATGAAAACATGGGATGCGAGGGGCTTCTCCCATGCTAACGGAGGCGTACTATCCCTTTCGGGGTCATGCAATCCCCGGTGAACCCGTAGAGGGGCTCAGTCGATGGTTCCAGCGGCACATCCACGTTCATTTGCTCATAGGTGCTTAAGAAGATGACATTAACGGAGCTGCCGTTGTCAACTAGCATTCTTCCCAGTCCATTCCGAGCCACCACTGCTCTTACAACCAAGGCGTCGCAGTGGGGGTAATGTACGCCCTTCATGTCTTCTTCCGTGAAGGTGATAGGGTCGGCCCTTTGTGATCCTGAGGGCCTGCTATTGATAAGCCAGTTAGTCATCTGGATCCCTTCGGCCTCTTTGGCATAGCTCTTCTGGGCATTCCGTGTTTGTCCACCAATATACGGTCCTCCGTGGATGGTGTCAATCTCTCGAATCGGAGCCTTTTCTGGCCCCTTGATCAATCGGGGCTCGGGGTTGCACTCCATCCGAGGTTGTCTGGCTGGGCTTCTTGAATTACGCCTCGATCGGCGCTTTCATGACACGGAGGCCTCCTATCCCATTCTTTGGGAGCGCCTATCTTGAAAATTGGTTCCACGTCCTCTCGTCGGGGCTGATCT
This sequence comes from Forsythia suspensa, assembly GCA_023638005.1. Lineage (NCBI taxonomy): Eukaryota > Viridiplantae > Streptophyta > Magnoliopsida > Lamiales > Oleaceae > Forsythia > Forsythia suspensa. The sequence continues at coordinate 29,889,242 of CM042666.1, read as the reverse complement.
CCTCGTCAGGTGTTAGTTCCGCGCACTGGCCCCGGATTGGTCGTTCTCCGATTGGCAAGTTCTTCCACCTTTCGACACTCGTCCGTGCTATGTCCATAGCTTGGGTGAACGCAGCAGATGCTTTGGCCGAGTTCCCGAGAAGGAGGAATTATCGAGGAGTCTTGGTTCCACCTCATAGTAGGTGGAAGGGGCATGCGATAGTTGTATAGTCCGACCATGCGGGACCGGCAGCGAGGGAGCCGTGTAAGGGGCGCAGCCCTCTTGTGCAGAGGCCACATAACTCATCCCGACATTAAGGTCGGATGGGTAGTTTCTCCATCGGGGATTGTGCTGGGGAGCAGCTCTGTTGGGATTTTGGATATACCCGACTCTCGACGTCGGGTTGGCTCCCAACCCGCCTCGATTCCTGTGGAGGATCATATTCTCATTAGTTATCTCCTCAGTGATCATTTCCACCAACTGGTCAAAGGTGCCCGGGTTCTTGTTGCGTACATCCCTCCAGAACGGATGGTTCATGTCTAGTCCTGCCTTTAGGGCGGACAAGGCCTCGGCGTCGGTTATTCTTTCACAGAACAACATCTCTTCATTAAAGCGGCCTAGGTAACTTTGCAGCGGCTCGCTTGGGGCCTGTCTCACGTCGTGGAGGCGTTGGACCGGGGCTGATGCAGGCTTTTGAGATGAGAAGTAATTTATGAATGTCTTTTTCAGCTCTGGCCAGCTGGAAATGCTTCCTGCGACTAGCTTGTTATACCACCGCTTCGCTCCCCCCGACAAGGTCAGGTGAAAGGCCCTGCATTTCAAGGCCGGAGTGGCTCTCTCAGCTCATCTCCGCTTTGTATGTGTTCACGTGATCCAATGGATCACCCCTGCCTGTGTAAGGGGTAATCTTGGGTACGCGAAACTCATGGGGGATGGACGCGTTCCTGATTCCGGCTGAAAAGGGGAGGTTCTCGTCATCGTCGTCCACCTCGAATGATCTAGTTGGCCTCGGATATTCTGCTCCGGTGTCCACTTCTGGAGGTAATGGGGCGAGGAATTGGGCTTGCTGTCCGCCTCCAAAGTTCTGATGTTGGGGCTGTGGTTGCATGGTTGGCCGGGGTGCGTATGGTTGGTAATCCGACTCTCCCCTAGCCTCAGCTTCCCTCGCCCTCCTTTCTCGCCTATTTCTAGGGGGACTTTGGGTGGTTCCTTCCTTTGCGGGTTCTCTTGTGGCCACCTCCTGCTCCCCTGTTCGCCTAGCCTTTCAAATACACTGGCGGACATCGTGGTGGGGCCTTCTTTCTGATGCGGCGGCTTTGTCCCCACCCTCGTTGGTTCTGGCATGGGAGGCCTCTCCCCCGGCTTCTTGGTCCGGGGTGCCCGCTATTAACTTCCCCGATCTTCCTCGGATCGTCTGGTCGACTCTTGTGGATGGTTCTCACCCCTTGCATGCATCATTTGGATATACCCTTGCATTTGTGCATGGTGTTTGTGCCACCACCGCCTCACCGGGCGGCCATCGTTCTCATTTCTCGTTCAAGGTTTGTGGAAGGCCTCCTTCCTCGCCTCCTCCCGGGCTTCTCCAACCCCGACCCCTCGTGCAGTCATGGGGCCTGGTTCTTCTGGGTTCTCCTCTTCGTTGCTTCCACTCATATTGTGGGTTGGGCGATCCCTTGCTCGAGAGAGATTTCTTTGCTCAAGAAAAAAGAAGCTTTTTGTCACGCTTCCCACAGACGGCGCCAATCTGTTGACCTCCAAAAATGGCTGCCAACAGGATCCCCACGCTACCTCTGCCCACGTGTACTTTCCTCTTACTAGGACTGTCACGTGGTTTATTCAACCACGTAGATAATCCCCCGTCCGGATGGAAGGAAAATAAAAGGTCAAGGACACAATTAAAGCAAAGGTGATAGCCTAAGGGCCTCTAACTAACAAATTCCCAGGCGATTATGGCACTCAAGAATAGTTAGAATGGAGGACTTAATATATATCTTGTGAGAGTAATATTTTCAACATCCCTTTCTTGTGGAAGCAAGCTTGGTATTTATAGGAAAATTCAACAATGATAATCCCCTTCGATGCGCGACACATGGTTCCATCTGAGGGATTCTTGAGTCATATCTTAGGTGTCACATCAACGACATTAATGAGAAAGTCGCTTTCGGTACATAAACTAAGAGGCTATGACTGTGACAGGCCGCATTGGCAGGCAGTCCCATCGGTCTTTTCAAGATTGATTTGAAAGTTTGGCATAGAGGCTTTCTAAGCACGCAACTAGGGTTGGTCACTCGATCACTCGGTACCCCAAGACTAAATTTACCTCCTCGCCACGGCCGCCTCGGAGAAAGGTTAGGGTCGGACCGGACCGCCTCGGAGAAGGTTAGGGTCGGCCCAAAATGCCTCGACAAATGCTTGTGTGGCGCTTACGACTGCCATGTAGGATTGGTGCGTAACAGATTGTCCTTCAAGGACGTTAATATAAATTGGAGCATTTAGAGCTGGTATATGAGATTTGATTTAATCTCTTTGGTTAGTAAATGCATCTGTCAATTGTATAACTTACAAATGAGTTATTTATCGAACTTATGGTTCATATTGTCTTGTGCAAGGATCTAGAAAATATAATATACTGCATTTTCATGTATTCTTTCCAGCTACTCAATTTCTCCCATAATGTTGAGAAAAATGTCTTATCAAAATGACATTCAAAATAAAGATTTATAAAATATCACTCGTTAGGACTTAAGATATTTTATAATGTTCCATACTAAACATGTATTCTCAACATTTTTCAAAGCCCATCTCGATGGCACTATAGTGGACCGATTGTACATATATTGCATACCAAAAATCATTAGATGGATAATATTAGGCGCTGACCATAAGCCAACTATAGCGGGGGTAACTTTGATGTTGGCATGATGCGTATAAGTATTTTAACATATAAAATAGCATTCCCTAGACAAAAATGGGAAGCGCATTGTTCTCAATAGTAATAGTTTAGAATTTAATTGGAGGTGTTGAAAAACAATATTGCTAAACCATTTAACATCATCTCAACTAATATTTATTAAAAGTTTGAGATTTAGACTCACTAGTATTGACAAGACACAACACCGTCTTGATTATATAATCTGAAAATTATGCTCACAATTTAAAATTTGAGCAAGTAATCTCGCAAACTTCAAGTTGCGAATAATAACATCATACAATCATCTAGTAGATGTATATATCATATACAAATAATATATAGATGGTCAACATGGAAAGTGATGGGGCCCCATAAATCACCTTAAATAATTTTCAAAAATGCAGGGAATTCAGTCCCGATTTTACTTAGTGAAGGTCTACTAGTTTATATACAATGAGAACAAGCATCACATGAGAATTCATTATATTGAAAAATCTTTTGGTTTTCAATAGATATTCTCATTAATAATTCACATCATATTGATCCGAGATGGTCTAACCGGTAATGCCAATCAATAAAATTTTTAGGACATTGAACTTCTAGTTCAATATAATACTTCTTCAAGTGTATCAACACTCTAATATTACACAACATTAATAATCTGAAATTATAAAGTTGTGCTTCTTCAAGAGCAACAACACAATATTCTTTTTTTTTAAATATTTTCTATACTTTCTGTTTTCTTCAGAAACAATAATATCATTTTCTTTTAAAATATTGATATTCATAATATTATACTTCTTCAGGAGTATTAATACAATATTTATATAAAACAATATATCTTATAAAATTACGTTCTTCGAGAGCAAGTAATATTCGACTGAAATATTAATATAATGTTGTGCTACTTCATGAGCAACAACATATTATTATTTAAAGATTTACTCATCATGAACAAAATCATACTAGAAGTTAGATCTTTTACAATTATACTTTTCGAGAGCAAGTACTATACCAGAATATTAATATAATGTTGTGCTTTTTCAGGAGCAACAACAAATAATTTTAAATATATTAAACTTTATAAAAATTTGCTCTACAAGAACAATAGCTTAATATTAGATCTTATGAATTATGCTCTTATATTCTACCAGAATATTAAAGTAACGTTGTACTTCTTCAAGAGCAACAATAAATTATTTTGAAAAATTGAACTGTATAGAAATTTACTCTTCAGGAGTGATATCATAATATTCTTATAAAATATTAGATTTATAAAATTACGCTTTTCTAGAGCAATAACTTAATAATAAATCTAACAAATTACGTGTGTATTTTATTGAAATATTAATATAATATAAAGTTGTACTTCTTCTGGAAGACCAACGAAATATTATTCTGGAATATTAATTTGCATAAATTGATAAACACAATATTATTTTAAATATTGATATGTTATTATTAACAATATTCAAGAAATATTTGTCTATCATTTATCAATACGTAAAAATGTATAATCAAATACGATAGTAAAGAGAATACTAACTTTTGTGCGATGAAAATGGGATCTTGATTCTAACCGTTGGATTTGAATATCAATAAGTTTTGAAATTTTGTCCAAATTTCAAAACAATCGGACCATGGATCGCTAAGATATCAACGTTTGATCATAACTGCACATGCTGCTCAAATTCTTCCACAAATTCAAAATTCATACTGTTCACACAGAGATTTCTCACTAATGAACCGCTTTGATCTAGATCTCTACCGTTAGATTTTAAGAACAATGAGTTTTAAAGTTACTATTCAAATTTCACAATGATTGGAACATGGAGTATTGAGATAATAAAATTTTATCACAGCCTACAATCATCAGGATTCGTGAATTTTCTAAACTATTGCACTCGATTTTCTCTCTATTTTGGGTGAGTTTGTTCGTACGATAACGTGTTATGAAACTAGAAAAGTAGAGAGAAGAGGAGAAGAGATTAGAGAGAGTCAAAACTCAAGTATTCATTTACTATAACAATTAACCTTATTTATAGGGTTTCAAAGAGAAGTTACAACCCGATTAGAATACACTCTTCTAGAGTAAGTAGATAACTACATAGACATCTAGATACAACTAAATAGTCATTCATCATTATCTATAATTTTACAATATTTAACATGTTTGTTAACAATTATGAGCTTAAATTTTAGTTATTTTATAATAGTTCGTAAAATATAGAAAACAATTTAGTATATTATCAATTTGGTCAACAAAATGTTAATTAAAAAAAAAAATTGTTAGTTTTCTTTATTTTTTATAAAAAAATAAAAAGTATTAGACTGATTTGCACTTTTTTTAAATATTAGAAATCCAATTGTAATTTTATCTAATTAAAACTAATGGTATACTTATCATTTTTATCAAACAGGGACCAAATACGCACCAAAATACATAAATTAAGAATTTATGTGACAAAAAACAAATGTTATGAACCATTCTCATACTAAAAACAAATATTAGAGACTATTTCAGCCAATTTCCCTAAAGATAACTTTACAATTACAGCAATGGATCACTGCAACATTTTGCACCTCTCACCACTCTCCATCTCTATACAATGGAGTATACAAGTATTTATAGACATACAAGATTACAAGTCAAATGGATGGCTGAGATCAGTTTGATCCAAGGGTAAGATTCGAATTTGCTGCAACCTCCACTATCTCTTGCAATGATTACATCCCCACTATCTCAAAACCATGTCAATCAGAGCCCGCGCCACCCTTTATTGGTTTGCTGCCTTGGAAGATTCCAGAAACCAGTCAAGTGGCTTGCCCACATTTTTGCCTTCTTCACTAACCGAAAGTTGTTCCGTCTCTGCGCTAATTTTCAGTCTCGGCCTAGACAAAGTTAGACGGGACGAAGTCTCTTCCCCACGTAATTAGGCGACGCTCTGGTCGCCGAGAATTGCCGAAGCTTGTCCTCAAATTGCCACAAGTCTTCCTGATTCTCCCAAGTTGCATCCAATTTTGACAGTCCCTTCTATTTGATTAAGTATTATTGGATGCAAGATGGTTCTCCACATCTTCTAACAAATTGCTAGTTCTTAAAGTTGGACAGCAAAAATTGAAAATAAAAAAGTTTTTTTGTGATATTTTAATCTTGTGTGGTGCATAAAGGTCCTTTTATCATGACCAAATGAAACAAGATGTGGTAATTCAAAAACACAGTGTTCATGGCATCTTATCAATATTTTGTTGTTGGGATGGCATTTTGTTGATGATTTGCTATGAACAGCGATCCGTTTGTAGGAAATTTTTACATTTAGGGGCGTGAAACACAAACAAATTGCTAGTTATTAAGATCTAATTGTGTTCGTGACATCCTTTCACTCTGTACCAAGAGTTACCGCTCAATCCATCAAAACAGTATTAATATTAGATCTCACCCAAATCACATCTATCTATATACGATCCTGAGCAGAGATTGGTTTCAAACCCCAATTCAATTCGTTTTTCCTATAAAATTTGGTAATTATATGCTGCGAATTGTATTAGTTTGTGGGAAAAGAGGGAAGAAAATAATAATAAAAATAAAAGAAGCAAGACAGAAACATTGTAGAATATTATCAATCTAGAGGAACCATATGACACTATAGACATTGACTAGAATTGAATCACTGATCACCTAAATGCACACAATAAGTGATTTAGAGTGCACTTGTTGATATTAATCGATGCGACACGCGAACTATACATCACTTTCAACTGCCCATTATAATATATAATTAGGGTTTCGAATTTCAATTAGTAGATAAGTCACTCATTGACCAAATCTTTGCTATGACTCGATATACATTACAAATCACTACTACATCCATGATCACGAGCTACAAATCACCGTTTGTTACTATTACCACCACCACTATAAAAGATTAGTTAAACAAAGTAGATGATCAGATAAATCAATACAAATATGTTTGAATATTTTTTTTAAAAATCGTGACTTTTTAAACTAGTCTTTTTTACAAACAAAAAGTGCTCTATTAGCTCATTGTCAATGTACTAATGACTTTCTAGAGCTTACAAATACCATGAATTGTTTTGTATTTAGTGATCATATTGTTGTTAGGATCCGATCCGATCTTATCCGACCCGTTAGATAAATCCGTTTGATAGATTTATAAATTAGTTTATTTGACTAAAATGATTTATTTGACCAAAAATAATTTATTTGATAAAAAAAATTTGTCTTGGTAGCGGTCATATTTGACCATTCTTAGTCAAATAAATTATTTTGATCAAATAAACTAATTTATAATTTCTATCAAACGGGCACTTAGTTTATTTGTCAAATTTTCAGAATTTTCTGGTGTTCAAATTGAAAAGCCCAAGACCAACCCGCCCCGAATAGGTATTATTTATCAAGGAGACAGGCAGACAGCTAGCTTACTTGCATGGCAAGTCTTGACTCTTGACTTACGCGGCTCCGATTTAGATCTAGCCATGCACTCCGCCACGTGAGTCGTGACAGAAGTTCGGAAAGTTCCTGGATGGAGGCTACCGCCAAGCCACCGCTGGGAGTTGGCGTTTGAGTTGCCACGCGCCTCATCCACATTCTATTGCACATTTATTGAGAAGCCATTAATTACTTGTTTGATAACTTGGACGGTGGAGGCTGGGGTGGGGCTTCCTATTTTATTATTTTATTATTTTTTCTGGTTTTTCATTCTTGTTCTGTTTTGTTTTTATTTTTATTTTATTACAAAATAATGTATAATGTCTATTTAACAAATATTTGACATTTTGGCTCTTTGAGAGATAGGTACAAAATTGAAAGGGTGTCGAGTTAGTTGTTACAATTGAGCTGGAAGAGACCAACTTATTGTATGTAGTACAATTGGTTGATTTTTCTATTAATGTATTGAATTAGATAAAAATATATTAATAAATATTATGTGATAAATCTGTCATTTGTATTGCTTAGGCCATGTTCAGTACAGATTTTCCTCCAAAAAATCCATTTTCTTGCCTACAATATTTGACTTTTCAACCCTTTTTACACTATAAAAAAATTTGAAAAGTCAAAAAGTAACTAAAAAATCAATTTTTTTTCCCAAAAAATCTCTACCGAACAAGCCCTTAATCTAGTATAATCTAATAGATCAAAAATATCATAACATGTCACATTACTTTAATTCTTAATTAGCTTTACAATTTTTTTTTTTTTTTTACGAGCGATCTTCAACTTACTATTCAAGTAGTTCCAAACTTTTGAAAATGAGTAAATTGATTCTTAGCGTTCATTATAGTTGTACAATCAATTATTCATTCAAATTTTTGTTAAATTGTCACAAAGCTCTTGAAAAATATGTCTTAAAGTTTTGAGTATCAACTCAAGTTGAGAAACGTACTTAACTTCATTAAATTGGACATCTTACGTTTCAATTCTTTAATTTTTAAACAATTTGTATCATCGAGGATTAATGTATTAGTTATAATAAAAGATTGAAAAACCAACTTGCTAATTAGACAATAGAAGAGAGATCAATCGTGCATTTTTCGCTTAACTTTAATTCTCTACAAAATTAACCAAAAATAGCTTAATGATAACGGGAAATTGTAGTTGCGTTCCCCAATCTTTAGAGTCTTGAAATTTTTATCATCAATCTTTTTTCTTGACACAAATATCCCCAATGTTTTATTTATTAGCGGTCAACGTCCTTGTTAAACAAATGAGTCTAAAGTGGGCATTAAATTTGCATAAAAAGACGTATTAATCATTCACATTAAACCGGAAAATTTGCAGCGCTACCCTCAACTTTTGGTGTCTTGACACTTTTATCTTCAATTATCCTTTTTTTTTGCATGCTTATCCTCAACGTTTTGTTTATTTGCGACTTTCATTATAATATGTCTAAAATTTGTTAAGTTGATAGAAAAAGATATATTTGTCATATTAATTAAATAAGCAAAATAATTAATATACAAAAAGAAAAAAAAAAGTCAAATACATTTTTACTTCATCTTCTTCAACCAAACATTTCCCAACCCAACCAAACAAAACACTAACCCACGAGCTGTGGCCGCTGCCAAAATCCGCAATTTGTGGGAGTATGTGGTCATTACTTTGGGTTGGTGTACGGATGTTTATCTAAAAAAAGGGTAATTATATTCACACAATACTTTTTATTTTTTACACCATATTTTAATTACGTTTAACATCCTTAATCTTTTAACATTATAGCACTTATGTCTAGTGATGGCAATGGGGCGGATCGGCCTGATCCAAATCCGCCCCGCAATAATTGTAGGAGATCCAAATCCGCCCCGCGATCCGCCATTTTTCGGGGCGGATCGGGTACGGATCGGGGCGGATTGGATCCCTGATCCGTATTTCGATCCGTTTTTTTTTTTTTTTTTTTTTTTTTTTTTTTTTTTCAGGCCGTCCGCTCGTGATTCTTGTATTCATTCCATCTCTTTGTTTCCAATGATAAGCAAAAGTATAATTATACAATTTTCCATGCTTTCATATGAGTAATTTGTATTATGATCACCCTCCTTAAGCCAATGCCAATCCACTGAATGCCTCAATCTCCAATTCCAAACCTCTCTAATTAACTAATATCATCCATGGAGGCTGAAGCTCGCTGAATCCGGGGAATTATACATCATTTTTCAATTACTCACTTTGATATATAAATTTAAGCAAATGGTACAGGAAAAAGGAAGCAATATAGATAATGACATCTGTATTGTTCATTTACAGGACTTGTATTACATTCTAATACTTATCCTTTTCGCTTGGCATCAAAGCAATCTCAAGATCCAGCACAGTTTACCTCAAATTAAACAAGAACACAATAAAAATATAAAGACCACGGTCGTCGGTCTGGAAGCAGCGATGAAGCAGGGTCTGCCGGGCCCGGTCTGAAAGCTCACGGTAATGGATTGCCGGATTGGAACTCTGGGTCTGGAAATGGAAGCTCACCGCTCACGGACTCACGCCTCCGGCCTCACGGACTGTCGGTGTCGGACTGAAGAGAGAGACTTAAGAGAGGAGAGAGAGATTCAGATTTCATTCACAGATTCACTCATTTCAATTTTCAGATTTCATTTTCATTAGTTTAGGAATTTTAAAATTGCATTTTCAGTCCTAGTCCCAATTTTTTGATCTTTTTACAATTGAATCCTTTTTTTTTTAATTCGGCGGAGGCGGATCGGGCGCAGACCCGATCCGCCCGCCCGAGATCCGTCATGGATCACGGATATCCGCCCGAATCCGCCCACCGATCCACGGATCGGTATTTTTCGCCCATTCGGCCGGGTATTCATCGGGTTCGGGCGGATCGGGTATTTTTGCCATCACTACTTATGTCTCCAACTTTTTTTATCACATTTTAATCTTCAACTTTTCATTAATTAGCACATATTGTGTTTGATAACGGTATCCATAAAAAAATTGTTTAGAATTCGTAAAAAAACTTATATGTCATCGTATATTTTAAAAAAATAATAGAAACAAAAGTACGATAAAATATATATTTTTTATTTCAAAGCACGTAAATAAAATATCTCAATAGAAACCATCATCAACGATGAAATATGCTAATTAATTAAAGTTGAAGATAAGAATTCGATGACAAAAAATTAAGAACATAATTGCAATAATGAACAAAAGTTGAAGATCTTAAGTACAATTAAAATATGGTACACTTATAACAAATTGTAGTGTGAATATAACCACTCCTTCAAAAGATAGAAGTAAGAATATATACAACTTTTTTTCCTCTTTTGTTATGTATTAAATTTTTTTAACTTATTTAATTGAGAGAGCAAATATGTCTTTTCTATCAACTTAACAAATTATTAAACATATTATGTCTGTAGAGACGAAATTCACAAATAAACAAAACTTTTAGGATAAGCATGCCAAGAAAAAAAATAGAGATAAAAGTGTCTAGACCCAAAGGTCGAGGACAACAATTGCAATTTTTTCTATTTAACGCGAATGGTAAATATGTCGTTTTATGCAAAATTTAACATCTATTTTGGACGGATGTTGGTCACCAATAAACACAACATTGGGAATATTGATGTTAGAAATAAATAAAAATAAGCATAACAAGACTCCAAAGATTGAGAATTGTGATTGTAATTTGGGTTCTTTATATATATACACTACTTGTAAATATAAATTTAAAAAATACTAGGGTAAATTTATAATTATGATATTATTAGATTATAAATCAAAATTTAGAATATTACTAGACTTTTAATGAGATCAATTTCAATAGAATTAATACCAAAACGACAAAGATAAGAGCCTTCAATCAACGCCCTATTTTAAGTTGAGTTAATGATCATCCATTATATCTTATCAACGAAGAAGATGGGAAATTCAAATTTCAAACTCAATTTCCATAAAAAAATAAAAAAAAAATTGAATGCAGAAAAATAGATTTTCGTAACAATGTAACTAAACGAATTTAACACGTTAACATTATACAAAAAGTTAACGTAAGACGTGAACAATTGAGGATAACATTATAACTAGGGGAATCATGTAACAATGTAACTAAACGATATTAATATACTACAATGTGATAATATGTTCACGTGATAAGGGCAACATACTTAATGTTATCATACAAATCGTTTCACATGTAACTAAAAATTTTCACTAATGTGTATGGGTTCCAAAAAGGAAAAAAATATTAACATAATTAAAAATTAAAAATTGTTTCATTTGAACTCAAAATCCATGACAATGAATGCACTTACTATGCAGAATTGAGTTTGAAATTGATAGTATTGTCATCAAAAATTGTTGAAGATAATTGATAATAGGAGAAACATGGAGGACGGTTTCATTCTTCCTATAAGAATTGATCAGAAATGTGAAACGATTATCTTCATTCAATGCATAATAATAAAGACAAATTAAGAATTGACTTTGATCACTGCTTAAATCTAGTAATGATATGACTTAATTCCTAAAAATATGCTTAAGTGTCTAATAAATGATAATGATACTAATCACAATTTGTTTAAAATAGTAACATTATATATATGTTATATAGTAATATTTAATAAGAAAAACCTTATCTAGTATATTAGAAAATTTGGAGGAAAAAAAAAAAAAAAAAGTAGGTGGAAGATATAATTTTTCCCATAATTTTCTCCAAAATAATGTGAACAAAAAAGTAGAGAATAACCTAAATTATCCAAAAACATTAAATTTGAACGCGTCTATACACCTCTCGGTGACGTAGTGTATACTAAATCGCGGAAACTTTCCATGCGATTTTGTCTATCTTGGAGACAAACATAAACTTTTCTTGACCTTTTCACACACACACATACGACTTTTGATTCTCTGACCTTTTGAAAATTCAACCACCATTTCTTGGCAGTTGGCACGCTATTTTCTCTATATAACCAAAATTATCAACCCGTTCTACCTCAGAAAAGTAGAGCATTTTCTTCAATTTCTTTCTCTTCAAGATTTATCTAATGGCCAAAAAAACCGTAAAGATTTCTCAGTTCACTGTTGCAGTTCTGCTTATTTGCTTCTTCATTTGCCAACTTTCACCGGTCACCTGCAGAGCCCTGAAGGGAGCCTTTCCGGGAGAAGATAACAACATGAATTCAGACAAGAACGTCGGAGGTGGCGTCCCGACAGTGAGCGACGATACGAAAGGGATAGAGAAAACAAGTACAGAATTTCATGCAACAAGGAAGATTGGAGAAGCTGCTGCACGTAATGGACCATTGCTTATGGCTATGCTTCCCAAAGGAAAAGTGCCAGTCTCTGGACCGAGCAGAGGAATCAACAAAATCAACAATTAGCATTTAGTAAGAATTAAGAAAAAGGGTTCGTTTGAATCTATATTTTTGTTTATTCTTTTTTCCTTCACTGCTGATTTCGGCTAATGAAATGTATATATAATTGATTAATAGGGTATTAGGGATAATTGTTTGGATAAGTCAACATACGTTATAACATAATATAAAAGTAACTTTTACTTTCAAAGTTTAACCAAATGAGCTCTTCATTGTCTCACCGAGCTTTCGAGTGGATACAATTCAATTAGGAGTCTAGTCGGTGCAAAGATGACGATATTTATGGGACAAACTCGGAGAAAATTAATTTGAAGGGCGTAGATACAAGTTTGCCTTAAAACAATAATAGTTTTTTGAATTTGAGTTTATGGTATTGTAGGAGTGATATGTTCTAATGATCTAATAGACCAAATCATGCTAGAAATTTCGTTAAATACAATATGAAATGGCTTGGATTACATAATATTGACTATTGAGTCCATATATATATAATTGTGTTCACAAAACTAGGGTATAGGTTATTATTGAAACCCCATGAGTAATTAACATTTGCTATTTTTACAGGAAAAGACAAAATTATGATTTTATTCAAAATCTTCTTCATCTCAAATTATCTGCATGCATTTTAATTCTTAAAAATATAGCTTATTTTAAAATTTGGTGGAGCCATTTAGACTAGTTGGACATAATGACTTCGTCGTATGCTGTAATAAATAACACAGATTAGGAGTAAAGAAAAAAAAATTGTCAATATTTGTTAGTTGGTCATACATAGTTGTACTTTTCAATATTGAGAGCTTGTTTGGTGGAGGAATAATTAGCACATTTTGTTTATATCCTTTTAGTATGTTCCTAAATAGTTCATATTGTTTGAATTTTAACATTTGGAGTCTTTTAATCAATTTTACTTTGCGCAAAAGGTCCATATCGTTAATTTCTGTGAACCTTTTCCATTAAATGATAGCGTCCAATACATTCTCTCATTTCATGAAGAGCAATTTCATCAACTCACTAAATATAATGTGGAGGGAGTGTTTGTTAAGGAATTTGATTTTATTTTTGATTCTTCATCAACTTTTTTCCTTGACAAACACGCCCTCCACATTATATTTTATGACTTGGCGAAATTGACTTTCATGAAATGAGAGAGTGCACTGGACGCGTGATTATTTAACGGCAACAGTTCACATAAATTGACAGTAGGGACCTTTTGCTCAAGAAATATTGATTTAAGGACCAAAATGTCAAAATTCAAATGATATGGATGATTTGCGCAATATACTAAAATTCTAAAAGGATAATGAAGAAATGTGCTAATTATTCTTTGGTGGAGCTAAAAATCTGCTAAAAAATTGAATTAAAAATTAAAATTAATTTTAACCACACATTTTATAGGATCCATAACTTTTATTAACTTTTCAATTACATATTTTATCAATTTTTTTTTTTTTTATCAAAATCTGTTAAAAGAACTTAATCAAACAAGCACTAAGTACTGCGTATAAAATATTTTATAATAATGTTTATTTTTGCATTGATTTATTTCATTTAAGTGAAGGGAAATATACAATTGTGGAATTCATAGCAACAACTATTAGTTTGAAAGTTTTAGCAAAAAATAAGAAATTAATAATTTTGAAATGTTGTCGGACGTACATAAAGTCAATGAAAGACATTTAATTTAATAATGGAAATAAATTTCTTAGTCAATCATTCAAGTTAACTAACAAGAGTATCATCTCAATCTTAATTAACGATTTTTTCCCTCACGCAAATGCTTTTAAATTCATGGAAGTCAATGCTTGCGAGCGTGAAGGACCGGAGCTTAAATATTTGGATATCTTTTCACGTATATAAGAAAAATCGAAACATCGATTATGACATTTATTTTGTCCTACATTACTTCGAAGTAGTGTTTTAAAAAGTGCCCCTCACATCCACCTCTTGTTTAACCCATAAGCGCGTTATAAAACAGTCGACTGTAGTTTTTAACCAAAAAGCGCGTGCTTAGGCGTGTACATTTTTTTTTTTTCTTTTTTAATATTTGAAATAATATTTCAAATATTTCAAATATGTTTTCACACTCCGTCCTAGTTTAGATTCAAAAACTTTAAAATTCGACATTTATATTTAATGACACTTTATATTTTTTAGATCACCACATCAAAGTGCAATATTCCATTTTATAGAGATAATAAATAAGTTCACCTAATATGCATATCTATATATTTTCCCTTTGTTTGAATGATGCAAATCAAAGATGGCCGGCAGTATTGACCAGCCTCAAACAAACCTTATTTTAAAATTTTCCTTTTGGGTCAAAGAAAAAGATTTATATTGACATAATACAAAAGCGTGTCAATCCAAAATTCATATTAGACAAGATTTGATAATATAAATAATAAAATTTTAATTTTTCTTCTATTAAACATTCAATTAGAGTTAGAGCATATTTAATTCGTTCGAATAGACATGACAACAATAAATATGTCAACGTCTATTTTTCTTAATACGTCTTGTCTATGATATTAAATTTTGTCAATGGTCGGTATTGTGGTTGATATCCAAGAAATAGCTCTACGAATACTATTGATACCAAACGTGGAAAAAAAAAAGTTGATTTTATAAAGCACGATTTGATGCTTAAATAGGTAAATGAAACATGAACTTTGTATAGAGAGAATTAAACCAGGGGATATTTGGGTTCTAGGGATGTCAATTATATTAGAATTGGACTAAATTTATCCTCTTATTTAAAAATGGTCAAGTAGTTGAGTTTAAGATTGCTTAGTAAATGAGTCCAAAATATTGTTTAAATTTGAGGTGTGTTTTCAACTTTTATATATTTATATATATATATATATATATATATTTTATTTTATAATTCTTATAAATTTTATGAATTTAAATAAAATTTTACAAATTTTATAAGAATCCAATAAAATTTTATATTATATATTTTAATGTATTCTCATGAATTTTTATGAATTCTCATCAATTTGTTGTCTTTTTATTAAAAATAATAATTTTGCTTGTACAATTACTTAAATTTGTCAACTTGGGGTGGATGTAAAATTACTATTTGTAATTAAAAAAATCACAACTACATGAATTATATGTTTTTATATGTTAATAACGTTACGTCTCATTACCACGTGACACTCCACGTGGACTGGTCAAAGTCAAAGATGTATATTGGAAGTAATGATATCACCTCCAAGGATGTTCTCTTTATTGTGAGGAGGTATGGAAAAGGTGCTTGAGAAGACGAGGTAGTCAAAGATCGACCCCGGTTGCATGTTGAGTAAGTCTCCCCTGACACTTTGCAGATCAGACCGAAAAAGACTAATGGGATAGCCTGCCAATACGTCTTGTCGCAGTCATAGCCTCTTAGTATGCGACTAAAAGGGACTCCATCATTAAACCTAGGACGTGGCACCCTGAGTCGTGACAAAGAGGTTTCCCTAGGATTGCGCCACTTGTCACGCACCAAAGCACCTCACCAATTGGCTTTGGCCTATAAATACCAAATCCATTTCTATAAGAAAAGGAAGATAAATCTCTGGATAGCAAAAATATATTAATAAAAGTTCTCTCAATTGATTAACTTAAGTGTTCTTCATATCACTTAGGGAATTGGTGGTTAGAGTCCCTCAAGCCACTTCCTCGACCATAACGTATCTCTCACTCACTCAAACATCTTCTTTACTCTCTTTCCAACGTATCATTGAGATCTACAAGCTAATGTGGCCGTCCAAATTGTTAGTAAAATACACGTAGGTAGAGGAGGCGTGAGGATTTTGTTGGCAGCTATTTCTGGAGCTCTACATATTGGCGTTGTTTGTGGGAAACCACACATTTAACCATGCGCAAAACATGATTAAAAACATAAACTTCCTTGAACAAAGGAGCTTCCTTGAAGAAAGGACCCATCCACCAGCAAAAAGAAGAACGAAGATGATAACCCAAGAAGAGCCCGACTCAATAATCAAGGAAAACATCTGTAGCTGTAAGGGGCGAGGATGCACCACAGATAAGACTCCCGAAAAAGGCTCCTACCAACCTTTAGAGGAAAATTAGAACTATGGCTGCCAGCGTGAGGTAGTTGACCTAGCACCATGCACAAATGTAAGATTTCATCCACCATATGAACATGCGTAGGGAGAACCAGCCTCAAGGCCCTAGGATGAATGTGTATGAAGATGAGCCGAAGGTTGATAGCTTTCATCCTCAAGGCTCCCAAGTGATGGCCGAAGCTTTGTAGGCCATAATGGGTGGGGGTGGGGGGGTGGGGTGGGTGGGGGGGGAGGGAGGCAGGGGACCACTTTCCTATGGCATATGAGAGGGCAGCCAATGTCTTTGATATACTTGGAAATAGGCCGATAAACGGGCCCTAGGAGAACTTTTCGATGAGGGAGCAACTCCAAAATCCACCTATAAATAGGCAGGAAAGAAGGGCAGCAGAGACTATTACAATGGAAGAATCTAAGTACTAACCACCTCCACCGTAGCAGACGCAGTACTAGCAGCCCAGTACTATAGGAGCCACCAACAACAGTAGACTCAACACGTGTCCCAGTACCAACAAGAAGAAAATGCTGAGGTTCAGGATCCAAAACTAGCAAGGTCATTTGAGATAGACAATGAAAACAAGAATTTTCCATTCTCAACCAAGATTAGGAATGTGTCCATTCCTCATGAGTTTTGTGTGCCAAAAATTATTGCTTACACTAGAAAAGGTGATCATTTAGACCATGTGAACACCTACAAGATAGAGGTGAGCCTCCGAGGAACCTCTCCTGCCATGAAATGCAGGGCTTTCCACCTTATCCTATGTAGAGGAGAGAAGAGTTAAAGAAAACCTTCATCAACTACTTTTCCTCATAGAGACTCGATTCTACCTCCGTGCAATGCCTCCATCACATAAGGCAAGGGACTGCTGAGATGCTTTAGAGCTATCTCAGCGCCTCAATGAAGAAATGCTCTTTTGCAAAAGAATTTTAGATGCCGAGGCCCTTTTCAAACTTGAAAGGAGGCCTAAACACGAATCTCTCATTTTTTAGAGATGTTTGCAACAAGAACCCCACAACGTTTGATCAGTTGGTAGAAATGATAAAAGAGGAAATCACCAACAAAAATATGATCCTCCACAGAAACCAAGGTAGAGTGTACCCCAGTCCTGTACAAGGAGCTGGATAAGGTTAAGGCCACGAAAGGCCACTTTACCACCAACAGCCACATTGGCGGGAATACCCAACAGATCCTACTTGAAGGGTGAGTTATATAGCTTCTGCACAAAGAACTTTCTGCCTCCCCCTCTGTTGCTTGGCGATGCAGGCCCAAGTCATGGGAATTATAGCTACAGAACTTCTCTTCCAACCTAGGGATGGGCAAAACCCAACCCAATCCAGTTGAACCGGCTGACCGAACCCGAACCCGAACCCGAACCCGAACCTGAACCGACTGATTTGGATCAGGTTTTTACCTTGTATGGGTTGGTTTCAATTTTTAAAATAGAAATTTTAATTAGGATGGGTCTGGTTTCGGGTTGGGCCAAATCAACCGACCTAAACCAACCCAACCCAACCCGATTACAAACAAAAAAATTAAAAACAATGACAAAATCAAAATAAGCCAAATTTATATGCACAACACAAAACCATAAAAAATTATTACAGATATACGCGCACACAGAGGTAGAGATTGCCAATCTCAAATCTATGCACACTCGCCTTCCCACTGCCGGCCAACGCTAGTAAAACCACCATCGTCGGATGCACACCAACACGACCTCGACCCATTATTGTAGACGCTTGCTCGCGCGAACTCATTGTTTTATCCTCATTAGAAGTGCTTCATCTCCTCATCATTCACGCACGCATACGACTTGACCCAGGTAATCTCTTCCAGATTGACCGACCAAACATTTATTCAAATTTTTTTCTTCTACATGTACTTCAAATTTTGGATTCAAATATAACATTTGTTGGATTCATGCTAATAATAAGTTGATGGGGATGATATTATGTTCCCGAAGATAACATTTCCAGATAATATGTTGATGGGGTGATAATATGAATATCACATATACAAATTAAACCAAATAATACTTTAATTACACAATTGAAAACGAAACGATTTCTACTAGTTCTCATTCAAGTACACAACTAAAATAAATTAACAGAATTAAATTGGACTATAGACACAAGTGGGGTAAAAAAATTAAATTGGCAAAACTAAATCTATAAAAAAAGGACATTAATAAAATAAAATAGACTTAGTGGATTTAACTAAATGCCACATGTGTAGATTTAAACATAAATATCTAATTATAATTAAATAATTAAAGAACTCAAGATCATCATTTTAAATTATTAAGAGTAAGTGTTTAAGAAGAATACCTGAATCAATTGCGTTGAAATCGAGAGAGTTATGATCTTCCACAACCAAATTTCTATAGTGCTCAACAGGATCTCGCTCTACGATGATAATGGAGGAAAAATGCTAAACTATTTAATGATTTGACCTTGGGGACCTAACCATATGATATTTTTTATATACTAGGTAATTAGATTCACATCAACCATAATTAGACTAGTATTAGTGATATCCCAATAATAACTAACCAAGAGGGGGTGAATTGGTTTTTTCAAACTTTTTCGAAAAATATTTTAAACAAAATGATATTTAAGAAATGAAAATTAATCCACAAAAATATAAGCACAATATAAGTAAATAAAAGGGAAGAGAGCATGCAAACGATATTTTTATGGAGGTTTGATCCAACCAATGATCTACGTCTCCGTTACCAAGCTCTCAAACACGAGCACGGCCTTTTCACTATTTTGATTAACTTATGGTGCAATCCAAACCCTTACAATATATCTGGTGACTTACAAACAAGGAGAACCGATCCTTATATAATATTGAGCTTTTCAAGGGATCTCAATATGACCCAAAAATGTAAATAGATTGATTTGAGTATTTCTCTCTAGATGAATGATAAATACAAGTTTAGTTCTAAGAGAGACTAACACTTTAATGAATAATAATAGATGAGAAAAGTTCAAGTGTTAGAAGAAAATTTTGTTGAGAATGATGAATCAAAAGTTTGATTTAATCAAACAAAGTTTTTTAATAAGAGATATTGAAGATATAAATGCAATGAAACTTTGAATAAAGTTTTTCAATATGATTCTCTCTATAAATACTCTTGCAAGTGTTGTTGAACGATAATAAATGAAGTGGTATTTATAGAGTTCAATTTTTATCACTTTCTATCAAATGGATGACCAAATAGTCAACCGATCAGATGGTCAGAACTAGTTGTTGGAACTGTAAAAAATCAAAATGGACACTTTTTGAAAAGTGACATTCAAACGATTGATCGGTTCAACCGGTTTACCAAACGGATTGTCCATTTCCACAGTTTTGAAAATTTGATTTTTGACTTTGATAAAAAATATTTTTATGCAAGTGATAAAAAATATTTTTGAGCTTTTCGTTCATTTAATTGCTAATGATTAAAGAGTTAATACCTTTACATTTTATCTAGAAATCTATTCTTCGATCTTGATCTTGGAATCTTGAATTTCGGATCTTGAGATAGTTGAACTCTTGTACTACTTTTGACTTGATCTTGACATTGCATGAGAGTTCGATTTGTAGCACTTTGAATATTGCTTGAAAATAGATTTTTAAAAAACACAACTATTTTGTTTGTTATAATCAAAACATTAAGGTTTAAAGTTAACCATATGTCAACAATTTTCCTCTTTTTGATTATGACAAACAATGTGAGAGTTTAAAATGTGATAAGATAAATTAAAGCAAATATATTCCCCCTTTTTTTTTCATGTGAACATGGTTTGATAAATTTGTAGTGTGATACCATTTTTATTTGATTTACTAAATTCATCACATATTCATATGTATGTATTCATATTCATTAAATCCATCATCATCACATATCATCACATATTTTCCCCTTTTGGCATAAACAAAAAGGCATAATCGAAACATTAAGGTTTAAAACATATTCCCCCTAAATGAAACAAAATATGCCATTCATTGATAAAATTGAAATATAAAAACAATCATAGTTCAAAGATACATAAAGGAAAGCTAGAACATAGGATTGTTTTCAAAAACATAGAGACAAAAAAAAAAAAAAAAAAAACTAGTTCTCCGGTGGTGGATGCGGAGGAAGCATGGCATCAAGACGGGAATGAAGAGTTTGAAGCAATGTAGTCATGCCGTCAACCGAATGTTAGAGAGTCTCCACGGTATGGTGTAGACCCTAGACCGAAGATGTAAGCAAGTCGATCCATCCATTTAGTAAACTAAACTGGTCCTCGTTGACGCCGGAGGTGGAGGACGACGGCCGTTGTGATCTTTGTCCTTGTTGTGACGGAGGAGCATTATCGTCATCATTTCCTTCGTCCATTTCTTCGCCACCCTCAAATGGCAAGGTAGAAGGACCCGACTCACCGTCAAATCTCTTAGATTTTGCTACCCATTGCCCATTCTCTTTAAAGATTTTCATTCGGCGAAGGGTAAGAGTATTGATGGTGTCGGTGGATTTTGGAAGAAGGGCTACCGCGTCACGAAACGAAACTCCGAAATGTTGGAAAATTTTGGTAAGGATCATGCCGTACGGTAAGGCCTTAGCCCTAGTACCGCGAAGAACGGTGTCCATGTGATTTATCATGATATAGGAGAAATCGAGTTTATGACCAACTAAGATAGAATCAAGAAGAAATACGTCGTAGTGATTAACTTCATCAAGATGACCCTTTCGAGGGACAATAATATGGGCGATGATGTTATGGAGGACACGACATGGGAGAGTAAGTTGGTTCATACTAAGACGTACGGTAGCCTCAAAGTGCTTGTCGGTGACGCGACAACAAGCCTCGACCGGATTGTATCCTTCACGCAGAGGAATGGTTTTGGTGGTATAAAAACGCATACCCCCATCCTCAAGATGAAGAATAGAGCGAATAAGGTTAGGAGTGATGTGAATCCGTTTATTCCTAACAAGATACGAAACACCCGTCCCCGGTGAAAAAGTCATGTTTTTATAGAAATCTTTCATAATGGTCGGGTAGTCTTTTTTATTTAGAGTGAGAATGGGAACCCAACCCATGGCAACAAAGAAATCCTCAATATGGAATGATGGGGCATCAAAAGTAAACGAGGCAAGATCGACGTTCTTACTGATGAGAATTGGGCATTTGTCAATCCAATTTTCTGAAGGAGAACCCTCGTCTTCAAAGGATGGAGAAGGTAACATTTCCCTCCTAGAGCGTTTAGTAGCTATTTTAACTCGAGGCATGATGATGGAGGTGGATGATTGAATCTAGGGTTCGTCTATTTGAGAAATGTGATGATTTTGTGGACGAAAATTAGGAATTTTCAGAGTTTAGTGTGGAAATGATATGGGTTTTGTGATTTTGAATATAAATTAGAAAGATTTTAGGAAGATTGGAAGAAGATTTGGAGAGAAAACCGTGATTCGCGCGAAGTTGGAATGAAGAAATTTGAAAATTTCTAACTTAAAATCCCTGATTTTTACTGATACGGTCGACCGAAATACTCAAATGGTCGACCGTTTGAACTGAATTTTTGAAAATAAACTCTCTGTTCAAACGGATGAGTAGACGGATGATGGGACGGTCGTCCGTTTAAGTTCATATGGACGTCCGTTTAAGTGAAATGGTCAACCGTTTAAATTTATCAAAATTTGCAAAAGTCTCTATTTAAACGGATTCATAGGCGGATCATCCTGTTTGAGACAAAGCGGACGTCCGTTTCTTAAAGAGGTCGTCCGTTTCAACGGATTTTCTGAAAAATCATGCATTTTCAATGATTTGGTCATTTGATAAAGACTTTAAAACATGTTTATCACATGAAATGCAATCAATTATAGGAAATATAAAGAATTAACCACATATTTCACATTCATCAATTATGCCTAAATTTCATCGAATGTATGAAAATCTTTCTAGTGCTAATGGTTTTGTGAGAATATTGACAAATTGTTTTTCGGTGTTTACAAACTCCAAAGTTATATCTCTCTTTTGTGCATGGTCTCGTAGAAAGTGATGTCTAATCTCGATGTGTTTGGTACGAGAATGCAAAACGGGATTTGTAGATAAGTTGATGGCATTAGTGTTATCACACATGATAGGAACTTTTTCAAAGGAAAGGTGATAATCATTTAGAGTTTGTTTCATCCATAGGATTTGAGCACAACAACTAGCGGCGAGATATACTCGGTTTCGACGGTTGACAAGGCAACGGAATTTTGTTTCTTACTAAACCAAGAAACTAAAAAAGCCTAGAAAATGGCAAGTTCCGCTAGTGCTTTTACGGTCAATTGTGCAACCGGACCAATCGACATCCGAATAACTAAGTAAATCAAAATGAGTTTCTTTAAGATACCAAAGATCTAAAGATCTAGTTCCACTAAGATAACGAAAAATGCGCTTTACGGCACTAAGATGAGAATTCTTAGGATTAGATTGATATCTAGCACATAAGCATATACTAAACATAATATCGGGTCTACTAGCGGTTAAATAAAGAATGGATCCAATCATATCTCGAATATTTTGTTATATCAACGGAAGTACCTTGCTCATCTTTATCTAGTTTGATTGATGAACTCATTGGAGTTTTCATTGGTTTCAATTCTTCCATTTCAAACTTTTTGAGCATATCCAAGATATACTTGGTTTGACTAATGAATATTCCATCATTAGTTTGTTTGATTTGAAGTTCAAGAAAGAACTTGAGTTCACCCATTATGCACTTAGAAAATTCTTCACATAGGAAAATGTTAGTTGCACCAAAAATGATATCGTGAACATAAATTTGGACAACTATCATATCATTTTTTTTTGTTTTTATAAATAATGTTGTATCCGCCTTACCTATTAAAAAGCCATTTGATAAGAAAAAATTAATTAATCTCTCATACCATGCTCTAGGAGCTTGTTTTGAATCGTAAAGGACTTTTCTAAGTTTGAAAACTTTGTCCGGATACTTATGATTTTTAAAATTGGGTGGTTGCTCAAAAAAAACTTCTTCTTGAATGATTCCATTCAAGAATACACTTTTGACATCCATTTGAAAGGGAGTAAAATTCTTATGACAAGCAAAAACAAGAAGCATGCGAATTGACTCTAATCTAGCAATCGGTGCAAAAGTTTCTTCGAAATCAATGCCTTCTTATTGATTGTAACCTTGAGCCACTAATCTAGCTTTGTTACGCACAATTATATCATTTTCATCTCGTTTATTTTGAAAAACTCATTTTGTGCCAACTACGGTTTGTGAATTTGGTCTAGCAATTAAATCCCAAACATGATTTCTTTCAAATTGATTTAGTTCATCTTACATAGCTAGAATCTAAAATTTATCAAACTCAGTTTCTTTAAAATTCTTTGGCTCGATTTGTGAAAGAAATGCACAATTGTTATGAAAATTTCTAGAAGAATTTCTTGTGCTTACTCTTTTGATGAATCACCAATGATGAGATCTTTTGGGTGAGAGGGGACAAACTTCCATTCTTTTAGTAATGATGAAGTGTTGAGATCTTTATGAGGTTCTTCTTCATTTGGTTGCATACTCGTTTCTTCCTCATGTTGAATTTCAATATTATTTGGATTCCCTTTGTCTTGATTTTGAACATTTAGTTGTTCAAATGAGATTTCCAAATCTTCATCATCAATAACTTTTTCTTGTTCAATGGAGTTAGTTTCATCAAAGACAACATGCATAGATTCTTCAACTACTAAAGTTCTTTTGTTAAAAACTCTAAAAGCTTTGTAGTAGATGAATATCCAAGAAAAATTTCAATATCTAATTTTGGATCAAATTTTCTTTTGTGTTTAAAATAAAGCACTTGCAACCAAAAACTTTAAAATATCCAATATTGGGAATTCTATTTTTCCAAAGCTCATATGGAGTTTTGGTTTCTTTCGACTAACCAAACTCTATTTAAAATATAACATGAAGTATTTACTGACTTCGCCCAAAAGTATTTTGGTAAATTGTTTTCATTCAACATGGTCCAAGCCATTTCTTGTAATGTTCAATTCTTCCTTTCTACTACGCCATTTTGTTGAGGAGTTCTAGGAGCCAAGAAATTATGTTCATATCCATTTGTTTTGCAAAAATCATCAAAAGCTATATTTTCAAATTCTCCACCATGATCATTCCTAATTGTGGTGATACATGTAATGGTGTATCCTTTTTCATTTTGGATTCTTTTGCAAAAATGTTTAAATGCATTTAAAGCTTCATCTTTTAAATTCAAGAAAATGACCCAAGTAAATCTTGAAAAATCATCATCAATAACAAATGCATAATATTTTCCACTTAAACTAACGGTTCTAGAAGGTCCAAATAAGTCCATGTGGAGAAGTTGTAAAAGTCTTGAAGTTGATGAGTGTTGTTTAAGTTTGAAAGAACTTTTACTTGTTTTCAAATTGACAAGCATCACAAATTTTATCTTTTTCAAACTTTATATTTGGTAAACCTTTTACAAAGTTATTTTTGGAGATTTTTGAAAGTAAGTCCATGCTAACATGACCTAATCTCCTATGTCATAACCAAGAATCATCATTTATACTTGAAAGACATTTCATTTCTTTTTCAAGTTCAAATTCAATAGATATAATGTAGACATCTTTACTTCGGCTCTCCATAAACAATACCTCTTTAGATATAGCATCCTCAATGAGACATTTGGAAGAATCAAATTTAATGAGATAATCTTTATCACACAATTGACTTATACTAAGCAAGTTATGTTTAAAGTTATCAATTAATAAAATATTTTCAATGGAGGGAGAAGAACGATTACCAATATTTTCAATGCCTATGATTTTTCCTTTGGCATTGTCTCCAAAAGTTACATGACCTCCATCTTTTCTTTTGAGATTTGATAGTAATGATCGATCTCCCGTAATGTGTTTTGAACAACCACTATCCAAGAACCAATTGCTCTTGGCCTTTCGTGATACCTACAAAAATAATTTTAATTTTTGATTTTTGGTACCCCCATAAGTTTAGGTCCTTGATAGTTAGTGTTTGTGGATTCTTTTATCCACTTGTGTTTCTTTTCAAAGTATAGTCTTTTTTTAGTTGAACAATTATAAGCAATATCACCACTTTTCTTGCAAAAACTACATGTGATGTTTTGTTGAGAAAAATTGGATGATTTTACAAATATGGTTTCAAGGGATTTTTTTTAAGAGATGTTTATATCCAATTTCTCCTTTGTTGAATACACATTTTTGCTCACCAAACATTAATTCAAAATTTTTCTTTCATTGGGTAAATTTGTAAATAATGCTTGTTAAATCAACTACTTTTTCTTTTAAATAAACATTTTCTTTAATTAAGGACTTATGATCATCTTTTTCTTTTTCAAAGTCCTTTTGTGCAATAAAGAGTTTCTTGACTACCTTTTTCAATAATGAGTGTTTATTGTTAAGAATAAAGTATTTTGAAATAAGTTTCTCAAATTCTTCAAGAATTTCATCATAAGAGGTAGATATGTCAATGTAAGAGTCATCGTTGTTTGTACTTATCTCATCCTCAATCAGGGGCGGAACTAGGAATTTTTAAAGACCGGACTGCTACTGAAATTTTTTTTTCTTGGCACTTTAAAATTGGGTTGTTACTAATTTTTTTTTTACACTAAATTCTTTTTTTCACTATAAAAACGATTTTTTCCGAGATTGACGACATAGTACATTCTTAACAATTAACACGTGTCATGCGTACTCCTCGTTTTGCTACATTTAGAGCATGTTCGGTGCAGATTTTTTTGGAAAAAATTGGATTTTTTGGGTGCTTTATTGACTTTTCAACATTTTTATCAAATTTTTTGTAGTGTAAAAATGTTGAAAAGTCAAAAATTGTAGGCAAAAAAATGGATTTTTTTGAGAAAAAATGGCCACCGAACATACCTTTAGTCTTATGAAAATCTTTACTCTTAAGGGTGGTTGATTTCGGGATCTTTTTGAATGTTATTGGACTCAACTTCCCTATCTGGGGTAGACAAGGCAATTCTTCTAGAAATACAGGAAGATAATGTCGAAATTTTCTTATATAAATATAATTTATAGATTTATATTTATAAATTTATAAGCATAATCAATATCAAGTTATCAATAGTAAGTCAATAAGTCAATAACCTATTAACCTAATAAGCACAAAAAATTGTCCATAATTTAGGCCATTATATTTTCTTACATACAGGGGCCATTTTAATTTTTATATATACTCAACACTCCAATTGAAAATACAAATATACAATTATCAAAAATCACAAATGACACAATTTATAAAACACACAAGACACCACTACACACACACGCATTCTTCAAGAACCGTGGAGCTAATTTATACACCACATAGCACACTACACGCATACAACACACAAAGACACTACACGCACTTCTTCAAAAATCGGGAGCCGGAGAAGAAAAAAAACCTTTCTTGAGCAATCGACTTACTGCGGTTCGGGCATTCTCCAATCCTCACCCGACCGCTCGTCGATTTGTGTTCGTCTTTCGTCGGCCAGACCTTCCCTTCTTCTCATTTCCTCGATAAATTCCAAATTAATGGGTTGGATTGTGGTTACGCCTTGAGGTTTTGAGTTCGATTTTCTTTCGTTCCCGTTCAGACTTGGTAGGAATTTTTCTTTTCTCAAATATGATTTTTGGATTGGATTGCAAATGGTGATGGGTTAATTTGTGATGGATTGAAATAATTGACAATTGATATTTGATTGGGTTGGAAAGATATGTTAAATGGAATGTATTATTACTATTTGGATTTTTCATTTTGGACCAGACTACAAACTTATTTGGGCCGAACTACAATTTCAAAAACAAAAAATTACTTCAGTCTAATAGATCTAGGTTAGGGTTGGACTGGGCTACAGCCCAGCCCAGTCCCCCCCAGTTCCGCCTCTGTCCTCAATAGCCATGAAGCACATGTTGGCGATTTCTTCTTAAATTTCATCTTCTTCAAGATCATCTTCATCACTATCGTCCCATATAGCTTGAAGAGCTTTCTTTTTGGTGAACTTCTTTTTGTTCGGGCATTCGGTCCTTTTGTGACCGGGTTTGTCATAATCATAGCATATGATCTTTTTGTTTTTCTCTTCACCTTTATCCTCCTTCTTTTGAAATCGTCTATTGTTTCGAAATCCTCTCCATTTCTTGACAAGAAGAACTAAGTTATCAAGTTCTTCATCACTCATGTTTGTGTTGGAGGATCCATCATCGTTTGTTGATTTCAATGCAATTTGCTTCTTGGGAGGCTCATTTGTCTCTTCTTTGCTTCTTCTTGTTTTCTCCTTTGTTTCGGCATTGTTGAGCTCATACGTCATCAATGTTCCATATAACTCTTCCAATGGATAAGTGTTGACATCTTTTGTATTTTCTATCAACATCCTTAAGGAATTCCAATCTTCCGAGAGAGACCTAAGCATTTTACTCACAAGTTCACCATTCGATGAAAGCCCTTAAGGTTATTAATAATATCGATAAAGCAAATAATTATATCAACAATAGGTTCATCTTGTTTCATAAAAAAAATTTCAAAATCTTTTGTTAATAGATTTATTTTAGTTTCTTTAACCTTGTTGGTACCTAAGTGAGTTATTTCTAATACATGCCAAATATCATATGCGGAATTACATTTGCTAATACGATTAAACTCATTTTTATCTAAAGCATAATAAAATAAATTTTTGGCTCTAGCATTCAAAGACAATTTTCTTTTATCCTTTTCATCATATTCTTCTCTAGGGGTTAGAAGTAGTTTGGTCCGGTTTATCATCAACTTTAATAATTTTTGTAGGCACATATGGACCAAACTCGATGACTTCCCTATTGTTATAATCAATTGATTGAATGTAAATCATCATTCTAGTTTTCCAATAATTGTAATGGTGCCATTAAAGAAGGGGGACGATTTGTAGAGTAACCCTCAAGGTTTTAAATATTTTGGTTAGCCATTTCTCAAGATTGTATAATAAAAAAAATGAGCACCTCGCTTTGATACCAATTGATAGCCCAAGAATAACTAACCAAGAGGGGGGTGAATTGGTTTTCTCAAATTTTTCGAAAAATATTTTAAACAAAATGATATTTAAGAAATGAAAATTAATCCACAAAAATATAAGCACAATATAAGTAAATAAAAGAGAAGAGAGAGTACAAACGATATTTTTATGGAGGTTCGATCCAACCAATGATCTACGTCTCCCGTTACCAAGCTCTCCAACACAAGCACTACCTTTCCACTATTTTGATTGACTTGTGGTACAATCCAAATCCTTACAATGTATCCGGTGACTTACAAACAAGGAGCATCGATCCTTATACAATATTGAGCTTTTCAAGAGACCTTAATATGACCCAAAAATGTAAAGAGATTGATTTGAGTATTTCTCTCTAGATGAATGATAAATACAAGTTTAGTTCTAAGAGAAACCAACACTTTAATCAATAGCAATAGATGAGGAAATCTCAAGTGTTAGAAGAAAAACTTTGTTGAGAATGATGAATCAAAAGTTTGATTTAATCAAACAAAGTTTTTCAATAAGAGATATTGAAGATATAAATGCAATGAAGCTTTGAATGAAGTTTTCAATATGATTTATCTATAAATGCTCTTGTAAGTGTTTTTGAATGATAATAAATGAAGTGGTATTTATAGAGTTCAATTGTCATCACTTTCTTTTGAAACGGATGACCAAATGGTTGACTGGTCAGATGGTCAGAACTAGCCGTTGGAACTGCAAAAAATCAGAACGGACACTTTTTAGAAAGTGACATTCAAACGGTCGACCGGTTCAACCACACCAAACGGATTGTCCGTTTCCACAGTTTTGAAAAATTGATTTTTGGCTTTGATAAAAAATATTTTTGAGCTTTTCGTTCATTTAATTGCTAATGATTAAATAGTTAATACCTTTATAATTTTATCTAGAAATCTATTTTTCGATCTTAATCTTCGAATCTTAAATTTCGGATCTTGAGATACTTAAACTCTTGTATTGGTTTTGACTTGATCTTGACATTGCATGAAAGTTCAATTTGTAGTGCTTTGAATATTGCTTGAAAATAGATTGTTAGAAAACACAACTATTTTGTTTGTTATAATCAAAACATTAATATTTAAAGTTAATCATAGGTCAACAATTAGGTCTCTACACATTACAGAGTCCATACCGATATATATTTTTAAAGTCTAATTAATTGATCACTTATATGACCCTATTAAATTAAATAACTTATAATATAATTGTATTTTAAATATGTAGTCACGTAAGAAATAAAATCCAACAAGTTCTTTAATAAAAGAAAATAAGAATTGAATTATCTAGAACTCTATTGACCCCAAGATTAAATAGCTAAATACTATATGTCAATATATTTACACTGCATTGCGTAATGATTCAGAGACAAACGGACAGGGAGAAAATGGGAATCATGAAGAGAAAGCAAGACGAATGTACGAGGAAAATGAGATGAAAGGGAAAGAAGAAGGAAAAAAAAAAATCACATTTTCCCAAAACAAAACTAAAGAGACTTTAGAAGTACAGTAATTCTGAATTTGGAAAAGAAATTAATTCCAGGAAGGTATGCGCGAGTGACTGTGGATATATGCGTTTTATTTAAGGTTAATTTCAGCAATGATTACTCTAGTTTGTTAAAAATTTCAAAACAATCATTGAAATAATTTTCTTATAAAAATAGTTACTCAAATTTTTAATAGTTACACTAACAGTCACTCGTCTGTAAACGCCAGTCTAAACTTTTACGCGTCACTATTAAATTTCAACGGAAACACAAACGACTTCAAGTAGTTAGTCACTTCAGACAAAATTGTGTTAATTGCGACTAACGCGTAATTGTCAAACATGTTTTCTCCATATTCATTTGATTTAAGCAGTTAATAGTGAAACTCGCATTTTTGTTAGCGGATTTTGAAGGTGTGACATTTTTGTCTCACATGGTGTACTAGTTAATTCTGTTTGTATCCATGTTTGAATTTAATAGTGATATGTAGGATTTTAGGTTCATGTTTTCCGCCGAGTGATCATTAGTGTAACTTTTACAAACTTGAGTGACTACTAATGTAGTAAAATTACTTCAATAGCCATTTTGAAAATTTTAAGTGATAAGTAAGAATTGAAACTTATAGGAACGAAAATAGAGGAATGAATTTGCAATTGTATAATAATTAATTATTCACTATTTCACATAGACAATTTTTAACTTGAGTCTTGGGGCATCCATCTAACACTGCTTTCAAGCTTTAAGAGAATTAAATAGATTTATAGATTTTTTTTTTTTTTTTACAAGAAAACACAAATAACAATCAGATAAAAATAAGAGTTTAACAAAAATAAATGAAAACACAAACACGTGAAGTGAACCCGAAAAATACTCACATAAATTTGAACAATAAAATGTCAAAGTTAAATTATTTTCATATGATGAAGTTGTAAGCAATATTAAATCAAAGTTAATTATTTCTATATAATGAATTTGTAAGCAATGTTAAATCAAAGTTAATTATTTCTATATAATGAAGTTGTAAATAGTATTAAACCAAATTATGGCATGCAGGGGAATTTATGTATTCATAGTTTTATATATATCTTCATATTTTAATAAAATTTTAATGGGACCAAATCCTCAATTGTATTTTAATGGTCAAATCAAGAGGCAAATTATATAGATTTTGATTTCACGCCTAAAATATGGTATTAGACTAATTATCTAATTAATGTTTATTAATAGATTATTTATATTCTTCAACCCAAATGTTTGGTTCAATGAATGGTTATTGAGCATCAATAATGAAATTTCAAGATAATGTTTAATAATTGTGAAATAAAAAAAAACTATTATTAAAATAAGAAATCAAACAATTCAATAAATTTTTATACTAGTACATATGCGGAAATTGAAAATCAAGAACAAGAGTTTAGTACAAAAATATGTGGCACAAATAGAGGAGAGAGGCATGAGAGAAGACGTTGATTGAAATTTTGAAGGGTCAGACTAAATTTTTTAAAGAATTTGGTATTTGTATTTATGGACTCAAAATCTATTAAAATATGTTAAAATCTTCTAATTAATGAAATTTTTAAAAATCCACTAGTTATTTGGGATATCTAGATTTTTAAAGAATTTATTTAAATTCAAGTTGAGGACATCTAATTCCAATACAATTTAAGTATATGTTTGGTAGAGTTTAAAAGTAGTTTTTTGTAGGAGGTTTTAAAAAATGTTGGTGAAATGTGTAATTGAAAAGTTGATAAAAGTGTGGGTCCTATGAAATATGTGGTTAAAAATGAGTTTGAAAAAAAAAAGTTTATTTAAAACTCTATCAAACATGCACAAAGTTGGAAACAATTAAATTTATATGAATTTTTAAATCCATTCAAATTTAACCTATATTTTGGATTTTTTAGTGTTGACTTATGCTTTAATTTCAAGAAATTTTGAAAAGAAGAAAAGTTATGTTAAGATTGTTAGAAATGGAGGAACTTTGAAAATAGGTTGTAAATTAAAGCTCTAATAATTGATTTTATTGTGTTTATCTGATACTAAATACTAGATTTGGAATGTATAAGTGTGGGTTAAGGATTTTGAGGTTTCATTTCGCCATTTTAACTCACTTCCTCCTACTTTTATACAAAAAATTGTTACAGTTGAGCTATTTTATAACTTTGTCCAGAAAATGCTATTTCTGTCAAAATTTGGTAGCACTAGTGCTATTTTTGTAAATTTTCTGGTTTTTGGATTTTTAATTACCGAATTTAAAGTCAATGATAAATAATGTTAAATATATGGAAATTTAAGGTTTGACAGAGGTTATGTTTCGGATCTGGATGTTAAAACATGTTCACAACAAAATAGTGCTTGCATTTAGTAATACAGTTGGACTGATTCTTCTGACATTAATTAGACTCTCCCTCTAAAATATAATTTTTTAAGACGGAGATACAAATGGATACTGAAAATGAAGACTTCAAACTCATCATAGTGAATATACTACTAGCTTGCTGTTTATGGATGGTAAACCCAAAGCTCGTTGATAAAGTGCAACAATCATATCCTGCTCTATTCTCAGTTTTTTGGTTAATGAGTTTTTTAGTGAATAAAATGAGAATTTTGCGAGAAAGTTTCAAGAAATTAGAAATGATAAGTGCGTGTAGTTTGTGATAGAGGAACTTTGGGGCGTTTCCATTAAATTTTGACCTTAACTTTGGTTTTGAAACATATTCGATGAATTGGGACCTTAAAAAAGTTTTAATTTTGAAAGGATATTCGATTTTGCTTTGTCACAGTAAGATTCAAAAGTGGGGATGTGTTTACTGATAGGAGTAAAGCGAAAATTTTGCTTTGTCACACCGATGCAAATAGCACATTAACTGTTATATTTGTTTCAATATTACATCAAACGATTTTGAATTTTTATTTTGAAAAGTTTCTATTATATTGGTCATCATTTACCATAAAAATAAAGAAGAAAAGTTTGTAATGTGCATGTATCCTAAATTAAGAGCTTTAATGAGTTTGTCATGAAGAGTTTTCATGCCCTTACCATTTCGTCCTCATTTTTGGCAAATCATCAACAATGATAATTCATAAGGATATGTAGAGAGTGATTCGGTATTATTAAACATTGTGCATACACGTTAATTACATATAATCGAGTCTCTAGCAACTAATAATATTAGGATACAAAAATATAAATTATTTAGTATCCATGTAAATCCACATATTTATTTGGTATGTATCCTGTTAATAATTTATTTTGTACCGCAAGTGTATGGATCGCACAAGTAATAAAGTGGATTTATAGTCCAAGTATCGTACACACAGGGATTTAGATAGCTCTACACAATTAAATTAACCTTAACCGAATTGATTTAACTTTTGAAGTTTGGGTGACTAAGAATTAATTAAAATATTAACTAAAAATAATTTAAACAAATAAAAGATTAAGTTCATGCTAAATTACTTTACATATGGGAAAGAAAAGTACTAGGATCTCGAATCCACTTATACCAATTCCCTTTAACCCAAACTGTTGAATTTAATAACACGATTTAATTATGAAAATCAATATTCCTATTTTGTTTAACAATCTCTCTCGAGTAAAATTAAACATATCCATATATATGACCTGACTATATCTATATGATAGATGCGAATACACAATAATGAATTAGAATTTATGAATATTTATAGATTACGTAAAGTATAGCGGTATATATCTATCCTCTATCGGACTCTACGACAATTGATACTATGTTTAACTTATTTTCAATCTCTCAATGGTAAAACAAGCCACAAAAATAATACAATCAGTGCGCACATAATTATAGATGAAAAGAAATAAATATCAATTGTTCAAAATTAAAAACATATTTGAATATAAAAAACTAGGTTCAAAGAATTAAAGGTTCACGATACAAGTTTCATCGCAATCCTAGCACAAAATGGATTTAGTCTAACATACTAAGAAGAAGAAAATAAAAAGAAAATATTAAATCCATCACTTAGATAAGAAGAAAACTCGAAAGAATTATTCGTTTAATCTTCGTCTCTTGTTTCTCTTTTTGAAATCTCCCAATAATTGATTCCCTATATATATATATATATATATATATATATAAATCTCTATTGATTCCTATATATATATATATATATATATATATATAGTCTCCTAATCTTGACCTCTGGTTTCTCTTTTTGAAATATCATAAAAATCGTGGGCAAAAAAATTTCTTACTTGGATTAGAACTAAAAAAAAGTAACAAAATCCGCTTGTGCATATTTTGCACTAGGCGATCGCCCAAGCCACGGTTTAAGTTTCTGCTAGCAATTGTTGGTGCTGGGTGGTTGCCCAACTATAAGCTTGGGCGATCGCCCATCTTTAGCTTTTTCAATCTGCGCCTCTAGTGCTCTAACTTTAGATTTTGTCTTTTTTAGTCATCAAAACTTTCAATAACTTCTAATGTGGTCCTTCAAGTTTAATTTAGTACAATTTGATTATCGTACTTTTCAAACATCTTCCAATTTATTGTTCTTTTCATCCATTCTTTTCTACTTGCTTATAAACAAGTCCAAAACTGAAATAGAAAGTAAAATACACTAAATTAAGTAGAAAATCTATAAAATAATTGGACACAAGCTTACTATTAAAGTCCTAATAAGTGCAAAAAATGTACTTATCATATCCCACCATAGATACAATAAATAATTTTTAAAACGTATTTTCTATTTCAACTTGACTTGTAATTTTTAGAATACCCACTAGGGCCCAGTTGATACATAAAGAGAACTTGTTCAATACATATCAATTTATTTCAGTCGATTTGTCAAATTTAGGGTCCGTTTGATATGGGGTTTATTCGATTTTGGTTTCATTTAAGACAGTTTTTTGGGATTCTATTGTTTTAAGCTCCACAACTTTAAGTATACCTATTTTCCAACATATGATTTTCCATTCATATTTTAATCTTTTACCAAGGTTTTAGCTTTTAGTTGCTAAAAAACTGGTAATTTTTTGTGGTTTTGATTTTTTCCGTCTTATAAAATTGTTGGATCACAGGAAAATAAGAATTTGATTAATTGTTGCTTTGTATTTGATTGGAATTTTGATTGCTCATTGTTAGGACCAACCATTTTTAAGATTGAATTTAATTTCATATGTAGGCATTCTAAAAGACTTTCATTTTTTTATGATGTGATAATTTATTGATTACCACCATATCATAGTTCTGTGTATGTTTCGCTGAATCGGACTACGTCTTTTTTATTAGCTGAATGTTAGGTCTACTTCTTGTTGAAGACTGAATCTTACATTCAATTCTATGATTCTATTTGCTAATATTCATATTTGGTAGTCAATAGATTATTTGCTGAAGTTTAAGATTTCCCTTTTGTAAACATATAATTTAATGCATGCTTCGATCTTTTCTTCACTAAAATTTGGTCATTTTTTATATGATTTGACATTTACATTAAGGGGTGAATTTATTAGTAGAATAGAAGCAATAAGAATTTATAGATCACATAAAAATAACAATCATCTATTAGTTCTGTGTTTATATTAGTTTATAATGCCAATTTGTTGAATCAGAATCAAGTACATGAATTTTTTTTATTTTTTTTTTAGTTTGAACTCAATTGTATGCTTTTGTTTACTGAAAGATTTTCATATTTAGTAAACAAGTTCCAAATATTTGCTAAGCTGTAGAACTACCCTTTTGTAGATATCAAACTTATTGTTCAATTCTCATCTTTTGCGCTTCCTTTTTGGTTGATAGGATGATATATTAGTTGATTTTAGATGCTAGACTTTTGGAAATATTTAATTTCTCCTTCAATTCTAAGTGAATGTTACTAAAACATAGAACAAATTGCTTCTATCTTATAGTAGAGCATTTTTTGCATTTCTTAATTTTCTTTTTGCATGCTTAGAACTTCTAGATAATGTTACGCTTAGAAAGAAGCGAAATGAAATTTTACATCTGACTAACCTTAACTTTGTGCGCCATGCAGATAATTTACAAGAAACTTTGTAGGCACTCATGAGAACTGTTGTTGATGCTGCAAACAAGGTAATGTTATTAATCCATTTTTGTCGTTTGTTCAATACGTTTTTTGAATTTCTATAAATGATATGCTTCAAAAACACATATATCTATCTAATCATGCAATTGATATAGTAATAATTTCTAATTTCTAAAATTCATGCAATGGAATGTTTTGCATTTTAATTACATTGGAATATTGGATCATGGTTTTGTAAGAAAAGTTTTTCGTTTATTCTTTTTTTTTTCAAGTTGAACTTCCAATTAAATCCCTACAATAATATAAGAGGCTTCAAAAATAATCACTATTCAAAAAATCTTCCAAAACGATGTTGTTTTGGACCAACTCAAAATGACGTCATTTTTGGATTTTTGTTTCATGGTCATATATAATAGAATCGGCCTCATTTATTTCTCCAAAAACCCTAGAAGCGCAGCTCTTCCCATTTTTCCCAACATCTTGTCCACTTTTTGTCGAATTTTGTTGATCTTTGGTTCTTAATTTCTTGTTTGTTCATAACACTAGCATGAGGAACCTTAAAATGTAGATGTTAATGAGAAGCTTTGGCAGTCAGATCATGGTAAAATCTTTTGGGAAACAAAACATTAGAATGTGGAAAATTTGCTTTAAAAAGTATAACTTTTTCTTTGGGAGAAGATTTTAGATATGAATGTTTCATATTAGTCGAAATAGATTAATCACTAAGTTTTAGTGTGAGCATTTAAAGTTAAAGTATATATTATATTCAGCATTTTTATCAATATAAATAAAGAAGTTCGAATCACCATTGATGTGAACAAAACTCTTTTCAAAGTGGACTGTATGTGGAAAACAAATAATTTGTAAATTGTCTATGTGGCTTCATGTTAAGTATTTTATATTTCTATCTCTTTGTAATTTGGAAAAAAATAAGGACAGTAGACTGATGATTATCATTTGGTTATAATATATAGTGGATGGACACTGAGAATAATTTTGAAACACAAAAAGAAATATGAAATAAACGTCGAAGAGAGTTGTATGCTGAGCGTAAAAAGTTTAAACCCAAAATGACAGTACGTACGCAAGGACTTAAACTTTTTGATAATGTAGATGGTATTTTTTGTAATTTAAGTAAAAGTTCAAAAGTGGGAGTATTAATTAGTTTTCAACTGTGATATAAGCATAACTTGATTAGTGTTATTTATTTTATAGTGACCTATAACAAAGTTATTTTTTTATTGTAGTTTGTGTGCTTGATGGTCAGAGAATTTTAAATGTCGATTAATATAGTTGATGATGGTTTAGAGAATCACAATTCTTACGAAAACAATGAAATGATAAATTCCAATATACATAATCAATTGCAAAACAATCAATACGGTAAAGATTTTTACATAACAAATATTCCTACAAACATGCATATATTACAAACACCAAGTAAACATTGTAAGCTAGAAAATTTGAGAAAGAAAGTGAAGGCTTTTGTTGTTATGACGGCAAAGTTAAACTACAAATCAATTCTGTACCTAATGAATTGTATGAGTTATATACTACAAATTCCACTTAAGCATTACATTTTAAAAGTAATGCATGCAATTATAATAATCATTTTGCATTTACATCATTTGGGGTAAAATATGATAAAAAAAAAAATTGGGTACCTCATATAAAGGTATTTACACATTTAGAATTTAAGGACAAGTTTATCACTATATAAATCCAATTATACCGGTTGATAACAGTCCATCATATTTACAATTGTACTTTTACGATGCTGAAAATGAAATACAACATATGTTACAAAAATTTGATAAATTTTGTGAATATATATTACATAAATTAATAGATATATTAAAGATTAATCCATATTAGAGATTTTTTTTTGTTCTTTGAGTAATATCAATTCTTTAGAATTGTGTAAAATACATATTAGATGTGACCCAATGCTTGATTAGAGGGTGTACACCATAGCTTCGTCATCACAAGTTGCTACAATATGGGTCGATGAAGATCCATCTGCTAACATTCGAGTACGAGATATATCAATACATTGCCATTCTAATAGTTTACATAAAATACATTACTATTTTGGTTGTTATGATCCACTTCAGTATCCATTGTTATTTTCTTTAGGTGAGTATGGATGGCACGAAGGTATTCAAAAGTATAAACCAAATTGTGTTGATACTTATAATATTGTAGAAAATTTTCCAAACCTAATCTATTACATTTTGTAATTCTATTGTTGTGTGTTTAAAGTTTTTCATTGTGTTCACTTTTTCTTTTTAATTTCTTTGTAGTTCTGAAGAGGACAAAAAAGAAATCACAAGTTTCGTGTCGTGAATACTAATGTTACATGTAACATCTACTAATGAATGTATTATGTTTCATGCTAGTAGACTTTTTCAATAATATGTAGTTGATATGCATGTTAAGATTGAAACGAGTAGATTATATTATTTTAGAAAAAATCAAAATGAAATACGTGCTGAGCTTTATCAAGGAATTGTTGATAGCGTAGAAAATGTTGAAAATAGAGGTTATAAAATAGATTAAAAAATTATTTTGCCATCTTCTTTTGTCGGTGGTCCTAGACATATGAAAAAAAGATATATGGATGCAATGGATTTAGTTCAAGATTTGGTAAACCAGATATATTTTTAAGATAATTTGTAACCCTAATTGGGATGAAATAAAACATGAGTTAAAATATAATGATATTAGCCAAAATAGACCTGATATGATTGCTCGTACATTTAGAACTAAATTAGAAGAATTTAAAATTTATTTAATACAAAGACAAATTTTTGGACAAGTTGATGCTTATATTTACGTAATAGAGTTCCAAAAAAAGGACTTCAAAATGCTCACTTCTTGTTAATTTAAAAATCGGGTTTTAAAATAAATAATGTTGATTTAATTGATCAAATTGTTTTTTGTAAAATACCTAACAAAAATGAGAACCCTCGTTTACATTCTATTGTAGTTAGACATACGATGCATGGTCCATGTGGTATATTAAATCTAAACAATATTTGTATGAAAAAAAAGGACAGCGTAAGAATAAATATTCTAAGGAATTTACTATGAAAACTTTTCTTGGAGAGAATTGTTACCCAAATTATAGACGTCGCAATGATCATCAAATAGTTACGGTTAGAGGGAGTTTATTAGATAATAAGTGGGTTGTTTATTATAATCCTTATCTATCTACTAAATACGATTGTCATATCAATGTAGAAATATGTTCAACTGTAAAAGTAGTAAAATATATATAAATATGTGTACAATGGACATGATAGGGTAAGTTTTTGTGTAAATAATGATAAAATTGATGTTATTGATAAAATTGAAAAATATCAATCTGCTAGGTGGATTTTTCCACATAAAGTAATATGAAGAATATATAGATTTATTTTATCAAAACTTTCTCCATCAGTCATATTATTACAATTACATCTACAAAATAATCATTTAGTCACATATAAACATTCTAAAATTTGTCAAATATTGTTGATACAGATTACAAAAAACTAACAATGCTAACTAAAATTTCAAAATGAATTAGCAAAAACATTGTTGTACAGAAAATTTTTCCAATATTTGTATGGGATAGACAAAATAAAGTATGGACCAAAAGATAACGTGAAAATGTAATTGGGAGATTAGTTGCAGCTAATATAATTGAGGGTGAAAGATATTATTTATGAATTTTTCTAAATCATATTAGGGGACCAACATCATATGAAAGTTTAAAAATAGTAAATGGTATTTGTATGCCATCTTTTCGTGAAGTAGTTGTTGCACATGGTCCATCAAATGGTGACAATTATTATGAGCTTTGTTTAGGAAAACTAATTACTTATCAAATGCCTTCTTCTTTATGATGTTTATTTGCTACTATAGTAACTTTGTGTGGACCTAATGATCCAAAAGAATTATGGATTAAATTTCAAAATTTCATGTACGAAGATTATATAAATAAAGATTTGTCTATACTTGATGCCAAAATTATAGCTTTGCATGATATTAATCATATATTATAACAGAGTGGTAAAAATATAAATAAATATTCTCTTGTAACTTTTGAAGTAACTATGGAAGAAGAAGAAAGATTAGCTAATATAATCACTCAAGAAATGACAAATGTTATAATTGGAGTCGATATTTTGTATACATATATGTTAAATAAAGAATAACAAATAGCGTATGATAAAATTTTGTAACATGTATTTAGTAATACGCTTGGAATGTTTTTTATAGATGGGTCAGGTGGAACAGGTAAAATATTTTTATATAAAGCACTACTTACGGCAGTTAGATCAAAAAATCTTATAGCATTAGCTACTGTTTCTTGAGTCGCAGCTTCTTTATTGCCTGAAGCACGAACTGCACATTCAAGATTTAAAATTCTTTAGAAATGAATAGTGATATTAGTTGTTCAGTTAGTAAGTAATCTACATTGACAAGTTTATTTCGAATGAAAATTTAATTATTTGGAATGAAGCACCAATGGTGCATCGCTACGCTATTAAAACTGTAGATAAAATGTTGAAAGATATTAATGAATGTGATTTACCGTTTGGTGGGAATGTTGTTGTCCTAGGTGGAGATTTTAGAGAAGTTCTACCAGCTATTCAAAAAGGAAACAAACAACAGATAATGCTGGCAAGTGTAGTTTATTCTAGCCTATGGCCACATTTTATACAATTTCAATTAGTTCAAAATATGATAGCGCAATCAGATCCATTATTTTCTCAAATGTTACTTAGTATTGGTGATGGAATTGAGATAGAACATACATGTAGCATGATTAAGCTTGTGAATGAAATAACCATACCATTTGAGGAAGAATACAAGTTATTAAAAATATTGATAAATATTGTGTTCCCAAATTTAGAACATTATGTTACAAATTTAGACATAATGATTAATAGAGTAATTTTAACTCCTAAAAATGAA
Organism: Forsythia suspensa; assembly: GCA_023638005.1. NCBI lineage: Eukaryota > Viridiplantae > Streptophyta > Magnoliopsida > Lamiales > Oleaceae > Forsythia > Forsythia suspensa. The sequence goes on along the minus strand of CM042666.1, from coordinate 29,847,914 downwards.
TTTGTAGATCTAATAAATAATATTTTACTTAAAGAAATAATAGGAAAAACTTTTACATATTATAGTTATGATCAAACATTAGAAAAAATAGATCAAAGTATTCATGAAGATTTTTTAAATACTTTAACTCCAAATGGTATTCCACCACATGAACATGTGTTAAAAATAAATTGTCTTGTTATATTACTTAGAAACATCAACCCTTCAGAAGGATTATGTAATGGCACAAGATTAATTTGTCGCTCATTTGGACGTAACATTAATCATACTAAAATTTCTATTGGAGAATATCATGGCAAACATGTTTTTTTTTTACCAAGAATACCATTTATACCCCTTCAAAGTGATAAAAATTCATTTCTTTTCAAAAGAACACAGTCCCTATCCGCCAATGCTTTGCAATGACAATAAATAAAGCTCAAGGACAAACTCTAAATTTTGTTGGTTTATATCTTCCAGAATCTGTACTTTCACATGAACAATTAAAGCCAATTGAAAAATCAAAATAAAATATAAGATGTACGAAAAATGTTGTCTATAAAGAAATTTTAGCTTTGTTGCAACTGTTGATTTTACAATGCTCAAAGACATGGCACCTGATAAAAAGAACTGTAGTTTCTCCTTGGTGAAATTCTCATATCATGTTGTGTGAGTTTTCTTTTTGTTTTCTAATAAATCTTGCACTATCATTCTTCAAAGCTGTTTGTGAAATTAATTTAACTCTCGTGCTGTGTCTAAAATCATACAAGACTATATAATCCATTAATATGTTGAATTTATCACGAATGCTTTAAATACTTTTACAATGTTTTCATTGTTCTCTTGCATTACTCTAGCACATGGGGTAAGTTGTTTTCACTTATTTGTTTGCTACTCTTCACATGTTATCATTTTAGTCTATCACGAGCTTTCTGACAACATAGGCTAATCAGACTCCATGTGTAGGTTAAGTTACTATTTTAAATTTCGTAACTGCAGTCACGAACTTCGGTCCCTTCTTTCTTCCTTTTATTACTTTATTCTTCTTTAATTAATTTTGCTTTTGTTTCAATGGCATGGAATAGGTCATTTCAATTGTTGTTATATTGTACAAGACATTTTCGACATCAAATATTTGAGAATTTAATTGCCGATGTATGTATGTCCCATTTTCATAGTCGCAAAAATCTGCATCTCTACAAATTTTGTTATTGTTTCATCAGTTTTCAAAATCTGCATATTTATTTTGTATTTTATGTTATTTATATGAAGTTCTTAAACTTTTAGTTGTACAGTGTTGTGCGTAACTTTTGGGTCTAATGTGCTGTTTGATTTCTTCTTTGTTTAAATACAAATGAATCATAATCAATTCAATTTTATGGCAAAAAAATTTAGTCCCATTAATTACAAAGGTCGTGTTAGCATCGGACTCATCAATTGGGACGTGGCTAAAAATAATACTGATAATAAATACTTTCAAGTTCATTGGAGTTCTCACCGTGGTTATATCCAGAAAGAATGAAATGGTTTGTGATTTATATGTGAGGGATGAAATTTTTTCGTTCTACTCCTTGGCCAAAGGTTTAATGGTTTAGACACATTTATGATGATTCATCTACTATCTAACTTCCTTGATATTTGAATATATTTTAAGTTACCCCAATATGCACATTTTCAAAATGATCTCCGGTTAGATAATTTAGACAATGGAAATTGTGATGGCTCTTGAAGAAGAATTTGGTTTCGAGATTTTTGACAATTCGACTTCATTGCATCTCACCCTCAGGACAATTAGTGAAACACAGATGCATTGCCTTGCCATTTTCCTTCCAGCTAATTGCTCGTTGGGGCTCGTTTATTTATTTTCAGGTTTCTTTGTTTCTTGTTTTCTGAATTATTCATTTCCAAGTACAAATATCATACATCTCTCCACTATTTGTGCATGTTAAGTGGAGTACAAAATGTTAGGAAAGAAATTGTTTGAATTCTCCCAAATTGGATCCATTTCATTGTCAATTCTGGGGTGGAATTGTATTTGTTTTAAGAGATTTGGCTTTTCAGGTCATATAAACGGGACATTCTTATACTAGATTCAATATGAGTCTGTAGATTTTATTGAAGTTTAATTTTTATTTTATTTTTTGTATTGAAATTTGTAGAGAATGGATCTATCTGACATGGGCTATCATTGATGAAGAATACCAGCTCATTCTCAAATACTTGTGCATGTTGATTGTAATTTAGCAGGAAATAATTCTATTCATAATTGCTTAATGTGGGTAGTATAACAATGCTCTTTTCCTTGATAATTATCAAATGTTTTGCTATTCAATGTTAAATTTTTTGTGTAATTTCTATTTTCGGCTTTATGACGTTATGGTTTCATATTTTTGGCAAGTTATACAAATTAAATTAGAAAGAAAGCACATATTCTTGGCATTCAAATTATGTTGTCCATTTATATGATTTTTGTTTTTTATTACTAAGTGAACTCTAGCAAATTAATTGCAATTAATACAATCAACGTACTCCCTTAAATTTATGTTCTTTCAGTGATGTATAATAGTAGGCCGGGTAAGCTCTCTTTCACATTTCTTCTCTTATCTCTTCTTTTATTTGCATATTTTTCTATGTTCTTGGAGAGTAACTAATTTATTATTCATGGGTGCAGAACTTTGTCGCTATGGTGGTTGTTTCTACTTTGAGCTTCCTTTGTGTAATTACAACAGAGCTGCTCACTTGGAGATTAATCAAAGTGTGGTTGCCTGTAAATGTCATATTTGTTGGGATGCTAATTACAAGTATATTTAGTGATAGAATGCATAATGACTATATAAATTGTATTATTTTCTCATAATTCGATGATTACAATTGCTTAAATTTTGAATTTTGATTGCATTTTGTGTTTTGTGGATTATATGTAGGAGTTGGATCGAGATGGACTTAATTTCACAAGTTTTGGAAAGGAGAATTGAAACTCGAAAAGATGCACAATGCACAAGTGAACCTTACTTAAGGCATATGCATGCTTGATTTCCCAGTTTTTACCAACAGAAGCAAACTTTGCGTAAGTCGTTGGCACGCCTTTACTGATCGAGCAGCCAAAGTCTACATGCACGAATTTTTGGAAAGAAATAATGGGATGACTACAAAAAGAGATCCTAATTGATATACACCTATTTCTAGAAAGAATAGAAATATTTTAAAGGGATTATTTTGTGTAATTTCAGGATTTTTGGAATCTTTGGAAGCAAGAGAATTAGGCTAGAAATAGAAAACTAAATCTTACATTTTTCTCTCTCTTGGAAGAGGAGTTCATTTCTCTTCTCAAATACACGCTTTGCTCACCTCTCTGATCTCTTAGGTCTTTTTGAATATTTTCATGGATTGTTAATTACTATTCTAGCATAAGGACAATTGAAGTTTTGATTCTTCAAGAATTGTGAGATCGAATTAATTTTTATCGTTCTTCTATTCTTTCTCTATTTATATATCTTCTGTGTTTCTTGAAATTATTGTTTTGATTGATTATACAAAGTGCACGTTGTTTAACTGTCAAAATAATATTTCGCCAATTAGAAATCTAAACTAGTAATTGTTTAGATATTCTAATATTTGTGGTAAAATAACATAGTTGATTACAAATAGGGTTTTCAATTTATGTTATGGAGATATATAATCTAGCTTAAATGAATTACACTTGTGTATTTGTTGGTTAGAATTTGTAGTCTCTCTAGAGATTAATGTTGTTGGTAAATTAAATCCTAAGATCGTGTCTATGGTTGTTTATTGACAAGAGAAATAGTCAAAGAGCGTCTCTTGATTATCGAGAAAGTAAAGAAAGATAGGTTATTAGATCGTATCAATGACCATAACCAATTTGGTGAAAGAATAAAATATTTTATTTTTGCATCAATGAACGATTCTCTGAATCAATTCTAAGATTATACATCGGGCTGGATATTAACTAATATTGATCTTCTCTTTAATTTGCATTCTAGAAAAATTACTTTAATTTAATTTGCTTTAATTCACAACAATCCAAAACCTCCATTTCTTTTATCATTTTAATTTTTCAAAGAATTAAATCTAACCAATCCCTGTGGATATGACCTTGCTCACCGCTATCACAATTTATACTTTAAGAGCGAGAATTTATTGTTTGTTGGATTCGACACCCACAAAATTTTTGGCACTGTTGCCGAAGATTGGTATCAAATAGATTTAATTTTTATTTATTTATTATTTTATTCTTTTTATACCTCGTTCTTCTTATAAAGGAGAATTGCAATACAACCCAGAAATTGAGAAGACAGCTCGAAAATTGAGAAATGAAGCTAAGTTGCATGGTAAACAAGAACATTCATCTGATCTAACACTCAACCTCGCTAATTCATCTAGCGATTCTGAAGTAGAGCAAGCAATGGCCAATGAAGAAAGAACCTTGAGGGAATTTACTGCACCAAATGTGAATCAACAGCCTCTCTGTATTCACTATCCTGCTTTGGAGGTGGACTTTGAACTAAAATCTGGTTTGATCTACCTACTCCCTAAATTCCATGGTCTTGAGAATGAGGACCCCCATAAGCACTTAAAAGAATTCCACGTGGTGTGTTCAAGCATGAAACCACAAGGAGTGACCGAAGAAAAAATCAAATTGCGGGCTTTTCCATTCTTATTAGCCGAGAGAGCGAATGATTGGCTATTCTATTTACCTCCAGACTCTATAACCACATGGACATGAATGGTTAGATTGTTTCTTGATAATTTTTTTCGAGCTTCACGAGCTGCAAACACCAGAAGGGAAATATGTGGAATCAAATAGAAAGATACAGAAACCTTTCATGAATATTGGGAAAGATTTAAGCAACTGTGTGCAAGCTGTCCTCAACATGGAATTTCTGAACAACTGCTCATTCAATACTTCTATGAAGAAAAGATGATGGACGCAGCTAGCGGAGGTGCTATAGTGAATAAAACCCCCACTGCCGCTAGAGATTTGTTCTCCATCATGGTTGCAACTCACAACAATTTACATCCAGACAAGACACCCCTTTGAGAATGGTAAATGTATTCTCTCTTGAAAACCAAATACCCAAGCTAACCTCAATTGTTCAACAAATGGCTGTGGAAAATATGCATCAGGTTAAGGCTTGTGGAATCTGTGCTGCTACTGGCCACCCAACTGATATGTGTCCTACACTTCAAAAAGATTCTTTTGAACAGGCTATTGTAGTTGAAAGATTTCTAGGCCCACCACAAAGGAAATATGATCCTTATTCAAACACTTACAACTCAGGATGGAGGGATCACCCAAACTTTAGTTATGGGGCACGATAACAATTTCAAAGTAGCCCAAATTGAGCGACTTTATTCATCCATTATAGCAACCTTCTTCAAGTTCAAGTATGTCTCTAGAAGAAATTGTTAAATCACTTGCAACTAACGCACAACAATTTCAACAGGAAGCTCGGACGAGCATCAAGAACTTGGAGAATCAAGTGAGTCAATTGGCATCAACTGTGAATAGATTGGAATCTCAAGGTAAATTGCCTTCACAAATTATTGATAATCCAAAACAGAATGTTAGTGCAATTACCTTGAGGAGTGGAAAGGAATTGAAATAACCTAGCAAGATGAAGCAAGGCGACTCAGAAAAGGAAGACGAAAAGGAAGCTATCTCTCAGCCTCAACATGACCAGTCTGAAGGCCTTAATAGAGATCAACCAAAGGTTTTGGTGACATGCCCTCCATTTCCTACAAGATTGAATAAATACAAGAAGGAAGAAGAGGAGAAGGAAATCCTGGAGACCTTTCGTAAAATTGAGGTAAATATCCCATTACTTGATGCAATTAAACAGGTGCCTCGTTATGCTAAATTTCTTAAGGAATTGTGCACCAACAAGAGGAAGTTGAAAGAGAATGAGAAGGTAGAGAATGTTTCAACCATCCTTCAGAAGAAATTACTTCCCAAATGCAAATACCCGGGTATGTTTACTATCCTTTGTAAAGTAGGTAATGTCAGGATTGAGATAGCAATGATAGATCTAGGAGCTTCAATAAATGTCATGCCTTTTTCTATTTATTCATCTTTGGATACTGGTCCATTAAAAGAAACATGTGTGATAATCCAACTTGCTAATAGGTTTAATGTGTATCCTAAAGAAATCTTAGAGGATGTTCTAGTACAAGTTAATCAATTGGTTTTTTCTGCTGATTTTTACGTGCTTAACATAGAAGAAGATGATTATTCTAATCCTACACCAATCCTGCTAGGAAGGCCATTTTTGAAAACATCTAGGAAAAAAAATTGATGTGCATGATGGTACACTCACAATGCAATTTGATGATGAAATTATTAAATTTAATATCTATGATGCCTATGAGAACTCAATGATCTACAAAGAAAAGACAAAGGCCTTCCATGATCAAATAATTTCCTGGAAAAGTTTTTATGTTGGTCAGAAAGTTCTAATTTATCATTCTAAATTGAAATTGTTTTCTGGTAAATTGTGTTCTACATGGATAGGACCTTTCATTGTTACTAATGTGTTTTCTCACAGTGCAGTTGAAATTTAGGGTTTGGAAACCGGTAAGACTTTTAAAGTCAATGGGCATCGCTTGAAACCTTCTTACGAAGGCTTTCAAGTGCATAATGTTGATCAAATAAGTTTGGAATACCCAACTTACACCGATTGAGAGATGGCAACGTCTAGCTAAAGATATTAAAGAAAGGCGCTTTTGGGAGGCAACCCAAATTTTACTTTAGTTTTTGCATTTGATTTTTATTATTATTATTTTTATAACCTTCACAATTCTTCAAAGTGTAATTGATCTTGTTTCAAATTTTGGACAGGGGTCGATGTTTATTAAGTCGTGGGCTCGCTTTATGAAAAAATATTTAACCTCAATATTGACACTTTTGGTATAAGATGTGCCCACGCCTTATTCACTTGTACTACTACAGTGCGGGAGACAAATTTTCAAAAAAAAAAAAAAAAAAAGGGAGATATAACATTGGACCTCAACTTGCAAGGATGGAAAAGAATATAACGACCTTCTTTGCTCACATGGGATTCACTCTACCTTCACCACCACCTAGCATGTAGCTGTTGCTATCTCCAGGGGAGTCCTCTCTTTTTGGTATTTTATATATATATTTTTTTTACATTGAGGACCATGTCTGGACTAAGTGTGAGGGATGGTTTGATATACTTTTGCTTAGGGTTTAAATGCTAGTTCTATTTCATCTTAGTTGCATTTCTATTTTCGTCTTAACTCTAGTATCATTTTTCTTTTTCAATTGTCCTCCATGTTATTTTTCAAAGAATTTTTGAAAATTCTCATTTTTTTGAAAATTCTCATCTAAATTTTGGATTTTGTGCATTATGCTTGAATCCCTATAGTGATTTTCTTGATTATTGATTGCTCTTGATGGTATTGAATGAAGAATGTGTGGATTTGAATTAACCCTGAGAGCTTTTGGACCTATGAGCATAGCTCCATTTCTTTGATTGTTGTCATGAGTTGAATTTTTCTAGAATTCTTTGTTTACTGTTGGAATGCCCCTGATTGATTGCTTTAGGTTGATGATTACGTTGATTGAATGAAGAATGTGTCAAGAATTTGATGCACATAACCCTATTTTGTGAGCTTTTGGACCTATGAGATATGCTTAGGGCAACCAGAGAAGTAATTAAAGAAAGATTGCATTACATCATGAATCCATTTATTTGATTGTGATCTCCTAATGTCATGATAAACTCAAGGAATGAAGTTGAATTCTTCTAGAAGGAGGATCCGCTTGTCTTCCAAATCATATGCATGTTGGAATGCCCATCCCATAATTGGATGCATTAAATAACCCCTTTTTAAAGGCATTTAGGTGAATCGTCAAGTTTAGCTTCAAAGATCTTAGTGCCTAAAGCCTACCATGAAGGAGTTATACCCCTAGAAAGCCACTTTTGAGCTTTGACTTTTTGTTGAAATTAACCACAATACAAGCCAAGAGAAGTCTTATTCTTTGCTAATTTTCCTTCTTTTGAACCTTGCATCGAAGAAATGTATAAGCTTGTTCACATGAAATTTAACTTACTTTTGGAAAGATTGAAAGTTATTGGGAATCAAAGATTCATATTGCAAGTCTTATTGTCCTTTTGAAGTGGGAGTATGAAAGAAATGTTGAGAATAAAGTATTCAAGTTGCAGTTTACATTGTTCTTCTATAAAAAAAAAAAAAGAAAGAAAGATATGAAAGTGAAGCAAAGATGTGATACCATTCTTTTAAATCATTCAGATTTGATTTGATGGAAGAAAGTATATGAAGTTTAATTGAGCTTTTGTGAAGAAGTTTGTATAATTCTTTCTATGAATTAGCCAAAAAGAAATCCTTCTTATCCCACATTACCCAAGTCCTATTACAACCCGTTTTGAGACCCTTACTTTGCATTCAAATCATTGGCGGTGCCGATGTGATATATTAGCAAGCCTATGGTAAAGATCTTCCATGTTTTGACTTGAGAGTACACTTTTGACAACCCTAAACACCTTGAGCGTATTGAGTAAATCCAATGTGAGGGTGTTAGATCCCACTACATTTGGACTTTGAGAAGTTGTTGAAGTGATTGATCATTCGTGTAAATAGGTGGGAGTTTACTCTATTTCTTACTTTTTTCTTGTTGTGTTGAGATTTAAATTTTTGAGGCATGATAATTTGGGTTGTAGAAGGATGAGTGAAGGTAAAAGAAGGAATGATGATGAGAACAATTGATAAACTTGAGCTATTGTATGCTTGAGGAAAAGCATTGTCTATGTGTGGGAGAATTTGATAGAATGCATAATGGTTATATAAATTGTATTATTTTCTCATATTTCGATGATTACAATTGCTTAAATTTTGAATTTTGATTGCATTTTGTATTTTGTGGATTATTTGTAGGAGTTGGATCGAGTTGGACTCAATTTCACAAGTTTTGGAGAGGAGAATTGAAACTCGAAAAGATGCACAATGCACAAGCGAACCTTACTTAAGACATGGGCACGCTTGATTTTTCAGTTTTTACCAACGGAAGCGAACTTTGCGTAGCCGTGGGCACGCCTTATTGACTTGAGTAGCCAAAGTTTACATGCACGGATTTTTGCAAAGAATTAATAGGACGACTACAAAAAGAGATCTTAATTGATTTACACCTATTTCTAGAAGGAACATGAATATTTTAAAGGGATTATTTTATCTAATTTAAAGAATTTTGGAATATTTGGAAGGAAGAGAATTAGACTAGAAATAGGAAACTAAATCTCACATTTTTCTCTTCCTCCTAGAAGAGGGTTCCTTTCTCTTCTCAAACACACGTTTTGTTCCCCTCCCTTGTCTCTTAGGTCTTTTTGAATATTTTCATAGATTGCTAAATTACTATTCCAGCATAAGGATAATTGAAGTTTTGATTCTTCAAGAATTGTGAGATCAAATTAATTTTCATCGTTCTTCTATTCTTTCTCTATTATATATCTTCTGTGTTTCTTGAAATTATTGTTTTGATTGGTTATACAAAGTGCACGTTGTTTGACTGTCAAAACGATATTTAGCCAATTAGAAATCAAAACCCGTAATTGTTTAGATATTCTAATATTTGTGGTAAAATAACATAGTTGATTACAAATAGGGTTTTCAATTTATGTTATGGAGATATATAATCTAGCTTAAATGAATCACGCTCGTGTATTTGTTGGTTAGAATTGGTAGTCTCTTTAGAGATTAATGATGTTGGTAAATTAAATCCTAAGATCGTGTCTAGGGTTGTTTATTGACAAGAGAAATAGTCAAAGAGCGTCTCTTGATTATCAAGAAAATAAAGAAAGATAGGTTATTAGATCGTATCAATGACCATAACCAATTTGGTGAAAGAATAAAAGATTTTATTTTTGCATCAATGATCGATTCTCTGAGTCAATTCTAAGATTATACCTTAGGCTGGATATTTGACTAATATTGATCTTTTTCTTTAATTTGTATTCTAGAAAAATTGATTTACTTTAATTTGCTTTAATTCACAACAATCCAAAACCCTCCTTTTTTTTATTGTTTTAATTTTTTGAAGAATTAAATCTAACCAATCCTTGTGAATACGACATTGCTCACCTCTATCACAATTTATACTTTAAGAGCGAGAATTTATTATTTGTTGGATTCGACACCCATCATTTAGGTATGAAATTTTCTCCATTCTGTTGCTGTCTCAGATATCCCATAGTTATACAATCTTTTTAGCAAAGCGGGGATGGAAATTGGGGGCAAATGTTTGGTTTTAGTAATATGTAATGCTTTTGGTTTATTGCAGAAGTATAATTGGCAATACAATTTTTTTTGTTTAGTAATTGGCTTGACGAGCGTTGTTCTTATGCTATTTTAATCTTTATATTTTATGTTTTGTCCTCTTCCTTTTTTCTTAGTTTTAGTTTTGTAGCAATTTGTTTGATTTAAACTGGTGTTCAAAGCTGGGGAAATGGTAGAGTTTTACTAATGTTGAAAGTTGAGGATCTCCGTGTAACACTTCACATCGGTGATGGTATAGTTGGCTATAATTACTCTCTTTCAAGGCATTTCAAAACCATCAATCGAATTGGGCAGGTAAGTGTTGAATTTTACAAAGAAACTTTTTGCTTATTTTTAAGCTTAATGATACACATTGCTATGAAATTATATCTGTATAACAATCAATATCAATTACATTTATGTGCTAATTTCTTCACCGGTGTTTCTTTGGATCATATTTGAAGTGAAAAATGCTCCATCACCGATAGAAATATTTCTTGGGCAATCCAAATAAGCAAGTTGATATAGCAATAAACTCTTGAGGCACAAACTGTATTGTTCTACCTTGTTCGAAATCAAAGATTACCCTTTATATTTTTACATTTTCAATTCTGAAAAAATGCAATTGTCAAGTAAGTTATTTTTATTAGTAGTTTTATATTTTATATCAACATATTTTACTTATGATTGATATTGATCTGCCCAGCCATACTTTGAACAGTGACATTTGATACTAACTCTTACAAATCTTTCAGTCAACCATTCAAAAGTAATTTCAACATAGTCCCTGCCACCTACTCCAGCCATTAAGTGGTCCAATATCCATTTCTACAAGTTATTACATCTTTTTAACTAAAATCTATACTTTTACCATAATTTAAGGTACTTACTCTTGGTAAACTACACATACTACAGTATTTGAAGTATGGGTGCTCAACAAATAAATAAATACATATATATACATAACAACACGTGTATAATTCTATTACACTAATACAAAGGCATCATTGTTTCACATCTACATTATAAAAGGCCATTCATATTTTACCTTTACTTCAAAATTGTTTCTCACATTTCAAACCTTCTTCTCTGGAACTACAACAGCAATACTTACATAATGCACGTATAGCCTTGAAACCCCATTGTTGCACTTGAATTTCCTTTATAATAGAACACTAATATTTGGCAAATACTAACTACACTTATCAATCTTTTCATTCGCATTATTTCAAACAGCAACATGACCAATCAATTTCAACTAATTCGTGATGTTTCTCTGGGAACAACTGGGTGGACAATAAATTTAGTTGTTGCTAAGAAATTTTCACCCAAAATTGCTCAAAAATCCCAAAAAAATATTAGAATTTGATACAAATGGACTCCGAGGTAACTTCTTCAAATTTCTAGATTACTTACTTCATGTCTAAGCTTCATTTGTTAAAGATATGTTTATATCAAAAACTCCATATACTTTATCAAATTTATTTCTTCACTAGGGATGAACAGTCCAAGCAACATTATATGATCAAAACATCACAGCATTTCAAGATGAATTGATATTGGAAAAACTTATTTGATATCAAATGCATTGGTCAAACTAACAAGTGCAGACTATAGAGCAAAATCAGGAGACGTGCAATGAACAATCTCGAGACGAACTAGAGTAGGCTACATTGAAGAAAACAACAACGACCTGTTGATGTCTACATACAACTTCAGTGGCTTCGAAGATCTTCCAAAATACATGGATTCTAACATAGATATAAGTAAGTACTACAAACTCTTAAACTTTGTTAATTTCAAGATTTAACTAAAGCTTACTATGATATTTTCCTAATATCATATACTTTCAGTTATAGTTGCAATGGTAATTGATATGAGACCTCGAAGGCTTCTTCAAACGCGTTCTGGAAAGCAATGTTAAGTACAAGATTTAGTACTTATCAACAAAAGGTATGACTCTATTCACCACATGATTTATTACAATCCACCATTACACAAAACATATTTTATATTATCTATTATTCATCTTCCTAGACCCAATACATAATAGGTTTGACACTACTATGTTAACAATAAGGGAAGCATTCATCGATAATGAATGCAACTATATATCTGAAAATCTAGGCAAGAAACTTGTTCTTATTGAAAAGCATCTGAAAGTCTCATCATTCCATGGTAATACATCCTATTTACTAAACTTATCATTTTGCATAACTAATAGATACCCACACTCAAATACTTCAAATATATCACATTGTAGGTCTATCATTGTCAACAAAGGCAGATAGTTCCTTATTCATTGATGGCTCATTTCAAATTGTAGAAGACTTGAAATCTTGGTAAATTTTTCATAATATTTACGTTCTTCATTTATTATAATAATTTGTTAAACACTAGATTACCTAGAACTTGTCTTGAAATTATTTTCATGCTTTCCAATATAGGGCACACACAAATGCTCAAAATCCTTGATGATATTATTTCAGAGAAATATTACTTAAGTTTAACACCTTCCAAGCTATCTGTTCCAAATGATGAAAGCAAGTTTACTGAAATTAGGAGCATTCCAGGACTAAAAAGAGTGGTAAGTTACTCAACTTTAAACTTATATCCAGTCCAAATTTATTAAATTATTACACAGCACCGATAATATCATTCATTCTTAAACCATGCTCAATTTCAACTATAGAATTACTTATACATTGTTGTGCCATCAGAAATAATTTTTCTGGATCAAAGGAAAAGCATCGATGAAAGTTTTCAACCAAACATTCTCGTACATGAGTTTTAATAATTGCAACAAAATTTCAAGTAAAAATTATGGCGATATCTATCTGTGTTCTGTAAATGTACTAATGCAAAGGCAATTCCAAGGTAATAAGAACCTATCTACTTACCAAATTAAATTTATTCACACATTGTCTCTTTAAAACTTCAATTTTCATATACTTTACATTTACATTTAATAACATCATACAAATAATATTCAAGCATTGTTAAATTATTAAATTTAATTATAGAGACAAGGTTTACTTGCAATTAATTGATTCGACTGGATACATTAATGCTTCAACTATTAGAAATCCAGCTGAATACTTCTTGCAATGCAATGCCAAAGCTTTGATGGAGCAAACAACATCGGTACTTCTAATTTTGAAACTTCAATTTATTCTTGTAAGTTATAAATTTTAAGCATTTATAGCTCCAACAACCTAAATTTTTTACTTCAATAGAAACCAAATGCAAGCATTGTTGATTCAATACGTTTGGCAATGGATGAAGAGGAAGTGTTCTACGTGAAGGCTATACCAAAAGAACAGCACTCATCAGAATGCAAATTTGAAGTACTATTTATCCTCAATTTTGCACAAAAAATAACCGGAGGCAAATACGACATCAAAAACAAAGGAAAGGCAACACACGAGGATGGAAGCCCACATCTTGCTGATACCTACCCCATGGAATCACCACTAGCAAATAGATCTTTATTCCATTCCCATGGTGCACCAGTTGTAAACAAGAAAAAAGTTAAGAAAGTTGGAAATGAAGACGAACAAAAAAAAAACGGTAGTGAAGCTCCACATATTGGTATAGATAGTACTTTTGAATGTTGTTTTCAAAGCTTTCAAAACTTTTATGCTGCGAGATTTCTTTTGAACTCTTTTTGAATTGACAATTATGTTTGCATTAAATATGTTCGTTACTATTTTTGAAGTATTTCTTTAATGAAACTGATATTTATTGGGTACCAAAAGAAAATTAAAAATACTAAATATAAACAAAATCAATTAAAATATACTAGGGTTTGAAGCTATTGCAATTTAATCTCATGTTACCATCCACACGAGTGTTTCATCCATTTCAAATAAAAGTTTAGTATCCAAAATTATATCCAAAAATAAAATTAAAAAAGCGAAGAATCCTGCATCATTAACAAAAGAAGGTTGCAGATGTTAGTTTGAGGATTGTCATTTTCCTGAATTTTTTAGCCTACTATTTTGAAATTACTCCGTCAACAATTCTCGTTTCTTGATTCTTATATATTTTTTGGAAATTATCTATAGGAAATTATCAAGTGGAGGTCTATTGTTCAGCCACAATTTACGGTTGAAGAGATAAATCTCAATTTTTGTTTGGAATTCTGATGAAAGAAATATTATTGATATTGATTCTGGTATATTCAGAATGTATTGATCACGTATTGAATCTTCATGTTAAATTTTTACATTCTCATGGTTGTGATTGGGAAGGAATTTTGAAGCTCTGAGACTATCAACCAAAACATTGTTGATCGTTTATGAGGTCATATGCTTTTTCCATCCGTATTTTCACTCTAATGGTGTTAACATGTTGTTAGATTCAATGTGCTAGTAACTTTTTTATATTGTGCGACTACAAATTTTTTATGATGTCTACAACATTGATACCAATTCGAAAAATACGTATTGTTCTTATTGATGTGGTAGTATCTTTTTGTTATAGTTGGTTGTGTCGTCTATGTGCTACGAAGTGACATGAGAGTAATCTAGGTAGTGGGATGCAAATAACAACATATTATTGATGTTGCAATATATTTTTGTTACGTTGGTTTATGTTGTATATGTGCTATGAATTGTGGCAAGTGTCAGTTAGGTAACATTTTACGAACAACAACCATATTCCTAGTATTGGTATTTGTTAACATACAAAATTTGTAGTGCATGCACTGTTTAACATTGTTAGAATTCTGATGAAATAATTATTATTGATATTGGTTCTGTATATTCAGAATGTATTGATCATGTATTGAATCTTTATATTATTTTTGTATATTCTTGTGTTGTGATTGGGAATGAATTTTAAAGCTTTGAGAATAGTATTATCAACCAAAACATTGTTGTTTGTTTACAAGGAGGTCATATGCATTCTCCATCCGTGTTTGCACTCTAATGGTATTAACATGTTGTTAGATTCAACGTGGTTGTAACTTTTGTATATTGTGCGATTGCAAAAATTTTATGAGGTCTACAACATTGATGCCAATTCGAAAAATACCCGTTGCTTCGATTTTATGTTGTCCTACAAGAATTTTAGCGTACTGTTCTTTTTGATGTGATAATATCTGTTTGTCATGGTGGGTTGTGTCGTCTATGTGCTAGGAAGTGAGATGATAGTAAGCTAGGTTGTGGGCTGCAAATAGCAGCCATATTATTGATGTTGTAGTGTATTTTTGTTATGTTGGTGTAAGTTGTATATGTGCTATGAATTGTGGCGAGGGTTAGTTATGTGACATTCTGCGAACAACAACCATATTCTTGGTAGTAGCATTTGTTAACATACAAATTTTTTAGTGCATGCACTGTTTTACATTGTTGGCACGACTTAATGCTATCATCGATTGTTACTGTTAATATTTGTTACATTCCTTTGTTTTTTTCCAATTGACAGGTTGGACACTTCCACTTATTAACACTCAACACATGTAGTTCAAGAAATGTGTGGCATAGTGTTGGTACGATCTAGTGTTTACTTTGATTGCTACTGCGAATACTGACTGCTATGTCATTTTGTGTCACTTTGCTAATTGCCAAGAAATGTGTGGCGTAGTGTCGATACGATCTAGTGTTCACTCCGATTGCTACGACCAATATTGTTATGTCATTTTGTGTCAATTGCTATGGCCAATATTGTTATGTCTTTTGTATCAATTGATAATTTCTAATTTGGATGGCTAGCTGTGAAAATTAGTTGGTTAGAACTATAAGATAATTTCAATACCAAATAAAAAAAGATGACTAGTATGTACAAACACCATTTTTATGTTCTTACAAACACCATTTTTATGTTCTTTTGTATCAATTGATAATTTCCAATTTGGATGGCTAGCTGTGAAAATTAGTTGGTTAGAACTATAAGACAGCCCCTTAAAATCAATACCAAATAAAAAAGAAATGACTTTGTTATGTACAAACACCATTTTTATGTTCTTACAATTTGATTAAGAGCACGTTTGTCATAGTTTTTCTTAAACTTTTTTTTTCCAAACTCATTTTCAACCATTTATTTTAGTGGGACCTACAATTTTTCAACTACACATTTCACCATTTTTTTCTCAAAAATCTCCTAAAAACTACTTTTAAACTCCACCAAACGTGCACTAAATACAGAGTGTATTTCTTGTAATATTAAAACATCGATACTTGCTTCTCTATTTCGTTGGTTGTGTTCATATCAAATTTTGGCATATATTGTCTAATGCAACTAAGATACACTCTCCCAACAAACAATACCCTAATTCTGGAGATTTGCAGTCAAATTGAGCTGTCACTAACAAGAACAATAGGGGGAGAGAGAGAAGGTTGAACTAGATGGAGCACTCTAAATCCATCTTCCATCTTTGTTGATTAGACTAACCTAATAAGATATGCATAATTACATTACAAAATGATCTGCTTAAATAGCATTACTCAGACCAACACATTATGTCCACGTCATCTTGATTCTCTCAATTTGATGCTATATTAGAAGGAAAAAATGTTGCCAAATTCATCTATAAATAGGCACTAGCGTAGCCATTAACATGAAACGCGCAAGATTTAGTGAATAACCACAACAAGAAATAGATATCACAATTACACATAATCCAATATGGTATTGCTGAGACATAAACGAGTTAAATACACACAATATCACTATATTTGCCAAACGTTCCTCAAACGTCACTATACTTTAAAACATTTTTAGAATGTCATTGAACTTTCAAAAGTAAATCTCATATGTCACTCATTTACATTCCGTTAAAAGAGTTTTGTCATTCAACAAAGAGGTGCTAACGTGGCATATATTCTACTTAAAGAGTTAAATTCCCACAATGCCACCATACTTTGCTAAATGTTCATGAAATGCCACTGTACTTTAAAATATTCATATAAACTTTTATATTTTTTTAATTAATCTTAAATATAAAAATGGATTACTTTCACTAGCGGTCACTGAAGTTTCAACGTAATTACAAAATGGTCACTTAATTTACAAAGTATCAACGTTGATCACTGAAGTATACTAACGCATTCACCGATTGTTACTTTGTTAAATTTTCAATGAATTGATGACGTGTCATCGTTAAGTACCCACGTGGCACAAAATCTATCTACATTTGGCAAAAATTGACTCAACGTGGACTTAATGTGTTAATAACAATAAATTCAGACCACAAAGGATGAGCCTAAAACATAAAAACCTAGTTGCAATTTCTGGATAATCATATATGAATCAAAATTTGGTTGGATTAATCGATTATTTAACCAATTGGGGGGAAATCAGGGTTTGGAATCGTTTTTGAGAAAAAATCGAGTTGTGCAAATACTTCGGGGATTTGATTTAGATATTGTCCAAAAATTGTAGATAGGTCATCATATTTTAGGTGCATTCTTTGTGGTCAAATTTATTGTTATTATTAGTCAATTAAATCTACGTGGCATCAATTTTTGCAAAATGTCGACTGATTGTATGCCACATAGACACTTAACGATGACACATCATCAATTCACACTGAAAATTTACAATATACTTCAACAACCGGCTCTGAAACTTTATAACTTCAATGACCGATTTGTAATTTTGCTAAAACTCTAGTGGCCGCCAGTGAAATTAACCCATAAAAAAATATAATGTCCCATAGCTAAAAAAATTGTCCCAAGAAAATGTCTAGCAATAATTTATTTAATTGTATTAATATTATTAAATTTATAAAAAAAATTAAAAATATTTTCCAACAAAATAAATAGAAAAATATATTAATATTCTTTTTCATAAAAATATTGATAATTAATCATGACTATAGTATTCGTAGAATAAAAGAATAAAAAGAAAGATATGGTTAGGAGTATATTGAAGAGGAAAAAAACGCGTTTAAAAGTTTAGATGTATTTAATAGATACTTTTTAAACTCTATAAAAGTCTTGGGGTATTTAATAAAAACTTTTAAAAAATGTTTAAAAGTCATGCGATATTTAATTCAGACTTTTTAAAATCTTACGAAATTTAGAGGTATTCAAAATGTCAATGACTTTTAATGACTTTTTATAAAATTTTCAATGTACTAACTTAAAAGCACAATATATAAATAAAAGATATCATAATTTCTTTTTTATTCATCCCAATACTCTAAAAGACTTTTGAAAAAAAAAAAAAAAAAAAAAGCCTATCATTCTTTGAATTTTTTTTTTCATTATCCAATGTTTCTTTCTTTTTTTTTTCCCCTTCAATGAAATCTAGAGTCAAATTAATTACCAACATTTTTTTTTAAAAAAAAAAATTAATATTTTTTTCTTTCATCAACGTGTTTTTTTCTTCAATATTCTTCTAACCATTTTTTTCCCCTTCTATTCTTTTTCCTTCTATGAATACTATAGTCATCATTAATTATCAATATTTTTTATGAAAAAGAATATTAATATTTTCTTTCTATTCATCTTGTTGAAAAATATTTTTAAAAGTTTTTTTTATAAATTTAATAATATTAATACAATTAAATAAATTATTGCTAGACGTTTTTCATGTGACAATTTTTTTTAACTATGGGACATTATATTTTTATATTCAAGATGTAATTAAAAATATATTAAAACATATAGGAACGTTTTGGAAAATTTATCAAAATATAGGGACATTGTGGGTATTTAACTCTTTAAGTAGAATATATGCCACCCAGACCTTTTTGTTGACGTGGCAAATATAATGTGTCATTTGTCCATCATCATATCTGTTAACTTTTTTTAACAGAATGTAACAAAGTGACATATGTGATTCACGAGTTAAATACCTCCAATCCCACTACACTTTATCAAACATTTTTCAAATGCTACTTTACTTTAAAAAATTTGGAATGCAATTAAACTTTCAAAAGTGAATCTCATATACTATTAACGGAATAGAATATGAGATTCACTTTTGAAAGTTCAATTGCATTCCAGGAACATTTTAAAGTACAATGGCATTCTAGAAATATTTAATTATGTGATTTACTTTTGAAAGTTCATTCCAGGAACGATTTAAACTATAGTAGCATTCCAGGAATGTTTGACAAAGTATAGTGGCATTGTGTGTATTTAACTCATACATAAACATATGATTTGTGGAGAACCATCAAAGGGTTGTTCCATATCTTTTCAGATAATTTAAATAAAAAGTTTAATAGGGATAAAGATTTAACAAGAATACAAACTTATTGTTGAAATTAATTAAATTTTATCGGGTAAAATTATTAAATATCTTTAATGATGTGGGCCATTACAATTAATTTGGGGTGAATTGGAAAGTTTCAAAAAAAAAAAAAATCATAGTTGACGAATAGGTATGATGAATTGATATATACATTTATAATTGGTATAGAGAATGGACACATTCATTCAAGATTTAATTTGAACCATCATATCACATAAAAATATAAAAATAGTGCGATCTATGGACTCAAATTAATTAGATCAAATGGAGCACATATTCATGAAGAGGCACACACCCATTCAAATAAACTCTTCAAATTCTATGAATAGAGACCCCTAAATTCAATTTTTTTCACACCAAATCAATTCTGAATTATTGATTTATAAATTTGCATCCATCTATAGAATTCCGTCTACATAATTTTTGAGTAAATTTTTGTTTAAATTAGTTTCATGCAACTTTTTAAAGTTTGTATTTTTCATTCCATTCAAAAAGAGTACAATCAATTCTTTGTTTTGACTGACAAGGTTAGTATAGAGCAATACCAATTTTAGAATGAGCATTCTATCTTGGCCATCTATATTTTCCATTGGCACCTTTTTTTGTAGGGGACGAAATTTGTTTTAAGAAGATTTTCTTTGGCATATATCGCTCCACCTCTGCTTCTACTTTATTTCGTTTTGGGCTAGTTGAATTTTCAACAACAACCTTAAGACAGATCTTTGTTTTTCTACTTTTTTTTTTGTATGCAATTTATTTACATTATTTGGATATTTATCATATTTTCTATATTGTCGTTTTACAAGAAAATGACAAGTACTGAGCATACTAGTGGAACGATTAAACAAAATTATGATTCCAATTAATTTGTCATGGCGCCAGCCTCACAACAGAAACCGGAGAAATTCAATGGCATGGACTTCAAGCGATGGAAACAGTAAATGTTATGCTTATCAGTTAAGGGTTACCAAAAACTTGTGGGGAAGTTGTTCTAACTACTAACTTTATTGTAAACATATTCTCTATAAGAAAATTGGTTCAATACCTTATGAAGTATGGAAAGGAAGAATGTCCTCCTACAAATACTTAAAAGAGTGGGAATGTCTAGCAAAAATGACTATTCCACCTTCTAAAAGAATTAAGTTAGGTGTTAAAACTATTGATTGTATTTTTATCGGGTATGTAATGAATAGTAACATTTACAGATTTTTTGTGCACAAATCTAACATAAGTGACATTCATGTCAATACTATTATTGAATCTAAAGATACTGAATTCTTTGAGGACGTGTTTATTAATAAAAGAGATATTCTAAAAAATACTGAAAAGAGAACACGTAAAAATGTTTTTGAAAGCAATGAAGATTCTGAACCAAGGAGTAAAAGAGAAAATGGTGCTGAATCCTTTAGTACACACTTTATATCTTTTATAATTGAGAATGATCCTCAAACATTTAAAGAGGCTATGACTAACCCAGAATCTTCATTCTGGAATAAAGTTATAAATAGCGAAATTGAATCTATTATGAGTAATAATATTTGGCAATTGGTTGATGTTTCCAAAGAAACTAAATCAATAGGATGCAAATGAATTTTCAAAAGAAAATTAAAGCCCGATGGTTCAATAGGCAGATTATTGGAAGCCTAATAACTTGATGAATTGTACTAGGCCAGATATAGCTTACTTGATAAGTAAGCTAAGTCGATATACAAGTAGCTCCAGTAATCAACATTTGGATGCATTACTTAGAGTTTTAGGATATTTGAAACGGACCAGAGAGTATTTGAAGTCAATTGGATACATTGAAAGATATATTGATGTCAATTGGATATCAGATATGGGTGAGTCAAAGTCTACCAACGTTATGTATTTACTCTCGTTAGCGGCACTATATCATGAAAATCTTCTAAACAAACATGTATAGCTCGATCTACTATAGAATATGAGTTTATTGCTTTAGAAAAGGCATGGAAAGAAGCGGAATGGTTAAGACATTTCACAAAAGATATTCATATATGATCAAAGTTTGTACCAGCTATATGTATTCATTGCAATAACGAAGCAACGATAACCAGGGTTGGAAATTTTGTATAACGGTAAGTCAAGAAGTAAGTCAAGACATATACATCTTAGACATAATACCATTCGACAATTGCTTTCAAATAAAACAATATCATTTGATTTTGTTAAATCGAAAGAAAACCTAGTAGATCCGTTTACTAAAGGGTTATCTAGAGAGCGTATAGACTGTACATAGAGTGAAATGAGTTTAAAACCTAAATCTAATGGGTCGTCATAATGAAAACGTAACCTAGCAACTGGAAATTCACAAACTAGGTTCAATAGGAAAACTAGTTATAAGTGACTCAATGAGAAACACCTAGGAGTTTAACTCATTCTCATTCATATGAAGCAAACAAGTTCTGCCTACAAAAATTACTGAGTATCAGCTTTGCATTTAATGGTGACTATATCTTGTAATAGTACAAGTGGAGTATTGTAGAGTACTCTTTATAGAATATCATCTATGTAAGTGCGAACATGGCCGATTCTTTGAAAATTTTACTTAGGCAGATTCTCTAAAGCATTTACAAAACCCAAGGAGTTCAGGTCCAAAATAATGAACAAAATAGATAATCAAGTTTGATAT
The DNA here is from genome assembly GCA_023638005.1 of Forsythia suspensa. NCBI lineage: Eukaryota > Viridiplantae > Streptophyta > Magnoliopsida > Lamiales > Oleaceae > Forsythia > Forsythia suspensa. Next base: position 29,825,767 of record CM042666.1, on the reverse strand, counting down.
GAGAGATAATGTGTTTGGTCTATTGTCTGAGCTTGTAATAATGGCTGATGGTTCAAAAGTGAGTTCAATAGATTTTTACTAAAGAAGGTTCAAAGCGAAAGTTATCTATCTTAATGCTTTATCTTCTAGATATTATTCTTCTTTGTCTTCATTGATTTGAGTCGACTTCTTTCATTAATGTTGGAGATTGTTAGAATTAATTAAATTTTATCGGATTGAATCATTAAATGTATTTAATGATGTGGGCAAAAATTCATAATCGTTGAATGAGTACGATGAATTTACACATTCATTCAACATTTAATATGGACCATAAAAATGTAAAATGGTGTGATCTATGGGCTCATATTAATTAGATCAATGAAGAGGAGCACACCCATTCCAAGAGACGCTTCAAATTCTATAAATAGGGACTCCTAAATTCAATTTTTCAGACCAAATCAAGAAGAGTATAATTAATTATTTAGTTCGACCGATAATGTTGGTATAGTCCAATACTGATTTTGAAAAGAACATTGTATCTTTGGAGACAATCGTCTATATATCTTGTTGACACATTTTTTGCAACGTATAAAATCGATCTTAAAGAGATTTGCTTCAGTATACCTCGCTCCATCTCTGCATTCACTTCATTTCATTTTGGGCTAGTTGAATTACCGACAACACTTATTCTAGTTGCTCAATCCAAAAAACTTTCCATAGAGATGATGTACAAAAAGACATCAATAATGTACCAAAATTATTAAGATTTGAAATTACAAAATATCAACAATCTAAACTTCTAGCTGTCCAAACAATGTACCCACACTACATGAAGTCATTGTCATATATATTGTTGTAGTCCACAACTTTCTGTTTTCCATTAGTATCTTGTTAACACCAATAAAATTTGTCAATGATGAATAAAGTAAGCTACACTGCAACCATAATATATGAGAATCTGAGTACATAATATACGAAAATCTGAACAATTCGAATAAAATGCTTTTTAGCCTTGTTCTTCTACCAATAAAATTACAAGATACTATAACAATTTGAAGATGAGCAAAAATAAAAAATAAAAAATGCATCAACATATCCATTATTTAAGGTAAGCAACATCTGGTGATTAAAGAAGACAATAAGTTCAAAGGCATACGTAAGTGTAAATCGGAACAAAATGAAGTTTTTGTTCTATTCGATAATGAACGTAAATTAGTTAAACACTATTTGTATTAAAACAAGCACCTAAGAAATGATATGAGAAATTTGATAGTGCAAATTTTTCTTATTGTTTTTTACATAATACAGTAGATAAATGCTTATATTCTAAAGTATGTAAAACATATGTCGTGTTTGTTTGCCTATATGTTGATGACATATAATTACATAGAATGAATTAAAAAAAACAAGGATGTTTCTATTTTCCACATTTAAGATGAATGATCTTGGACAAGTGGATACCATTTTAGGCATCAAAGTTATAAAAACCAGTGTGGTTATTCATTAACTCAATCACATTATATTGAAAGTGTGGTGAATATGTTCAAACACTTGAACATAAAAGAAGTTAATATCCCGTTTAATCCAAACATCAAGCTATTTAAGAATGATAGAAGGGCAATTGCATAACTAAAGTATGCAAGTGCAATTTGTAGCATAGTGTATGTTGTGCAGTGTTCAAGATCGAACATTGCGTCTGCAGTTAGTAAACTTAGTAGGTTTACTAGCAACATAAGTACTAGGGATGGCAATGGGGTGGCCGGGCCCGCCCGGAAAAATTTGACCCTCCGCCCCGCCGACCATTGCGCGGGCGAGGAGGCAATCACTGAGGCCCTTCGACCCACCAACCGCCCCGTGAAAAAAATCTTTTTTTTTAAAAAAAAAAAATGAAAAAATAATTTAACAAAAAAAAAGAAATAATTTTTTTTTTATATATTTGTACCAAACAAAATAAAAAATTTGTAAGATTGAGGTTATGGCGTAGTGGTTAAGATTGGTAGTTTACAAGTTTCAACCCGGGTTCGATTCTTCTTTAGTCTATTTGTAGTGAAAATTATAATTTCTATTATATTTTATGATTTTTCAAAAAAAAAAATTTGTAGGGGCGAGTCGCGGGGTGGGTCGGGGCTGCCCCGGACCAGCAAGGGCGTAAAATCGCCCAAAACCCGCCTATTATCAGTAGGGCGGGCGGTCTTGCTGCGGTCGTGGGTTTTTTTGCCATCCCTAATAAGTACTGAACATTGGAAGGCTATCGTAAGAATTTTTGGTTATTTAAAGAATACCAAAAACCTAGGTCTACAATATTATTTCTCAATACAATGCGATAATCAAGCCACACAGGCTCGTGCCCATAGTGAGGTATATAGTGAAAAGTCTAGACATATGACTCTAAGACATGATCATACGAGCAAACAAATCAAACGCAATTTCCCTCACTTATTTGTGGTCAAGCAAAAATTTGACCGATCCTTTCACTAAGCATCTTACTAGAGTGTTAGTAAGCTCAACATCGAGTATGATGGGGCTAAAGCTTCTTAAATAAAACCAGCCAATGACGGCAACCTTATCTAACACTACAAATTAAGTATTTTAGATTCAAATGGTACAAATAAGTCATTCGACAAGTGAAAATTTTTTCAACACTTCATTTTAAATGCCCAACTTCATCTATCTAAACATCAAGGTGGTGCTGCTTCAAATGAAAGTACGAGTTTTCTTTCTAAAAAGTTCATGAAAAGGATAAGTGCAAGGCCATATAAAACGCTAAGTGAGATTTGTGTAGAACATTAGAACACATAACATTTATGTGAGTAGTTTTCAACTGTAATGTCAACAAGAAGTAAGTGGTTCAAAACTTTAATGCTACCTAAGATTTTGATAATTACTTTGCGTCCATTGCACTAAGTTAAAGTTCAAACTAAAAGATACATTTACTTTGTGCATAAATGTTGCAAATTTCTTACTTTATTTTGTTATTATAAGTTTGAACAAGCAGATGATTGTTGAATTTGTTTGAAATCATAACAATGTTTAGACGTGTTATATATATGTATAAAATTTTCATGTTGTGAAAAGTTGAGAAGAATGGACAAAATGGTTGTTACATGATCGAGATAAAAGCAATAATGTTAAGAGGCATTTTGCCTCTTGCAGTGGAGACCTCTCGGCCGTGAGGTTAATGGCTGCGGCCAAGACGAACCAAATGGAAAGTTAACTTTGTGCGGTCGCGGCTTATGTTCCCAAGGTGCAAAAACAGATATTTTACACCATTTTAGTTCAATTTTTTTGCATAACTTATGTTCTATTCGTCTTGATCATGATGGTTTGTCCATGGAGTTTCTTAACACGTATAAATAGATGTTTTAAATAACAAATACAAGAAATATAACATATATATTGATATAATCCTTCAAAACCATCAAACTGTTTTTTTGATTTTATTAGGTTTCTTCAATTTTGTTTGTCGTTTAACCTTAGAGACTTGTTTAATCTTCTAACTAATTGTTAGTGTGTTTTCACAAGCAATCTCACAATCCTAGAAGGACAAATATCGTTTTGAGATAACGTTTTATTATGTGTTCAAGCCCTTCTTTGTTTCAAGTTTTTTTTTATTTTTGTATTTCATTCTTTATCTTCTATTCTCATACTTTCAATTATCCGTCTCAGTGGACAAACCAATCCCAATAGTGTGAAAATGTGAAATAAAATATTAAAAAATAATCTCTTCACATTTTAATCGTGTTAAATTTTATACAAGTTGATTCAATAAAATATCATAAGATACTAATGTCATGTATTTAAATATCGTCATACAATGTAGACTTCTAAGAAGGGAGTTGTGAGGGGCTAAATTGGAGGATCTTAGGGGAAATGAATTTAGTATTTTTTTTTCTCTTAATTTTCTTCTAAAAATCTTAAAAACTAAAATAGAAAAATATATTTTGCAAAACAAATGTGAGACAAGAGCTTTGTAACTATTGAATAGAGTGAGAGTATTTTACCTTCATCTTTTATTGACTAATTTATATTGCAATTTTTAATGTATAAGTGCCAAGAACTAAGTTCGACAACTTAATTTTTCTTCCTTTGGTTTGTTGATATTTATTTCTTATAAAACTGTGAAATAAAACAACAAAAAGTACAATAACATGAACTAGGAAGGCTAGGATTAAAATTGCCTTAGCAAAGAGGGTTGGAACTAGCTTGATGTGGACAATGCGAAACACTACTCAAAAGTCTTAGACAAATTATTTTACTTTATTTCATTCGTTTAATTCTTACATTCCAAAGATATACATACATATACAAAGATTCTTGTTTAAGATATAATGAGAAAAACTCATATCAAATTAAGTACAAATTTACGTTCGAAGAAAAACTATACGCCATTAAATCAATATCTAATACAATCACATGGACATGTACAATTGGTTACTAAGAAGAAGAAAAAATTGAAAAAAACCCCACGAACTTTATATTTTTCTTTTTAATTTTTTGAAAATTTTATTCACACAAATGAGTCACATTGTGTATGTGTGTGTGTTCAATCTCTTACTTGATTACATATAAACAAGGTTGGTGAAAGATAACACGTGGATTTCATTGTATTCATTCACCTAATCACAGCACTTGTTGTATTAATATCAACTTTAACATGCAGATATTTTATTTTTTTTTGTCCTTACATTCTTAATAAATACAAAGACATGACAAGTGATGAGTGAATCAAGTCGGCCTACCACTCTTGTCTTGCTTTGGATCAAACTATAATTATTAATAGCAACAAATTATATATATTTTAAATAAATTGAAAATTAGTTATACGATTCAAAGTGGTTACATGATTATATACTTGAACTTGCATAATATTTTATTAGTTTTTGTCAATTCATCACATTTTTAATATTATGTTGGTCAATTTCTCAATCAGAATAAAATTGAACTTGTTTTATAACCGTCAATTATCTTTGTCAAGATTTTGAGAAGTACTTTTCAATTGTAAGTTGTCCTTTTTCTACTCTTATTTGTGGTATCAAAACTTGCATTATACATATGGTTCGCTCACACTAAAGATCAAATTATTTCAAAATTTAATTAAAGTTTTTGAACGTAAAAGGAAAAAAAAAAATTAAAAATACACTACGTACAAAAGGGTATAAATACATTTTACAAATTGTAGTTTCAAAAATTTCAATTTAGCTACTATTGTATTCTTTAATTAATTGTCAGAAAAATAGGAATAATTTATAAAACACACTATGTTTATGAATGGTTATTTAAGTGACGTGTGAATTGAAAGACTTATAATCTACATAATATTAATTTTTTAATAAAATAAAGTTTCCATTTAGAGCCAAATAATACTATATAGGTGTTTTTTATTTTTATTTTTAAAAAAAAACAAAATGACATCTAAATTTATATGGAAAATATATATTTTGTTAAGTTATTATACCAAAAAATATCAAACTGTTGTAAAATTATAGATAATGATGAATGACTATTTAGTTGTATCTAGATGTCTATGTAATTATCTACTTACTCCAGAATAGTGTATTCTAATCAAGTTGTAACTCCATTTGGACCCTATAAATAAGGGTCATTGTTATAATAAATGAACACACTTGAGTTTTGACTCTCTCTATTCTCTTCTCTTTTTCTCTCTACTTTTCTAGTTTCATAACACGTTATCAGCACGAACAAGCTCACCCAAAATAGAGAGAAAAAATCGAGTGCAATAGTTTAGAAAATTTGCGAGAATCTGGACGACCGTAGTATGCGGTGTGATAAAATTTTATTATCTCAATATTTCGTGGTCCGATCATTGTGAAATTTGAGTAGTAATTTCAAAACTCATTGTTCTTAAAATCAACGGTGGAGATCTAGATCAAACGGTTCATTAGTGAGAAATCTCTATGTGAACAGTATGAATTTTGAATTCGTGGAAGAATTTGGGCAGCCTGCGCAGTTATGATCAAGCGTTGATATCTTAGCGATCCATGGTCCGATTGTTTTGAAATTTGGACAAAAATTTCAAAACTTATTGATATTCAAATCCAACTGTTAGAATTAAGATCACATGGTTCATCTTTTTAGTATTCTCTTTACTATCGATTTGATTATACATTTTTCTCGTATTGATAAATAATAGATAAATATTTCTTGAATACTGTTAATAATAACACAACAGTATTTAAAATAATATTTTGTTTATCAATTTATACAAATTAATATTCTAGAATAATATTTTGTTGGTCTTCCAGAAGAAGTACAACTTTATATTATATTAATATTTCAATAAAATACATTTGTTCCTGAAGAGCATAATTTGTTAGATTTATTATTAAGTTATTGCTCTCGAAGAGCGTAATTTTATAAATCTAATATTTTATAAAAATATTATAATATCACTCCTGAAGAGTAAATTTCTATAGAGTTCAATTTTTCAAAATAATTTATTGTTGTTCCTGAAGAAACACAACGTTACTTTAATATTTTGGCAGAATATAAGAGCATAATTCATAAGATCTAATATTAAGCTATTGTTCCTAAAGAGCAAATTTTTATAAAGTTTAATATATTTAAAATTATTTGTTGTTGCACATGGAGAAGCACAATATTATATTAATATTCTGGCATAGTACTTGCTCTCGAAGAGCATAATTGTAAAAGATCTAACTTCTAGTATGAATTTGCTCATGATGAGTAAATCTTTAAATAATAATATGTTGTTGCTCATGAAGTAGCACAATATTATATTAATATTCCAGTCAAATATTACTTGTTCTCGAAGAACGTAATTTTATAAGATATATTATTTTATACAAATATTGTATTAAGACTCCTAAAGAAGTATAATATTATGAATATCAATATTTTAAAAGAAAATGATATTATTGTTTCAAGAAATGTAAAAGTATAGAAAATATTAAAAAAGAATATTGTGTTGTTGCTCTTGAAGAAGCACAACTTTACAATTTCAGAATATTAATGTTGTGCAATATTAGAATGCTGATACTTTTGAAGAAGTACTATATTGAACTAGAAGTTCAATGTCCTAAAATTTTATTGATTGGCATTACCGGTTAGACTATCCCGGATCAATATGATGTGAATTATTAATGAGAATATCTATTGAAAACTAGAAAATTTTTCGATATAATGAATTCTTACGTGATGCTTGTTCTCATGGTATATAAACCAGTAGACATTCACTAGGTAAAATCGGAATGAATTCCCTGCATTTTTGAAAATTATTTAAGGTGATTTATGGGGCCCCATCACCCTCTATGTCGACCATCTATATATTATTTGTAACTAATAGATACATCTACTAGATGATTGTATGGTGTTATTATTCGCAACTTGAACTTTGCGAGATTACTTGCTCAAATTTTAAATAATGAGCATAATTTTCAGATTATACAACCAAGACGATGATGTGTCTTGTCAATGCTAGTGAGTCTAAATCTCAAACTTTTAATAAATATTAGTTGAGATGATGTTAAATGGTTTAGCAATATTATTTTTCAACGCCTCCAATTAAATTCTAAACAATTACTATTGAGAACAAAGCTCTTCCTATTTTTGTCTAAGGAATGCTATTTTATATGCAGAAATACTTATACGCATCATGCCAACATCAAAATTACCCCCGCTATAGTTGGCTTATGGTCAGAGCCTAATATTACCCATCTAATGATTTTTGATAGTGCAATATATGTACAATCGGTCCACCGTAGTGCACTGAGATGGGCATTAAAAAAAATGTTGAGAATACATGTTTAGTTTGGACATTATAAAATATCTTAAATCCTAACGGGTGATATTTTATAATACGATCTTTTGAATGTCATTTTGATAAGATAATTTTCACAATATTATGGGAGAGAAATTAAGTAGCTGGAAAGAATACATGAAAATACAGCATATTATATTTTCTAGATCCTTGTACAAGACAATATGAACCAGAAGTTCAACAAATAACTCATTTGTAGGTTATATAATTGACAGATGCATTTACTGACCAAAGAGATTAAATCAAATCTCATATACTAACTCTAAATGCTCCAATTTATATTAACGTCCTTGAAGGACAATCTATTAATATTATATCAGGTAAATTAATAACAAGCCTGAAGCGTTATGACATTTGATTCCCAAAAAAAATTCTCATATTAAAAATGGAGCCAATTTTAAAGATGGTCATATTGAGGAGGCGTATACTCTTGGAAAGTATATAGACATAACTAATTATAAAATCCCAGAAGAGGTTCAGCTAGCTGAAATAATAAAACGAAAAGATCTCGATAAGTTATGTTGTTATGAAAAAGAAATAGATTCAAAAAATAAATGTTGTTGACAACATTGTTGTACATAATGAAGCGCTTCATATTATGAAATGTAGCAAGGATATTGAAAGAAATCTGTCAAAGAATAAATTGGTCAAATAAAAGGATGCAATCCAAATAAATTGAACTGACTAGAGAAACCTGAAGTTTTCGGACCTATAGTCAGAGCACCTAAAGGTGTATATTTATGCGAAAAGGAAATGAGAAAATTAAGTCGTAACATGTAATGAACGACTTTTAACATTATAAATTTCGGAAAGGCTTATGTAAAAAAATCATAAGTTGATATCTTGTTAGTCTCATCAATGCATAACATATATATGCATGTAATGAATATTGTTATAACTATCTCATCCGTATGATTAATAAAACAATGTATATAAATTCCTAGAGGATTTAGTATGCCCTGAAGCATATAGTTCAACTTTTGAGAACTTAATCGATCAAAGTACAGACCTAAAGTGATATTATGATGAGAGGGAGTAAATACGCCGTAGGCATGGGCATGGCAATGGGCCGGCCGCTCGGCCATAAAATACGAGCTCGGCTCGCCCAAGGAGCGAGGCGAGCTCGGCTCGTTGGACGGCCGAGCCCGAGCTCGGCTCGTCCCAAAATGTGAGCGGTTCGGCCCACGAGCTCGTAATGAACGGGCAGTGAGCCAGCCGCCCACTGAGCTCGGCTCGGCCCTCAAATTTTTTTTTTTTTTTTTTTTTTTAAAAATTTTGAAAATGAGAGAAAAATACAATATCGGGTATATTTTATGTTGAAAATTAAAGATTGAAAATCCTTTTCATTAGAATAAGAGTATTTATAGAAAAATAATGAAATTAAAAACAAAATATTAAAAAAAAAAAAAATGGTGTAATTCACGAGCCCAGCCGAAAAGGCTCGTGGGCGTCCACGAGCCCAAACGAGCCGAGCTCGTGGGCTCGTTCCCAACCCAACGAGCCGAGCTCGTGGGCGAGCCCACGGCCGGCTGGTTTTTGGCGAGCCGAGCTCGGCTCGACCTCTTTTTTTTTTGAGCTCGGCCTGGCTCGTGCTCGTCTCGACGAGGCAGAGTCCGGCGTGAGCCGAGCTTTCTTGCCGTAGCCGAGCCCACGAGCCACGAGCGAGCTTTTTTGCCACCCCTAAATGTACTCTTTTCTTTGACCAAGGTTTTGTCCAATTGGATTTTCTTGGTAAGGTTTTTAATGAGACAATTTTAATGGCATATTAAAAGAATTATGTACTCTTTTTCTTTCTCTAAGATTTTTTTCCATGAGGTTTGTTTTCTAGTAAGATTTTAACGAGACATATTCTTTCTGTAAATAATATACAATTAGAAGTGGTATAAATATTATAGTTATGGATGTCCATAACCTACAAAATATTTTACCATCATCATAACTCTATGGTTATATTCTCGTGTATTATAAATTGTATATGACACCCTTGAAGGGAACAACAATAAGATCTATTTTTAATATAATTACATCAAACCATCATACTGACTACAGTCAACCAGAGATATTGTAAGAAAATAATATTGCTGGAGGTTATAACATGGAGCACATTTCACCAGAATTGTTTTATACAAGTTTTAAAAAGATTGTGGCATTGAAGACATTGACGCACAAAATATGGATAGCTCGATACAAGTTTTTTCCATTGGTTGAAATCAGGGGGAGTAGCTGTACTCTTTTTCCTTCGTTCAGGTTTTGTCCCACTAGGTTTTCCTGACAAGGTTTTAATGAGGCAGCATTTGAATTCTCCAATTTTTGATAAATTTTTTCTTTCTATTGGTATTTTTGTCCCATTGGATTTTTGCCAAATAACGAACCAGTTATTGTGTAATAAGTCATTCAAGGTGGAGTGTTGTAAAATTATAGATAATGATAAATGACTATTTAGTTGTATCTAGATGTCTATGTAATTATCTACTTGTTGACGTCTGAACCTGCACCAGTCCACGTTCCAACAGATCTCCAGTCACTTTCCTGCCAGCTCGTATGTTACCTGCACACTAGGACGACCGTTAGGCACCAAGATCTCCGGAGAAAAAGGGTCCGGCGATCGTTGGCACTCCGACGATCAAGTCAACTGCCGGTATATAGGAGATACACGGGAGCGGGAACAAAAAGGGGTATGGGAGGGACAAGCAGGCATAGATTTGAGCAAAGTTTAGGGTGGGACTCTTAAGCATAAAATGTGCGTACCTTGGAACAACCGGAGACGTTGTATTTATAGCGCGAGAGTCTTGATTGATTTAGGTAACAAATCAATCAGATACCCCATCGGATTCTCCTTCCTTATAAGATAGGGATCATTCCTTGTCAAAGCAATCTCCAAGATTACCTTCCTTATCTAAGGTTATCACGTTGCATGATTTTAGGATATTGTGATTCAGTTTCCTTGTGAAGATCCGTGCGCTAAACCAACGCGATCTTTCCTCAATTACTTCTCTAGTCATTCCGTGTGTCATGCCGCTTCTTTGGTTATAATTGATGTATGGTCCGACGAGGCCCTATGGTTTTGCATGCGGTAGAGGACCTCCACATGGCTCATGGTTTACAGCCGTCGAAGGCCCAAGCGTGTGATGGGCCTTCCAAACCCTAGCAGGGCCGGGGATATGGTTCTTGACATATTATGAACCGGGCCCTTCTTGGGCTTAGATGGGGCCTATCTTGACGTGGCGACCATGTCGTGTCGTGTGGTAACAATAGTCCCCAAGTCCAAGCCTATTATTTATAATGGGCGTGGGACTTTTGAAATGGGCGTGGGACTTTTGAGGATATTCACCATTTGACGTGCCTCGCAGGAAATATATTCTCACGGTGGTTCGGCAGGAAGTAATTTGACCTCTCCCAATATATAGTCCCCCAAGCCCGAAGCCGAACATTCATGACGGGTGAGGGCTTCAAGGGGCCAGGCCAATGCTGACGTGTCCCCTGATGGCGTGATTCTGTCTATCAAGACTGTCCCTCTCTGGTCAGGCAATCATGAGAGAGGGGGGTGTACGCATTAAATGCGGTCGCGTGAGAAGGAGAATGGGGGCGCGCGTGGGGCGTGCTTCCTTGATTTACTAAGTGAGTAGGTTTCGCTTTCCCGCCTACTATACCATTCAAGACACGCGTCGACCATCCATATGCCCAGATGGAACGCTTGGGATCCGGACGGTTAATGAGTGAGTGCGCCTTTATAAAACCAGGCATCCACCCAAACGTTGCACCTTCTCCTACTTTCTTGTTTACTGTAGTTATTCTGCCGATAAGCGAGACGCTTGTAGCTGGTGTGCCATTTGAGTCGTACATTCGAGGTAAGCGCTCAGAAAGCGGTTGAAATTTGCTTGCATTGTTTATTTCCATAGTCATAGTACGATACCCATACCTGGGGACGGCCAAATGTCATCTGGAGACGACGACTCACAGAACCCATCCGACGCTCCCACAAACCCCAGTATTATTGGGAGCGTTTCTTCGTTGGCCTCTACATCATCCTCTTCTGGAGTCGCGGGAGGGGTGAATCCAGAGCCCCCAGTTGTGAACCCGTCGGCTCCGTCGACGAGTGGGAGGGAGGTCAGGGCCTCCTTGCCGGCGGGAGAGGCGGTAGTAAAGGGGAGGTCGGACGTGGGAGCGCCTGAGATGAGGAGATCGCTGGACAAGAGGGACGCTTGGTGCGGCGGGCTCGGGCGAGGAGCTGAAACGGTCGGCAACCGGGCGTCCATGGCTCGATCGAGGATCACGGAGGCGGAGTTGGAGGATATACGGTTGTCCTCACGATATTCCTTCGACTGTGACGCTCAGAGCCCCGAGCTCGGAAGAGCGTGTCGACCATCCTCCCGAAGGGTATGTGGCGGTGTACGAGCCTGCGATGCAGCAAGGCCTTCGCCTACCCATGCATCTTTTTTTTCGCCAAGTGTTGAGGGACCGGAACTAGGCCCCTTGTCAAATAACGCCCGAATGGTGAGGCGATGGTAGCCTCCTACATTTTGTGGAGTGTTGCCAATGCTGGATGAGACTTGTCTCTCAGGGAGTTTGAGTCCATATATCGACCTTGCCGGTCCGCCGGTTGGTATAATGTATCTCCCCGGCCGGGTCAGAAATGGAGGACGGCCACCGACATTCCCAACAAGGTGCACAACTGGAAGGAGAGGTTCATCTTCGTTGGCGGGATTGGAATTTACGCCGAGGACCCCTTTTTTCGCGTGTCTATCCTCGACATTTCGGGGATCTTGGTATAACTCGCCACAATCGTATGAAATCTTGGTTACGATTCGACTTGATGTGTTTGTTCCCTTTGCAGATTAGGGGAAGCCACCGATCTCGAAGAGAAGCCAAGGAGAGCTGAGGTCGAAGTGGGATAAGGTTCGGTCTCTCAGCAGCGACTTCCGGAGCCTCGGGAATCTTTTAAAAGACGATAAACTTTTGGTCGGCTGCGGACTAATGTGTAAGTCTCATCTGTTTAGGTGTTATGGTGCTACGGCGTGGGATTATCTGGGCGCATCGTTCATTAACGTATGTGCTTAACAGCTTTCAGGTTCAAAAGCGTGCCCACACTCCACCTTGCTCGCCCTGCTAGCGGAGAGGGGTCTTCTGCTCAGGTGCCCGTCCGGGATGTGCCCGTGTCATCGCAAGGTATCCCGGCTGCTGCTCAATCAGAGCCCGCCCCTAGTCAGGACGTTCCTCCTCCTCCTCCTCCTCCTCCTCCTCCCCTCCCCTGCGTCGACGATCGAACCGCCTCCCGGTCCCATCCCGGCCCGAGGACAAGGGAAGGGCATTGCCGAGATGTGGGGGCGATGGGTCTTGTGAGGAAGGCTCCCGTGTGCTGGGGGGGTTTATGGAGGATGCCCGTAAGTCGGGGCGAACCGAGGGTGTAAAGAAACCTGGCCCCTCGTCTGACCAATGGAGCCCCGTCCGGATAACCCAACGTCGGGGGGAACTGAAACTGCCGTCTGGAGATGCTCCCGGCTCATCCAGCGATGATGATGGCGGCAGCGTGCACAAATCTTGGACCCGAAATGGGAAAAGATCGCCGAGGGGCCACCGTCTGGGGCGGGTGAAGATGGCAGAAATGAACCTGATACGGGGCCTGGTGCTAAGCAAGGAGCTGTTCAGTATTGTGGAAAGTTATGACGGCCAATGCCATGAGGAGGGGGCCAAGTCCGCCAAGCTGAGGAGCTGAAAGCTGTCCAACTTGAGAAGGCACAGCTGGAGTCCGAAAAAGAGGTACTTCGGTTCAAACTTGACGCCTCTGTTGCAAGGGAGGCGGATATTAAGGAGAAATATGAGATTGAATTGAAGGCCTCGAAAGAGTGTCTGAAGGCCGCCCAGGAACAAAAGAGGGCTGCCGAGGCCTCTCGAAACGAGCCGAGGAGCTTCAGAAGAGTGCCGAAGAGGCACAGAAGCGCGCTGAAGGGGCCCGAAAGTCGGCCGAGGACCGGGCACTTGCCGCCGAGGAAGCCCTTGCCAACGCGACTGGTAGGCTGGAGACCATCGTCGCGGAGGAGGGCAAATTGTTGGCGGACACGAGGCTGGAACTGGAGAGGGTCCGGGCCGAATGTCTTGTTCTTTGGGACCAAGGAGGTGGCGGCTTATCGGGATGCATTTGTGGAAACGCCCAAAGTATCGTGACCTTGCCCAACGTTTGATGACAACTGGAGGCGAGCAGTTGGTGGAGAGCATCATGGAGGTCCACCCGGAATGGGACCTTTCATTCCTTCGGCAGGGCCCTGCCGAGGCTCAAGCTTCTGACCGAACCTAGTACCGCGGTGATCGATACCCCTCCAACCGAGGGAGGCCCGTAGTGTGCCGACCACTTGAGGCGGCGGGCATTTATATTTTGTAATCCTTATATTTTTGCTCGGATTAATTGAAAGCGAAATTGGGATTGACTTTTGTTTATCCGACGCGTTTCGATTACGTGTGCGGCGTGGGGAAGGCGCTTTAAATATGAGAATCATTCCCCAGCATTGATGACGCAGACATCTGGTGGAATCCGGAAGGTTGGCGTCTTCAATGCCTTGGGGAGGCAGAACGTCCGCGCGCCACTCCAGACTCCCTGTTATGACCGTATTTATTGCATTACACCTCTTTCCAACGTAGTCCTTTATAAATAGGATGCAAGCCTGACAAAGATTCTCCCATCGTGAGACTGTTGCTTGTAGCATGCCATTATCGTGCGATCGAGATAGAGATAGAAAACATGTGATGGTGGTGCGGTGGAGGGTCGGCCTCAAGATGTCTCGCCAAACCGAGAATCAACATTCGGAGGACCAAAGATCTCGGCCAATCAACGCGTTCGGGGACCAAACGTCACGGGGGTGGGGATTTAGGCTCGGCAGCCTTGGCCCGACCTCTCCCTGAATCATTTGGCGGTGGTGGGGGGTCTCCCACTGCCAGAAAAAGGCGTCAACGGCATTTTTTGAGCAGTATGGTCCAATAAGCCACCCAATTAACTCGGGTTGGCTTGGGAGACTCCCGATCATGGTGAAGTTGAGTTTTCCAACCTGGTGAGCCAACGTGAACCGAGGAATAGGTGTGATAGGTCTAGTTACCCCATTTATGTGCTGGCCCAATGAGGCAATGGGGTTTTAGAGTATATTGCGATTATATATATACATATTGTATTTCGTACTTAATAAAAAGTGCCGAGTTACTTCCATATTCACGTCGTGTGTGCCCATATTGTGTTTACGGTGCCCGCGTTTCACATACTTGTTTCGGGCCTCGTCGATGTTTAGTGTTGCTTACGAAGTCACTGGTACAAGTATGAAGTCGCAGTAATGCCCTTGGTGGCGCGAGGTGGTTCATGGGTCATGATCGAATTTTATTTGCCATCGAATGAATCTTGGTTGCACACATTCACGTTGACTTTACCCCAATGAGTTAATAGAGTTGGTCATGAACCACACTCTCATCATGCCGTATTCTTTGTGCTTGCTTTCTTCGCGTAAAATGTTTACCCAACGAGTTTAATAGAGTTGGCCATGAACAACACTCCCTCATTGCCGTGTTCTTTGTACTTGCTTTCTTGCGCGTAAAATGTTTACCCCAATGAGTTTAATAGAGTTGGCATGAACCACACTCCCTCATTGCCGTGTTCTTTGTATTTGCTTTCTTACGCGTAAAATGTTTACCCAATGGAGTTTAATAGAGTTGGCATGAACCACACTCTCTCATTGCCGTGTTCTTTGTATTTGCTTTCTTACGCGTAAAATGTTTACCCAATGAGTTTAATAGAGTTGGCGCGAACCACACCCCTCACGCTGCGTGTTCTTTGTATTTGCTTTCTTCTGGCGTAAAATTTTACCCAATGAGTTTAATAGAGTTGGCCGCGAACCACACCCTTCGCCGCCGTGTTCTTTGTATTTGCTTTCTTCTGCGTAAAATGTTTACCCAAATGAGTTTAATAGAGTTGGTCATGAACCACACTCCTTCATTGCCGTGTTCTTTTGTATTTGCTTTCTTCGCGTAAAATGTTTACCCAAATGAGTTTAATAGAGTTGGCCGCAAATCACACTCCCTCGCTGCCGTATTGGTACTCTCCGCTTGGGGGCGCTTGGATTGATAAAGGCGAACTTTATTAAGCGGCGCCTAGCTTCTTGGCGTCCGGTAAAAAGGAAAAATCTCTAAAGAGATCAAAACAATGCGAGAAAAAAAAGTAGAAATGCCGGTGGTAGGTCTCGAGTTTCTTTGCGGTTGGGGAGACATCCTTGCGTTTGGCGACTTTTAAGTAATGCGTTCATGTAGCATGCCCGTGCCTCCGTCGATTACCACGGTTTTAGCTATTCCTCCCGAGTCGTGAATTTCATCGCTAAGTGGTGTACGGACGTAATCGCCTGTAAATCCTTCAGCGTGGGCCTACCAAAGACCCCATGGTAGGGGGAGCGGGTGTCCACAATTAGGAACTCCATGAATTTCCGGAGGTGGCAAGGTGGTTCCTCGAAATCTACCACCAAGGTAATTTTTCCTCGCGGGACGAGACTGTCCCCTGTGAAACCAAATAGCGGCTCGGTGATGGCCGTCAGTTCGTGATCCACGTCCATTTGGTCGAACGCACTGCCGAATAGGATGTTCACGACACTTCCGTCGTCGATCAGCATCCGGCCTAAGCCGTTTCTGGCGATAATGGCGCGTACCACTAGGGCATCGCAATGCGGGTAGTGTATCCCGGATTCGTCCTCTTCAGTGAATGAGATAGGCGGCACTCTAGGTCGATGCCCGTGTACCTGCCAACTCTCCAGGAGTTCCCCTCTGGCTGCCTTCGCATAGTTACGTCGCGAGTTCATCGTGCTTCCCCCGACATACGGTCCTCCAAAGATGGTATTTATCTCTCGGACAGGTGGGGCTCCTTGGGGCCTCTCGGCCCTCGGTTGGTCCCTGTCCCCCCCGTTCCTTCCTCCGTCGCGGCGAGGTCCATCGTTCCGGCGCTGGGGAGGAGGTCTTCGCCCTTGTGTGGGCGGTCCTCGATGTCCTCGCGCCGCTTGATCCCTCTCGCCCGGCCCGTGGTTCCCGCGATTGATTAGCTCCTTCACATCCGGGCAATCTTCCGTGTTATGCACCCTGGTCCTGTGTATACGACAGAATTTGGGCGGGGTCACCGCGGTAGGGGGCACATTCTTGGTGCCCGTGGGGTGGGGCTACCTCCGTTTGATTGAACCTCCGGTAATGGTTGTTAGTTGGTTCGGGGAACGCCTCCTCACAGCAGGATAACAGGGGCTCGGAGAGCGACGCCCTCCCTCCCAGTCGATCTCCTCTCTCCTTTCGGCTCTTTCTTTGTTCTCGATTGTTTCTTCCGATCGGTTTCGCTACCGGATCATGTCCACCACCGGTCAGTAGACTTTTGTGGACTATTTTGAACGTCCCTCCAAAAGGGGTTCGCATGTGGAGCCCTGTTATCGCCAGTATCCGAGCTTTTTCATCGGTCACCGTCTCGATCTTGTTGATGATGTTGCTGAATCGTTTAAAGTAGCTTTTGACGGTCTCTCCCTCCTTTTGCCGGATATCATTGAGTTGGGCGATGTCAGCAATCATCGTCCGGTTGCCAATGAAGGCGTTGACGAACTCTCTCTTAAGTTGTGGCCAGCTTCGGATGCCTCCTGGCCTCAGCTTGTTGTATCACCTCTTTGCGTCCCCTGTGAGTGTGGTATGGAAATTCCGACACTTCACTGCGGGAGATTGGCCCTGGAGTTTTGTCTTGTAGGTGTTTATGTGGTCCGTGGGATCACCTCTCCCATTATACTTGTCCATGATAGGCATTCGGAAGTTGGCTGGCACCTCCATTGCTTTCATGTAGTTGGTGAATGGTAGGTTCTCGTCATCGTCGTCCTCATAACATTCCAGCCTCTCCTTTTCGTCTTCGGCCTTTTCTTGATTCTTTGGGTCCTTCTTCTTTTCCGTACGGGCCTCACTATGTTCACTTGCGCTGCTGTGTGCGGATTGGGGGGTGCAATCGAAGACCCCACTCCCAACCGGTCAAACACGCTAGCTGCAAGAACCGGGTGGCTTTCTCGTGTGGGAAGGGTCTCCTTTGTGACCGTCTGCGGAGCTTTGGGCTGGGTTTCGGGGTCCCGTTGTCGAAGCGAGGGGTTCCTTTTGGGAACCGTGGTACATCCAAATGAACCGGTGGGTGAGGACTCTTACGGGCACGGCGCTTGGGTCCGTGTTGGAGGGATCGATTCTCCAATAATTCAAGCGTGGCCTTCATCCGGGCGTTGTCCATCTTGAGGTCCTGGTTCTCCTGTTCCATCGTCCGTTTCTTCTGATGTCTTCTCTTTCTGCGACGGGTGACGCGTTACAGTAGGTCTTGAACGCTCTCTCGTCGCGAGGTTGGTGTGGTGGGACTCCACCTGCGTCTTCTTCAAGGACCGTTCGGATGTCATGCTTCTTCGGTAGAAGACACGTTTTACCACAAGCACTTGGTCGTGTGAGGTTTTTCGATTCCACGAGATGGCGCCAATCTGCTGACGTCGAGCTGCACGATCCACGTGCCAACAGATCTCCAGTCACTTCTCTCGCACGGCTCGTATGTTACACGCACACTAGGACGACCGTTAGGCGCCAAGATCTCCAGAGAAAAAGGGTCCGGCGATCGTTGGCACTCCGACGATCAAGTCAATCACCAGGTATATAGGAGATACACGGGCGGGAACAAAAAGGGTGTGGGAGGGACAAGCGGCAAAAGATTTGAGCGCGAGTTTAGGGTGAGACTCTTAAGCATAAAAAGTGCGTGCCTTGGAACAACCGGAGGCGTTGTATTTATAAGCGCGAGAGTCCCGATTGATTTAGGTAACAAATCAATCGACATACCCCATCGATTCTCCTTCCTTATGAGATAGAGATCATTCCTTGTCAAGGCAATCTCCAAGATTACCTTCCTTATCCGAGGTTATCACGCGTTGCATGATTTTAGGAGATTTTGATTCGGTTTCCTTGTGAAGATCCGCGCTAAACCAACGCGATCTTTCCTCAATTACTTCTCTAGTCATTCCGGTATGTCATGCCGCTTCTCGGTTATAATTGATGTATGGTCCGACGAGGCCCTATGGTTCGCATGCGGTAGCCGAGGCCCTCCATATGGCTCATGGATTTCGGGCCGTCGAAGGCCCAGGCGTGTGATGGACCTTCCAGGCCCTAGCGAGGCCCGATAGGGTTCTTGACAGTTATGAACCGGCCCCTTCTTGGGCTTGGATGGGGCCTATGCTGACGTGACAGCCATGTCGTAATCGTGTGGTAACACTACTTACTCCAGAAAAGTGTATTTTAATCAAGTTGTAACTCCCTTTGGACCCTATAAATAAGAGTCATTGTTATAATAAATGAACACACTTGAGTTTTGACTCTCTCTATTCTCTTCTCTTTTTCTCTATACTTTTCTAATTTCATAACACAAACATCATTTTTAGAAGTACTTATCACGATCGTAGGGAGTTTTCTCCGCTATAGGAAGAAAAAGTATGTAAACGTCTGTGTGTTACTACATTTTTAATTTCTCCTTTCACAAAATTATCTCTTTCAAAATTTGTTAACCGCTTCAATTATCTCTCTCAACTGATTATCTCTAAAATTTATTCACCGTCTCAATCCATCTCTTTCAATCATCACCTATTTTCATTGATTATCTCAATTACACTCATCTAATGATTAAGAGGTTGTTTGATTCCCATTTTAATATGGTTTTTTTTTTTTTTCCATTTTTTGACTTTTGGAAAAAAATGACACAAATGTCCTTTTATTTTTCAAAGTAGCCGTAATATTTGACTAGAAAAAAGAGTATTTTGGTCATTTTTTTTCAAATGTAAAGGGTAATTATATTACCACAATATTATTTGTTAAGTACACTATATTTTAATTGCAATGAAAGTCTTCAACTATTGGTTACTTTTATATTTATGACTCTAATTTTTTTTAGCAATTTTTTATCATCAACCTATTAATTTGCATGTCTTTTATTTGTCTTTGATGATGATTTTTGTCCAAAAAGTTAATTAAGAAGGCGTAATTTTTTTTTAATAATTAAAATAAATAACAAATACGTAAGTTTGACAAAATATTTTTCTCTCATTTCAATACACATTAGTAGAATATTTAGACAAAAATCTTCATCAGATGCAAGATATGAAAACTAAATGAAAGTTAATGATAAAAATACGATGAAAAAAATTAGAAACATAAATATCCAAATATCAAATGTTGGAGACTTTTATTGTAATTAAAACATAGTGTGAATAATTAAAAGTATTGTGTGAATATAATTATCCTAATGTAAAACAAAAAATTCATTAAAATGAGAATCAAACAAGCACTAAATATCAATCAAGTATTTCGATATACATTATAACAATATCGCTGCTCTTTTCTAAACAAAATATCAAACAAAAGAACATGGTGACAAACAGTTCTATTACACGTACAAAAGTACAGGCTTATAAACAGAGCAAGATCTTGTAGAATATCTCATTCTGAGTTAAAGAATTGTTAAAAATTGGGGTCCGGTAATGATGTAAAGGTTCTTTATAACTTTATCAACAGTTCTTCTACTAATTCTCTCCAGAAACCCACAGAGAGAAAAAGGACTGGGGAAGAAAGATTATTGATTTCCATCAATGGCTAAGATTACTGATAATTTTGCCACGGCATGTATACATATAGCAATTCTGTATGTATATGTCATGTCAGTGGCAGTCACAGCAAGAGTGCTGCCTGTGCATCCTTATTTGAGTGGCCATGAAAAGCCCATAACCAGTATTTTTGATACTTCCAATTATGGTATTTTACAGCTCGGCAATGGATTGGCCAATACGCCTCAGATGGGGTAATATAATTTTCCCTTTCTTCTTCTTTTCTTGTTTTGTTAATTTTTTGCTGAATATTTTTTATGATCATGGCTGTGTAAAGAAAGTACCAAAGATCAAGTCTTTCTGGGTGAAATTATTAAATTAAGTATTTGATTGTTATATTTGTTTGTGGAGTAAAAGCAAAAGTTGGGTTTTTGCATAATTTGAGTTCTTGATATTGGAGATGTTTTTCATTTCTATTTTGATATTGGTTGAGATTTGAGAATATTTCTTTTTGGTTTTGAAAGAAAATAATTGAACTCCAGATTTATTTTTGGAAAGTTGTTCTTTTTTCTTTTTCTTTTTCTTTTTCTTTTTATTATTAAAACTTGGATGAGTTAAGTAAGTTTATGTATATTTCTTCCCAACTAAAGTTTGGAGTTAGGTATTTGGACATGCAATTCATTTTATTTTTTAATCATCTGGTTTCTAGTTAATTCTCATTCGATAGAATTTCTGATTTTTGGATGGATGATTGATTCGATTTCCTTGTGGCCAGATGGAATAGCTGGAATTACTTTGCCTGCGATATCCATGAAAAAGTTATCAAGGAAACGGGTAACTGCTTATCTGCTGCGATTAATCTCGCTTGACAATAGTACAGTTGTTCCACAATGTCGTTTATAGTTTAGTGTTTTAGATTCAAAAGAATTGATGTGTTGAAGAAGATGAAAATTTTTAAATAAAAGTTTAATATCGTCTCTTAGAATTTATCTGGGTGCTTTTGATGTATTCGTGATTGATGATTCATAGGTGACTGTTATTTGCAGTTAGTTTTATCATTATTTACAGATAAATTAAGTATTTACTAAATTGAGGATTTTCATCTGGTGAGCACATGTTGCTATCTGTAGTTAGCACATATTGGATCAAGGGGTGGAAATTAAGTGCCTGCAAAATTTCATATTCTGCATCTTAGGATTTTTTCATCAAGCTAAATAGTAAATACTATAGTTTACCCCTTTCTACTAATAGAGAGTAGCATTTTCAAATCCATATAAGAAGCCTGCTTGCCTGATTTCAGGTGTTGCAGTATAAAATTTGGTGCAACTTTTAAGTCATCTTCCTTGGATGATCAGCATGTTACAGGGTGTACTATGTTTTAGCTCCCATTACTTAGACTTATCCACAAGGGAAACCTCAATTGTTAAATCTCCACCAATGCTAGGGCACATGGAAAGATGTATTCTCTTCATAACGAAGCAGAAAATGAAGATGATGAAGTAAACAGAGGCAAACCACTGGAACAGTTGTCGTAGATGACCCCAATAGTTTGTTATTAATTTGCCCACTTCAATCTTGAGATTTTGAATGGCACAAAGTCTTGAAAATGATACTATTTATTTGTTTTCACAATATGGGAGGGCACTTTTGAGCATAAAATGGGGGGTTGGAGATAAGGATAACTTACTACTTCAATTTTTAGTTTTACAGATGCTTATTATTCAGAAGTTTGAGGGATCTTGTCCCTTGAAATGTGACTCCTAAGAAGCCACAGACAGTGCCCGATATTTATTTTATTTCCTTTATTGGTTATTCTAGTGGCATTACACATTGTTTTAGTTTTGGTTTTTTGGGTGGATTTTGAACCTTTCTGTCCTCTCGATTATTGCAATAGATATGCACCTGAATGTGGTCACTCTTGATTGCAAAATCAGTGAAGAGAACAACAAATGTCATTCTTTTTCTTTCTTCTTGCAGTGGTTGATTCTTTTTGAATTTTCAGTTTGCTTCATTGAAGTTGTAAAAAACTAGTAACCTTTGTTGTGCTTTTTGACAGCCGATGCGCTCATTTCAACTGGTTTGGCCAAGTTAGGCTATGATTATGTGAATATAGGTAACCATCTGGCATGTCCCTGGATGTGTTTCGAGTTTGTAACTTGCCTCATCTTATGTAGTCAATATCATGAAATGCAGATGATTGCTGGTCTGAATTGGTTCGTGATTCAGAGGTAAATTTGTTGTTGAACCACTTGATCTAAAAGTTTAAGATGTTAGGGAGGGCCACGTGTATATCATTTAAATATTGTCTTCAACATATCCTTTCACGTGCAAGTGGATTGCACAATTTCATTAAATGGGCGGCGGTAAGACTTGAACTCGGGATGTTTGCCTACCATGTTGAACGACTTGATTAAAAGCTTTAACTGTTTGAGAGACCACATGTATATCATTTAAATTTTGTCTTCAACATTTGCAGCTACAAACTCTCTCTTAACTGTAATGCTTTTTGTGCGTTGAGTATCCATAATAATGTTAAATCTTGTGTTCTGCAAAGGGATTGGTATTTTTTTGCATTCTATGAAGTTGAAGTTTTTATTTCAATTGACGTTGTCCCTGTTCTCCTTTTATTCAGTGTCACAACTACCGAAGCATTTCAAAAATATATTTAGCATATGATGAACAGAAATGATACAATTATGAAATTTCTCATTTTGCTTATTCTTTTAATGGCATGGCTGGTTGTGCAGGGTCAATTAGTTCCTGATGATAGAATATTTCCATCAGGACTTAAAGCTCTTTCTGATTATGTGCATTCGAAGGGCCTCAAGCTTGGTATCTACTCTGATGCAGGGTAAAAGGAATTTCCTAAGATCTGGTCACAATAATAACACTAGCATTGATAATTGTTTTGTCCCAATTAAGTGAAATATACTGCTGCCGTTATATCCTTTTTCCCCTCTACTAATTATTCGAAATTTCACAGGACTTTAACGTGTCAATATCATCCTGGATCACTTGGACATGAATATGATGATGCAGCACGTTTTGCATCATGGGTTAGTTTTTGTTTCTTCTTTTGGAAATTCTATTTTCTCTCATTTGTGCTGAAAATGTATTTCGTTGTACATTTTCTTCTTAATTAATTGTTTTGTGGTAGGGAGCTTTAGAGATCATTACCTTCTATTTAACCTTGTGAGTCCTCCCTCCAACTGTAAGGAAAAATAAAGAAGAAAAAAGAGTTTCAGACTCATTTCATTTGAAATTTGAAACCTTTAGGGAAAAATATTTAAGCTTCAGGAAACAAATTCTCTCTAATAAATATTATTGGATTTTGAAGTTTCTTGACAGTTGATGATGCATAGAATTTCATGTTTCTTGTCTGCGTTATTTTGTTTTCTTGTCTTCTACAATGGCTCGTAAATCTTGTAAATGTTTGTTGTTATTTAGGGCATCGATTACTTGAAGTATGACAACTGTTTCAATCTAAGCATCACACCAGAAGAAAGGTTTGCATCTTGTTTTATTTCATAACTTGGAATTTATATCTTCATCTGATTTTGGTTCCACGTTTCTCAGGTTCCCGCCAATGCGTGATGCCCTAAATGCAACTGGACGGACCATATTCTATTCAATTTGTGAATGGTAATTTCTATCATTTCGGGACTCCATTTTTCTAATATTAATCTTTCCTTGTTAGATCTGAAATCTTCACTTGCACTCTAACAGTGGCTTTTCTCTAAAACTTGCAGGGGCGTGAATGACCCTGCCTTATGGGCAGGCAAGATTGGAAACAGTTGGCGAACAACAAATGACATCAGAGATAATTGGGAAAGGTTCTGAAGTCCTGTGTCTAAGTTGTTTGGTTTGCATTTTGGCTTTACACATCAAAAACTATTTGGGGTGACTGTTGGTGTTTACAAAACTGTTTTTTTTTTTTTTTCCTATTTATCCATCTAAGGTTTTGACGATAATATTTTCTCTTCCCCTTAAACCCATTAATCAGAAAATTATTAATTTTCTCATGTTCAACAGATGGAGCCTGAATAACTTCTGCATTATCACGGATGTTTGGATCAATTCCAATTTTGTTGTTTTAAATAGATTTTTACGATGACCATGAACTATAGAAATTAAAATTATATATATGGTGAAGTAGTTTCAGTAGAATGCAGTTGTTGATATTTTTACTTCTTCCAGGATACTTAATATTTTTCATGGTTCCAATTAATTACCTTCATCTTTCAAAGCAAGTTGGTACAGCACATTTATGATGCATCAGCATTATTAAATAAGAAAATGAATGTAAAAGATGTGAGAAAGAGAATTTCATTGTGTTTTGCTTATTTAAAGTTATTTATTGAGACATTATATCTATCAAATGGCTGCACTGATACTTCTGTTGTGTTTTTGATTTAGCATCACTACAATTGCTGATATCAATGACAAGTGGGCAGCTTATGCCGGGCCTGGTGGATGGAATGGTAGGAATATGATCTATGTTCTATAGTTGACTGCATTTGCAGCTCCCAAACTCTCTTTTGAAATTCTGATTCTAACTTTTCCTGTTATTGCCTTGTCAATTTTTGGCAGATCCTGATATGTTAGAAGTTGGAAATGGTGGAATGACTTACCAGGAGTACCGAACACATTTTAGCATTTGGGCTTTGATGAAGGTGCTTTTAAATTACCAAGTTTCGACTTAACTGCTAGTTTTAAGAATTGAGTACCACAATATTGTTTCACATATGCTTGTATGAGGCCGTCACAGTTGAGAATTGTTGGTTTCTTTTAAGCTTGTGTATCATTTTTTTTTCTGTTGGCAGCTTCAATATCTTATTCGGGGTACCTCCTATAGTTGGGGCTAGGATGTTGTCTTTTTTTAGTAGGAAAATAACCAGAATACTGAAATATAGCAAAAGCTTAAGGTGCTATTAAAAATGAGTGAATGGAAAGAAAGTATGCATCTAGCAAATCTCATTAAGAGAGAATTCTCTCCCTATACTGGTGTTAGTAGAAAAATGGATGTTTGTGTCCTAGGATACAACATCTTTTTCAAGTGTAATACAGTACATCACTTTGTTGGTGTCTTCCTTCTAATAACTTGTCATCCACCAGCTTAAATGCATGTATCTTGCATTGAAACTATTGTCCAAAATGCGGTATTCTGGTAATTGACATAAAAGAACATTCACCTTTTCATTCCTCCATGAACTAATTGTCGTTTTCTTGAATGTGCAGGCTCCCCTTTTGATTGGTTGTGATGTAAGAAACATGACTGCAGAGACATTTGAACTTATAAGCAATGAGGAAGTCATTGCTGTAAATCAAGGTAAAATACTTCTTTTTGAGTGTGGACGGAAGGTTTAACAAAGAAAATAATAAAATGAAAAAGAAATGAACGTTGGTGGATTATTTGGGATTCTTACATTTATTTGGAAGATACTTAATTTGTATGAGCCAAATCAATAGGATGGATCAAACCAGTCCTTATTCAGGCTCTGCCCTTGTATTTCCATTTACATAAATTAAAGAGATCATTTTAAGCTATTAAAGCAAGTAAAATCTTATTTCTGCTTGCAGATCAACTTGGGGTTCAAGGAAGAAAAGTTTATGCGTATGGGACTGATGGTTGCTATCAGGTGTAGCCTCTTGCACCTTTTAAACTTTCCCTCTGCTTCCCCTAGTTTATTTTAAACAGTAAACGAATATATTGAATATTCATTAGTGAAACATTGAAAGACTTTGGTGATGATAATTTAGTGAATATTAATCAGTATTTGGATGTCAGCATGTGACTTAAAACCTCTAGTGGGTAAATTTTTTATCCTGGCTTACACAAACTAGTTTTGTTATGAGTAGTTCTAAGGTTTTCTTATCTGTGTTTTTTCTGCACATCACAACCTTTGTCTATCAATTGACCATGATAATTTATATAGTTCTGCGAGAGAAAAAATTGAATATATGTGTAAAACTTCCATATAACAGGACTGGTATTTTAGCATAAGATGTAAAAGTTGAGTTAGGTTACGATCCTTGACTTTGTTACATGACATGACAATTGATATTGTTTTAAGGTTTGGGCGGGTCCATTGTCTGGAAGTCGTCTCGCTGTTGCCCTGTGGAACCGGTGTTCAAAAATTGCCACTATTACTGTTAAATGGGCTGCACTTGGACTTGAATCTTCTACCAATGTCACTGTAAGAGATTTATGGAAGGTGAGTAATAATGCTCTATTTATCCCATAGGTAAAGCGTTTCATGGTTGTATGAGGGGGGCATGGTAAATTATATTTGCTTCTTTTGTCGATTATATACATGCAAATTACCTCTAGCATAAATTGTCATCATCAACCATAAATGATTTTAGACCCAAAAACCATAAGGGTCACCCGACCTTTTGGCACTTACATATTTGCAGTATATTAATTTTTTCTTTTATAATTTAAGCACCAACAAACATGTGCTTAGGCACTTGTTTATTAATTTTTTCTTTAGCTTATTTCCTTTTAGATCTCGGGTTTTCTTTCTTTCATCTCAGGTTTTCTCTCCTCTCTCTTGGTACTATGATGTTTTTTCCAGAAATTCTGAAACAGTATTGGTGCCACATATTGAATAAACTATGGCTATTAAGCATTGCAAATTGACATGATTGCAGTGATCTTGGTGGCTATGAGAGTTGATGTTTTTCAATTTTCTTTTTCCCCTTTTATTGTTAATGCTGCTGAAATTGTGGTATGAGGAATGTAACTCTTACTGAATTTCTTTTGGCTGCCACTGAAATGATTTTGAACACAAGCAAAATAGGAAATTTCACCATTATGATCCCTTTGTGCTCTTCTAATTTCGTTTTAGTTCCTTTCCTATTTTTTCTCTTTTCCTTTTTGATTCTGAACATACGATGGTTTCTTTAATCTTTATTGTTCTTGTTGGCTGCAGCACGAATTTGTTTCTCTGGGTTCCGCGTCCTCATTCTCTGCTCAAGTTGATGCTCATGCCTGTGAAATGTATGTTTTCACTCCACTCACTGTGACAAGCTCGTCTAGTTAAATTCTTACCCGAGTAAGCTTCATATGTTGGTACAACCTTTTTTGGGTGGTTGATATCCATGTTTTCGTCCAAATGAAATTAGTATTAATGTCTACGTGCATTGTTGTGGTACTGTGTCATTCATAGTTGCTATGTCAGTTAACTCAATGTCTGAAATAAGTATGCAAAATTGTTAGTACTTCTCTGCTAGTCCACAGAAAAATGGAACTGGAATCACAAGGGAGTGTGATTTGTATCGGTTGAATATTGTAACTCATTATCTTGTTGTGGACTGAATTAATCTACTGTTTTTTCTTTCTTGAGAGGGGATGCAAATGAATTGGAGTCTCAGAATGGTTTGATACCAGTGAAGTTGCATTTAGACATTTCACATGCCTGTTTAGCAGCATCTTGATATCAAAGTCCTAGCATGTTCCAATCCTAAAAACACGATTAGTAAAGTCTTGTTCTTCACCTCCCTACTCTAACCCTACCTCCCTGCTCTTCACTTATGCGCCCTGCTCCCCCACCCTAGACTACTAAATAAACAAACAATAGACTCACACAAAAACTTCCTGTCATCTGTGCCTCAAAGTTGTGTTCAAGAAGTTTATTCAAAAAGAACATTAAAATATTGCTAATTCAGAGTTGAGAACTTATCCATTGAACGACTATCAAAGTGTGTATGTGTGTAACTAATTCTAATAATTACTCTTCACCCAAAAAAAAAAAAAACTAAGCAATTGAGTATTCTCTTAGGTTTCTAAATTTTTATAGCATGTTTGGCATGGCTTTTTTTAAACTCTTTTTTTTATCAAATTTATTTTCAACCACATATTTTATAGGATCCACAATTTTTTAACTACATATTTTACCAATTTTTTCTAAAAATCTTGTAACCCCACCAAACATGCACTTAATCTCGAACCTTCAATGTATGCCTCACTTTCTCGTTTATTTCACACCATCTCACTTTTTCACTCAAATCAAGTAAATGTTATTTTCTCAACTTCTTATCACTTAAGATGATGGGAAAATTAAATTAACAACAATGAACACTTAAATAACCAATGGTTACATATTATCCACGTTCTTAGCATCCATATCTCTACTGAGTAAGTCAAATTAACCACTCATCTAGTTCTCCCGTTCAATGTTTAAGATTTAGTCACACTCAAAGTATTTATCTTTTTTTTTTCTCT
This sequence comes from Forsythia suspensa, assembly GCA_023638005.1. Lineage (NCBI taxonomy): Eukaryota > Viridiplantae > Streptophyta > Magnoliopsida > Lamiales > Oleaceae > Forsythia > Forsythia suspensa. Next base: position 29,797,170 of record CM042666.1, on the reverse strand, counting down.
ACTGCTGAACTTTTCATAATGTTTTTTACCTTATCGTTCACATTCTTTTCATCTCAATACATTGCTTTCACTCCGGTATTGACGACAATATTCTTCGTTCCTACATATTGGTAATACCTATAATCAGATTACTCAATGTTAGCTTTCACCAATGTAGGAATTTTTTTTTCCTACTAGATGCACTTTGACTAGTGAAATATCTTTTATTTGGACAAATATTTGGGACTAAAATTCTAGTTTCGCCGTCGTGGGTGGTGTTAAAATATTATTTTAACATTTGAACTCTTCAACCAAAATCACTTTTATCTTATATTGCAAATATATAACTACGAACTATAAAATGTTTAGAATACTCATCATTACAATTTAATCACTCCCAAACTTATTCTAGAAAGCTTGGTCAAGAAGTTAGAGCTTGTGGTGCCTTCAGTTGAAAACAATATAACGTGACTCCATAGTTCAATGAAACCTAAGAGTTCCATACTCTCCTAATCTATCTCTAAGTTCTTCAAGTAATGAGTTAGGCATAGTTATGTGTTTGAAATATGGAATCTAACACGAGATAAGATAACGTGACTCCATAGTTCAATGAAACCTAAGAGTTCCATACTCTCCTAATCTATCTCTAAGTTCTTCAAGTAATGAGTTAGGCATAGTTATGTGTTTGAAATATGGAATCTAACACGAGATAAGAGTGTGTAGATATGAAGTGTTATTCATAGTAATATACATCAATCCTCAAGAATTACCTTCCAAGCACAACCAATTCGTCACAACGAAGTAAGTTATTCAACTTGATTTCCACCAACAATAAAAGAAAATCTTTTTTTGCCAGTCCTTGTGAATTCGACACTTTTCTCATCATTATATTATTTCATTATATTATTTGTTAACGATCCGTTCACTTGCGGGATTAAAATCGATAACAGCAACCATGTTAACTACATTTTCAGGTGACCTCACATGAACACCATGCCAAATTCTATTGCGATCATCCCAAATGATCCATAGTAGAACACATATCTGTTCCAGAGCACCTGTGAAAACATCCCAGTAATTAGTAATGTGTTTGCATATCCTCACACACCCATGGCTTCACTTCCTTCCAAACAGCCTTAGCCCAGTTACATAGGAAAAATGTGAGCTGGTTTGTCTTGAGAGTTACCATTTTCTTGTATAAGTTACTTATCTTGAGACTTAGGAAAGATGTAACAAGACAAACTATAGCCGAGCTCCTATTCGATCGTTGATTTTAGATTATATTTTTCTTAATAGGCTTACATCCACTCGACCTAACAAACGTGCCATCAAAGTTCAGCAGTTTTTCCTTTGCTGACAATGAAGAGATATTAAGAATGCTGCAATTTTTCCAAGTGAAAAAGTTGAGATAAGATCAATCTCAAATGATAGTAAATAATTATCTGATCACGCTTAAATATATGATAGAATTGATTCACGTAAAAAGAATATTTTATATCCAAAAGGAGAAGCATCCCTCTTCTACAGCGAGCACTGGATCCCCTGTGTGGCTGTGGGTCAATTAGGACATAGTTTATATCCAAAAGGAGAAGCATCCCTCTTCTACAGCGAGCACTGGATCCCCTGTGTGGCTGTGGGTCAATTAGGACACTCCATCTCGATGCAGAACCACCATTATATTCAGTTTGGGAGGCTCTTCCCTGGCTTTTTCTTGGTTTCTCCCAGGGCCTTGCACGTGCATCTTCAAGCAATTGGGGGAGGCGCTGAATACAGGGACGATGATCGTTGGATTTTTCTGAATCGGCGGCTGGAGTACTTACATCCAGCGAGTGGTCAGACCAATCCCATTTGTCCTGGACTTTTACTTTTGTTGAGTACTATAGAAGGGATTTATATAGTAGGTGGCAACAAGTCTAGTAATGAAAGATACAGTAAAAAAAATTCAGAATTAATTCAATGAAAGGAAGACAATCACTTTGGTAAAATTCATACTAAAATCCAATATCGTTATGTAAGATAAGAAACATTTATGATGAAAGAACACAGTACTGAAGTACAAATTGTGAGTAAAAAAAGTGAAAACATAAAACTAAAGAGAACCATAAATACTCAAGTTATAGCAGTATTCAATACTAAAACTAAACTGCAAGTTTGTCCCACAATATCAAACAAGACTGAATGTTAAAATGAACGAGATTTTTAAGTTATTTTTCACCGTCCAATCCATGTTGCATAATGTAGTGTTTTAATTTTAGTCATCTCGATTCTCTTGCAGGTAGGCCTCGATAGCCTCAAACATTGCCATGGTCTTCTCTTTTCCTTCCTTAATTTTCTCCTCAGTGATCTGAACATCACCCTTTGTGTTGTAAACGCTTCTGTTCCTACAGATGCATCCTCCATCAGCAGTAGCTAAAATTTCAATATGATAAGTGATTGATTCAAAAATTCCCATCAGAACATCCCCTTCAACAATGCTATAACTATGTGTGAAATTTTCTTTGTCAAGAGCATCCACGCGGTGCTTCACGCTCTTAAACTGGCTGCCTTCACCAAAATTAACGAGCTTTATGGTTCCAACCCCTCCATCACCCTCTAGGATTTCGACACTTTTGATAGCCTGAGGCATGATCTTGGGTATGAGGTTGTCCGAGTCGAGGACAATGGCCTCAAACATTCTAGCTGCAGGGACTGAGGAAGTTATCTCAATGTCACAAGTTATGACACCCATAATATTTTTATAAGTAGGAAAGGATATTGTACTGATTAAATGGCTTGTTTATATTGCTATTTATAGTGTTCTTGTGGGAATTAGTTTGGTATACATATGCATGGGAATTGTTTGGTTAATTAATTTTACTGTTGGGAAGTATGAAAGTAGCCCAGAATTGTTGACTCGTATTCAAATTTGTATGTGAACTGATGGAAGAATGTGATTCTCTTTAATTAGTGTGAGAATGTGAGAAACATGGGAGAAATTGAATATTGATCATCCAATTATAGACAAGTCTAAGTATTCTAGATTTCCCTGTACTTGTTTTACTTTAAATTATTTTTTACTAAAGTTCTTTAGGTCAAAACAATTACACTTCTTTTGAAAATTTACTTCAATGCTAGGCCAAACATCCTCAGAAGTCAGAACATAAGCTGCAGTAAGTTATGTTCATTCCATCTTACCAAACATGTAATAAATGGACATCCCACAGAATAAATGTGATATGGAAAAGGATAATTCATTTATATTAGTAGCCCTGATTAGACTTTCAGAATCAGGGATTTAATCTACAAATTTTATATGAAACTGTGGCTCCACTCAATCTTAGCCACCATGTTGAATATATATGTATATCTTAACTATATGTATCTATATGTATGCCCCTAAGGGGTGGCTAACCAGCCACCACTACAATAGAGCCATTACTGTCCAGTACTGTTGAGCACTGCACGCGACTCCAAACAAGATTTTTAACTCCAATACTGTCCAGTATATCCTAAAATTGACCTCCTTCAAATGTTTGTCCAAATTGCCAATTCCCCGGGGCAGCGTCGTAGCTAGTTACAGTTCTTCCATCACTGGTGGTGACTTGAAACGAGAGGCTTTGGCCGTTGAGGTATGAGTTACTTTGCCAGTTTTGCCCCCAGTTTCTGGACATTTGTTGCCATCCTGTGTTAGAACCCTTGATTGATACAGAATTGACATCCCCAGCACCACCAACATTTGTGATCAATACAAGGTTAAAATAGGAATGCCCATTTATTGTAAACCTTATTCCTCCCTTCTTTGTGCAAGGAACCCTGTCAAAATCAACAAACCAATATCAGAAATGTACATTCTTTAAAGGTGTAAATTTGAAATATGCAGAGTCATTTATTAGAGTTATTTATTATTTTGTATTACTCGTAGGTTATTTTAGTCATTTTTGTAAGACTTTATATTTGTGACTCTTGTGATATGTTCGACGACCTAGCAGTATTATGATGTGATCAATACCTTCGGAAAGAAACTGGGACAATTCCAGCTCGATACTGGGCAATTTGCAAGAAAGCGGGCTCAGCCAAATCGAAGTGCTGGAGGGGAGGATTGCACCACCCACCGTTGTCATTAGCCAGGCCTGGATTAGGAGGGCAGAAGTTTGTGGCCGTGACAGTTATAGTCCCCGGGAGGCACCATTGTGCGGCGTTGGTGCACGTCATCTCATAGCACGAGCCACAGCTCAAGCCATTGTTGAACAAAGCGGTGCTTAGTGCTGCAGTGTTAGTGCCATACCCTTGGCTGTACAAGTTGCCATAACCACAAGCTCCTCCTGCATTAGCACAAATGTACAGTCTTTTGTTTAGCACTAAAGCAAAAAAGACACACATCGATTGTTTTTTAATACTTAAGATGTAGCATTCAATCAAGAACTCTACTGTGGTAAGATGGGCCGTGCAACATCAAACAATAAACAAAGATAAGCTCAAAAATTGTTCATTGTTCTTTCATTATTTCATACTAACATTCCCTTATGATAATATCGAGAAGCATTTCACATACCCATAGTGCCCGATGCATCGCCTCCGCCATAGAAGGTAGCATGAGCTCCTTGCCATCCTCCATAATCACCATAGATTCCATTTATGCATAAGAAGAAAACAAGAAAAACAATGGAGATTTCTTGGATAGCCATTAAGAAAGACAAGAATGTAATTAGAGAGAGAGAGAGAGAGAAAGGAAGGGAAACTTAAGTGTTGAGGGCTTAGTACAGAAATGGGGTTATGAGGGAGCTTTATTTATATAGAAAAATATGAACTAGGATTGGGGGATATAGAGATATAGGGCATGTATATGTATAGTAGAATATGAATGAAATTTATTTTTGTCACATACAACAACTGAAGATGCACATGCAATTGTTCCAACTTGAAGTACCAACTACTAATCTAATATACCCTACAGCCACATGCATTTCTCAACTGTATATATATATATTTTTTTATTTAGTCCTTAGACTACATGTCAAAATTCAATAATATATTTTTGTGATTTTCCCGATAACGCGCCTGGTTGGTATGTAGCCAATGTAGAAAATCAACAGCATTTTGTTGTACAAGTATGTTTAGTATGCTAAAAAAAAAAAAAAAAAAAATATTGTCACATATTTCTCTCATAATTCTGTCTAAACCATCCAATTCATGCATTGGTCTCCAAGTGAAGCACCGCTCTTTCTAATATCTTAAACAAAGTGGTATTGTACCTCTCCATTCATGTCATGTTAGATCAAGTTAACCCTAGACATTCGACTCACTTCATCCGACTCAATGTTATAGTTGATGTAATAAATTAAAATAGCAAAAATACTAATCAATTGCACGTGAGTTGTGATTTTTAGGTCGATCTCTTGGATTATTTCAGTAAGTAATTCGTCAAAACAAAATAACTCGTAAAATTATTAGTCAAACAACACTAAAGATCAAAAGTTGTTGCCTTAAGGTCAAAATAGAACGTCTTGGACAAGCAAAATTAATGTTCAATTAAAACGATGAACAACTGAGATTTTAGAGCCTATATTTGTGGCAAGTAGCATGTGACCACTTAATTATGGTAATTAATTACAGAAGTTTGAGATTCTAAAGAATTTTAAGCTCAATGTAATGGGTACGGCTATATAAATATAAAATTATAAATAATTCACGACTTATTATTACTTATAAATTAATTATATATCATGCACCAACGTGCAAGTTTTTTTATTATCTTATCCTCACTCATTTATTGAATTTCTCATATAAATTATTTGAAAAAAAAAATGCAAATGTGCATTTTGAAAATATAAATACAAATAAATAAATTATTATTCTCTCTAACTTGTTTAATTTTAATCGAGAAAGTATATTTATTTGCAATTTATGAATGAAACCTTTAGCCAATGGTAAATTAGCATTGCGTATTTCTACAACCAGAGACGGAGGGAGAGGGACGATTGGCCCTGCAACATTTTTAAAATTTTTGTCTTATGTGAAAATCCTGGCTCCGACACAATCTGCAACGTAGTTATAACCATTTAACAAATCTAACGATAACCAAAATTCTTAATGATAATTTAAACATATATAATCTCTCAATTTATTGATAACCATGACATTATTATGCCTTGAAAAGAATGCCGCCATATATAGCGTAATTATGTTTAAATCAATAGTTAAAGTTTATCGAGATAAAAGTAAACAAAAGTGCAATTTTTTAACTCTTATCGATTTATTAACAACTACTAAATCGATTAAAAGTGTTACGTGCAAGTACGTTTTCATAATCATTGATAAGAATAATTTAATTTGGAATTAGTTATCTTAATCAACATTAGTTTGACTAAGGTAGAAAACAAATTAATATTAGAAGAAAATATTGTGGGGATTTGATTATGGACCTACCATGTTAGGGGCACATGCTAGGCCCGGAAATTATGTCCCCTTGTGTCATTATAATAATTTTTGTGACATTCATTTCTAGGCTTAACTGCATAAATATTATAAAACCATCAATTGGTGCATTTTCAACGTAGAAAATGAGAGGATTGACTTATTAGAATTTAATACTATAATAATTAACAAAACTAACCTTTGTATATAGAGGTTAAATTTTTTAATAAATGGTTTATTGAAATAAGAGAATTTTTTTATATAAAGGGTATAGGTAGGGATGCCAAAGTAATTGGTAGTATATATTATCATTGTTTGGCCATATTCTTCAATTTTTGTCTCTTATATATGAGAATACTATGGAGGTGAGATTTGGCATTTACTTGGGTCTTTTAGGTTTGGAACTATTCTTTTAGAAATTTGGATTACCTTGAGTCAGATGATATTTTTCTACGATCAATTCTAAGATATGACGTGCTAAGACTAGCCTAACTACAGAGTGTATTATTATTTTAGAACTTTTAATAATTTTGGCTTGTGACTTGGTATGGGGCTATGCTATTTTTACTCGAGTTAAGTAACATGGTTAGTGTCCACACCACTATTTCTTTGTTTTCCATTAAAATTGTATCTCTTGGTACAATAGAAAAAAAAATCCCATTAAATGATAAAAAGTATTATGAAATACAGCAAAATTTCAAATGAAAAAAAGGAAAAGAAAAAAATAGTGAGGTTTCTTGTTCAACCTTCAAATTGCACGACTCATCGTCACCCTTGTGCAAATGTAACATGAAAGAAACGATACAAGTTAGTTGTGAATATGTATAGTATCACAATTTTAGGCATGACGAGCTACGGCCAGACTTCTTAAAAAGAGTCGTGGCTAACAAAGGATGTCACCTATACCCGTGTTCTCATTTGAATCCACAGTATTTATTTAGCATAAATAGTATCATACATTGTGTGTAGTCAAATTTTCTCAGTTGAAACACACACTATTATGACCTTAAATAGCATCCACAAAAGGCATGTGTATTTTTATCCAAATGTTGTTGGTTAGGGACCAATGAAAGTGTTTCCAAGAGGGGATTGTCTAATAGTCCCTCTTGTTATTAAGATTAAGACTAAGACCCTGCAACATGGAATGGACCCTATGAGCATTTGGATAGTGTTTTGGGGTGGCAGTCCATTTGTTGGCCAAGGATGTTATTTTTGGGGTCCAAACACCAATTTTATGTCTTGATAAAAGCAGATATATCTTGCATGGTGTAACAATGTTGTCTTTCTGAAAATTTAATGTGTTTAAGCATGTCTGAGGTTGGAGAAAGAGATGCATTGTTTTCCTAGCAAATTATAGAGACACCCCATGAGGTATTTGATTATTAATGATATTTTATATATCTTTTCAAATATTAAAGCTCTGTAGTCAAATATATATATATTAGATTCGAGAGTCGAGACAATCTTTTTTTCCCTTTTTTTTTTAATTTTCTCTTAATTTTAATTAAATAAAAAAAAAATAAGAAAGTTCATTTTTCCTTTATGCTTACAACTCAATAATGTTTTACAAAATTAATAAAATAGTTAACTAGAAAGAGGTAAAGAAAAAGAATCCAAACTTTGAACATTATTCAATGCTAACATTATTATGTTTTGGTATAATGATAAGAGGAATTTAATTTTCTAAATTTAAAATATCATTAATGTACATATGAATATAGAAAATTAAAATTTGAAGAACATAAAATATTGTACTCCGTAGATTGCAAGGGAACTAAATTGATTAATGTATTACAATATTTATTTTAAGAAATGAGAAAAATATTTATTTTACATATAATACAAAGGGGAAGTTGTCGTGGAAAGTAAATTTTAGAGGGTGTTTCTATAATTTTTGAAAACACATGGAGTATAAAGGCCAAGAGTTTCTCAAATAGAATAATTCATAGATTTGAAATATAGTAGTATTGAACTATGACTATTGGTCAAGAACAATAATTCCATATCGAATAAAGATAGAAATATTAAATAACATATATATTACTCTAGGCGCCATAACAAAGCCATTTATGGCAAAATGATCGATTTGGTACTCGTAATTTATAGAACCTGGAGAATTGATCGAGTACAAACTATGTTTTAAGTAGCACACAAAGAGAGAGAGAGAGAGAGAGAGAGAGAGAGAGAGAGAGAGAGTATCATTGTTAGAAAAAAGATAACAAAATTCAAATATTGCCTTTGAATGACAGACAATTCCTAATCCACTTTGTTTATAAACAAACAAACTACAAGTAACACATCTATGAATCCCATAGAGAGTTAGATCCTCGAGATGAAAATTGGTATTTCAATCCAGTTCCTCCACCACTGTGAGCCCTAATTAAATTTAGACATGCTACACTTTTTAGTTATTAGAGAACTTAAATACTCTCTTTCATAGTTAGAAAACAACTCAATGTACTCAACGGTCCTAGAAAAACTCAACATGCTCAACAAACGCAAGTTTGACAAAAAGTGAAGCTTCTAGTGAGGGACACGTGACCAACGCAAAATAATAAGAGACTGCTTATATGTCAACATATGGAGGTGGTCGGTTTCAAACCTCAAAATAGAAAAGTTCATGTGAGCAATTTATGAAAATTGTATACTTACTATGCATTTAATGAAAAATTAAGTGAGAGAGCATGTTTAATATACTTTATTAGTTTAAACTTTTAAACGATGTGGTTTAATATAACATGGAGAATAGCATCTACTTGATAACAATAAACCTGAATAAATTGCAATTTGTCAATGAAGATTTTTGTACCTATAAATTTAGGTATCAATGAATATGGAAACTGCAAGAAAAGGTAAGAAATGTTCAACAGAGAGAAATGACATTAAAAATACTGATGTTTTCACAACATAAAAGTTTCTGTTAATGAAGACAAAATGATGTGCAAGTCTCATTACACCCTCTGACATTATGAATTAGCAGATCGAGTCCCCCCTCGATCAATAAATGACAAAATATACCGTGTTCGAGAAGCTTCACATGATAAGTGAAACTGTCCACACCACAATGATAACCTTCCATCCCAAGCCATGGGACAAATTCCATCACAACATGTGATCTCGAGTTGAAGTAACAATTTCTCAAGGAAAAAACAAGAAATAATCAACTGCCAAGGCATACAACAATGAATACCGAACCTAACAATGCTAATGAAAAACTAAGACCCCGGTTAAATGAAAAAAATAAAAAAATGAGGAATCTTGGTGATTCTGGATGTTAAAGACGGTCAGTCTATGAACAAACAAATGGGGTTGGTCCGGTTGGAGCAAAATGCACAAATCAGAAAAGACCTGAATCAGAATGTACTCGTGCTTTCACTTGCTGAAACAGAAGGGCCTTCCGATTTCACGAGATGGGATCCACGACTACTGATGTCAAGACCCTGAAAACGGCCAAGAGGATCCTGCTGGAATGCATCAGAAATACTCTGTGTATGAGCGGCAGAAAACATAGGGTGCGGACTAGTTGACATGGCAGCATGGAGAGGATGAAACTGCGGCATCTGAACATTCTGGGAATCATTTGGCCTGGATTGAGGCTGATGAGTAAAGAATGCAGACTGGTTATATTGAATATGCTGCATTGCTAAGTCGTATGCACCTGAAGGGGCTGATATTTCTCCGGTGGCAATTCTGAGTCTTTCTACTTCTTGCTTCAATGCTTCGTTTAGCGCTGCACCAAACACATGAATTGAAATTGCTATCAGAAAGGTAGATGATTCATTAAAATCCATAATCGATAAATATCAAGTAGAAACTGGATAACTGGATAGGTCTTTTGCAAATCCGTTTTCATCTCCAAATTGCTGGAACAAACACGGATTGCATTCCTGCTTGTAGATATTGTCAATGAGGTATGATACTATAATAGCTCATGAGAGTAGTATAAAGAAAGTATTCCTTTAGAAGGACTTGGGAATTTTCCTTCACAGCATCAAAAACTTTGGGATGGGTGAATCAAAATCAATCTGTAGATCTTTTAACGATCTAATGTAACAATAAACCAATTTTCACTTACCATCACGCAACTGAGCTTGTTGCTCCATGGCCTGCAACCGAAGATGAAGCTCTGTGTTCTCATTACTCAGCCCTGTTGTATCTCTCTGCAATAGAAAGCGAAGGTTAAAATATGAGAGCATCAAATGATGTGTTAAAGGATACAAATCTAAAAGGAAAATGACTTCCAACTTTTGTATAGCACGGATATGCCAGGAATAAAAATACAATAGAGTTGTCATACACAGAGAAAGACTTGGAATTTCAAAGGAACAACGACAACAAACTAAACCTTGTTCCCAACAAATTTGGGGTCGGCTACATTAATCCTTTTTGGCCACTTCATTCGGTTCAAAATTTGGAAGGAATTATGGCGGGCAATTCTTCTTTCAGTGGAGATCATCCTTCCCTTATTTTTATAGTTCTCTAGTTAAACATAACAAATTTATATGGTAGAAGATACTTTAGGCTCAGGGAGTTTATTCTTATGTTTTTTTCTCTGTTTTAACAACCAATCCTTCTCTGTTTCGGTTTCATTGAATCTTTTTTATCACCTTCAAAAACAAACCAGAATTCCGTCTTGTCATGACATTCAGTTGCTACTATTTTGATGATTCATTAATGACATGTAGTTGTTAGCATTTAGCTTGCACCCAGTGCAAACCTTTTGAAAGAAAAACAAGTGCATTGTGCGTATTTGTTGCACCAAAGTTTAAGGATTGATTTCCTGAGGCTGCGGGACACGGGACACAACTGTGATTGAGGGAGTGGTACAGAACCATTAGGAAATAAAATGCTTGTTGACAGCAGAGTTATGAACGCTCCACTATTTGTGTTTCCCTAGGCACTCTAAATGAATCTCACTATCAATCAAAATGAAGAGAAGTATAACTGTTCCAACATGCTTGAATATGGATGTAATGTCAAATATTTGAATTTGCAGTAACATTTAATTCTGTGAATTAATGTGTAGAACCACATTCTTTTAGGTTCCATCTTATGCACACTAACTTAAGAACACATTCTCTGACAAGCTAAAGCACAGAGCTGAAGTCTAAAAACTGAAAGACAAGTTCTCGAATAAATACCTGAAACAGTGTCAATTGTGCAGAAAGAGTGGTTGCTTCAGTTTGAAGGGTCTGGACTTTTCTCTCAAGTTCAGACATATAACGGGCCTTTCTCTCTTTTGACCGAGCAGCAGATTGTCGATTGGCCAAGATCCTGTATATTAATTTCAAAATGTCAAGTTATTAAAGATATAGAAAATCCAAACTTGTGTACAGTATACCAATAATATAAATTTCTTCTGGTCCAACTTTGAGGGTGCTAAAACAACAGATAAGAAATAGAAGGTGCTTGCTTCCATAGGCTCTTGAGAAAAATTGCACTCAGTCAAAGAAGGCGTTTGATACCAACAAAAAGTTTTCATGGTGCGCTAGCATATTGAGTTCACACAGAAATGCAGAAATAAAATATATAGAGCCCAGATGCATCCACCTTTTAGTAGAAATATAATACTTATTGTTGGACAATCAACTGATAGAGAAAAAAAAACCCCGAAGAAAGAATAAATTGAAAGAGACAACGGAGGAAAAGGTTTAGTTTTTTCTTGTTGTTTTTGTTCATAATTCCAGACGACATAACATCAAGTTAAGCCTTGTTCCGGATAAACTTCGATTTGGCTTAATGAATGCTTTTTCATTAGTTTTTTCAATCCATTTCTCTTCTAAAAATTCAAAGGAAATCAATTTTTTTGGAACCAAATGATTTCAGAAATCGATGAATATTAGGTGTGGCTCCTTAAGTGTGATCACCTCCTCATATGTACGTTACAATTGAGGGTTTGACTCAGAATTTTGTGTTCAACGATTCATAAAAGTAACTGCATTCTTGCTCTTGATTTACTATTACTGCAACTATTTGTGTTGATTTGGTACTATCTTGCCAAGGAAGCTTTTGAAATTGATGATCAATTAAGGTCCCGTTCATCTTCCATTTGAATGTCCATATAACTCACTTTACAAATCAATCAAAGCAAAACCAACACAGCAACACCATCATTTTTTTTAATCAATAAGTTAAGTCCTAGAAAAAAATAAAACCCCCCACTCTTTTGAAGAATGTATACTAAAATAATCAGTCAACTTGAGTTGAGCAAGCTCAACATTCATAAAGATCCATTCCAATAATGACGATAGAATGAACAAGATTTCTATTTTTTCTTCTTCTTAATACTGTCCATTCCAAGATCTCTCCAATCCCACAACTAAGTGTAACTAAATCCATTAACATTGACTTCAAGAATTCAAATCGGGAATAGATATACACATAAAACCCATATAACATTAGCAAAAAGGATTTAAAAATATAAAAAAAAAATACCTTTTGGCACGTTTGGGATCAATATTCCATAACTCAGCAAGCTTATCAGGAGCCATTGCTTTCTTAGCATCAATGCTACTCTCACCAAAAAGAAGACTCGAATCCATCGAATTACTATGCCTGTGCCTAGGCCTAGCTACACCACCATTTCCACCACTCTTCTCCCCATCACCACCGCCCTCCGCCGCCAGCCCACCACGAGAACCACCACTCCCGCCACCTGCATTGTCGAAAACATTGTCTCCCATTCCAGATCCGCCACCAGCACTGAGTTTCTCTATGTCCATGTAGGTAGAAAACAAATCGTCCTCCGATCCCATCTCCTCAAAACTTCCAGCCTGCGGGTCGAACGTGTCCGACCCTAGATCCAGGTCCTCCGGCAGCCGGAAATTCATCTCTGAATGCGCCCTCCGGTGGTGTGCCGGCCTCATTGGCCCTGAAAAATGCTTGGAATTTGGATCTTGCATTTTCTTCCAAAAAAATAAAAAATCACTTCACTAATCCGTGTACGACGAACACTCGAACAGTTTTCGTTACAGTAGTTAACTTTTTGTGCGGAGTACGGAGAATGAAGATCAATAGGAGTAAACTTCCACTTTTTCTTCTGTTCTTGGAACGGGTTGACAAGAAAAGTGTGTTTTTACTAGGTGAGATTGGGGTTGAAAACGTTGTTCCGGTAGACTTTTGATGGAGTCCACAAGGGTCCAATCATTTCACAGTGTGGGGTGCGTATGGGATCGGGTCCATGAAAAGGACAAATCAAAGGATGTCTAAAAGTAAATTCATGTTTTGGTTAATTTCAACAACGGTCATTGAAGTTCATTAAAAATTTTAAAATAGTCACTAAAATAATTTTATTACAATAATAGTTACATTAATAGTCTTTCTAATTAATATAAAATCATATGTATTGCTGTTAAATTCTAATGTAGGCACAAACAACATTAACTAGTACGCAATATTAGACAAAAATATTCCACCTACAAAAACTTACTAACAAAAATGTGAAGTTTCATCAATGAACTGTTTACTAAAATTGAATAAATATGAATTTGATAATTATGTATTTAACTGCAATTGATACGACTTTGTCTAACGTGGCATACTAGTTAATGTTGTTTATATCCACATTGAAATTAATAGTGCTCTCTTGTTTCGCGCGAATGTGTATTTTTCGCTAACAATTAAAGGATTCGAGAGACGATGTGTAAGGGACGCCAAACCTTTTGAGACAAAGTCCCAACAAGGGTGTTTGATTTATGAAGACTACAATAATGACAAAGGATGAAAAGAGCAAAACGAAATGCCTCCAAAGGCACAAGCACACTAGAATTCACCAGTAAAGAAATATTTAAAACTAAATGGAATGAAATTACATTTCTACTGTTTTGAGAGTTCCTTCTTTTTTTCTTTTTTTTCAATCAATCTCCTTTCTTTTATACCTTGTCAAACGGTTTTATCACAAGTTTTCCTTCAGTCTTGCATAAAAACTTCTCATCGCCCAGTTTCTTCCTTATCGCCCAGCAACCACCTTGTCGCCCAATAACTGCCCATTTCTTCCATAATGATTTCAACTGTTTGTAACTTCCCCATGATGATTTAACTTCTTGTAACTCCTTCATGAAGCAATCACCTCGTCGCCCAATAACTGCCCATTTCTCCCATGATGATCCCAACTGTTGGTAACTTCCCCATGATGATCCAACCTCTTGTAACTCCTTTATGATAATTCAAGTTTGTAACTCCTGACAACGTGGGAACAATGATAAGAAAATGAGAAAAACTACTTATGAACAGTTACTCTTATGCCGCGATTGACCATTCTAATCGTCCAACGCCTGGCGTTTTTTTCTCGGGCGATGTCCATTTTGGGGCCCTTCCCGGCTTGGACAATTTCTATTGGGCCTATATCACAATTTATTTGGGCATCCGTTGGGCTGGTGACATATTTTCTAAACCCATATACTTGGGCATTTATTATGGGCCTATATGTACAATTTTCTTAAGTCTATTTTTGGCCTTGTTATTTCATATGTCAACACACCCTCAATATGGCTTAATTAACATAATTGCTTATTTAATTAGCCATATTCACTGGTGGCGTTTCATTTTACGGAAGTTTTCTTTTGGCGCCTTAAGTCCTAAATCCTAAGAGCACAATTTATATAAACCCCAAAAGGCGCCATTATCAATAACCACGTCCGACCCTCATCATTGTCCCTTTTCTCCCTCTATAAAAGGACACTATTCATTCATCTTTTCTTTACCTCTCACTCATCCTTCCAAACCGATCGTCTCACTTGCAATCTTCTTGTCCATTTTCCGAAAACCAGTCGACGGCCAAAGCTTCCTCCAACAACAACGTTACCTTGAAGATTTCCAAGACCTCCCGACCAAACCCTACGTAAACCCATCAAATCTTCTACCCTCTGGGCGGATATGAGCGAGTTCTATTTGGGCCCGTCGTTCGAGGATCACGAGACTCTATTGGGCGGCCGCCACACTCAATTTTTTCCTTGTACCCAAGGACCTCCTTTCTTGGACCCATTCTCATTGAAGCCAATCCGCGAGAAAAGCATTCGCACTTTTGGCCCAAATCGATACCACCTTCCGCCTCCGGCATGCGGCGTATGATGAAGCATGCTCCTCGAAGGCTTTTTTGATCGTGCTAGGATTTCCGATCTTTTGGAAATTGCCACACGTCCGCCTCTATATGATCAGGTTCTTTTCCCCATCGCCCTAAGCTTACGGTCTTCGAGTACAATACCTTCGTTTTCCCCAGCGCCCAATGTCGATTACTCTAAGGGATGTTGGTGCTTTGGTTAATCTTCCTCCTCTGGGCGATACCATCTCTCCTGCTATATTGATATCCTCCCTCGCTCCAAAGTTTGATAAGAAGTTTACGGACTCCTATTCAGGCATGCAAGAGCTCTATGAAAACACGGGCAAAGATCCCACACATGCAGGCGCGTGTGGCTTTCCTCAAGTTTGGCTATGTAGGTACATTCTTTGTGTTCCTAGTCTTAAACCTTCCATGGCCTATTTGCCTATCGCCCATGAGTTAGCTCTTGGTAGGTCTTTAAACCTTTGTTCTCTGTTTCTGGCCGCCTTCTATAGAGGCATGGCTTACCTTCAACATCAGCTTAGGACCAATGCTTCTCCTACTGGAAGTGGGCCTCTTTGGCTCGCTCAATTGTGGTTGAGAGCATACTTTCCACAACTTGGTGTTCCTTCAATTCCCCTCAGGTCCGTGAGTTGTTACGGGCTAATTATTAACCAATTAGCTCCCGTGGATATGTCTAACCGGGACGTCTTTACATTCTTTTATAATTTAAATTCAATTCCTCGTTCTTTCCTTTCTCCATTCATCAAGTCCCGACCACGTCCAACCTCCTCTTAGTTTGAACGAGGTGAGTAATGTTTTGCCCGTTTGGGTCCAATACTTGATTGGGCGAGAATTGTTTCATAACATTCTCACGGGCACTAATGCCAAGTGCTGGGGTCGAGGTCTATGCTCCCCAGCTTCTTTGCCCGACAACTTGGTTTTGGCCAACTTGGCCCCTTCCTCCTTGTTACTCAAAGAGTTTTCAAGAACGTTTTCATACCATCACCAAAGTGGAGGCCCAAGCTATAGATGAGCGTAATGCTTCCTTAATGAACGGGTTTTCTTTGGCTCCTTTCAATCCTACTTTGGCCGTTCATCCTCTTTTGAACAATTTTGGCCTTCGGTGAAGCGTGGGCTCTTCACTACTAATGTCAACCAAGCATTCCACATACTTGAGGGGTCGGGGTCTTGAGAACTTCCATTTCTTCTACTCCGATTCCTATCCTGCTTTGTGCCCATATCCGTCAAACAACCCGCTCCTTCGTCTTCCCCTACAAAGCCTTGACGGTGCGTACTAGGCGTTCTCTTCACTTACCATTCAATCCGGTTCTCCTCCTGCTCATCTTTGGAGTTGCAAGAGGTACATCCAGTAGTAAGCGGCTGCGCATCGGACCCATCGGATCAAGTCGGCGATGAAAGTGATGATGATGGTGCTACTCCTCCTCGAAAGCGAAGAAAGGTAACTGATTTTCCTTCATTTAAAGAACTCTTTAGCATGAATATTGACATTCTCTTTGTATTCTAAACCGGAGGGAGTTACTTCTCCTTTGAAAAATCCACATCGCCCGACCCTTCAATTCTTCAATCGTCCGAGCCGACCATAGATGTGGATTTGCACGAGAAGGGATTTGGAGACCCTACCGCTTCAATCGCCTGAGCGGTTGAAGAATCTTCATCATTTCGTATGCGTTCCTCTCGGATGTAGAACCGGATGGTAATATGTGCTTATAGTTGTAATCATTTTTCGAATTCTACCATTTGACATGGCTTTACTCTTGAAGCACTTATCATCATTCGTCCTTTTGCAGAAAGACCAATTGACTTGCCGGTTGTACCTGAACCAATACGTCCGGTTGCATCTGAGCCATCACGTTCGGATAGGGGTGACTCTTCACAGGCGGTAAAATCGCCCAGTGGCACACTTCCCCCTTCTTCCTCTAAGACCACTGATGAGGTAATTTTTCTTTCGATTTCCCTTACCTTGCTTATTTCCAAAGAAACACTAAGTAATTGTTTTACCTTTACAGGATGCTGATACCATCTTGCGCTCTATTCAGGACTTGTTTACATCATGGGAACAAGTGAAGGCTAGTCGAGCCGCCTGCGTTCGTCTTGACCCGTCGTCCTTCTTACGCCTCGGTGCTTTCTCCATGGAAAACATGAACATCCTAAAGCGGTGCGACTTGAATATACTTCCTTCATGGACATGGATATCTCACATGCTAGTGCTGCCAACCATCGGGACAAATTTGAGCATTTAAGCCACCAAATGGCTCAAGCACTTGAGCTTCCTTCGCTCAAACTCCCCACCGATCTCAAGTTATCGTTGAAAGTCATTCATCAAGAGATAAGTGCATTGCTGGCCAAGAATGTGGAGCTCAAAGTCAAGAAGACTCAATATGTCGCAGCCCATAACCGAAAAGGAATCCTTCACCAAGAAATCGATCAAGCCAAAACAATTTGAGCGAGATTTCTTCCAAGTCATGGTTGAAGACTCCTTGATGATGAGTTTGGTCGCTCGGATGAAAGAAATCCAAGAAAAGATGGACGGTTGTAAGGCGGGTTGGCGACCAAGAAGCGCAATGCTTCACGGGGAAGTTGAGCGGGCTAAATCTTTACTTGAGCGTTATTCAAGTTTAGAAGTGGGACGATGGGTTTATGGATGAACTATCCGTAAACTTACATTCCAACAAATACGATGAGTGGGAAAAACTTAGAGAGCAAATGCGCTCTATTTGGGGAAGGATGTAGTTAGGATTTTAAAGTTTTAAGGACAACTTTTGTTTTATCCAGTTTCTCTTTTGTAATGGCAGCCACTTATGGCAACCAAATTATCTGATGAAATGAAAGGCTCTATTCGTTTATAGAATTGCATCCCTTAATGTTTAAACCTCTAATCGTTCAAAATCCCAAACTGACGGAACGTACTTCTTTAAATATTTGCCATTAATAGATCTCATGTGCCTCATACCATCCAAATTTTCTAAATGATATGCCCGTTTTGGCAACACCTCTTTAATTACGTATGGTCCTTCCCAATTTGGTGACCATTTCCCAAACTTTGGATTACTACTATCCAATGGGAGTATTGTTTTCCATACCAAATCTTTCGTGCTAAAACATTTGGCTATAACCCTTTTATTATAATATGAAGCCACTTGTCTTTTATGAATTTGCAATCTATCTAAAACGCTCAACTTTAGTTCGTCCAATTCTAATAAATTTTGAACAAGTAGTTCGGTATGCTCATTTTCATCTATATTATTTTGCAAACGTGCTCGATCGATTGCACATTAATTTCCATAAGCGACATTGCTTCTTGCCCATATGTCAACCGGAAAGGAGTCACTTTAGTACTAGATCGCGGCGAGGATTCTCAGAGGCCCATAACGCCCTATTCAAGCATTCATGCCAATTTCTAGCATTTTCGCCTATCATTTTCCTTATGATACTCTTTAAAACCTTATTTGACGATTACGCTTGGCGTTGGATTGGGCGTAATAAGGCGTAGAGTTTGCCAACTTGATTCCAAACTCGCTCGAGAAATTCTTTCACTTGATTCCCGTTCAAAGAAGTTCCATGGTCCATCACTACGGTTTGAGGTATCCCAAATCTATATACGATATGATCACGAATGAACTCAATGACATTTCCTTGGGAAATTTCTTTTAAGGTATCGCTTCTACCCATTTAGTGAAAAAATCGGTGGCGACTATTATAAAAGTGTGTTGCTTGACGATGGTGGGTAAATCTTTCCTATCGGTCTATCGCCCAACACTTGAAAGGCCATGGTTTAATAATAGGTACCATTTCCTGGTGGCACTCTTTGGATTGGGCCATGTTTTGACACTCAAGCAACTTTTGGCATCTTGAGCGCATACCTCGCCCATTTTAGGCCAATAATACCCATTCACGATGATCAACCACCTCGTCTTTTGGCCAGCTTGATGTGCTCCGCACACTCCTTCATGTGCTTCGGCCATAACCACTTTAGCTTCTTGCAAATTTATGCACTTCAAAAGTACACCATCTGAGCGTTTCTTATATAATTCTCCTTCAACCAACAAATAGTTCAGTGAACGTAATTTTAACTTCATGTCGCTCTTCTTATTGGGTTCTTCCAGGAATTTTTGTATTTCTTCTCTCCAATCCAATGCGTCTCCATTTTGTATACAATGCACATTAAACCCTTAGCCCTTCGTTGAAGTATGCGAGGCAATATCGTTCCGTACTTTCGCGCAGTAATCGTTATTCAACATTTTTGAATAACTTTGATGCCATTGGGCCAACTCATTTGCCGGATCGTTGTACATTCTATTAACGTGTTGAAGCTCTACTTGGTCGAACTCGTCCAAGAGCTCTTGGCGATGCCATATTAACTTATGACGAGTCACTTTGGCATTTAAAATCGCCATTCAATTGATAAATTATTAGTTGAGAATCACCTCGGATAAGCACGTTTTTCGTCCCCAAATCCAATAATAATTCTAAACCGACAATCAACGCTCGTATTCGGTTTGATTATTAGTACACATTTCGATTAGGCGAAAGCAAACTTGTAACAAACCCCAGTGGGTTTATTAGCACTACCCCTACTCCTCGCACCTCTAGCGGTTTTGAACCGTCAAAGTATAAAATCCGGGGTTTTAGCTCGAGCGAATTGACTTCTAATTCGATTTCCTTAGAATGCGTCCAAGCACGGATGATCGGCCAAAAGTTAGCCAATGCTTGATTTTTACCGCCTTTTGTGGTATGAACTGTATTTCAAATTCGATAGTGCTAAAGTCCAAAGACCAATCCTTTGATGCAAAAGCAGGGGACGAGAGAACATGTACTTAACCAAATTTACTTTAGAAATTAAGTAAATAGTTACGGAGCCGTAAGTAAGCCCTTAATTTAGTACATGTAAAATACAAAGCAAGACATAATTTTTCAATAGCGAGAATAATTACATTCACACACAGTAAGTCGTCTACTGAGATAATATATCGCCCTTTCTTCTCCAAACTGGTCGTCCCGGGGCGACTAGTCCGCCTATTGACTCTGCTCGGCCGATATATAAACTTTCATTGGCCGACCTTGGATAGGTGAAACTAATACTGGTGGATTTGACAAATATGTCTTCAGGCTATAGAAAGCCTCTTGATGCTCCTCCTTCCAGACGAAGTCGTCCTGATTTTTCAACTTTAGAAGAGGCGAGAAAGCTTTCGTTCGCCCTGCACAATTAGAGATGAAACGTCGTAAGAAGTTCACTTGCCCAAGGAATCTTTGTAATTCCTTTTTGTTCTTAGGTGGTTTAGCCTCTAAAATGGCTTTTGCTTTATTTTATCAAGTTCAATTCCTCTTTCATGCACTAGGAATCCTAGGAAATTTCTGCATTAACACCAAATGCACACTTCAAATGATTCAATTTTAATTTATCTTTGTCTCATCCGTTCGAATGAACGTTTCAATTGTTGGAGATGGTTTTCTTCTTTCAATGATTTAACCACTATATCATCAACATAAACTTCAACGAATTCTCCTATCATGTCATGAAAAATTAGATTCATTGCCCTTTGATAAGTGGCTCCTGCATTTTTTAAACCAAAAGGCATGACCACCCATTCAAAACATCCTAAAGCACCTGGGCATCTGAATGCAGTTTTATGTATATCTTCTTCAGCTATATAAATTTGGTTGTATCCTGAATATCCATCCATAAAAGAGTACATCACATGTCCGTGATTGAATCTACTAAGGAATCTACCGTTGGCATTGGATATTCATCTTTAGGCGTTGCTAAGTTCAAATTTACGTAATCTATACAAACCCTAATACTACCATTTTTCTTTGATACAGTACAATATTAGACAACCATTCAACGTGTCGGCCGTCCTTATAAAACACGCCTTTAACAACCGTTCTATTTCTTTCTTTACTTGAGCAATACATTAGGAGCAAAACGTCTGGGGGTTGCTTATGTGGTTTAAAGTGTGGCTTAGTTGGTAGCCTATGTTCTACCAAATTTTATCTAAACCGTATGTGTTCATATTCCCAAGCAAAACAATCTCTATACTCTTTTAACAAAGCAATTAACTGGTCACTTACCTCTTTGCTAAGCATCCGATCGACAAATGTTGGGCGATCTTCTTGTTCCTCTCAATATTTACTTTCACCAAAGGGTCTTGTGCTTGGGCGTGCCTGTCTTCATGACTCCTATCACATCGTCGTCCAAACTCCTTGTATTGATGTCTTACGCATCTAAACAATCCACCTTATTCACTTCTCGGCCAATATTACATTTCTAACTTGAACACGGCTAATTTATCCCTTAAAATCTTTAAAGCCGTTTTCTTTCTTATTTCTCCTTCAGCACCTTTTCTCGAAAAGCCATTGACTTGGCTTTGACATCCCGAAGGTTAGGTACCTTCTTCAACATTTATTGAATATCTTTTTGCCAATCATTGGCTCTTCAAGGCCACTATGTTTGGCCTCATTTGATCGAACATTTCAATGAAATGCATCTATTGATAATGGCTCCTCGCTCTGCGCGATGATCCGAGTTTCTTCACCATCTTGGACTACTCTCACAGGCCCATAATTTCCTTCATACATAAACTTCTCGATCGAGTTCGCTTCTGTAACAAAAGGTCTATGATCTGCTTGCACCACTTCGGCCTCACCTTTATCATTCCAAAAAACTAGACACTGATGGAGTGACGAAGGTATACAACGATTTCCATGAATCCAATCTCTTCCTAACAACACATTGTAGCTAGTCGGCCCGTCTATTACAAAGAATATTGTGGTTTTGGTGATAGTTCCTACCGTCACGTCCAAAGGCATTACTCCTTTGGCGAAGTCACCCGCCATTGAAGCTCGTAAGAATAACTTCCGGTAGGGATCAAGTCACTCTCCGTCTTTGCAAATTTCTTTATCATTCTAGATGGAATGGTATTAATAAGCGACCCCATTATCTATGAGAACTTTGGCTACGGGGATGCCATTGACTAGAGCCTTTACATATAATGGCCTCAAATGTTTGGTTAGATTGGCGTTGGCTTCTTAAAGATGACCTTTTCGATCGCCTCTATCTCCACTTCTTGTCTCCGTCATCCTTTGGATCGAAATCTTTGTGTCGGGGTTTACGTGCAACATTTCAGACCGATCTTCTGTCTTGGGGCTCTTGAGCTTCTTTATCGCTCACTTCCTCCCAACCCGTAGGGGTGGTAATATCGTTGGAGGTGATCCATACTTTTCGAGCCTTGGTACCCTCATTTTCCTCTTGGGCGTCCCAGATAACACGTAATAATCAAAAGATCGCCCGGATGGTTCACCCAACAAATCTACTTCTCGGACACTTTCTTGATCACAATTTGTTTTAGCAATTTGTTATATGAAACTCCTCTTTTCTTCTTTACGATTCTAAGTCAATCTCTTCTTCCACATCATCAAGCCATCATCTTCTTCTTCTCCTCCATAGATATCTCCTGGAGGTTTGCCCGATTTCTCTCTCGCATTCCAATGTGCATGCTTCTTCCCTCTCATCGTCTTGTGGCCCCTCATCCCTTTGCTTTTAAATTCATTGTAAGCGATAATTATTAGCCAATATTGGGGTAAAGAACCAAACCGAATGGTGATGGATTGTCCAGGATCATCTTCATCTTCGTCCTTCTTTGTGTCTTTCAAACTTGACCTACCGAAAGAATCTTCCGGCAATTCTCTGTTGAATCGTTCACATTATGTTCCTTCTCATCTTGAGATTTTCTTTAGCAACAGTGTTGGAGAAATTAGGCGATTTGGGACGTATCACTTCTTGTTCTTTGCCCTCATCATTCGTCCATAATTTCTCGATGACGTCTCTGCTGTGTCCTAGTCATTTGATCAAAGGGTATCACCCTTCCCGCCTTTATATTTGAATGAGTGCCATACATTCGATCGATGGGGCTGTGGCCTGAACGTTCTATTGTTGAGCATCGGCCTGCCATCATACATTGGCCTGACCTGTCTTTCAAAAGGAGGCCGTGATACCTTTCGTCCTTGAATAGGTTGGAAATTTTGGGTTGTGTTTGGATGATTGTGGCGCCCCATACTTCCATTTTCTCCTCATCTTCATCTATTTCTCTCTACATCTAGTACACAACACTTTTTGTTTCTTTCAACTTCTTTACCTTTGAGACGTTCGAACACGCCTGGGATCTTTGTTCAAGATCTTCGTCCCCATTATCGACTACCAATTTGAATTTAGGTAAACCACTTTTGAAACTTCTTCGACAACATATTGACTCCTAGTGGCGCGGAAAAGGATTCTCATCCATTGCCATCTTCTTTTTAGCTTCAAAAGTAATTACTACGATTCGATGGCATCCCCGTGTAATACATGACGAAAAACCAAACAATTATTAGTTGTATGAGACCATGCATTATGCCACTTACAATATTTTTTATCCTTAACTTGCTCAGGATTTGGCAATTTGTGCTTATCGCTCAGTTTTATTTGCTTGTCTTTATACAATCTATCAAATATAGTATCTGCTTTGGTTACATCGAACGAAAACGTTCTAGCCTTCTTACTTGTATCTCTTAGAGGCTCGTTTTTCGCCGTCATCCCTGAATTAATTATTAACGGACATTCATAAGCATCTCCTTTAATCAATTCGGCCAAACATATTTCAGTTTGATCATAATATTCATCCACAACGTGAACGTCGAAGTTTGGGTCTCTATAATAAGTCCCTTTGCTGGAATTTTTCATTTGTTCTTCTTCCCTTATCAAACGCTCATACCTAATCACATTGGCCGTTAATTGGAAGAGATCAGGAAACTCCCTATCCTGAAATTTCTTTTTCAAGTCGAAACTTAAACAACTTTGAGCGATCTTAACAAACTCTTTTTCGGGTAAGGGCACAAAGCATTTACTCCTAGCGCCTTAAACCTTTGGAGGAAAACTTCCGCCCATTCGGTTGGCATTTGACGTAAATTCGCCAAATCGACCAAGGTGACTTGATTCGATTTTATAGAATTGGGCGTGGAACAACTGTTCTAATTGTTGCCATGTCGACCGAGTTTGCTTTGGCAAATTAATGAACCATAAAAGCTACTCACATTAGCGAACTAGGAAACAACCTTATTTTATGATAATCACTTACTTCACCGCATTGCGGTGTAAATCGCCCTACATGTTCCAATGTTGAGACCTCCCTAAACACAGAATAGTGAAAATTCCGGCACTTTATATCCCCTAGGCCACGGATAGGCTTGGTCTATCCAATCGGGATATATTTCCTATAGGTTGGCCTAATGAAAGGACGCATTCCAAAAAGCCATCCGATCTTGCATTATCTCGGTGATTTGGTTTCTTAAGGCCATGTTTGGATCGTCGGGACCCCTATAGGTTGATTCACGGTGGAATCATTTGAGGTCTATTGTTTAAACTCAGGTTTGTAGCCAAATTACCATTACTCATGGTATTATTGCCATTTACTTGGACATTTGCCCTTCATTAACACGTGTTGCGTTTTGTCCTATATTTGGCATATTTTCTCTTGCATTCGGGCAACCCCCAAGTTGGACGATCCCACATTATGACACACTCAAATTGGCCACGTTGCCTCCACCCACATTTGACGTCGATGGTATAAAAGGCATTTCTATTCCTTGACTAGGATTTATAGGGTTCACTGTCGGTGAATTGTGCCCCACAACCGTCCTAGCTTGGAAATGATTCCCTATATTTGGCAAATTTGGTTGACATGTCTGGCCTACTAACCTAGTTATAAGTTCATTTAAAGTACTTAATTGTTTGGCCATGTTGTCGTAATGCACATTTCCAGTTTGAACAAATTTTTCCATATCATGAACATTTTGCAAGCTTACCTGTCCCACGACATCTTGCGTGAGTTCGCCAAGTAATGCGCGCATGGTTCGTGGACTCAATTCCGTCATTGGCTCATAACGGCTTTGATTTTGTCCCTCCGTTCTTTGGTGTATTTTCTTTGTTCTTCATATCGCTTCGATCACCGATTGAATTACACCGCTTTCTTTGGTTCCTTATCTGAGTTCTTGTGAGGCATATTGTTCCACCCTCTTGTATCTTCTAACACCAAAAGTGTCCCACTGGGCGTGCCAAATTGTTTCGCGCGGAATGTGTATTTTTCGCTAACAATTAAAGGATTCAGACGATGTGTAAGGGACGCCAAACCTTTTGAGACAAAGTCCCAACAAGGGTGTTTGATTTATGAAGACTACAATAATGACAAAGGATGAAAAGAGCAAAACGAAATGCCTCCAAAGGGCACAAGCACACTAGAATTCACTGTAAAGAAATATTTAAAACTAAATGGAATGAAATTACATTTCTCTGTTTTTTGAGAGTTCCTTCTTTTTTCTTTTTTCAATCAATCTCCTTTCTTTTATACCTTGTCAAACGGTTTTATCACACGCTTTTCCTTCGATCTTGCATAAAAACTTCTCATCGCCCGAGCTCTTCCTTATCGCCCAAAGAACCACCTTGTCGTCCAATAACGCCCATTTCTTCCATAATGATTTCAATCTGTTTGTAACTTCCCCATGATGATTTAACTTCTTGTAACTCCTTCATGAAGCAATCACCTCGTCGCCCAATAACGCTCATTTTCTCCCATGATGATCCCAACTGTTGGTAACTTCCCCATGATAATCCAACCTCTTGTAACTCCTTTATGATAATTCAAGTTTGTAACTCGACAACGTGGGAACAATGATAAGAAAATGAGAAAAACTACTTATGAACAGTTACTCTTATGCCGCGATTGACCATTCTAATCGCCCAACGCCCTGAGCGTTTTTGATTTGGGCGATGTCCATTTTGGGGCCCTTCCTGGCTTGGACAATTTCTATTGGGCCTATATCACAATTTATTTGGGCATCCGTTGGGCCTGGCCGACATATTTTCTAAACCCATATACTTGGGCATTTATTATGGGCCTATATGTACAATTTTCTTAAGTCTCTTTTTAGGCCCTTGTTATTTCATATGTCAACAGCTACGTAAAATTTAGGTTAATGACTATTATTATAACTATTAAAAACTTGAATAATTATTCATATAAAAAAATTATTTCAATAACTATTTTGAAATATTTAAGAAACTTTAGTGACTATTGCTGAAATAAGCCCCATGCTTTCTTATGTACAACAAATAGGTTGTGACTAGTGAGGTTGTTTTGGTTTGTGTAAGTACTTGTTTGGTAAAATTCATTTGTAAATTATAAGTAATGGTTATAAGTAATTTGTAAATAAAAAGTAAATAAAATTTATTAATCGACAAAATGTGCGCTTAAAAATAATATTTGACCAAATAATAAGATGAAAAACACATTGAAACGTATATTGTAAGTATTTTATGCATTGTTTTTACAAGTTTTAGAAATGTAGATATTGGGGTTAAGAGTGAGATAACAACACTTTGTCTTGGTCGTTGTAGTGATACACAGGCATTCAAGGCATATGTGAAGTGATCTTCACCAGCTTTTAGCTTATCAATTCTACATTGCCAATAATAATTGTTTTATGAACAATTAAAAATAGATATATTTTAATCAAATTTAATCACGATCGTAAATAATTTTCTCTGCTACTAGAAGAAAAAAAGACGTTCATGTGTCACTACATCTTTACCTCACAAAATCATATCTTTCAAATTTTACTTATCGCTTCCATCAATATCCCTGATTCAATTATCTCTCTCAACCGATCATCTCCAAAATCTGCTACTTCATTGATCTATCTTCCTCATTCGATCATCTTCTATCGATTATCTTCAAAACATGTTTGCTGCCTTAATCCATTATCATAATAGACATACGGTCGGATCCCACCATAAAAAAGCGGTATACTAGTAATTTTGTGTCCATTACATTTCTTTCTTTCTTTTTGTGCACTTAAAAAGAACATATTATGGGTTTTTGTAGTTTTTCATGAGACTATTGTTTGAAAAAACTTTTAAAAAATTTTGATAAAAATTGATGAGTTAATAAAATTTGTAACGTCTCATAAAATATGTGATTAAAATTAATTGTTGACACTATAATTTTTTAACACATTTTTAATATAGACCAAACAAGGGCTTAAAAACAATAATGAGTTGATGTGTCACGTGGACGAAAATATAGATATATTTTGTTCTTGAAAAGTCACAAATCAAGTGAACAAAAATTAGGGCAAACTTTATAACGTTTATAACAGAGAAAAACCAATCTATAAATGTATTATAGTACCTTAACGTGGTCCCTAACAAAAGCCTACGTTATTACTAATTTGAATTTGAAAACCTAAACACCAAAACCATAAACAAAACAAATGGCATCAAACGTGGGAACTTTTGCATGTGACCAAATGATTCCCAAAGATTCATCAGACAAATGCTTCTCTACGCGCCTCCAGCTGCAAATTTAAATCCAAAACCTACAACCAGCATTTTCCCTCCTTTTAACTTCTGCATCCCATAACACACAGAGAGAGGGGAGAGAGGAATACTTACACTTGTCGTTAGTCTTTTTATACGTACACATTTATAACCCGCCAGGTCAAGAACCTTAAATTTTTGTTTTTCAACGACCCACATTTTGTTTTTGAAATCTTTTCTTGATTTGGGGATTAAAGATTTCATTTTGAATTTGGATTTTGTGGGTTTTCTTTAAAGGGTCCGGGCTAAAAATCTTGAAATTTGAATTTACGGGTTTTTGTCCATTTTCTCGAGCATTGATGGAGAGTGAACATGGGTTTAAGAATCAATCTTTGGAGATGTCCAGATCTGAATCAAATGTGAGGGTTTAATAAATAATGCTGAGTTTTAATTTATTTGTTTGTTTGTTTAAATTCATGATGTTCTTGGTTTTGACTTTAGGCAACGGTGGGGCAGAAAAGAGGTATTGTGGAAGATGAAGAAACGTCTGCAATTTCTCAAAAAAGAATCAAAATGCGTGATCTTGAATCCGTTTTTCGTTCTGAAGGTATGCCTTTCTTTTTCTTCTTCTTCTTAATGTAATCTTTTATGAATTTTCAGTGTTTTATTCGGTTAGTGGTAATTTACATATATTAATTGATAGAATTTCATGATACAAATTTGAATTTGTTGTTTTAATGAGAATCTTTCCCTGGGCTTAATTTGTACCATTTCCAGCCTGATATGTGGCTTATGAGTTTTAGATTCTTAGTTAAAACGATTCAAATGTTTTGATTAATTTCTTGGTGAAAAATTAATAGCACTTTTGGTGGGAAGAATTGTAATTTCGAAAGGAAAAAAAGGCTGAAGAGAATGTTTTTCCTCAACTGAAAAAACATTTTTTTATATTGCTCAAGGAGGAAAAGGGGGAAGTGATGCAGCACATCCAGTGGTCCAATCTGCTCCACGCGCACTTGATTTCAATACTAATGTTGGTTCTGTCAGCAATGCTGTTGATGATGATACTCCAGAATGTATCGAGGAATGCAACAAACAGCCCAGATCTGGGAATGAACAAATGGAATGTAATTATGATTTTTCAAAGTCAAGAGGGTTTAAGATAGATCTAAATGCTGAAGACATTTCCAGTTCAATCAATCACGACCCTTTCTATCCATATAAAACTTACGAGCATTCAAAATCAAGGGACAATTCTGAGTGTGGGAGTTCTATAGGTCCATTGAAGGTAAAAGATCCAATGAGAGTTTGGAAGAAGATGAAACAAAACGGTTATCTCTCCACTTCTTCTGGAGCAGTGCCAATGGCAATGCCAAAGCCACGTGCAAGGAAGAGTAAAAATGACGTGATGAAGAAAAACATAGAGCTTGCCAAGAAAGAGCAGGTAGATAGGTTTGCAAAGGTCGCCGCTCCAAGTGGATTGCTTAATGGACTAAATCCCGGAATCATAAACCATGTGAGAAACAGTAAACAGGTTCACTCTATTATAGAAGCCCTGGTGAGGTCTGAAAAATCTGAAAATCGACATGCTGGAAGCAAGCAAGATAATCTAAAGAAGTGTAGCACAAAATTTAGTGAAAAAAATGACCTGGAAAAAACGAATTGTTTGGGAATTAACAGTGATGGTATTTTGTCAAGAAGCAGGCAGATCAGCAGGCATCCATCATTGAGCAAATCAACTTCTTTCAACTCTGAACTTACTGGAGGAAATGGTTATTCATACAAGGGAGAGACAAAGATTTTAGAAAGCAAGCCTTCATACTGCCACATTGTAAATGAGGATGATGGACTCGCACTAAAGTTGTCATCGTGTGTAACCATTGCATCAGAGAATACTAGTTCTTTGTCAAATGAGTCAGCAAATCTCACCAGTACTGTTACTTCACTTTCTGCCAAAGGTTGGTTAGTTGTTTTCTTATTGCATGCATTATTTTGTAAATAGCTCAGGGCTTACACCTTGAGGCACGCCTCACGTGAGGCCTCCATTCTTACATTTTGAGTGCCATCTGTCCAGCCTTACAATTCGACTTACTGAGTCGTGTGCCTTGAGGATCTAGTGGCTGAGTTGTGCACTCTTTTGTCTTGTACTTTTCTGGCTTCCTATTATTGGCCTTGGCCTTTTGAGCTGGTTCTTTTACCACCTTGAATGTTTTAAGGTTTCTTGGGCTATTTGAAACACGATCCAACCCTAAAAACTAGAAAAATAAGAAAGAAGAGAACAAGCGAAGCAGGCTTGTCCTAGCCTCCTACAAGTGAACTACTTAAGTGCCATGATCCCCATCCCCTCTCCCAAGTGAAGTTGCATTTTCAGCGATAGATGGTTGGTGACAGGAGACCTACGTCATGTAACTAAACTTCTTTATTTGTTTTATATTTTTCTTCTTGTTGTTTCTGTATTTTTGTCTTCTTTTGTTTGGAAATTTTTTTTTCTAGTCAAAGCAAGTAAATTTTTTTATTAACTGGTCAATTGTTTCATTTATTATGGACAAGTTTATCGTTTTCTACTTTGTTGATCCATTTTATGTTTCGAATTGCAAATTAGATTTTTCAATTTTGTTGGAATATTTTATTATGAATTTTTTAGATAGTTTATCATTTATTACACGTATAATTTTGTACATTTGTAGATTTTGGAACTATTTTATTGATTCGTGTTGAGGCTTACACCTCATGTCATGAAGGCAAAACTTCTCAATGCTCAGATTTAGCCTTTAAAGTTTAAACACGAATCACGTGCTTGTTATTTTCTTGTTTTTGTATAGTTGGATACATGGTGAATATTGATGTAATTTTTTCTGACTTTTTACCTTTTCATCAAGAGGGTTTGTCAAAATATGATCTATAGTTAAGGACTTTTTGATTGACATTTCAGCATCATCAACTTATGCATCAGAAATATTTCTTTTCCATTTCATATCTTGTTGATTAAATCCAGTACATTAGATCAAAGTAGTAAGCTAATATGAGTGCTGTTTGATTTTCAGCTGCTAATGTAGCTTCCCAATGGTTGGAACTTATTAATCAAGATATCAAAGGACGTCTTGAAGGTAAATCGGTACTTCAAAGGTGAAATTCCAATACTGGTTTAAGGTGGTAATAGATTCCTAATGCTGTATGTTCTCCAATTGCAGCATTGCGGCGTAGTAAGAAGAGAGTTCGGGCTGTAATTAATACAGAATTACCTTGCCTAATGTCAAGAGAATTCTCGTCTAACCAAGAGAATGATCTGTATTCAAAAGGTTCTAACTTTCTCTGTCCTGACAAAGCAACGGCCGATCCTCACGTTGTTAGATGGAGAACAATGTTTGGAAATATGGATAAAGCACTATCTGAAGAAGAGAGTCAACTGGTGAGTTTCTAGCAGTGTGAAGGACTACAAGTGCGTTTTGGTATGGCAGATTGGATAACCGTAAATAGTATTAAACAAGAAAAAAAGTTAAAATCTTGTTCATTATATTGTCCAGTCGTGTATACCAAACATGATGCACTAAATATTTAACCATAGTCTAGGATATGAATCCATGCTGAATACATACTATTTTTCATTATAATCAGGAAAGTTGGTTGAACGAAGTAAAGGAAATGCAGTTGCACTGTGAACCGAGTTTTTCCAAACATAGTGCTCATCATGGTTTGCAGCAAACAGATCCAAACAATTGCAGGTAAACATACTTAAATCCTTATAACAAATATATCATTAAACTTGTATTCGTATTTTGCAGGTAAACATACTTAAATCCTTATAACAAATATATCATTAAACTAGTGTGTATTATCGGGTATATATATTTTGTTTGTGATGTTTTTATTATTTCTTGTATGAGAAAAGTGATTTTGAATTATAATTTTTTTAGAAAACACTCAAAATCCAGGCACCTTCGAGACAAACACAAGATTAAGCTTAGATGCAGTTACATATGTGCTATCAACCAAGCAATATTTTTATCCCAAACCTTCAAATATTTCACCCGGTTTCCATCCTTGACGCTGAGTTTAATTTCAACATTTAAATTCAAGAAAGTTTTCAGCAGTTGAAACTTTGACAGTAATGGTTTAATAACATTTGTACTTCATTTATGAAACTAAGCCTTGTTTCCATAAATTTAGAGTCGGCTGCATGAACCATTTTTCAGCACTTTGTTCGATACCGTTTGTGTTCTAATCTATGTTGCTTTAGTATTTTCTGCAAAACTGACAATAATTTGTGATAATGCACAAATATTTGTTATGCAGATTCAGAGAAGCCAATGACACAGAAAGGGATTTAGCTGTTAGGGCTGCTGCTGCTTCCATTTATTCAACTTGCAACTTCTTGTTATCAATGGAAAACCAATGATCATTGTATTCCTTGCTTACATATTAATTCATTGTTGAGTGCTTGTATTATTAGCTATACACTAAGTAGGGCTTTTACATTTTTTGCACTAGATGTTGAAGTTCATTGCGGTTTCCAATTTTTTCATTTTTGTTATGTTTTTTTTTTACCCCGGATTTAGCCATTGGGGTCGAGAAGAACTAACTGTGGTTGTTGCTTGAGAATCTAATGAGAAAAAAAGAAAAAAAAAAAAAATTGATTTGACCTTTGAATGCATGGTTTGTGATTTTATTGATGCACTATTTTTTAATTGTTTTAAAAGTTCCAAACTTCTATTTATTGTTGCTTTTATATTTTAAATTTAGTTTTTGTTGCATTTTTATCATCAATATTTATAAATTATCATATCTTGTCTCTGATAATAATATTCGTCCAAAAAAGTTCGTAAGAGGGCCTTAAACGACTTGTTTATCTTTCATATTATTAAATAAGAAAAAACAACAGACATAAAAGTGCAACAAAATATTTGTTATTCATTTCAAAACACGTTAACAAATATTTGGACATAAACTACTATCATAGACTAGACGTGTTAATTAATGAAAGAGTAAAGATATGTGACTGAAAAAATGGGGAAAACGTAAGTGCAACAATACAAAGATTGAGGATCTTTAGTTCAATTAAAAAGTCATCCAACAAAAAGAAACTTTTGGTGTCAATGCATAATGGGCCTTTACAAAATATCTTTGGGTAATTATACTTCCATTAAAAAATTTTATTTATTTTACTATAGTTTAATTACACTTAACATCTTCAATTTTTGCTCATTATAGCATATATGTTCTAACTTTTTTTATCGCATTCTTATGATCAACTTTTTATTAATTAGTACATCTAATATCTCGATAACGATTTTTGTCCAAAAATTCCACTAAAAAGCGTAAAATATCTTATTTGTCCATCATATTTTTATAAAACGATATATATATATATATATATAGGCTTTTTGCACAAATGGTCCCGACTTTTGCACTTCATCGTGGGTTGAGGACCTATCGTTTCATTTTTGACAGTTTGACCCCTATTTCAAATGTTTTTTGGCGAAATGGTCCTTTTCATCAATTTCCGTCCAAATGTATGTGAAAGTTGACGGTTGAAAATTTTTTATTTAAAAAGTAAAGGAAAATTTGCAACAAAAGTCTCTAATCTTTCAAAAAGTGTTGAAAAGTCCCATAACCTTCTAATCCTAACACATATGACTCCAAACCTTTTTGACAATTTAACCCCCAACTTAAATAAATTAAAAATAACTCATAAACATTTTCAAAAATACAAATAAGTCCTAAATCTTTTTATTGTTTTACAGATTTACACTTAAAATAATAAAAAGTGTGGCATCAAGTCCCAAAACTTTTAATTTTTTTTACCAAAATGATATTTAAATTGTGTTTGATTAAAATCAGATTTTTTAGTAAAAGTTATTGAAATGTGTGGTTGAAAAGTTGTGGGACCATAAAATGTGTGGTTAAAATTAATTGTTGACTTTGACATTAGCTTTTTATCAAAATCAAAATTGAAAACAAACTGGCTCTCAGAGTCTCTACAGATTTTGTCTAGTGGTCCATTAATTAACAAAAAATTATACTCATGATCAAAATTTGACCAATTAAAAATTTTAATTTATTTGTCATATCAATTAAAAAAAGGTAATGGTGAACTGAAGATTGCGAAGAACTTTTTTTTTTAATTATTATTTAGTAATTAGTAGAGGCGGCAAATAGGCCAGATGGGTGTGCCCAACCGTGGATGGGCTACATAAAAATTGAATTGGACTAGCGACCCGAATTTTACATGGTTTGGTATTTCTTTGGGCCAACCCAAATTTATTTTGAACTACAGGGCCAATGGACTAGCCCAACTTACATTTTTAACTTATTTTTTAAAAATAATTACTTATAATTTAAAAAAAACAAAATTCATCATCTTCCTCCACTACTCCACCCCACCTCGACCCGACCCAACCCGACCCAACCCCCCCCACCCCATTTGAGAATCCAGGCCGAAATCCCGGTGACTATGGGAGAAATCCCTCCCACCGGGTCGTGAAACTAGGGAGAAATCTTTGGTTTCGCCTCGAGCAGGGGAGGGTAGGGTAGTGGAGGAATCCCTATTCGCGCGGAAAAGCCACATTCTCGCCTCTTGTTCCTCGCCCAACACCCTTCTCCTCGTCATCATCACATTCCATCTCTCGTCATCAATCCTCGCCATCTCCTTCTCCAACTCTTCACTCTCAAGTTTACTACCATCCTCTGCTCCTTTCACACTGGGTCCTCGGTAGAGGGGCAACCCGACGGATAAGAAACTGGGATATCACCGGTGTGTCCTTAATGTACGCATTTCATCCCGGTCCAGTCCGGTTTTCTTGGTTCACCGATTTCCTAGTATCCGAGTCGCCTTCAAGTCGGCTTTGTTCGGTAGAGTTTAGGATTAGGATTGGGATTGGGATTGGGATTGGGTTTATTGTGATGGAGGGGTATGGTTCTAGTGGGGGTAGGAAACGGGTTGGATAGGGAGGGGTCACGGAAGGTCTGATTGTCATCCGGTCGGGTTGCGTAGAGAAGATGCGGCGGAGGAGGAAGAAAGGTGGTGCGGTGGCGTTTGGAAAAGTAGTGGCATCGAGTTTGAGTGGATAGGTGTTTCAAAGCTGCCATTGTTGTGTGTGTGAAACTTGAAAATGGAGATGGTGATGGAGACCAAAATTGGGTAGGGATGGTTTTAGGTGGTAGATGGTGGTGGGATGAGGCCCATGGCAAAGTGTTTTGTTTGGTAAATCCCTCCTATTCATGCGTGGGTAGGGTGGGGTGGAGAGTGGAGGAAGATGATGAATATATTTTTTAATTATAAGTAATTATTTTGAAAAAATAAGTTAAAAATGTAAGTTGGGCTGGCCCATTGGCCCAAAATCGAGCTGTGTTGGCCCAACAGATACCAGCCTATGTAAAATTGGATCAGGACTAGTCCAGTCCAATTTTTATATGCTACCGTCAATTTCGAGTTGGGCGGATCCATCTAACCTATTTTGCCGCTCTACCAATTACTAAATAATAATTTAAAAAAGTACTTCGCAATCTCCACCACCACCACCTTTTTTAATTGGTATGACAAATAAATTAAAATTTTAAATTGGTCAAATTTTGATTATGGGTATAATTATTTTGTTAATTAATGGACCACTGGACAAAATCTGTAGAGACTCTGAGAGCCCATTTGTTTTCAATTTTGATTTTGATAAAAAGCTAAGGTCAAAGTCAACAATTAATTTTAACCACACATTTTATGGTCCCACAACTTTTCAATCACACATTTCAACAACTTTTACTAAAAAATCTGATTTTAATCAAACACAATTTAAATGTCATTTTGGTGAACAAAATTAAAAGTTTTTGGACTTGATGCCATACTTTTTATTATTTTAAGTGTAAATCTGTAAAAAAAATAAAAAGATTTAGGACTTATTTGTATTTTTGAAAAGGTTTATGAGTTATTTTTAATTTATTTAAGTTTGGGGTTAAATTGTCAAAAAGGTTTGGGGTCATATGTGTTAAGATTAGAAAGTTATGGGACTTTTCAACACTTTCTGAAAGATTAGGAACTTTTGTTGCAAATTTTCTTTTACTTTTCAAATAAAAATTTTCAACCGTCAACTTTCACATACATTTGGATGGAAATTGATGAAAATGACCATTTCTGCCAAAAACATTTGAAATAGGGGTCAAATTGTCAAAAATAAAACGATAGGTCCTCAACCTGCAGTAAGTCCAAAAGTCATGGACCATTTGTGCAAAAAAGCCTATATATATAAGTTAGAAAATTTATTTATTTTTCTTATTACAAAGTACGTAAATAGAATATCTTGACAAAAAATCATAATTAAATATGAGATGTTAACTAATAGAAGTTAAAGATATGAAAAAAAAAAAAAAAAGATAAGAATATAAATACTACAATTAACAAAAGTTGAGGACCTTAAGTGTATTAAAATGTAAGTCACTATAACCACCTAATATCTTTTTCTTATTGTATTTTATAGGGTCATTATTGCCATCAAGTAGGGGTGGCAAAATACTCTACCCGCCTCGAATGGGGTGGGGACGAGATCATGGTTCCCGCTTCAGATTTTTCAAACACGCCATGAATTTTTTATTTTATATTATTTTTATGTTTTAGAATTTAATTAAACAAAGTGGCAAATATAGATATTTTAATTTTGTTTCGCCTCCCAAAAATCTAGGGAACGGTAAGGGTTACCCCAACCTGTTGCCATCCCTGCCCAAGCAATATATAGAATTGATTGTTTTATCATCATTCATGAACACGAGGAGAGGTGCAAAATTGAGTTGAGCCATGGAAACAGTGGGAGGCTTGGCCACTATTTGGTCTGGTGTTTGAGTCTCAAGCTGCAAATTAAAGTTACAAATAAATAAATAAAATTAGGATTCATGATCCGCCAAAATCATATATTTAGATTAGACTTATAAGTAGTCGTGTCTAGTCTCTTTAAAAAGAAGGTCGAACTCAATCCAACTCATATCGTCATGGTTAAGGTACATGTTTTGGCCTCGCACTTGTTCACTTGCCAAAGTAATTGTGCATAATAATTTTTTAATCGTCTTAAACTTACTTTTGTACGAGACAACTTAATAATACAATACTTGGAACGTATCCAAGATCATGCCCGGCGGAAAACTCAATAATCTACTGACATCCAATCAAACTCCATTAAATACTTGCCGCCATTAGAGATTTCACCCATTCACGCTTGTTTGATTATTTTATATGTATTCTTAGTCTTCCTTAATTCATCCGTCAAATTTGTTTGTTTCTCTGTAAACCTTTCCATTTCTGTCCAAACTACTATCCTACAAAAACATTTATTTATGTTTGATTAAATATTAGTAATTATAATTAGCTTCCCACAAGGCTTCATTTTGATTGTTTAGCTTCACACAAACTTGAAATTCAACAGAATATGAATCATTGGACTTCAATTTTGGTGATTTTCTCTCTTGATTTCTCTTGTCCCATGTCAATCTAATGCATCTTTTCTTGAATTGTTTAGAAAATTAGCCCAGGTTAATAACAATTCACAGCCAAAAGCCATTAAGTCTGATCAGGTATGCACAGACATGTTTCTTTCTTTTCTTTTTGTTTGTGTCTTGATTTGTCAAGGATAATATTTAAATGACTACGAGTGTCCTCTCTTAATGGTTAAGCTTTTAGACGAGATGATTAACATCAGTATCAATGCCAGTCGAGAGGGCGCAGTTAATGAAAAGATTTCACATGGTAACATAATTTCATTATCTGGTAATAGAAAGTGAAGAATGTTTATATTGTGTAAATAGATGTCTCCATCACCAAGCCCGGTTCCAGCGGCTAATTCGAATTCCAGGGAAGCTCAAAGTCCAGTGAATCAGCCAAAGGTATGCGACATGGTGTCTAATAAGTGCCACATTGCAGGATACAAAATCACAGCCTGTGTTCCTTCTCTTGGAAAAGGTATATTTTACATGTTCTATTTCTTTCTTTTAATTTTTCTGTTATCGGCATGTGTTATATGAAGTTTTGATTTATCGAATGCACGAGTTATCATTTATAGGGCTTGTTCGGTAGAGTTTTTTTGGAAAAAATGGGTTTTTTTTGACTTTTCAAATGTTTTTGTAGAGAAAAGGGTTTCAAAACTGGTTTTTTGGAAAAATCTCTACCAACAAGCCCATAGTCGTTGGAGATGCTTTAAAACTGGTATTCTGTCGATGGTGGCGAGTGTGGTTTAACTAGATATATGAATGAAGCGATACTTGTGGAGAAACGATTCTTAGTTTCTAATATTTTGTTGAAAACAATATTTCAATTGAAAGCAGAAGCAGCTAGAGCATTCGAATCTTTGCTTAGGCTCTTTGGAAGATCCGTGTTTCGACTTTCTAGTTAGTTCGTTAGCGATTTTCAAGGAAAGATCGAAGTTGGTTATTCTTTCGCTTTGCATATCTATAGGGTCCAAGAGACCTCAAACAATGCCGGTGTGGTAGTAGGACAAATTGGCCAGTTAGTACTAGTCCCCTCGACATCCTACACTGCTAAACAAGTGCGGCGTCTTTGTGCTGCCATGATTTAGAGAAATAATTGTGTAGTTCCAGCCAGGTTAAGCTTTTGGAAGACTGTTTTAGGGGATGATCCTAAGACTTAAATTTGATAGTAGACATCAAATGAACTATGGACCAAGCTGGTGTATCTTGGAACATCTGATATTGGATTTTTCTCGATATATTTTTTATGGGTGGTTGCTGAACCCAAATGCTTTGTGAGCCTACAACGAGAGATGGCCAACGCCCGTGTCATTTGTTCATTAATCATTACCAGGAGGCAAAACAGTTGAAAAACTTCTATTTCCATTGCAGGTTCTGGAGGATCATACATGCTTGTCCTAAATGATTATGAGAGTCCTCTTGAGCTAAATATTGCAGTTCGTCCCATGAACAAAATCCTGGAAAATATAGTAATACCCGGACACCAAGTCAAGAAGGTATTGATTCATATCGTGTTTTTCATGAAATATCTCCATTGGAAAGTACTACATTATTGATCGAAGGAAAATATGAAGACAACCCAGCTTATGTTTATCCCATCTCAGTTTCTAATGACTATCTAGATTCTAGGATGTGAAGACACAAAGATTTTGGTAAAAAAACATAGAAAATCAAACTGCAACCTGCTTTCAAGACACTGGAGAGTTGAAGTAGTGATCTTGCATGCTTTTGAAAAATATGTGTATTCTGCCTCTAGTGGAGGCCCTGTTATCCAGTTTAGGAATTAGGATTGTGCTTCTGATCAAGATTGCTGCCTTCTGCTGTCTCAGGTAAATTTGCCGGCAAATGTAGAAGGAATATCTTCGATTTTGCTAAGTACTGGAAACGCGAATTGTGTGATTCATGTAGGAGCTGCAGGACAACAAGATTTTAACACCACATATTTCACGCCAGTCGGTGGAACATACCTATTGTTTGCGACAGGTTTGCTTATAGCAGGGATGTGGGCATGCTGCAAGTTGGGGAAAAGGGGACGACATCTTGATGGAGTCTATCGGGAACTTGAAATGGGGCATCGAGACTCCAATTCTTCCTTGAGTGTTGGAACAGCTGAACATTGGGATCAAAGTTGGGACGACGATTGGGATGAAGAGAAGGCAATGAGATCACCACAGGGAAGTCATGTAGGAAAACGATTGCGGAATGGTTCCTCTTTGAGGTACATTGATACCTATTAATGGGGAGAATCATTGGAATGATTAAGGAACATAATACATCGTCCATCATTCTCTTGACAATAACAAAAAATAATAGTAGCATATTCAGCAGGGATGATTGGATAGTGCTAGGCTGTATACTGAAAAAGAAAAGAAGCTAAAATTTTGTCCGTCATTACTATACTACTGTCAAGTCCCATCCAATCCCGAGTATGAAAAATTCTCTAGGTAGACAACTCAAAACAGATGCAGAAATGGTTCTTGCAGAATCAAGAATCTTAGCCTTACACACGATTACGCTGTGCCTGCTGAATGCTGATGAAACATTTCTGCACAGCACAAACAATATGTAACACGAAATCTTTTCCAAGTCTTTATATGTAGAGTATATTTTTTTCCCTTCACTGATAAAAATTATGAAATTCTCAGTCATATTCCTTTCAAGACTGCTTAACAAATAACAGTATTCTTTCTGTCCAAAGGATTTATAACCTCATTGCTGCTGTTCCCTTTTTGTACTCTATTTCAATTACAGTGTCTGGCTAGGCATTTGATAAGAAATTACTCATTGGCCAGTTTTTACACACATCCAAAGCATGGAATTGTGCCAGCCTCAAACTACATGCCAACGAGTCGACATGAAGATTTTACCAATTAAGGATAAATTACGAGAACAATAACTTAGATGGTTGGAAGTCATTTTACGTAAGACTTACAGAAATCCGTGTAATAAAGACGACACAATCTCATTATAACAGGTTAAAAGAAGGAGAGGTATGATGCTAGTAGTGTAAATGATGTAATATTTATGAGATAGGGAGCTCACTAGATTAGTAGTTATCAAAGGTAACATATATTCTTAAGATGGACGGTCAAGTACAATATTAAGAACGAAAAAAATAAATTAAAATTTTATTTATTATATCTTCTAGTTCTATTAAGTACTCACGACAATTTATAATCAAAGTTCTAAAAAGCGTAAAGAGTGGAGGCCAAGCCTCAAGCTTTTTGGGCCTAAGTCGAGGGTGAAGCGAGAGCGAGGCGTGAAAAAATATTTTCTTATTTGTAATATTATTTTTAAAAAAAAGATTAAAAAAAAAATTTAACTAAAAAGCGCGAGCTTAAGCGAGATTAGACGAGGCTATGCGTGACTAAACGAGGTTAGGCGTGACTAAGCGAGGCTAGACACGTGTTTTTTAATTAAAAATATAGTTGACTAAAAAAACGCGAGCTTAAAAATCTAAAGCGAGGCATGGAGATCACGAAACACTGCTTATAATACATGTCTAGAATATAATGAAAGCGATCAATTGTGTTTTATACATGTCTAGGAGATAAAATAGGAGTCACATGATCAAGTTGACATTGAAAATGCCAAATGTTAGGTTTTCTTGGACTCAACACCATCTTTTGGCCTTAGTTGGATAAGGATTTGGGGACAACTCAGATTTCATTATCTGCATGTGTTTCTAACATTTTAATTAAAAACAAAAAAACAAAAGCCTATTAAACCCTACCAACCTAGCAAAAGAGTGTTATTCATAAAAACTATTCTTTTAAAAGAAATTTGTTTAATAAAGTATGTATGTGATCTTGGAGGAGATGAAAGTGGACACAAGACTTGAAACAAATTTTGTTTAAAAAAACTTTAACGAAAAGTTTATATACTAGAACATGACTTTTACGTGGATTTAGAGAACTTATTAATTAATTAAGTGTTGTTCTCAATAAATTTGAAGTCGATTTCTATTCTGCTCATTGCTAGATAATTTATTAAAAATTCAAAGCAACTAGAGTCTTTATCCTCCTCTTACGTTATCTATTGAAATCGTGTATCTCTTGTGAATATGATTTTAATTCCATGTTCGGGGTGGCTTATTTCATGCTTATAAGCATGAGGGAAAAAAAGTATCTCCTCGTATGCTCTTTCTACTTGTTTATCATATTTAGAACTTGTTCGGTGTAGTTTTTTGGGACTAAAATAATTTTTTTCAACCACACATTTTGTGGATTAAGGGTAATTGGGTCATTTCAGCCACCATTTGGTTTAAAAAGTCAACAATGATGGTTGAAAAAAACCATTTTGGCCAAAAAAATTCACACCGAACAAGTTCTAAATAGTGCTGAAATTATTTTTTAAACGCTTATAAATTGTGGGTCCTAGGAAACGTGTAGATAATAAGTGAATTATAAGTTGTAAATAACGAAATATGTCGATAAAAAGTATGTTTGATTAATTTAACCAGTTTAAATTATAATTAATCAAGAGATGACAGATTACAATGTGAGATGAATTTAATGATTCTTGCCTAAATATTTTTGTCTAAATGTGGATAGAATATTCACAAGAAAACAAGTCAAAGAGAAAAGAACAAATTTATGACTTTATTATTTGAAACAGATTAATGAAAACAGACAGGAGAGTTGCAGAAAGATTTGTATACAAATAGATAAGTTTCCAAGCAAGAAAAGGACATGAAGAAAAAGGGGAAAACATGTGAATTTCAGCTGCAGATTAAAACCTCAAAAAATGCTAAAGAAAAAGAAGCAAAAAAAGTTAAAAATAGATTATTAGGACCTAAAGAAATGGGTATCCAGACAGCATCAGATTCTGCATTATTATATTTCCATTACTCTCAAACATTTTCTTTCTTTATTATGACTTCCTTTATTCCCTTTGATTCTGCTTTCACTTCCTGTTTTTCATATTCATAACTTAGATTATTTGCTTGGGAGTGGGGACTAAGAATCTTGAGAACCCTTAAAACAGACTATCAAGTTACTTTTTATTGGCCAAAATATGCAATGATCTGTTACTGTGAAAACATGTTTCATATGTTGAATTCTCGACAAGACACCTCATCACGTGTCTCTCTTCTTCAGTTTTATCTCTTATCCAATCCAACATACTAAGTATGTATTTTTTGTAGGTTAAGGATGTCAAAATGTGTGGGTCCCAGATAATTTTTGGCGCTGAAAACGGGCCGGCACGATGCAAGCTTGAATTAAACTGTCTCGTGGTGTTCCCGCTGGAATAAATAGGTTAAAAGATTTGTGATTTTCTGGGTACAGAAGATCACAGGATTCAGAAGGCCAGAACATTTGTCAAATTTAGATTCATAAATCAGAAGTTGAAAAACCAGCATCAATTGGTTAGGAACTAAGTAACAACAGGAAATGAAAGACTAAGATCAGTAAGTAATGATATGATATCCAGAAGAGTCCCAAATTGGAACCCGGTGAAAAGGAATCCCGTTGCCACACATTTAACCGAACGATACAAAACTTAAGAGAAACAACAGAGGAGCAAAAGAATTGGAACTAAACCTGAATTTCTACTTTTTAAACAAAGCAATGGGATTCTTCTTCACCTGATAAGCCATTATAATGCACCTACTTACCTTTAACATTTAGCCGAACTCATCCCGACCCCGACCCCAACCCGGACCCCGACTCAACCTGTCCTCCTGAAGGGCATCTAATCAGCTCCAATATTCTAACCACTTCTGCCATATCAGGCCTGTTCGAAGGAACTTGCGATGTGCATATTAAGCCTAACTTTATCATTGGAATCGCATCCTCAACTGGAAACTTCCCCTGCAGCCTACTATCAATGCATTCCTCCACTCTGCCTTCTTCCCATGATCCTCTAACCATGTCACAGAGCACTACTACGTCGTCCTCCATGTACTCAACAGGCCTCTTCCCAGTGACTACCTCCAGCACCAGAACCCCGAATCCATAAACATCACATTTCTCGGTTATCTTAACAGTTTTGCATGCAAATTCAGGTGCCATGTAACCGAGGGCAGTCTGAATCTTGCTGCTCAAAATATATCGATCTAACATTGGTAACAGCCTGGCTAAACTATAATCTGCAAGCTTAGGTTCACCAGAACTGTCAATCAAGATATTGCTTGATTTTAAGTTGTAATGGATTAAGTTCATTTGATGCAAATGAGTCAAGCCTTTAGCTGTACCGAGAATAATATTGAACCTCTCATCCCACGAGAGGTAATTTCCACCAGATTCTTCATGAAGGTGCTTATATAAATTTCCACCAGAGACAAATTCATATATAAGAAGCTGTAGTGACGGGGTCCAGTAATAACCTTCAAGTGCCACAAGATTATCATGACGGACTTTCCCCAATTTTTGAACTTCCCTTTCAAAATTTTCTTGGGATT
The DNA here is from genome assembly GCA_023638005.1 of Forsythia suspensa. Taxonomy (NCBI): domain Eukaryota; kingdom Viridiplantae; phylum Streptophyta; class Magnoliopsida; order Lamiales; family Oleaceae; genus Forsythia; species Forsythia suspensa. The sequence continues at coordinate 29,753,532 of CM042666.1, read as the reverse complement.
TGACAAGACTTGAAACAGTAAGCTTCTTGATGGCAACCGAACGCCCATCTCTAAGCATGGTCTGGTAGACAGCTCCGAATCCCCCACGCCCAAGTTCACAATCCTTGTTAAGCAGAGCATGTGTCCCCATGCTAAAGTCAGAGTCACCAGAAAACATGACAAGCTTCCCTGAATTACCATCGCTCGTATGTGAATGGCTGTCATCCCCACCATAAAATGTGAGAGATGCTGCAGATCGAGACGTGGAAGTTTGTACACGAAGATTAAGAACAGTGATCGCAATTACACCGATAACAATCGCCACAGCTGCACCAATAGCAATGAGGGCTGAGATGCTGAGGATTTTCTTCTCATGACCAAAACTTTGAGGGATTGTACCGGGGTCAGCATCAGACGAGTTGGGATTAAGTACAATGGGTTTAGGAAGGACCATAGGGCAACTTCTATTAACTGATGCCCCACAAAGAGACGGATTTCCAGATACAGATGAAGGAGCAATAGTGTTGAAAAAACCACCAGCAGGCAGTTCGCCTTGTAGCTGGTTGTGTGAAATGTTAAATAATATCAGGCGTCCAAGATTCGCCAGCTGCTTGGGTAGAGTCCCCGTGAGTTTGTTAAAAGACAAGTCTACAGTCTCAAGGTATGTAAGTTTTGCAATTGATGCAGGAACAGGGCCAGTTATTTCGTTATGAGCGAGAGACCTGCAAATTTGGCAATAGCCCAAAAGGAACTCAGTTGGAATGGCAGAAGGCTTGAGAACTTAAGAAATACTGGATTAGCTTAAATTCACGGATCAATCCCATATTCATGCAGAGAATTTTGTTGCTATAGTTTTCTTTCTGTAAACAGCAAGCACAGATAAGATAGTATCCAAATTTCTTGACATTGAATAAATTACATTGAGCATAAATTCAAATGTATTTCAGAAGAAAATTGGACAACTACAGGATACTATCTGGCTTACTCAGAATTGCTTTTAACCATTTCACAAGCTACACGATTAAGTTGTATAAAGATTACTCAACAAAATGAGAAAAGCAAAAAGAGATGTTACAATAACGCATAAAACTAGCAGAGAACTTACAAGGATACAAGTGAAGAGCAGTTCCCAATCGAAGTAGGAATGTTACCTCCTACCGAATTCTTCTCTAGCCTCAATTCCTTGAGAGATGTAGCTCCACCAATTTCCAATGGGATGCTACCGTTTAACTGGTTTCCGCTCAAATCCAGAATATACAAGATCTTCAATTGTCCAATACTTGCAGGAATGCTGCCTGCAAACGAGTTTTTCGACATATTCAAGAGATGCAACCTGCTGAAACCCCCAGTAGAAGATGGAATTTCACCAGATAACTGATTCTTGGAGACATCCAAAATTACAAGCTTGTGACGATAACTCTCCAAGGAGGAAGCAAAAGCATTATCCACATTCCCACTTAATCTATTATCTGAAAACAGAAGTTGCTGTAAACCGAGCTCAAATGGCCAAGAAGGAAGTTCACCAGTAAAATAATTATGGCTAATATCAAGAGTCAGAAGGTTTACACAATTCCTCATAGACTCGGGCAAGATTCCGGAGAGGGAATTCCTGGATACATTTAAAACTTTCAGCGATGGGAGCTTCCCAAGAGAATCTGGAACTTGGCCATTAAAGTTATTTTCAGAAAGATCCAGGGTCTCAAGGCTTCTCATTTCTCCAATCCATTCAGGAACCTCCCCTGTGAATCCATTTTTTCCAACCACTAGATCATTACACAAGGTAAGCTTCTGCATTGTGCTTGGAAGCCCTCCAGAAAGTGAATTTTCACTCAAATCAATTGACCTCAGCAAAAAACAATCTCCAATTCCTTCTGGAACTTCACCAGTAAATCGATTCTTCCTCAAACTTATTCCCCTCAAATTGTTCAAACCTTCAATGCCCTTTGGAATCTCACCGTCCAAAGTGTTATCAGACAAATCAAGCATCCTCAGCCCGTGCAATGACCATAACCCCGGTGGCACGGATCCTGAAAACTGATTGCCTGAAAAGTTCAGTGAAGCAAGCGTCGAACACATGCCCAAACTCTCAGGAATATGGCCAGAAAACTTGTTTTTCGCCAAGGAAACTGATCTCAAAGACCCACATTGCCTGAAGAAATCATTCGAAATTGACCCGGATAAGCTATTCTCACTCAGGTCCAGCACCCTCAGATTAGAAAGCTGAGCAAAACTGATGCTTATCCTTCCCGTAAGATTGTTTTTCGCTAGCGAAAGCTTTTGCAGAAGCTGCAATTGTAGGATACCTCTACCTAGTTTTCCTGAAAGTCCAAAGCCATCAAGAACAAGGTCAGATACTCTATTGGATCTGGGGTTGCATTTCACACCAACCCAGTCACAGGGGATATCATCATCTTCATTCCAAGAACTTAATTTCCCGTCTGGATCTTGAATATCAGCCTTGAACACAATCAACCCAAGAACATCATCATTTAGAGAAGGGCTCAAAGATTTCACCAAAATGGGAAACAAACAAATGAGTAACGATACGCCAAACAGAATTCTCATTTTCAATAAATTACTTTAGTGCCGACGAAAGTTATGGCATTGCTGGGTTTTGAATTTTGATTGAAACTCGAGAAAGACAGTTTTTTTCTTTCTAAAAAATTACTTCTTCAGGAACCAAAAGAAGAGAGAAATAAACTGGAAGTGACTTTGAATAGGAGCTGAAATGATTGATTCTTTTAACACTTTTTAAGCTCTCATGAGCCCCATTTTACTGTATTCAACCTTCAAAACTCATGAAAAAGATACACATGTACATACAAATTTGTGTATGTATGCATGTAACTTTTGAGTTTTGACTATTTAACAGCAAGAAATTGCTACCAAAGAAAAATATGATGAAAACCCAGAAAATTAACAGATAAAGCCACTAAAGAACCAAATTAAACAACCGCATTGGCAATAGAGAACTTCTGAAAACACAAAAAACAATATACAAAAAAAAAATCTTTAGCAGATGATAAAAAAGTTAAGAAACGAAGAAAACCAAAATTAGGAAAGAAGTGTTGATTTGGCGTTGAAGTGAGTATAATGAGAATGAGAGTGAAGAGAGTTTCGATCTGAGAGTGAAATGTGAGCTCAAATGCCTGAAAAGAGTCGCCGGAATAATTTTTATTTCTGGAAATGGAATCCAGGGAGTGGAGCTTAAAGAAGGAGAGTTACCGGAAAACTCGCCGGGGAAGGCGGGGGAATGGGAGTTTCCGGCGGCGGACAGTCACTGAAGCATTTAAAGCACTCTCCTCTCACACAAACACACACACACACACAATTGCGTGTGAGAGAGAGAGAGAGAGAGAGAGAGACAATTTTTAAAGGCCGAAACAAAGGACAGGGTAGGAACGGTTTCATTTCTGGATCGACACGTGTCGATTCTTTATTGGATTGGATAATCCGACGTGTCTGATCCGTTGTTACGTTCCCTCCATATGGGCCACGGCCCGAGTCCAAATTATCCATTGCCATGAATCGCAGTTTTTCTATAAAAGAGAAGCTTTTTAGAATGAAATTTAACCATAAATTTATTATGAAAAATTTAGGAATCGACCCTCCAACCTCTTTTTTTGTAGTAGATTATCAGCCTTCAAAAAGTGATTTTCTAAGTCTCCTATCTATTTAAATATTTGAATGAATCATTATATGATCGAAACTATCAGTGTGAAAGCTAAAATTACACATAACTTTCACGTGACTCAAAGTTAGAAGGTAAAATTATCAAACTATTTAACATTTCTCTCTAATTCAACCGAAAGTCAAGTTCAAATTTAACTATATATTTATGGTCTCCGTCACGTGAGGAGCTAGAATTTCAGAGTTAAATAAGTTGACGACTTATAACCTCACTTTTAAAAGTTGAAAACCTATAAATCTAATACTAATTTTATCGTTTGCACTACATAAAAATCCATGCACACATAGTCGCTATTTCTTATTAGTCAACGATGTTAAGGCTAGTTGGCTTTTCCTTTTTGTCTATTACAAGAATCAAGCACCACTCTACGACGTTCAATTAGAACACACACTAAAAAAAATTGGTATATGCACTTGAAATCAAATTAATATTTTATTGGCATAAATCTTTAGTTCTCTTGTGTCACTGATTAAAATAAAAATTAATAAAGAGCATCCTAAATTACAAAAATAAATAAATGATGGAAGTCTTGGAATAACTTGGCAAAAGCAATAGAGACATTAGAGCAACTCCAATGCATTGTTATTTAAGTTGTACGAACGTTGAAAGACTTTTGATCTACATAGTATTAATGTCTAATGAATCATTCAAGTCCAAATTTGGTCTTCGGTGCATTCTATAGATTGTTATCTAGGTGTATTTTATTTTATTAAAACTAAATTGAAATTACACTTAAATATGTTTCGAAAATTTAAATCTACATAAAAATTTAAATTTTGTTGAATCAGCATTTCTAATGTAACTTCTGAATTTAGAAGCTTTCTAGACATTTTCTATTTTTTTTCATGCCACGTCAAATTGACATAGTCCTTAACAATTTATATTGGACAAGAATTTTTTAAATATTATTCATTTTATTTATGTGGAAAAAAATGTAGCAATTAACGATGCATTAGAGGGAGAGATGTTATTAGAATGACAGTAGAGGAGAATAGGACAGTAGAGAAGAGGGATTACAGTGGCTACTATCGCAGAGGACAACGAAAGAAAAAGGAATTCTGCAGAAAAGAGGAGAAATAAATGAAGATGGGTAGGGGTTCTGTAATTAATAGTGGTTGTGCAGAGTTAGACAAGGACCTTACTTTTTCCCATTAAAGTTTTCTTCTACTTTAAATTCCACTCAGCTCACAGAGCTACCCTTCTCCTCTTCCCCGACCCCACCACCCACGACCCACCCATCCTCCCCCAAAAAATATAGTGATTTACGAGGGAAAATGAGTTAAGTCGAGTTAGTTCAGCTCGGTCTTATGAACAAGCCAAGCACAGTTCTCATAAACACGAGTCGAGCCCTATCTCAACACGTGACCCAAAAGGGACTCGGTTTGACCCATAGGCTCATGGGCTACATGGGTCGAGTCGAATCACCCACGAGCTGGCTCGTTCTATTTATTTATTTGCTTTTTTGAATACAAAATTATTAAATAAATTGAAAAATTCAAAATAAAATATGGCATGAGAAATTTGAAAATTGAAATCATTCTTCTTTTTTAGGTTTGGGACCAACTACTTTTAGCTTAGACGGAATTAAAAATGTGCATGAACAAATTATTACGTGAATAATTTTTTTGTAAAAAGTCGTAAACTAAAGAAAATTTACATAAACAATACTTACAAATTATGAAGAAAAATTGCATATTTGGTCCCCCAATTTTGTAAAAAAGTTAAAGATATACCCCTAACCTATAAAAATAGCATTGAATATCTCCAACGTTTGAAGAAATATGCATGGTATGTCCTTTATAACAAAATTGTCCTCTATAACAAAATTGTCCTCCTTTTAAAAAAAGAAAAAAAAAAGAAAAATAATAGAAAAATAATCAAATTTACTCCCAAAAATATAAATTAACAAAATGTCCCTATAGACTGTATCTATAGCATAATCTGAAGGAAATCTAGCATACGTAGATGGAAAGAAACTCAAAGAAAATTTACCAACAGATAATTGAAACGGATCACTGCTTCAAGATTTCTAATTCTGTCGCTGCATGAAAGCCAAAAAGAGATTGCAATAGATTCAATAGCAACGGAGGTGGCGATGGTGGAAACAGCGGCGTCGAATTCTCATTCTATGGGCACCTCAAACTCAACCCCAAGTCATCACATTTTTCAACCATCTTTAACTATCTTCTCTCTATTTCTTGACCTATATATAGCTCCAGATGAAGAAAATAAACAAATAGGGAAGGGAGTGAGGTGAAATGGGTTAGCAGAAGAGTTACATAATACAATATATAGATACAGTCTCTAGAAATGATCAGAAGTGTTATTGCCACTCTACAACCGCTTGAAAGCCTGACACAATTGTCGTAAATGGCTAAGGCGACCCTCCTCTCTTGTGTCAAAAGCGCCAAACCAAATGCCTTTCTTTGGTGGAAGGTTCTTTTATTTCTACTATATATCTGCCCCCATGGCTGCTTTCTTACCCTAAGAAACCTGATGTGTATATATGGGTGATGAGGTGACATGGGGTAGAGTTTTTTGGGTGGTGGTTGTGGTAGATTTTGGATTTTTGGGAGTGATGGTAGATTTTGAATTTTAAGGTTTGATAAAGAATATGGCTTCTTTGTTACTTTTTATTTTTTTTTGGGTACATTTAGTTATTTCTCAATCATTTTTTTTTCTTTTTTCTTTTTTCTTGTTTTTTTTATTTAAAAGAAATGACAATTTTGTCATAAAAGAACCTACCATGCTTATTTCTTCAAACGATGAGGATGTCTGGTGCTATTTTTAAAGGTTAGGGGTATATTCTCAACTTTTTTGAAAGGTCGATGACCAAATATACAATTTTCTCAATTATCAAATCAGATGTTGAAATTCTTCAGCTATTAATCTATCCACTTTATCTTGGATCCAGAGCTACGCCTCCTCTCAATCCTTTAATCACATTAAACTCTCTAATATGTCTTCTCTAAGTTTTGATATGTAATCAGACGAACATTGTCACATGCACTAAAAGCAAACTCCGATGCTACACTAAATATCGAAGATGTTAGTAAATCACGTGTTATAATAGAAACAATTAGATATTGACGCTCGTTCTGTCTTCACCACTTAAGTACGTCAAAAAAAAATTGCTTGTCCTTGCCTAAAATACTAAGCATGTTTGAACAAAATATATAGCTAACTCTAACGGTATTTCACTTGTACATATTCCTATATTCGTAGCATGAGAAAGAGAAGAAGAATAACTACTAGAATGTTGAGTTCTTCTAATAGAACAAAGGTAGTTCCATAGGTCATTGTTGTTATTTGACGACAAAGTTGCCATTGGATTGTCTATCGTTCCTACCGGCCTTTTCATCGTATATCCCATACATCTCACATAAACTTTTCTCTAAATTACCATATGTTAGTGGATTTTCATAAGTTAATTATGTTTCATAGCCTCTAAATTTAACACATGTTCCATTATTGGCGCTAACCGTAACAACATAAGCAAGTCCTCCCAATATTTTATAAACTTAGCCTCCATCGCTACTACAATATTAGAAAAAATGGAAAATGATTTATACTTATTAAAATTACTAGCAATATAATAAAAATGACTGAGATAATATACGCTTGAAATGCGTTCATAACACCGAAAAAAATCTTCAAAAATTTTCTCATGTCAAATAAAATTTCACAATCATGAGTTGCAAATCATGACCCTTGAGCCTCCCTCAACCCGTCAACAAATTCACCCCTCATGTAGCCTATACCACTTACCTATTCTCACTTCTTCAACCCATCATTATCTCTCTTTCGACTTCCTCCTTCTGTTCTCCATCCTCCTGATTCTATCTCGAGGTCAAGTTTTGACAGCAACATATTAAAATCATTTTGAAATTATTGCAATTTATGAAGCAATTCGAGGTGTATGGTTAAGGAATATGACACGTCATATCTAAGTGTTCTGCGGATTAGCTTCAAAAAAAGTCCAATAATACTGTTTGAAGATAATGCAACTTGTTTTCAATAACTCAAGGGATGATATGTCAAATAAGACATGACAAAACACATTGTTCTAAACTTATTCAATACACATGAGTTTTAGAAGAATAGGGTCATCGATGTTCAACAAACTCGCTCAAACGATAGTGTGGTAGAGTTATTCACAAAAGTATTGGTGACATCTACATTCAAAAAAATTGTGCATGACAACATGAGATAAGAATACATCGACTCAAAGATATGAAGTGATTAACATCAGCGAAGTAATTGTACTATTTTTTCTTCTTCTAGGTTTTGTCTCATTGAGTTTTCTGGCAATGTTTTAATGAGATGGTATTTTTTTAATACTTCAAAATTTTAAAAATTAAATATACTATTTTTTCATTCGTTTGGTATTTTTATCACACTGAATTTTTGTCAAACAATATTTTTAACGATGACAATTATTGTACAAATAGTCATCTAATGGTGATTGTTATAAAATTATAGATAGTGATGAATGATTATTTGGTCTTATATAGTTGTTTATATGATTATCTTACTTACTCCAAAAGAATGTATTTTATTTAAATTGTACCTCACATTGAAACTATATAAATAGAAGTCATTGCACACTTGATCTCTTATTCTCTTTTATTTTTCTCTCTTATTTTCTTAATGTTACAACAATCATATCTTTTATAGCGCGGAAACAAAATTGTTCAAGAATAGTAGTGTTAAGTTTTTTAAATTTTATTTCCTGGTGACCTTCATTTTTAACTCATTTTTCGCAATCCAAAATGTCCATTCATCTAAAGATGAAGGGCTTGTTTGGTAAATATATTTGTAGTTCATACGGAATAGAGTAAAATTGCAAGTTTTACGTGTAAATAAAATTAATATTTAATTAACTTATAAATATGGATAAGTACTTAAAAAAAAAAAAACTTTATAGTTGAATTATTGCAATTTTGTATCTTTGTGACTTTGTCCCACTCCCCGAGTTTCCCAATTGCCACCGCCGTGTGGTAGGTCTAGCTGAGCCACGGGGAGGGGACCTATTAAAAAGTCAAAAGTGGTGACGCCCCTTTAACGGCGTCAAAAAGCAGAAAGTGTTAACTGTTAAAGTAAAATAACAAACGCCTGCAGACAAAAACAAGAATGCCGTTAGGTCAATTCTTCTTCCACAAAATCTATTCGCGAATATCAAAGTATTAGAATACACCAAAAAATTATTCCCTGCAGCTCCCAGCTTTGGTCAATTCGCTTTTGACTTTTCAAATTTAGTGGCTGTATTTTATTTTAAGAAAAAAAGCAGTACTGACGGGCGTGATTTGTTTTGATGCTACTGGTTTACCCACTGTAGCACCGTATCCTACTCCTGAAACCAGAGAATAATTTATATTAGGGTAAATAAGACAAAACGTTCCTACCTATCGAGGGATTGTGAAAACGTCCTACCTTCAAAATTTTGGCGTTTTCACCCTTCCTCTTTGGATTTCCAAAACAAAACGTCCTTCAATCCAAAATTATAGGGGTAAATTAGTCCAACCACTTTTTTCATATATATATTACTTTTTAAAATTGGGGGCTTCCCATGCAATTTTCAAAATTGCACGACAGACCCCCATCTCCAAATCGCCAAAACAGCGGGCCCTTCTTCTTCAATCGCCCCGTCTGGCATGGATAGCGTCCATGGCCATTACTTCAAGAAATCCACAAGAAATTAATTTTGACCACAAAGCTCCATGTTTTATAAGTTGACCAGAGAACTTAATGCGTCTCATTCCAACAAATTGCCCGAAGCAAGAAGCTTTGAACATCTTCTTATGTTCATCATCCAGCCTACCAAGGATTGAATCAAAAAAAAAAGGATTGAATCAATTGAATGAGACGCATTAAAACCCTTTTTCAAGGAATGTAATCTTTTAAAGCAAAACTTGCATTAATGGCGGCTCATTATTCCCCACGTAAATCGAGCGGACCAGGTTCTCGCTCACTCTCACCTTCCCAAGATTCACCACCAATACTCTTCACGCTCCTTTTGCGGACGATCGTCTCACACCACTTCCTCCTTTGCTTCCACCACTTCGTCCACCTTTACCAACGCCCGCTCCTTCCAAAGGCCTACTTCTCCCACCCGCGTAAATATGTATAACTACACGAACCGCTCCGTCTGCTTTACCCTGACCCGCCAACCTCCCGAATCAGATCAATCTCGTGTCGGCCGGGAGAAAACCCGTGTCGCCTTGGCCGAAGAGGATATGTATGTGCTCACCACCCACCAACCATCCCGATTCGCTCCGGTTGCGACTTACATAAAGGATTCGGGAACCAAAATTCCGTTCAATCTTATGTTGCAATTTGTTGCAATTTGTTGGAATGAGACGCATTAAGTTCTCTGGTCAACTTATAAAACATGGAGCTTTGTGGTCAAAATTAATTTCTTGTGGATTTCTTGAAGTAATGGCCATGGACGCCATCCGACAGCAGGGCCAGTGAAGAAGAAGGGGCCTGCCGTTTTGGCAGATTTGGAGATGGGGGCCTGCCGTGCAATTTTGAAAATTGCATGGGAAGCCCCCCAATTTTAAAAGAAGTAATATATATGTGAAAAAAGTGGTTGGACTAATTTACCCCTATATTTTTGGACTGAAGGACGTTTTGTTTTGAAAATCCAGTAGGTAAGGGTGAAAATGCCAAAATTTTGAAGGTAGGGACGTTTTCCACAATACCCTCAATAGGTAGGGACGTTTTGTGCTATTTACCCTTTATATTATGTTAAAAATTAAAATACTTCCGTCGAAATTCGGAATTCATATGTTAAACAAAATTCTATACTATACATTTTTATAAATTCTCATAGATTTTATAAAATTTAAAATATTAAAATCAATTTTTATTGTACATCTTAATTTACTAAATTTATATAAATATAATGTATTTTTATTTTAAAATTAAACTAATTTTTTAACATACATTCTATCTCAATATATCCGAAAAAGAGTTTTTTAATTTTTAATTTTTTTTTTGAAATTGTAGGGTTTATATTTTTATAGGATTTAAATAGAGAAGATTCTTTGAATGCATAATTAAGGTGAAAATACGAAGATGCTGTGTGGATTTAAATGAAGAGATAATTTTTATTTTGAAATGTTTAACGTAATAAATCTAATTATTTTAACATACATCTCTGATTGCGTAGAAAAAAAATGTATTTATGTTCTTTTTTATTGATATTTCTCGACCTATTGTCCCATCCATTCATACTAAGAATCTTTTGATCATTTGATATTATGGAAATGATATAATGCCCTCCTATCATGTCCACTTATTTTATTCATGTCAATGTGTCATAACATAATTGGTAAAAATGATATTTGTGTGGACCATAAACTACCAATTATATAACGACACCTTAGCATGGACAAGATAAGTGGACATGATAGGTGGGCATTAGATCATTCCTTTTTTATATTAATCCATGTTCTATTTTTCCTTTACAACATCTTTTAAACTTGTCTTAGAAAATTGATAAATTGAATACGAACGAATTCCAGATTCACTTTGAGCATCCTTTTGAGACACGAGGGGGTGAAATCATTTAATCCCCTTTAAATTTGAAGAAGAATGAGAAAAAAAAAAAAAAAATACTCAGAACGATATTAGAGACATAAAATTTTGTTTCTACTAAAATTTGAATAAAATTGTCAAGAATTTAATCCGAAATCCCCATTATGTTGCCATAAAAAATAGTGTGTCGTCGTCTCATCGAAACTCACCATAAAATTTATCTTGTTCAAATTAAATTTTCAACTTATCACCACCTAGATACATATATTTTCTTCCAAAAATAGGTACGTCCAAAAACTGAAAATGGCCAAATACAAAAGGTACATCCTTGAAAGTGATGTATCTATGTAAGAATCTTGAAAGCTTTTAGACCTTTTTATTTGGGTCCTAGGCTAAATAGATATTATGGCACTTCATTTTCACAAAATAGTGCGATACAATTATGTTAACCAAACATATTTTGTATCTTGAATTAAATTTTGTCCAACTCGACCTCTATAAAAAAATTTGTTCGTAAAATTATCAACTAGACCCAAGTTGAGCAATCGAGTTTATCTACAAATGGTGTTAAGAGAGATTGAGAAGGGCATCGGAGTTTTATAAACTACGAAATCAACAAGTTGTGTTAAAACTGTAAGTTGACTTCCATAGAAATATTTAGAGTATATTTGGTCAAGTTTTTTTAAATTTTTTTTTTTCAATTACATATTTTCAGGTGATCTACAATTTTTATTAATTTTTCAGCCACACATTTAATCAATTTTTCTCAAAATCTCTTAAAAAACTACTTTTAAACTCCACAAAACAAACACTTAGCGGTTTATGGAGTTTAAAAGTCTAGGTGTATTCAATTCAGACTTTATAAGCTCCATAAAAGTCTTGAAGTATTCAATATAGATTTTTAAAAACTTTTAAAAAGTCTTATAAAGTCATGCGATATTCAATTCAGATTTTTTAAAATCCTACGAAATTCAGGGTATTCAAAATGTCGATAACTTTTAATGACTTTAAACAAAAAAATTTATGTACTAACTTTAAAGCATAAGGTATAAATAAAAAAAGGGTAAATTCAGGACCGATCACTGTTTGGGTACTGTTTGGGCACTTATGGGCTCTAAAGTCATATGCTCAAAACTTAATTCAATTAAAGTCATATTTTAGAGTTAAAAGACCAACATACCCTTAATTGTAAAAAAAACGCTAATTGTGATACTGTTTTGTGGATCTTGTTTTTGTGATCTTCGTTAAATCTATGATTTTGTACTACTAATAAAATATTTTAAGAACAATATTATTCTCTTGTTTATTCTCTACTAATTAATTCATCTACCTACCATTAAATACCTTATATATTTATACTTATATATTCAATGGGAATCTACGTCCTAATTGAATCTCAAACATGTTCTAGTTCAAGGGAAGAATTAGAAACATTATTCATAGTTTTATCTAAGTCAGATCTAGAACTGCTACTCTTGTCTTTAGATGAGAACCTTTTGCATGACTTTCCATTAACTTGAGAACGATTGGCAGTTCTTCTTTCTTCATCTTGATATTGCTCTAAAGTATGTGTTTGCTTTTAAGGGACCCAGATACCTTGGAAGAACTTTAATTTGTAGCAAAAGGATGTACATTTATCCGTTATACTGTTTTAGAAGATTTGTGATACTGTTTTGATAAAAAAAAATTAAAGATTGCCATTTTAAGCTAAAGAGACGACTTCAAATGGGTAAAATTCATCATACGCAGTGGCAAAGCCAATGGTCATGATCGTCTCGTCGAGACCATTCCGAAAACATATTATAATAAAAATTCTGAGCACGTGTGCGAATTCTATGTTCATTTCTATTGTGATACTATTTTTTGTGATACTGTTTTGCATAATACAGTATCAAACAACACACATGACTATGATATCATGTTTTTATCTTTGATACTATTTAATTAGTTATGTGTTTTGTTTGATACTGTATTATGCAAAACAGTATCATAGATTAAAACAGTGTCAAAATTACTAATGCACATTACCTAAATAAAACAGTATCATGGACAAAACTAAGGCATTCAAAGAGTATCACAGGTTCAAACTTTGCCATAATTAAACAGTATCAAAGATAAAAGCTCAATATCATAAATAAAACTCATTCCACATAGATTCAAACAGTATCATGGAATAAAACAGCATCATAGATTAAAACAATATCATGGAATAAAACAGCATCATAGATTAAAACAGCATCAAAATATACTAATGCACATTACCTAAATAAAACAGTATCATGGATTAAAACAAAGACATTCAAACAGTATCATATGATTAAAACAGTATCATGAATTAAAACAGTATCAAAATATACTAATGCACATTACATAAATAAAACAGTATCATGAATTAAAACTAAGACATTCAAACAAGATATCATAGGATTAAAAGCGGTAACATAGATTAAAACAAGATTAAAATTATATTAATGCACATTACCTAAACAAAACATTATCATGAATTAAAACAGTATCATAGACAAAACTAAGACATTCAAACAGTATCACGAGTTCAAACCTTGCCATAATTAAACAGTATCAAAGATAAAAGCGTGGTATCATAAATAAAACTCATTCCACATAGATTCAAACAGTATCATGGATTAAAACAATATCATAGATTAAAACAGTATCAAAATATACTAATGCACATTACCTACATAAAACAGTATCATAGATTAAAAGTAAGACATTCAAACAGTATCATAGGATTAAAACAATATCATGGATTATAACAATATCAAAATATACTAATGCACATTACCTAAACAAAACAGTATCATGGATTCAAACTAAGACATTCAAACAGTATCATAGGATTAAAACAATATCAAAATATACTAATGCACATTACCTAAACAAAACAGTATCATGGATTAAAACTAAGACATTCAAACAGTATCATAGGATTAAAACAATATCATGGATTAAAACAATATCAAAATATACTAATGCACATTGCCTAAACAAAACAGTATCATAGACAAAACTAAGATATTCAAACAGTATCACACATCGAACTTTTTCATTCCTACAGAAATTCAAGTTGCTATTTACAATAACAAATCATGGCAACTGTACAGAAATTCATCAAACAAATCTTCCTTAATATTTTCTATAATACAGCATTATGATACAAATGTGTTTATGATAATGTTTCTCATTCTTGATTAAAAAACTACCCATTACAAACCAAACCTTAAAAAAAGAAATGAAAATACATGCTAGCTGCAGACAGCATAAACCAATGAAACTTTCCTATGTGGAAGCAGGAACCACAAAGGAAAAATAATAGGTTTACTCAACCTCTAACACCTTCCCCCAAGAAAAAACAAAGAAAAATAAGAGAAAACCAACAGATGCACGAATAGAAAACTAGGATCAGACCAATAATGAATTTTTCCATCCAGGACAATTCAAAATTCAAGTGAGCAACAGTCTCCAATAGAAATTTTGAAGGGCAAAATCATCCTTAAGGTTATTGAAAGGAACATAATCAGTGGATCCAGATCTCAATGAACACGATATAACAGTTGCTGAAATCTTGAAGATTATCTATAGAATCTGTCGCGTATTCTAATAGGAATGCAACTCTTCCTTCAGTATACTTTTGCAGAAAACAAGAGTTATAAATGATTTATACTTATGAATTTTCAGATTTTGCGAGAAGACGCTTAATAGAGAAAAAAAGCATCGTTGCTTCAAGAGATTGTGAAGAAAAAGAGAACAATGAAAAAGATCACAACATAAAAGCAGAAAAAATCTGGCAGGTGGCTATGGGTTCAATGAAAAAAATCTCCAACAATTTCTGCAGCTTCCAAGTTCACTCCATCACCAAGAAAGAAAGTTTTGGTGCCGAGCTAAATTCTGATATGATGGATTCAGATTTGAATAAGGTTTTGAAATATTCTCTTGACTCACGCCGGTGGCGGCGATGATGGTGGTGGTGGTGGTGGTGGTGGTGGTGGTGGTGGTGGTGGTGGTGGTGGGAATAGTGGTGGTTGCGGCAGTGTGTGGGAAATATGGATCATAGGAATAATTTTGGAATTAATATGAAAATTTAATGAAAAGTATGACTTATTAACAATTTTGAAATTTGTTTTGACCTAATTTAAAAAAAGTTACTTGTCGTTGACTTTTAGACAATTTTTCCAATAAAAAAATATCACAATTTTTATCTAGTTCACACATAAGACTTTGAAAGACTTTTGAAAAAAAAAAAATCTTTTATTCCCTCATTTATTTTTTCTTTATGTAACATTTGTCTTTTTTTTTTTTTTTAACAAACTGTAGAGTCAAAATTAATATTCTTCTCATTCATCAATGTGATTTTTTTCCTCTTCAATATATTTTCCTAACTATTTTTTCTCTTTCTTCTTTTTTCTTCTACGAATCCTATAACCATGATTATTTACCAATATTTTTTATGAAAAAGAATATTCATATTTTTTTTCTTGTCAATTTGATTTTTTTTTTTTAATATTCTTCTAACTATTTTCTCATTTTTCCACTTTTCTTATTTTTCATTATATGAACCTTTAGAGACAGTATGATTTTTTTTCCTTCAATATTCTCATAACCCTTTTTTTCTCTTTCTTTTTTTTCATCATTTTTCTATTTTTCATTAAAAGTGAGATATATTTATAATTAAATTCTTACATAATTGTTTATTGTAGTTTCTTAATGAATTTTATCAGATTAAAAATTAATTTTTTATTACTGTATATTTTTATTTTTATTTTTGTTACAACCCGATTTTGATAGGACCTCCACGTCAGCAAAGGTCCAACGACAGTCTCATATAGGCCCAACAAAGGGCCTCGTAAATTCTAAGAGGGCCTCGGAGGCACATCAAACATCTTAGCATTTTTGAATTAGAGTATTGCGAGGCCCATGGAGGGCCTCGACATTCATGGCCGACCCATAGGGCCTCGTCGGGCTTCATGTCTATTATAACTAGCAGGCAACACGATATTTTGGAATGATCAGAGACATAATTGAAGGCAGATTGCGTTGGATTGGCACACAGATCCTCACAAGGAAACTAAATCGTAATCTCCTAAAGATTAGGCAACGTGATAAACTCAAATAAGGTAGATAATCTTGAAGATTGTCGTGACAATCAATCATTCATATCCCATAAGGAAGGAGGATCTGATCGAGTATCTAATTGATTTGTTTCCTAAATCAATTAGGCTCTTGTGTTATAAATACAGCGTTCTCGGTTATTCTAAGGTATGTTTTTTTTTGCACTTAAATTTTACCATAAACTCTGCTTAAATCTTTTTCCTGCTTGTCCCTCCCACACTCAATTACTTTCGCTCCCGATGAATTATCTTTATACCGGCAGTTGACTTGATCGTCAGAGTACCAACGATCGCCGAACCCTTTTTCTCTAAGGATCTTGGTGCCTAACGATTATTCGAGTGTGCAGGTAACATACAAGTTGGCAGAAGAG
Source organism: Forsythia suspensa (assembly GCA_023638005.1). Classification (NCBI taxonomy): domain Eukaryota; kingdom Viridiplantae; phylum Streptophyta; class Magnoliopsida; order Lamiales; family Oleaceae; genus Forsythia; species Forsythia suspensa. The sequence continues at coordinate 29,736,820 of CM042666.1, read as the reverse complement.
TGACTGGAGATCTGTTGACACGTGGACGGTGCATATTTCGACGTCAACAGATTGGCGCCATCTGTGGGAATCGAAAAACGTTACGCAACTAAAAACTTGTGGTAAAAACGTGTTTTCTACCAGGAAGAGTATGGCAACCGAACATTCCATAGAGGAGGAATTCTAATCCCACCACGCTGACTTGCGGCAGGAGAGCGTTCAAGACCTACAGAACGTAACCCGTTGCAAGAGGAGAAGACAACGACAAAAGTAGACGGTTGAACAGGAGAACCAGGACATGAGGCTGGACAATGTCCGGATGAAGGCAGTGCTTAAACTGTTGGAGAATCAATCCCTCCAACACGGACTCAAGCGCAGTCGTACCTGGAAAAGCCCTTCACGGTCTCACTCAATGGAAAGTCGTCGGTCTCAGGATGACCCGCTCATTTCAAATGGCTGGAACCCTCAGAACATCGTTCAGAAGCCCTCGTAGGATGATCAGAGGGGGAGACCTCTTCTGGCGCGAGAGAATCGACCCGTTCTTGCTGCTAGCGTGTTTGACAGGTTGGGAGTGGGATCCTCCATAGCACCATCCCTGCCAGCACATAGCAAGTGCAGTGAGCACATCGAGGCCCACACAGAAAGTAGGAAGCACCCAAAACAAAGCCATACGAGGCCCGAGGAGGAGAAAGAGAGGCTAGAATGCTTCGAGGACGATGACGACGAGAATCTCCCGTTCACTAATTACATGAAGGCCATGGAGATACCCGCGAACTTCCGAATGCCTCTTATGAACTTCCGAATGCCTCTTATGGCCATGTAGAGGCGACCCTACGGATCACATTAATATATATAAGATGAAGCTCCAAAGCCAATCCCCTGTAGTAAAGTGTCAGAACTTTCACACCACACTCACATCCGATGCGAAGAAGTGGTACAATAAGCTGAAGCCAGGGAGCATCCGGAGCTGGCCTCAGGTCAAAAAGAAGTGTGGTACGCGGCCAACTCTGTCAACTCGCTGGATAAATATTCAACGCGTATTTAAGCAAGTAAAAAGAATTCGGCAGTAAAGGAGTGTGGTTTGTGGCCAACTCTGTCAACTCGCTGGATAAACATTCAACACGTATTTAAGCAAGTAAAGACAATTCAACAGCGATGGAGTGTGGTTCACGACCAACTCTGTCAACTCGCTGGATAAACATTCAATGCGTATTTAAGCAAGTAAAAAAAATTCGCCAGCAAAGAGAGTGTGGTTCGCGGCCAACTCCGTTAACTCACTGGACAAACATTCAACGCGCATTCAAACAAATAAAGATAATCCATTTTCATTAGCCTGCAGGGCTAAATAAAATAGTTTATACGAAAAGATACATTGCAAAAGCTCTACATTTACGAATCAACAGACAACACTGGTAAGAATAGACAAAACCCCTACGTCCCACTCGGACCTATAGGATTCGCATATACTGGGACCTTGAGTTTTGCTAACAAACCCTGGGCCTTCGACAACTCATTCAGCGCCTCGGTCAATTTTTTATCTTTGGCATGGACCATGTTTTGACAATACTTCAGCTGCAATTCAGCCTTCTTCTAAGCTTCTACACATGCCCTCTGGATTGTCTTGGCTTTGGTAATGTCATATATGGCACGTACCTTCGCATCTTCAGAGAATGCGAGCTGTTCCTGAAGGTCTTTGTTTTCTGAACGCATCGCGTCAACATCCTCATTCTCCCCAGCAGAGGAGTGCAATTCGTCAACCTTCATCGCCAGCACTTTGTACAACTCACAGTTAATCACATGACTCCAAGAAGTATACATTTCGGCTAATTTGAACAACTCCATCAACTTCGCGTTATCTGCGGCCTTTCCAAAAGCAGAAGTCCAATACTTGTAAACGGAGGCCGCTGCTATAGCGGCTGAAGCTGGCAATTTTCCTAAAATCGTTGGGTCCAACTCGTCACGACGAGACCCAATGTTGATGTATTCGTATTTGCCGGCGGAAGGAGGAATAAAGATTCGGAACACCTCTTCCTTGGTATTGGCGCATGCCTTCTTCTTTTTCGATTGTCTAGAGTTTTTCGACGAAGGCACAGGTCCCGCAGAAAACGAAGCGAAAGACACCCCCGATGTCACTTTCGGCGCTGGAGAGATAAAAGAAGAGCTGCCTACCATTGTCTCTAGTGTCTGCAAAACAGTAACTCCCAGAGCAGACGCCGCGGAAGGTATTGGAGGTGGAGGGGGAATATCATCCACAATCCCTACATGCCTTATCTTAAGCTTTGGGACGCTGGAAAAATAAAAGCCCAACATGACTGACGACAACTGAGATCTAAATATTGCGGTAGGAGAGCAAAGTCAGGAGGAATAAAATGAAATCCCACAAGCGAATATATAAGCATGAGAAAATACGAACAGTCGGATAAACCAGCACGTGGGAGAGGGGTGAATGCACCTAAATAAACCTTAGGAAGATGTAAAGGGTGCATAAAGATACACGCCTCGTGGGTTGCACGGTCATTACTGCATGATGACACTGCCAAATGTATCCCACGTGGAAGCGTAAAGTGCAAAAGCCTCGCGAGGTTCGTAAGAGCATCTTAACCCACGAGCCTCGCCATTGCATGGAAGCGAAGGCGGGGCCGAACGCCAGAACTTCAGAATTGTACGTCGGCAATGGTTGTTCTTCGGCAGTCGCCGAAGTTGCCCGATCTAGATACCACAAACAACCAAAACCATTGAAATTCTAGTACAATCTTATTTTATTCACCATAATTCAGAGTACAAAACAAAAACTGACAAGTATGATTATTATCCTACTATCCCACCGCCTCTTTGGGTCGGTACATATTGGGATATTGGATCTACTTAGTCTACACATTGGTCTTTGTCACCCCAAGTCTCGTCAGGGGATAGAAATCTGGTTCCACCATGGTTGGGAGTTTCTCAAAATCAATACGAGTTGATTTGGTGACCAATTAAGCCATACTGTTCAAAAAATGCCGTTGACACCTTTTGGCAGATGGCTTCCAGTCCCATCATCCAAATCATAGACGCGCCATTCGGGCACGCGGTCGGGCTAAGGCTACTAGGCCCAACTCTCATGCACGTTTGGTCCTCTGAACGTTGATTAGCTGGGCATTTGGTCCTCTGAATGTTGATTTTTCGATTTTTGGGTCATCTGGACGCCGTTTCCTTATTCGTACTTTCACAGCGCCTTCGATTAGAAGGGTATGGTCACACGAATCAGGAAAAATTATAGCCATGGGGGCTGACTCATGTGATTTACCAAAGTTACACATGCATAAGAAACATGGTCAAAGGCCCTTGGTGTTTTTATAGGGGCTACATTGGAACTCGATACAGGGCAATAAACGAGATAATTAATGTACAACCGTCATAGGGGCATTTGGAACGCCACACGCCTGTTTTGCTTTCCCACCTACTGGGACATTAAAGACGCTAACTCTTCAGATTCTACAAAGAGGTCAGCACCATTAATGTCCAAGAGAATGATTCCTCAGTTTCAGGAGCCACTCCCCATGCCTGGTAGGCACAATCATTCATGAAAGCAAATGCTGGAACAAAGATACGCTAGGAAAACAAATTTGATAGTTAATGCTGGGACATACGCAAAAGTGGGAAACAAAGTTTTAAGTTTAGATGCTCCGCCGCCTCTCTATGGGTCGGCACACTGCAGGCCTTCCTCCACAACAGGTGGGGAGATTTGATCATTGGCTTCGCCGAGAATGGTATAGGGCGCCAGAGCCTCGACATGAGCCTACCGAAGAAAAGTAATATCCCACTCCGGATGGATTTCCATTATCCGCTCTACCAGCTGCTCGTCTCCTATGGTTATTAAGCGATGGGCGTGGTCCTGATACTCGGGCATATCCACGAACGCGTCCTGATACGCCTCTACTGTCTTGGCTTCGCCATCCGCGCGCTTAGCCCTGACCCTCTCCACCTTCTGCTTAGCCACGGCCAGCAACTTCTCTTTTTCTGCTGCGATGATCTCTAGGCTGCTGTTAGCGGTGGCTAGCGCGGTCTCAGCTGTGAGGATCCGGTCTTCGGCCAACTTCTGAGCTTTCTCGGTGCACTTTTGAGAAACCTCGACAGCCCTTTTCTGATCTCAAGCTTGTTTCAAACTTTCTTTGGAGGCCTTCAGCTCGATTTCATACTTACTCTTCATATCGGCCTCCTTCGTCACAACCAAGTCCAACATGAACTGAAGAGCCCTCTTATCAGATTCCAGCCGTACCTTCTCAAGGCTCATGGCCTTCAGCTCTTCGGACAGCTTCCTAGACTTAGCCTCTTCTTCACTGCACTGACCGTCAAAATTTTCCAGGGTGCTAAATAGCTCTTTGGTCATAACCAATCCTCGTATCAAATTCATCTCCGCCATTTGCAGCCACTCGCGTATTGTAGCTTTCTCGGCCACCTTTTCCCACTTTTGGGTCCATTATTTGTACACACTCGCTGCCAGCATCGCAGGATGGGCGAGAAGCAATTCTATCACGGAAGTTTCTAATTCTCCCTAGCGCTGGGAAATGCGGACACGACTCCCCTGACCAGTCGAAGAGCCAGACTTTCCTACGTCCTCAGCCCCTCCATCAGGGTGTGGCGAAGACCGGTGCCCTTCCTCAGCCTACCTCGTCTTGCGGAGCGTCCCTCATAAATCATCCCGCAGCTGCAGGAGTTTTCCTCTTCCGGGCGGCCGCCTCACCCATGTCCTCAGCAATTTTATTTTTCTTATCCTTTGGGGGAGCGGAGTCAGGTGGAGGATGGGAGGACGAAAGCGGGGGCGGGAGAGGAACAGTCTATCCGGGAACTGGAACATCAGAGGTCGGATGGTGGACTGTCCTTAACAGCATAGCGTCCTGGACCTCTTGCGACGGACAAGACGCCTCCCACAGATGCGATGCAGGCGAGGAACCCTCTCCATGGCGGGGCGGGCGGTGGGGCGCAGAATCTCCTTGAACTCGAAAAGTCATTGACATAAACACCAAAATGCAACACATTAAGTCAACTTTCCATCGAAAAACCAATATATCGCAACTTACGAGACTCACCCATCAGTCCGTAGCAGATCAATAAATTGTCGTCCTTCAACAAGTTACTGAGACTCCTGAAGTCGCTATTGAGCGCTCGCACCTTATTCCACTTCGACCTCAACTCTCTTTGGTCTCTCTTCGTGATAGGTGGCTTTCTACAGTCTGTAAAAGTAAGCGAAACATTAAGTCAAGAACTATGGTCAAAATCTGCACGAAGACAGCAATATATACCAAATTCTCCAAAATGACGGGGAATAGACACGTGGGGAAGAGGGTCCTCCGGCATAAACTCCCAGTCCCCGCCTACGAAGATGAACCTCTCTTTCCAGTTATGTACTTTGTTAATACTGTTGGTGGCCATTCTCTATTTCTGGCCTGGCTGAGGAGAGATGTTGTACTAGCCCGCAGATCGACATAGCCGATATATATATTCAAACTCCCTCGGGTTCAGGTTCCCTCCTGCCTCGACAATGCCCTACAATAAGTACGAGGCCACCATCTACCCCCAGTCATTCGGAGTTATCTAGCAAGGGGCAGATTCCAGTCTTTCAGAACCTCGCAGAAGAAATGGTGCATGGGCAGGCGAAGGCCCTACTACATCGCGGGTTTGTAAATCGCGACGAATCCTTCAGGTGGATCGTCGGCGTGTTCCTCTAGACCCGGAGCCCTGAGTGTCACGGATGCAGGAATGTCATAGGATAACCGTATGTCTTCTAACTCCGCCTCAGTGATCTTCGAACGAGCCATGGACGCTTTGGTGGCCGATCGCTTGAGCTCCTCGTCGAGTACCTTGGCTGCTGGGGCATCCTTCTTTTCGAGCGATCTCCTCATCTCAGGTACCCCGGCGTCAGGCCGCCCTTTTTCCGTGGCCTCTTTCAACGATCCAGTTGGGCAAGACCCTCCCCTCCGCTTGTGGATGGGGTAGATGGGCGTGCGATTGAAGGCGCTTGGTTCACTTCTCCTACAACCTCAGAGGATGAAGATGATGAGGCGGATGATGGTGACTCACCCCGAATACTAGGATTTGTCCGAGCGTCCAACTGATTCTGTGAGTCATCCTGTCCAGATGACATTACAACCCTTCTCAATTCTAGAAGATGATACTTGTACTATTGCCGAAATGTGTAGCAGGGTATAACCTCCAAATTTATGAACCCAATAGATAATCACGACAGCAAACTACGAAACATATCACAGCAACTCTCGCCATGCTTACCTCAGAACTGCAGTCAGAACAATGCACACGCTTTGAAATTTCTTGACTATCGGCAGAGCACTCCACAATATTTACAACAGGCACAGAAGTAAGAAGAAGTTGTAATAAGGGAGGACGCTAAGCTTTATAGATTGAGGCATTCTAATCTCCACCGTCCAAATCTCAAGTGTTACATCTGAACCGTTGACCAGCGGACGCGTGTTTGAAATAGAGCAACAGGCGGGAAACGGAACCCTAAGCGTTTTTTGAAACAAGAACACACGCGCACCCCCACTATTCGTCACGCGCCATTGACGTTAAATGCATACATCATCTCACTCATGATTGCCTGGCCACAGATTGACAACCTTGATTAACATAATCACACCAACCGTGGACACGTCACCAAATGTCTAATCGCTTGAAGCCCTCACTTGTCATAAATGTTCAGCTTCAGACTTGGGAGACTATACTGGGTAAGTTTAATTCATAATTCAATGCATGAAGACCACACTCCGAGGAATCTGCTGAATTCGAATTTTTTGTCCAAAATTTCTTCTCTCCTCTTATTCCCAAAGTCCCACACTTATTATAAATAATAGGCTTGGACTTGGGGGACTATTGTTACCACCCAATTTTGATAGGGCCTCCAATTCAGCAAAAGTCCAACGGGAGTCTCATATAAGCCCAGCAAGGGCCTCGTAAATTTTAAGAAGGCCTTAGAGGCCCATCAAACATCTTAGCATTTTTGAATTAGAGTATTGCGAGGCCCATGGAGGGCCTCGATATTCATGGCTGACCCATATGGCCTCGTCGGACTTCGTATCTATTATAACTAGCAGGCAGCACGATATTTTGGAATGACAAGAGAGATAATTGAAGGCAGATTGCGTTAGATTGGCACACGGATCCTCCCAAAGAAACCAAATCGTAATCTCCTAAAGATTAGGCAACGTGATAAACTCAAATAAGGTAGATAATCTTGGATGTTGCCCTGACAATCAATCATCCCTTTCCCATAAGGAAGGAGGATCCGATAGAATATCTAATTGATTTGTTTCCTAAATCAATTAGGGCTCTTGTGCTATAAATACACCGCCCCCGATTATTCTAAGGTACGCTCTTTTTGCACTTAAATTTTATCTTAAACTCTGCTCAAATCTCTATCTGCTTGTCCCTCCCACACCTAATTACTTTCGTCCCCCGTGTATTATTCTTTATACCGTAGTTGACTTGATCGTTAGAGTACCAACGATCGCCGAACCCTTTTTCTCTGAAAATCTTGGTGCCTAACGATTGTTCGAGTGTGCAGGTAACATACAAGTTGACAGAGGAGTGACTGAAGATCTGTTGACACGTGGACGGTGCAGGTTCCGACGTCAACAATTTTCATTCTTGTTTTTTCTATTTATCTTGATGAGTATGATTGCATTTTTTTCTTCGTAAATTGATACTTTGATTATTTATTTATGCAATTGTGATGACTAATAATGATATATTATCTATAGAATATTAAATATAAAAAGGGAGATTATGAACTGAATAATTTTTTTTTTGTTGGAAAATATTTTTAAATAAAGTTGCATGCCATAATTTTTTGAATTTATCCACAAGCCATTTGTAGATTTATAATTTTACTCAAAAGAAAAAATAGAGTTAGTTAATAATTTATAGAATTAACTTTTGATGTAGTATACTTGCAGCAATTAAATAGAATTTTTTTTTATTAATTTAATAATATTAATATAATTAAATAAATTATTACTAAATTTTTCTTGTGCGACAAATTTTTTTAACCTTGGGATAATAAATTTTTATATTCAAAATTTTTAATTAAAAAAATAAAGTCTATAAAAGTCCATAAAAGTCTATAAAAATTTAGAAAAATCTTTCAAAATAAAATCTATAAAAATTCATAAAAGTTTGTAGGAGTCTATTAAAACCTGTAAAAGTTAATGAAACATCGATCACTTAAAAAATATCAATCAAAGTCTTTAAAAGTGTAGATTAAAAATAGGAGCAATTGCCTAAAAGTCATCTGCAAAAGACTTGTTTCAAATTATATCAAAATAATTTTTATAATTGTTAATAAGTCATACTCTTTAGCAACTTTTCACTTTAATCTCAAAATCATCCATGTGATCCATATTTGTCATACATATTGCCCTTGGCACTACTATCGCTATCGCCGCCGCCGCTGACATACCAAACACGCATAAGAATATCATTAGATTTGTTGGGAAGTTACCTCATTTTTCCACCAAACTTGACATTTATCTCGAGAGGTCCAGTTTCTTTGCACAACGTATCGCACTCGCTTCTCTCAACAAAGAATCGAAACCAAGAACTTGTGGAGTGTCAACTTAAATGATTTGCCCACCACATCAGAAGAAGGATCTACAAATTTAAGCGTCATTTTACAGCAGCTCTTCCCTGAACCCGGTAGTTTTGAATACTCAAGATCAAATCCAACCTGATAAGATTGCCTGCAAATAGTCACATGATATAGACACTAAAAGTAGGGTTGTCATTGAAGAAAATGCTTGCAAAATCTATGGGCTATAACTAAAGCAACTCACCTACAAATTATGGCCAAAAGTTAGAACCAAAATAACTACGAGTGCAATAATAATAGCCAACTTCAGAGCGCTGGCCATGGCACGTCTACCTCGATCGGGGTTCCCAGCTCCCAACTCATTAAAGACATTTGTGCTACAAGAATGGATATCACACTTAACAGAAACAATAATAATAGAAAATATTTGATAAACTCAAGAATCATTGTACTTTTTCCGTTGTAATACCTTGGTGTTGCTCCAAGACCGCAAGAAAACATGTAACAAATGGATTATGTATTTGCATTGCAGATATATATTGTGGAATTCTGTGTAAATTATTGCAGAATTGAGGTAGATATGAGAATTGGGAGGGTTTGAAAAATAGTATCATAAACACATTTGTATCATAATACTGTATTATAAAAACATTAGGAAAAATTTGGCTGATGAATTTCTATAGAGTTGCCATGATTTGTTGCTCTAAATAGAAACTTGAATTTCTGTAGGAATAAAAAAGTTTGATGTGGGCATTGCTATGACGAAAGTTGGCCATTAGATTATTCTATGTGTTGTTAATTAGTCATGCGTGTTGTTTGATACAGTAGTATACAAAAACAGTATTATAACAGAAATGGACATAGAATTCGTATACGTGCTCAGAATTTTTATTATAATATGTTTTCGAAATTGTCTCGACAAGCCAGTCAAGACCAGTGACTTTGCCACTGTGTACGATAGATTTTAGCTGTTTGAAGTCGTCTCTTTAATTTAAAATGACAATTTTTAATTTTTCATGTCTAAACAGTATCATACATACTAAAACAAATATCATACATGAAAGTATCTTAATAAAACAGTATCACAAACAACAACTTAATAATAACATTATCATAGATTAAATAACAATATCATATGTTGTAACATTATAATACAATATCAAAGATAAAATCATAGATAAAACAGTATCATATATGCAACTAAATACAATATGTTTTTAGTGATTGAAGTAGTGATACATTATCATAAATAATAATTTATTTATATAAAACAGTATCATATATATAACTAAGTAGAGATGTTTTACTGCCTAAAGTAATGATATTGTTCTTAAAATACTCCATTAGTAGTACAAAACTATTGATACTATATGCATTCAATAACAATATCATAAATTGAAACAATAGCATAGGTTGAAACATTATCATAATAAAACAGTATCAAAGATAAAAGCATAAATAAAACAGTATCATATATAAAACTAAATACAAGATGTTTTTAATGGTTGAAGTAATGATATTATTATTAAAATGCTCAATTAGTAGTATAAGATCATTGATAGTGTTTGTATTCAATAAAAGTATCATAGGTTGAAACATTATCAAAAATAAAAGCATGATATAAATATACCAATGCACATTATCTAAAAAAAATAGTATCATAAATAAAATAGTATCAAGATAAAACAGTATTATAGATAAAATAATATCATAATAAAACAGTATCATACAAAACAGTATCATTGAATTATCGCTTATTTGAAAAATTTAGGGGTATATTGGTCTTTTAATATTAAAATATGATTTTAATTAAATAAAGTTTTGACTATATAATTTTAGAGTCGATAGGTAATTTTAGAGTTGATAAGTACAACAAGTGACCGAGTATGAATTTTCCCTTAAAAATACCCCCCAAATTCACCTTTCACTTTCAGTGAAGTTTGGCTTGATTCCTTAAACAGTATCAGTAGCCCAAACAACGAAAAATGGCCGGCCCAAACTTTTTTGAGCCCATGGCAAGAACGAGAAAATTGATCAAAAACCCTACATTTTTTTTCTCGTGGTCTTGAAATTTTGATGTAAAAAAGAAAGTGAAGAGTTAAGATTAAGCAATGGCGTATGTGAATGATAAGCAAAATATTGTTTCTGCTCTCTGTGAACACTTCTCTTTGGATCCCGTAAGCTTCCTGTTTTTTTCAAACATTTATTAGGTTTGTTTATAACTAATTAAATTTTTGGAAATGGGTTTTTAAGTTTTCATATCTTTTCTAATTTGCGTTTGTCTGTAACTAATTAAATGTTTTTGAAAATGGGAATTGGGTTTGTTTGTAAGTAATTAATGTTTTGGAAATGGGATTCAAATTTTGGTGATATTTTAATTCAATTGCCACTGATTCATGCAGAAAGCATTTTCAAGTGATTTGGACAAGGATTTGAAAAGCCTGTGCACAAGCATTCTGAAGTCATCAAAGGATGGGGATGCGCATGTAAACGATAATGAGGTAAAATTATGTTTTTGTTTTACTTTGTCTGTATTTATGTGTATGTTGAGTTAAGATGGTAAAATACGGGTTATGTTGTTAAAAGCTGAATTTTGGTGGCAGCTGATGAGATGGATAGGATTTGCTGAGAAGTTTTTAGTGAAATCTGAGACGCCCTTTAAGGCTCTTAGTGAGTTGAATGAAGAGTTGATTACAAAATCTGTTGTTCTGGGCAATGGATTGAAACCATCCGCAGCTGATGTTATTGTCTTCTCAGTAATACATTCGAATGTGGTATGTGATTCCTATTAATTGTGCAGCTATCTTGTACATTAGTTATTGTGAATGAAACCGTTGATGCCCACGAGCTTTACTCAGCATTCTATTGACCAATACGTGTGTATGCATTGCTGTGCACCTTCACCCACAAGGACAGTTGTTTGAGTAGATTGAGGATTCTAGGCAAGAGTGAGAAAGAGTTGTTTTAGATATATTTTTCTCTTAAGTGTTTCTTTAACTATTCTCTAGTTGTTCATAATTGACAGATTAGTCTTTCAAGTTCTGATAGAGCAAAGTTGCCACACTTGTTGAGATGGATGGATTACATACAGGTGAGGAAAAGTCTGTTTGTTAACATTGAGTTTTTTGTTTTCTTCTTTATAACCTTGTTTGCTTAACTTGGAGCTCTTCTATGGACAAAGCGAAGTCCATGTCCCCTATCCCATTCCCAACACAATTTTCAGTAGAAAAGGTGGAAAATGTATTAAATTGTTTTAGTGCTACTGAAGCTTTGGTTTAGTGGTAAAGAGACAAAGGCTGAGATCTTAGGAGTGTAAGTTACTTGTCAAAAAACTGTATTTTTCTTGAAATTTTGTATTTCATATTCAACCTGTTGGCATTTCACATTCTTGGACTAGAACCTATGAGACGATTGTAACAGTTTCCACAAACACAATTGTTTAGCTACTGATCCATCTTGGTTAGAGCTTACATGATTTTCTGCACTTAGCTAGAGAATTGAATATCAACATACTATCCATTTAAGACAAGGGTTATGAGATTGTTTTTGGTGGAAATCACTTGAATGAAATATTTAATGATGTATTGGTAGTAAATCATTATCCATTCCTTTTGTTTTCTTATTCTCTATTTCAATAATTTTTTTGTCTGACCTTTTTTTTTTTTCGCCGGGGGTTGAGGGTTGGGGGTGGTCACTAGATATTTTCAGTATGATGCATAATGACCCAAAAAAAATTTAAAGGGTCAAAGTTGATGCTGCTTCAACTCTTGGCAAATGGACGGAAAAATATCTCTATCTTTCTAGACACCACGATGATATAATATGTACTCATGAATCCTTCTTTTCTGGTGCAGAACAAGGAGGAATTTGCGAAACTATTCAAAACGGTTTTGATAGAGAAGACCCAATTTGTTCCTCAGGTGGGTAACACCAGATATGCTCGTAGTTTCCTGGCTGTTTGTTTTCTTTGCTGTTTGTTTTATGATTTTAATATTTAATAATATTAATAACTTGCACAATTTTCAGCTACTGCTTATATAAAAGGACACAACATGCAATAGAGGCTATGATGTAGGAAAGTGGAATTCATGACTAAATGTTATATTCGTGTAGATTTAAGACTACATTTTATTAGAGTCAGATAGACTAAGTTGTTAGCTACTATGTCACGTTAGAACGAATTTGAGGCAGAGATTTGTGTAACGAGTTTTTACAAATGTTTGTTCTGCTGAGCACGTTTCTTTTAAGTTCCATCTGCAATAGATTGATTAACTTCCCTGGGAATATGCCCAAGCTGGAACTTTAATATATTTGTTTGTTGACAATTTCTTTCCAGGCATTAAAAACTGTAAAGAAGGTTGAAGATTCCAATGCAAAGAAATCTGCCCCAGAAACAAAAGATGCCAGTAGTTCAGAAAAGGTAGACTTAAAAGAAAAGAAGCCTGCTGATACGGTAACTCCTTAACCTATATTTTGTTTGGATATGTAAGATTGTTTTTCACATAGTTATAATACTAAACTGGAGCGGCTGGTAAACCGGTGACCCGGAGCACAAGCCAGTTTGGGTTGCTCAATGGACCGGTTTGCAAGTGACCCGGTCAAAGACCGCTTGAACCAGTCAAAACTGCCTGATTTTAATTAAAAACCGCCCAGAGAAATTCAAAAGCATTCTGCCTTCCAAAAGATTTGAACCTGCAACCTTGCAAGTGGAAAGCAGCAGCTCAAACCAGTGAGCAACTACACCGTCTTTACCAATACGTTGCCTGATAAAATTTTAAATATGCTTTGGTTACCCATAAAAATATGAAAACGAAATGAGCTGGTACAAATACTATTAATAAATTGGAAGGAAAGAAAATAAGATATTATGAAATATGATATACATATGTGATGTGTGTGCGCATGGATGAAATTGTGCAATTCTACAGTAGTCAAAATATTAATTACTATATTGCTTTCCTTTGGTTACTTTAGTAAAAAAAACAAGTTTTGTTTAGACTTTTGAATCGACATTGACCCACCACTTGAACTAATGACCCGCCGGTTATCCCACTGACCTAGTACTTTGACCGGGTCAATGTCCTGGTTGGTTTTAAAAACTATGGGTTTTCATCAAAGAAGAAATAACAGGTGCAATTTTATTGTTAGAAAAAACAGAGTGTGAGATGCGTATATATGCTAATTTCTTGTTGGGTAGCACAATAAATATTATAGTCTCCAAAGAACTAGGGACAGAAACAGTTTAATTTCACATTAGTTACTGATAGCTCCCTTCTATGTTATGCCTTCTGTCTGTCCACCAAGGCCATGATATGCACAAGTATATTACCAATAAGCTCCTCTCTGCTTTTTCTCTACTATAGAAGGATCAAACACAAAAGGATCTGAAATGTGATCTTCACTATGGAGAGTGGTGAATTGCTATTCCCAATAATCTCGACTTTTTTCAATTTAAAACTGTTTGCGTAGGGGATGCAGCAGGATTTAGGGCAAGATTGTGAAACAGTTCTTATTATTTTGCATATACTCTTTAGTATTTTATGATATAAAGAAAGGATACTGCTTTATTAGTATAGTAGAATGCCCTAGAATTTGGAATTTTGTTACTTGTGGTAATCCAGCTTAGGCATTCTTTTTCTTTTCCTTTTTTTATTGTTACGTTTTACCGTAAGATTAAACCTGTAACACCGTTCTTTTTCTGAAAGAAGTTATGTCTTTCATTGTAGTTAACAGTTGTCAATGATCACATATCGTGATTATCCACTTCTCTGTGGATGGATTGATACATGTGTGATATATGGTAGTTGACATTCACGAGTCCCACAAAAGCTTTGATTTATTAATGTTATCTTGGCCAAAAATTATTCTGCATTGACGGTGCTGTTTTCTTCCACCAAATAACAGAAGAAAAAAGCTGAAGCCGTAGACAAGAAAGAAGAAGAACTTAGCGTTAGTCTGCTCAAAATACAGATTGGTTTGATTCGTAAAGCATGGAAACATCCATCAGCTGACAGGTAAATGTTATTATACTTCTTTCTTTTGGTTAGAAAAGAACTCTATAAATTGTCAGAATCGCTTCACTCCAATGCATTAGCCGTCAGTTTGAGTTGTTCCGTTTTTTTAGTCCAACGGTCCAAAACAGTGTGCTTGTGATCCTTTATTCAGAGTTCATTTTGTTTTTGTGTATCTTGTCTATATACACCTTGTTATCTTCTTTTGTAGTCGCTTGTGTTAATAAGATTCTATTCTTATTAAAAGATCCATTGGTCTTCTCATTTTCACTGGGATATCTTTGCTGTTTGAGGTTTCAACCTCCAAAACATCAAAATATATAGTTCACCTACAAATAGTCATTTATGTTGCGAGCATCACTATTAATACTGGCCCAAGACTTCAATTGATCTCTGCATTTTTAATTGTGCGATGCAGTTTGTTGGTTGAGGAAATAGATATTGGAGAAGCAAAATGTAGGCAAGTGGTCAGTGGCCTAGCAAAATATTGTACTCCCGATCAGCTAACAGTATGAATGCCGTGTAACAATATTTATACATTACTGGGTCCTGATTCCCATTTTAATTTTTTTGAACTCTTGTGTGGAGGCTCCTGATTAATATGATCTTTTTTTCTTTATTTGCTACATGTATCTTACAGAATCGCCGGGTAGTACTTATAACAAATGTGAAGCCTGGAAAGTAACGAGATGTGATGTCAGAGGGACTGGTATGCTTCTCCCACCATTTTTGTAGCGTCAACATTATTATTCCTTTATTTTCTTGTGCAACTAATACTTTAGCATTGTGACTGGTAATATTTGCCTCTCAGAAACCTGTCTGTTATTTCTTCCTATGCAAATTATGATGCTCTATACAAGAGCATGCCTGAATTTTTATTTACTTTCAGGTGGCTCTAGTGTAATTACTCACTAGTCCAAATTTGGTAGAGTCTGTTCATTTTTTGGTCAAATTGAATTATTTTTGGGGCACTACTTGCATATAAATTTTTAACGACTTGGGATGTTGAGATTGATAGTGTTTCTTAAATATTTTTATTATTCTGGTTTTTGATCTACAATGATGCAAATAAAAACCTATTGGTTCTTTGAAGAAGCTAGTATGGAGATAACCGGGGTGATCCCAAATTTATATATTTTTCTAAAATAGTTTTACATTTAAATCCAAGAGTACTGGTTATTGGGTGGGGGTGATCACGCACAATAACCACTTGTTACAACATGTAACAATGTATTATACATATTAGTGCTTGCAAGTATTGCTTTTGAGATCTGATAGATATTATTAGACTAGACTTTTAAGTATGAATATGAACGTGTGATCGCTGCATGTGGCACTCCTATATTGGAGGTCAATAGATTTTGACAAATTTATATGTCTGAATTCTGATTGATGTTTGCTTTGTTTCTAAGAACTTTTTCCGTATTCCTTAATTTGCAGGTTTTATGTGCTTCTAATCAAGATCACACCGCAGTAGAGCCTCTAATAGCTCCAGAAGGGGCTAAAATTGGGGAATGTGTTGCATTTTCTGGGTATCTTTTCACTAATATACCTACTTATGCCAAATTTTATAACATGAATAGTTATATGAAAGTCCAAATTTATTTCTTGTTGCATCGTCATTTTTTCCATCAGTACTTGGGATGTGTAACATTGTTGTTGTTTTAAGCTATTTTTTAACTATACATACAAAACGTGTACCCATGTATTTCTGTGATATATATATATATATATATATATATATATATATATATATATATATATATATATATATATATATATACAATCTAGACCGTTAGATTAGTTGAAATTAAGGGCCGTAATTATTTGTCAAATCTATTGGTAGAAGAAACAGTCATATATTCTTTTCTTCCCCTTTTCCCAAAACTTTAGTTACATTGCATTTTCAATTCTTAGCGTTATGGGTTTTTTCTTGGCGTTGTTTCATTTCTTGAGCTAATTGAATGAAATGAATACTCAAGTAAGGTTATGTGTAATGCGCTGATATTTGCTCCCTCAAGCATGTACTTCTGAAAATGAATACTGTGTGCAATGCATATCTTGAGGACTAGTTAATAATTTATGAAGGGGAAAAAACATCCAAGTTTCTTTCTTTCTCAAGGCTCTTTGATGACTTGTTATAGACTTGTTTTTGTGGTTATTTGTTGAGGCTATCTTTTCAGTCAGTCGTGATCTGGGAACTATGCAATCTATTAATTTTCTATATCACAATATATCACGCCGACTCTTTTCATTTGATTATTTGTTTTTTTTTTCTTTTCCTAAAAGAGAAGTGCAATATTGTGCAAAAGATGTAATTATCAACCTTATAATTGGTCATGGTCATGGGCCACAGGGAAAGATGATCCGTGGGTTCAGAGTGTCCAATTTGTGTGGACCTTTTGTGTCTTTTATAAGAATCTTTTATAAGAACCATTTACTATTTGGCATTGAATTACTGGCCTTATTGTTGATTTGGATAAAATCCTCTTTTGAGTGGCTCCATTTCTGATGTACACCCTACTGGATTTCTTTTTCCAGACATGACGGAAAGCCAGAAGATGTTCTTAATCCCAAAAAGAAACAATTGGATAAGATAACTGTGGTAAGGACTTCCTGCTTTTGATTCTTTACAATACATGCATCACATTAATAGTTTGTAAATATATTGTAACCCAATTCTCGCATCACTCATGGGTTCTTGGTCGTTAATGTGTTCTGAATGGTAAATGTCGGGTTCATTGGCTAATTACTATTCTAGCACTCAACAAGTTAGCTGTAGATTTTCAAGGATTGAGAAGTTATGTCATAAGAATAGCCTTATAACCTTGTCCTTGGATGTTTAATATGTTCGGAATGGTACTACCGTGTTGGGTTGGCCAGCTACTATTATATCCCTCCATAGCTTAGCTGTAGACTTTCAAAGACTGTAAAGTGTCTGTCCTAAGAAGATTCTTATTGCCTTGGATCATGAATGGTTGTATTGCAACCGTCCATAAAATACCTTCTTCCTGGCTACTTTTCCTATAGTTGTTCGAGTACTCTGTCATCTTACGACACGTTTGATAGGGAGGATTGCATAAGCACGGGACAATATTAGGCACTGCGTATTAATCATGCACTTCATATCTTGACACAATTTTCCTGTGGTTGCAGCATCTTTCCACTGATGGCACCGGGGTTGCGACATTCAAAGGTATCCCGTTCATGACTTCATCAGGACCGTGTACTTCGACCATTCCCAATGCAAGTATTAAGTGATCAAAGGGAAGGATGATTTTATTGAGTTCTTATATTCAGACAACTAGCATGCACTAGATTAAGCTTCTGTGAGATTACGAGGCATACAAAGCAGTTCCATTGTACACCGCCGTGCTGCAAGAACTCCATAGTCCATATTTAACTCTCAGAAATTGTACAAACAATATCCTGTTTTCTGATCAATTAAGTCTCTAATCTTCATAACACTGTATGGTTATTGAATGTTGATGGTTTGGTTTATGAGCTAGCTTTGTTCTTGAAATTCTCCAAAGCAAATTTCAGGAGTTCATTGTTTATTCCCAACCCCCACACAAATAATAATAATAAGTGAGGAAATTCGTGAATGTTTGAAATTTTTGAAATTTTAGATTCATATCATATTCAATTCAATGTACTAAACATGATGTATTTGTCTGAACTTTTAATAACACTAGTTTGTGGACGTGAGGTGCACGTTAGGTGCTCGTAATGATTTATTTATTAAGTATGACTGGACAAATATAATTATAATAATAAAATCAAGTCGTCGTCTAGTTGAGTGTGAAAAAATTGAATTGTCAACAATCACTTGAAAGTAAGATTTTACACAAAAATTATACAAATAAGATTAACACTACTATGATATCTAATATTGCACGCAAACTATCATAAGGTATACATATCCGACGAAACCCAACCGAGCATATACAACTGGTCAACGATGACACATTTTTTACCCGTCATGGAACAAACAAATAATCCTATTAGCGAAGAGCATGATTGTTCCACTTGGGCATTGGGATAGAACTAAAAATGCTCATTTATTCACATCAAATTCAAATATTTAAAATTAAGTCCATCAATCTAAGAATATTAAACACAGACATAAAATAGTGTCTTCACACAAGAATTCAGAACCATAAGTGAAGAAATAAAAGACACAAGTATTTTCAAACATTCAAAGAACCATATATTTATACCAGTAAAACAAACACAACCAGTACTCAATCCTTCTTTTCCAATCAACAAAAGCCTACACGTTTACCGTTCCTCTAATTCACGATTTCACCGACGATTCTAGTACTTATCATAAAAAAAATGCTACCAGAGAAAAAAAAAGCTGAAAATCTTCTAACTAAACAAGTAGAGCAAAAAACTGACCATGAAAAGCTAAAACCCAAATGAGATTTTGCAGGGGCGAAAGCCAAAACATACACCATTCCATGCCTGTCTCATGTCAGTCCCAGTCCTCTCAACACCATCTCTCTTGCTTGGAGGAACCCCATCGGTAGCACCGGCTGAAGTAGCTGTGTTTTTTTAATGAAGGCGGCCTGTCAATGAAGGTCTCGATTGGAGCAACAAGATAAGGTAAGGGCACTTTGATGTCTAGTGCATTTTCTGCAAATCATGATAGCAACTCCTGTGTTCCTCATTGAAGCTAAAGGATCTCCAGCAACCTTAACTTCTTCTTGTATGGTACCTATTTGACATTTACTAGTTAACTAAATTGTTATGTAGATGAAGAGAGATTAGAAATTACCTTTAGAAGAATGTCCTTAAATGTAACATTAGCATATATGAGATGCACCTTTGTTTTGTCATTTGGGTTTTCAAGAATAGCTCTAGCTACTTAATATGAAAACAAAAAGGATATAATGAAATACATAACATAGTGCTCTATTTATTACCTATTAGTAATAAAATAATGACATTTGGGATGGAACATTCATCTTCTTAATTAAAAGTGGAATATTCGTGGAAGTGAACACATAATTATAAAAGTTGAGCAAGTACATAAAACTATCAATTCATATAAATATGGTTCAAATTTATTGTTGTGTTTTTAAGTAGAACAAATGGAAAATAAATATTAAATTTTTTATTTTTTTTTTGGCAGTAGGAGATTCGAATCAGATGTCAATATGACATCATAGTTTTTGGTGTATGCTCATTCAATAATAAATACATAGAAGGTGTTAATCCATGCATTCACTTGGCCTTTTCTAGGATGAGGTGGATGAGAAGGGTGCATTGATAGCGAATTTAGATCAATTTTTTTCTTCTTTTGGTTTGTTCGATCAAACGCTATATTAGTGAAAGGTTTAAGAAAATCAATTTTTGTGGTGCTTAATCATGCCAATGTAGATGATTAAAAAGAATTGAGTTAATGCACACACATTTGCCAATTAAGATTAAGTCAAGTAACATAAATAGACGACAAATAGAGAAAATCTATATGAATAAATTTTCATTTTTCATTGCAACAAGATAGTAATTGCTTTTATCAAGTTCACTAAAAGAATAGAATCCGATTCTAATTACTATGAATGATATGGACAAAATATAATTGAATATATGCACACATTCAGGCAAAATCTTCAGCGGTAATCAAAATTACTCACTATGCGCTCATCACATTCTTTAATGAAGTTAATGAACTTGGAATTTCCTGGTGCTAAAGAAGCACCATTTCTAAGGTTGTCTTAGCAGTCTGGTATTCTTCAAGCTTGATATATGCCATATTGTAATTAGAACATCAAAAGAATAATCAATTAAATATAGTCCACAAACGCAAAAATTGAAGTATAAAACTAATCAAGAAATAGAGCATGTATAAAAAGTTTTAATTTTGTTTAAGTTGGATATTAATGGCTTCAAAGTTTTGGAGGAAGTTGTTGGATTTATTACTCATGTCACTAATTAAATGAAGTCCATTAATCAAAGAAAGCTTGACGTGGTTGTGACGGTGAATAAATTAGCGACAAAACCAAGAAAAATAAAAAAGGAAAAAATTCACAAGTTTGAAATTCTAAGAAATTTTCAATAAATGTGGGTGGGTGTGAGGATAGGAGCGTGTGGGCCTTTAATTACCTTAACAAAGGCAATAATGACATATAGATTCTTTGTGTACTTCTCAAGAGGCACATATAAATTTCGTTATGTACTTAGTAAATACACAATAAAAAGTGAAGAATCAAAACTTTTGGTTACATATTTGATTTTGAAAAGATCAAATACAAAAAGAGAACATGTTCTACAAAATTTTTGGTAGTGATTTTTGCTAACTATCGAGAGAAACAAATTTAAGGAGAATGAACTAAAGATAGAATTTAATGGTAAACTACATTTTTTTTTACACTGAGTATGAAGTTTATTATCTGAAATTGGTCTAACAAGGACTTTGATAGATTTACTTGTCTTTGCTCTTGACAATGCAATATACAATTGGCCGTGTGAAATTACGGGTTGTGGAAGATATAATCCAACAAATTCTAGAGCCTGTCTTTGGAATTTATTTATTGTCATTGCAAAACAGGGACGAATTGGAAATTGTGTCCGTTTAAATGAAAATGGATTTGTATCACTTTCAAGAGGAACAAAAGGAATTCGAGGTAAAAATACCATTTTCCCACGATGTTCTCCAACGGCAACTTCCTCATCAATTACGTTTCGTTCAAATCTTCTACATATTAATCTAGTTCTATTATATATTCCTTTTGAAGGATTAATATTTTGAAGTAACATCACAGGACAATTTAGCTTTAATATTAGTTCATGTGGTAGTATACCATTCGGAGTTAAATTGTTTAGGAAATCTAATTGCATGCTTTGTTCAGTTTTATCCAATGTTTCATCAAAACAATAATATTTGAATGCATCACCTGGAAAATGTTCAATGAGTATATTGTTTATCTGATCAACGCAGTCATTTTTCGAAGTTAAAAGAACTCGATTTATCATGTATTCAATATTTTCTACATAAGTATTTAAGTTTGGAAAAACAACGTCAATTAAATTTTGTAATGATACAAAATCTTGTTCAAAATTTAATGTTATATCAGGCCAGAGCTTAATCATATTACAGAAGTGTTGTTTTTCAATTCCATCGCCAATTTCAAGTAAGTACTTCGAAAATGATAGATCTAACTTAGCTCTCATATTTTCAACTAACTTTAGTTTTGAAATTGAGGGCCATAAATATGAATTAACTAAACTTGCTCATATTATATCTTCCTTATTTCGTCTCTGAACAACTGAAGAACTTGACGAAAATCGCCTCCTAGAACAACTAATTTTCCACCAAAGGGTAAACTACAATCATTTACATCTCTTAACATTTTATCTAAAGCCTCTACAATGTGACAATTAACCATTGGAGCCTCATCCCATATAATGAGCTTTGTATTTCTAAATAGATCAGCTAAAGCAGATTGATTGCTAATCAAACAATTCATGTCACTATTTATCTTAAGAGGAATTTTAAACCTCGAATGTGCGGTCCAACCACCAGGTAATAAACTAGCTGCTACTCTTGATGATGTTGTTGCTAATGCAATCAATTTTTTTGACCTCACAATTGCGAGCAGAGCACGATATAAGAAAGTTTTTCCCATTCCACCTGGACCATCGACAAAAAATACACCTCCTAAGTCACTAAAAGCTTTATCTAAAATCATATCATAAGCAATCTTTTGTTCTTTATTAAGCTTATCCATACATGGAAGATCTGTTTTAGAAACAAGTATTCCCAATTCATCTTCTATGATCCTAGTCAATCTTTCATCTTCTCTCAAATCTACATCATAAGCAACCAAGCCATAATCATTCACACTTTTACCCTGAAGTTCTAAAAAGGAATTTATGTAATGTAGTGCTTTGAGCTCTGATTCATGTACCGACAAATTGTTTCTTACATAGTTTTCAATCATAAATTCTCTAAATTGAATCCACAATTTTTTTGGATCGTTAGGAGAACATAATGCCAAAATAGTAGCAAATAAACGGCGTAGTGAATTTGGCATTTGATATCCACATGCTTCTTCTACACATAACTCACAATTAATATCTCCATCAAGCAAACCATGCAAAAGTGTTGATTCACGAAACGATGATGCAGAAACGTTATTTACAACTTTCAAATTTTCAAATGACGTCGCTCTCCTAACATGATTCAACAATAAGTGTAGATAATACATTTAACCTTCTGTTGGATTAGCTGCAACAATTCTTCCAACCACAAAACCTTTCTTTCTAGGAGTCCAACATTTTCCCTGTAAATCCCATACAAAATGTTCGAGGAGCTATTTATATAACAATGTTTTTGCTAAATCATTTGTTAGATTCATCCTAAAAAATTCTGTTAACATTGTCTTTTTAAAATAATCTGCGTTAACAATTTTTGTAAGGTCATCAAAGTTTCTCTATGTAACCAGTTGATTATTTTCAAGGTGTAGCTGTAGTGAAATAACTGATAGATAGACTTTATATAAAATAAAACCATAAAATAAAACCATAAATTCTCCACAATGATTCAGGTGGAGATATCCATCTAGCAGTTTGAAAATTTTCAATCTCATCTATATCAGTTATATTATCATTGCTATTTACGGAGAAACTAACCTTGTCGTGTCCTCTATATACATATTTATACAAATACTTGACAGCTTTAATTGTAGAACAAATTTTAACCTTTATATGATAATCAAAGCTAATAAGTATGGATTATAATGTACGACCCATCTATTATCTAACAAATGTCCCCTGCCTCTAATTTTTCTATTATCATTTCGTCTTTTATAATTTGGGTAAGAATTTTTACCTAAAGATGTTTCTGGGATATATTGTTTCGGATAATGATTTCTACATGTTTGACCTTTTCCATACAAACATTACTCGGATTCAATATTCCACAAGAACTATGCATCATATGTTTCACAACGCCACAATATAAATGAGGATGTTTAGTTTTATTAGGAATTTTGGCGCATACAATTTCGTTTGTAGCATCAGGTGAAAAAATTTGTTCATGCATAGGATTTTTTGAAATAGAATATGAACTTAAAACCTCTTGGGGATCTTGAAACTAGTTTCAATTAACAAAATGTTGTATATTAAGTCTTTGTTTGGTTTTGTTTAAAAAATTGATAAAATTTTGAATCAAAATCAATAATTAATTTTAACCACCCATTTCATGATATTCACAACTGTTTTTAACTTTTTAACCACAAATTTTATCAATTTTTATCAAAATTTGATAAAAAATTTAATTTTTAACAAAACCAAACATACACCTAATTTTGTTTGACATTTCATAATTAAGATTCTTGAAGTTACAATTAGACATTAGACAACACAACTAGTTTATTAGTTTATATAATTACATATTCAAAATTATAATAATCTTAGACTTTTACAAATTGGCACAAATAGTCCTTAACGTTTGCTCTTTTACAACTAGTATCAGATTCATTTGCAGTTTTTGCAAATGTTAAGAATTCAATTAAAAATTTCTCTAATTAAAAATAAAGGTATATTTGTCTTTTTCATCAAATAAGGACCATTGCGCACCAAAACATATAGGTTAGAGATTTCTATGCCAAAAAATAAAGATTATAGACCATTTACACACTGAGGGTAAAGGTTAAGGACCATTTACACCAATTCCCCTTAGATTTATTAGTTTATATAATTACATATTCAAAATTATAATAATCTTAAAACTTTTAAAAATCTTTCAAACTTGACAAAATAAGTCAATCTAAATATTAAAAGAATGTTCAATATTTTCCAGTTATATCTTAATATTTTAAATTAGGAGATTGTTTGATATAGTTTATAAACTATTTTTTTAGCTAAAAATAGTTTAATTGATCAAAAATTTGTCTTCATAGCATGATATTTTTTACTATTCTTTATCCAATAAACTATTTTTTTGTTGAAAAAGTAGTTTATAAACCACACCAAACAAGCTCTAAGAAGCCCCTATTTGATAGAGATTAAAAAGTCAACAAAAAATTAAGTTCAAATCAACAATTAATTTTAACTACACATTTAATGTGATCTACAAATTTTATCAAAATTTCAATCACATGTTTCATAAAAAATTTACTAAAATTTCCATCAAAAGTTTTGTCAAACAAACCCTAAATTTATTTTTTTGATGGATCATTTAAATTTCTTCATGCATATTTCTAGATAGGCAATACTAGCATCTATGCCACAATATTATTAGAGATAAATAATCTTATTTTACATCTAATAATATAAGTTTGAGATATTACAATAACCATAAAAATTTAATATTAATTTTAATAAATTCAAAATCGACTACATGCATCTTTGTTCGTCAATACCCAAACATGATATGCTTACGATACTCCAAATAATTAAAAATCTCACAAACATCAAGAAGTCCACACCAACCCCTTGCCTTACATGAAGATCGATGATAAGAAAATTCATTCATGAAAAGTAAAAATGTAAAAGAAAAACACAATCGACTAAACTTAAAAATTAACTCAATATAAGTAAATTTGCAAACATGTTTCAAATAAGCATTATTTTCGTACTTAGAAATAAAAAAGGCTATTTATTTTAATAATAAAGTCAGATATTACTTTCAAACTATTCAAGTTACTTTTTTCAACTTTCACCAACAAAACAATTATCACCAACCGTATGGAAGTTTACTCCGCTACAAGTACACAAAAAAAATACTTCTTTGTCCGTCACTACGTCTTCATCTTCTTAAACCAAAATCTATATCTCTCTCCCTCAATTCTTCTATTTCTCCATATTCAAAATCAAACTCCCCTCAAACAAAATTCTCTTTCTCTCTTATTTTTTTCAACTCCTCAATCTATTAAAATCCTCTACGGTCGAATTCCACTGCAAAGAAAAGCGGTATACTAGTAAGTAAATCATCTGAACTTGCCAAACATGCACGTAACGAGGTGGACATAGGATCTCACGGAGCAGTGGGGAGATACTGATACTGTATAAGAAAGTGAGAAAATGGACTGCATCCACTCCAGAGAAAAAGATCACGAAAAATCTCTGTTCAACTTTTGATGTTTTCTTGAGAAAATTCTCTACTTTTTACTCTTTAAATACCACCAACCCACATTAAAACATTCATAGTTTTGGCCTTTTGTCTTGGTTTTTTTCTTATACTTCTGCTGTGAGTTTTGCATACTTTGTTTTATAATCAAGAAAGGAAGATCGAAATGGATGTTAATGTTGATGTTTCTTCAACAAAGGGTTTGTTGGATCATATTGAAAAACCCCATGTTTTAGCTGTTGATGACAATTTAACAGATCTTAAACTTGTCGAAAAGTTGCTCAACAATTCCTCTTGCAAAGGTACTAATCTTTTTAATCTATCTTTTCTAGTACTATGTTCATATTATTGAGTTTGGGGTTTCATCATTTGAGTTTTCGGATTATGATACAATATCTGAGTACCATGTTAAAACGTCTACTTTTTCTAAGTGGATCGAGTATGGTTTTTGAATTTATTCACGTTATACATTCTAACCATATCGTAATTAAGAATTAGTGTCTTCTAATCAAAGCCCTTGCATTATGGGAAAATACATGTAAAAGAAGGGGGGAACAAAACTTATATTTTTTCCTTTTTCATTAACTGAAGGGAAAAAAAGTTGAAAACAAAGATTTTGTACTTGTTCATTTGTCTATCTTTTGGATGTGTGTCAGTGTGTGTGTGTTTAACTATTTCTTGAATCCCTTTTTCTTGGTCTATAATGTTTCTTTCAACACTCAGTGCACCATTTATTCTGGGTATGGATTGTAATTACTCACCATGGAGTCAAATATGTATATATCTGCATCCAAATAAATAATAGAATCATTGGTTATGATCAATAATGAGAAATTTCATAGAAGAAATTGTAATGCCAGTTTTCATTAATTAAAGCCGTATCACGCCAGTGTCACATATGGTTCCTTTGAGAAGGGGCCTGTCAGGCCCGATGAGCAGTCCACGGAGATTCATACCTACTCACCTGGTCCTCATCACAGCCATTGCTGCTCCTAATACGCAGCTAAGGGGGCGAGGACTGCCTCCTGCTCTTTTATTCACCTCCAGGTTCCGGGGGAGGGTCCTCTGCGGAGTTACTTTTGTTTGAGCTGGAGTTAGAGTTAGAGCTAGAGCTAGATGAACAAGCGCAGCGTAGAGCTCTCCCAAGGGAGGAGCTCGAGTTTTAAAGCATACATCAGGCGCAAAGTTAATTTTATGATTTTTTTTTTTTTCCAGTGACTACTGCAGAAAATGGCTTGATGGCTTTGGAGTATTTGGGCTTGGGAGATGACAAACAGAGCTCTGAGAATGACAATGTGGGTGAGACTTGGTGTGTGTTTTGTGTTGCAATTGTTAGATATCAATCATTTTACACATGCTTATGCATAAATTCATTCATGTTTTGAAATTAAGGGCATATTCGGTGTAGTTTTTTTTGGAAAAAAATGGATTTTTTTTTTGTATTTTATTGGCTTTTCAAACTTTTTTGTAGTGTAAAAATGTTGAAAAGTCAAAATTGTAGGCAAAAAAATGGGTTTTTTGGAGAAAAAATGTCCACCGAACATGGCCTAAAACACATCCTGATTAAGAACACATATGTCGACTCTAAAGATACCGAGTCGGGGTCTGCCTGATTTTGAAAAGCTTCCGAAATAAGCTACAAACTTCCCTTATTAGGTCTTGAAACGGTGGAAGAAATAGTGTAGGATGTAAATTCTGGTCTTTAAAAAGAAACTGGACTAGACAACACTCGACAGAATTAGGGAAGATACCAAACACGTGATAGGGTCTCATAATGTGCGACTTGAATTATTGTTTCCATATTCTTACATATGTACTTATTTATGTTTATTTCTCAGCAGGGTTCAAAGGTGAATTTGATAATCACAGACTATTGCATGCCAGGAATGACTGGATATGAACTACTTAAGAAAATCAAGGTTATTATTCCTACTATTTAGAAATATATGTTCTTTTAACCCTTGTATAAATGGCTTCTTGTAAGCAGGAATCATCTGTCATGAAGAATGTCCCTGTTGTCATAATGTCATCTGAGAACACACCAACTCGAATTAACAAGTAAACATCTCTACTTCATTTTTTGCTTTTCATATTCTTTTATTGAATATCTTGTTAAGCCCAAAAACTGGTAGTTGTAATATGAACTAACAATATTTTGACACATCTAAGAAAATAAAAGTGCAAGAAAGTAAAAAAAGAATTCAAAGATTTGTTTCGGACGAAACTCCAGAGGTTTAGTGACCAAATCTAACACCTAATCTCCTGTTTAAAGTAGATTAAGCTCCAAATACACTAGTAATCAACCAAACGGCAACAAATGTGTACAATATTGTTAAATTACAAGCCCACAAGCCACTTAGGCTTAAAACTCAAGAATAGCCAAACAAGTCCTAAGATTATTGTTCATAGTGAACCAAGAAAACCTTCTCTAATCTAATCTAATATAATCTGAACCCAAAATGATCAAAGGACACCGAGCCCTTTTACCCAAAACCATAAAATCATAAGAGAAGATGAAGATGAAGAAGAAGATGTTCTTAAGGGAAGAGCATTTTTCGGCCAGAGACTAAAAGCAGAAGAAAAAATTTATATCACACTTCTAATCTTCCACACTGAAGACCCAACCACATAATGCAGCACGAAGGGGCACCATTATCCAACAGTCAAGAATAAGCCAGGTGTCACAATCTGGTGAAACGGCTCCACTAAGAAAAACGTATTTTATTAAATGCGACTTCAACTATTTTGGTGGCAAACACGTTTTCTTCCAACATATGTAAATATGAATTCATATATAAACTGTTAGACGACATCACCCAATTACCAAAATTTCACTCGTCGCATGTTTGAAGAAAAACGAATTGATGCCTGCACTAAGATTTTAGTTGCATTGTGAAAAAAAGCGATTCTTCTCAATATTCTTTGTGAATCGAAGAGATTTTTATGCCACTTTCTTGCTATACACGAGTGAATCAACAAAAACTAAAAGGTTGTTCATGAATTCCTATTATGATGCGTTATCATACACGCTTTCCCAGGGCACATTAAAGATTAATTAATAAACATAAATAAACTTATTTGGTCTTTAAAACCTTAAACTTTTAGAGGAGAAGTTGTCGTTACGATTTACATTTATAACAAATTGACATTACTAGGTGCTTGGAGGAAGGAGCTCAGATGTTCATCCTAAAGCCTCTGAAATACTCAGATGTGAAGAAGTTGAGATGTCAACCAAATGACCAATGTAATGAGGAAGTTAAAAGTTTTGGGATTGCAGGCACCTTCTGATATATAGCGATTAAAAACTAAGAATATTTTGAGCTCAGCATTTACATGAGCTCATTTGTATGAGATCAAATGTTGTTCTCTCTTGTAAATTTCAATTTTGCGTTTACTACCAAACTTGGGGCATCAAAAGTAAATTAGAATCTTCTTTTTTATTGAAGAATTTGTATTACATTCTTATGTTCTATTTATTTTGTCTCGTGTTCGTGTACAAGTATCATTGTATTGATTTGGGATCGCTCTTTTTCAAGAAACTGGAAGGAAGAAATGTATTTAGTACTTACTAGTGACTTTAACTACAGACACAATCAATGCCATCAGTAGCTTGCAACCTATGCAAGTCGCTTTGGTGAATTTATAAATATCCTTTTATTAATGACCAAAGCGAAAAATGTTCATTTTTAATTTATTTGGTGAATTTGTGCACTTATTAGGACCTTTAAACTAAGTTTTTATTCCGTCATTTTATTGAATTATTACTTAATTTTGTGTTTTAATCTTCATATTTTATTTTTGGACCTGTGTAATAGCAATTGGAGAAGAATGGACGGAAAGAGCAACAACTTGGTGAAATCGACAAGTAAATGGAGTTTTTGAAGTGAATATTAAGAGCCAAACATTGGAGCATGAGGAATAAGATAAAATCAATAAGTTTAAGGTGTTTTGGAGTGACAATGAAGAGTTGAATCAATGGATCAAACACCGTAAAGCTAAAGAACCGAATTGAGAAACTACCTACAACAAAGATGTGGGGAAATTCGAGCACAACTTTTGATATAGAAATCTCCAAAAGGCAAATGATATACCATTGGAAAGATAATTGAATTACAAGTTCAACACTTTTACGGATCTCAATTTGGAGTTTTCACAAGAAGTTATGGCTATTTGAAAACAGTCCGCAGATGAAACAACGTAAGTCGGGCGATCGCCCAGCTTAAATAAGGGCGATCGCCCGCATGTAATTTCATCAGCAGAGAGCATTTCAACTAACCTCGGCGATCGCCTGGTTTGCACTCAAGCGATCGCCCAGTGTAATTTTGGCGACGTGGATTTTTCTTTTCCTTTTGAGTTCAACTTCAATTAGGGAACCTTTTGGGACGCGATTTTAATGATTTTCCGAGATATTTTGGGGCACCATTAAGGTAATATAAAGATGAGTTATTAACTCATATAGGAGGAATTTTGGAGAGCCGAATTTGGAGAGAAGAACGGAGACAAATCAAAACGAAGATCAAGATTCATCCTTTCAAGATTAAAACGAAGATCAAGTTCAATATTTTATCTCCCAATTATTTTCTTCTTATCCGGGTGATGAACTCCATATTTTCATCTCTTCTTTATTTTTGTATTATTAGTATGCTAGGCTAGAATTAATTAGTGTTAGGATCGTGATGAAGTTTGTATCATGAATCTTTAATTCTTCGAACCTAGTTTTTGATATTTAAGCATGTTTTTATTTTTGAACAATTGATATTGATTTTCTCTTCATCTACAATTATATGCGCAATAGTTGTATGATTCTTGTGGCTTATTTTACCTTCGAGAGATGGAAAATAGGTTATACATATATTAATTGTCGAGAGTCCGATAGGGATAGAAATATACCGCTATGCTTTACGTGATCTCTAAGTATTCACAAATTCTAATGCATTCTTGTATGCTCGCATTCGTCATAGAAATATAGTCGGTCGTATATAAGAATATGTTTAATTCTACCGAGAGAGATTGTTAAATTAAATTAGGAATATTGATCTTCATAAGTAAATCATGTTATCAAATTTAATGGTTCGGGTTAAAGATAATTGATATAAGTGGATTCGAGATCCTAGTACACTTTTCTTTTTTTCCAATTTTAAAGTAATTCTCATTTAGTTTAATTTCTTATTTGTTTGATTTATAATTAGTTAATTAATTTTAGTTCATATTTTAATTAGTTTAAGAAACAAACATTCAAAAGTTCATTAGATTCGGTTAAGGTTAGTATAATTGAACCGAACTATCTAAATCTTCGTGGAACGATACTTGGACTCAATATCCACTTTATTACTTGAGCGATCCGCACTTGCGGAATTATTTAAAATACAAAATCACGACAAGTTTTTTTGGCGCGTTGTCGGGATTTAGTTTTAGTTCTTTTCTCATTATATTAGCACTAATTCGAACTTTTATTTAAATAAATTTTATTATTATTATTTTTTAGTTTATTTCAATTGTTCAATTTTTCTTTTCGATCACAACACAAGATAGAATATCAAGAGATTGATGAAGACAACATGCTAGTTGGAGATTTTTGACTCCACGGATCATCCAGAGCCAATCTAGCATTGATGAGGATAACATGCTTGTTGGAGATTTCTTCGCAATGCACAAGGCTAAAGTCATGAGATATGACGCAATTTCTCGAGATTGATGAAGACAACATGCTCGTTGGAGATTTTATCGCAATGCAAAGGGGTAAAGAGATTTATGAGAAAGTAGACATTATCAAGGTACTATCTCGCACAAATAGATTCTTTGGCACACAAAATAGAGAACATGTCACAATCGGCCTATGTGATGAAAACGAAGAAATCAACTTGTGAAGAGTGGGGCAAATCACTACACATCGAATGCCCTATTCTATTACAAAGAACCCATGCAAATTGAATATGTTCAAGGTGGCCATTATCAAGAAAATTATGCTTTCTCCAACACATATAATCCAGGTGGCGAAACCATCCAAATTTCTATTGAAAGATAATCGTAATAATTTCGCACCACGCTTCAAAGAATTTTAAAAGAGTACATCATTAGAAGACACAATCAATAGATTTATCGAGAGAACCGAATAGTTCATGCATAAGACAGATACTACTCTTCAAAATCAAGGTGCTTCAATAAAGAATCTAGAGACACAAATGGGGCAGATGGCGCTTTATCGTGCAGAGCACCGTGTACTTTGCCAATTAATGCAGAGGTGAATCCCAATGAAAGTGTTACACAAATTTACTACCAAAAGTGAAGTTCAATTACTAGAAATCCATGGAAAGATGCCAGCTGCAAATAAAGAAAATGAACCATCCAACGATAAGGAGCACGTGGAACAAACCGAGCAGGATAACATATATTAAAGAGAGTTCGACACACCACGACAAGGCAACTGCTCCTATCAAACTATATGAGCTTCCGATCCCACTTCCTCGTAGAGATTACAAAAGCATGAGTCGACAAGCAATTCTCCTACTCTTCTATCTCTTCTAAAATTGATTTTGTGATCAAGATCGATGAAGAAGTTGAAATTTTCGTGGTTGTGTTCGAGCAATGTGCTACACTAAAACTTATTTTTATGGGGATCACAAATTCAAAATTTTGAGGATAAATGAAAATGGCGCAAAGTCAATAGATACAAGCAAAGAAAGTCCTCAAAAGC
Organism: Forsythia suspensa; assembly: GCA_023638005.1. Taxonomy (NCBI): domain Eukaryota; kingdom Viridiplantae; phylum Streptophyta; class Magnoliopsida; order Lamiales; family Oleaceae; genus Forsythia; species Forsythia suspensa. The sequence goes on along the minus strand of CM042666.1, from coordinate 29,704,475 downwards.
ACTATTTAGAGTGCCGTGAGCAATCGTACAATAAGTCAAGCTAATGACTATAAATAAGCGCTTAATGGGAGGCAACCTATTTTCTAACCCTTTTATTTACTTGCTTTATGTTATAGTAGTTTTAATCGGTTTAATTAATTTATTAGTTTTATTTATTTATTATTTAATTCCCTTAAAAATCTTTATTATGTCAATCGCAGGATATCCTACTTTGCAAGAGTCCCAACTCCACAACTGATTCCACTTCAATCGGACCTTCAATCAGCCAGATCCATCTTCTCCACATCTATCTCTCGGGAGTACCGACTTTATCCCTCCTCTATTTGCTTTATTTTACTATTACATTGGGGACAATGTAATGTTTTAGTTTAAAGGTGGGTTAAGTATCGTAATACTTAATTATTTTGAATTTGCTTATTATTCGGTCTATATAACTTTAAAAAAAAAAAAAATTATTTCATAGTTATTATTGAATATCTTGGTGCCAATGATGAGATTTGTTTGAAGTTGAGTACATTTTTAGTTAGAATATTAGACAACACTTTAATTCATGCTTTTACCGTAACACTTATCCATGTTAGACTAGATTTGAAGCACGTAGCGCACCGTTGACTTATCACTTATTGGAAACATGACTTGAGTGTATGTGTTGATATTATTGACTTAGATCATTGTGAAAAATTCCGCTCCTAAATTCTTAGATTAGTTACCAAACCGTTTGAGAACAGCTTTGGGGTGTTAAAGTTAGTACATGTTTTTGTGGAAGTTTGATGGTTTGGGTTTTCTAGATCTCATCTTTGGTTGAATAGGTTGTAGTCAAGGAATTTAAATCGAGCACTAATCACCGAAAAAAATATCCGACTCGAGCAATTAAGCCATTAGGGTATTTTAAAACCCAGTGCCCTAAAGTCATCCGACTTGGGAGTCATCGGCCTAAAGCTCGTTACATGAGTCACCAAAAAAAAAAAAAAAAAGAAAAATTACATCTTCACTTCTCTTATAGCCTGTGGGACTCGAGCAATTAAGCTCGTTAGGGTATTTTAAAACTGGTGCCCTATGGTCATCTCGACTTGGGAGTCATCGCCCAAAGCTCGCTATGGGGTTACATAGAAAGCTAGTGAGAGAGAAGTATTGCACAAGATGTAAGATCATGTATATTGGTTAAATAAAATAAAAGAAGTTAAAGTGCTCGGTAAGAATTGCTAGATTAGAACCAAGGAAACCAAGATGAGAATTTAGAAATCACTCACCATCTTAGTTCTAAGAATACAAGTTTCTAATTTTTACCACTTTATGTGAAAAAGCATCAGTGTTAATCAATAGGAACCAAATTTGCTAGAACACCTCGGGATTGGAGAGAAAAGCTTTAGAAGTGTGATAATTTACGAGAGGTGTAAGGAATAAATGACTACAAAGGGTTCGGGGTTGTAAAAGTATCAACAACACAATATTGGTCGTGGTCTAGTACATGTGTAAGTTCAACTTTTGGCTAATCACACACTCACTAAAGGTCGAGCATTGGATAAGTGAAAATATTTTGTGTTGTTTGATCTCTTTCTAAACGTGTTACTTTATTTTTCAAACTTGAGGCATTTAGTAAGAAACTTAACATTAACTACATTTCTTTCATTCTTTTAGCTTAGTTTAAAGTTCTAGTTTATTTTTATTTTTGTTCGAGGACCTAACAAAGGTTTAGTTTGGGTGTTTGATAAGTGCATTTTGTGCACTTATTAGGACCTTTAAACTAAGCTTTTATTCCGTCATTTTATTGAATTATTACTTAATTTTGTGTTTTAATCTTCATATTTCAGTTTTGGACCTGTGTAATAGCAATTGGAGAAGAATGGACGGAAAGAGCAACAACTTGGTGAAATCGACAAGTAAATAGAGTTTTTGAAGTGAATATTAAGAGCCAAACATTGGAGCATGAGGAATAAGATAAAATCAATAATTTTAAGGTGTTTTGGAGTGACAATGAAGAGTTGAATCAATGGATCAAATACCAGAAAGCTAAAGAACCGAATTGAGAAACTACCTACAGCAGCATGTGGGGAAATTCGAGCACAACTTTTGATATAGAAATCTCCAAAAGGCAAATGATATACCATTGGAAAGATAATTGAATTACAAGTTCAACACTTTTTACGGATCTCAATTTGAAGTTTTCTACAAGAAGTTATGGCTATTTGAAAAACAGCACTGCCGCAGATGAAACAACGTGAGTCGGGCGATCGCCCTTAATCGCCCAGCTTAAATAAGGGCGATCGCCCGGCATGTAATTTCATCAGCAAAGAGCATTTCAACTAACCTGGGCGATCGCCGGGTTTGCACCGGGCGATCGCCCAAGTGTAATTTTGCGCGACGTGGATTTTTCTTTCCTTTTTGAGTTCAACTTCAATTAGGGAACCTTTTGGGACGCGATTTTAATGATTTTCTGAGATATTTTGGGGCACCATTAAGGTAATATAAAGATGAGTTATTAACTCATATAGGGGGAATTTTGGAGAGCCGAATTTGGAGAGAAGAACGGGAGACAAATCAAAAACAAAGATCAAGATTCATCCTTTCAAGATTAAAACGAAGATCAAGTTCAATATTTTATCTCCCAATTATTTTCTTCTTAACCGGGTGATGAACTCCATATTTTCACCTCTTCTTTATTTTTGTATTATTAGTATGCTAGGCTAGAATTAATTAGTGCTAGGATCGTGATGAAGTTTGTATCATGAATCTTTAATTCTTCGAACCTAGTTTTTGATATTTAAGCATGTTTTTATTTTTGAACAATTGATATTGATTTTCTCTTCATCTACAATTATATGCGCAATAGTTGTATGATTCTTGTGGCTTATTTTACCTTCGAGAGATGGAAAATAGGTTATACATATATTAATTGTCGTAGAGTCCGATAGGGGATAGAAATATACCGCTATGCTTTACGTGATCTCTAAGTATTCACAAATTCTAATGCATTCTTGTATGCTCGCATTCGTCATAGAAATATAGTCGGGTCGTATATAAGAATAGGTTTAATTCTACTCGAGAGAGATTGTTAAATTAAATTAGGAATATTGATCTTCATAAGTAAATCATGTTATCAAATTTAATGGTTCGGGTTAAAGATAATTGATATAAGTGGATTCGAGATCCTAGTACACTTTTCTTTTCTTTTCTTTTCCAATTTTAAAGTAATTCTCATTTAGTTTAATTTCTTATTTGTTTGATTTATAATTAGTTAATTAATTTTAGTTCATGTTTTAATTAGTTTAAGAAACAAACATTCAAAAGTTCATTAGATTCGGTTAGGGTTAGTATAATTGAACTGAACTATCTAAATCTTCGTGGGAACGATACTTGGACTCAATATCCACTTTATTACTTGAGCGATCCGTGCACTTGCGAAATTATTTAAGATACAAAATCGCTGACATTTTGCTCGAAAGAAATGTTGAATTTAACCCATGCAAGATCGGCGGTCACTTAACTTTCACCCTTACTGAACTGAATTTCAGGTGGCAGAAATTAAATCACTTCACTTCAATTTAAAAGCAATGAAGCTTCGTCTGATTGTACATCTTCTTTTTATTTTTGCCTGATGTTTGCGGTGAATCATCCTAATGAAAGTTTGTTTTGAATTTTTTTTTTTTTAAATGTTAAACCACTTCACTTCATTTTAAAAGCAATTAAGCTTCGCCTCATTGTATACCTCTTTTTTATTTTTGCATGATGTTTGTGGAGAATTATCCTAATGAAAGTTCGTTCCAATTTTAAAAAGAAAAATGCAATTAAGCCACTTCGTTTGTGCGATGATCGTCAAAACTAAAGTCTATATATGTGACAATCCACGTGAACTTAGTTAATTCTAATGACGGTCACCCAATTTTTTTCTCTACTACAATTAGGTTACTGAACTTCAATTCAATAGAGTTGTTTAAGTTTAATTTAACAGCAATCAAAGCACTACGATTGGATGTCAGTAGATTTGATAACATGTAAGTTAAAACTAACGAATTTTTACACATATTTATCCCGGTCATCAAGTTTTGAAATGTGAACTCTATCTCAAACATCATACTATGAAAACTTTTGAATGATTTTCAATTTTTTTGAAATGCTTTAAAATCCAAAAGTCCACACTCAAAAATCATTCCACAATTGGAAAAGGCCAAAAAAACTAGGGTTTCTTCTGTATATAAAATCCACATTACGATTGATTAAAAATTCGCCTTCAGTTAAGTTGATTTCAAATGTTAATTATTTTTGAGATGGTGTTGAGGTGTTAAAATTTGATGACCAGGATGAATATGTAAAAAATTGATAGTTTTAATTGACACATCATTAAATCTATTACGTCGATTGAAGGCACTCGAACAGAGTTCTTTAGTTGTTGTTAAATAAAGTTAAGTTATTAAATTGTTGCAAATTGAGGTTCAATAACTTAATTGCAATTGAGGTCAAAGTTGGGTGACTACGTGTATAAGAGCATCTCCAATGCATTCAATAGATTGTGGTTGACGTGACAATTAAATAGACGGACTTGTAGATTATTTGGAATGAATAAACGGTGAAATCCAAAAATTCTCTCCAATGGGTCCTTTTACAATCCAATAATGTTGATTATGTGGCATTTATTTTTTTAAATTAAAAATAATAAAATTAATCCACTTAACAGAATTTTAAAAAATTAAGTCAAAAATTAAAAATTGTTGACTCATCCAATCTCACATAAAGATCTAAATGTAGAAAGAGTACTTAGGCCCGTTTGTGATTGATTTTGAAGTGTTCAACTTTTTAATTAAAATAATGATTCATGCAATGACAAGATTTTTGAGTAGTGAAGCGTTTTAGATTCTCGCTTTAGCAAAATATATTATTAAAATACCCTGATTAAATTAATTAAACTAATTCTTTTAATAACCATTTGAGAAACCGAATTGATACAAGTTGGATAATAAAAATAATATTAATTTAATTAATTTTTACACTATATGACTATATTTTTATTTTGTAATTTTATAAAATTTGAAATTTATTAGGTTTTTATTATTTTTATTTATATATTATTAAAATACCCTTTTTTGACCCAAAAACAAATTATTATAATCAATGTCCTTTTAGTAATTATAAATCAATCGTTTTTAGTAATTTAATCATCATAAAAGAATAAATCACTTTTGTTTACCAAACGCTTAAATATTGTTTTTGAAACATACAACAATTTTGAAACAAGAGTTTACCAAACACTTATCTGATTCTTCCCACAATTCTTTTCTTTCAAAAGACAGACAGGTGGTTTCGATTCTCTTAAAAGACAAAATAATACCAAACCAAGCCTTAACATCTTCTATTTTTTCTGGTGTCATGTTAGCTTCACATAGTATTCCACATTGTGCATTGGAGAACTAATTTTAATAGACATTGTGTATTTGATAATGTGGCACATTGTTTTCTCCAATCTATTGAATACATTGGAGATGCTCTAATTAACTAAGATCACGTGGGTTATGCTAACATTAATTTTAATGACTTTGGTAGAGTTTTAATGAAATATTTTAGGAGATTTTTAAAAAATGTAGTGAAATGTATGAATAAAAAATTGATAATTGTGAGTGCTATAAAATGTATAGTTGAAATTGAGTATGAAAATAAAATAGTTAAATTTAAACCTTATCAAATATGCACTAACACACAAACATAATAGTAAATTAAAATTAAGTGACTTCATTACTATCGATTAAAATTGAGAGCTGGTTCTATGCAATTTTTTGTTAGAAAAACCCCATTTTTTTTTCTATTTTTGACTATTCAAATTGTTTACACAATTACAAAGTTTGAATAGTAAAAAAAGATAAGAAAAAACTCATTTTTTGAGAGAAAATATGCACCGAACATGTTTTGAGTAATTTAATTGCAGGTAAAAGTTTGGTTACCGTATTTACAATTAATTCATTTAAAATTTTGACTCACACTCTCGCGTTTAATTTTATTGAAATTTAACATTTCAAATGATTGCTGTAAAATTATAGATAATGATGAATAATTATTTAGTTGTATCTAGATGTCTATGTAGTTATCTACTTACTCCAAAAGAGTGTATTCTAATCAGGTTGTAACTCTCTTTGGAACCCTATAAATAAGGGTCATTATTATAATAAATTTACATACTTGAGTTTTGACTCTCTCTATTCTCTTCTCTTTTTTAATCTACTTTTTTAGTTTCATAACACGTTATCAGCACAAGATTCTAGCCAACTGAGTTAGCAATTAGATATTATTTTTTTATTTAAAAGAAAAAAGGAGAAACAAAACTAGGCAGCCAAACTATGATATCAAAACACCATAAAGAACAAACAAAAGTTTAGTGGCCCAAAAGTCTACTTTCTCAAGCGTCAATATCCCAAAAGAAATTCAAACGGCACCAACTGGTTAGTGTTCATATTTCAATCGTTGCTTTGATTTATGAGTCCAACTCATATTATACTTTTTGTTATGATATTTTTATGAGAAGCAATTAGAAGAAATATTCATACTTTAATTAAAGATAACAATGCTTTAACTTTTATTCAACGACAAAGGACAACAAATTAGTGTATTTATTGTTCTAAAATATTCTTGAATAAGATTTGTTTATTTTTTATTTTCTTGAAGAATTATAATTCTATCAATATTCCAGAAGAATGTTGTGTTATATTTCATGACCTAATATGTAAATATTATATAAGAATATTGTGTTGCTCCAGAAGTAGCACAATTTTATATTATATTAATATTCCAGTAGAATATTAATTGCTATCAAAGAACCTAATTTTATAAGATCTAATATTCTATAAGAATATTATAATTTGTTCTTGAATATCAAATCTTTACTTTAGAATAAAGTTTAATATTTTAAAATAATTTGTTGTTGCTCTTGAAGAAGCACAACTTTATATTCATATTCTGGCAGAATATGACTTACTCTCGGAGAGCATAATTTATGTAATTTAATATTAAACTATTTATTTCTGAAGAGCAAATTTTTAAAAAGTTTAATATTTTAAAATAATTTGTTGTTGTTCCTGAAGAAGCACAACATTATATTCATATTCTGGCAGAATATAACTTGTTCTCGAAGAGCATAATTTTATGTAATTTAATGTTAAATTATTTGTTTTTGAATAGCAAATTTTTATAAAGTTTCATACTTTAAAATAATTTGTTGTCGCTCATGAAAAAGCACAACGTTATATAAATATTCTAGCAGAATATAACTTGCTCTCGAAAAACATAATTGTATAAGATCTAAACATTTATTATATTTTTGCTCCTAGTGAGTAAATTCTTACATAATCTAATATTCCTAAATAACAATTTGTTATTACTTTTGAAGTAGCACAACATTATATTAATATTCCAGTAGAATATTACTTGCTCTCAAAGAGCGTAATTGTGTAAAGATTTAATATTAAGTTATTGCTCCCGATGAGCATTTTAATATTTTATAGAAATATTATTTTATTGTTCCGTAGAAGTATAAAATTTATACATGTCAATATTTTAGAAAAAAAAAATATTGAATTCATCCTGAAAAAGAACAATTATTTGTATATTAATATTTATACTAATATTTTATTAATACTCATGAAGAAGTATAACTTTATGAATATTAATATTGTAAAAGAAAATGATATTATTTTTTCTGAAGAAATAAAAAATATAGAATATTTTAGAAAAATACTGTGTTGTTGCTCATAGAGAAGCACAATTTAATTAAATGAGTATTATATGATTGCTTTTGAAAAGACATTAAATTTGTACAAATCAATATATATTGTTTTGTTTGTTTGTTTTTTTTTTTGTTAGAATCGCAATTTTAATGCATAAATTAATGTTCTAATAGAATATTGTGATATTTTCTATTATGCTCAAATTTAAATACATCAATATTCTAGAAGAATATTTGGTTAATGTTCTCGAAAAAACATTCTTTTTTATATATACCAATATTCTTTGAGATATTGTGTTGTTCTTGAAAAATATAAATTTGAACAAATATTATGTTACTCATTTCTTTTAATTTGTACTACACAAATATTGGTACAATTAAACAAGTTTTATGTTGAACCAGAAGTTCAATGTCCTAAATATTTTATTTTTTGACATTTTGTTTAGATCATTTATATTCAGATATGGCGACAATAGTAACGTACCTATTGTACATACATGCATCATGAATCCCTGAAGAAAAAAGACAGGAAGTATAAAACAAATATTATGTTATTTGTTTCTTTTAATTTGTACTACACAAATAATTGTACAATTAAACAAGTAGTATGTTGAACCAGAAGTTCAATGTCCTAAAATTTTTATTGATTGACATTACCGGTTAGACCGTCCCGGATCAATATGATGTGAATTATTAATTAATCAGAATATCTATCGAAAACCAGAAGATTTTTCAATATAACGAATTCTCACGTGATACTTGTTCTCATAGTATATAAATCAATCGATCTACACTAGATAAAATCGGGACATAATTCACTGTATTTCTGAAAGTTATTTAGAGTGATTTATGGGGCCCATCACCCTCCATGTTGACCATATATATATTATTTGTATCTAATAGATCTTGTCAATGCTAGTGAGTCTAAATCTCAAATTTTTAATAAATGTTAGTTGAGATGATGTTAAAGGGATTAGCAATATTGTTTGTTAACGCATCCAATTAAATTCTAAACAATTATTATTGAGAACAAAGTGATTTCTATTTTTATCTAGGGAATGTTGTTTTATATTCAGAAATAATTATATGTATCATGCCAACATCAAAGTTACTCCTGCTATGGTTGGCTTATGTTCAGAGCCTAATATTACCCATCTAATGATTTTTGATAGTTCAATATATGTACAATCGGTCCACCATAGTGCATTGAGATGAACATTAAAAAATGTTGAGAATACATGTTTAGTTTGAAACATTATAAAATATCTTAAGTCCTAACGGGTGATATTTTATAATACAATTTTTCGAATGTCTGTACAACGAATTTCGTCCTATTTGTTTTTAATAGGCCAAGCCCATTTATTTATTTTATTTTATTTTTTATGTCTACAATGTCATTTTGATAAGACAGTTTTCTCAACATCAGAAGAGAGAAATTAAGTAGCTGGAAAAAATACATGAAAATGCAGCATATTATATTTTCTAGATCCTTGCACAAGATAATATCAACCAGAAGTTCAACAAATAACTCATTTGTAATTTATACATTTGACAGATGTATTTACTGACCAAAAAGATTAAATCAAATCTCATATACCGTCTGTAAATGCTCTAATATATCAACGTCCTTGAAGGACAATTTATTAACATTAAATCTGGTAAATTAATGACACGCCTGAAGCGTAGTGACATTTGATTCCAAAAAATTCTCAAATTATAAATGGGGTCAATTATAAAGATGGTCCTATTGAGGAGGTGTATACTCTTGAAGGGTATATAGACATAACTATTTATAAAACTCCAGAAGAGGTTCAGGTAGCTTAAATAATAAAACGGAAAGATATCGTTAAATTATGTCGTTATGAGAAAGAAATAGATTCAAAAAAAAAATTGTTGACAATACTTTTGTACATAATGAAGTGCTTTATATTATAAAAGGTAGCAAGGGTATTAAAAGAAACCTGTCAAAGAATTAATTGGCCAAATAAAAGGATGCAATCCAAGTAAATTGAACTGACTAGAGAAACCTGAAGTTTTTGGACCTATAATCCGAGCACATAAATGTGTATATTTATGTGAAAAGAAAATGAGAAAATGAAGTCGTAACATGTAATGCACGACTTTTAACATTATGAATTTCACAAAGGCTTAGTAAAGTAATTACAAGCTGATATCTTGTTAGCCTGTCAGTGCATGACATATATGCATACAATGAATATTGTTATAACCAACTCATCTCATATGACTAATAAAACTATGTATATAAATTTCCAGAGGATTTAATATGCCTGAAGCATATAGTTCAACTTTTCAAGAACTTAATCAATCGAAGTACAGATCTGAAGTGATATTATAATGATGGGGAGTAAATACGCGTTGTACTCTTTTCCTTGACTAGGGTTTTGTCCCATTTGATTTTATTGGCAAGGTTTTTAATTAGACAACTTTAATGACGTATTAAAAGAATTATGTACTCTTTTTCCTTCACTAGGATTTTTGCCCACCGGGTTTATTTCTAGTAAGGTTTTAACGAGGCATATTCTTTCTGTAAATGACATACAATTAGAGTGGTATAAATATTATAGTTATGGATATTCATAACTTACAAAATATTTTACCGTTATCATAACCCTATAGTTATATTCCTGTGTATTATAAATTGTCTATGAGACCCCTGAAGGGAGCAACAACAATATTTATTTTTAATATAATTGCATCAAATCATCGTGCTGACTACAGTCAACCAGAGATAATATATGAAGATGATATTGCTTGGAGGTTATAACATGGAGCACATTTCACCAGAATTGTTTTATACAAATTTTAAAAAGATGGCAATATTGAAGACATTGACGCACAAGATGTAGATAGCTCGATACAAACCTTTTTCATTGATTGAAATCAGTGGGAGTAGCTGTACTCTTTTTCCTTCGCTCAGGTTTTGTCCCACTAGATTTTTCTGACAAGTTTTAATGATACATCATTTGATTACTCCAAATTTTTGATAATATTTATTTGATTGATATTTTTATCACATTGGATTTTTATCAAATAAATTTTTTAACGAACTAGTTATTGGGTAATAAGTCATTCAAGGGGGAGTGTTGTAAAATTATAGATAATGATGAATAACTATTTAGTGGTATCTAGATATCTACGTAGTTATCTACTTATTCCAGAAGAATGTATTCTAATCAGGTTGTAACTCTTTTTGGAGCCCTATAAATAAGGGTCATTGTTATAATAAATTTACATACTTGAGTTTTGACTTTCTCTATTCTCTTCTCTTTGCCTATTTTACTTTTCTAGTTTCATAACAATGACAAATTTTTCTGCCCAATTTTCAACATTAACTATGTTTGATTGACACATTTTCCATGGAAAATGTCACAACCATAGAAAATCTTTTCCACCTTTTGTTGTTTGATTGCACTTGGAAAATGAAAATGATTTTCAAAGTACGATTACTTAAAGCATACTTTTGGCCACTTTCTTGAAAAATATTTTCTCACCATTTTGATGAATTTTTTTTCCACCTTACATGAAAAATATTTTCATTTTCCACAATTTTCTATGGAAACCAATCAAACACAATCTAAGGGTCCGTTTGATTACTTCCAATTCTATGGAAAGTGTCATATCCGAAGAAAACAATTCTTATTTTGCCTGTATGATACAAATGTGAAAATGGAAAATGAATTCTATAGTACAACCATTTTAAGCTTATTTTTTGTCAATTCCGTGAAAATTATTTTTTTAATAGGGAGGGTGGTTTTTTATTTTATAACTTACATAAATTTTTTTTATATATTTTCAGTACTAAAAGAATACGACGTCGTATGGATCTGACTTCTGAGTTAGGTCATCCAAAATAAAGGGAAAGTCCAAAAAAGTTGCGCCACATTCACGTGGAAGCCAAATACTGGTTAAAGAACTATCATTCTCTCTCTTTTTCTTTTGAGTGTAGTGTGTGTGAGAGAGAGTAACAAATGGCTTCACTGTTAGAGCCGCCATTTTTATCGAACCACCAACTCTTCTCCACCACCCACCACTCTTTACAACCTCAAAAGGCAATACCATTTTACTATTACGTTCCTTTTTCTCGCTCTTCTACCGCCTGTTCCCTCGGCCTCTGTGCCGCCGGTGGAAACGTCGACTCTCCAACACTACCACCGCCGGCGACGGTCGTGTCTGAGGAGGGTGTTCAAGATTACAAGGTTTCTCTTGAAAGAAGCAAGGACCGCCGCAAAGTGGTGAAACTAGCATGGGAGAAGCTCGTTCGGTGGTCACGGTATTGGCGGTCCAAGGCCAAGACTGACGTTCTTGAACGCACTAACAAGGTGGCAAAATGTTCTTTTTCTACTTAGCTTTTGAATTGACATTCAATGCTGTTGAAAACAGATTTAGATGAATTTACTTAAACTTTTAGATGAGTTGTTAATGTTGAACACATCACCAATATTGTTTGTAATTTATTTTGGAGGAATTTATTTTTATGCTAAATACTTTCTTAAGAAAAGCTCTCACTCATGAGTCAACAATTTATAACCCAAAAAATGTCCATCTGGTAAAATTTTAATGCAGTAATCCACCTTCTCATAGGACCGTTCCCGTTGGAAGCAAGAAAATGAAGAAAAACATATGTGCGTGTGTACTGTATGACTGATGGTGAGAAATGGATTTTTGGAGTTAGATTTATGAGTTTCTGTGAGTACATGGAAACATTGAAGAACAATCAAAGGGAGAGAAGCAGACACCTATCAAATCAACTCGACCTTTTCAAATTAGATACTTTTAAGAACAGTGTCAAGTTGGCCCTAAACTCAACCCTGTTGTGTTAACACGTTAGGGTCGTGTCAAAAGATTTATACTTCGGAAGTGAAAACGCAGACAAGTGTGTTTTTCCCGTTTTGATGACCAATTCACATCCAAAATTTGTTTTCACAATCAACATGGTGGGTCTGTAGATGATTTATATCTTTCTTTCGTTGTGAGTATCTCGGCACACACTACCAACATGCCATCTTCTACAAAAACTTGGAAAATAGAGGGAGAAATCATGACAACTCAATTGGAAAACCCAAGTAAAATAGAACTCCGATGGAGGAAACATTTTTAATAAGCCTACACTTGACATTTCATTCCTCACAAAGTCACAAAAGGACCTTTTAAACAATAAATTTAAAAAATGCCTTTATTCATTTCCACCCGCTAAACAAGGTCTTTTAGAAAAAACAAATAGCCTTTTTTCTTGTACATGCTTTCTTTCTTTCCCAAATTGCAAATCTTCCTTTGACGTATATAGGATAAGAAACCACTCTTGCTAGTTGCTAATTTTGTCCAATTAAGTGCCACCACTAGGTTGAAAGTAGACATAGCAATTTTGATTTCAGATTACCCGGAAGAAGAGTATTTTGAAGAAGAAAAATAATGGAGTAGGTTTTTGAATCTAAACATATCCTCTCTCTGAAGCTGTAACTTTTATGATCTCAATTTGGAAATTTCAAGTATTTATACCATGATTTTGTGATGTATATTGTTTCCATTAATGGTTCTCGTTTGCATTACTGCAGTTGTTGTATTCACTTGTGGTTTTACTACATAAGGCCGAGCTGCATGAAGATACTGATAATTGAATTTAAAATATTTTACACTTAGGTGGTAGTTCTTGGAGGTGGATCTTTTGGAACAGCGATGGCTGCCCATGTTGCACACAGGAAAGTTGAACTAGAAGTAAATATGCTCGTACGAGATCCTGAAGTTTGTCAATCTATTAATGAGAGTCATTATAATTGGTGAGAATCACTTTATTGTGACCTTTTTAATTTTTTCACTAAATAACATATTATTAATTGTGCTGGCTATGCAAGTGTGCATTCTTGTCAACCTAATGGTTCTTTTTCTCAACAGCTTTCTGCTTAATTAGTTGTTCCTGAATTTTCTTGTCTTCTTTGGTTTCAGTAAGTATTTTCCGGAGCACAAGCTACCTGATAACGTCACTGCAACAACAGACGCTAAAGCCGCTCTACTACGTGCTGACTTTTGCTTCCATGCCGTGCCTGTGCAGGTCTTTTGACTTTCTGTCTTCTGGTAGTGCTTTATCTTGAAACTGCAGTATGCTAGACAATTTTTTGAATTTAATATGCTTCCATTATTCCGAATTGCCTTAAAAACGTATCTAGTCCTTCGCTGATCATTCATGTATACATCAGCATGGCACTTCGAATTCGATATGCAAAATTTTTGTATTGTTTTTTTCTTTTTTTTCAAAAGATTATATTATGTATTGGGAGAGTAGTATGAGATAAAAGGTATTTCTGATTTTCTTTTATCTATTGGGAGTCCAGCTCAGCGTCACAAACTTTTTCGTTTTCACACCGAAGGGATCTTAACAATTAAGTTTTTGGTTGATGTAGTACTTCAAACTAAACAGAATCAACTGTGTTTACCAATTATATATTTTATTGCAGTTCAGTTCATCATTCCTTGAGGGCATTGCAGATTATGTTGATCCAGGCTTGCCTTTCATATCCCTGAGCAAAGGTCTAGAACTCAATACGTTAAGAATGATGTCTCAGATAATTCCCCGAGCATTGAAAAATTCTCGTCAGCCTTATATTGTTCTGTCCGGGCCTTCATTTGCTCTAGAGTTGATGAAAAAATTGCCAACAGGTCAGTCGGCCATGTTTCAGAATTTGATGCTTCTTAGAGACTATGTTCTCGTGTTTTGTTGTTTGCAGTGACTGAAACATTTGTTTGTGTTTGTTAGCTATGGTGGTGGCATCAAAAGACAAAAAAATGGCAAATTCAGTTCAGCAACTTCTAGCATCTAGAAACCTGAGAATCAATACTTCAAGGTAGCGACTCTACTGCAATTGTCTTTTCAGTTGTAAAATTGTATTAACTGAACCTCATAGAGCATGAATCTCCCCCTCTCTCACAATCACAAACACGCACAGACACATGAAAGCACGAAAACAAGGAAAAGGGAAAAACTGAGAGCTTGTAATTTTTTCTGTTTAAGTGTAAAAGATGTGCATAAATATGTACTACTTAAATGCTCAGCCTGTAACCGCTGATGCTACAGTGATGTTACAGGTGTTGAAATTGCAGGTGCGCTTAAGAATGTACTTGCCATAGCAGCTGGGATTGTGGAAGGGCTAAATCTTGGTAACAATTCCATGGCAGCTCTTGTTGCACAAGGTTGCTCTGAGATAAGATGGTTGGCAACAAAGGTTGGTCGATCTCCTCACCCCTCGTGATCTTTTCTATGTCTAATTTGATCAAGACGATTACTCCATCCTATGTCCTTTAGGGGGACATTCTTTTGCTATGTTATGAAGCATATTCCCTTTTCAATATTATTTGCTTTATTAGTAAGTCATGAAGATGGTATGCCTTCTTTTCCTTGGAAATTTAATTTTGAAATTGCTTTTCAGATATAGCACAAAAGTCTTCAAACAGTTTGAGTGTTTTATTTTTTTGCCGAGCTGGTCTTAATTGTGAAAGGATTCATGCATGTTTACGAGCTATGTTACTCTGACACTTTATGTACCAAAGTATATCCTTGTCTAAGACAACACGACAGGACATGCATGTCTGAATTTGACATTCTACGTATATTCACGACCTCATACAGGGAACACTAACACAACTAGAATTTACCCTCACTATTTTTCAATTACAATATAAATTCTTTCTTGAATGCACTATGCCAACTATTTTTTATGTCAAATTTTTATGAAACGTCTTTGGAGTAATCATACTCTTCACTTATCTCTGTAAAAAATGACTCTGTACCATGCCCAAAGTCGAGATATCTTTATTTTTTAACCAAATAACCCCGTCCTAAATTTGAAAATTCACGTTGGATACTTGGATCTGTATCTGCACACACGTTCGAGCAAAGAAGTGTTATTTTATCTTTAACAATTTTCTTTTACATCCCTGTACACATTTTTTCCTCTTTTCTTTGGTTATGTTGTCCATATTATTTGATGCTGCTCTATATTTCCAATTCAGATGGGTGGCAAATCAACAACATTGACTGGTTTATCTGGAACTGGAGACATTATGCTCACTTGTTTTGTAAATCTTTCAAGAAACAGAACTGTTGGTGTTCGTCTTGGATCCGGGGAAAAACTTGATGATATACTCAATTCTATGAATCAGGTGCTTTGAAGTATTTTCCTTATTAGCTCATATGGTAAGATGGACACTACAATAGTGGACGGTATAAAGAAGGAAAATAGCTAAAATTTTGTCTATGGTACCTCCGAGACCCCATCTTACCAAGCATGTCCAATATGTTTAATCTAAGTAGCCCTACTGACACTGATAATTTCTGAAAATTTAGGTGGCTGAAGGTGTATCCACAGCTGGTGCTGTGATAGCATTGGCCCAGAAATACAAGGTTAAAATGCCAGTATTGACAGCCGTTGCTCGGATCATCGACAACGAACTTACACCAGCAAAAGCTGTTTATGAACTAATGAACCTCCCTCAGGTTTGTTTCCTTAAATGTATAAATTCGATAAGGGTATGTCATTATAATCATGTTTACATTCTTAAACTGGTAGATCCTAACGGTAAGGTAGATTGTACAATATAGTTTAAACTTTTTCCACTATTGAGTCATACTTAATGTTGTTTATGATTATCACTTTTAATAGGATGATATTGAATTTCTCTTTGTAGGTTGAAGAAGTTTAGCAGCTCTGGGATTTGCTTAAGAAAATGATACACACTTTCCATACATTCAAAACCTTTGCTATCTGTGGTGGAGCACCAAAAAGAGCCTTTAACCCCACCCCTCATACTGGCCCCATACAATTAAATTTTACCAAAATCCCAATTGGTGGAGTTAGTAACTAATGATCTGTGCATATACAATTGTTAGCGCATACACGTTAAAGCAATCATACATATTTAAAAAAATCTTTACTGTTCAACCAATAAAATAATAATTTATTTTAAAAACCTTATTTACAACTTGTACTTTCACCATATCAGAATGATCAGCAATTTATAAAAGATTGGAACCGGATGCCTCCATGGTTATTTCTCTAATAGAGTTATATTCCAAATGTGAATGTGGACAACAAGAATTGGCTCAAAATGCATTTCCTCACAGATGATCACATTATTTATGGTCGGTTTGACAAAACTTTTGATAAAAAATTAGTGAATTTTAATAACAGTCGATGTAGTGTATGATTGAAAGGTTGATAAAATTGTGAATATTATAGAATGTTGAAATTTGATAAAAAAATAGTTCTTCAAGCATTATAACTCAGAATGATTGAATCGCCTACAGATAAAATCTGAAATTTGAAACTGTGACATAGTCCTTGTTTGATGAGGATTAAAAGAGTTTTAGCTTCTTCAAGCAGGCACTTAAAACTCAGAATGATTGAATCGCCTACAAGATGGAGATGATCTGATAACGTATGAACTTGCTGTTAAACTGTGACATAAATTTTTATTGAATTCACTATTCCAAGTCAGTTTATACATAAAACATGGGAAGAAAATGACAAAGAGGATCCGGCAAAGGTTATGTATACACTGTACATGCAAATGGAAGTGTAGTTCAGTGAGAATACAGGGTGAATGAAGCATCATTCTCGCTTGTTTTCCTCGAGATCTTCTCCTAGTGCAAACACATGATCTGCTGCAATTGATGCCTTCCTTTCCGCTTTGGATGCCAAATCTCCGGCCAGAATAACACCTGCACCGGTCAGGGCTACACCCTCATCATCGTCATCACCTGTCTCGTACGCGTATCTAAACATGGAATGAAATTCTCAATTATTAAGGCGTAGTCAACTTCATCTAATTTTATTAAGAAGTTAACAAATAATATGATGCTTTTCACAATATCAATAGTATTAAGTTACAAATGCAATTCACAAGTTTCACTTATATCATTTGAACATTTATCTAAAGGATTGACTTTAACAACATTATGCAAGAGAATGATAATTGAAACAAGTTCAATAAACTATTGACTAGAAAGGAAAAGAATTATAAAAGGTTCCAGCATTTTACCTGGTTGGGTTATTTGACGGAGCCAAGAGAATGCATATCACCACCAATAGTAAGTACGCAAGCCAGGTCCAGAAAGCCGGAATGATCCAGGCTCCTCGCCACAATTCGCTCAGGGGATCACTTGCATTGAAGTACAGCTGAACCGACAGAATATTGTCACAAAGTACTCCAACTAAATCAATGCTCCGCTGATGTCACTCTCTCTCATGCGCGCAGACATGCAAGTGTGTGTGTGTGTGTGTGTGTGCTTGTTCGTGTGTGAGAGAGAGAGTACCTCATAGCCAATCCAAGCAACTGAAAGCAGAACTGATACAGCTAGAGCATTGGTAAACTTTCGATAGAGCTCAAGCTTGGCCATACTTCTCCGAACCTGAAGTGAACACCCAGAAGCATAAAGTATTCAGAATTTGAATCTAGTATATAAAACATGGATTAGATTCAAATAATATTTCCTATGTATCGCTTTTATTCAAATTACTAACATCTGGTAAAAAAAAAAAAATTAAATTCAAGTTATGGATCACAAAAAGGAAAGATAAACAAAAAGTCACTGCTGTAGACATAATTGCATAGTTGATGAACTTACATTTGTAGCACAAGAAAAATACCCAACAAAGAAAAACATGAAGACATAAGTTTTTTTGACATAAAATAAGATAAGTTGAAAAAGTATTTCTACAACCGACATGATTATTTCCAGAACAAGAGATAGGGAAACCTTCATTAATCAAGGAAAGAAAAATCTTACTTCCTTTTTTTCTCGTAGGTTAACATACACAAACACACATAATGATACTGGCAGAAAATTACAATCAAGAATGTCCCGAAAGCATAGCTTTCAAGAGGAGAAACAAAAGATGTGAAAGTTCCCGTGATGCTCGAAATTGTGACAGATCTAGTTGCATCGCCTGCTGATATAAGAAAGAATGGTTTCTCTCTCGAAAAATTATTTATTAAATTCACAGTTCATATGTACCTACTTTTTATATTAAAATAAAATAATGAGAAAGAATCGTGGTAAAGACACGTCCATAGAAAAACAAATTAAGGTCAATTATATCTTGTGTGCAAAGTGTAAGGAAGAAAATCAAACCATAAGGGCTCCATTATTTGTCGAGGTAAGCACTTGAAGAAATTTTGTATATTTGGTTGAGTTAAGAGAAAACAACATTGAACATTTGACAGGACAATCAGATTCTCCCAAACCATTAAAATATAATTCAAAGCAATATATCCGACATCAATAATCTATGCTGCATAACCATCAAGAAGCAGAATGCAGTAACCGTGCCCTCAGTAGATGTAATTTTTACTAAAGCAAGAGTAGCATCAATTTTTCTTATTTACAGATTTGTGCATGGGAATATTAATAGGTATGTAAGCACCAAAAAGGAAGAACGGCTTCATTACCTGAAGCTTCTCCAAAGTTTTGGACAATGATGAAAAGATCCAAAGAATAAAGCAGGCATCCAACAGTGCAACTGGTAGCACCAAAAAAACCCTATTTTTTCCAGCAAAGTCATTGATATTTCCCAAATGCTCAACAAGCTCGAGCGCTTCCGAAGCCACAAAATACACAACACCAAGAAGAATTAGTTTTGAGGTTATGCCTCCTAGGGTGGGTCGCATAACACCATAACCCATTGATACCACTAGGAGAAGAAGGCGAGAGACAGTTTTCTTGATAGCGCTAAAGGTAACAGCCCAAAGCGTGATTCCCATTGGTCTGCTACCAGTGGCGTTAAAGTTTGTGTATTCGAAGTACCAGAGAGCCATTTCACACATTCCCAGGCCAATCACAGCGGTGATTTGGTAATGCAATTGTATAATATCTTTCCAATGTTGTACAAACCGCAGAAACCATAAGAGTCCAAGAACAAGGTAGGCTAAAGACATGAACCCATAAAATGTCATCAAAGGTGCCATCTTCCCGGGAAGGTAACCTTCAGGGTTTCTCCAGACAGTTCGTCCGCTGATTAATGTGCCCTTGAGTTCTGGATCACAAAACATGAAGTACAGATAGTACATCCCTGTTTTATTGATCTCCACAGTTTGAGTCATCATGTTAGCCTCTTCATTTTTTCCCTCAAAGGAAGTTTGTAGCCTTTTTGGCCAGCCAGGATTGTCGGGGTCTTGGCGGATGATAACTTCACCTAGCTTGCAGTGCCCCTCTTTAGCAAGGGTGTGGTTGCAACATAGGGCATTTGAATTCATGTAACCACCCCCGATTTTATCCCTGTCTTTGACCTCGACTATTATGGCTTCTACAACACCAGTACTCTGTTGCATATCATTCTGCTTGTTAGCAACCTCCTTTGGTCTCCGAAATGTGATAGACTGAAACCTAAAACAATATGCATAGACAGAGATGAACCTAAGTTTGAACTTTCCCATGTTACAATTAAATTATCAACTATTATTACATTGAGAATTTGTGAGCATATGTGCATGGCCACAAATAAAATATTCATAACCTAAGATGCGTACGTAGAAATGCAGAGCTCAGTAAGATTCTAGCTGGTATCACAGTACATAATTTATTCACAGCCATATAGTTTGTTACAACTCAACACTCCTTCACGTAGGCCTATAAAGACACAAAGGGAATGTGCATACAATCTTCTTCGGATAATGAGGACATTACCTCGACCCGACACCTATTCTATTTGATCTCGAAGTCCTAGTATAGCACTTTTACAAATCCTGAATGGAGGATCATTATGACATAATGCTAATCGAAGTTCCACACTGCGAAGGAAGCATCTTGGATCTCTCTATGAATGGAAAAGGGGTGTTTCGGATCTGGACTATTATATTTTATTTTTATTTTTGAATGCAGTGGACAGATAAAAAACAAATTAGCCAAAAAAATAGGTCAAAGACTCAATTGTAACTGTTTCGGTTGTGTACAAACCATTCACAACCAACATTAAAGGATCTTCTAATCAACTTTCTCATGAAAATATGAGTCAAACATACTAATACTAACCAAAAATAGGAGTACAAGTCAAAATTTCTGGAAAAATCTTAAAACTGAGAACTAGGAGTTTTGAGAACAGATTAAGGTTTGGTTTGATATTGTTGTGCTTTTAAGAGAATCAGCTTTTTACCGTACTGCAGAAAGAATCAGCTGTGGAAAGAATCATATAAGTATTTGGTAAACTCTTGTTTTATAATTGTTGTATGTTTCAAAATTAATATTTAAACGTTTTGTAACAAAAGTGATTTATTACTGTGATGGTATAAAATTACTAAAATGGACATTGATTATAATAATATTATGTTGTATTACTATTATCATGAGTAGTATTGTAAAATATTTTTACTTTTATAACAATATGTAATATTATCAAATATTTTTTCAAGAGAGTGCATTTACTATAATTATTTTAAAATAAAAATAATATATATCTATTAAATCTTAAAATTTTAAAACATTAAAAAAATAAAAGCATATCAATATTCTACAAAAATCAATTAAATTTAAATTTAAATTATTTGTGGAAATGCATTATAATTAGAATACTAATAAATATGTGACATAAAATGAATTACTTTAATTAATTAAGGTTAAAATTGGTATTTTTAATTATAGATAGATAAAAAGTTAAAAGTAGAATCTGAAAAGCTAACATTTTGCTGTTTCTCAAAATTTACTGTTAGACAATACAGATTTATTTAGAATCACTTTTTAAAAATTTACCAAGCACCTAAAACAATTTCTAATTATTTGACAATCAGAAGTTGGTCTCAAACGGGCCCTAAATACTAATATTATTCGACTCTCGAAAATGCCTTCATCATTACCTGGGCTAATTATAATAGAATAACAGAAATGACGGATGAAGTTTAATTGTTTAAACACTGAAATGATTTACAATGTTCATTTGCAAGGAATTAATATGTTTGTGGTTGTTGCGTCGTTCCCAAGCTTTAGCTCAAAAAACTAAAACCAAATCCTTTTCAAAAACCTCACCTCTTGTCATATAATTTTCTCTCAAATTCTTCTACCCAATTTTGGGTTCTGATTCTTGAACCATTTAATTACAACATTTTATGTTCAATTCAAATATTTTAATATGCTAAATTCCATAAGGCCTAAAAACCTTCTTCTTCTTCTTCTTCTTTTCTTTTTTTTTCTTCTTTTATCTGAAAATTTGGATGCAGTGATTTCTTGAGAAAGTCAATTGCTTTGTCTATATACCAAAAGCTTCTAAGGACCCAGCAAACCAATAGATGCAAACAGAACCCAACAAACCAATAGATGCGAACGGAAACAAAATTTTCTCACACGGAGCAAACTATATAACCTTTTTCAAGAAATAAACAAAATAAGAGATCAATTAACTGGTGCTCCATCAAATTCAAACAAAGTCAAACACAATCACCACAGCTAGATTACCCACAATAAATAAATAAATATTGATGCAATGTAGCACTTAAATCAATTATCAAAATGAAAAAGAAAAACATCGATTTTGAAGAGATCTAGTTACCTGATGAAGGATTTTCCATTAAGAGGTTTGTTAGTGTCATCATTAAGAGAGGTTTTAGGGGTTTCTGCAACCTTGGAAGCATAAAGTCCCTCACTGCCACCATGGAAAAAGAATGAATTGAAACGAGGAATAAACGCCTGATTCTTGTACTCATGGATCGATGCTGTAACTCCATTTTTGCTCCAGGAAAATAGTAATAACAATACCCCAACAAGTATTTTTATCTTTTTTGTATTTATACACAGCAGATCACATTGAATCTCCCTGCCAATTCGCATCTCCCTCTCCCTCTCCCTCTCCCTCTCCCTATATATATGTGTGTGTTCCCGTGTCAGTATCAGTGTGTGTATAATATAATAGAGATAGTAATGGAAGTCTCCCTTTTGTGTTACTTATATTTTTAAGATTGAATTAGGGTGTGTTTGATTCATGGATTTTCCATGGAAAATGTCTAATCCATGAAAAATAATGTCACATCAGTGAAAAATATTTTTTATCTTTGGCTGTTTGATTGCACATGAAAAATGAAAATGATTTCCAAGATACAATAACTTAAAGCTTGGTTAAGAAGAAAAAGTTGAAAAATATTTTCTTATCTATTTGGTGGAATTGATTTTCCACCTTACATGGAAAATCTTTTCTTTTCCATGACAATGAATTAAACACACCCTTAGTAAATAGAGTAAGTGAACATTGTTAAAAGAGTGTTTCGTTTGAAAAGAAGATTAAATACGCAAAATACACAAAAATATACATTTTTTTCTTCTATTAGCAGAAAATTTTCTATGGTCATGATAAAATAGTAAAAAGTATCGAATGTATTTATATATTAGTATATACTATTTACATGTGGTGATATCCTACTGTAGGGTTACAATTCAAATTCAACTGATGAATTTTGCTAAAGAGAGAAGAAGATAGAGTTGAGGAGAGTAGATTTGAGAAGATAGTTCTTAACATTTGATTTTGATGAAGACAAACGTATATTTTTTTGTATCAATAAGAGTGAAAAATGGTCGTTGACTAGTATATACCGCTTACACGCGGTAGAATTCAACCATATACTTACTATTCAAATTCAATATCACGAAATATAACTGCAAAAGAATGACAAAATAGTTATTAGTGCAAAAGAATGATAAAATTAAACCAATTTTACCATTTACTATGAATTCAAAAGTAAATTATTGAAGAGTTATTAGTACAACAATAGTCTAGTTGTTATCATCCAACTTATTGAAAGCAAATATTAAAAAACAATATTGAGTTTTTAATATAATAAAAAAAAACAGGCATTAATTATACAATTATTCGTACCTTCCACTTCGAGGTAAAATTTAGTCAATTGTAATTTGTATAGTACGCAAGCGTACTTTTATTGTCGTTGTCCTTTGTTTCACATTTATCAAATTTTGTAGTCTTTCGTAATTAAACGTTAGATTAAATGTTAGATCCCTTCTCGTTTGTGATAGTGCAAAGAAAGTTAGACCAAAATTTTTCTTCTTATAAATATCTACAACTACTTTATTAAGAGTCAATCCTTCGACTTTTGTGTATTGTAATTGCCCAATTCTGATACTTAAATTTGCTGAGTTTACTTTGGAAAACAAAGTGCAACTATTTTTGAGTAATTGTGCGAATATTTTTATATATTTTTCATAGTTCTTAGTATCATAATTATTTACTATTTATAGAAATTTGTCACGATGTATTTGACCAATTAGAGTACTCTAATACTTCGAGTTTCTCACATTGCTCTGGACATCGAGCTAACAACTAAATTAAGTTAATTTTAATACTTAATCCCGCAAAATTAAAAATAGAATTAGGAAGTAAGGATAATAAAAATATTCCATTTACTTAATCACTTTGATTAATACAACAATAATAAATTTAGTTTTATTTCAAATAAAATTTGAATTCAACTAAACGAATCTATTTTTACTATTTCAAATCACATTGATTAATAAAAGTCGCTTTTGAATAACTTTTTATTTCCATGCAGAATAAATTACTTTTTCTCTTACTTTGTTTTCAAACTTATTTTAAAAGTAACTTTTATTTTATTTTCAAAATAGATAATATATTTTAATTTCAACCAATTAAAAAAATTACTTATTTAGTTATAAGTAAGTTACCTGGAGAGATAAACTTGATGTGCGGGCCTTATATTTTAATATAGAGAAAGTGGCTATAAATTTATATCAAAGAACGATAAATGAAAAAGTAAATTAAATACACGGTTGTTATTTTTTCAGCTTTGTAACATTCAAGTGAAGATGGTCCCAAATGATTTTTTTTTTTGTGTGACAATTTTGTACTTATCTTAAATAAATTACAATAATAAAAAATATAAAACTTAATTAAAAAATTGCAATTGAGGTCCTCTAACTTTTTCAAAAATAAAAAATAGTCTCTTTATATTATATTATTCAAAATAATTTAAAAAAAAACAAAAATATAATCACCTCTTTGTTGGAAATTGGTTTAAAATTCGAGAAATTGACTAAGTGACTTCGTGTCAACTTGGCTAAAATATACAAACCCGACCCAATTCGTTTAGGTAAAATAGTTTGCCACTTCGCCGCTTCGGATAAATAAGGATCGACCTGCCCGGTCAGGTCGCAGGGTCGCAGGGGTCGAGGGGGTAGCGCCCCTCGTGGGGGTTCGGGGGCGTTGCCCCCAGAAAGAGATTTCAGATTTCTCTGCATGTATTGAAGGGTATATTTGGCATCTCGAAACCAATATCGAATGAATGAGAAATTACGGAAAATGACAATTTTGGGTCAAGTTTTGACCATGCGATCGCATGGGTATTTTACATTGTGATCGCAACTGACTGAATTTTTAAGCTAAACGCTTTTGGGTCCTTCCGTGCAATCGCAGGAAACAAAGCCTTGCGATCGCATGGTTAAACTGGACCAACTTCTGTTATCAAATTTGTACCTGGCGA
The DNA here is from genome assembly GCA_023638005.1 of Forsythia suspensa. Lineage (NCBI taxonomy): Eukaryota > Viridiplantae > Streptophyta > Magnoliopsida > Lamiales > Oleaceae > Forsythia > Forsythia suspensa. Next base: position 29,679,271 of record CM042666.1, on the reverse strand, counting down.
TCGCAGCATGGTAAAACCATGCGATCGCATAGGTTTGCTTGTGAATGACATATGTCCTTTTGAAGTGTTGTACAAATTGGTTCTATACCTTTTCATTTTAAACCGATCTTCAACTTTAAATAGGACCCTTCGACGTCCATTTTGACAGAGAATTGATACAGAAAACATTTGCATAACAATCTACTCATATTTCATCACTTCTTGAATAATTTTTTTTTGCATTTGTTGCTTGAATTTCTGATTTTCATCTCATTTCCATCTTTGGAGTATAAAGACGTTTTCCGGTTCGTTGTGCTTGTGTTTAGAAGTGCTACAAACACAAGCGGAAGTCGTTGTATCTTGGGAGTCGATTGCCATATACCGTAGGCACAATTACGGGGCAAATTTGACTTAAGGACAAAGTGTTCAACACTTGCCTCGACTTGAATATTATCATTTTCATTCGGTTTTTTTTTATTGCTTTAGAGTCATTTACATAGAAATCCGCCAACAATCTTAAGTCAAATCTTCTGCAGTAATTTTTGTGGTAAGTGAAAAGTATTGGTTTGGTTGCTCTTCTGTTTTACGTAAACAGAAGTAAATACAATTGGTAATATGGATACCAATTCGAATGACACTTTGAATGCGGAAACTTCTAAAAGAAGTATTCCTACCGATGTGATTCATCCGGTTGTGGCTACCCCTACTACCGTACATTCAAACTCTGTTCTACATTTGGAAAAATCGAAGAAGTTCAATGGGGTTGAGTTCAAGAGATAGCATCAGAAAATGCTTTTCTATCTCACAACCCTCAACTTGGCAAAATTCTTGAATGAGGATCCTCCCGCCATACAAGAAGGATAAAACAATCGGGCATCGTTGATTGCTTTGGATGCTTGGAAACATTCAGATTTCTTGTGTAAGAATTACATTCTGAATGGCTTGGACAACACTTTGTACAACGTGTATTGTTCCAAGCAATAAGCAAAGGACTTATGGGATTCTTTGGAAATGAAATACAAGACTGAAAATGCGGGAACAAAGAAGTTCATCGTGGGAAGGTTCCTGGACTACAAGATGGTAGATTCAAAGACGGTTATCAGTCAAATGCAAGAGTTGCAGATCATACTTCATTACATTCACGCGGAGAATATGTCTCTAAGTGAATCATTTCAAGTGGCTGCAATCATTGAGAAACTTCTACCCATGTGGAGGGACTTCAAGAACTATCTCAAGCATAAGCGCAAGGAGATGAATATTGAAGAACTTGTGGTCTGACTAAGGATTGAAGAAGACAACTGAAGTTCGGACAGGCGTGTTGGAAATAACATACCACAATCAAAGGCTAATGTGGTGGAATCCAACAACAACAAAGGAAAGAAGAGAAAGCATTCTGTTGATCCTACAAAGATGAATGCAAAGAAGTTCAAGGGCAATTGCTATAATTGTGGAAAGGTTGGACATCGCTCTGTTGATTGTCGCAAACCAAAGAAGCAAGCCCAAGTGAACATAGCTGAATCTGATTCCATATCAAATGACATATCTAATATGAACTTATCGGCGGTTGTTTCAGAATGCAACAATGTTGGAAATCCCATGGAATGGTAGGTTGATACGGGTGCAACCCGTCACATATATGCTGATAAAAATATGTTCACATCCTACATTCCAACCGAGGGAGAAAAACTATTTATGGGGAACTCCTCATCATCCAAAGTGGAAAGACAAGACAAAGTGATATTGAAGATGACATCGAGAAAGGAACTTAGCCTCAACAATGTTCTTCACGTACCGGATATTCGCAAGAACCTTGTGTCAGGTTCTTTGTTAAGCAAGAATGGCTTCAAATTAGTCTTTGTTTTGGATAAGTTTGTACTTACTAAGAATAATATGTATATTGGCAAAGATTATGTAAAAGACAGACTATTCAAAATGAATGTCCTAACTGTTGTACCGAAAGTTATGAATAAAACATCATCTTCCGTTTATATTCTTGAGTCATCTAATTTATGGCACCATAGATTAGGACATGTAAACTTTAATTCAATACGCAAGTTAATGAATTTAAGTTTACTTCCGAATATGCATTTTAATAATGGAAAATGCGAAACATGTGTAGAGGCAAAAGCGGCCAAAGCACCTTTTCATTCAGTTGAACGAACCACAACACCTTTAGAACTAATTCACACATATGTGTGTGATTTAAAGTTTGTACAAACAAGAGGTGGTAAAAAGTATTTCATCACGTTCATAAATGAGTGTACAAGGTATTGTTACGTATACTTGTTGAAAAGCAAAGATGAAGCTTTGGAAGTGTTCAAACACTACAAAATCGAAGTTGAAAATCAACTTGGAAAACGAATAAAAATGATTTGTAGTGATAGATGTGGATAATACGTTGCACCATTTGAAGAATTTTGTGTAGAATTTGGAATCATTCATCAAACTACTGCACTATATTCACCTCAATCAAATGTTATTGCTGAATGTAAAAATCGAACACTAAAGGAAATGATGAATGCAATGTTAATAAGTTCGAGCTTACCTCAAAACTTGTGGGGGGAAGCCATACTTTCTGCAAATCATATCCTAAATAAGATATCACACAAGAATACGGTTGAATCACCTTACGAGTTATGGAAAGGTCGAAAACCTTCCTACAAATATCTCAAAGTGTGGGTGCTTAGCAAAAGTACAAATACCCAAACCTAAACAAGTTAGGATTGGACCAAAAATAATTGATTGTGTCTTTATTGGATATGCAATCAATAGTAGTGCATATGGATTCTTAGTTCATAAATTCGAAGTACTTGATGTACATGAAGGTACTATTATTGAATCAAGAAATGCAGTCTTCTTTGAAGATAAATTTTATTGTAAAGTAAAGAAAGTAAGTTCAATTAAACAAACTTATGATAACTTACATAGAAATGACGATAATCTTCAAATAAATGAAGAACCGAGACGTAGTAAAAGAAAATGAATTCTTAAGACATTCGGTCCAGAATTCGTAACGAATTTACTTGAAAATGATTCGAGGACATTTGATGAAGCAATGTCCACTCCCGAAGCTCCTTTTTGGAAATAAGCTGTACGTAACGAAATTGAATCCATCATGAATAACCATACTTGGGAATTGGTTGAACTCCCTCCGGGAAACAAAGTTTTAGGCTGCAAATGGATATTCAAAAAGAAATTGAAATCGGATGGATCAATACATAAATACAAGGCTAGATTAGTAGCCAAAGGGTATAGACAAAAGGAAGGATTCGATTTCTTTGATACTTATTCACCGGTGACAAGAATCACGTCTATACGTGTCTTGATTGCAATTGCGGCGTTGCATAATCTTGAAATACATCAAATGGATATTAAAATTGCGTTTCTAAACGGTGAATTAGAAGAAGAAATCTATATGGAACAACCCGAAGGGTTTGTTGCACCGAAAAATGAAAAGAATGTGTGTAAACTCGTAAAATCTTTGTATGGATTAAAACAAGCACCGAAGCAATGACATGAAAAGTTTGATAAAACTATATTGTCAAATGGCTTCAAAATCAATGAATGTGACAAGTGTGTCTACATTAAAAACACACCCGACGAATATGTGATCGTATGCCTATACGTTGACGATATGCTAATTATGGAAAATAACTCAAAAGTCATTTCCTCGACTAAGAAAATGTTAACAAAACACTTTGACATGAAGGGTATGGGAGTGGCGGATGTAATATTAGGGATTAAAATCTCTAAGACATCCGATGGTTCGTCATTATCTCAATTACATTATGTTGAGACTATACTTAAAAAGTTTAAGGCGTATGACGATAAACCAGTTAAGTCACCAGTTAACTTAGGGATACACTTAGCCAAGAATATTGGTGAGCCCGTATCTCAATTGGAATATTCACGTGTCATAGGCAGTTTGATGTACATTACCAACTGCACAAGACTGGATATAGCATACATAGTCAACAAGTTGAATAGATACACTAGTAATCCATGTGTTAAACATTGGAAGACATTAAACCGAGTTCTTAGATACTTAAGACATACGGTTGAATATGGATTACACTACTCAAGATATCCCGCGGTGTTAGAAGGATATACCGATGCAAATTGGATATCCGACACTAAGGTTTCAAAATTCACAAGTGGTTATGTATTTACCATTGGAGGTGGAGCCGTGTTCTAGAAATCTTCTAAGCAAACATGTATAGCTCGATCCACAATGGAATATGAGTTTATTGCTTTAGACAAAGTCGGAGAAGAAGCAGAATGGCTTCCTAATTTCCTTGAGGAAATTCAATGTTGGGAAAAGCTGGTTTCTGCAATTAACATATATTGCGATAATCAGTTGACAATAGCAAAGGCACAAAACAGTATGTATAATGGTAAGTCTCGACATATCCGTCGGAGACATAATACCATTAAACAATTAATATCGAATGGTATAATCTCTATTAACTATGTGAAGTCAAAAGAGAACTTGGCTGATCCTTTGACGAAATGACTTGCAAGAGATCAAGTATACCATCTTTCAAGGGGAATGGGCCTAAAGCCTATTGAATAGAATTAATATAACGGAAACCCAACCTTGTAGATTAGAGATCCCAAAATCTTGGTTCAATAAGACAACTAAATTATAAAAGATTTAGAATAAAGCACTTATTCCCATTCATAACTTTTAAAATGCTATGTCAAATATGTATAAGGATAAGTATACATATTTTTAATGATTCAAAACTTTGAAGTGGAAAGGTAAGAGATCACCTATATAAGTGTGAAGTGGGGCCGCTTCTACGAGAATTCGAGGCTTAATTCTCTTAGAGTATTTATGAAACCAAGAGTTGTCCAGGGCCAAAATGGACACAACCATGAGAACCGAATTGGTTAGATAAGTTATGGTGTTGGTACAATTGTTTGGATTTACACGAACGGCTGGATGGTTCAAAAACATCGTGTTCACCAACTAGCCTAATAAATCCGATTGTATTCAACTAAAGAAGGTTCAAAGCTACAAGCTACCTATCTTGATGCTATGACTTGTCGCATATACTCCATTTGTTAGAGTTTGCATATCATTGTATTTCATTTGCATCGTATTTTGCGTATCAAGGAATTTCCATTCATGTGGAGGATTGTTGGAAATTGGTTTAAAATTCGAGAAATTGACTAAGTGACTTCGTGTCAACTTGGCCAAAATATACAAATCCGACCCAATCTGTTTAGACAAAATAGTTTGCCACTTCGCTTCTTCAGATTTCTCTGCATGTATTGAAGGGTATATTTGGCATCTCGAAACCAATATCGAATGAATGAGAAATTACGGAAAAGGACAATTTTAGGTCAAGTTTTGACCATGCGATCGCATGGGTATTTTACCCTGCGATTGCAACTGATTGAATTTTTAAGCAGAACGCTTTTGGGTCCTTCCATGCGATCGCAGAAAACAAAGCTTTGCGATTACATGGTTAAATTGGATCAAGTTCTATTCTCAAATTTGTACCTTGCGATCGCAGCATGGTAAAACCATGCGATCGCATAGGTTTGCGCGAACAGACGTATCCTTTTGAAGTGTTGCACGAATTGGTTCTATACATTTTCGTTTTAAATCGATCTTCAACTTTAAATAGGACCATTGGACGTCCATTTTGACAGAGAATTGATACAGAAAATATTTGCATAACAATCCACTCATATTTCATCACTTCTTGAATAAAAAATTCTTGCATTTGTTGCTTGAATTTCTGATTTTCATTTCATTTCCATCTTTGGAGTACAAAGACCTTTTTCGGTTCGCTGTGTTTGTGTTTGGAAGTGCTACAAACACAAGCGAAAGTCGTTGTATCTTGAGAGTCGGTTGCCATATAATGTAGGCACTATTACGGGACAAATTTGACTTAAGGACAAAGTGTTCAACACTTGCCTCGACTTGAATATTATCATTTTCATTCGATATTTTTTTGATTGCTTTAGAATCATTTACACAGAAATCCGCCAACACTCTTCTCCTACCCCACCCACATGTTAATTTTTGGATTAATTCAGTTAAAAGAATGGATTCAATCTCTCTCTCTCTCTGGGTGGCTGTTACTTTTGCACAATGGTGGACTGGTCAATGCGTGTATTGTAAAAATGGTTGAACCCCAATCTTGATGGCTCCCACCACTCATGTCCTGAAGCCTTGGTAGAAGATGTAAATCGCAAGACGTACCTCAGTAGAACATGGTTTAAAGCTTGCTTTTTAACTGCGGTTGTAAGGAGCCTCTTCCATACTAAATGTAGAAATCAAACCCCCATCTTGTAGCTGCCAGCAAAGTTGAGATTATCTCACATTCGCCTTTCAATCAACTGAACTATGCCCTGGGAGCCTACGCGTGTATTGTGTATGTTAGATTTTTGTTGAGGAAGATTCCATCATTTTTTACAATTAGTGATAACACTATTCATAATTAAACTAAGAATGTATGTTTGATAAAACAAAAAAAAATTAGTTTATAAGTTGCGGGTCCTATAGAATGTGTAGATAAAAAATAAATAAAATATGTCGATCATATAGAATGTGTTGATATAAATGATGCTTGAGTACCTTATAAGCATGAAAAAGTTTCATGAAGAAAACAAAGAGCATTTTCGGATTAGTTTTTTTTAAACTTATTTTCAACCACATATTTATGGGACTTACCATTTTTATCAATTTTTTAATCATATATTTTACTAAATTTTTTCAAAATCTTCTAAATAATTACTTTTAAATTTCACAAAAAAGGCCGTAAATATACAACCTCTGTCACGTGTATTACAACCATTAATTCATTTTGGTTATACTCAATTTTAATTGTTATTGACCGTTTGATTCTAAGTCGTACAATACATAGAAATATTAAAGTTACTATCTTTTACGTATTTAACCGTTCTTAAATACATACAAACTAGCATGTGAGGTGGACCTATTTGATCAAAGTTTTTATCAATTTAATTAAGAGTAAAATACTCACGATGTCACTATATTTTATCAAAAGTTCTTAGAATGTCATTATACTTTAAAATGTTTCTATTATTTTAAAAGTGAATATCATATGTTATTGAACTTTTAAAAGTAAATTCTATATATCACACAGTTTTAAAAATGAAATGTGATAGAGTGGCATAGAATATTCACTTTTAAAAATTTAATAACATTCCAATAACAATTTAAAGTATGATAACATTCTAAAAATATTTGACAAAATATATTGTCGTTTATATTATTTAACTCATTTAATTAAGGTCCGACAATTGCAAATATCAAAGACGGATTCAATCTACCAAAATGGAAGTTCAAATTATCATTGTGGAAAAATATTTAAAAGCCCGTGGAACATCATTGCAACGTGCCAAGAATATCCAATCACGTGCCAATTTTGACACTCTAGAACCTACGGCGAATTAACAAATCATGTTCATGTATTCCAATATATACTAAATAACCTCTTACACGTGCATCATTGTCAACCGTTTGATTGGGATATCCTTGTACCAATCTTCACCGTCAACTGCACCTGTTATAACGACCTGTTTATCTTCTCCGTCCTTCCTTTTGTTGAACACAGAAAAAGAAGATACCCTCTTCACACCTAATTAGGGTTTCTTTCCATTGGGAGCCGATCGTATGCTGCATATTTTCAAATCTAAGAAGGTACGTCTTCGGAATCCCATTCTTTATTTTAGTTCTTAGATGTATGCTTTTTCTTTTTTCTGGGTAATTTTTTTTTTTTTTTTTTTTTTTTTTTGACGTTTTGTTCTGTGTTAATATTCGACGGTTTAATTTTTAAATACCAATTTTTTGTTTTCAGTATGTGTTTAATTCACGGGAAAGATCTTCTTTCGGTTTAAGATTTGAAGTTTTACTTTGTGTTCAGAAAATTGGAAGCACCAGTCTTTCATGCTAATATTATTTTTTTTTTTGCGTTGATTTTAACTAAAGTTCGTAAAAAGATAGATTGGTTTTGGGGTAAAACTTTCGGGTGGTGTTTTCTGTTTTTTGGTCCTAGATTAGATTTATTTATATATGAATGGTAATTGGCAAGAAGGGTTTTTTTTTTTTGTTGATTATAGAATTTTTTGAATTTTTCGTTAATTTAGAGAATGATGAGATCGTATTCTGGGTCTTTTTATTGTGTCCGACAGAGTGTAAGGATTAATGGAGAAGGAGCTGACTGAGCTTTTTGAGGCAGTGAAGAAGGCTGCAGATGCTGCCGAGAATTCACCAGGAGAGGAGGATCGCTGTCTTGATGCGTTAAAACGACTCAAGAAATTCCCTGTCAATTATCAAGTGCTGGTATCAACACAGGTATTATTGAGTTCCTCTAGAATTCTGTTTTATTATCCTTTTGATCCTTCATGAGAACCACAGTGCAATTATATCACAAAATCATTATAGTAACAGAATATAAAATTCGAGTGGCTACACGCATTGAACGCCAATTTGAACATATTGACCACCAGCCGACATCTGGACTCTTTCATCAAGGGAGATAGAGGGTCCCGTTGCCCCCAAGCCCTTGGAACTACCACAAAGCCCACAGATTCCTCATTGACAATGATGGAGAATGACACAGTTGAGTTACAAAGAAAATTCTGCTACACCAATTTTCCCTAATCTCATTCACAGGAGAGAAGGAGGTGTTATGTTGGGAAGAGGATTTGATGATGTTCAGGGGTGGCGGCGGCCTAGTTCTTCAGCTTTTCTATCACCCTTGAAAGTTGAAACTCCATTTCATACCTGAATTAGTAATGTGCAACCGCATATATTTTGCTGTCCACTTAGGAGTCCATTAACACTTTGAGATGTCGAAACGAATTTCAGTTAGGACTGATTTGAGCTTATACAAAGACTAAGTGTGTACCTTCCCTGGTACTTCTACAAGTCAGTTCGATGCACTGTGCATGGTCATAGACACATTTTTACAACTCCAATATTAATCCCATTTGCTATCATTTTACGATAGAGTTTTTCGTTTTGTGTACATAGGCTGGCCTGTTAGAAGTAAAAATTGGATTTGTTTGCCTTGGTTTGTAGCTAGTTGTTTTACATGAAACAAGTGGCCACAGCATTGTATTTTTTGTGTTGTTTTAATTTCTTCGCTATGGAATGTACATGGTTCAATTGCTCTTACTGCTAAAGAATTATGTTTCAGGTTGGAAAGCGCATCCGGCAATTGACGAAACATAGAAGTGATAAGATCAAGGCATTGACTTCTGATGTGGTTAAAATATGGAAGGGCATAATTATTACGGAAACAATGAAAAACAAGAACGGGACTGTTGAGAATGATGATTCTGTGAAGGCTGAGGGAGTTCATGGGTCCGGAATACCAAATTCTGTTAAGATTATGACGTCAGAAACTCCATCTACTGTGAAAAAAGTTGAGAAAGTTGAAGTCCAAACTGCAAAGAATGCTGCTGGAGAATCCATACACGTCGAGAAAAAAGTTAAAGAAGAGAAGTCAAGAACTGAAGTGCGAAAACAAGCATCAGATCCCGTGGGTCCTCCCAAACTGACCTCCATAATTTATTGCAAGGACTCGTTGAGGGACAAAATACGGGAAATGCTCGCAGAAGCCTTGTGCAAAGTCTCTAGTGAGGTCAATGATGATTTAAGGGATGAAGTAAATGCATCTGATCCTTATCGAGTTGCTGTCTTGGTGGAGACTGCAATGTTTGAGGAGTGGGGTAAATCCAATGGTGCCCAGAAGTTCAAGTACAGGTCGGTAATGTTCAACATCAAGGACCAAAAAAATCCTGATTTTCGGAGAAAAGTCCTCCTTGGGCATATTGAGCCATGCGGCATTCTTAAATTGACACCAGAGGAAATGGCCAGTGACGAAAGGCAGATGGAGAATGAAAAAATTAAACAGAAAAAGTTATTAGAATGTGAACAGGGCGGGCCTCCCAAGGCGAGTACGAACGAATTCACTTGTGGTAGGTGCAAGAAGAAGGAATGCACATACTACCAGTTGCAGACTCGTAGTGCTGACGAGCCTATGACCACATTCGTAACATGTGTTAACTGTAATAAACGATGGAAGTTCTGAACCGGTTGATGTTGCATATACCCAGCTTAATAGGGCTCGATTCACAATGATTTTGAGCATGATTAGTTCATTTTTTCATTAGTGTATCCTCTTTATGCCTGAACTGTCTGTAAGTATACTTTTCTTAGGACTTGAGTTTTGGATTGTATAAATGACAGTTATTTTTTCAAGTTAGCTTTTTGCACCTTTTTTTCTTTATTTGCACCTGTGGTAGTTTCTGTGGAACTTAATATACTAGGAGCTGTAAACCCTTTTGTTTGAGCTTTTCCTGGAAATTTGGTGTGGGTTATTTCAGATCTACTGTGCTTTAAGTGCTCGAAGATTACACATGGATTAGACTAATTTTCCTCGTCCATTTTCATGATATTACACATGGATTAGACTAATTTTCATGAGATATCGATTCTCAACCTTCATGACATTCGAGCTTCTATTAGCGAATTTCGTCTAAAGAGTCTATTAAAATGTCCCAAAAATCACAGAATCTACTAAATTTATGCATTTTCTCAACATAATCTAATCTGTTTTTAGGGCTCAATGTTCTCCAAAATTAAATAAAGACCCAAACATAATATGATTTCGATAATATTTTACATGGCAGTGAAATTGTCAAGCTCTCTACAGGAAAAAATTTAAAACTGTTCAAGAATTTTATATTAACATTCTTAATTTTAATTCTGTTTCGGAAAACTAAATCCCAAAACATTATAATTAATTTTAATAATAAATTTCCAACTTTTAACTAATTTAAATAGGAAATAATCTTTGTTATTGATTGAAGAAATTAAAAAAAACAAGGAATGTGTTTATACAAAGGAAAAGGTAAGAAATCAAAAATCAATAGCGTTGTATTACTCTTAACTTAAATAATTGTGAGAATAGACAAATTTTAATAAATCGAGTCAAGTTCAATTTAAGTACTTTATTATACTGAATTTATGCTAATGGTAAAGGTGTCTTATAGATTTAAAAAGAAAAAAGAAAAATAGAAAAGAAAGAGTATCATATAAAACTTCAAAATAAGATTTACGATCTACTTTACACTCTTAAATTTTCTATTCAACCGCTTATTCAATTATGATCCTTACTAACTTATGTATCAAAATACTTCATAAATAATTGTTTGTTCCCTTTATGTACCATTAGTCATAGTTCAACGTGCGTTACATTTTATTCTGAAATATTTTAAGTATTATAAAAATAATATTCGAATATGTTGTTTGAATATAAAAAAATAGTTAATACAAAATGTTTATATAGAATGTAATTTTTATCCGATGAGAATCTCTTTGTATACAATTTTTTTTTTTAGATGAGAGGTATCTGACCTGACTAAAACCTTTGTCGTTGTCATATAAATTCCTCTTGAAAGTACAATGTATAATTGACGCACGAGAATACATGTTGTAGAAGATATATTCCGACGTGATATATTGTTTGCCCTCGTGCCTTGTTGATTGTTCCTCAAATTCATTTGTATTTAAAATAATTGAGATTAACTTCTAAAAATTGCTATAGTCACGATTTTCAGTAGATTTCAAAATACTATTCTATGGTTTCTCCCATCTCACTCATCATTCTCTTTTTGCTAATTGATTCTCTCGCTCTCTAACCACCCATCCATTTTTCTTTGTTTAATTTTAAATTGTTTATTAAGAACAATATAATTTATTTATATTTACGTTTAAATATTAAAAAGAAAGAGTAGTTTATTAATATCTATTCACATCCGACCTGACCGGTCACGATCACCTAAGGACCCTCTCTCCAAAAAGATAAGTCCTACCCAACCCCAAAAGAGAGATCCTACCTAACCTCCACGAATAAGATCACCCTCATCCAAGAGGTCTTACCTCAAATATATCATGTCCTACCTAACCTCTAAAAAAAAGGGACATCATCGTTCAAGAAGTCGTACATCAATATATCAGGTCCTACTTTAATATCTCAAGTCACCCCCACAAAGTAGGACGCCTTCGTCCATGAGGTCTTACCTATACACCTTAGGTCGTCTACAGTCACCAGATGATCACATCTGTTAGGTGTCAGATGTCAAACCGACCGTCAGTCATAATTAATGTAAATATCACCTCACATTTAATATTCTAAAAATGAGATGTCTTGCAAATATTTAATGCCTAGCATGGTATTAAATACAAATGATCATCATAAATCTCCTATAAATATTAGACTTAAATGTCCCAACAAGAAGATATAAAAAAGCTGATAATACATAGCACACTCGAAAAAAACTTTCGAACACATCTTCTATTATAGTTGCTCATATCTAGTTCAGCTCGGCCATGTCCGACCTAAATTCTTAACATTAAGCTGACTTGAGAAGTGACACTTCATTTTCCAACTAGAAGGATGGGCCTCCCCCTAAAAAGACTCTCCATATTCCATAAGCTCACCAAAAAGATCATCATTTAATCTCTACAAAGTGAATCTCTCCACTCACACCTAAACACTTTATCTATAAAATACCTTCAACATGAGTCATAGCATAACTCAAGAACTCACAACCACGAAGAATGGAGAGTCAACATATTGATCTCCCACCAGGATTTTGCCGAAGACATCTCAGAGAAACTTCAACTCTAGCCCGTGCCCCCAAAAGGGAAGCAGTCCTACAAAAGCTCAAGTATCTAACTCACGTTATTGAACGGCTTGAAAAGAATCAAGCCACCTCTAGATGCATCTCAAACTCAGAAGTAGTCACTAGCCCGGAACCGACCTAAAGATCGCTGGACAAAACACTACCTAGTCGAGCTGGAGGCTAAGAAAAAGAAAATCTTGAAGACACAAATAGGATCATTGACGCCTCGGCTCGACTCGACTCGCTACTAGTGAAGGAATAGAAGAACTAGAGAGCATCCCGATCAGAATAATCAACAATGCCTTGGCTCGACTCGCTACCAGTGAAGGAATAGAAGAACTAGAGAGCATCCCGATCAGAATAATCAACAATGCAACGATCATCCAACTTGAGCCTATGCTCACCACCGCAAAATTCAACCCCAGCTAGATGGATGAAATCTTCCAATTTTTGAAGGATGATAGGGTGCCCCTAGACAGTGCAAAGGCCAAGAAGTTAAATATTAGGACAATGCCAGATACACAATCATCGACAACATCCTATTCAAAAAAGCTTTTCACTTCCACTACTCAAGTGTTTAAGGGAAGACGAAGTGCAAATACTCCCTTAGCAAAGTTCATGAAGGATTGTGTGACAATCACGCTGGAGGTAGTCACTAGCACACAAAACCTTGAGGTAGAGATACTTCTGGCCATCACTAAAAAATTACTCCATCCAATTTGTTCGAAAATGCGACAAGTGCTAGAGGTTTGCCCCCATCATCAAATCTCCCTTAGAAGAGGTGACATCAGTCCTCAGCCTATGGCCTTTTTCAAAATAGAAGATCGATATAATCGGTCCAATGCCCACATGAAAAGGCGGGACCAAATTCACTATAGTTGATGTCGACTACTACACCAAATAAGCGTAAGCATAACCATTGGCTAAGATAACAGAACAAAAGACCACCGACTTTATCTGGAAATAGATCATATGCAAATTTATCCCTTATTCAATCATTACAATTATTAGCAAGTAATTTGACAATGTCATGTTGAGGTCGTTTTGTGAAAAACTGAAAATCATCAAACACACTTTGAAGATGCGATTGGATGAACTCAATGGTGCATGGGTAGAAGAACTTCCAAATATACTTTGGTCTTATCTTATCGCACAACTTGTAGCTCTAGCATGGAAGAGACACCTTTTTCACTAGCCTTCGGATTAGAACTCAGAATTGAAAAGATCTTTACAAAAGTTACCACAAGAAAAGGAAAGGCGGGGACACTTGCTCCGAATTGGGAAGATCCTTAAAAAATTACCATAGTCTTGAAAAATAGGACTTACAAACTCCAAAACATGGAGGGCTTCCGCCTCGTACTCTTGGAATGTTGAACATCTGAAGAACTACAATTAGTAAAAGTTCCTGACATCGGCCTACATGCACTAGTTGCTTTTGTCGAATATGCCACGGCTTCCACACTGTGAAAATTCTCCCTTTTTGAAATGAAGAAATGTCTTCGATCAAAAACGACTACAAAGTTAGTAAATCTAACCAACGTCCGAATTGAAGATGTGACCAATATCACAAACCTCTAGACATAAAGGTCCCATATAGCTCAGACCCACGTCGGACATTGTAAGTGCTGCGCTGTCGACATATTAGCTCAAAAGGCCAACGTCTGAACTGAGGATGTGACCAATGTCACAAACTTCTGGACACAAAGGTCCCACACAGCTTGGACCCACGACGGACAACGTAAGTGCTGTGCTACCGACATTAGCTCAAAATGCCAACATTCAAACTGAGGATGTGACCAAGGTCACAAGCCTCTGGACACAAAGGTCTCGCACAGTTTGAACCTATATATCGGATAGTGTAAGTGTTGCGTTGTCGACATATCAATTAAAAAGTCAACGTTAGAACTGAGGATGTGACCAAGGTCACAAACCTCTGGACATAAAGGTCCCACACAGCTTGGACCTACACCGGACAAAGATAAATGCTACTGTCTTTGTGACATCAGCACAAAAAGCCAATGTCCAAACTGAAGATGTGACCAAGGTCAGTAACCTCTGGACACAAAGGTCCCACACAGCTTGAACCCACGTCGGACAGTGTAAGTACTGTGTTTCTAAAATCAGCTTAAAAAGCCAACATTTGAACTCGGGATGTGATCAAGGTCACAAACCTCTGGACACAAAGGTCACAAAGGTCCCACACAAATCGGACCCATGTTGGACAACATAAATGTTACGTTGCTGACATTAGCTCAAAAAGCCAACGTCTGAACTGAAGATATGAGTAAGGTCACAAACCTCTGGACACAAAGGTCCCACACAACTTAGACTTCACTCCAGACAGCGTAAGTGCTACGGTACCCATATAAGTCTAAGAAGTCGACTTAAAGATGAAAACTCAAAAGGGCCTCTGCCTAAAGTAAAGAGCTCAGCTTTAAAGCCAACCAAAATTATAAAACAAGTCCGACATGCACACCCTCAAGGAACAAATCAACTATTCACCAAGCTAGGAACTTTGAGAAAATAAGATCATCAAAAGTTGGGTTAGAAGTTAGGGATAAAACCTCCGAAGTTTGAGGTAGGTCAAATGAATCATTCAAATAGATCGGAAAATAAAGGACAAAGCTATTAGAAAAGAAATTTCTATTAATAAAGTAGTTCACTATAGTACAAAGAAAAGTTCTAAAATGATGAAAGATTAAATGATCATCTAAGGTGAAAGGGGCTAAGCTCAATCCTGGCCTTCAGGCTGATCTTCCTCTCTAGAAGGAAGATTAAACTTAGAGTTTTCTTGAGCTTGTCCAGCTTGTCCTTAAAACATTGGACATCCCAGTCTAGACGCTTCTCTACAACTGGGTCGATTAGCTCTTCCATAGTGAGGAAGTAGACATTTTCTTGATCAAACAAGTATGAATTAGAAGACCTGAACTCAGCCACAGCCATCTATTTGTCCATCGACCTCTCTACGAGCAGCTCTGAGGTTAGCTCGACTCATCTCTAATTAAGTCTCCAGCTCGAAAATCCCCATCATCTTCTTTTTCAACTATTGTGCCATTGCATGGAGCTCAGACTTTCTCGCTAGAAGGTTTTCCTTTTTTTCTTCAACTCCATCTCAACCTCAAAATAGAGCCTCCTCTCCTCATCCAGGTCAGCCAGAGCCTTTCGACCTTCTTCTTTCATCTTTTAGAAGTTTGTTAATGTGTTGTCCATTTTCTCTATAGTAGAGGTAAATTAAATTGTTGCCCTGGAAGAGTTCACTGAAGTAGTTATGGCAGTCTCCACTGTCCCCATGTTGTCCATATACTTCTGTTAAGCTGGGGTCCAACTCTTAGCCATGATCCACATAGCTCTCTGGTGGAAGAGTTTGAGCGAAAGAAGTCCTGAACTAGCTTAGGAAGAGTTCTATGGAGCTTTAGGTACTCATTGTCCTTCTTCAAGTCGAACCCAAGTATGGGACGAGAATCTAAGCTGATAATGATGGAGCTCGAGAGGGAAAAACCAAAGCGGGCACTGACGACCTACCTGAGAGGTCACATCTTCAACACTCTAAACTGAATGAGACTTGGCAATCGCCACCGAGTCGACTTATCTTTGAGTCATCGGCATTAACCATTTTCTGAGGCCTCTCTTGCCTTTACCGACTTGATCAGTCTTCTTCAAGAGTGCAAAAATGTTTTTCACCTCTTTTTGGGAATGACCTAAAATGAGGTTAGAACTTATTATTATAACAAGATTAGAAAGATTAGACCACATAGTAAAGTTGGATTACAAGTGAACTTACGAGAGGTCGAAGGAGGAAATGTCAGAATTGGCATGAGAAAGCCGAGTTGTGATCAAGTTCTCCTCTATTATTAAAACATTGCAAGATCTGGAATCCTCGTCCAAAGTACGTGCCTTCCGAGCTCTCTTAGAAGACTCTTCAGTTAGGTTATAGGAGTTATACCCTGAAAACAAAACACATAAATGGTTAATAAGTAACAAGTTGAATTGATCTAAATGCACAAGGCAATTGGGCTTACTTAGTTCGTATCTTTAAAGAACTTCCATTCACCTCGAACGAAGAACTAGTTCTTTTACCATTTCTTCACTGAGTCTGGGGATTGGGTAATCATGCTACCATCCATCCTAGCTTTCACAAACGTATACCACCAATCCAAACTATTTCTTTCTGACTTTAAAGAGTATTAACTATTAAATTCTTGAATTGAAGGATGGAGGAAACTGAGCTCGTCCCACAGGACAAGGAACTTAACCATGGTCCTCCACCCATTAAGGTATAATTGGGTTGGAGCTATTCTCCACTCATTCAAGAACTTTCTAATAATCCTAGAGAATAGAAGGCGAAGTTCCACAGCTAGCACAACCTAGTTCAAAGCCACACAGCCCGGAGGAGTATCGTCAGCTCGGTCATCCGAGGATAGGGATGAGGAACTCTATACTATATTGGATCCTATAAGTCCCTCCAGTCTCTAAGTTGTTTCTATTCGACCTCAAAAAGGAAGAACCTACACTTCCAGACTGGAGCACTTCCATGATCGGACTCCACTTCCCTTTCTCTCCAGCTAGAACCTCTAACCTCCATATCTCCATTACTTTTAGCAGGTGGAGACGACTGACCTAGCGAAGAAATTGATGTCAGCAGAGTCAGGCTAAGCACTTCCTCCGAATCTACTCCATCAACATCCCTACTTGAATTGATCTCCTTATCCCGACCTCTCTCCTAAGACAGGACATCATTTTCATTATCGCTATCAGTGTCCTGACTCATCCTTACCAGAGAAGAAAAAAGATAAAAAGAAGGTGAATAATGCAAAATGGAATAACTACCTAAGGTTAGAGCTCAAGGCACGACCTCTCTTCAATAGCAGCTCGACAAGGCATGAACTCTCTCTGACTCTTGTGGTTTCAGAAAAACAATTTGAAATTGTGGAAACAAAGTAAGAGACCAAGTGAGCCCCTTTATTTATAAGGAAGAGAGACAAAGAAACAGTGCAATATGGGCATTGATTTCAAAAACTCTTAAATCAAAGGCTTAGATCTAGTAATGGCAAATGGCGGCAATCAATGCTACAATGATCACACAATGGTGCAATAATGGCGCCTCAATAAATCACGCCCTAGAGCCACTCAAAAAGTTGGCATCTCATCAAGGCTATGCCATTTGTCAATGAAAGAAAAGGGTCGTCAGAATTATCAAGATATTATGTCGGCCTACCAGTAACGTCATATAAGCCACGAGAGAATCTTCAAAATGGATCAGAGCAATAGTACAAATTGAAGGCCACCCCTGACCGAAGTCAAGAGCAGTCTTGGGAGGCATTTGTTGTCATTCAACCTGCCTGTCACGATTACCTAAGGACACCCTCCCCAAATGAGAGACGTCTTACCTAACTCCCAAAAGGGAGGTCTTACCTAATCTCCATGAAGAGTTACACTCTCGTCTAGGAGGTCCTACCTAACCTCCATGAAGAGGGACACCATCGTCCAGGAGGTCATACCTCGATATCTCGAGTCACCTCCACGAAGTAGGATGCCTTTGTCCAAGAGGTTTTACTAATACACCTCAAGTCGTACTGCAGTCGTCTACAGTCACGAGAGGATCACATCTATCAGGTGTCAAATGTCAGAGCGACAGCCTGTTAGTCATAATTAATGTAAATGTCACCTCACATTTAATACCTTAAAAAAGAGATGTCTTGTAAGCATTTATTGTCCAGCATGGCATTAAATGCAAATGATCATCATAAATCTCCTATAAATAGGAGACTTAAATGTCTCAACAAGAGGACATAAAAATACTGATAATACATAGCACACTCGAAATGAGCTTTCTAACACATCTTCTATTACAATTTCTCGGTATCTAGTTTAGTTCAGCTATGTTCGACCTAAATTCTTAACATTAAGTTGGCTTGGGAAGTGCCACATCATTTTCCAATGTTAACAATATCATTTTATCAAACTTTGTTCCATCATGTTAGGTTCAATTTTTATTCCAATTGATTTATTAATTAGATATTAAGATGTACAGAGGGTAAATAGAGACATATTGCACATAATTTTAAATGATTCTAATTAATGTATTAAATGGATTTTAAGCTATGATGAACAAAGAGTGAGGGTAAATGGAGGAACATATTGAGTATAATTTTAAATGATTCCAATTAAAATAAAATTAATGATTGTATTCATTACAAACATCTTCCACTCCCAACATCAAATCGCATATCAAAATGAGAATTAGCAATAATCCTATTAAAAATAGTTAAATAGATAACAAATGCATAACAAAGTAAAAGTTTGTTTAAAATTAATCGAAGTACAAAATATAATATCATTTATCACTCATCATTATAAAAACTCTAAAGGCAAACAAACATGAAGAAAAACAAAAGTATAAATTAAATAAAACACAATCAATTAATTGAACAAAATTCATCATTTGATAGAAGCCAAAACTCATGTCGCACAACAAAAGTGTTTCTTTCGCTTAGTAGACCTTACAGTAAAATTGGGTAGTTTACTATCTTTACCCTTAATTTATTAAAAAAAAATTATTTATTACTTATAGTTAAAAAATTTAATCTTAGCCAAACATGATGCATATTTTTTTTTATTGACTTGGTAATGAAGGCCATCCAACTTTATTACGTTTTTCGATCAGCTTCTTGATCCAAAATATTAAACTCAAATGCACAAAAATTACTTCCTACACAATACATTAGACTATGATTAACATGTTGTGCTTTCGTAATTTATCTTTTACTCTATCGAAAATAATTGAGCACAAAACATAGTCAAACTTAAAATTGAGGGATAATAATTCATAATACATACAAATGCATTTATCATCCGTATCATCAAACTAATAAAAGTAATCACAGTAAATAAATTTTTTGAGTTTGGGGTATTGAAAATTTCGGTTATTGAAAGTTTTAATTAATTATTTATTTATTTGATTTTATTTCTGATATTTGTTAACTGGTAAATAAGTTCAAATAATTCATATGGTTAAATTATTTATTATACTTGAAAAAAACCTAAAAAATTATGTTCAATTGGTTTTGTTATTTCTTATGAAGAGATTTTGATATGGCAATGTTGCTTGATTTGAATTTTGTTTTTCCTGAATCCAAGATGGCTTTTGTTGTAGAGTTTCTAATAATTTCTTCTTCCTCACTCACAAATGACCTCAAGAATGTAAACAAACATAATCAACATGTGTATTTTCTTTTTGTGTCTGTATTTAAAATTTGTGTACTAAATATAGTGTGATGCATATGTGATAAAACAGTAGAGACACGCATGGAGTGCCATTGTTGAATCTGAATAAGCTTGAAATTAAATGAGTGGTGAAATGTAAATGTAATAATGGTGACATGTATATTATAATTCAAATACGTACGTGGGTGAATGAATGTACATGCATAAAAATATGTATAGATACATATGTATTTAATTGGGAGTTCAATGATAAATTAAATACGTAATGAAAAAAGAAAAATAAGGATATTATTGAAATAATTTAAGTATAGTATGGATAGAATCGTTCAAAAAATGATTATTACTTCATGTGATATTTAATATACTAGTTAGACATGCGTGTGTTGCACGTGCTTTTGCAATAATAAATGTTAAAGTAGCAATTGCAATAAAGATAAAACAACATGGTTCTTGATAACAATGGTATTGTATTGTTCAATGTTATAATAAATAATGTTGATATTTATTTACATTCCTAGATATACAATTGCAATCAAGAGATGAGTTTTATATGGTGGTAATACTAACAGTAACTTTAACCCAGTGAAGGCTTTTTGGTGATTTGATCATTGATGGTTAATAAACCATTGATATCAAATCTTATGGAATTGATGATGTATTAATAGGGATATCCACAATTGCATTTTACGAAGAATGAATTAATAATTACTAATTTTATTGTGGGAGAATTTAATGATTGACTACATAATATTGTATATTTGTTGGAATAGTAGCTCTTTGTAAATAATTTTCTTTGTATATATTTTCTTTTTGTTAGGCGTGTCTGATTTGATGATGTAAATGAAAATAGTATAAATGTAAATAAGATGCAAAAATTAAAAAGCGTCAATGCTTGTCCATATTGTGAGAATATTTTTGAGGGATATAGATGAAAAGAACGTTATATATCGGTATTAATTACTAATAAATTTGAGTATTTTATAGGACCCATCATTATTTCACAATAACTTAATTTTGGTTTTTTGGCTTTTGTTTTTTGGGATCCACTATTATATTACAACCACATATAAGAGAGAGACTTATTAAATCAATTAATGTACCCCCTCCCACTCCCACACACGTAAAAACCTTCTTCTTCTTCTTCAATTAAAGAGTCCAATAGTCACTTTTCTTTATCAACAAAAAAAACCTAAGAGTCCCTCTTTAGTTTATTTCTCTTGCTTTTGTCGACAATTGATTCACGTCACCTTCAAGTAAGACATTAATAGATTTTATTAAGTATTAATCCATTATAAACAGAAAATAGATAATGAGATTTAGTTGCAACTTAATATGATTAAAAAGAATGTCAATTTGTGTAATCTTATAATCATGTTTGATGTTTTAGTAATTTATGTGTATTTAGCAATTTATTCTTTAATGTGATTAAAGAGAAGACCAGATTATTCTTTTAGCAATTTATTCCTTAATGTGATTAAAGAGAATGTCAGATTATTCATTTCTTTGCCTGTGCATATTTTTATGTTTGATGTTTTAGCAATGTATACATTATATAGAATTTTAGTAATTAATTAAATTATCTTTAATTTGAAAATCATCATCGAGTAATCTTATTTAGCATGGAAGAAGAGACTTCAATCCAAACATTTACACCCCAAATTTTGGAGGAATGCAAGCCTAAAGTTGGTCAAGAATTTGAAACAATTGGAGCTGCATATGAGTTTTATAACACATATGCAAGATAAGCTGGATTTAGTACTAAAATGTCTACTAGTAAGAAGAGGTCATGCATGAATGAAATTGTCTTGAAACAATTTGTATGCTACAAAGAAAGAAGAAACATATGCAAATTATCAAAAAAAGTTCAAGTATGCAATTCAATGGAGTGGTGAAAGAAATAGGTTAATCATTCATGTGGGTTGCAAAGCTAAATTAATGGTTAGGCGTAAATCATCTTCAAATTGGATTATTAGTAGCTTGTGGAGTCTCATAATCATGCACCCACGACTCCTTGGAGAGTTCACTTATTGAGGTCGGATCGTCATATTTCAAATACAAAGAAGCTTTGGTGCAACAATTATCCTAAGCAAATGTATCAACCAATCAACAAATAAGTTTGATGAAAATTGAATATGGAGGTCCTCAAAATATTGGATGTACAGAGAGAGACATAAGAAATTATGAAAGAGATTTGATAGAAGAAATGAAGGAAATTGACGCTGAGTCGTTGATAGAGACATTTGCTTTAGAGAAAGAAAAAAATCATGGTTTTTATTTTGACTTTGATAGAGACAATGAAGATAGATTGGTTAAGTGTTTTTAGGCTAATTCTTACTCGAGATGGGGATATAACATTTTTGATGATGTAGTTGTCTTTGATAATACGTACAACACAAATATATATGGGATGATTTTCACTCCATTGACATGAGTTAATCATCATAGTCATATAATAATATTTGGTTGTGGGTTTTTAGGTGCCATGCCTAAGAGTGCACCCCAAAAGATCATAACGGACCAAGATCCTACAATGACAAGAGCAATTGCACAAGTTCTTCCAAATACGTTTCATCGTTATTGTATATGGCATGTTCTAAATAAATTTTCTGAAAAGCTTAATACATTTATTTATCGGGACAACTACCATTTGATGAGAAGCATTATTTTAAACTCAGAGAATAGTGATGAGTTTGAAACAAGTTGGATAAATATGTTGCAGTCAACTAAATTGGAAGATAATGATTGGCTTTGCAAGTACGTACACTCGTTATAATGCCCATGGTGGGCATTGTTATAATGCTTAATATAGTTAATACTTGTCCAACAAGTGTTGGATGAGTGTAATGGCCCACTTACACTTATCCAACACTTGTTGGACAAGTTTCTCGATGAGTTGGATGATAACAATGCCCACCGTGGGCATTAGAACAAAACCGTTGCCAAATATATGAGATGCGTAATAGATGGGTCCATGTATTTGTTAAGCATATTTTTACAGTAGGAATGTCAAGTAGCCAAAGAGCATAAAGTTCTCATTCATTTCTTAAAAGGCACATTTCAAAGAAAAACTCATTGATGATTTTATTATACGTTTTAATAGAGCCCTTGGAACCAAAGGTATCATGAGTTGATGGCTAACCATTGTGATATTAATGAACAACCAAGGTTGAAATCTTTATGGCCAATGGAGGCACAAATGGCAAAGATTTATATAAGAAAAGTTTTTTAAACTTTTCAAGATGAGATATTTGAGAGTCAAGCCTAAATCATAAATTCTTTATTTGAAGATGATGCTAGTGTGGTTCATACAATTGCAAGGTTTGATGAATCTTCTTTATCGAGATGTCGAAAACTTAATTATAATAAGTGTTTAGATATTGCATGTTGTAGTTGTAAACGATTTGAATGTGAAGGAATTCCATGTTGACATATGTTGGCTTATTTCAAGACCAAACAAATTTTACAATTGCCAACTTAATATATTATTCAAAGATGGACCAAACGTGCACAAATTGGCCAAGTATGGGCAAGATCATGAAGATAGGGATGACAATTTGACCCAAGACTCGTGACCAGCCTCGCACCCCGCCTCGGACAATCTGGTAATAGAGCGGGTTTGGGATAGAGAAATCTGACCCGGGACGGGTCCGGGGCAAAGTTGACCCGTCCCAAACCCGCCCCGGACAAATTTATATATTTTTTCCAAAAATATGAAACTTAAAAAGTGGAAAAAGAAAATTATCCGTCCCTCCCTCAATCCAAAACCCTAATTAAACCCGCACTCTTTCCTCTTTTCTCCCATCCACACACGCAAACACATACTTGGCGTTTAAAACCAGAGATTCTATGGAGGCTAAGAAGAATTTGATAGCTATAGGGTTCGAGAGTTCGGCCAATAAAATCGGAGTAGGAGTGGTGAAACTTGATGGCACCATTTTATTAGAGAAGTCAAGACGGGTTTGTATAAGGAAGTCAAATAGAAATAGTAGATCCGAACGAGGTGTTCTTCCACTTCAACAGCCCCAGCGTCACCAAATCCATCTTTCCATCTTTCCCTTTTGTAACGTGAATTAGTTTGGGGACATTGTGATTGTAGATTTGGAGGTGACTAGAGAGTACCGATGAGACATGTTTACTGAGTGTCTAGATAAGAATTCTTGTGTATGTTTATTCTGTAGCTTTTTCTTTTTCTCAAAATTTCATGTGAAAATGGAACCGATATAGGGTTCAGTGGCTGAAGTTCTTGAATCATGGAGTTTTTTAAAACTCAAATTCAAAATTGGGGTTTCTTCATCCACTGCGGTCCCTGTAGATCTGGAATAGAAGAAAAAAGGGAAAAAGAAAATTGACTTTTTGAAATGTCAAATGGGTGAACAATTCTACTACCACAAGTTTTATATTGAACAATTAAGTGTTTCACGAAAGCACACAATTATGGTTATTACATTGTGGAATGGTTATTTTAAATTTTAAATTATTTATTTCAATATTTTAATTAAAAAAAAAAATTAAGTGGAGGCGGTTGGCGGGTCAAAAGATTGTCCGCCTCGCAAATTCAGCAGTTCGCGAGTGGGGTGGGGGCGGATTAAAAATTTCGTTTAGTGGGGTGGCATGGGGTGGCGTGAGGCGGGCCGACCCGCCCCATCGCCATCCCTACATGAAGAATTGAATGACAGTCCTAACCATTCAATGATGTCAAGGCATTCAAATTTGTCTCAATTGTATTCAGATGTTGTTGATTATGCATCTCTCATTGAAGAGGGAGCTAATTTCTTGCGGCATGGATTGGAGGATCTTCACAATAAAATAAAGGAGATTAATACTGGTAATTGTGTTGAGCGGGTATCCATGGGGCAAACAACTAATCAAGAATACATAATCATCAACGAACCAGCACAAGTAAGAGCCAAAGGGTGTAGAAAAAGATTTAAAAAATCGAAAGAGAAAACAGTGAACAAAGAGAGAGTTTGTCATGGATGTGGACTACGTGTGTCCAATCGCATAATAAGATAAATTATCCGACATTACTTGAAATGTATTTTTATTGTTAATACTAATGTCACTATTTTTCAATTTCAAATCTATTCTTATAGATTCTTGGATTTGTAGATAATTCTGAACGTGCATGGCCAATAATTTTGGAATGAAACCAAGTGGCAGGAGGGCTCTTCAACCGTTTTTAGTGCATGAATATTGTTTGGCTGCTCCATATCTTTTGGTGCATTAATGCCCATTTATTATGTAAGCAAACAATATGATGGGCATCGACATTTGTTGAAATTCTAACAGAATTGTGCGTTTCATCTCATTTTTCTTCTTATATGATTTGTATAAAGCACCAATCTATTGAGGATGATTAATATGCAATCATGATTATTGCAGCTTAGAAAATCATCAATAGGATGGAACCCTTCTTCGAATCTTGTCATAGCTTAGTTTGCTTAAATGAATATGATTGCTCTTTCATAGAAACTATTTAGCTTGAGAAAGGGATCTGGTTGGGGAACTATAATGTGTTTTTTTTTTCCTTTTTCAAAATGTTAGCACTGCAGGGAGAACTTGTGGATGAGGAGAGAGATTTTGATTAATTCTCAGATCAACAATATAAGATACTTTTACACGAGGCACAAGAAAACCTCAATAAAGTCCTAGCTCTTCAAGAATAATACTGAAAGCCAATTGTGAGATGAACGGTGGAGTTGCACAGCCTCTAGATGTGAAATTTTCCATTTTGTTTAGATTTACCTGACTAGTTAGTTGTGTAATAAATGTTGCAACCAGTGTTCAAAAGTGGTCGAGGCTTTTGAATAGATTTCTTACATCTTGATTCGTGCGTGGTTTGAACCATCTATCAGGATGACAAAGCTTAGCCGTTAAGCATGCCTCAAGGCATAAGACATTTGATCAATTACTTGAGATTGCCAACACGAACTTATTATGGAGGGATATAAAAGGAAACAATATGATCCGGAAAAAGATTTATGAAGTCGAAATTCTTAATTCACGGCACTCCATATTCGTTAGGCTGTGGAAATGGCATTTCTTCCGAAAGTTTAGGGATGGCAATGGGGGCGGGTCCGGCGGTCCGCCCGCCCCACCCCGCCTCATGAACTTTTTTGCCCCCGCCCAGCGACCCGCAATTTGCGGGCGGGCGGCTCGGCCGTTGACCCGCCAACCGCCCATGAACTATTTTTTTTTTTTTTTTTTTTTTTTAAACTAAAAATAATTAAAAAATATATATACAATTTTTTAAATATTTATACCAAGCAAAACAAAAAATTATAAGATTTGGGTTGTGGTATAGTGGTTAATGTTAATAGTTTATAAGTTTTAACCTGGGTTTGATTCTTCTTTAGTTTATTTTTAGTGAAAATCATAATTTCTACTATATTTTATGATTTTCAAAAAAAAAAAAAAAAAATTTAGGGGCGGGTCATGGAAGGCGGCGGGGGCGGGCGGGGTCGCCCGGACCCGCCCGGACAGATTTTTTCCTTCAAACCCGCCCCTATTGCTTGGTGGGGGCGGGCGGGTTCTTCGTCGGCGGGGTTTTTTTTGCCATCCCTATGAAAGTTGTTTCTACCCATGAACATTGAATGAAGTAGGTGATTCGCAAGGTTGAAATTTAATCCCCATCCCATATGTGTTGTATAGACCATAAATCTGAATAAGAAATGTTTCCAAAGACCAATTTGGGACTTGAGGATGTATTTTGACTTTCAGATTTTTGTGTCCTCTGGATTCACAGGAATAAATTGGTAAAACATCAAATTGGTGCATTATAAGATTACACATGTTCACATTCTTTTGGTGCATTAATTGATCCAATAAATTTCTCTCTCATAATATATAGTTGTAATATAATGGTGGGTCACCGGTTTGGACGCCTTGAATGCATAAAACATGAGTAAATTTGAGTGGGGGATCACACATTTCGAGAGAGGTATTGTTCTTTGTTTGGGAAAATTGTTTCGGAAAATGGGAGAAAACTGTTTTGCATCGGAGGTATTCAATACGATTGTTCATGATCTTTGCTTTGAGATCTCTTTGTTCTTTTGAAGAAAAACTTTCAATTCTTTCTTGAATAGGGGTAAACAGAAAAAGAAATAATTGTTCTAAAAATTGTAAATCATTGTTTTGGAAAATGAATTCATGAAAGAATTCTATGGAACAACAGAAAAGATTTGAAACATCTATTGAAATATTTTAATTGAAACGGAAAATACAACATAATTGAAATACAACTGAGCAAATACTTACAAGTTAGTAAAAACTTCAGAGTATAAATTGAAAGAAACAAGAAACAAGCTCTGCCTATTACAAAGACAATTACATCTTTAAATAGACTAAGGATGCCTTGGATGCTTGAGAGAATCTCCTTTTTTTTATGGGTGCATCAACTTTTGTCGGCCATCTTTGAATAATGCTTCGGACTGTTCAACTTTTGACATTTTGGAGAAAGGAATCGCTTTCACTGTATCACTTTTGAAAAGTTTGTCGGCAACGTCACTGTAGGTGATTGATTGATTGCAGATGATTGAAATCTTTGAAATTTTTTGAATTTTCACCAAATCCACAGTTTTTCCCTACATGATTGCAGGGTAGTGATAAAGGGATAGGCTAAAATTCAAAAAAATCAACGTTCACACCGAGGCAATCATCCTCATTGAGATCAAATTCTGGATCGGATCCAACTTCAGAACCGAGGGCGGATCCCTTGCTTGATTCAGCCTTTGCCATAGAAACAGCTTTGTGTGCAAGGACAGCAAAGACCTCAAGGTCAGTACATTGAGCCATCTATGCCAAATTTTTTGATTTTTCTGAAAGAAAATCACTTTGAGAAGGACCTGGAACTGCTTTTGATTTTAACTACTGATTGATCCATGATTGAACTGCTTTGGAACATGCATTTGAGTCATTGAATTTTTTCCACCATTTTACCTTACAACGGCGAAGGATTCTTTTGTGGGAGAATGGTTCATTTGAAACTGGAAGTACTTGAAAATCCCAACAGAAAATCCAGGCAACTTTGAAAATTTTACAAAATTGGAAAATGAGATTTTCACTTGGGAGAAGATTGATAGTGTTTGATTTGAAAAGATTGAAACCTTCAGAAATCCGACTGGAAAGAATTTCTTCAGAGGCACCAAAATAGTACCACCAGGACTGAAACCAAATTGGAAATTTTTGAGGACAGTTTTGATCAAACAAAATAAACCAGGAATGGCTTGATGGTCGAAAATAAAAGACATTATGCCAAGCTTTGACATAATCAAAATATGAAAATTGAGACTTTTGACCGTTTTTTAGGGAGAAAACTTTTGGCTCCCAAGGTTCTTGTCCCCAATCAGAAAGAGAAAGAACCTTAAGAATTTTGATTTTTGAGAAATCGATCCAATGGGTATTTGGTTTGTTCGGAGTATGAGAAATGATGACAGATTTGGTAACTTTGAGAATGGTTTCATACCACATCCTTGACTGGTGAATTGATTGAGGAATGAAATAAAATTCATTGAGAACGTGGTATTTTTGGTCGATGAAATTGAAGGGATCATCATCTTTAATGAAACGAGTGAAGATTCTTGAGAAACATTCATCGAGGGAAGGGTATTTTGCCCACTCATCCTCGAAGTCTGCAACATGAATGTTGTTGGGTTTGATGACATATTGAAATTTTTGGTTTTGGATGTTGATTTACGAAGCTTGCCCGATCCGAGAACCAGTGTCGTGTTTGAGGCATTTTGTAATTTGGTTTGGTGTTTTGACTTGGGAAGGAAGGGTACCAAGAACGGTGAAAGGATTTGAAGATCCAGTGGATTGTTTGGACTTTTGAGAGGAAAGAATTTTTGAAGTAGAGGAGGAGCTTTCAAGGAGGTAATCCTCCTGGAGTTATTCCCTTTGGGAGGACTGGTTTCTTGGACATTTTTGTCTTGCAAAAATTCTTTGGTAAGATAATCTGGAAGAGAGTTACTCTCTCCTTTTATAAACTCAATTGAGAAATCAAAACACGATAAAATTGCTTGCCACCTGGCAAAGATTTCCTTTGAAACAAGATTTTTGACATCTTTTTGCAGCACATCTTTTGATGCTTTATAGTCTTTTCTGACAAGAAAAGTTTTATTGATAAGATCGTCTTGAATTTTTGAAATACATAAAACAATAGATAAGCATTCTTTTTTGAAAGTAGAATAATTTTTTTGTGGACCAAGCCAAATGCCTGAATGGTAGCGAACCAATTGTTCCTTTTGTTGGTCAATCGATTGTTTGAGAATACCTCTATAGCCAATGTCAGATGCATCAGTTTCAACAATGAGGAAGGCTTTTGGATTGACAATATTGAGACATGGAAGGGTTTTGACATTTTCTTTGACAAGTTTGACTGCTTGGGTATGTTTATCGGACCATTCAAGGGGAACCTTTCTAAGTCTTTGGTAGAGTGGTTCACAAATTTGTCTAATATTGGGGATAAAATTGGAAATATAATTGACACATCCTAAAAACCTTTGAAGACTTGTTTTTTCTAATATTTGATTAGGAAATTTTGAGGCGAACTCAAGACTTCGTTTGACAGGAGTAATTGTTCCTCTAAAGATTTCGTGACCTAGAAACTTAATCCTAGTTTGACAGAGGACAATTTTCTCTTCTGAAACGGCTAATCCATTTCGCTTTGCAATTGAAAGAAAGATTTGGAGATGTTTAAGGTGTTGTTCTATACTATTAGAATAGATAAGAATACCGTTAATATAAACAATTAAAAAGTTTTGATATGGATTAAAAATATCGTTCATAATTTTTTGAAATTCAGAAGGGGCATTTTTGAGGCCAAAAGGCATCACATTCCATTCATATTGACCAAATGGGACATTGAAGGCAGTTTTGTATCTATCTTTCTCGCTTATTTGAATTTGCCAGAATCCTGACTTGAGGTCAAATTTTGAAAAAATAACAGCATCGACTAATCTATTTAGGAGATCTTTCTTTCGAGGCATAGGATACCTTATCCATTGAAGAACTTGATTGAGGGGTTTGTAATTAATGACAAGCCTAGGGACACCTCTTTCAATCTCGCAATGATTATTGACGTAAAATGCGGCACAACTCCAGGAAGATTTACTAGGCCTAATTAAACCCTTTTGAATGAGATATTGAATTTCTTTGATACAGGTGTCAAGAAGTTCTTTGTTCATTTGAATAGGTCTTGCCTTTGTTAGTATCAGTTTTTCATCAAAATTGGGAATGCAAGGAAAAGTAACAATATATTTCTTCCTTTCCCAAAAAGCATTAGGAATAGAACAATAGACTTCAGACCTAATAGCTTTATCAATTTTCTCAATTTGATCTTTGATATTTTCAGATTCTAATTGTTCAGAAATTCTTGTGAATCGGATATCTTCTTTAAGATATTTAATATGTTGTTTTTTGAGATTAATAGTGTTAATAATGTTTGAAATGGAATGTTATTTGATGAGATTAATGTCTCTAATTGAGGGATGATTAATGAATTCGAAGAATATTTCTTGATTGAGATATTTGGATTTTAATCCCTTTTTCGTTGACAAATGAAATGATATAATTGAACAAGGAAAGAAGTTCCAAGGATGACTTCTTGGTCCAAATTATTGACTAAATAGAAACTATTTTTGAGACAAACATTACCATTGACATGGGCTTTGGAAAGCTTGTAGTTGATATTGAGACTTTTACCTCTCTGAAATGTGTGATCTCCCACTCAAATTTACTCATGTTGTCCGTTCCGCGTCCAAACTGGTATCAGAGCCAAGTTCAAGCCAAAGTAAGCAAAGTGAGATCCCTTCTTCAAGCAGTCGGTCCTCTTAGTTGGTTAGGTGTTGTCCTATTCTGGAGTCTCTAGAGCGTATGTGTCCTGATTTGGTGGTCCCGTTGAGATTGAATAGTACGTTAAGCCAACCTTGTTGTCCCTTCTCTTTGAAGTCAGGTATCAAAACTTTTCTTGCAATGTCTTGGTCTAGGTCTTGGTTCAATAGGTCTCGAAGCATGAATAGTTCGAGTAGAGATCCTCTCAATAGTTTCAATAACGACGATGATAACAATGAGTTAGAAAATAATCAAACAAATCTTGAATCTCTTAATGTTAGAGAAACAAAAATTGCTGAAATTGAACAAAGGTTACACAATTGGTCCATTCCTACTGTTGATGAGAAAACAATCTATCAAATAGGAACATTTGATTTCAAATCTGATTATGCTATCAAAACTTGTGAACAATCAATTTCTGTTCAGCCGAACTCCAATACAATTAGATTATTTTCAAGAGATGCTATCCTTCGTCATAGACAAAAATATAAATACTTGCATGTAGGATTAGTTCAAATTGCTGTCAAACTCCTTTTTAGACTTGGTTTAGACATCCCTATTTGTTTGACTCTTAGAGATAAGAGATGGAGAAAATTTGAGAAATCCTTATTATCAATAATCGATTCAAATCTTGAAAGTGGTCCTGCATATTGCAATTGCTTTCCCAATTTTACTTTAGATCTTTCTGATGAATCAATAATGAAATGTTTATGTCTTGATCTCCAAACAAAAAATCTTGATATGGATGCTAGATCCAAAGCTATATGTATCATCTTTCGTATCTATTACAAGGTTATGAGTACTAACATGAGTCCTAAAGTTCTTAGGTCTTCACCCAAAAACGAAACTCTTCTTATCGAAGTCAATCTCTTACATTCAAACGTTGCTATTCCAAGAAGACTTGCTTGGAACGAAGTAACAAGAAATCCCCTTTGGACCTTTGAAAATGAACAGGCTCCAATTAGGGAAATTCCTAGAACAAAACTCAAGGAAATCAATGAGCTACCAGATGGGAGTGTGCAAATTCAATTTGCCCCTTCATCTTCTACAACTCGCTCTTCATTTTGTTCTTCTCGTTCCGAACCTTTTCAAACTTTCAAACAAGCTGAAAAACAACCTTCAAATGAGAGATTCAAAGGTGTTGATTTTACACCCAACATTCCTAAAACTCATTATTCTGAGGAAGAAGAAGATTCGACCTATCGTGGTTCTGAATCCCCTACCTTCTCAGCTATGAGACCCGAAAGGAATCAATTGAATGTCATATCTTCCACAATTGACAAAAAAAGGAATTCAAAAATGACAAATCACCTCAAGTTACCACCTTTAGAAGAGAACTTAGAAAATCTTTTTCAAAAGGAGAAATTAATAAGTACTGGGAAGAATTTTATTCTTATCTAGAAGATATTAGTTTCTATGAATTGAGTTACTTCAAGACCTTTGGTGAAAAACCCAAAAAATCCAAACCTATCGTCAAGACTGCCCATGACAAAACCAAAGTTTGGAAGACTCCCTCTGGGAATACTTTTCAATCTTTCATCCCCCTTTTGAGGAAATTGTTGTCCCAAAAGGAGACGTCAAAGTTGTTGCTTCTCCTCTTAAGCAAATATTCGATAAAAATGAGAATGAAAATCCAACTTTCAAAGATATTAAAAATCTTCAACAGCAAAACAATTACACAGACATCCTTCTTCATTTTGTTGCTACTCAACTCAATCGGGTTGATCACCTATCAAAATGGAACCTCCTTCCAAAAATGATAAAGGAAAGGAGAAAATTCAGACTTCAAAACCCGAACCTAACCCTACTATAAAAACCCTTCTCAAACCAATTGAAAATAAAGTTCAATTCGGTTCCATTCGGCTTCCTCTGAAATTTTAAAAGAAATTGTCAAACATCTTTAGAATAAAGAATCATCTAGCAAAATCAATGTTATCGATTCTATTCAAGAAATTCAAGAATAGTTTGAAGATTTACAAATCAATAAACTTAAAAATGTTAATCAAAATCTTCCTCATTACTATCCTCGCCCAACCTTTCCAGATATGCTTCATGAAGAGCTTAGGCAACCTAGGACTACCTTTTCTGGCAATGAGGTTATTGCTTGGGATATTGATGGATTAACCGAATATCAAATCCTTCATCTTGTTGGAGAAATGACCATGGCAAATGCTTTTATGGTGGAAGAGGAAACTCGACAAAGATGCGTGACTAACATCGGTAATGGCTTCGTTGATCAATTAAAAAAATTGGTGGTTTAACTACCTCTCCCTTGCCGATCGAACCAATATTCTTCAATCACAAAAGCGAAGGAGATAATCCTCTTGACCCTTCTAAACAAGATGCGGTGAACACTTTACTCTTCACCATCCTCAAACATTTCATCGGAGAACCTTCCATCTTCATGGAAAGAGCCTCTGATATCCTTATGAATCTTTCCTGCCCAAAACTTCAAGATTTCAGATGGTACAAAAATATCTTCCTTCAAAAGGTCATGCTTCGCCATGACTGTAATTACGCTTTTGAAAAGAAAGGTTTATTACTTGGTCTTCCAAAACTTTTTATGGAGAAAGTTAGAGAAGCAATCAAAGATGAGTATACTACTTTGCCATATGACTCCCTCATATAAGGTCAACTCATTGGTTTCATAACCAAAGAAGGTTTATCCTCTCGCAATGATCTTAAACTCAGAGCAAAACTCAAATCCGAAAGGGTTGAAGGTCGTAAGGAACTTGGTTCCTTCTGTGAACAATATGGATACAAATGTATCTATCCTCCACCCTCAAAAGCCTTCAAAAAACAGAAAAAACATTTCAAAAATAAAAAATTCTTTAAAAATCCCTCTCCTGAATATTACAAGAAGAACAAAAATCCTAACAGATTTTACAAATATAACAAATATAAAAGAAAACGTGATGACTCCAAAAATAAAGAAAAATCTCCAAAAAAGCCTCGCAATCCCAAAGATGCTACCTGTTGGAAATGTCAAAAGAAAGGTCATTATGCAAATAAATGCCCTTTAAAAGAAAAAAATCAATAATTTACAAATTGACAAAGAACTTAAAAATCAATTACTTCATCTCATCAATTCTTCCAGTTCTTCTGATTCCGATGATGCTATTTATAATATTCAAGAAGACTCTGATTATTATGACTCATCATCATCCTCTTCCCAATCTTCCGACTCTAAAGAAATCTGCAAATGCAAAGACAATTGTTCTTGTGATTCGAACACTATCAATGTCCTCACCTCTGAAAAAGAATTAATCCAAGAAATTATTAATCAAATTGAAGATTTTGATCTTAAACAAAAATTTCAAAATCTTATCAATTCGGAAGAATCCAAACCTCCTCCCAGAACATATAATCTCAATGATATTATGAATAAATTCAAAAAATCTAGCAAAGCTTCTTCCGACCAAGATCTTCGTTTTGAAGTTAATCAAATGAAAAGTCAAATCTACGAGCTCGAACAAGAACTCTCTCAACTAAAGTTTGATGTCACAATCCTTAAATCAAACGAGAAAGAAAAAGGAAAAGAAAAATTCAATCCTCTCCTTCAAACTCTCCTTCAAGCTCCGAATTTAATTAAATTAAATTAAAAATTACAAAGTTTCAAACATTAGTTGTTAACTATAATATCTATAATATAATGTATTAAAAATAATTTTTTCATGTTCATGACAATCATGATTTGAATTTGAATACGGTAATAAACAAGAATATAACTTTTTCCATTCATTTTTTTAAACTCATTTTTCATTCATTTAATCTACCTAATGCAAAAAAAAAAATTATGATCGTATTTTCACCTTCATATTTAACTTAATTGATTAAATGTTTAAAATTTTTAATTGGACATATAATGTAGGATAATGATGGACAATAAAAGAGTAATAAATAAAATACTAAAAGATAATTGTACATTAATGAATACTAAAGGTGAATATGAAATTTTAAAAAAAATTGTAAGGATAAAATAATCAAAAAATATTTCTATCTTTTAGACGTTAGTTTCGAATTATAATATCTATAATATAATATATTAAAAATAATTTTTTTATCTCTATTTCAGTTTTGACAATCATAATTTAAATTTTAATATGATAATAAACAAGTGTACAACTTTTCTCATTCATTTTTTTTAAAACCCATTTCTCATTCCTTCATTTACGTAATGCAAACAAAATAATAATAATAATTTGAGATCGCCTTTTCACCTTCAGATTTAATTAAATATATTAAAAATTTAAAAATTTTAATTGAAATTTTAATAAATTGTTAAAAATTTAATGTACGATAATTATGAACAATAAAAGAGTAATAACTAAAATATTAAAAGATAATTGTACATTAATGAACACTAAGAGTTGATATGAAATTTTAAAAAATTTATAAGGATATAATAGTTCATAAATATTTCTCTATTTTAGGGTCTTTTAGATGTATGCTTGGTTTGGTATTGCTGTATTTTTAAGAGAATCGGCGCTTTTAAGAGAATCGGCTTTTGCTGTACTGCTATTGTTTCTATGTTTAAGCGTTTGGTAAACAAAAGTAATTTATTGCTATGACTGTATAAAATTATTAAAATGGACGGTGATTATAACAATATTTTTTTGTTTTATTATTATCATGAGTAGTATTGTAAACATTATTTTTACTTTTATAACAATATGTAATATTATCAAATTTTTTTTTTGAAGACAATGCATTTACTATAATTATTTTAAAATAAAAATAATATACATCTATTAAATCTAAAAAATTATAAAAATTAAAAAATAAAAGTATAGTAATATTGTATAAAAATCAATTAAATTTAAATTTAAATTTAAATTATTTATATATATGCATTATAATTAGAATACTAATAAATATGTGACATAAAAAGAATTACTTTAATTAATTAAGGTCAAAATTTGTATTTTAATAATATATGGATAGAAAAGCTAAAAGCAGAAAATGAAAAGCTATCATTTTGCTGCTTCTCAAAATCTACTGTTAGATGATACAAATTGTTTTATAATCACTTTTTAAAATTTTACTAAACGTCTAAAACAATTTCTAATTGTTTAACAACCAGAAATTAGACTCCAAAATCAATCCCAAACGGGCGCGTAGTATATATATAGACTAGTTATGTACGCGTCGTTGCGTAATAGTTGTAATTTGATTCTTAACAATATTGTAAAGTTAAAGGAAGAAAAGATTAATTAAGTTGGATGAAATTTTATACATGAAAGTGATAAAATATATGTGTATCATATAAAATACAATTAATGAAGAATTGGCCAACACTATATTTAAAATACTTGACAATATCTATGTAGCCAACACTGAATTTAATTTGAAGAAAAAATAAATTTATACAATAAAAAAAAAAAAAAAAAAAAATTCAGCCAACACCAAGAATAAAGCCAAAACTAAGAACATTTGAAATTAAAACTTTGCATTACAACTTATATAGTAATGTTTGAAGCAGGCAATAACTCCAGTCTCAAGCTTGGTCGAATGTAAGTACATAGCGAGTTCTCCGAAGGTGCCATTCAGTACCAAAAATTATTAAGATAAACTTCGTCACATATGGTTGTTGGAATTTGATTGCAATGAAACCTTCGTTGGACAAGATTTCAACAAAATATTCAAACCATCATCTATTGCATCTCTTTTCCTGCAATGGCAATAGAATTCTAAGAAACACGGGTATTTACCATATTGCTATATTAATTGCGACATCATTCAAATGTATGCTGAAACTATGAGACAACATATGGCACCAACAAAGAAAGAGGATAATAAGCAAGGCATCAAGTCGGATGTAGAAACATGCTCTATATTGATTAGTGAAAATTACCGCATTCAAGACAAATGGGAGAAGAAGATCGCAAATACCTATCGTGCCAGCAAGTAACTCTCTGTCACCAATCCTTTAGTGGTCTGATTTTTAAATTCTCCTAATCATATTGTGATTTATACTGAATTCTTAATCTGTGTCTTCCTTCTTTGGTTAATATACATCCTAAATATTTGCATCCTTCAAGAATTGAGGAAATGGAGTGACAAAATAACAGGAGAACTAAAGTTGTCTAGTGACTTTGAAAGAGGCAGACCCATACACTTAGAGTAGAGAAACTACATGGTAAATGGTAAATTGTTTCAATAATTAAAAGAATAATGTACATGCACAAGGATTACCAGTTTTTCCTCTTCATCCTCTTTTCCTTTATATTGACCATGGCAAATGGTTCAGATGTTGGAAGCATACAAAGAACATAATATACAAGGCACATAATTTATTTCAAACAAATTTTAAACGGGAAACTGAGAAGAAAAATTAGGATGGCTTGAGATGTCTTCTTTGTAATAAGTAACTAAGACCTAAAGTTTTATTTCGGAGATGACTCTATCAATCATCTTATTTCCTCACTTGAGTACTTCTAGTTATATGAAAATCTTGCAGGAAAACTTCAACCATATAATCTTGCAGGAAAACTTCAACCATAGTTATATGAAAATCTTGCAGGAAAACTCCTACTGTATAGATGTAGGACTTAGATATTAACCTTTTGCGTTGTTGGTCGGATAATCTAACTTGGTATGACATCATTTACTACCATAGAAGTACACACCAATCATAAGAAGATGCAAAGCTTTACCAGTATAGTGCAAAACTTAGTTTTGCAAAATCCAGTCAGCCGGATGAAGCCCTTGTAATTGTTGATGGGCATAATCCCCAGAACAATGGGACAAGTAATTTCAATTTGACGACAATCATTGACAAATTTAAGGAAAATATCAGTATCATAGAAAAGTTGGGTTACAATAACTTCGCCACCAACATCAACCTGTAGTAGGAAAACTCCATAAAAGTGGTAATATAAAATCTAATCATCATATTGTTTTCTTAGAATTAAAAGAACTTTAAAAATCACATTTCGTAAAGTACTTTTGTAAGCTTAGCCAAACATGCTATAGTAAGCTTAGTCAAACACGCTCATTTTGATACACCTCTTACAGTGGCAACTCCATTTTAAATCACATTAGGATGTCCATCTGAGAATTAAAAAAATGATGTGTTTTCCCACAAGGGTATTTGAATTCTTGGAGTATTGCGATCTTGAATTGTACTAATATATAATACACATGCATAGATCATAAAAAAAGAATTAATCTTGATTTCAGTGGTTGGTAAGAGTAACTTAGGTATCCAAGCATGTCTCAGCCAATCTTCACAAACAAGACGAAATGTTGGGGGAAAAAAAAGCACTACATGAATCCAATTAGCAAAAATTGCACATGCAAAGAAAATTGACCTCCTTGCAAGGTTATTACTATATTAAATGAATATTCACCGGGCAACTGCTAGAAGTATTTTAAATTATTAATGTGAAATATGCATATTTGTACAAACAATCTCATAGTGGAGAGGAAAACAAATTTCTCGGACGGATACATGATAGAGAGGATAAGGATCAAGAATACATAATACAAGGCAGCAAACATACAAAAGCTAAAATTTATCCTCACATTGATTTACATCTAAAAGCATGGAGCAGGGATAAGATATCCCGGGGCTTTTGTATATTCATAAGATTTGTATTTTTACGCTTATTAAAACAAGAAAAGATTTAAAGAAAAAGTGGTGTACCTTTATTGAAAGCTTTATTCTTTGTTAGGCACAAATTGTTTGCGCTTGAAAATGAATTTTTTACGCAGCCTGCAACTCTGTTGTTCTCTGGGACTGTCCACAAATGACGCCTATGGAAGGCGGGCGTCCCCAAGAGTGGACAACACGTTATTTTCTCTATTATCGCCGAGTGCGGTGCAAGCTCTCTGCCGTCTGCTTTTAGCATTCTACACAAATGGTATTTCTCTTATGAATGGGACATTCTTTAGGTTATTGCAAGACACTCCCACACCGTCTAAGCAGCCCATTCCTTAATTTATCCTCACGAAGTGGTACCTACAGTTGGTGGTGTATAAGCCCTTTCCTTATTTTACTCATTCTAATAAGCTTTATTAGTGAGGTATTGATGACATCTTCTACTTAAGAACCACTATTCATAGTCCCAAGAACCAAAGGTAAAAAAAAAATGTCATATTGCATGTTTGGCAAAGTTTCATTTTTTTTAAACCGGTGAAACATACTTTTTATTAATACATTTGGTAGGATTCACACTTACTATATATTCACTTATTATTCACACTTATATAAAAATCATTGTTTATAAACACTTTAAAACATAACCAAACAAGCTGCTAAAGATGTCAAGAGAGCAAATTATGACGAAGGGATTGGTAGCTTTCCCATTCATTTCCCCACCATTTCTTAGTGGACAATTGAATCATGACTTGAACATTTTCTACCACAAATCATGAAAAATACACAACATTTTAATCGAGGCTTCTGAAAAAAATATATTATTGATTCATCATGGGAGTTTCAATCTTAAAGAAAGGATGTCAAAAAACCAGAACAAGAAGAAATCTTAATCCATGCTAACAAATGAGCAAGTGACATTAAATCATTTAAGACAAACTAAAATACAAGACTTACAATTCACCTCCAAGAAGTCACGTTGGTCAAGAAAAATTCTGATGTAAGAAATAAATTTTGCCCTGGTCTTGAATATTTCCTTAACCTCCATGTTCAACATCAAATCCAAATAACGCTTATACATATCATGTTTTCTAGCATGAAAATTTACATTTTGCCATCCGTAAAAAGACATATACCCAAACACACTAATGTGTGTGAAAAGAAAAGGAGAAAAAATGTGAGAAATTTCGATCGTTTTCTTTTTAGTTTTAGTGTGTGGATGGGGTTAAGTTGAAGTCGATTCAGAGGGGATATATAGTACCGGTCCTTCAATATATAAGCCTCATGATTTCGCCACTTCCGGGACCCAAATATCGCTTTTCAGACAAGATAATTAAATGTCAATAAGAAAGCAAAATTATGTACATCCGTGTTACTAAAGAAAAGCAGAATTACCTTAGCACTTTATCGACCGGGGCCGATTTTTGCAGGGGCATCATGTGCGAACATTGGGATAGCACTATAAATATTTTTGGAAAATACTAAGCTTTCCCTTTTACTTTTTCCTAAGCAAAGAATGCAAAAAGGTGGGAAAATCATATCAAGAGACCAATAAACTGAAATTTAAAACTGAGGTTTGTATCATAATTGCACTTAATGTAAGACACTCCAAAAATTGAATATAAAACAAGATAACCCGTAACAAAGAACACGGCCGATGTTTCCAAACAACGAACCATACATTCACATATACATATATATGTGAATGTGCATCCATGACACGCCCATAAAACCAACTTTACAGGAAATATGCCCCAATCGCATCAAAAAGTCAAGAAGCAACCCAATAAAGTTCTTGTGGGTTTTCTTCTAGGAGTCTCTTTGTGAATAGTAACATTTGATTATGGTTAAGATGTAGGTGCAAATGAATCAATCTACCAATTGAAAACCTTTTGAAGAAGGAGCATGAGTAGGACAAGCTGATACTTTAATAAGGCTTGATAACAAAAGTATGAAGCTTGAGCTTGAGCTCAATTCAAGATAAAAAGACTAACAAACCTGGAAACAAATAATCCCAACAATATCACCTCTCTTCACTGAAGAATGAAATTTAGTAAATTCTTCTTCATCCAAATCCGATTTCCTGGTCAAACATCAATGATTAAGTTTGTTATGGTATAAGAAGGTAAAAAGATTGTCATACATTGAACCAAGAAAAGAATGAGAGAGGCAAAGAGGAATGAAAAATATAAGTAGTTCAGTTAAAAGAAAATCTGCTCTCTATACTAATGGGTTTGAATAGCAAAATTCATTAAGGATGTCTCATAAATAGGATAAAGGCATATGTTATTCCATCTAACTCTTTACAAGGAGAAAAAGAATTAATGAATAGTTTGGCACTTGTACTGAAGGATAAAAAACTATTTCTCACGGATCCACAAATTTCAACATGGTAAAGGTTAATTCGCATTCATTAAAAAGAAGAAGAAGAAGAAGAAGATACGACAACAAAAATGAGAGTAAACGGGCTATATATTGAGCTTAAGAGAAAATAAAACATACAAGTTACAAATTCAAGTATGGTAACATGATTCAATAATCTCGTGCTTGTCCAGCTTGCAAACATGAGCCAACTTGAGCGAGGTTGCTCTTGACCGTTGTTGCAAATATGTCCAGATTGCAAAACCATTCAGACCACATTTAAGTTCTCCGCACTAATACTTTATGGTATGACAGTCTCACAGATGCTTTTTGTAATGTCCGTAGGAAACTATTATTAACGCTTTCAAAACATTATGAAACCATAAAACCCTAATGATGGAACCACAAAATGAACCTCACAAAGCAAAACACTCCAATGTAAAAAAATGATTTGCGGTAAATGTCACAACATGCCATGAGAACAAGACAACACATAATCAAAGTTTAAGTAAATAGATCCATTGCCACCAAAACTTGCAACTTGGAAAATAGAATTGAAGTATGTAATTAATTACCTTGCATCAGTCATAACTTGAACTTTAGCACTACCACCATGTAAATCATAAAAGAATAGCTTTGGAGATGACGACCGCTTGTTCATAAGTCGCTCTTCCCAAAAAGAAACAATAGCATCATTAACTAATAAAATCGGTGAGTATATCAAGCACATCATAAGTCTAAATTTTTAAATCTATTTACACTTGTATGCAAGTATCTTCCTCTGTCTTCACAAAATTTGGTTTCATTGCTGTAACCCAAAAAAAAAAAAAATAAAAATAAAAATAAATGGTGAGTGCTATATGTATGTAGGAAGACCCAAACCAAAATAAAATCGAACTAACCTTAAATCAAACCAACCCTAAATTCCAGAAATCAAATAAAGATACCCCAAACACACGATTTGAAGCCCCCAACCGCAGACCAAATCAAAACAACCATGTAGAAAGACGACAAGCGCTGATCGGAACAGGGACGAAAATAGGCTTACATATGCCAGATGTATTGAGGTCGACGATGGAGTTATAATTTCTGATTTCCACCGAATCTGCGCATGGCCGGCTCTACGCACAAGCGCCGTTCTAGGGTTTGGAATTTGGTGGACAGTGGAACTCAGACAAGAGTGGAAAACACGGTATGTATAAAAGACAAAACGGCGTCGTTTGTCACTGGTCAAAACGACACCGTATTGGTCGTTGGATGAATAGTGCCAGAAAACTCACTCTTATATGTTGTAAGGATATAGATTAAAGATTGTTTAGAGATTTAAAAATTAAAAACACAAGCACATTTAATAGTGGGAAAAAACTCGCAAAATCGTTAAATTGACCGATCTAAACCGATTCGGGTCAGTTTGAAAACACCGTTCGGGTTGGGTCGGGTTGCTGGTTAACAATTCAACTTGCATAAACCGACCCAATAAAAAAAAATCTAAAATGAAGACAATTTTTGAAAAATATCATTTTATTTAATCTCTTGTAGTTTATATATCTAGATTTTCAATTTTTCACCTTGGGGTATTGGTTTATTAACGTAGTTGAAAGAGAAAAAATAAAGTTGCAAATTTTTTGATTTGGGGTATTCTAATTTGTCTTCCTTGTTTCTAATTAATTTGGAGTAAAATAATTTGAAGCATTGATATTTTGTGTATGCTAGTAGGTTTGTTGGAATTCAATTCTAAAACAATCATTATGTGGCTCCATCACCAAAAAAAAATTGGCACAAAATATTGAAAAGAGGCGAAAAAAAATGGGTCCAATTCTAAATTGACTTAATATTCGGTTTAAGTTGGTTCGGTTTTCAACTAACTGACTGTGTCAATTTGGGTTGGAAATCACCTAAACCGACCAAAGTCGGGTTAGGTTTCGAGTTGGGTCCCAAACCGACCAACTCGACTCACGACCATCCCTAAGTATACTCTAAACAAATAGTGAAAAATTCTATTAATACTTTTTAAAAAAAAAAAAAAAAAAAAAAGAAAAAATAGATTCTATTACTACTTAAAAATTAAATAAATTCTATTACTAAAATCTCAATCCGACCTAACACGACACGAGGTTGTCAAAATTGGAATTGTGGTTGGATTTAGCCACTTGCTATGTAACCTTCATTCACTACCAAGACTCGCCTCCAACGCTCCTTTGTATCACTGCCAAGCACTACCCGCCTTCATTCTCCATACAATTATTTCAGAGGAACGCCATGATTAACTAATTTTTTCTTCCTCACATTGTTGAAAACTCGTTAATTTGTGTTTAGCTATTTAATTCGTTGTTTTTTTTTTTTATAGAATTCATGTTTCATAATAACTTGATAAATATATTTGATATCTTTATTGTACTTTATTGTTAAATATATAGTATCAAAAAACATTACAATGTTTCTCAAAATTAAGGATGACAATGAGGCGGATGGGACTAAGGCGGTCATTACCATCACCGTCACATTGGAGATTTTTGAGAGGCGGAACAGAGATTGAAGAATTCTTATTTATGACCCCATTTAATTGATTAATTAATATTAATATTTTTTTTTTAAGCACGATTTAAATTTTAAAATACAAAAAAAAATAAAATAAAAAGATTTGAGGCGGAAATAATGATCCCCGTTCCCTCCCCGATTACTAATGGGACGAGGCGGGACGGGGCGGGGTTTCACCTCCTTCAAATGAACGATGGAGATTGATTATGTTTTATAATTGATATTTTTTCTCTAGATTATTCTTTGTAGATATTTACATAGATTTTTCTATTAAATTATTTATACAACCTTCTAGACATATATTACAAGTCTCATAAAAATTCTTAATTGGACATATAATTACAAAATCCTCTTGCATATCTCTTTATTCTGGAATACTCCAACAATTTCCTCTTAGATAATTCCTTAGAATTGATTTTATCTACAAGGTTCTCTATGTTTCTAAACTCCTCCGCAGACATCTTCAAAGTTTTGTCAAATATGTAAGTCGACTGCCAACATTGCTAGCTAGTTTTAGCCTTTTGACTATGTTTCTCGCGTCCAGCCTTTGGCCCTCTTTGCGTCTCAAACACCCAGACGTCCCTCACGCACACCTAGTGCAATCTTGAGTACAAGTGTTAGCTGTATTTGTAAGTCTTCGATTATGTCACAACCGGAGTATAATATACCGCTATCATATTTACAAATGTAAATATCACAAACATTTCTGAATCTTATATTAAAATGTAAACATATCATAAAAAAAGTTAAAAAAAAATAAAATACAATGCTACAACGTCAATTGTATTTGAAGGTGCAATTGTCAAAAATAAAATTAGAAATATGAGATGTCAATTTAGATAACTCTTGATTTTGAAAATGATTTGCTCAATTTAAATGGTGAACAAACAATTATTATCATAAACAAATATACTCAATCATAAATTATCAAATCTAGTTGTTTCATTTTAAAATTCATATTAATCGGGTAACCAAAAAGAATTAGCATATCTTAGAAAATATTTAAATAAATTCTTAATTTACACCGCATATATAATTAATTTAATGTTAATTAATTATTTACATTTCATTTATTTAAATCTTAATACTTGTTAAAATATACAAATGTTTATTTTTATAAATTTTAACTATTACATATCAAATTTAAAAAAATAAATATTTAATTTGAGAAATTAACTTATAAATTGGAATGATAGATTATGGATGATATTGAAAACTTATTTTGAAATTAAGGATGAAATTGAATATCTGTAACACACATGGCGGACAAAATTGGAGAATCACCTAA
Organism: Forsythia suspensa; assembly: GCA_023638005.1. Lineage (NCBI taxonomy): Eukaryota > Viridiplantae > Streptophyta > Magnoliopsida > Lamiales > Oleaceae > Forsythia > Forsythia suspensa. The sequence goes on along the minus strand of CM042666.1, from coordinate 29,634,773 downwards.
TTTTAACTTCTATCTATCTATACATTTTATCTCTTGAGTTGTTATAACAAAAGTTTTGTCTTTATTGAATCATAGTGTGTTGTGTCTTTATCCCTTCTTCTATATCATTTCATTGTACAAATCTCACATTTTTAAAATTCCCAATTTACTTTGTTTCTTTCTATTTTTTACTAATAACCTTTGTCAGCTCAATTTTTTAATAAATGAACATATTAGAATATTTTGTGTGGACTAATATAATTATAATCGATTTACTTATAAGATTTATTTTGAAACATATTTTGGATACTTATATTATTGTTTAGATATTTAATTATTACTTATTTGCTTGAGATCATAGTCGTATTGTGTTGTAGTATTTTATAGTTATTTGATCCAATAATCTTACAATAGAAATTAATCACGAACGGAGTTTTTTCTACTACGAAAAATAAAAGCACTTAATTGTTTGTGTGTTACATCTTCAATTTCTCCCATAATAAAATCATCTTCTCTAAAATTTGATGATAGCTTGAATCCATCTTCCTCAACCAATTATCTCCAAAACGTGATCAATCTTTAATCCAACTCCTTCAATCGATATCACCGTCAACCAATAATCTATTCACGCTTTCATTCATGTTTTAATTACCACTGTTCTAAAAAGCGTCTGAAAGTTTTGCCTCAACACTTTTAGATTTGAAACTTCGACCTCACGCCTAGCCACACACATCATCGCGTCGTCGCGCTCGACTCTTATCTCACTCACACTTAAGACTCGCTTAGGTCAAAAAAATTTAAAACTCCATCTCCAAAAACTCACAACTTGATAATTACACATACTGTCGGAAGCCCGTTTTGTGGTTCTATCTTATAAGCCTGTAAATTCTTGGTCTTGTAAAGCCCAATTAAAATTTGAAGGGAAGGGAAAAAGCGGCTAAGGGTTTTTTCCTTTTTGGCCAACGCGGCGCTTCAAGTGTTGAAGGGGACAAACGGCAAAGGGTTTATTCCTTGGTATATACACTCAAAATTGGGAAGGAGAGGGAAAAAGGGTTGTGTTGCAGAACTGCAGACTTGAAAGGTCAGATTTATTTGTGTTTTACATGCTTTCAATTTATTGAGCTTTATTTGTTGCTTTCGCACACGATTTGTTTATTGTGAATGATTTAATTCAACACAACCTGCATCTAAGATTCTGTCCAGCCTTATCGCTATTCTCTTCTTCACCTTACAATTTATTTTTTCCAAAATTATTAGCAATTTTCTCGACAATATCTCTCTTGAAATTTTGATTTGGTTGTTTATGGCTTTCTCCTTGCCTTTGGAACTGCCGCCCCCCAAGTGTAATAGATGAAATACCCAGGACCTAAATCCAGTGTGGTCAACTGCCCCCACTAGACCCCAGGTGGCTCCGCCCCTGGACGAAGTGCTCACTTCACATGAAGCCAAAGAAACTGAGGGTTGGGTCAGGGAGCATGATTTTCTGAAATATATTGTTTTAATTTCTTCTCTTTGAAATACCCTGAGGTAAATTTTTTTCCATAGAAGCTTCTACACATTAGTATTGACAATTGGCATTACATGTACATGGAGACAGGCCGCTCTTGGAACATATAATTTTGTGGGTCAGGTCATGCTTTGCAGTGATCATTAAAATGGTCCTTTTGTTACTGGGTACTATTAATATCTTGCTTGGTCATGCTTTTAAGTGTTTATAAACTATGGGTCCTAATAAAAAGAATGTTTGACTCGCTTAAAAAAAATTAAACTTTGCCAAACATGCAATAAATATTGTAATTTTTGAAAGGTTTTAAATTTTGAGATGGATTCCTTGCTTCGAATGTGATATTGATAGTTTGTTTGAAGCGTGTGCCTTGTTGTGTCTTGTGGTGGTGGCGAATGGAAACTGTGGGTTCGTTGGTGCATCTCATGAAGGTTTTGAATAGGAGAGGGAGAGCTGTGGTGGGAGGTGCCATGACGGTTCGAGGTGGTTCTGTGAGTTGTGGTGCTGGAGTAAGTGGTGCAGCCACATTGGGACAATGGACGGCAGTGGTCCCCACAAATCGATTTCTTTTTTTCCTAATTTAAAATAAATAAAACAAATTGAAAACAAATATTGATGTGTATTGGATACATTTTGTCAATCTCTCTTCCTCTGAAAGCCAACCCCCCAACTCCCAAATATACCACAAAGACAAACCCTAATATTTCTAACTCTCTCTTGGCCATGGACTGCTGTCCCGTTAAATTAAAATCTGACAAAAAACTCTAGTCAAAAGGCAACAATTAATTTTAACCATGTATTTCATGGGATTCACAAATTTTATTGACTTTTCAAACATACATTTCATCAACTTTTTATCAAAATTTGTTAACAATTTCTCTCAAACAAGCTCTGAATCTTTTATACAATCAACATTTGAAGTTTCTTGTTAAAGGCGTATAATATATTTATTCTGCCTCCTCTTTATGTATCGGTCAAATGAAAGAAGAATCAACAAATTCCTTGGAGGCTTTGGCAAATAAACTGTTTTTTAGGTGGAGAGCTGTAAATATCTATTTTATTCTTTCTGCTGTGGTTTAGTGTGCTACTTTTCTCTCTCTTTGTTTTGTCCTTTTTCCCCTTTGTCCTTTTCCTTTTTTCAGCTCCTCCGATCCTTTGTTGAATTTCCGTTTATGTAATTTGATCATTGTTAACTAGGAGTAAAAACTGTTCACTCCCCTATGGCACACCCCACCCCCTTAGGAAGCTGCTTGACAAATGATTGGATAAGATAAAAGAAAAAAAAAATTAATATGGACAAATAAGAAAATGAAGAAAAGAAAAAATGGGATATGTTTAGTTGTTACTTGTTAGCAAGATGGTAAACTACCACAAAAATATCAAGTTTGAAAATCTTAAGCTGAAAGCTAATGACAACAAAAAAAAGTTGATTATTCAAAGCAAGAAAAGAACCCAATCCAAGAATTAAAGGTTTAGTAGAATTTTCCATCTTTGCATTTTTAAATGCCCTTTCTGAATGCCAATTTATGTTATTATGTTGTTTCAAAATGTTTTTGCAACTTAATTTACACCCCCACAAGACAAAAATCGTGGCTACACCTCTAGTTAGAGTTGTGGGGAAGGTGTCACAAAGCAGCTGGTGGAGGAGATTGAAGCTGTGGAGGTGACTGGTGAAGGATTGTGGAAAAAGGAGGGAAAAAGCAGTGGATGGTAGTTTTAGGCCCGGCTTGTGGTTGGGGGATGGAGGTGGGAAATTAAAGAACTTGTGTTATTGGGAATGGGGATTGCCTATGGGATGGCTATTCTTGGGACATAACTATACCAAACATGGAATAGGGAATTGATTAGGAAATGCTGATTCATTCCTGCATACCGGATAGACACTTAAAACTCATCTCACTGCTTCATTTATTTACTGGTCCGTCCGGCAAGTCATGACATCTGTGCTTAGCAGTTTCGTATAGAATTTTTGATATTACGTTTTTTTCCGCCTTTTCCTCTTTTGAACTGTTCGTATTCGGCAGAAGAAAAGAACTTAACGAAATGGGAGGAGGGAGGAAGAATCTCAAGAGGGCAGTTGAGGAAGAGACGGTGACTCTTCAACAAGGCCAAAGCATAATGCAGGTTGTGGATCTCAGGGGCTCCAATCTTGTTGAGGTATACTTTCTCTTTCTAAGTGACTGGTATTTTCAAATTAGAGGTTTTCCTAAATTTATAATCTGTATGTGAAGGTGATGGATGCAAAAGGCCAGAAAGCACTAGCAATTTTTCCAGCAAAATTCCAAAAAAGCATGTGGATTAAACGAGGTATGTTCCATAAATATTGATAAATGTATTGAAATTTATGCTGCCATTATTTAATCAAAGCTCGCATAGCTGTTTCTCGTAATGGTTTTTTATTGATAAATGTATTGAAATTTGTGCTGCCATTATTTAATCCGAATGGCCATTTTCTTTTGAAATTATTTTCATGAAGTTAAAAGAGATGACTCTTTCGGTTCCTATGATAGGGAGCTTTGTTGTGGCTGATGAAAGTGGGAGAGAAGAGGCGGCCGAGTCTGGGAGAAAAGTTGGGTGCATGATTACGCAAGTACTCTATCATGAAAGAGTTCGTCTGCTTCAAAAATCTCCAAACTGGTAAAGTTCTAAATTCTTCATTATTACTTCTCCATTGTGTTCCCGCTTTGTGATATAAGAACTACCTTGTTAAGGACGGTCGAAGTGTGATGATCATGAAAAATCCTTTGGTGTCTATCGTGCAGATTTTGTACACACTAGAGTCTCCATTTGGCCGATTTTCTGCATTTGACCTTTAACAGCTTCTCTGCACGGCTTGTAAAGAACCATCGTGTAACTTGTATCTTTAGTACTCTTGATAGAGCACGTTTGGCTGAGCTCAAAAGTAACTTAAATTACTTTGAAGTTAATTTTTGTTTTCAAACACAATTGAATTGATTCTTTTTCTTACCTTTAAGTTAAAAAGGGTAGATATTGCTTTAGAAATAAATAACTTACTTATTTCCAACTTTGATCGATAAATGCACCAAGTCCCTGATGCAATTGCTTGTGGTGTAACGATGGGTTTGCATTTCAAGATTTCTTGGGATAGAATGTGTCACTTTTGTAAATGAAGGTTGCATTGTTCTGTTTTTATTTTGAAGTCGTTGGATACAAACTGCGTGCTACATCATCATAAGGGAAAGAAAATAATGGATCTCGACTGTAACTTATGCTTGTTGATGGCTATTGATCCAGGCCGGAAACATTCAAATCCACGCCCCTAGCTAAGTTGAAGCAAGATTTGCAATCACATACACTCGAAAAGGATGATTCAGAAAGTTCGACGGATGATGATGGACTCCCACCATTGGAAGCCAATACAAACAGATTAAATCCTCTTCAGACGCAGTTGGATACCGATTCTGAATCGGATTCAGACAATTCTTGAATCTTCTATTGTGACAGTATTTTTGCTTATGCATTGTAGAAAATGTATTCTTTTATATTTATATTCATTTAGTACAGATGTGCTTGTAGCACATAAGATTTTTTGTTACCAGATGATTTATTGGAGTGTTTTTCTGTTATGTATTCTCAAAACGCAATTAACATGTCTAAAGATGTGCAAGGGCCGGGAGCAGCATGTTTGGCTGTTTAAAAGTAATTTTTTTTCTTTGTGGACATGTTTTAGAAGTTACTTTTTGTTTGGCCTTTTTTGTTGGAGTTATCAAGTTAGTAGTGTTGATGATCAGACATTTTGAGGATTAGCTAAAGCTTGTCATGTCATATTTGTAAGCCACATCATTACGTGCAACTCAAACCCTACTTTATTTGTAAAAGCATGTAGTCACTATACAGGTGGCTGTATCTTTTTACTTAGAAATATCCATGGATATTAGATTTTTAACTGATAATCACCCTTTTATTTGCACAATTAGTTCGAGTTTTCATGCAAGCTTCTTTTCAATTCTGAAAATAAATTCTATTTTTCAGGATGTTCTAATCTATTTGTTCTTTATAAATAAACCACGGATTTTGTCCTAGGTTTTAATGCTATGTAATTTCTGTAGACAGCGAACTCTTCCACTGGATTACAGACCGACTTGCAGCTTGGATTAGTCTCACCCCTTTATTTGAGGAAATTGTTTGAATGCCTGGGTGCTACATATATCAAATTAGGCCAGATAAGTAAAGGATAATGGTTTGGTGATGTTTTCTTTGGAAAGATCGTAGAACTCTCCTGTTGGTAATAAAACTACAGTATTCAATAAGTTCTTATTCAATTTTATGCTATGAAACTAGAGGATTATTGTTTTCCACATTTATTCTTTGTATAGATACGTGGTGAATTATTCCTTTACAGGATATTTGTTTGTTGGTTGTACCCATATCTGATTATTCTTCAATGCTAGGATTTGCTGATTAATCCTTGTGCATTAAGAAGAGGTCACTTATGCATTGTTAATCTTGGAATGTGCAGTTCATAGCATCTGCACCAACATTATTTCCTCCAGAGTATGTCCAGGAGTTTCAGTACTGTTTTGACCGAGCTCCTGCAGTTCTGTTTCAAGAGATTCAAGCAATTCTGCGTGAGGAGTTAGGAAGACCAATTGATACTGTGTTTGAGTACGTTGATCCGACGCCAATTGCTTCTGCATCTGTAGCACAGGTTTGTGCAGCATTCTTCATTTTTGAACAGTTATTCATGTTTTAGTGGTTAGTTAGGGTATGGTAGTAATTATTGTGTATCAGTAACGTCTTGAACTACATAATTTGATTTCCAGGTTCATGGTGCTAGGATAAGAGGAACCCAAGAGTATGTAGTTATAAAGGTGCTAAAACTTGGAATAGAGGACATCATAGTGTCAGATCTGAACTTTGTGTATATTGTGGCACGTATATTGGAATTTTTGAGTCCTGAACTAAGCCGAGCTTCTCTGGTATGGCAGATGATTTCTGATCACGTGTCATAATGTCTTTATTATTTCCTTGAATCATAAACCCATGTACTCTTCAATAAACACATTTTTTAAGTGATCTTTCTCATTGAATTTTTGCCTGGTAACTCTAATGATAAAAACTTGTGAGGAATTATCACCTCTGTTATCTAATTTTCCTCTTGCTACGTGATGGCCGCATTGGGTTTCTTGACTTTGGTATGTATATATATTCCCAATACAGCTTCTAACCCATATTTCCATTAATAATGGCTTACAACAATGCATCAAATAATTTATATGTGACATTCAAAATCTTGCACTTTGAATGATACTCCATAGTCTATGTGATCTTTAATTTCTTTTTCATTCCTTTTGCTTTCTTCCCCTTTGGCTCCCATCACACCTAAGAAAATCCATGATGCTGAATCACTTATGATCTGCTAAAAATTTATGGTTTTCTTTCCTTCTTCAGTCTCCTAATAGAATTGGCATATCAAACATGAACAAGATATGCGTCTGACTGTTCAGAGACTGGTCTCTTTACTTTTATGGTGGCTGGCTTACAAGCATGGTTTGTTTAATCAAAATGCTAGCATCAATTGTATATGTTTGTAGAGATACTCTAGCATTCTCTACGTTTGAAGAGGAAATAGTTTTTTCTTGGGTTTGAAGAGGAAATAGTTTTTCCTTGTGCTCATGTAAAGTAGATGGCCGTAATTTTATACTGCTCTACTCTTATCATACAGGGTATCTGATTTTTTTCGCACAGGATTTGGATACAGAGATCATTGTTGCTACAGCCAGGGAAACAAACACAAATGCAACTGCAGTTTCTGCGAATGTTGTGGTTGATGAAAGACAAATGAATGCACTACTATTCCTTGATGTGGTGAACTCTTATGTTTTGAGTTCTAGCGTGTATTTGGCCCCCAGCCATCATGCTGTGCTGTCCTACGTTGAGCATCATAATAAAGCTGCTATATTGTGCTTTAGGCCACAGTTATTACACTTAAACTCCCCAATACTCAACTTTTTGACTTAAAGCTGCTGCTTTTAAATTTTAACCTATTGGGCAACCGAGCAAGCAGGTTCAAGCAGCCTTAATGTGTGTGCTCATTTATTTACATGCTATGGCACTCTCATGTCTTAATTATAATGATAGTGATATAAACAGACTAAACAGTCACTAAAGATGCAGGTTTATCTTGCTAGCCTTTAAATTGAAGTACATATACGAAGTGTGACGGTGTTAATCATACTTTATGATAGTTTCCTTAGGTAACCCTTCTACATGTACATTCGTTCATATTAACATAATGGTGCTGCATACTTAGTTGTTCCTTGGCGCCCAGAAAACGGGAGTGATAATAAGTGATACTGCCAGTTTAGCTATTACTTGGCACTTGACCTTTTACAACGTTGTACAATATGGGAACAATATCGAGTGATATTTTGGGGCTGCCTCTGTGATCGTGTTATCGTGCGTAACTTCTAGTTTTCTTTATAACAGGGAGATGCATGTTCTCATTTGGATCCACGTTTTCTGTGAGTTAAACAGGTTCGAGTCGGTGAATCAAATGGGCTGAGATTTCCACTGGTGTTTGCTCTTCGCATGAAACAGCTTCTTTATTTACCAATACACGCGATTGTTAGCTCCCAATTTTGCAGCAGGTGATGGTAATTTCAAAGAAAAATGTTCGAAATTTGACAGGAATTTCCACTATCGGGTTAGAAATCACATGTAAAGGAACCAAACATTGTCTTCCACTTTTCGAATTGGAAAACAAGAAAAGCAACGCTGCTTTAATTCGCTGGACGCTATCAACAACTGACGTCAGTTTCTCCTCAAACATGCTATCACTAACACACAACCTGTTCTGTCCTAAATTATATAACTCGAACAATTAAAGGTTTAAATTATCTAACTTGAACAATTCAAGGTTTTAAACGAGGTATTGCAACGCAAGGTTAGGTGCTTTTAGTCATCAATTTTTAAAGCCATCCGGGAGTAGAATCTATGTTAGAAGATTCAGGGTATACAGTGGTTTGCAAGCAACGATGCATTCACACGGGGATAAAACAAGCATACTGTAAGGGTTTTTTTTTTTTTTTTTTTTTTGGGGGGTGGGGGGGTGTGGGTGTGTGTGTGTGTGTGACCATAATTGACACCAAAAGTACTTGTATTTCAACATAAGTAATCCCATTTTTCTGTCTCAATAAATAAATAAATAAATAGAGATAACTGCATATACAACAATCAACATAGACCTGTGTGCTATAAGATGGCATAACTTAGTCGAAATCGGCTATACAAAACATGTCCAATGGAGAGAAATGGAAAAGACAAACGCGATGGGAAATTTTCCTCTTCCATGATATTGATACATGTTGAATTTGATGGAGACGATGCAAACTCATAACTATCAAGCTTATTCTGTAATTGTATTAATTTAAATAGACCTTTCACTTCAAAGAAGAAAATCCCTCGACTTCGTTTTGGATATGTTAGAAAATTACTTATTTTAGTACTTGACTTAAAGAAGAACATCCCATAAGCCAGACATGCGAAATAAGGGGGATTTCTCCCCCGACATCGGACCCAAACTCGCTGGAGTTTGGGTCCGAAATTGAGAGGAGAATCCCTCCCCCCCCGATTTGGTCACAAGGGTAGGTTGGGGTTGAGGAAGAAGATGAAGTTTTTATTTATTTATTTCTTAATTGTTTTAAATAATAGAATGTAAAGAGACTATTTTGTACTTTTGAAAAAGTTAGAGACTCTAATTACAATTTTTCTATTTCTTGCTAGTTTAATTTATTTAAATTAAGAGGCAAAATCGTCAAAAAATTATTTGTGGACCAACTGTACGAATTAATGAAAGGATGAAGACGATATATGCAAATAAAATTGAATGGTGATGATATTATTACAAAACTGAAAAAATTGAGACTGTTAGTGTAATTTACCTAAATGAAATCCCCTCCTTTCAATAAAATCAAAATAAAGAGTCAAGTATGTTATTCTAATTATATATCATCTTAGTCTTCTCGCAATTAAAACTTTACACATTATCAAATAAATAGATGAAAGGATCATTATGGACAATATTTAATGTATTCACATTTTCTGTTAAGTTAATTTATTTGATTATGTGTAACATTTAATATATATTTGGGACATCATATTTTGATTTCAAAATAAAAAAAGCTCTGGCAACAATATTTTTATCATTTAAAATAATTTCCATTATTAAAAATATAGACATTGATCAATGATCAACTTATTGCTCCACCTACGAAGCTCCACTCGCCTTCTTCATTTAAGAAATTTTTTTGAAGAACTTTTCCAAGAACAATAAATCAAAGATAAAAATAGAGTAAATGATTAAGGACGAAATTTGCACAATCGTTGTTGATAGTGTTACCATAAGTGGTTCCGATAAAATTCAATACTTTTCAGTGATTCAGATGAAATTATTGATATCATTACATTTGGTGAGCATCGATGCAATTCCACTAGCAATTACCGACGAAATATTATTGGTAGTGTCATCAACAATCATCGACGGTGTTTTGATCGCTAATCGTTGATGGAAAGTTGTTAGTGTCACCGACGAAAGTTTGTTGTTTCTTCAACTTATTTTTTTTATAATTTTCCTACAATATACATAGTAGGTGACTTATTAAATAAATAAATTTAAATAAATATATTAAAATTTATGAAGGTATAATTAAATAATTTACTAATTCTTGTATGTTAGTGTCAATTACTATTAATACCAAACAATATATAATTTAGTATTGAAGTATAATTTAAAATAAATCGAGATATTAAATATTATCCTTTTTTATATTATACTATACTATAATTTAAAAATTCAACACTTTTTCAAATTCTCACTTTCGACCTTAATTTCTTATTTATCAAAAATTAGTTTTGAGCAATCAGATATACTATAATCATCTCTTCACCAATATATTCAGCACTGAAACTCCCATCATTGACTTAGAGATCCTACTTGAATATTTGATTGGACTTTGAAAATCAATTTCCAACATTATATTTCCTTTTTCATATCTGAGATGCCCAGTGTCTTATTGAAAATGGCATATCGTCTCCACCTACCATCCCCACGACCCCTTCCTTCATGTGTCTCCTTCATCTTGCTTCTTGCGTGTCTTGAGTAATAGTTCCATCTCAAGAGACTCTTGAGCAGTAGGAGGAGATGGGAGATATGAGAGCGATGGGGTGGGAGATGCAACAAAGAGAAAAAAATAAGTAAGAAAAAAGATAACACAAAGACAACAATAAAATTATAAGAGTGCTATTTTAGAATACATCTACTAAATTTGGACAAAGTTGAGATTCATCAAATGTTACTCATTCTAAATTTCAATTGGTGGAACATGCTATCATGGGTGAAATAATACTAATGATTATATGTTTTCTTCTTCAAATAATACTAATGATTATATGTTTTCTTCTTTTCCAAGTGCGATGGCAGCAGTGGTGGAGATCTGCAAAAGGTAGTGGGGCTTTGTACTCCGTTTCCACTCTGGCGTGATAATTAGTATGTGAAAAACTCAAATATGTAGAATAACAATATTGAGTATGTATGTTGTCTTTACTTGGAGGGTTGATCTCCTATTTATAAGAATGACCCGTAGCTGTAGTCTTCAATAGTCATTAATGGCGGGTGCCTCTTCATCTCCTTCATTATTAGGAATTAATGAGGGACGTTTCGTCTTTCTCAACTGCTGGCGTTTCATATTCCCAATGGACGTGTGTAAATGTTGTCCTATAGATCGCCTGTTTGATTCATTTGATGGCCGCTGGATTATGGCTGTCTATCTGCTATAGGCGAGTATATGAGAACAGTGAGACGGACGGACCGATGAGGCCGGCAGACACTTAAGACAGGCGTCCCAATGAGAGCAGCAGTCATCTACCAAAGTGTAATCATATTTGTCATCACAAGCCCCTCTACTTTTCATGGACCATTGTCAATGAGAAGTAGAAATATTTTCTTTTAATTAACTACTTTTGGCCAAAAAATTGAAAAATAACATATTTAATAAATAATGAAATTATTTATTTATAATGAAATTATATGGTAATTAACCGGCCAAATATAAAATAAATATTTTGGGCCTAATTTAAAATTGATATGGGCTTAAATCTTAGCCCTATTTAGAATTTTTTTTTATACATAAGAGAGGTAGATGGAATATTATTTGTAGTATTCTCATATCTCTTCGCTTGGCTGGAACTCTTTTTAGACTGATCTCTTTTTTCCTGTCTAAATTATAAAGGTTTTTTCTTCTTTCATCGCTTGAGGTAATATTTTCACTATTGTCTTCTTCTTCTTCTTTTATTTTTAAGAAAAATTTTCGGCCATCTTCTTTAGATGCATAAGATGGTGATTACCTCTAGTAGTAGTTCTTCAACCAATAACTCTAACAGCAGTCCCTCTTATCGCGTCTTATCTATAGGAATAGATGATAATTTTTCGCCAATTGAAGAATGGACATTTGTTAGTTCTTTAGGACGTGGTGGACCTCGATATTTGAATGATCCCATTGATGAACTTGACGTAGGTCCGGGCAAGGAAAATTCATTTATAGTTCGAAATTATTCCACTTGGGACGAAAATGGGACGGGCAAGAAATAAACTCACCCCAACACAACCAAACCGACCCCTACAAGGGGCGGGCGACCAACCCAGCATACCGACCGCCCGCCTGTTAGGGGTAGGGATGGCAAAAACCCACGACCCGCAACCCGCGACCCGCCCCACCAAACACCGCCCGCCCCGCCTGTTGGACAATAGGGCGGGTTTAAAACAGAAAAATCTGCCCCCGCTGGTCCGGGGTGGGTCCGGCCGGCCCGACCCGCCCCGCCGCCCCTGACCCGCCCCTAGATTTTTTTTTTTTTTATTTATTTTTTTGAAAATCATAAAATATAAATATATAATAGAAATTATAATTTTCACTACAAATAGACTAAAGAAGAATCGAACCCGGGTTGAAATTTATAAACTACAAATCTTAACCACTACACCATAACCTCAATTTTATAATTTTTTGTTTTGTTTAGTACAAATATATATAAAAATTATTTATTTTTTTTATTATTTTTTTCAATTTTCAAAAAAAAAAAAATTTGGCGGGGTGGTTGGCGGTCGAAGGAGCCGACCACCCATCCCCATGACCAATTCAGTCGCGGGGCGGGGCGGGCGGTAAAATTTTTTCATGGGGCGGGGCGACCACCCCATTGCCATCCCTAGTTGAGGGGCGAGCCTCGCCATGCCCCAAATGGGGCGGGCGGCTCACATGCCTTTACTTGACACCGACCCCAAAATTGATTTTTCATCCTCTATTGGATTGGTAGATTCTCGATGTCGATTCTTCTACGAAGATCCCGCCCACTCAATATTCAAACTGAAAATTCTCCAAGTGGCAATTTGATAGAATTAGATATACCAAAGGATGCTGGTGTTTACAATTCAAAAAGTTTTATGAAAATGTTGAAAAATATGAATTACCTCCCGGTCATTTGTATCGAGTTCCCCATCTTAGTGAGAGAATTCCAGGATCAGACCTTATGGAGGTGGTAGTTTACCGTGATAGCATGACAGCTGGTTTAATATTTCCTCTTCATCCTTTATTCGTTTCTTTATTCAACGAATTTCATGTCACTCCTGGCCAGTTGACCCCTAATTCTTGGCGCATATCAACTTACTTCTTATATTTGTGCCTTACAAATAATATCGAGCCATGTTTGAGGCGTTTTAGAAGTGTATTTGATATGTATCATGTGCTTGGGAGTAACTGTTATGCGTATATTCAACTTAAGGTAAAATTGTTATTACCTCACTTTCCCAGTTCAAATAGTGGTTGGAGGAGACGTTTCTTTTTTGTTCGACCTGAAGTAGGACAGTTCTCTTTTAAAACTTGTTGGAGAACTCCTTTTTGTAAACATTTTAACGAGCCTCTGGATCTTGATCATGAGTTGAAAGCACGACTAGATAAGCTTTTACGCTTGACGCCTCCGGGATCACAAATGAGCGAGGTGTTATCTAATGAGAACTTGAGGAGGATTCACATTGGATCACCTGAGGGTAGGCTACTTTTATATCTTTATTCTTTTTGGACTCTTCATCTTTGCTTGTATTTGTTGCACCAACTTCTATTTTTCTTTTAGATATAGATGATTTTGACTTTGGAGGCGTGATGGATGTGGTAGGATTCGCCACTGATGCTGAAGACCCGCCTTTATCTCCTTTAAACAAAAAGAAAAGGCGGTGATAAAGGAAAAGCTCTTTCTTGAGATGACATGGTTGCCCTCGCTCCGTCGCAAGACTACTACTGGGGTAATGATGCCCATGCTTTCAAGGAGTTTGAATTTCCTCATGTTGATTCGACTATTGAAGCTGAGATCATGTTAGGCTGTGTGAATGAGAAACTTATTGAGAATTTAAAAATAAAGAAGCAACTGCCATGCGTCGTATTATGTATACCAACCACCACAGGGTAAGTTGTTATATCTTGATGACACTCTATTGCTCTCTCATTTAATTTTTATCCTCCATTTAATTTCAATTTTTTCTGTTGTATAGATGCTTGTTATGGAGGAGAAAATATTGCGTGATTTGGAGAAATTTGAAAAGTGTGCAGCCGATAGAGACCATGACAAGAAAAATGCTGTAGCAGATATTCAGTCTTTGTTGGACAAGGCAACAACTGCGTCTAAGAAAAAAGATAATGAGAATTCTCACATTCAAAAAGAGGTAGACCAGCTTCGTAAAAAGTTGGAGATTGCAGATGATGAGGCCATAGCAAGATACAAGTTGTATGCCGAATATAAGGGTAACTTACACATGTATGGCGCAGAATCTTTGAAGGTTGCTATCAAAATGACCAAGGAGTGGCTGGTTGATGATCATTCGGCGATAGACCCAGATAAATTTGATAAGTATCTCGAGAAGGCGCCGAGTCATGCAGATTTAGTGCCGTAAAGTCAAAGTGACTAACCATGGAGGGATTGGATCTCAACCTCGTTGGCTCTCATGATAATTAAACAGTAGTTTTACTTATTTTAGTTTCATGGCGGTTGTCCCGCTTAATCATGTAAATTATATTATTCAGTCTATTTCATTTCAAATACCGTTGACTCTCATGCGAATTTCAGTTTTGTATGTTCGCTATAAAACATACATCATTAATAAAATTGTTTTCACTTTATAATTGTTGGTTGCAATGTATGATATATTATACTCCCCGAACAAAATAAGACAGTGAAAAACATGGTGAAAGATAAAAAAAATAAAAATCGAATGGCTAGGAACCAGGGTCGGGGCGGGCGCCTCTGCCCCCGCCTTCATTGGAGGAGGAAGAGGAGGAGGGAGGAAGGGAGGGGTTGTCGGGTGCCTCGCCCCTACCCCTTTGAAGCGGGCGGTCCCTACCCCCTTCCGGGAGGTGGGCGGGCGGGCGGGCGTCCTATTTCCCTATGGGGATGGGGCACCCCTATCCCATTTTTGGGCAAAAGGGGTGCCCTTTTTTTTTCCATGACTAGGTATCTAGATAAGTTGACCAGGGTTCATCACCTCGAATTTTTGAATACATGCTTATCGCCGTAATTTTTGAGTTATAGGCTCGTCTTTTTTATGTGTCTATCGGCGTGAACTTTTGATTAAGGTTCATCACCTTAATTTTTAAGACATATGCTTATCACCTTACTTTTCGAGTCATAGGCTTATCGCCTTACTCTTAGAGTCATAGATTTATCGACTTGATCTTTTGATTAAGGTCCATCACCTTAATTTTTAAGACATAGGCTCATCGCCTTGTTTGTTTGATTAAGGTTCATCACCTTAATTTATAAGATATAGGCTCATCGCCTTGTTCTGGTTTGATCGTAGTAGCAGTTGGAGAGATATTTGTATTGCTCGATGAAACTTTGATAGAGACAATGTCAAGTAACAAATGGTTGCCGTAGGTCGAGTTCAGTAGGTGCACTAGGACTTCCCAGCTAGGCTGATCCTTCCGTAGCACCCTCATCATTCATCCGCCTTAGTATTTTATTGACTTGGAAATTAAACGTAGGAATACTTATGTAATACAACTACATAAAAAAATGTGATAAATTACTAATAATATTTCTTCAAGTGCTCTGCGTTCCATGGTCTTCCCAATGGTTTGCCGTTCATATATTTGAGACTATATGCTCCTTTTCCTATCTTCTTGATGATCTCGAAGGGACCATGCCAATTAGGCTCCAGTTTAGACGGTGGATGTTCAGCCGCTGCACTGCTCCTTAACACTAGATCATGTGGTTGGAAACTTCTAGGCGTAACTCGGTGATCGAAATATTTAGCAGCCTTACGTTTGTAAGCCATTGTCTTAGCGTCCCTTTCTCTAACTTCTTCAAGTAGGTCAACTTCGCCTTGTGATGTCGTCATTCGTCTGCTCAACTTGCAATCTCAAAGTTGGATTTACAATTTCAACGAGTACCACCGCTTCCATACCAAACAATAATTTGAATGGTGTCTCTCCTACTGGTCCCCTAGGGGTGGTGTGATACGCCCATAGTACATTTGATAATTCATGTGCCCAAGATCTTTTTTCTTTTTCCAGCCTCGTTTTTAAATCCCAAAGTATGATACGGTTGGTGACTTCAGTTTGGCCATTACTCTGAGGGTGTGCTACTGAAGTGAGTCGGTGTGAAATTTTATAACTGTCACAGAAATTCTTAAAGTTGTGGTTATCGAATTGCCTTCCGTTATCTGTGACCATCACCCGTGGTATCCCAAAACAGCATATTTATTTCCATACGAAACTCTGTATCTTGGCTGTAGTTATAACAGCTAGTAGCTCAGCTTCAACCCATTTTGTGAAATAGTCTATGGCTACTAATGTAAATTTTCTTTGACCTCTAGCAAGTGGTAAAGGACCTAGGATGTCCATTCTCCATTGATAAAATGGACATACTGCGTAAATTGTTGATTGTGGCTCGGTTGGCTGATGAATTATGTTGTCAAACCTTTGAAAAGCGTCGCATTTCCTGACCAGTTGCTTAGCTTCCTGTTTCATTGATGGCCAATAGTACCCTTGTCTTAAAGCTTTAAAAGTAAGGGCATCTCCACCCAAATGATTTCTACACAAACCATTGTGTATTTCAAACAAGACATCACCGCTTCACATTTGGGAGGCACCTCTGATAAGATACAGAGAATCCTCTTCGATATAGTTTTCCATCAACCACAGAATACATAGCAGCTCGTACTCTCAACCGCTTTGCTTCAATTTGGTCTGTTGGTAGAGTACCTTTCGTAAGATAATCCAAGATTGGGTCTATCCACGAAGGTTCATTATTCAATTCGAAGACAACAATTAACGACACCGTGCTAGGCTCACTAAGCACTTGAACACTAGCAATGGCTGGAAGATGTTTGTGATTGGCTGATGCTAACTTGGCGAGAGCGTCAGCCCGTTCATTCTCCTTTCTTGGGACCTTTGTAATCTTGAACTTTTGAATTTTTGCTGCAGATCTCTTACTTTCATCAGATAAGCAGCCATGCGTCCATCTTTGGCTTCGTATTCTCCCAAAATTTGTCCAACGACCAATTGTGAGTCGCTGCGAATTTCTACAACTGTCACTCCTAACTGTGTGGTGAGTCCTAGCCCTGTTATGACCGCTTCATATTCTGCATCATTGTTAGTGGCTAGAAATTCAAAACGAAGTGAGTATTCAAGTTTTTCAGCATCTGGTGAGAGAATTATGACCCCTGCTCCTGAACCATCACTGTTGGAAGATTCATCTACATATATTACCCAGGTTGCTTTGTCATTTATAGGTGGCTCTTCAGGAAGAGTGAGTTCTGTAATAAAATCTACCAAGGCATGTGCTTTTATAGCTGTGCTTGGTTTAAAATCAATATCAAACTCACTCAGTTCAATAGCCCATTTCAAGAGACGTCCAGATGTTTCAGGCCTATGCAGTATCTGTTTAATTGGTTGATCAGTCATCACCTGTATCTGATGAGCTTGGAAATACAGTCTTAACTTTCTAGCCGCCATAATCGTAGCTAGAACCAATTGCTCAACTAAGCTCTACCATGTTTCCGCCCCTCTCAATACTTGGCTTACATAATAAATGGTTTCTTCAAAAGGTCTTTCACCAATACCGCACTAACCGTGAAAAGATAATGCTAAGTAGAGGTTAGCTTGTCACCGGGGTTGGGACGCCAACACCGGTGGTTGTTGTAGTGATTTCTTTAACTGTTCAAAAGACTCATCGTATTCTTTTGTCCATTCAAAAATTTTGGACTCTCCTACAACCTTGAAGAAATGATGACATTTATCGGTAGCTCGCGACATAAAACGATTGAGAGCTGCCACACTTCCAGTCAACTGTTGAACTTCTTTCTTGGTAGTCGAGCTTTTCATGACTAAGATAGCTTGTATTTTGTCAGGATTTGCTTCAATACCTCGGGTTGTAATCATAAATCCTAAGAATTTTCCGCCCGATGTGCTAAACACACATTTTTTAGGATTTAACTTCGCTTTAAGTTTTCCGCAACACCAAAGACTTCTTTGAGATCCGTTACGTGATCTTTCACTAATTGGCTTTTGACCACCATGTCATCCATATAGGCCTCAATATTACGACCAATGAGTCCATAAAATCCTCGATTTACCATCCTTTGATAAGTAGCCCATTTTTTAGCCCAAAAGGCATAGCAAAGTGTAGCAAAAGTTCCACCGTCGGTTATGAAAGAAGTTTTCTCCCGATCACCTTCACCATAAAGATCCGATGGTAACCGTAAAAGCATCCGTGAAGCTTAGCCTTTCATGCTCAAGTCGCATCCACCAAATGGTCTATCCTTGGAAGATGATAAGAATTCTTGGGACAAGCTTTATTCAAGTCTCATGTAATCTACACACATCCGCCATTCTCCATTTGATTTCTTTACTAATACCACATTTGCCAACCATTCAGGGTCTCCGGCGTGAGAGTTAGAAGTTGAAGGAGAAAATGACAATATGAAAGGGGAAAACGTGCAAAGGATTATAAAATTTTGTGATATGATTTACTTTACTCACACTTTGACGTATTTATAGGTGAACAGTTTTCCTCTCATGCGCCTGTCAGTTACTTCCCACCTGTTTGGCAGTTATTGTCCACGTGCTAGCGGTTTTCGACGATTTGTCAGTTGAATTCCGAACGTGGAATGTCTGATTTATCCTTAAAATAACTGTCACGTGAAATATCTATTGGATCATCGGTAGAGGTCGGTCGACCGACTATCCATTATAATAGTCGATCGACCGACCACTCGACTAAGACGATCGGTTGATCGCCACCCATGTAGAATGCTCATTAAATTTATTTGAACTTGGGTATGATCTATTTCTAATATAACATTAATTGCCCTTTTCAGTTTCACATCAAACAAGCAGAGAAGATACCAAAACATACAGTTAGGCATTTGATGAAGTCTTTAAAAATGGTAAAAATTTAATCAGGGTATTTTTGTTAATTAATTCTTGTCGTGACTATAAATTAATGTATAGTTGAATAGTATATACAAGATTTTGACCATTTATGAAAGGTAAATTAAGGCAAATGTCTCCAACTTTCGAAAATAGGCGACATTGAATTGCATCCATTTTCGTTAGTCACACATTTGACCTGCAAATTCAAAAATTAATAAAAACAAAATTGTTATTCTAATATTCTTAATTAGTTAAAAATTTAAAAAAAAAATAAAAATGTAAAATTCAGAAAAAACAAAACAAAAGAAATTTGAATAAAATAAAAAATTCTAATGATCTTCACCACCTCCATCCCCTACGCACCACACCCTATACGGGGAACGAGAGGGGGTTGGCGGTAGGGGGAGGGTCTTAAAGGTGGGATTAATAGACAATAAACGATCAATTCGAGATTAAGTTGTTACAAAATTAATTGAAATGTCGATATATATGACCAAAATTATGTATTATATGCAAAATGTGTGAATAAATAAAAAATTATTGGACTAGCAAATATTTTTACTATCCACATCAGCACAGTCTCAAAATTAAGAGCTTGTTTGGTCTAGTCTATAAACTAGTTTATTTGACCAAAAAATTTGTGTTCGTAGTCCGACATTTTTGATCAAATAAACTAGTTTATAAACTATATCAAATAGTTAATCGAAGGATAATTAATAACTTAATCCTTAACTAACTAGTATACTTCAAGAAGCAAACATTTGATTTCAATGGGGCCAGGTCCTCTAGTGGACTCGTGAAAAATAATTTATAATATTATTGCAATGTGCTAGGAATTTAGACCAATGACTCGGTCATAATTTCATAAAACTTCTTCTACTCAAAGCGTGTTCAAGAGATGCAAATACTTTGAAATATTATTTTCTATCTTCTTTCCAAAAAGGCATTAACATAGAAACACACTTGTTGATCTTTTTCTTGCACCTTTAAACGCAACATAACATATATAAATGTTCCATAAACCCTGTCCAAATTCAAATTAAACTGCCTAAAACCTGGGAAAAAAACCCGAAAAATCATGGAAGAAACCATATTGTTAATCTTGTATGGATGTAAGTTGGCTAAAGATCTTGAAGAAAGCCTACCAAATTTAGCTACCCAACCTGATATTCTTCGAAAATCATGTGATGGGATCATTGGAGTATTCAGTAACGTTAAAGAGTTACTGTCCAATGGACATATGATATTCGGGGAGTCCCATGAATCACAACAAACTAACAACATTGGTGCAGGAATTCAAGAATGGTTAAGAACTGGTGGCAACAGTGCAGTTTTGGGTGGCATTGGACCGGAGATTATTCAGCCGGTGGATGTGGATCCATCAGATTCCAGTAGAGCTTCCTCTTCGCAAAGCAAGAGAAGAAGGTAACAAATTTTAAGCTTGTACAATGTTTATGGCAATAAATGTTCTTATTGTTGAACCACCTAGTCTAAAGCTTAAAGTCTTGGAGAAACTTTTAGATGGTAGTTCAACATTTGTAGTAGAGCCGAAAAAAGCTTTGGATCAAGTGTCGGTGTTACTTATATATATTTGGAAAAAAAAGAAGAAGTTAAAATCTTGTCTATATTAAAAAGTACTATTTCTAATTTTTAAGGAAAAACTCGTGTACATATAATATATGTACGCAATGCAATGTGTGAGTTCAATTGTATGTTAGCACTCATTTTAAATCATGCTTGATACAGAAAAGGTGATGGTTTCTCAAAATAATGGTTTCTAATTTTTGATGATACAGAAAAGATGATGGTCATACAACAGTCACGAGGGTGGCTGCTCCACAAATGGGAAATCTTGATCTTCCACCAGAAGATGGTTATACTTGGAGAAAATATGGTCAAAAGGAGATTTTCGGATCCAAATATCCAAGGTAATTCTCTCGGTGAATTCAATTCTCGTATTCTAAAAATTTAAAATATTAAAGTCTCGACATTCTATTTGATTCGAGCTTGTTTGGATGGGTTTTTTGGGCCAAAAACCTATTTTTTCAACTTCTATATTTTAGACTTTTCAAACCAAATGATTAAAGGCAATTTGTCATTTCAACAACTATTTGGATTGAAAAACTCTCTTATATACAATGACCATATGATTAGTTATTCGAGGCAATTTCAATTTTAGTCCTTGAAGTTTGACATGGAGACTGGTTCAAAATAGCCAATTTGGTCTTTGTTATGACAATTTCAAGATGAATACAAATTGACCATCTTGTCCTCATGGTAAATTGCAATGACTCTAATACCCTTGGTTTCACAAACAAATTCAAGAAAATATTGATTAAACTCTAGTGACTAATTTGTCTATTTATAATTGTATTACTCCTTTTCAGAAGTTACTACCGTTGCACTCACCAAAAATTCTACCAGTGCCCGGCCAAGAAGCAAGTCCAGCGACTCAACCATGACCCATCCACATTCGAGGTGACATATCGAGGTGGTCACACATGCCACATGTCGTCCACCGCCCCATCGACAGCGGCTCCGCCAGTAGAACAGGGGATGATTCCACCAATCGCCACCATGCAGCCTCCTTTATCATACAACAATTCATCATCCGTCCTCACAACCCACTGGCTATCAATGGAAATTAAGCCATCAGTACTGGAATCCACAGCCCCCATTTTCGACATGCAAATGTTTCGTGAACTAGGCGGGACTAGCAGCAGCAGCACCGCGGGAACGTTAGCCTCAGGCCGCTTTCCCGACAACCAGGCGCTGCCCGTGGCAGACATGGCTAATGCCATGTTTAATTATAGTAGTGGCAGCATTAATGGCATTGAGAATATCTTCTCTTTCATGGATGATAAATGGAATGCAGAAGAAAATAAAAATTGATTGCTTATGCAATCAATTATGTAACTTGTGATACAAGGTATCATATGTAGGTCTGTGGCCTAATGAATTTAGGCATTGAATTGATAAATAATCATTTGGGAGGCGAAGTTGAATATCTCCACTTATAATTAAGTAAATATGGAGAAAAGCAAGGGTTCAATCTCTATTTTTTGTTGGGCTAGTTCGTGTACTACATCCAAAATTAGTAGTCTTTGTTGTGGTACGGTGTGTGACATATTGTAGTCACTTTTAGAGTTCGTTTGGTGTAAATTATAAACTAATTTATTTGATGAAAATTGTTTATTTGACTAAAAATAATAAAAAATATTATGCTAAGACAAATTTTGTAGTCAAATAAACTATTTTTGGTTAAAAAAAACTATTTTTTGTCAAATAAACTAGTTTATAATCCACACCAAACGAACTCTTACTCTCACATGCCTTACAGGCGATTCTAGACATTTTTGAGTCCGGACTATTCTTGAAAAAAAAATTTCAGCGGTAAAAATGACTTTTTCCGTGGCGGGCCCAGCCTATAACCACCCCCTCCCCTAACCCAAAAAAAAAAAAAAAAGAAGAAAGAAAAAATCCGCCCCTGGTGCCTAACAAGTTCTTGCGGAAGTGTTTGATATGCCATTAGGGACTGACTGGCACAAGAATTTAAAGTTTGGGAATGTAAAAGTTAAAACAATAAAATGAAAACCTAGGTGCTCCAAGTAATAAAGTTTACCGACGGCAGCTACAAAATTGCAGAAAAAGTAAAAAGAAATGGTGGTTAACACCACATTTTTTTTCTGTAACTTTTATTCATTTTCACATTTATATTTTAATTTTTTAAGCGGATTCTTATTGTTAACCTTTTATTAATTAGTATATCTTGTCTTTAATGACAATTTTCATTCAATAATTCTATTAGTAATTTAGTGTGCTCTAAAATAAAAAATAAATACTTTGTCGTAATTTTTTATTTTTACTTATTTAAAAATATAAGGGACAAATAAGTCATTTTATTTTCTCTTAACGAAACTTTTGGATGAAAACTGTCATCAGGAATAAAATGTGATAATTTATAGAAAGTTGATAGTAAGAATACAAAGAAAAAAGTTGAGAACGTAAATATAATAATGAGTAAATATTATGAATTTCTTATGTAATTAAAATGTAGTGCACTTATGAAAAAATGGTAAATTTAATAAATGACCACCGAACTAATTTGAGGTTACTACTTACTCACTCAACTTGAAAATATTTTCAACTGCTCACCCAACTTTTCAAATAGTTTACTATCTAACACTCATTCGAAAACGTTACGTTGAGCCAACGGAAAAATGATGTGGCATAATCATTGTTTTAAAAAACCCGCCTAAGCATTACCTAGGCGGAAAGGCGCGACCTCCACGTATAGCCACGCCTCAAGCCGCGTCCTCGCCTTGTTCTTATCTCGCTCTCGCCTAAGCTTCGCTTAGACCTAAAAATTTAAAGTTCGACTTCTACGCATTGCCACGTTTTATGCTTTTTAGAACATTGGGTATAATTAAATCGTTAAAATTGTCCACGTAACTAAATCGGAATAGCCAAATACGCCTTTAACTTGCTTTAAAAAATATTTATCCAATATAAATACGTTTTTTCAAAGTTGGAGAAATATTTTTTAAAGCAAGTTAAATACGTGTTTGGCTATTGCGATTTAGTTACGTATAATATTTTAACGATTTAATTATGTCACATCAGCTTTTTGTTCGCCATGTAGCAATTTTCGGCCGTCTAGCTTAACGTTTTTCTAACGAATGATAGATGATAAACTATTTGGAAAGTTGGGTGAGCGATTGGATACTTTTTCAAAGTTGAGTGAGTAAGTAGTAACCCCAAATTAGTTTGGTGGCCATTTATTAAATTTAGGGAAATTTGCAATTTTCATCCCAAAACTTTTACGATCACATTACTAATCTACCTCCAACTAATTTTTATAACATAAGACATTTCCAACCTTTCATTTAATTGCAAATAATGTCCTTATTGACAGAACGTGATAAATTTTCCATCATTTTTAAATAAACAAAAACAAAATAAAGCTAAAACAATAAAAAAAATGCAAAAAAAGTCCTCCAACTTTTTAAAATACAAAATATCCCCACCCCACTATAGGCATCAATTACACACCACCACCGATTCATCTTCATCGAAATGCTATACATATTTTTTTATTGATTTGTTCAGACTTTTACTCTCTTCAACAATTTTATTAAACCACGGCTTTTCAGAAAATCGTTTTTGTTTATGCTAAAATTCTGCTTCTTCATCAATATGGTAAAAATCATGGGATCTTCTAACAGTGATGCTTTCATTTTGCTCTGGATCAAGAACAGCCAACTCAACAACCCGTTAGGAAATTTGGATGACTAGGTCGAGACCACTCGGAATGCTCCGTGCAATTGGACAGGCACTTTATGTGACCCCCAGACTCTGGACGTGGTTTTCATTGATCTTTCCAGCTTTAATGTTTCAACTTTGAGTTGGGGTGGGTGGTTGAAGAATATGATATTTTGTACTTTTTCAAAAGTTGGAAGACTTATTTTTGTATTTTTTTTTTTTTTGTTGATTTTATATTTCTTTTATTTTTGTTTATTTAAATATGAGGGCAAATTCATTATTTTCTGATCAATAGGGATGTAATTTGTAATTAAATAAAAGGTTAGGGGTGTTTGATATTATAAAAATTAGTTGAGGAATAGATTAGTATTGAAAAGATTGAAGATGAAAATTACAAATTTCTCTTAAATTCACCCCCAAAAAATGTGATGTTAATATATTTACGGGTAAAATCAATAAGTAGCCACCAAACTTTAACTTGGTTTCTACTTAACCACATAAGTTTAAAAGGTACGTTAACGCCCGCTCAACTTTTAACTAAGTTTCTCATCTATCACCTGTTATTCATTTGCTTGCAATATCTAACGGAATATCTTACGTGGCAAATGCTTTTCTAATGTAGCATAGTAATAGTGTTAAATCTATCCCAACCAACAAAAACGTACTATCCAAATACACTATTTTTTAAAGAAGTTGAAAATACTTTCAGGTTTCTCCAATCAAATTTATGCCAATTAGACATGTTTGAGTAGTATGCTTTTGTTAACTAGTAGAGATTTAACATCGTTATTACGCCATGCCGAAAGATCGTTTGCCACGTATGATATTTCGTTAGGATTTCAAGGGAATGAATAATGGATAATGGAAGAAAAACTTAGTTGAAAGTTTAGTGGGTATTATTGAAATATCTTTTAAAGTTTAGTGGTTAAGATGAAATTTGATTAAAGTTTGATTGCTTTGATTTTACCCAGACATTTACTCAATGAGAAGAGCAAAAAACAAAAGAAAGACGTATTTACATTTTACCCCCCAAAAACTTTTATACTCCCTCCGTCCCACAAAGATAGACTCATTTTCTTATTTATCCGTCCCAAATTATAGATTACTTACTTTATAGAGAGGTGTATTAAATTTTCATTTTCTTAATATACCCCTATTTAATTTACGTTGTTATCAACCCAAAACAAGTATTTAAATTTATTATATTTATGAATGATTAATATTAAATGGGAAGATAATAATAAAAATCATGTGAAAAATTTATAATTTCAATTATATTAAATATGTTTTTTAATTTGTGTGAAAAAAAATGAGTGTATCTTTGTGGGAGGGGCGGGAGTAATAATTATTTAGACTATTGGCCAATCCAACAACGTTATTTATTATTCATTTATTTCCTGGTGCGATTTCAATCATTTTCATTGTCGTTCCTTGAAAAACACAGAGTAAACGCGAAAACACACACAGAGAATTCAATCATCTAGGGTTATTAATGGCCAACCCAGTTGCATCTGGATCGGGACTCTTCAAGTTCCTTAGGCCCAGCATGCGCCCTCAAGCCACTGACATCCAGGCCGCCGCCCTATGGGGCGTCACCGCCACCACCGGCGCCTTGTGGTTCATCCAGGTCCCCATTAAAATCCCTCTTCTCCAGTGTTATAGATCTATATCTTTGATTAATACCTGCCTTGATTTTGACTCTATATAATCTTATTATTTTGTTTGCCCAATGTTGATTTACTTTTGCATGTTATTTCTGATTCGTTTTAGATCTTACGTTTTAGCTTTGTATGGGCTTTTCATTATGAATATGTTGCAATGATTTTTATATTTTGTTTTATGGAAATTGCTCGAATTTGTTTGTGTGATGCAATTTATTAATAGAGTTTCCCTTTTTCCTTTGTGGAATTGAAATTTGGGAAATGATCAAATTCTAAAATATGAATCACTGTACTATTTAATACCACGTGTCATGACTCATGACTCATATGCCACATAAACAGAGATGGCCAAATGAACAACGGTGCATAATTTTTTAATTTTTATGGCTCAAACCATTTTTCGTTTGTCATCATTAATTATATGGGTTAATGTGTTTGTATCTTTTTTCATGGTCTTCTGCATCACTATTTTTTTTGTCCATGTTAAGGTAAATCGAATTATGAGATTTCGGTCTTTATTGAAGTAAGATTTGCTAGCATTGATATGGGATATTTGATGAAACATAGTATTTGATTTTTTGGGCCAAAGTGCATCTCCAAACTTATTAAATCTGGTGTCATCTAGATTCGTCCCCTCAATGACAACAAACATTTCCCTTTAAATAATCATCATCCTCAACTATATTAACTGTATGAAATCCAGTTTCCATATAAAAGATAAAGAAAACTACTAGTCAAGACTGGAAAAGGACTTTGTAACCATTTTCGCATCAAAATTTCAATATCATCAGTTGATGGTTAATCAGAGTTCGAGTGTGGATCATATAAATTGGTGCTTGATGATGTTGAGTTTAAGTTTGGAACCTTTCTCTCAATTAAAATTTGCTGGAATATCACTAGGATCATCAGAAACTGTAGGTGGAATAATTAGAAATTTTTTATCAATGCTTAGTAATGCTTGCAATCGTACTGCATTCAAAACATTACTCTATCAGTATATTGAAGGTTCGGAAGAATACGCCTTGTGTCCAAGCTTGCCAAACTCGAAATATTAATTTATTTCATTTTAAATTGAATACTTGCTATGTCGCAGTCTTTAGTAAGAATTTTACTGTTATGCTATTTTTTTTCTCCAAAATAAATTTATCGATATAAAATATTTGGCAAAGGAAATTCAAGTTAACCCAAAAGTTGAATAAGGTATTAGTTTGTGACAAGAACATCTTCCCTTGGGACAAAAAATGCAGTATTTCCTTTTTTCCTCATCAAAAAAATTGTTTCATTATTTTAGCAAAGCTAATTATGCAGTGTGTGTGTCTACACACACTTGTATGTACGTGTATACTGCATATGTAGTTCTGAATTTCAACATCTAATCTTGTTTTCTGTTCATTAATAAGTACAGATGGACTCACATAGAAGTCTGAAAGTGGATCTTTCCCTTTTGAGCGCTAACAATTAAATGTTGAATAGACTTATTAAACAAATGTTATTTTGTTTTTTGCATTGATTGATAAATGGTGTTGTTAAGCACTTCCTAACAGTTTCTTGCCAAAATTTTATCCACAGTTTAGTTAATATCTTGTATGAAAGGACAATGAAAAATTCTAATAATTAGATCGGGTTGTTTTTAGAAAATCTGGTGTACTGTTTTAAGGCCTGGTGTGAAGTACCTCTACTGAAATTTTAGGAGCACCTTGCAAGGTCCGCCAAAATATTGAAAATAATTCTAGTATTTTTTGTGGGGTTATCGACATTGCATGATACATTTATTCAGTGTTCTTAAAGGCGGGCCTAGGTGTGAGGTTTGAGAAAAAGTCCGGCATATGGGGAAGGTGTGGAAAAAGGCGGTCAACACTATATTGACTGCCTAATGCGGATCTAGGCGCGCACCTTTTTATTTTTTTGTCCATTTTTATTTTTTAAGGTTAAATAAACTAATTAAATAATAGGAAGAGTTAATAAATTGAAATTAGAAAGTAGAATTTCACAAATCATAATATATAATTTAGCAAAAAAAAAAAATACAAGGTAGAGAAAGCTAGCTTTCTACAAGAAAAGACTTGTAAATTATGCATCCCAATTGAAGTTATGCATCCCAATTGAAGTTGGAGGTTTACTTGTAAATTATGCATCCCAATTGAAGTTATGCATCCCAATTGAAGTTGGAGGTTTACTTATGATTTATACAAAAGCCTAAGCTTGGAAACTTAGAATAATACTCTATCAATCTATAAAGATAGATTTATTTTTATTTTTACACAGATTGAAAAAATTTAGTTATTATAGTTGGAACAATAAATTTTACTTACATTTTTTCTAGTATGCCTTTACAATGATTTACAATGGTAGTTCATATTTGTTGATAACAATGTACATTGAATAGTAGCGTATTAAAAAATTAAGAAATTAACAATGCTATCAACAAGAAAAGTGGCATAAAATATGAATAAGGAAAGTAAGCCTATTTTTATGAGGAAGAAGTGAGTATTAAAAATAGGGAGAAAAAAAAATTGGGATCAAATCTATTCAATGGTCTTAGAATAGTTAAAATAATATTAAAAATAGAGTAACACTTTAATACACCTAGGCTTGTAAGGCTTGACCTTGCTGCCTTGCACCTTTTAGATTTAAATTTATTGTGATGTTTTTGGGATGGCATTTGCTGCATTTTTATTTTTATTTTTACAATATTTGGTGTATTATTGGCTAAGCTTATAAAGTTCATTGTATCGGGAGGGTATGTTGAAGATTACTTTAATGCGTGTTGTGTTGCTTTCTTTTCGTGTTTGCCTATGGAGTATCACTATTGCCTCTTTGTTTGGAGTGAGTTTGTTTTATAATTGGTATTAACATGCATTATCTTTTTATGTTTCTTTGGAACAAAATAGATGATTAAGAAAGTAGATGTTATTTATATACTTATAATTGATGATTGCATGGATTTTGGTGTCTCTGAACTCTGAAGTGTGCAATATTTCATTGAAGCTTGCTCTCTCTTTAAAAATGTTTATCTGTCTCATTTTGCATTCACATGACTTTGACCTTCTTTTCCATTTTTGGAATATGTACAGCCCTTCGATTGGTTGAAAAAGACACTTTTTGAGAAATCTGACTCCGAAGGGAAGTGAATGGAAATATGACATCTTGCTGGCTACTTTTTTGATATTATTGTTGCCAATGTGAACTCTGAGCAGCAGGATTCAGTTGAATAATACCGTTTTATTTCGTGTTTTTCCATGAAAAAGCTCTCCATGTTAATTTTTGGATTAATTCAGTTAAAAGAATGGATTTCAATCTCTCTCTCTCTCTCTCTCTCTCTCATATTCATTGAACTTGCTCTCTGGGTGGCTGTAACTTTTGCACAATGGACTGTTGTGTTTCCCTAATTAGTGTAAAACTGGATTCTAGCTTCCCCGCGGGTGTGTGTGTATTAAGTTGGGAAAACTGTAGCCACGGTCCTCATTCTTTAGGTCGATTGATACGTGGTTCTGTTCTAATTCTTTTTTGGCAAATGGGTCCTCAAACTTCAATTTTCGTTTCCAAATGTTCTGAAATGCCTGCAAGGTTCATTATCTGTTGTAAGTATTTATGTTTCATTCTATACTGACTATGGGTCTCAGACAACCATCAAAAGCAGGGTTTATAAGTTGCTCAATTCGGGTGTTGCCTGATAGGACGCAAGGGTGGGCCCAACACATAGCAATGTCTGAATCGGGCAATATATAAATTCCACTTTCAACCGTCCTTGAATTATGATAAGAAAACGTTGTTCTTAAATTGAAAGGAAAAAGGAAAAATCATAATAGGTGAGCTTAGGCAATCCTCATTCAAATTAAGCCATGTGTCGTTGCCAATTTTGGAGTTAACTACTTTGGAGTTAAATATTTCCGATGGTACTATACTTTGTCAAACGTTTCTGGAATACCATTGAACTTTTAAAAATAAATTCCATGGCATTCTAGGAATGTTTTAAAATCTGATGTTATTTTAGAAATGTTTGACAGAAATATAGTTGCATTGGAAATATTGAACTACCAATTTTTGTCCTTGGAGTCAATGCGTGTATTGCATATGTTAGATTTTTGTTTAGGAAGTTTCCGTGTTCTATACAATTACTGATTATACTACTCATAATTAAACTAAAAATGTATGTTTGATATATATATATATATATATATATATATATATATATATATATTTACAAGTTTATAAATTGCGGGTCCTATAGGATGCGTAGATAAAAAGTGGATTTAACTTACAAAATGTGTTGATATAAATGATGCCTGAGTACTTTATAAGCTTGAAAAAGTTTTGCGAAGAAAACACGAAGAGTATGTTTGTATTAGTTTTTTTCAAATTTATTTTCAACTACATATTTTATGGGATTTACAATTTTTACCAATTTTTTAATTATATATTTTACTATTATTTTTTAAAATATTCTAAATAATTACTTTTAAATTGGGAAATTGGCGCAAATGGTTCATAACGTATCATGTTAGTATAACGTATCATGTTAGTGCGCAAATGATCCCTAACTTTTCATTTTTGTGCAATGGTCCCTAACCTATCCATTTAGAATGCGAAAATAGTCATTGTGGACGGATTCGGTTAAAAATCAGTTAAACAACCTTTCATTTTGGTGCATGAATGGTCCCTCTCAATGTTTTTTGTCTTTATTAGTAGGGGTAAAATTGTCGAGTTACATGCTTCTTTCGATTGGTGCAAATGGTCCCTAACCTTTTCGCTTTTACAAGACAAATGGTCTCTTAACTTATAATTATATTTTGGTGCACAATTAATCATAATTTGATGAAAAAGACAAAAATATATTTACTTTTAATTAAAAAATTTTGCAATTGGATTCCTAACTTTTAAAAAAGTAAAAATGAGTCCGATCTTTAATTTTTTTTTTTTTTTTGGTATAAAATGAAAACTAACAAATTGATAATATACTAAATTATTTTGTATATTTTATGAACTATTATAAAATAACTAAAATTTAAACTCATAATTATTAATAAATATGCTAATTAAAATTATTTTATTATTATTAAGTAATTATATTATTTAAAATTCAAACTTTAATTTTATCATTACAATATAAAAGAAAAATAAATTTGTCACAAATAAAATTTTAATTATGTTCAACTCATTTCGATTTTATCACGCCTCATATTCTTTGGGCCAACCTTACCGCTTGAGCAATCAATAATCCATTTTAAATTTTAATTTATTTTTCTATTTAAAAACAAAGAAAAAAAAAAAAAATTAGTCATCATCACCCCCCCCACCCCACTCCACTCACCGAAAATGGGGGAATTTTCCCATTGCTTTAAAACACCACAATGCCGAAACAAGGGGGGGATTCCACCAGTTATCATCGCGAGCAGGGAGAAGAATCTCCTCGGTTTCGTGAAACCGAGCTCGTCGAGTGCGAAACGAGCTCGGTTTCGCGAAACCGTGGAGATTCTTCTCCCTGCCTCGCTTGACCGCATCAAGTGGATCTTCCCCCCTCGGTTAGTCGATGAACTAGATCGACGGGAGTTTCTCCCCTCCGGTCGTGGGGAGAAATCCTCCGATCTGGGCGATTCTGAGGTGGGGTGGGGTGGGGTGGGGTGGGGTGGGGGTGGGGAAGACATTTGTTTCTTTTTTTTTTTTTTTTTTTTTAAAATAGAAAAATAAATTAAAATTTAAAATTGGATTGACCCAATTGTTCAAAAAGCGGGTTGGGTTGGCCCATTAAATATGAAACCGTATAAAATCGAGTTGGATTGAGAATAATTAAAATTTTTATTTGTGACAAATTTATTTTTCTTTTTATGTTATAATGATAAAATTAAAATTTGAATTTTAAATAATATGATTACTTAATAATAATAAAATAATTTTAATTAGCACATTTGTTAATAATTATGAGTTTAAATTTTAGTTATTTTATAATAGTTCATAAAATATACAAAATAATTTAGTATATTATCAATTTGTTAGTTTTCTTTTTTATTTTTTTTAATAAAAAAATTAAAGTATCGGACTTATTTTTACTTTTTTTAAAGGTTAGGAATCCAATTGCAAATTTTTTTAATTAAAAGTAAATATATTTTTGTCTTTTTCATCAAATTATGATTAATTGTGCACCAAAATATAATTATAAGTTAGGGACCATTTGTGCCAGAAAAAGGTAAAGGTTAGGGACCATTTGCGCCAATTGAAAGAAAGATGTAACTTGACAATTTTACCCCCACTAATAAAGACAAAAACATTGAGAGGGACCATTTGCGCACCAAAATGAAAGGTTGTTTAACGGATTTTAACGGAATCCGGCCCACAAGGACCATTTCCGCACTAAATGGATAGGTTAAGGATCATTGCGCCAAAATGAAAGGTTAGGGACCATTTGCGCACTAACATGATACGTTAGGGACCATTTGCGCCAATTTCCCCATAAATTTATCAAAAGGGTGGTAAATATACAACCTCTGTCACGTGTATTATAACTATTATTTCATTTTGGTTGCACTCAATTTTAATTGTTAGTGACTGTTTGATTCTAGGTCGAATAATACATAGAAATAATAATGTTACTATATTTTACACATTTAACCGTTCTTAAATACATACGGACTAGCATGTGTAGTCGACCTGTTCATTCAAAGTTTTTTTTTTTTATCAATTTGATTAGGAATTAAATACTCTTAATGTTATTATACTATGTCAAAGGTTAGTAGAATTTCACTATACTTTAAAACGTTCTTAGAATGTTATTGAACTTTTAAAAATGAATTTTATATATCATTGAATTTTCAAAAGTAAATTATATATGTCACTCCGTTTTAAAAACAAAATATAGCGGAATGGCATGTGATATTCACTTTTGAAAGTTCAGTGGCATTCTAGGAACATTTTAAAGTAGAGTGGCATTCCAGAAACGTTTGATAAAATATAGTGGCATTGGAAGTATTTAACTCATTTGATTAGCGTCCGACAATCGCAAATATCAAGACAGTGCACGTGACAGATTTAATCTACCAAAATAAAAGTTCAAATTATAATAATAGAAAAATATTGAAAAGCTCATGGAACATCATTGCCGCGTGCCAATAATAGTGTTAATTAGCTTGAATATCCATTTTTAAAAATAAAATAAAATATACCTTCTTTTTAACAATATCAATGTTTTACCTTTTTTATTTATAATTTAATGATATTTAACCATATGATAGTTAAGGGTATGTTTGACAAAACACTCCCACGACTAAAATCTATCCTAAACTCCATCCAAACCACAATAAATAGTATAACCCATTTAGGGCAAGACAAAACCATGAACTAAAGCAAACTTTTCCAATTTCTTCAATCCAATTTCCATAATCGGTTATTCAATCAAGTCACCCATTTAGGGCAAAACAACACCACGAACTAAATGGCAAACTTGTTCAATTTCTTTATCTCCAATTTCCATAATGTGATTAGACCGCCACTAAAATTGTCGGACCCAGACTCCATGTAGTCGGCCACCTCCCGCCGGCCAACCTTCAACCACCCACCGGCCTCACGCCAATCCAAACAAGCCCTACACTCCAAAACATACACTAGCCCGCGGTAAGCCCTATTTTTAGTCCCTAGCGACGTCGCACCATCCTCCATCGGCCATGAGTCCACCAGACCACCACTAGTCGATGCACCTACCTTGGGCGATCACTTTTCTGGTTCAATTGGCGTCCCAGAGTTGGAGCCCGATGTTCTCCGGTCGGCGTCCTAGAGTTGGAGCCTGATGTTCTCCAGTCAGGTTGCTCACGTGGGTCTGCACAAACAACTAGGTTCAACCCGGTCATTCTAGCAGACACGTCCATTCTATGCAACTCTTTTGCACCATCGGGACCACGATCTCCGATGTCGCACAAAGATGTAATAAGCGCGCCACAGCCTCCGACCTCCTAGCCGCACCCATCTTTCTTTCCTCTTAGGTTACGGCCACTGCCAGTGGACATTCCATCTCACAAGGGGTTGTGCCAGGGGTGGCTTGTGACCCAATTGACGACCACCGCGTTGACCATGCCAAAGACGCTGCACAGCATGCGCGATTGCATGCATAAGCGCACACGGCCAGCGCGCACACAGTAGCGACGAGGGTCGCCATGCTCTTGCCTCCTTATTTTTTTCCAACCCACTCCGTTTGCTTAATTTTTCAGCTCCGATTACTCCGGGCCCACATTTTTCCCCCAAGAAGCTCGATGCAGACCGAATTCGCAATTGACTTATCTTTGCAGCTTGTTGTTGATCGATAGACTATCTCTTCAGCAGAGCAGAATATGAGGAAATCATTTGCTTATGTCCTTTAGTCCTCTCCTGATTCTACTTGTCACCAGTTTGTGGCTAAAGAGCCATACTTACATCGTGGTGAGCCTGCCTTGGTTATTTCATCTGATGAGGAAGCCTCTCTTGCTGAGCCATTCAAGTTCACACTGGTTGGCAAGTTTTCGCACCGCAAACCCAAAATGATGGAAGTACGTAATAGTTTTCAGAAGTTTGGATTTTACGGTGAATTTAAACTTGGGCTTATAGATTACAAGCACATACTTATACACTTAACACACGAGGATGATTATAGTCGTTTATTTTTTAAACCACTTTGGTTTATTATGGGTTGCTTTATGCGTATACTTAAGTGGACTTGTGATTTCCACTTTGATGCTGAGACCCCCATTGCCCCTGTATGGATATCCTTTTCTTTATTGCCTGTTCATTAACGTGCAAAGAAATTTTTATTTGCTTTATCTAAAATTGTTGGGGTGCCATTGAGGATTGATGAGATGACTGCTGATTTGTTGATGCCTAGTGAAGCCATGGTTTGTGTTGAGGTGAATATGGAGCATAAGTTCCCAGATAGGGTTTGGATTAATCGGGGTGAATTCCGTAGTTTTTGGCAGCCAATTTATATGAGAGGTTGCCCCCATTTTTGTGCTAAATGCTGTCATATGGGCCATATTATTGATCAGTGCATGGTGGGTGCTCTACCAGTAGATCCTATTGTTACCCAGGCTATTAAGCCTTTTGTTGCTCAGGCTCCTAAGCCTGCTGTTGCTCTGGCTCCTAAGTTTGTTGTTGCTCCAGCTCTTAAGAAAGTTGATGTTCAGGTACCTATTTTAGATAGGACTAAGAAGGATAAGGAAAAGAAGATTGTTGTTGAGGCTCCTAGGTAGTAGGTCCCAGTTGTTGGTTCTTCTTCAGTTATGGCTATACCACCTCTAGTGGTTCATGTGGAGCCCACCTTTCAGCCTATTTCTACTATTCACACTATTGTGGCTTCAAAGCCCTTTCATGATGCTGGTTTTTCCGATCCACTATTAGATCACATGATGTCAGCCCCTCGTGAGTTTTCTATTTTTTCAG
Source organism: Forsythia suspensa (assembly GCA_023638005.1). Taxonomy (NCBI): domain Eukaryota; kingdom Viridiplantae; phylum Streptophyta; class Magnoliopsida; order Lamiales; family Oleaceae; genus Forsythia; species Forsythia suspensa. The sequence continues at coordinate 29,599,536 of CM042666.1, read as the reverse complement.
AGCCAGTGCAACCAGTTTTTGACATTGATCCACATGTCAGTCCACGCCTCAGTAGTAATCAGAATGTAGAGGCTTCGATTCCTTATGATAATGCTAGTTCTATTCAGCTCGAGGTTCATCAGCATGGACATTTTCGCAAGAATTCTTCTGGTGACTTGGTTGGTTTAGATGAACGGCAGGAGGCCGATGGTTTTACTACAGTTCAGAAGAAGAAAAATTCGAAAGTTATTGATATTTTGCACTTGATCAAACGGGTGACTCATAGTCAGACAAGTGCTTCGTCACGTAGCCAGTCTTTTTGATGAGTGTTATCATTTGGAATGTGAGAGGTGTGCGCAGTATTGCCACTCATAGACGACTTAAAAAATTAGTTCGACTTCATCATGTGTATTTTTTAGTGGTGTTGGAGCCGTTTGTTTTGAGGAAGAACTTTGATTTTATCCGACGATTTCTCTCTTTTGATGTGGGCTTACACAATAAGTCGGATAAGATTTGGTGTTTTTGGAATTTGGGGACTACTCTTACTTCGATTGTTAATCATCCCCAATTCATTCACATTAAAGTTGAGGATCCTAGATTAGCCAGACCGTTGTTTATTATTTTTGTATATGCTTCTTGCTCGCCATTTGGACGTAAGAATTTATGGACGGGTCTTTACCAGATATCTCTTTCCTACACTAATCATATGTTACTATGTACTGAAAAGGTAGGATTCATGTTCAATGGAAACACACGTTTCACTGGTGCAAGCAAACATTATCACATGTGTTACTATATGTTTTTCTATTTGTGTTATCATGTATGTGTAATTTTGTAAAAATAGCTATGGTACTATTTTTACAAACAACATTGAATTTCAATGAGTTCTCTAACATTTGCTTTTGCAAACAGGCTTAACGATTTCCTCTTTTGATCATATTGGGAGAAAGATATACCATTGCTAATTGCATGGCTTATAATACTATCATGAATATCAATTTTGTCTAGTAGATCAATTCTTATTCAAGGATTGTTTGATATCTAGTCCTCGAATAACATGTGTTTTATTCTTTTTTTCTTGATATTGTTGCCCATTTTCTAATTTCTTCAAATTAAAGTGTGAAGATTCCATACTTTTGATGTGTTTCCAAAATAGTGACACATGTGGTCCTATATAAAATTTTGAATTGAGCATTATGTGTACTATTAATTATATGAATTATGTGTACTATGAATTATTTGATGTCTAGTCCTTGAGTAACATGTGCTTTATTTCTTTTTTAAGTGTGAAGTTCTATTCATCTTTTTGTTATATATGTTATTGTCATTTTTCTAATTCCAAATTAAAGTGTGAAGATGCTATGATTTTCGATTACATGATTTTGATATATTTGCAACAGTAACATATGTGTTACTACTTTATTAAGAAGTTTAGTGTAATATATAAATTAGTAACCCGTGTATTACTGATTATTGAAATGTATAAATCATAATAATTTTTCATCATTCTAATTTATATTTTATAGGTTGAAGATTAGAACCCTTTATTTTTATAAATCCAACAATTAAAACATTGGTAATAGTGGAACAGATTTTGAGGTATAATATATTTGTATAAATCATACTAATATTTGTGTGTGTTTTTTTTATTTGGTATGAATCCTAGTAAAATAATTATGTTTGTATAAGATAAAAACTGATATTTTAGATTCAAAGTTCTTGTGTATACTCTGTTTTTTGTTGAGGAAATTTGAATTCTGAATTTTCTGAGAATGAGCTGTTTGAACAAGAAATGAAATAATGTGAAATCTTCTATAGTTAAGTTATTAAGAAGCAACACATATGAGTAACACATATGTTACTTACTTTATTAAGATATCCAATTTAATAACTTTAGTAACACAAATATCTATGGAACACCACGTCCGATTTTATGAAATTCATATCGTGTATTTGGTACACCACGTTCGATTTTTGAACTATGATATGATATTATGTTTTACTGGATTTAGATTTGCTTGAATTGTACAACTTTTAATTTTAACTCAATTTAGTCCATTTCGTTTAATTTTGTTAAGAAATTCAGTTTACCGTCTATTGAAAATGCGTGAATTATGCTAATTTTCAGAATTGAGTAACATATAAGTGTAGTAAAATACTTATATTGAGTAACATATATGTTACTGTGTATTGAAATGAATGAATTATGATAATATTTTGTTGTGTTAATTATTTGTATAGGTTCAATTTGAGGATAATGTTGGATCACCAGCAAAAGACATTGAAGTTGGGAGGGAGGTACGTACATATAATAACTTGTGATTTTTTAGTGTGTTATAAATGAGTAACACTTATGTTACTTTCACCATAAATTTGTGAAATTGAAGGATTTTTATATTTTTATAGGTTTAATTTGATAGAAAAGTGAAATGAATTTAGGTTGATAAAACTAACAATGAAAGTGGTACTGAGTTTAAGGTACAGATAATAAATTTAATATGTTTTTATTAAAATTGTAAGAAGTTTAATTTGAGTTTATGAGTTGTTTTTAAGGTATTATGTTTTGATTATTTGTATTCTTAGGTTGGAGGTGAAGAGCCTAAAAAAAGTTTATTCGAGAAGATATTTGTTAGCTGACGTATGTTTGATCTACTTCGAACTTTGTCTTAGTTTTGACTTAGGGATTGATGATGAACCTAATGTTAATGACACCGAACTAGATGATATGGAATTTACCTAACATGACCTAAAATTGATTGATGAATGTGTTCAAATGAGAAATCTGTCAATTTCTAAAAACGAAGATGAAGTGTTTTCATATTATATGTTACTTTTATCCACAAATAATCGTGACCTTGCATTTTTAAGTAATTGATAATGTAACTTATTTTTCATGATGTTAACGCTGATGATAATTACATTCTAGTCGATGATAGTACTCCTGATATACCAAGGAAGAGGCTTAGGAAAGCAGCAGTAGTGTTTAGATCACCTTATACCTCGAATTTTGGATCGTTGGAAAAAAGTAAAGTAATAGTTCAAGATATAAGGACTGGTACATATGCATTAAGTGACGAATTAAATGCTGTTACTATTAATGATGTTGTTGATTTTGAGGAATGGTATATCGTAGGGTTGTCCAAGAAAATTAAGTAAGTTTCCTTCTTTCTTTCAAATAGTTATTATGTAATGAGCTGATTGTTTTTAATTCTTTTAAATATTATGTTTGTAGAAGAGATTTGATGATAAGAACAAAATATTCAACCCATCCTTTGACATTGGAGTCCTTGAATTTGTTAATAAGAAATGGTTTTATGACTTGCGGACTCCCGGAGAGTGCTTGGGAGACACGGTATAATTTATATTTATTTCTATCATAATTTATCATTCGGAAGTTAACTAAAGATTATTTTTTATCATTAGATTGGGTGCTGTTTTTTTCCAAGCATATTGATGTTGCATTTTATTATCTCCAGAAGACAGTGAAGCATAGTACTAGATTACAAATCCGTTTGACCACGACCGACTATGTATTTGACTATTTCATTAGGATGATTTCGCAAACATTTTTGAATGGTCGAAGTGTGGTGGGTGATCATAAAGCACTTCTATCATTTGTTCGAGGACATCAAATAAGATGTAACAAACCATGGTGGGATGTTGTCCATGTGCTAATTTTTGTTTTGATGGAAAATAAAGCACATTGGATCCTCTTAGATTTTGAAATCGGACGTTGATGCTTTAATGTGTACAATTCATATAGTAAGATAATTCGTGACTTTCATGTTCATCAATTGGTGAAAATATATGCTGAAATCATTCCATATCTGCTACTCCATAGTGGATTTTATAATGTTAGGACATCTAGTGATAGAAGTCCCTACGATAGCAAGTATCATCTTGATCAATTGACTGTCAACATATTGGATAAAATACCTCAACAATAACAAAAGTTAGTAATATATTGGATAAAATGTCTCACAAATCTAATTGTTTGAATTAAATTTCAAAATAGGTTTGGAACTGTTTTTACTAACTTAATTATTTGTTTTTTTTATAGTGGTGATTGTGGCATATATGTGATCAAATATGTTGAGTTTTTTATTCACCAAAAATGGAAGAAATGACAATGAGATTCAAGCTCGATGAAGCTCAGCTTATCTTCTTGTCCAATTTTATAAATACGCCAAGAAAAAATTTGATGAAGGATATGATACGGATGTTGAAAGGATTTCAGATAGAGTAATATAGAGTATGAAAATTCAAAAACACATTTCATTTTTAATATCTAAATCAGTAATTTGTATATGATGTATTTTTGAAGTAACATAGTGGTTTTATGCTCTCCTTCATGTAAGTAACACATGTGTTATCCTGGATGACATGTTTTATATGGCATTTGTTATTGTAAAAGCTGTTATTTGGTTCATTAGGGATAATCCGATCATTGCATTCGAGAAGGTAAACATTCTTTTTATGAATGGAATGCTATATCTTGTGTTTCTCGTAGCCTTTTGGTTAAGATTTGGATGTTTCTTTCTTTATTGACATTTACTGTTGTCAATATTCATAAACAGCAGGTGGATAACGACTCACATCCAGTTATTTTGACAGTAAAATCTACACTGTAGTATAGAGTTGTACATGTGTACAAGTGTTACTGAATGGTCATGGGATTTAGTTCGAGGCATCAAAAGTTAGGCATATGATAATTTATATGTAGTGACGTTTCTCCATGATATGCTATTTCTTTTTTCGATTTTGAGAGATTTTGTATAGTATCTCATTTCAAAGTTGAATGTGTATTCATGTTTTGGTTTGTGGGAAGCCAAATTCTCATGTATATACTTAATAGTCTTGAAACAGGACACCATGTCTAAATCATTCATGGAGGCATTTGTAAGTGTTCCAACTTAGCAAGTTATAAAATGTACCTCTTCCCAATGTGTCATTTCTTAACTAATAACGGCATGAAATGAGCAAGTCAGTGTTAAAATTTATGCAAGAGCTCAAATAGGTTAACTTATAATGAAGACTTGTGCATGTGAAAACTTGTAATGACTACTTCTCAATTCAAAGACTTTTAATTGAGATTTATACACAATATTAACCTGTCTTGGCATACACGTTGGATGCCAATCACAATATGAAGAAAAAACAATTTCATGATTTTGAATTTCTTGCTCCATTACATCATAGAAAACCTCAAATTTTGTTGATTTATATTGGAAAAGCAAGACAACCCTTTTCATGAAATTGAAGATACACAAACCCATAAATTGTACATTTTCTAATGGCAATAATTAGAACCCATATTTAGATGTAACTTTTGGAATGATACATTAAATCATAAGTTTCATCACATGCACAATAATTAAATTCCATATTTGTACTCTAGTCAAATAAATAGCCACAACATAAACTCTTATATCTAGTCTTAGGCTATGTTTGATTGCAAGTGGAAAATTTGGGTGGAAAGAAAATATTTTCCATAGAAATGAATTACCAAGAAAATTTAGATTGAAAAATGTTCCATGGAAAATAAATGGGTTGGAAAAGGTTAACAAATTTTCCTATCCTTATATTTTCCTTGAAAACAAGGAAAATGTGGTCAAAATTGGAAAATTTTGAAAAAATTTTCCATGGAAAACAAAAATTACAATCAAACAAAAGATGGAAAATAGGTGAGAAAATGTCTTTTCCATGGAAAATTTTGCCAATCAAATGCAGACTAAAGCTGGAAAATTGGTGGAAAATTTTCATTTTCCATGGAAAATGAAAGGAATCAAACACAGCCTTAATGCAAAAATATTCTACACCTGCCCTTGAAATGGATCCATAAGCAATCTGATAAATCTTTTCATAGAAGCATATTGTGTAAACTAGGTAAATTGCTAGAAAACACTCAATGCTGAAATTCAATAGAAATATATTCAAAAATTCATAAGGAGTTTCCTTTTTTTTCTTCAGGTTCTATGGGGTTAAGTTATTGCACTTTCTTCGATTGTGCTCATATGCTCTATATCTCCCACATTTTGTTATTTACTTTCTCTCTCTTTTGATCGATATCGACTTTCTTTGGGTCTTCCAGATTTTCTTGTATTGGTAGTAGTACAATGTTGAATGAAACGTCATCCAGTACAATCTAATATGGACAGTTTCCAAGTGAAAATATTGTCCCTTTGTATGCGTTCATGTATGACTTTTTTGTGTAGAAATTGTAGCATTATGTGTAAGAACTGAGATGTTTTTCTGCAACTATTGATAGAGCATGTTTGCATGGAATCTCATCCATTTGAAATCTATTCATGAGCAAGTCTTTTCGTGCATGTTTACTAAATAGGAAGATACACCGTCATTAAGTTGGTGTAGCACTTGGCTAGATAAAGATACTTATACAAGGTATGGAGTATTATATATAAGATCATATCTAATAGGCAATAAACAATACATAAAAAAAATCAGCATGATTTATGACTTTAACATAAAGTAACATATGTGTTACTCATATTAACTAGAAGTAAGAGGTTGGAAATTTTTCAAAGTAAACAAAGAACAAAAATCACAACCAAGTTGCAGTCACATGAAGAAAGTTGATTAATGTATGAATAACACATATGTATATTAAAAGTCGTATATCATGGTTATTCTTCTTTAGTAACATGTGTGTTATTTTATTCTTTTTAGTGCATGTTACTTTGTATGGATATCATACTTGACGTTACAATAAAAGAATCAAGAAAGTTTTAGATGTTACCTTCATTTTGATTGCGTCTCTTGAATTTTTCCGCATCATACATTCATATTTTGTTGCAAATGTAGTGAGTGTTGCATGTGCATCTTCTCAATTTTTGAAAAACCATTTTTGTACAAGGCATCTCAAGAATTCTAACAAAAACTCTATAGGAAAACTCTTTGTTAGTTTCGTAACTGAATTGACCGACTCAACTATATTTGACATCATTGTTGAATATCTTTGTCATGTAAGCTCTCGACCATGTATGATATCCATCTTCTTCATACATGAAGAACAAAATTTTTGTCAATTAGTATATTATAATTGTTAAAGGCATTATGTTATACTTATAAACATTAAAACTTACCAAATAAGGTCGGATTCTTTTGTCGATTTTCTCAAGTTGGCTTATGTGGTTGTCAAATTCAGCATTTGTGTAGGCTCTAGCAGCTGCATCGTAGTGGTATGTTATGTATTTTTTACCTTTGTCAATAGTGTTCTTTAAATTTTGCAATAAATGGTGTGAACAAACACCATGCATAGCTTTCGGATATACTTTTTTTTATAGCATTTCCTATGCTACAGTGTCCATTTGATATGATGTACAAGTCTTTCGACTCTCCATAAGATTCTTTCAACATTTGTAAAAACCATTCTCATCAACTGTTGTTCTCGTTGTCTCCAACTTCAAAAACCAATACAAAAATATTGTTATTGGCATCTTGGGTACATGCTAATTTACTACCATAATACCCTTTTAGAAATGTTCCATCAATTACAATTATAGGTCTACATACTTCCATCTTTGCAAAGAACCTACTAAAGCCATGAAATAGTACTTGAACCGATTGTTCACATCGGTCTCTAGTTTTGTACTTTCAACATGTACAAGTATGTATGAAGTTTTCTATATGATTCATTCGGATCACCTCTTAACTCTACAAATGTATGCTCTCGGGCCCTTCAAGCTTTATTATAACTCAGTGACACCCCATACTCGTTCCTTATGTCATTTATTATGTCAGTTGGAGTGTCTATAATTTATGCAGAGATGTATTTATACTTGATGCAACTTCCTACCAATGAACTAGATGCTTGTCGATGATCTCCTAATATTATATCCATTGAACATACATGTTCATTTCTAATGTACCTTATTTTGAAGTTGTCAAATTTTCCAACATTTGAAGCTTTGAAAGACCATTGACTACTAGAATCCATGCATTTTAGGACATAAACCTTTTTGTCTGATATTTTCACCTTGAATTGGAAGTGATTCCGCATGGCATATATTGCAACACTATTCATCAAGATCTTTTTATTGCAGTAAATCTGATTTTTTTCAATTTTATCAACATCTAGATGAAAAATCATGGTGGTTTTAGCTTTCATAATCACGTCGTCAACTTCGAGTAGGTAATAATAAACCTCATAAGTATTATCTTGAACATATGGTAATTTTGGAGGGGCTATGACTGTTGTGTTATTTCTTTCATATAGCTGCAATTGTAGCATGTCTAAACTTATAGCAACAACTTGATTTTTCCAAATGGAGCCCTTAATGAAGATTAAATGATGTACTACTAGTTGTTACTATTGAAAAGTCGATGCATAAGAGAAAACTTATAAAATCTTTGTCTTTTCTTTTCAATTCCAAATACAAGACCATGGACTTATTGGTTCTAATCTTTATCGGAGGTTCACTATACTTCACTTGATATTGAATTGTTATCTCCATGATTGTTTGACTCAACTCCAATTCTAAATAAATTTCTTCAACAAGCATGTTGAATGTACATTCTAGAGAAACTAAGATCCCAGTCTTCTTGAAATTTTGTATTCATAGTTTTCATTCCATTTACCACTATAATGTAAGAAAATATTGATATACTCCATGCTTGCAAATAATCAAATAGTAACACTATGTTAAGATGATCACAATTTGCATGAAGAATCATGTGTTACTTATTTAAACAAGCGTAATTCAAATGATTAATGCATTTCAATAAACACTAATATATGTGTTACTGGAGTTATTAAACTGAACTTTTTAATAAAGTAAGTAACATATAGTAACACATGTGTTACTACATATTTGATGCTACATATAACATATTTCTAACACATATAGTAACACACGCGTGTTACTCATTGTAATTTGCACCAAATATATGATAGGCACTATAACATGCACCAAAAAGCTTTGTAATATATGGTAACATACGTGTTACTCATTTGCAAAATTTGTCTCAAAGTCTAAAAAGCCACATGATGAAAATTACCATGATTAATGCATTTCAATAGACAGTAACACATATGTTACTGAAGTTATTAAATTGACATTTTAATGAAGCAAGCACCATATAGTAACACATATAGTAACACACGTATTTCTACAAATTTGATACTACATGTAACACATATAGTAACACACACGTGTTACTCATTTTAACTTGTACCAAACACGTGATAGGCCTATATATGTTACTCATTTTAACATGCACCAAAAAGATTTGTAATATAAATTAACATACGTGTTGATTAATGCATTTCAATAGATAATAACACATGTGTTATTGAAGTTATTAATCTAACCTTTTAATGAAGCAAGTACCATATAGAAACACACGTGTTTCTACAAATTTGATGCTACATGTAACACATATAGTAACACACACATGTGTTACTCATTTTAACCTACACCAAACACATGATAGACACTTTATATGTAACTCATTTTAACATGTACTAAAAAGCTTTGTAATATACAGTAACATACATGTTACTCATTTGTAAAATATGTCTCTAAGTTCAAAAATTCATATGATAAAAATTACCATGATTAATTCATTTTAATAGACAGTAACACGTGTTATTGAAGTTATTAAACCGATCTTTTAATGAAGCAAGTAACATAGTAACACACGTGTTACTACAAATTTGATGCTACATGTAACACATATAATAACACACATGTGTTACTTATTTTAACTTGTACCAAACATATGATAGATATTAGATATATTACTCATTTTAACATGCACTAAAAAGTTTTGTAATACACAACTCATTTCTAAAATATGTCTCTAAGTTGAAAAAGGCACAATATATGCATTTTAACACACAATAACTCTTGTGTGTTACAATTACACATGTGTTAAAAAAATTATTAAATTGAATGTCTTAATAAAACAAGTAACATATAGATGAATAAAATAAGTAAGTAGAACATTTCCATTGCATAGATGTGGTATGGAATTACAGGTAATTATGAAATCAAACAATTAGACGTGGAATTAAAATTTTTTATGTTGATCTCTTTGGATGAATTCTTGTCATCAATAGCCCAAACTGTACTAAGGAAATACTTAACCCCAAATTTTGCACAATTACAAAAAGCAACATACATCTGATAGTAAGATACATGAGTTCAAAATCCTGTGACAGGATGAAAACATATATCAAATTCTCTTTGCAAGTAAAAAGTAGTGACAACAACACTACAAATAGAATATCAACAAAAAAATGGAAGAAAAATCAACTGCAAATTTAAATCGTCCGCAAAATCAACAGCAAATTGAAAATTAATAGCAAAATCAACAAAAAATTTCATAATCAAAATCAACAAAAAATTTCAAAATCAAAATCAAAACTCAAACAGTAATTAAATAATCCTCACCTTATATCTGGAAATTTGCTTTGAATGGAATTGATCAACGTGAATACTCTACCAAACTCTTAGTATTTTGAAAAAAATTCAGAATATTTTGGAATGAAGGTAGCTCGTTTTCATATTTGAATGAGTTTTGAGCTTGTATTTAATACATCAATGCATTATCAGCTTTCATTCAAAATTTCAGCAAAATTTCAAAATCTGTTAGATGTTCATCTCAAATTTTATTTTTTGTTCAAATTTGATGAAAACAAGTGGTCTGAAATCGGTATTTATAATTTTTTGAGATTGATAATATCAAATTTGATGAATTTTGATTGTAATTTGGGTTTCCACAGGTTTGGCAGTTTGGTGATGGATTTAGGGATTGACTTTGTTGTTTTTAGGTGTTTTGTCTTGGTGTTTGTTTGTAGGTAGTTTTAGGATATTTTTTATTGAGTCAAGATCTGCTGTTTCAATTGTATGTCTCTTTGGCTATCTCATCAATAGAAGATATACACATCATCAAATAAATAAAAGTTTATTTTAACAACAAATGTGAACACATTAAATAATTGTATTTATTGATAATGTGTACATCTTCTATTCATGGGACTGCCAAGGAGACACACAATTGGGATAGATCTAGGCTCTTTTTTATTAAGTTAGTTAGTTTGTTGGGTATATTTTAAAAAATAAATTTTGAGGGTATTTTTTAACATATTTGTAAATTGTAGGGTTGTTGTCAATTTTGCCCCAAGAATATCCAATCACGTGCCAATTATGTTCGCTCTAGAACCTACAGGAGAATTAAGAGCATCTCCAATGCATTCAATGGAGTGGGAGAAAACATGTGCCACATCATCAAATAGACAATGTTTTTTAAAAACACTTCTCCAATGCATGTGGAGCATTATGTTAGAATGACTTAGCACAAAAAAAAATAGAAGATGTGAGATACTCTTTCTACATCTAGACGCTATGTAAGATTGGATGAGTCATCAATTAATTTAATTTTTTTTTAATTTTTTAAAATTTTGTTAAGTGGATTAGTTTTATTATTTTTTAATTTAAAAAATAAATGCCACATAATCAACATTATTGGATTGTAGAAGGTACCATTAGAGATAAATTTTGGACTTCATCGTTTATTTATTCTACATAATTTAGAAGTTCTGTCTATTTAATTGTCACATTAGCCACATTCCATTGAATGCATTGGAGATGCTCTAACAAATCATGCATTCCAAATTATACTAAATAACCTTTTACATGTGCATCATTGTCAACTTTTGGATTGGGATATCCTTGTACATTTTGATATTATGTTTTTTTCGCCCATTTTCTTCTTTTGAAATCTTCCTATTCGGCAGAAGAAAAGAACTTAACAAAATGGTAGAAGAGAGGAAGAATCTCAAGAGGGCAGTTGAGGAAGAGACAGTGACTCTTCAACAAGACCAAAGCATAATGCAGGTTGTGGATCTTAGGTGCTCCAATCTTATTAAGGTATACTTTTTTTTTCTAAGTGACTGTTATTTTCAAATTAGAGGTTGTGCTAAAACTTATAATTTGTATGTATGGTGATAGATGCAAAAGGCCAGAAAGCACTAGCAATTTTTCCAACAAAATTCTAGAAAAGCACGTGGATTAAACAAGGTATGTTCCATAAATATTGATAAATATATTGAAATTTATGCTGCCATTATTTAATCGAAGCTCGCATATCTGTTTCTCCTAATGGTTTTTTCTTGGTATCTAGATTGCAAATGGCCATTTTCTTTTGAAATTATTTTCTTGAAGTTAAAAGGAATAACCCTTTTGGTTCCTATGATAGGGAGCTTTGTTGTGGCTGATGAAAGTGGGATAGAAGAGGCGGTCGAGTCTAGGAGAAAAGTTGGGTGCATGATTACGCAAGTACTCTATCATGAACAAGTTTGTCTGCTTCAAAAATCTCCAAACTAGTATGTACTAGTTCTAAATTCTTCATTATCACTTCTCCATCGTGTCCCACTTTGTGATAAAAGAAATACCTTGTTAAGGATGATCGAATGTGATGATCATGGAAAATCCTTTGCTGTCTATTGTGCAGATTTTGTACACACTAGTCTCCATTTGGCCGATTTTCTGCATTTGACCTTTCGCATCTTCTCTGCACAGCTTGTAAAGAACCATCGCGTAACTTGTATCTTTAGTACTCTTGATAGAGCACGTTTGGCTGAGCTCAAAAGTAATTTAAATTACTTTGAAGTTAATTTTTGTTTTCAAACACAATTGAATTGATTACTTTTTCTTAGCTTTAAGTTAAAAAAAAGGTTGATATTACTTTTGAAATAAATAACTTACTTATTTCCAATTTTGATCAATAAATGCACCAAGTCCTTGATACAATTGCTGGTGGTGTAACGAGGGGTTTGCATTTCAAGATTTCGTGGGATAGAAGAATGAACCAGTTTGTGTTGTTGCTAAATTGAGAGGTGTGTGGTGTCACTTTTGTAAATGAAGGTTGCATTGTTCTGTTTTTAATTTAAAGTCGTTGAATACAAATTGCAGTCCCTGAACATAAATTAACTGCATGCTACATCATCAAACAAATTAAATCCTCTTCAAATGCAGTTGGATACCAATTCTGAATCGGATTCAGACGATTTTTGAATCTTATATTGTGACAGTATTTACGCTTATGCATTGTAGAAAATGTATTCTTTTATATTTATATTCATTTAGTACAGATGTGCTTGCAGCACTTAATATTTTTTGTTACCAGATGATTATTGGAGTGTTAATATGTTAATTATTCTCAATACACAATTAACATGTCTAAAGATGTGCAAGGGAGCTACATGTTTGGCTGTTTAAAATTATTTTTTTTCTTTATCGAACATGTTTTAGAGGTTTTAGAAGTTACTTTTTGTTTGGCATTTTTTGTTAAAATTAATTTTCATTTCAAATTTAATATTAATGTGAAAGGGCGAATTTTGTATTACTGAATAATCTCAAATAAGAGAGGTTTCTGTTTGACATTTTTTGTTCATATTGATTTTTATTTTTAAATTTATATTAATGTGTAAGAGCTATTTGCTATATTGTTGAATTCTATCCAGTAATGTGTATGGAACATGCTCTTCAAAATTTTCTTTTAGTTATTAACTAATGAAATGCACGCGCAAAGCACATATTATATTTTAATTAAGTATTTAATAGTATGATCATTGTTAGTGAGTTTCTTAATTATTTTCTCGCTTATGAAGGACTAAGTAAAATATGTCTTAAAATTTGTTGATGACATTTTTAGATGATGTGATGAATGATGTGTAACTCACAGTCATAATTGATTATTACAAATCCTATAAATGATACTTCAATTATGATATCACAATATTATTCTGCTACTTTAAAGTTTAAACTTATTTCATATTTCTTCTCATTATGACTCGACTTTGTAAATTATTTCAATTTAATTTTGTTCATTCTAATGTATCAAACATTCAAAAAAGTTTAAATCACATGAGTGTCTTGAGATATCATAAGATTACTTGTGATTTTGCGGTAATAAGTAGTACAAATACTTATTATAAATTAGCACAAGTTATTAATTAGTGATTTTATTTTATTGGTCTATTGGACAAGTTGCACTTATGTATATATTTTTCTTCTCTACTATTGTAACTTTCTATCTTGAGAGTAGTACTCTATTTCTTTTTTTCTTGCATAGTGCAAGATTTTGAGCTTGTGGATAAACCTTCTGGACTTAATTGTAATTTGATTTAGTAATCACCAGAAGAAATGACTTAAAACTATGTCTTTCTTGTAATCTTGGTCATTGTGTAGCTAACTTAATATAAATAATTAATTGAAAAAAGTTGTTTTGATTACAAATGATTTTGATGTTCTGGTATATGTTACTATGGCTCAACCTAAGAGGTCGAACCTAGAGCTTAATATGTGTGTGTGTGTGCGCGCGAGTGCGTGGTGTTGAATCTTGTTCCAATAATTTAAGTTATTAGGCATTTGGATAGCTTCTGTTTGAAGAAAAATAAAAACAATATATGATTGGGTACCCAAAATAATTAATATATCTGCAAAAATTTTGGACGATTTTTCGAAAGATATGACTGAAATCGGAAGAAAAACGAATAAACGAGAAAAATGGCGAAATGTCGAGAAAAAATGGTGCTAAAAAAATCTACAATTGGGAAAAAAATGAAAAGGAAAGAAATGGTAGCGAATAAGGGAAAAGTTCAAAAAAAAAAAAAAATTGAACAATAGTTGGGCACACATTCCTATAGTGCCCACACCAAGTCCCTCTTTAATATATAGAAATGTGGTGTAAGGGTGATAAACGGGCCGAGCTCGCGAGTTGCTTGGCCCATGGACGGCTCATGTTCGTGAAAATTAGATACAACTCTTTCAATTTTTAGCTAATTTACTTAATAATAATAAAAAAAAATTGAGTCGGGCCCATGGGCTCATGGGGGCTCACCTCTAGGCCTATGAGGCCCACGAGCCCAAGGGTCAACTTGAGCCACCTTCGTGGACACGAGTCGAGCCAAACATGCCTTTTCTAGAGCTGAGCTGAGTCATCACTAATGCAGTGTCATATGGGTGTTAATAGGCTGAGTTGATTCAACTCGACCTTAGACACATAGGGCTCGGCTTGTGTCCATGAACCCGGGCTCGACTCTTTTTTTCTTTTTTAAAAATTTGAATAAATAAAAAAATGAAAATTTTAGAAATAAATACGGTACGAGAAATTTGAAACACTCTTCCTCTTTCTGAGTTTAGGACCAATTACTTTTAACGTAGATGAAGTTAAAATTGTACGCGAGGTAAAACCTTTGTAACTTCATGGTATACTCATGGATTGGCTAGTTTCTATTTGGAAGGTCAGAATTTTGTGGTGGATCGACGAAAATTAGGACAACCTGCCTAGTCATCATCGGCATACCCTTTAAGTTGGAGAGTAGAAGATAAGGGAAAAATAAAGCCTTGTCTTATAATGCTCCGAAGGTAGCGAATGTACATGTATAATTTTTTTTAAAAATAATTATAAGAAAAATTATAGAAAATTAACATAAACAATATTTACAAATTATGGCATAAGATGTTGGAAATCTTTAGCTATTGAGATATTCACTTTATCTTGAATTTGATACTTTATGTCTTATCAGTCTTTTATACCCATTATTGTTTCTAACATGTCTTATTTTAAATTTGATCGCTAATCAGACAAAATCATGTCACATAAAGTAGACTCTGACAATGGATACTAAAAGTGTTAGTAGATCATGTACTATCATTGATATAATTGGATATTGATACTTACATTTTCCACCACCTTAGTATGTCAATTTTCCCCCCTTCATCCTCATCTAAAATACTAAGAGCATCTACTAGAGACTCTTTACTTATAAAAGCGTCTTTTGCATTTTAGAGAGCATATATAAATTTAATGATATCCCAATAAGTATTTATTATTTTTCCTATATTTTATTTTAACATACTTCTCTTCTAATTATTATATAATTTCCTCCATTTTATTTTATATGTGCTATTTAATTTAGTCAATATATGAGTATTAAAAATTAAAATTATTTTAATGCATTTAATTATAGAGAGTGTGTTTGACTCTCTAAATTTAAAAAATTAATTTGGAGTCTCTTGGAACATAATTTTAAGGGTTGATTCTCTAAAATAAAGAGCATATTATATTTAAAGAGCATCTTGGAGATGTTTTAAGCATATAATGAGCAAAATACTTAACTAACTCCAACGTTAATTCACTTGTACCTATATTCTAGTATTTACAAGGAAAGAAGAATTACTAGATTGTTGACTACTTTTATAAGAACTTAAGTAGTTCCATAAATTGTTATTGTTTTGTGACGATGAACTAACCCTTACTACACGTTCCTACCATTTTTCCAGTGTGCAAATCGTAATCTTAAATAAAGTTTTCTCCAATTTTCCACGTGTAATTGGAACCATGAGTTAATTTACTAGAAATTTTGGAGACAATACTTTTTATATACTCTAAATCAAATAAATGGTCCATTACACAAGCTAAATGGAATAATATAATTAATTCTCCCAATATTTTCTAAACTTAACTTCCATCACATCTATAATATCATCAAAAATAGAAATTGTTTATACTTATTGAAATTATTGGCAATATAATAAAATTGTGTAAGATCGAGGAGGAATATATGATAATATACGACTGCGCTTGTGTTGGTAGCTTTGAAAAAAATTTCAAAAATTTCTTAATATAGAATGCAATAGACAATCATGGTCTTCTAAATCAAATTCGGGACCGTATGTGTTGACCATTGTAATAAGTAGTAATATATTTTTGGTAGCTTAGCATAAGTGACGCAGAACACAACGTGAATAACAATAAAAAAACTTCTTGTTTGTAACACATGGTGTTGATTGAATTTTGCTCGAACGGACGTGAGAAAGATTAGAATCCACCAATTAATGAAAAAAACAAAAATATTATTAATCTCTGATAAAAGAAATGTGCCAACTCCCAAAACCTAGAAAAGTATTTAAAGTCTTCAAAAAAAAAAAATCCTAATTCGCTAGACAAATCTGATTAAAACTGAAAGACTGATTAAATGATGAAAATGCCTTTAAACTGAATTAAAACAAAAATTGCTAAAATGGGCCCCTAAACAATGGAATTTGGTCCTGAAAGTTTGACACACCAAACAAAATTGTGTAGAATCGAAAGACACTTTTGAAATGTACTCGTTCATCTAAATCTGACACCGAGCTTAAAGTTACGCATCATTCTCCTTCTCAAGTTGTTTTATGATCTTCTCTTCTAATAGTTCCGCATCAATAAGATAAGTGGAGTTTTATCTATTACATATGTCTATGACAAATGTTCTTCTTGTTATGCCATTTCTTGTATATAACTATTGAATACTTGTATTCTAGTAAGAGAAATCGAAATAAAATTTATAGAATATATAATTTTCTCTTACTGTTCTTTTATGAAATCTTGCCATCTTTTACAATTAAATTAAAAATATGGCAAACACCACACATATGGAATAGTATACCACCAAAATAGAGGTTAAGTTCTAAAATTAATTTTTCAATGACTACATTATTGACCGATACATTGTTAAAAATAAAACTACTAATTTAGTTTTGCAATCAAAGTCTCTAATAATGTTCATTAAATTATTAAAAGTATTTTGTGATTTATAGGGATATTCTATTAATTTAAATGCAATAATTTTTTATGCACAATCTATTGTCTATGTATATAGCGTGTTGTGGCAGATATGTAACTTTTATGATTATAACTTGTCTACAAGTTAGACATAAAGATAAAAACACCGGTATATTTATTTATGGGTAATTATATTCACACTACAGTTGCTATTATCTACATCACATTTTAATTGTAATGAATGTCCCTCAAATCTTTGACATTTTGGCACTTATTTATGTCCCTGACTTTTTTATCACATTTTATCATTAACTTTCAATTAAATTTCACATTTTGTCTTTGATGATATTACTTGTCCAAATATTCTACGGATGTGCATTGAAATGATGAGCAAATATTTTATCAAACTTTTGTATTTGTTATTTATTTTATTTATTTAAAAATACGAGAAGCAAAAACATCTTTTTAAGCAATCTTAATTAACTTTTTGAATAGAAATATCATCAAAGACAAATATAAGATGTACAAATTAATAGGTTGATGATAAGAATATGACAAAAAAACAGTTGATGACATAAATGTAAAAATGAGCAATAGTTGAGGAGTTTCATTACAATTAAAATGTGGTGTAGTAAACAAGAAA
This sequence comes from Forsythia suspensa, assembly GCA_023638005.1. Taxonomy (NCBI): domain Eukaryota; kingdom Viridiplantae; phylum Streptophyta; class Magnoliopsida; order Lamiales; family Oleaceae; genus Forsythia; species Forsythia suspensa. The sequence continues at coordinate 29,581,340 of CM042666.1, read as the reverse complement.
TGTGGTGCGAATATAATTACCCTTTATTTATATCACTTATAATGCATGATTTTTTTCTTAATGTATAAAGTAATAGCATTCGACCGAACAATATTTCTAGAAAATGATTTGTATCTAGGTTGGACATATTTTTATATGAAGTTGGTCAAGTGAATGTTTTTCACTATGCTAACCGGCTACAAACATCACCATACATTCACTCATATTATATTGTAAATATACTCAATTGCTAATAGTATTACTAGAAGAATCCTTATCAAAAAAAGCAAACTAGAGTTGTGATTGATTATTTTTCAGACATCCATGTGTGATTGTACACGTGTCTATAGTTTTTGTTTAGATGTTTAGATGTTTCATGCCAATAGAGTTTTTCCAAGTTAACTGCTCTTTGTAGTAATTATAGATTACTTTGTATTCTTGCCGCCTGTTTACAACACTACTATTCACTAATTTGAAGTGTTGCCAACACTTAGACGTGTTTTTCAAATATCGTTGTTTTGTGCTTGTTCCTGATACTGTTTCTTCTTCTTCTTCTTCTTCATGATCATCATCCGAATCAATTAGAAAATCCGTACTCCCATAACCCAATTCATCACGAATTAGAATATTATTTAGACCACTGCAATCATGATTAAATGCCAGACTACCTTGTGAAGTGTTAGAACTATCAAGAAATTGGTTAAACACGTTAGTTTCAAAATTCTAATGTAATCCATTTGAAATAATATACAAAAGAAAGATGTATAATAAGAGAGTTTCTACTAGAATCTGACATGAATAAGCAAATTTATAGACAAAAAAACTTGAGATTGTACCATGGAGATTATAACAATTTCATATTGAGAAACTAAAATTTCTAGAAAAAATGATGTGAAGTTCGAGTCTATATAGGAAAAAACGATCGTTTTTATTTTTAAAATTAAATTTGATAGTTTGAAAACGGTCATAGTGAGCGACTTGTTTTTTCCACGAGCCCACCAGGCTCGGCTCATCTGCCCAATTTTGTGTCTGGCTTGGTTCGTGACCCATGTTCAAAAGATCCCAAAATGCTCATGGATTGAACCCTAACGAGCTGAGCCCACGAGATGTATTTTTGAAAGTAAGTGTTGTAAAAAAAAAAAGAAAGTAAATTTGTAATTTTGATCTATTAAATTTTTTATTTATTTCAAATCTTATGAATTTAAAAACAATATTAAGCTTCACAAATTATGTTACCACCAGATTTTAGTAAGGTCTCAACGTCAGCAAAAGTCCCATAAAGGCCCAGTAAATGTCCAATTAAGGCTTCGCTAAAGCATCATAAGCCTAACGAGGGCCCTTTGAAATCACTAAAGCCTCACACACATAGCGAGGGCCTCGTAAGTGCATTTAAGGCCTGGCAACACATTGGCATCCTCGAATTAAGTATGGCGAAGCCCGTGAAGAGCCTCAACATTCACGGCCGACCCTCGACACTTCGCCAGCAATAGGATCCATCACAAAACCGCAGGTGCTATGATATTTTGGAATAACGAGAGATGTATTCAGGGAAAGATTGTGTTTGATAGGCACACGATTCTCACAAAAAACTCAAATATCAATATCTTAAAGATTAGGCAACGTGATAATAGGAATCAACTCAGATAAGGGCTAAAATCTAGGATATTATATTACCAACCGATTGTCCTTATCCCATAAGAAAGGAAGGATCCAATCAGATATCTAATTGATTGTTTTCCTAAATCAATTAGAACTCTGAAGCTATAAATACAACATTTCCAGTTGTTTTAAGGTACGCATTATTCTCACCCTAAAATTCTGCTCAAATATCTGCATGCTTGTCTCTCACACACCCAATTGTTTCTATCCCCTATATATTATTCTATATACCGATAGTTGACTTAATTGTCGAACCTTTTTCTCCGGTGATCTTGGTACATAACGGTCGTCCTAGTGTGCAGGTAACATACAGATTGGCAGAAGATTGACTAGAGATCTATTGACACTTGACACGTGGATAGTGCAGATTTCAAGTCAATAAATTGGCACCGTCTGTGGAAAACGAAAAATGTTACACAACCTAAAACTTGTGGTAAAAACGTGGTTTCTACTCGAAAGAGCATGGCAACAAAAAATTCTCTAGAAGAAGAAGTAGAGTCCCATCACACTAACTTGCGGCAGGAAAGTGTTCAAGACCTTCAGAATGTAACCCGCCACGAGAGAAGAAGACAACGACATAAGCGGACAGTCGAGCAGAAAAACCAAGACCTGAAACTAGATAATGTCCGGATGAAGACATCGCTTGAACTATTGGAGAATCAATCTCTTCAACATAGACCCAAGTATAGTCGTACCCGGAGAAGCCCTCCATGGTCTGGTTCGATAGAGGGCCATCGATCTCGAATGACCTACCAGTTTCAAAGGGTAGGAACCCTCGGAATATGAATTTAAAGCCCTCGCAAGATAATCAAAATGGAAAACCCTTTCGGTGTATGGAAACCAGTTGGCTCCTACCGCTAGTGTGTTTGACAGGTTAGGGGTGGGATCCTCCATAGCACCACCTCTACCGATGCACAGTAGGCATAGTGAGCGCAGCGAGTGCTATACAGAAGGAAGAAAGGAGCGGAAGCTTGTTCCTGCAAGGCTCGCACGAGATGAAAGAAGATTTAAAATGCGATGAGGATGACGAGAACCTCCAATTCACCAACATATTGAAGGCCAAGGAGCTCTCGTTAATTTCAAAATGCCCTCGATGGACAGGTATAACTGAAGAGGTAACCCCACATATCATTTCAACGTATATAAGACAAAGCTCCAAGATAACTCTCCTACAATGAAGTGCAGAAATTTTCATACCACCCTCACATCCAATTCAAAGATGTGGTACAACAAACTGAAACCATGGAGCATCAGGAGCTGGTCCCAACTTAAATGGAAATTTATCAACGCTTTTCATTGGCAACTGGATAATGATAGCCGATATTGCTCAACTCTACGATATTCGACAAAAGGAAGGAGAGTCGGTGAAGAGCTATTTTAAAAGATTTAGCGTTGTCATCAACAAAATTGAGAACGTCACCGATGAGAAAGCTCTGAACACGCAGGTGATCAGACTTCACATGCGCACCTCCTTTCTGGAGAGATGTCCAAAATAATCAACCCAAAACCTACAATCAACTGGTAGACTTGATCCAACGAAAAATTCGATGTGAAGAGATGATCGAGAATAGAGAAAGAACAGAAAGAGACAGAGGAGATCGCTATCGGAAGGAGGGACGACGTTCTCCTAAACCTTGCTTCAATCGCTTCCGAGGAAAGTATTTCCCTAAGCTGCATAACAACTGTTATAAGATATTCAACTAGATAGAGACTATCCCAACCCCAATGCCAGACCACCCGTAGCGAATCCTCTGCCAGTTGCTCCTCCACCCAAGTTCTCTCGACGTTATGCATACGTAACCTGGTACACAACATATAGACCGCCTCGACGTGAGAGAAATTGATCAACTAGAAAAATCAATGACAATGAGAGAGAAAATCGATCGGTTCGAGGGTTTTGAGGACCATCCAATCAGGGGTGAAGACCTCCGTCCCAACGCTAGGACGAAGGACCTCACCTCAATGATGGGAAAAACAACAGAAATAGAGATCAGCCAAGGGTAGGAGAACCTACGAGAGCCTCCTCGGTCTGAGAGATCAACACAATTATCGGAGGGTCCTATGTTGGAGGGCATACAATAAATTCGAGGTGAAACTACGCGAAGATAGCAAGAGAAGAACCTATGGAAAGTTGGCAGGTTCATGGGCATCGACCCAGGGCCCCGTAGATCACGATCACAATTACAGAAGAGAATGAAGTCGATATACATTACCTGCATTGCGATGCCCTGGTAGTCCTATTCATTGTAGCCAAGAATGGGTTAGGATGAATGTTGGTTGATGATGAAAGTGTCGTGAACATCTTGTTTGCCAGTACCTTTGACCAAATGGATGTGGATCATGAACAGACGGCCATTTCAGAACATTATTCAGTTTTTACGGGAGATAGTCTCGTCTCCCGAGGTAGAATCACCATCGAGGTGGATTTTGGAGAGCTCCCGTGTCATCTAAGGAGATTCATAAAGTTCTTTGTGGTTGATACTCGCTTCGCCTATCATGGAGTCCTCGGTAGGCCTGCACTCAAGGACCTGCAAGCGGTCACCTCTATTCACGACTTGGGAATGAAGTTTCCAATGCCTAGTAGAGTCGCTAAAGTTCGCGGTAATCAGACAGAAGCAAGGGCCTGCTACATGAACGTGCTCTGAAAGGCAGCAAAGCACGAAGACACTTCCTATACGGTGTTGACAATATAGACAGGATTGATGGATATCAACCCCAAAAAGATTGAGGAGAAGATGATACTAGGCGAAGGTCTAAACCCTCGGATTATAGGCTTGAATTCTCTAGCTTCCCTGACAGAGGAGCTTGTCAGGGAAGCTAGAAGCATTCTCTGTATACCCTTCATACCCTACCCAGATATTGCAAGTGAAACAAAAACTGAATGACGGGATGAAGGAAGAACTAAAGCAGTTCCTACTAGAGAACTCCGACGTCTTCGTATGGAAACATAGTGACATGGTGGGGATCGATCCATTCGTGGCCTACCACGCCCTGAAAGTGGATCCCAAAATACCCCCAAGATATAAAAAGAAGGCCTCTAAGCACCGAGATGTATGGTGCCCTGAGAGAATAATTCGATAAACTACTAACAAATGGGTTCATCAGAAAAGCAGTCTACCCCCAATGGGTATCCAACTCCGTGTTAGTAATGAAAAACAACAATAAGTGAAGGGTATGTATAGACTTCTCTAACTTGAATCTGGCATGCCCCAAAGATAGCTTCCGCTACCACGTATTGATCAGTTGGTTGACGCGAGTGCCGGCCACAAACTACTTAGCTTTATAAGATCATTGAGGAGGTTTGACCTGGAACTTACAGATTGGAGAACTCAGAAGGAATGGAGACGAAACATCCCTGGAACATCACTCATCTACGCCCATATTACCAGTATTTTTTATTCCGTTCTTTTGTTTTTTCAGCACTAAGCCAAATATCAGCATTTTTTTCAACTTTGTTCAGACGCTGCATTATTTCAATAAAGTTCAGTACTTTCCAAAGTTACAATACTCTTTGTCCAGTTGTACAATAAAGAAAGTTCGGCAGCGAGAGAGTGTGGTTCACGGCCAATTATTTCAACTCACTGGATAAACATTCAACGCGTATTTAATCAAGTAAAGAAAGCTTGGCAGCGATAGAGTGTGGTTTGCGGTCAACTCTTTCAACTCATTGGATAAACATTCTATGCGTATTTAAACAAGTAAAGAAAGTTCGGCAGCTAGGAAGTGTGGTTTTCAGCCAACTCTTTCAACTCGCTAGATAAACATTCAATACGTATTTAAACAAGTAAGGAAAGCTCGGCAGTGAGGGAGTGTGGTTCGCGACCAACTCTTTCAACTTGCTGGATAAACATTTAACATGTTTACATTTATATAATGAAATCATAACCTCATATAACTACAAGCAATGCGAAACATTGACATTTTTCATTTATGAATTCGATAAAGGCAACAATTCTTATAACCGGATATATTACAAGAAGTAACGGCTCTTACGCCTCCATCGGACCTTTGGAATCAGTAAAACCAGAGATCCCTAATTTGGCCAACAATTCTTTAGCCTTTGAGAGCTCTGCCAAAGCCTCTGTCAACTCTTTGTGTTTAGCATGAGCCATATCTTCACACACCTTGAGTTTCAACTCAGCTTGCTTCCGAGCTTTGATGGACAACTTTTGGATCGTTTCAGCCATGGCTATCTTATACTCGGCCTTTACCCTAGCATCCTTGGAAACTGCAAGCCTCGAACGAAGGGTCTTATTTTTTGAATGCAACTCATCCATGTCCTCTGCATCCACAACTGTTGAATGCAGTTCATCGATTTTCATTGCCAACACCTTGTATAATTCACAGTTAAGTACGTGGCTCTAAGATGTACTCATCTCCACCAATTTTAACAAATCTAGTAAGTATGCACTGTCCATAGCCTTAGCCCAAGTGGGAGTCCAGTATTTGTGAACTGAAGCCGCATCAATGGTGAATGGGGATGGTAACTTTCTCGAAATGGATGGATCCAATTTATCCTAATTAGACCCAATGTTGATACGTTCGGTCCAATCGGAGGGAGCAGGAATAGAAGTCCACATTGCACCTCGAGAAGAAGGAGTGGTTTCTCCAGTTTTTCAAAGAGGAGTTACTCAACTTTGCTTGGCCTTTCGGAATCCTCCGCTCGTCTTCGTCTTCTATGGCCCTTTCTGGCACAATCTTTTCTCCTTCATTGCTGATAATCATCTTCTCCTTGTCTGGTCATCAGACTTTTTCACCAGAAATATAGATTCTTCAAGAGAGTGAGTGGATGAAATGTTCACTACTACTTCTAGCACCGACATAAAAGTAGATGGAACGTCCACTGCTACTTCCAGCACCGACAGAATAGTAGATGAAACATCCATTGCTACCTCCGGCACGAATGGGACAGTGGCCGCTAGAACAGACGACGTATGTGGTACTGGAAGTTGTGAAGAAATAGCTTCTTTTTTACCAACAACTCTCCCACTTCTTATTTTGAACACTGGTATTTTAGAAAAATAAAAACCAACCATGAATGACAATGGTTGAGTTATGAGGTTTCGAGAAGAAGAAGAAGGTGGATGGAACAATGAGAAGTTGTACATAGATATATATATATAGGTGATGCAACTGATCCTAATCGTTAATACGGATCCCAGAATGTAGACCATCGGATAACGGACACGTGCATGGAAGATGCACTCTAAAGAACCCTAGAAAATGTAAAGGCTGCATGACGTAAATATGTCTATTGGTTTGCACTTTTCTTGGACAAGCATGACACTATTCGCCTACGTCACGCATGGAAATGTTTGCGAAAGCATCCTGGTCAAAGAGCTTCACATATTTGGCGAAGGCGTCCTGACCAAAGAGCTTCGCATATCTGGCGAAGGCGTCTTGACCAAAGAGCTTCGCATATCTTGACGAAGGCGTCCTGACCAAAGAGCTTCGCATATCTCCTGGTCAAAGAAGGCATATCTCGCAATACAACAGACAAAAATGGTAATCAAAATTGGTCTTCCATTTATTTATCAAAGTCTGGATTACAAAACGAAAAGGAATGAACGTAAACATCATCCTACTACCCCGCCGCCTCTTTAGGGCCGGCACAAAAAAGGGTCCGTATCCTAACTAATTAATTTTTAATATGCGATACTTCATGGGCTCCGTCGAAGGCACAAGTCTGACTTCACCATGATAGGAAGTCTCCCAAATCAATATGATTTGATTTTGTGACTAATTAGGCCATACTGTTAAAAAAATGCCGTTGACACCTTTGGTAGATGGCTTTCAACCTCGTCATCCGAATCAGGGTCATCAAAGCATTTGTTATCGATGTCCATTATGGAGGTGCCGTTTGAGAACTTCTCGCTAAGGCTACTAGGCCCAACTTTTACCACGGTATCCAACACACCCCAATGATCTGTAGTACGATTGGGACACTTATACGGACATACTTGGTCCTCTGAACATTGGTTTCTAACCCTTCCTTTATGAGACACTTAAGTTGAATACTAGAACCAATTGGGCAAGTGCAAGAAATATTTATCTATATCTTTCATCGGGAGATGTTACAACCATTTGGATGGATCAACTAGATTCACAGAAGATACAGACGCATGAAAAATAATATGAAAGACCCTTGGTACTTTTATAGGAGTGGCATGGAAAACACAAAGCTTGATTGCATGGAAAACACAGAACATTAAATGAAGCTATTAACAAATGGTCATATAATAGACATCTAGAACGCCACATGTCACGCGCGATCCTTCTACTTATCCAGACATTAATGACATTGACCCTCTAGATTCAACAAAAATCCTACGCCATTAATGCATGGAAGAATGACCCCTCAATTTCATAATCAACTTTTCATATCCAACAAAAAAGGATGACTGCATGATTTATACTTTTAATAAAGGATGACATCTTCGGCGGTAAGGCCTCGTCACAAATAAGGAACCTTGTTGATTACAAATAAATTTATGCAAAAATATTTTATGCAAGGGAAATGATAGAAAGTAACTTTGATTGATAATGCCAGAACAGATGCAAAACAAGGAATAGAAATTTACACCGCCTCTTTATGGTCGGCACATTGCGGGCCTTCTCCTATAATAGGAGTAGTAGTTTGGGCTTCGCCTCTATCCTGATCCTCGGCATGTGAGGGAGTTTTGACTGCTGCAAGGTTTTCAGAGGCAGTGGCAGTGCCATCTTCAGGAGCATACCGGAGAAATGAGATATCCCACTCCGGGTGAGTCTCCACAATCCTCTCAACCAGCTACTCCCCGCCTGTTGTTATAAAGCGATCGGCGAGGTCCTTAGACTCATGGGTGTCTTCAAACCCATCCTGGTACACTATAACTGCCCTAACTTCGGCATCAACACACTCTGCCTTTACCCTCTCTACATCTTTTCTGGTTTCGGCCAGTTGTTTGTCATTTTCTGCATACACAGCCTCCAAGATGTTGTTGGCAGTTTCTGGGTTGCAAAGGCCTGATCCTCAACCAATTTCTAGGCTTCTTTAGTACGATTCTGGGAGGCATCGGTAGCCTTTTTGGTCTCGAGCCTGCTTCAAACTCTCATTTGCGGCTTTTAGCTCAATATTGTATTTGGCCTTCACGTCGGCATCCTTGGTCACCACCAAATCCAACTTGAATTGAAGAGCCATTTTATTCGATTCCAATTGTGCTTTCTCAAGGCTCATCGCCTTCAGATCTCGAATAACTTATTCGACTTAGCCTCTCCCTCGCTGAACTTGCCGTCAAAGCCCTCGAGGGTGCTGTACACTTCATTGGTTAAGACCAACTCCCGGATTAAGTTCATCTCCGCCAGTTGTAGGCGTTCGCACATAGTAGCTTCCTCGCAGCTTTCTCCCATTTCCAGGTCTAGTACTTATAAACACTCGCCGCCATTATATCGGGATGGGTAGGGAGCAACTCTATCACGAAAGGATCCAACTCACTACGACGATGGGTGACGCGGATGCGACCCTCCTGACCAAAAGATGGAGAAGAATTCCTAGCATCCCCAACCCCAGCAGTAGGGTCTGGCAAAGCCTGGCGACGTTCCTCAACTCACCTAGTCTTACGGGCATCTTTCATAAGCTCTTCTGGCCGACAGCTTCATCCGCACCTTGTGCGACCCTCTTCCCTTTGTCTTTCAAAGGCACGGGGACCGAAGGAGAAGGTGAAGATGGAGGCAGGGGCGGGAGTAGGAGTAGGAGTAGGAGTAGGCGCGGGGGTAGGGATAGGGGTGAGGGATAGGGGTGGGGGTAGGGGTAAGGGGGGGGCGGGCGGGCGGGGCGGGGGACGGAGGTAGAAAATGAGCGGTCTGATATAGAGTTTGATCAGCAGGGGCAGGAGGGTAAATCATCCTCAACCGCATCGCATCCTGCATTTCTTGTAATGACGGTGCCTCTTGCGAGGGTGGTTGGGCCGAATAGCTTGCCCGCCTATAGGCTGGACAAGACGAAATGAGGGGACACTCTTGAATCTGAATGCTGTTAACATAATAGCCAAGGCACAAGGTGTTACAAATGCCTATTAAAACAAATCATATGCAATTCGGGTCACGAGGCTCACCCATTAGTCCGAAGCGAATCAATAAGTCGTCGTCCTTGAGCAGATTGCTGAGGCTCCGAAATTCGCTGTTGAGGGCGCGAACTTTATCCCACTTCAGCCTCAACCATCATTACCTGACCACTATGACAACTTTGATTGACATCATGGAGAATCGCACCAACCACGGACACGTCACTTGAGGTCAAATCAATCAAAGCCCTCACATGTCATAAATAAATAGGCTTCGAGCTTGGGAGACTGTATTGAGTAAGTAATTCAAGTAGCATTTGTAAAGTCCTACCATGGAATTCGCTTTTGTTAGAAATATTTTTTACAAAGTCTCACGCCTACCATAAATAATAGGCTTGGACTTTGGGGACTATTGTTACCACCAGATTTTGGTAAGGCCTCCATGTCAGTAAAAAGCCCCATAAAGGCCTAGCAAAGGTCCAGCAAAGGCCCAAGTAAGACCTACCTAAAGCCTCATAAGCCTAGTGAGGGCCCTTTGAAATCGATAAAGCCTCACACACATAGCGAGGGCCTCATAAGTGCATTTAAGGTCCGGCAAACATATTGGCATCCTCGAATTAAGTATGGTGAAGCTCGTGAAGAGCCTCGACATTTACGGCCGACCCTCGGTGCTTCGCCAGCAATTAGATCTATTACAAAACCGCATGCGCTGTGATATTTTGGAATAACCAGAGACGTATTCAGGAAAAGATTGTGTTTTATTGGCACACGGATCTCACAAAGAAACCAAATATCAATCTCTTAAAGATTAGGCAACATGATAATAAGAATCAACTCGAGATAAGGGCTAAAATCTAGGAGATTGCATTGCCAACCGATTGTCCTTATCCCATAAGGAAGGATGGTCCAATCAGATATCTAATTGATTGTTTTTCTAAATCAATTAAAACTCGAAGCTATAAATACAACATCTCCAGTTGTTCTAAGGTACGCATTATTCTCACCCTAAAACTCTGCTCAAATCTCTGACTGCTTGTCTCTTCCACACCCAATTTATTCTATCCCTCGTATATTATTCTATATACCGGCAGTTGATTTGATCGTCGGAGTAATAACGATCGCATGACCCTTTTTCTCTAGTGATCTTGGTGCATAATGGTCGTCCAAGTGTGCAAGTAACATACAGGTTGACAGAGGATTAACTGAAGATCTATTGACATATGGATAGTGCAGATTCGACATCAACAAAATATATTCTAAATAAAAAATGAAACTAGAAAATTGAAAAAGAAACACGTGATTTTTGTTTTTATATTTTATTTTCTTGGTTTTTGGTCTTTTTTTAAAATTAATTATTATTATTTTTTATTTAATAGTAAGAACAATTTTATGGTCACAAAATAGGGGGGTTCATTTAAATGGCATAGTCAAACTACATCATCATTTAAATAGCCCCCATTTAAAGAAATTTGTGTGAAAGGCCCATACATAAAAAAAAAATGCAAATATAAAATATCAAATGACTAATATGTCCTTGTAGATAAAAAGACATCAATGCCCAAAATTATTTGACTATTTACACAAAAGATTGCTGGGATCCATTCACGTGAGAAAGCAAGGTGGTTGAATGAAAAAATTCAATGCAATGCTTCTCTTCAATGCAATTTTTCTCTTCCATTATCAAATGTTCTAAATTAAAATCCTTACATCATATCTTTACTCATTATCATCATCTTTCCTTCATATGAAAGGTAGTATTTTTTATGAAAAAAACCCTAAAATATACATTGTTATTCCGTTGAGCAATAATTTGGTTGAAGTGAGAAATCAAAGTTTACAACATTGTTGTTGGGCATTTGGAGAAGAAGACAAGGTACGGTTAAATTTCATTATATGACTATTTTATTTCTCCTTCTTGTTAATAATGTATTAATGTTGTGATTTTGTTAATGGGTCTATTTGTCAAAAATGATTTTAAAGTCTTTTTTTTGTATTGATATCGTTAGAAAGTGAAATATAAGTTGGCAAATACATGTCTGATTATTGTATTTGTTATTCCACTATAAATTTATATATAACGATATCAATATCGTTTTTTGAGTTTCATAACGACATTAATATCGTTACCCTTATTTGTATTATAAATACATGTTGTTAGCCTTATTCCACGATGATGATATTTAAAAAATTTATGTTGAATTGCAGCTATGGACAACGTGGATATGGTATGGATATTAGTTTGTTATCCAATTGAATTTGAGTGAATATTGAAGACACATGGACTTGGAAATATGAAGGAAAGAGAAAGGAAAAACAACGCCTATTCATGTTTCAAGATCAATTACTTATGCGGAGTTGTATAATAAAGTTAAAGAGGAGTTGAAGATTGATTCAAGTCTATATGAAACAGAGATGGCTTGTCTTCTCCCTCTAATGTCCAATGCTCCAAATTGCCGACCGATCGTAATTGATTGCGACAACAATGTGAAGTGGTTCGTTTACATAGCAAAGAAACTTATCTTTGTGTTACTCGTTCAAGAAAGATATTGAAAACCATGGAGATGTTGAAGAGAGTGGAGATGGAGAACAGTTTAGAAATACGAACATTGAGGAAGAAATAGTTCGAACTGACGATGGTGAAAATATGCTTCTAGATTGGAATGATATTCACATAATACGAGGTAGTCCTGAAAGACTTGATGCTCATATGGCAAACGACAACGATGGTGATTTGCACACAGATGAACCCACAAGTTAGCCACATTATAGTCCGACTATGGCCAATGACAATGATTTTAATGTTCACATAGATGAACACAGTAATCAGATGGTAATTGCAAGTGCTAGTTCGCTCCATTGTGGGTCATCGGTTAGAATTCCACAAAACGAAGATATGCAAGTCAAACAGTTGTTTCCAAATAAAAGAAACCTAATATCAACATTGCAGTTGTTGGCTGTCAAATGTCATTTTGAATTCGAAGTTAAGAAGTCAAATAAGAGCCTTTATACAGTTGTTTGTATTGAAAAAAATTGCAAGTGGCGGTTGCGGGCATACAAGATCAAAGAAAGTCCTATTTTCGAAGTTCGAAAGTACAATGGTCATCATTCTTGCTCCATGAGTGTTCGTCGTAGAGACCATAGGCATGCATCTTATTTGGTTATTGGAAAGCACACCGCCCCTAAGTATCAAGATGCCAACCGAATTTACAGACCAAGGGACATTATTAGCGACATTCGTCGAGAGTTTGGCATAACCATAAGCTATACTAAGGCGTATATGGCTAAAGCTTTTGCATCTGGATTGATCCGTGGAAAACCTCATGAGAGTTATGCGAAATTGCCATCATATTGTCATGTTTTGGAGGTGCAAAATCCTGGTACACTGACATTCATTCATACTACAGATGATGATAGATTCAAATACTTTTTTATGGCCTTGGGACCAAGCATACGTGGATTCCTCACCTCAATGCGACGGGTAATTTCTGTGGACGGAACATTCTTGAAATCGAGATGCAAAGGTACTCTACTAGTTGCAACCAGTCAGGATGCAAATTTTCAAATATTTCCGCTCGCATGGGGAGTTGTTGATTCGGAGAATGATGAATCTTGGACTTGGTTCTTTCAGAAGTTGCGGTTAATAACAATGTGATACGAGATGAGCTTGTCATTATTTCGACCGCTGAAACATGCATAAAAAATGGAGTTAGAAATGTGTTTCATTTTTGCTCATCATGGCAATTGTATATATCACTTGCAAAAAAACTTGAAGACTAATTTTCCACGATGTGATCGTGCAACTTTGTTCACGGAAACGGCAGAGGCCTATCTTTATTCTGATTTTGAGTCTAACATGGCTGCACCGCAAAGAAGAAGGAGGGCATTAAAGAGTACTTATTAGAAGAAGATTTCCACTATTGGGCAAGAGCACATTTTAATGGGATACGGTACAATATAATGACCACGAACAATGCAGAGTCGCTTAATAGTTTGTTGAAGAGTACTAGAGAATTTCCAATAATTGGTTTGATTGAGTATATCCGAGAGACATTGCAAAGGTGGTTTTATGAAAGACATGTTGAAGCAAAAAAAATGTGTGACCCATCTCACCCCACCTTTAGAGAAGAAGATGTGCACTAAGTATAATGAGTCAAATGGGTTGGAGGTTAATCAAGTCTCCCTGACATGTATCGGGTTGGTGACAACCTAGAACACTATTTTGTGAACTTGGATGAGAGGACATGTACACAGGGAAATTTGATTTGGACGGGTTTCCTTGCATGCATGCAATTGCTACTGTGTAAGGTTTATAGGGATGATGACAGTTTACAAGCTATGCAGCCCCTATTATACTAGTTCATGTTGGAAGCAAGTCTATTCTCGAATTTGTATACCCTTTGCCAAATGAGATGGAATGGCAAATTCTCGAACATGTGATGTCTAGAAAAGTATTGTTACCATTGATAAAATGACAAGGAGGACGACCGTCTAAAAAGAGGAAACGATCTGCTGGAGAGACACGCAAATCTCAGGGTGCGATAAGTGTAAGAGAAGGCTGGTCATAACCGCTCCGCTGCACGTTTTGAAGCGACTCCTAGTGGTCCATATGTTATTGTGAATTTTGATTTTATGCCTTTTTTATTTTGGATATATCTTTCTCTCTTTTAGTTGTAAATGGTCATATGTTGCTCCATTTTGGATATAATCGGTCATATCTTGCTCCATTTTGTCATTGGATATATGTTGCTCCATTTTGTTGTAAATTCCAGCTTGTAAATTGTTGTTGTACACTAATGCTCCATTTTTGTTGTAAATTTACATGTCGATGCATAACGACTTTAATATCGTTATAGTTGTAATGGAACGATATGTATGTCGTTATATCACTGTCATGGTTTTTTGAATTTTATTTGTATTGGAACGACTTCAATATCGTTATAACGATATCAATATCGTTATGTGAACGGATAACGAGTTAAATATCGTTATAACACAGTTGAACAAATTTTGTTATAATCATATTTTGTGTATTTTAACGACTTCAATATCGTTATAATGAGGTCAATATCGTTATGTCAAATAATTATACGCACAAGATATCTGTACTGGAAAGACTTTAATACCAATATAACGAGGTTAATATCGTTATAACGAGGTCAATATCGTTATGTAAAAAAATTATATGCACAAGATATATCATTTGGAAAGACTTAAAACGACTTTAATATCGTTATAACGAGGTCAATATCGTTATGTCAAATAATTATACGCACTGGAAAGACTTTAATATCAATATAACGAGGTTAATATCGTTATAACGAGGTCAATATTGTTATGTCAAAAAATTATACGCACAAGATATATCATTTGGAAAGACTTAAAACGACTTTAATATCGTTATAACGAGGTCAATATCGTTATGTCAAATAATTATACGCACAAGATATCTGTACTGGAAAGACTTTAATATCAATATAACGAGGTTAATATCGTTATAACGAGGTCAATATCGTTATGTCAAAAAATTATACGCACAAGATATATCATTTGGAAATACTTAAATATCGTCATGTATTTGGATAACGACTTTAATATCGTTATAACGAGGTGAATATCGTTATGTCAAATACATGTTGTTAGCCTTAGATATTTGTACTGAAAAGACTTTAATATCGTTATGTAATTGGATAACGACTTGAATATCGTTATAACGATGATAATATCGTTTTGTCAAATAATTAAATCTACAATGTATCTGTACTAGAACGACTTAAATATCGTTATGTGAATAGATAACGATTTAAATATCGTTATAGTTACATTTACTATAGTAACGATTTACATATCGTTTTCTATCAACTGTAACGACGCAAATATCGGTACTATACAAATTGTAAGTGTAACGACTACAAAATAGTTATAGTTAGATGTACTATAGTAGAAACATTACTTTTAACCAAGAACCGAATAATATCCATCGTACATGGACGATCGATCCGGCAAATTTGAGCGAACCGATATCGATATCGTTATATGACAACCGAAACGACTTTTATGTCGTTATAGTTATAATTTATATAATAACGACTTTAATATCGTTTTCAACAAACTATAACGATTACAAACTCGTTATAGTGGATATATCATTGTTTAAGTTTTATGTAATACAACGATATCGATATCGTTATATGAAACCTGAAACGACTTGGATATCGTTATGGTTACAATGTCTATAGTAACGACTTTAATATCGTTTTCAACAAACTATAACGACTACAAACTCGTTATGGTGGATATATCATTGTTCAAGTTTTATGTAATATAACGATATCGATATCGTTATATGAAACCTGAAACGACTTAGATATCGTTATAGTTACAATGTCTATAGTAACGACTTTAATATCGTTTTCAACAAACTATAACGACTACAAACTCGTTATGGTGGATATATCATTGTCCAATGATCAATTCCCTCACAAATGGAGACGACTACTTCATCAAGATTACTAGTAGCGGCTTCAAAAATGTAGGTCTCCGTGTTGTCAAGTTCGTAGTAGCGGAGAATGGCTAAGGGGGGAGAATGAAATATATTGCCCTCGTATGTATACTTGGCAATACTTAGGATGTTCGGGGTTGTCGATGTTATCATGGATATTGGCGTAGAATTCTTTGACGATTTCTACATAGGCAACCCGCGAAGTGGCAACAAATATTTTCCAATGATTCATCGCAATAACTTGACCGAGCAATTCATTTGCAAAATCCGATGTTAACACCCTTCGCTCCGGTATAATATTTCGTTGGCTTGTGTCGTTCTTGTAGACCATCCAAGCCGCCTCTGTCTCAAATTTATTGTCGTCATAAGTTACCTGTTGTTTTGAAGTCTTCTTTGATGAAGCCTTTCTCTTTCCCGAGCTCGGTCCAGCATCTTGCGTTGGTTTCTTCGATCTAGGCATTGTATCTATCCATTTTAGAGAAATAAATTTATGGTTACAATCAACACGAATTCACTAATCAAATTAAGCGTGCAAAGTGGATTGGGGTGGATGTGGTGCTCATTAAGAATGGCATTGCCGTGAAAAATCATATCGACCAAGTAAGCATTTGAGTTATTGTGTTAAGGAAACAACAAAATGTTAAACATGTGGTTCAATCAATTTATCAAACACTTGGTGGGCATATGCTATTACAAGTTCAAGCAAATAACTTGGACAATGCATTAAGCCCAAAATTGTTTTCAATTAATCATCAAACCACCAACACAGCATCCACTAAAACAAAAAACAAATCATTTCCCAACCTCCTCAATCAAAGAAAACACCAATAGCATATCACATATTTTGGAAGCAATGATAAAGAAAAGTAATCCATGTAACCTTGATTTGTAATGAGGGAGCAGGAAAGTCACGAAGAACTTAGGAAGAGAATGAAAGTAATCCTTCAATTGATTATGTATTGAAGTCCAACTAATTTCTTGTCGACGTGGGAGGAGAAGGGATGTGGGAGGGGAAGTGAAGAAAGTGGAAAATGAGGAGCATGAAAGTGAGGGAAATGGGAACAATACATACTAACCGTGGGGTTTTAAACCCCACGGTTGACTCCGCTCGAGCGGAATGTGTAGCAGCCCCCAAAGGCTGCTTGCGACCGCTTCGAGCGGAGTCAGTCACATCCGCCGAAATGGAATGTGAAACAGCCCCAAGGGGTCGCTGCATCGTCCGCTGAGCGATTGACATTCCGCCGAGCGGAATGGGAACCACCTGCTTTCGAGCGGAGAACGATCTGCTCCGGCGGACTAGGAAGCAACCCCATTTTGCTCGAAGCGGAGTGCCGATCCGCCGAGCGGCGGATCAGGAAGCGAGTCCGCCGAGCGGACGTAAGCTCCATTTGGGGCGATTCACCGCGCTTTCGGCGAGACGAGGCCCCATTTGGGGCTGTTTTTGTCCGCTCGAGCGGACAGAGAGACTCTAACGTGCAAAAAAAATTTCGTTAGTCATCGGATCGTTTATCCTTCAATAACTAATGCAATAAAAGCTCTCTCAGTCACACACGCTTACTAACACCGAAGCGTTCAACATCCAAAAGTTGAGCATATCCTTTCATCGAATGGTTAAAGTCAATCCATTCATCAACTACCTCTCCTTCTTCAAGGGAACTAACTTCGATTTGCTTGTCACTTTTGTATGTGGATTGGTACTTGGAATTACAAAATCGGTATGGCTTCAAAATTGGGTTTTTGTAGATGAGCCTTTGCTCTCTCACCTTTGAATTGTATCATTGTGAATTGGCTCATGTGTAAAGATTATTCATCTAGGCAACATGGCTACTTTATGAATTGTGGTAAGTTTAAGAAATATATAGACGACAATGGAACATTCATGGACACAATTACTAATGTTGTAAATAATAACTGAAGAACAATGAAAAAGAACAAAAAATAAAGATTAAAGATGAGCATGTCAGTACAAAATTTGAACAAAAAACAAACAATATTTCGAACCAAGACTACAAACAAAAAATGAGTTGGAAGTTCAGCTCCTTCTAATACAACCAAAGTACACATTTCGAAGTGTCATGCTAACATCTACGGTTTGAAGTGCCAGGCTAACAGCTCCACATCCAACTTATTTCTCCACATTGGTATACATTCTGGACGAATTGCACTTACATCCATGTTTGCTTGTAGAAATTCAATGTACTTAACGATGAATATCCCACAATCAGATCTACAATGAAGTTGTGTAGTTATATTAAATCCACTAAAAATAATGCAATATCAAACATGTGCAAAATAAACCATACCCATTATGTTGTTGAGGAACCTCTTTCATCTTGATAAATCTGAACTGCTCTATGCTGTAACTGTCATCACATTTGACATGCGATTTCATCAGCAAAAGAATTACCACCTGGATAGGCTTCATAAACGCTTCCAACTCTGCTTTGCGGACATGACTCTTTAAGCTGTCGAAGATAAATATTGTTCGGTCCTCTAAATCAATCTTCACTGCGAACCAATGACAGCCAATTGCACAACAAGGAGCATACAAATATCTACAGTCCTTCCAAGATTTACCAAGCTCTGGTGTAGACCCGACTACATACTTCAGCAAGGACTTACTAAACTTGAACTCTTCCTTCCTAGGCAATTGTGAATGTATTTGCCACTCTCCATGTGCTGACTCGACAAATTGGCAGAAATAGCAATCCAAGATGCTACAATCTTGCTGAAACAGATGTGGAAACTTTAGAGCCCTATTTCGGATGTGGTACAAGGCCTCGTTCACAATCAGTGCAATGAATCGTAATTAACACAAATACTAATTGTGCATAAAACTATTATAACCGTATCGAAGTGTGAATACTTACCTCTCCAGTAAGCCAACCATCCTTATTCAAAAGGTCAAGCAAACATTTTGCTTCAACATCACATCGATGCAAAGGTACCAAGTCACTGTGTACAGAACATATGCAATACACAGTCAGGTCTATTTGAGTTACGTACGTGCAACTATATGTATTGAGTTACCTCGTGGATGCTACTTCCATCCATTTATTAAGATCATCAACCTTCGAAGGATCCACTTCTCGATATGGATCGTATACATCAATGTCCGACAACTTTCTCCTCTTTGTCGGGTCTATGAAGGGGGGACCACAAAAGACGTGATTTTCTCTTTGTACGATGCCCCCGTCCTTTTGGTAGTTCAGACCCAGTGTCCTCGATTTGTACAATGTCACCTACAGCTTTTATTTTAAAAATCTAACTTAGTAATCTACATTTAGTTGAATGTGGAGTTAAGTTTATGACTTCAATATATTTGGAGTTAAGTTATGTACATACAATTAGTAGATTTGTTCGCATCCTCCTCAAGTTTCTCCGGTGTCAAAAAATCAGCAGACATTCCTTTCTCCACAATTTCATTTTCATCGCTAACATTTTCATCCTTTCCAGCTTTTTCCCCTTCCACTAACTCTTCTCTAGTCTCATCTTCTATTATTCTTTCTTTTCAATCTCGTCCATTACATCATCGGGGCAACCGCCCTCCTCTCTCCACTTCCTGTTCAAATGCATGGGCACTTGTTGTTAAATGAAACATACCCTACTCTGACCAATTCAACCAAACTATCAATCTTATACTCCATTTGATCAAGTCGTTTTGATATGACCCCAGCAACCTTCCCTCAAGTTTTTCCATTTCCATCCTCACTATATCTGCAATGTTATGGTCATGAAAGACTGGTGGTGGTTGAGATACCCGAGGAGAATGTTGGTGAAAGGACTGAGATGGCTCACCATCATGCTCAGTCTCATTTTCTTTTGAATCCTGGGAATCCGTGTCTTCTTCTTCCACACACGGGGTCAACTCTTTCCAATAAACCTCCTCAAGTTCGACCTTCCGTGAATCAATGTAGATTTCACTTCTAGTTTGCAAATTACAATTATAAAAATTATCCTTTGCTAAGCAAAGTTCACAATTTGGCCATTCATATGTTTATAAAAATAAGGGAAGTCACCTCTTTCGCTTCCAAAACATTAACAAGTTCGAGACGACATCAACCTCTTGAGACGGTTCCCAAGCCAAGATTCTTGGAATTCCATCAAGATATTTCTTAGCAAACTTCTTTCCCAGTTTGGAATCGCTTGAATGCCCAAATCAGTAGTCAAAGAAATATTATTATCTCCAAAAATTTACACAATAAATAATATAAAATAAAATATGTTGTTTCTTCATACCATTATAGCAAGGGAAAGCCGTATATAACGAATACCTACAACGTGATTCTCCTTCTTTCAATGAATTTCTCAATTTATCTCCCATGTCACGTTTGAGTATCCTAATTGTGTAGTCATATGACATTTTTCCCCATGGATACTTGTCAAATCTGTCTAGATCATCAACCAATTCAAACCACCACAAATCAATCAAAGTTTTCTCTTGGTGGCCAATAAAACATACGCTTGAAGATAATTATAAGACCCAAATTGTACTTGTCGGTCTTATTTCTTTTGCATCTTTTAAAGGCTTGAAAACATCTCTCTTCATAATCTTTCCCCACT
This sequence comes from Forsythia suspensa, assembly GCA_023638005.1. Taxonomy (NCBI): domain Eukaryota; kingdom Viridiplantae; phylum Streptophyta; class Magnoliopsida; order Lamiales; family Oleaceae; genus Forsythia; species Forsythia suspensa. Next base: position 29,560,601 of record CM042666.1, on the reverse strand, counting down.
TTTCCTAAAATGTTCTTTCACTATTTGACAATCGCCCTCCACTTTTATCTACATTTTCACAACCATCCGCATTTAAGCCGGTCCTGGTACAAACTCACCGCAACCTAAACCTTGCACGCTTTATTTCCAATTTTAAACCATGCTTCTTCTTTTTCGTCTTCATCCACCTCAAGAGTAATTGATGCACAAGCTGAGACGCCAACTTTAGTTTTCTCAATTTCAGAAGTGGTCCAAAACAGCTTGTCTCAAACATATTTTTGTGTCTTGCATCTAACTTGTCAAATACTTCATCCACCATTCCAATTTTGCATCTATTCGTTATTGTTGCTTCAAGTCTTTCTTCATTTTCAATAACATCCATATTTTCCATTGAACTGCAAAATACAACTAGGTCAAGTTCATTTCAATTTTCACAATATCAACAAATCTGCTACACAACACCAATGGTTACCTCTCCTCAACGCAAAAAACAAAGCAAACATAAGAAGAAATTCGAGCTTAAAGTTAAAACCCGCCAGAATCAAATTTTCAATTAAATTAAGCCCCAATATAAAGCCCACCCATATGGTAAAAATGCACCACATAAACTGAAAGTACAACCAAAATGAGAAGCTTAGCGATCTCCAATTGTTGACACAAATCTTCAAAAGACACTCACTATCAAAACGCATAGCTTCTTAATGTATGAAGTATCCGTCCCAGGAATCTTTGGTATTACCTTCTTTTGATTAACTCAGGGAAATCGTTTCAACTCTCTCTAATTAAATGTTCTTTTGGCTCCGTGCAGGTGGACTTTTACTTTGGTCACCATCTATTTTGGGGTATGGTTCATATATTACATTGTTCCTAGCATATATATGGAATGCGTCCATGATATTACTGTGTTGAACCTTATGATGTTGTTTAAGTCTCTCTTGAAGGCACAATACTATCCAATTCTATAAATTTGTCTTTTCCTATCTTATGTTTTGTAGTTTCTTGTGTAGTTTGGATCGTTGCTTTCTATCAACGGATGTTTTCGACATCAAAAAGCAAATAACTGCAGTGACTACTATGTATCGGAGGTTGTGGATCAAGGGTTATATGTGCCTCTTTTCGGTGGAGTAAATGAAAATAGAGTCAAATTACCAAAAAGATTGGATTGTCCAGAAAACACCACCGCTTTGCAAATTGTCGGCTTTTGCGGATACTGTTTCAAATTTTATTCCGTATCATTTTTAGTACTAATACATCTAAAAATTTCGAGATAATCTTATATTTGGTTGCACCTATAATTCTTTGGAAGTTGACACCTTCTAATGCGTACTTCCAATTAGCGAGATGATTGCGAGGCGTGAACTTTCTTCTTGATACTCTTTATTGGACCGTAATATTCCATTTCCTTACCATCAAAGATTATGAGTGAGTTTTGTAAGTACTTTATATAATCTCTTGATTTCCTTTCTTAATGATTATCCAGGTTATATAGGACCATAAATGCATCCTTGCAAACTTAATATATGCACTGTAGCTACATATATTTGTGACTAGAACTTACCATTGGAGGATCCTTGATTTTCTCTCAACACACCATTTAAAGAACCATGTGCCTGTGATGAGTGTGATCTATGATATAGAACGATTTTACGCAATTTCCTTGCAGAAGGATACCTTCGTGCATGTGTTCATCTTGGAATAGGTGAATCATGCATACTTGCTAAAGTTAAACAATAGAACTTTTTCTAATAAAATTCACAAATTTTTTAATTATTATAAGCGTAATTACAACCAAATAGAGGATAAAGAATGCTATGTCATCGAGAAAATAATAACAAAGAAACAATACAGTACATCTTTTATTTCGTTCGCGCTAAGCGGTATACACTAGAATGAAGGTTGAATAAAACCCATAACAGTTTTAACATGAATGAACAAAACCCATGACATTTTCAGCAACAATGAACAAAACCCAGAACATTACGATCTGGAACCCATAATATTTTCAGCAAGAGTATACAAAACCCATAACATTTTAAGCAAGAATGAACCAAAAACCTCTTTAATTTGGGATACAACCGAGTCAATGAAAAATCAGGAAACAAAATAATTTAATAGATTGGATAAATAATTGAATAATCGATTGGATAAATAATTGGAAAAAAAATAAGAAAAATTACGTACCTGATTGAAATTGAGACTCCACAACCAATAAATTAACAGATTTGTGAGAAACAATTGCCCGACTGTAGTACAGAGAGAGAACCCGCAGAAATAATGCAAAAAAAATTTCGTAGATGGATGATTACAAGAAGAGAGAATGGAGAAATGATGGATTCAATTTTGAATTTCTTAAATTGAGAAGTGAGGAATGGGAATCACACATACATACCGTGTGTTTTAATCCTTTGGATTTGGGTTTGATTGTAAGGGTATAAGTGTCCTTTTATTATTCTTACAATTTTAATTTTTTGTTTTTCTTTTTTTTCCGGTCAAAGGCCTTTTACACAAAAAGGTCTTTGATGGGGGTTATTTGAACTCATTCCCCTTCAAAATATTATAATGGAGTTGTCGGACGATGCTGTCATTGGGAACAATTATTGCAAATTAATTGAAGGCGGGGGGAAAATGTGAAAAAAAAAACGGTTAAAGGAAAAACTTGCTGAAGGAGAAAATGTTGGGAGGGTGAGTGCAATTTAGCCATTTTTTTTTAATTGATAAAAGATAGAGCAGGAGACTTCCTACCTAATTAAAGTACCGAGAAATAATTTGTACCTTCGGATGCACTGTCCATGCACGTGCCACGTGGTCCTTCACATTTCGCTATTTTGGGACTAGATATTTTCCTCTATAGACGATGTCATTTTCCTGTGCTTCTACTTTTACCAGTTCACTCTCCGGCACATCCTCGCCGTCGCTTTCCCGCGCAATTAATTGATGGGAAAATTGCATAATCTATTAATTTTGAAATTAAGCATTTTCCCCTAAATTGATTAACCAAATAATAAATCAAGTTTGAATTCACTATTTAATTACTGTTAGAAACAAGAGAGAGAGAGAGAGAGAGAGAGAGTGAGACTGTAATGGCAGCAGTTTCGGCTTTCAGAGGCGTTCGCTTACCCATAATCCAGCAATCTCAGGTACAATTCCAACGGATAATATTATGTGTTGGGGGAGGAGATGTGTGTAATAGAATTTGTTGTCAATGAAAATTAATTTATTTGCTGATTATGTGTGGTTTACAGTTGCCAGTATCTGTAAGCATATCGGGTAGACCAACAAGAAAACTCAAATATCGTACCAATGGATTAACTCTCTACGCCCGATATTCTCAGTCCCAGGATCTCTTCACCTCTCGTCTTCAAGGTAATACTCGTCGTATATTTGTGTAATTTGATACTTATATGAATTAATTTGTTTATTAATTTTGGTAACTATAGTGTTATTTGACTAATATCGATCACTTTTCTTGTTTTGTTTTTGCCTAATTAATATCTGACGACACTTGAATTTAGCCTTATTTTTGGCGCTGGAAGGTAGAGGCATGGAACTGGGGTATTCTAAATTGGAGTTAGTAGAATTTCTCTGGGACTTGATTGTTCCATTAGTTCTTAGCATTTTCAAGTTATGGACTGTATTTGACCAATATGGCATCGTCACCTTTTTTCGGTTCTGATTGCTCGCCCATTATGATTATATTTCGAATTCAATGTTCGCTATGGCTATGAACTTAATTTTGCCATTGCTGCAATAGCAAGGAGAAAGAGGGTGATCACATAAATTTTTAGCTAGTGCTAACTTTTGTATTTCCTTTCCATTTGATTTTGTATTTTTATTCATTTGAGTGATCATGTCTCTTATTCATGCTTTAGGCCTATATATCACAGCACTATTGTACAATAGTTCCACTGGAAGCTTTATGAAGGCCTTTTTTGTTCAACTACAGCGAAGTAGTAGTACCATTACGTATATGGATATAATAGCAAAGTTTTCCTAAGGATATGAGTTTCTGCAGATAGTATCGAGAAATTGCCCAAACTCTTGGAGGATATTGTCCAGACATCCATAAATACAGGTCCACGTGGTGCCCTTAGGTTAGCTCAAGGTATTCAAGCAGTCATTGGCGTTGGTAGCGAGTGGCTAGCAGATGCATCAAAGGTAATATTAGACCAGTCTCTGGTTTGATTGTGAATTGTGTTACATTAATTTTGTCTTTATGCTTTCCACAACTTTCTATTTCATCTTGTTGGAGTTATCAACTTAGTAGTGTTGATGATCAGACATTTTGAGGGTAGCTAAAGCTTGTCATGTCATATTTGTAAGCCACATCATTACGTGCAACTCAAACCCTACTTTATTTGTAAAAGCACTATACAGGTGGCTGTATCTTTTGTTACTTAGAAATATCCTTGGATATTAGATTTTTAACTGATATTCATCCTTTTATTTGCACAATTGGTTCGAGTTTTCATGCAAGCTTCTTTTCAATTCTGAAAATAAATTCTATCTGTCATGATGTTCTAATCTATTTGTTCTTTATAAATAAACCATGGATTTTGTCCTAGGTTTTAATGCTATGTAATTTCTGTAGACAGCGAACTCTTCCACTGGATTACCGACTGACTTGCAGCTTGGATTAGTCTCACCCCTTTATTTGAGGAAATTGTTTGAACGCCTGGGTGCTACATATATCAAATTAGGTCAGGTAAGTAAAGAATAAGGTTTGGTGATGTTTTCTTTGGAAAGAATGTAAAACTCCTCTCCTGTTGGAAATAAAACTACAGTATTCAACATGTTCTTATTCAATTTTATGCTATGAATCTAGAGGATTACTATTTTCCACATTTATTCTTTGTATAGATACGTGGCGAATTATTCCTTTAAACGATATTTGTTCGTTAGTTGTACCCATATCTGACTATTCTTCTACGCAAGGACTCTCTGATTAATCCTTGTGCATTAAGAAGAGGTCACTTATGCATTGTTAATCTTGGAATGTGCAGTTCATAGCATCTGCACCAACATTATTTCCTCCAGAGTATGTCCAGGAGTTTCAGTACTGTTTTGACCGAGCTCCTGCAGTTCCGTTTCAAGAGATACAAGCAATTCTGCGCAAGGAGTTAGGAAGACCAATTGATACTGTGTTTGAGTACGTTGATCCGACACCAATTGCTTCTGCATCTGTAGCACAGGTTTGTGCAGCATTCTTCTTTTTTGAACATTTATTCATGTATTAGTGGTTAGTTAGGGTATGGTAGTAATTATTGTGTATCAATAACGTCTTGAACTACATAATTTGATTTCCAGGTTCATGGTGCTAGGATAAGAGGAACCCAAGAGGATGTAGTAATAAAGGTGCTCAAACCTGGAATAGAGGACATCTTAGTGGCAGATCTGAACTTTGTGTATATTGTGGCACGTATATTGGAATTTTTGAGTCCTGACCTAAGCCGAGCTTCTCTGGTATGGCAGATGATTTCTGATCACGTGTCATAGATGTCTTTATTATTTCCTTGAATCATAAACCCATGTACTCTTCAATAAACACATTTTTTAAGTCATCTTTCTCAGTGAATTTTTGCCTGGAAACTCTAATGATAAAAACTTGTGAGGAATTATCACCTCTGTTAACTAATTTTCCTCTTGCTTAATTTCATGTGGGCAAAATCTTTTGTCTTGTTTTTGTCAGTTGAAGCATACCAATTACCATAACCTTGTCCGTCATCTCTTTCATTTTTTTGGATGTTTTGCTTGTAAAGAAAGTTTCGGTTAAAGCAATAAGGGTAGGCTTTTGACTAAAGCAAAGCAGATATGTGAATTTTGCCGTTGAATCTTTTTCTTTAAACGTTTATCAATCTTATCCCAATGAGCCATAAATTTTGAATATTGATAATCAACTCATAAACCCTTGATGTGACCACCCTTTTTAATTTTCCAGATTCTATTGTTCCTTTTTATGTTGCTGTATAAGATAGCCTGAGGTTTTCTTCTAATAAACAGTTTCCTAATAGGTTGCTATTGTCGGAGACATAAGGGAATCAATGCTTGAAGAGGTTGACTTTATTAAGGAGGCTGCAAATGTTGAGGCTTTCAGGACATATTTAGAAGCCATGGGCCTCACAAGGCAGGCTACAGCTCCAAAAGTGTACCAGCAATACAGTTCCAAAAGAGTTCTTACAATGGAGAGGCTTTATGGAGTTCCTCTCACCGACTTGAACTCCATAAATTCACTTGTTCCGAGTCCGGAGGCTAGTCTTATAACTGCCTTAAATGTGTGGTAGGGCTCAACATAACTTCAATATTATTATAAATTTTATAAAGTCTAGTCACAGATGATGGAACCATAGACTTCTTTTTTTTCATGATTCTGCAGGTTTGGTAGCTTGCTTGCCTGTGAAAGCTTTCACGCAGATGTACATGCGGGTAATTTGTGGTTACTACGTGATGGCCGCATTGGGTTTCTTGACTTTGGTATGTATATATATTCCCAATACAGCTTCTAACCCATTTTTCCATTAATAATTGCTTACAACAATGCATCAAATAATTTATATGCGACATTCAAAATCTTGCACTTCGAATGATACTCCATTGTCTATGTGATCTTTGATTTCTTTTTCATTCCTTTTGCTTTCTTCCCCTTTGGCTCCCATCACACCTAAGAAAATCCATCACTAGAAGATGCTGAATCACTTAAGATCTGCTAAAAATTTATGGTTTTCTTTCCCTGACTGTTCAGAGACTGGTCTCTTTACTTTTATGGTGGCTGGCTTACAACCATGTGTTTGTTTAATCAAAATGCTAGCATCAATGAGTGGCGTTAATTTCCTCTATCTCTGTCTTTGCCAACTTGTTTCCTTTCTCAAGAGAGAGCTATCTCTTTGAGAATATCCATTTTTGTCTAAAATGCTTTGGACATAATGTAATAATTTGAACTTTCTGCCATTTAACATTGTGGACCCATGATTTTCAATATTTTTATGTAGTTCGAGAACTGATTACCTTTGTTTATCTTTTGTTTATGTTAAACAATATTTTTGAATGTTGGGCTTTTTGTTGGAGGAATGCATGTGCAAAGTCAATCGAGCTAGATTATCCACCACAGGAAGCTAAAAATGCCTTTGCACTAGTGGATTATGATTTGAAACATTACTTGATTCATTTTGTTAGTTTGAACCTTTTGGACCTAAACCTTCACATTTTTACCATAGGATGTCAGAACGACATTATTCTGCTAAATAACTTGTATATATCTGGATATTTTATGTTTGTCTATCTGTTTTCAGGAGTACCTTCTAAATATCCTCACTTCAGTTTTGCTCAACATATACCTTCAGTCTTATTTTAATTCCCGGCCTGCATATGCTTTCCTCGTATTTCTTATTATTAAGTTGCCTTATAGTCTTTGACACATATTGACTTGCAAAGTTCACTTGCAACCATGTAGAGCCCTGTCATTAGCTAGTTTCGGAGTCTCTCTTTTTTTTTCTAGCCCAGGTTTTTAATTCTATGCAAGTGTTGGGGGATAACACAATGAAATTCACTAAGCAGGAATTGTTGGGCGCATTTCTCCAAAAACATGGAATGCTATGGAGGTATTTTTGGGATCTCTAGCAACTGAAGAATATGAGTCCATGGCATCTTCCTTGATTGATATGGGTGCTACAAACAAGGATGTGGATGTCCAGGCCTTCGCTAGAGATTTAGAAAAGATATTTTCGTCCATACAGGTAAGAAATATAAGTTGCAACAGCAGTTCTTTGGTCTCGGGGAAAAAAGTCTTAGATATAACACTTATATTTGTTTTTAGTTTTCCTTTCATGAAAGTAATTAATTAGTTAATTCGAAGATTTTTAAGGGGTAAGTCAAAAACTGGAGTAACAAGGATTCGCTTGCAAGAATTGTATTTAAAGACGCCAAGACTTGAAAAATTCTTGAATATTTCATGCCAATCACAATTTCTTGTCAGCAAAAATGCAATAGACCTAGCAATGAGCGGAATGGAGTGGCGGATACGGATTCATGTAGCCAATTCCAAATTGTATTGGGACGACGACTTGGTTTTTTGTTGTTCTTGTCAATCACAATTGAGGAACTGATGAAATTATCTAGACTGTACTTGCCTTTGAATTTAACTAAGATAATTAAAAATCATTTATTTGGATTGCGTAGGTGGCCACCAGACATCTAGTTTAGCACAAGTTGATACACGAGACTGGCTTCAAGAGGCTGGAATTTGACCTCTTGGGCGGAATGAACTGACTTAGTGCATTATTAATGGGAAGATTCAACTGTCCAGTCATTGTTCATTGCATAAGGTCATTATAATGAATTTCTGCCTTTTGGCATAATCCCCTAGGAGAAACTCTTAGCACTCTCTAGGTTTGAAGAGGAAATACTTTTTTCTTGGGTTTGAAGAGGAAATAGTTTTCCTTGTGCTCTTGTAAAGTAGATGACCTTGCTTTAATGTATACTGCTCTACTCTTATTGTATTTTTAAGACATGGTATCTGAACTTTTCGCACAGGATTTGGATACAGAGATCATTGTTGCTACAGCCAGGGAAACAAACACAAATGCAACTGCAGTTTCTGCGAATGTTGTGGTTGACGAAAGACAAATGAATGCACTATTCCTTGATGTGGTAAACTCTTCTGTTTTGAGTTTTAGTGTGTATTTGGCCCCCACCCATCATTCTGTGCTTTCCTACGTTTGAGCATCATAGTAAAGCTGCTTTGTTGTGCTTTCGGCCATAGTTATTACACTCCCAAATACCCAACTTTTTGACTTAATAAGCTGCTGCTTTTAAGTTCTAACCTATTGGGCAACAGAGCAAGCAGGTTCAAACAGCCTTAAGGTGTATGCTCATTTATTTAAATGCTATGGTGGCTTACGCCTCCCTCATGTCATTCGTTCAAATTGACGTAGTTGTTCCTGTTCCTTGGCGCTCAATCTTTTACTATGTTGTAGAAGATGGGAGTGGTAATAAGTGATAATACTGGTTTAGCTATTGCTTGGCGCTTGACCCTTTACAACGTTGTACAATATGGGAACAATATCAAGTGATATTTTTGGGGCTGCCTCTGTGATGTGTAAACGTGCATAACTTCTAGTTTTCTTTCTCAGAGAGAGATACATCGTTTGCTGTTCTCATTTGGATCCACGTTTTCTGTGAGTTTAACAGGTTCGAGTCAGTGAATCATATGGGCTGAGATTTCCTCGGGAGTTTGCTCTTCTCATGAAACAGCTTCTTTATTTTGACCGATACACACGATTGTTAGCTCCCAATTTGAACATGCTGCGGGATCAAAGGATTTCGATAGTCTCAAATCGAAGAAGCAGCAACATTTACCAGTGAGGTTGATGTGTTCTTCCCATATTGTAAATATAATTGAAAATTTGCTACCTTATAGAACCCATTTGAATATGTAAAAGAAATGTTCACTGTACATGATATAAATGAAAATCTTGATTGATAATTCTCTATTGTGTCCTCGTTTTTATTCTACCCTTAGTTCCTAACAAGAGTTTGAAGTTTTTCGATTCAAACTTTTTCCAGGTTTTTTCGTATCTTCTTTAAATTTTTATGGGCTTTTGCAGAAGTGATGGTAATTTCGAAGAAAAATGATCGAAAATTGACAGGAATTTCCATTATCGGGTGAGACCAAACATTGTCTTCCACTTTTAGAAATGGAAAACAAGAAAAGCAACGCTGCTTTAATTCGCTGGACACTATCAACAACTGACATCAGTTACTCTACAAACATCCTAGCACTAACACACGACCTGTCCTTTCCTAAATTATCTAACTAGAACAGCTCAAGGTTTTGGACGACGTACATAGGTCCTAAATTATCTAACTCGATAGCTCAAGGTTTTAGACGAGGTATTACAACACATGGTTAGGTGCTTTCAGTCATCAAATTTTCAAGCCATCCGAGAGAAGAATTTATGTTAGAAGATTCAGGGAATACAGTGGTTTGCAAGCAACAATGGCTTCACACATGGATAAAACGAGCAACTGGAAGGGGTCGGGGTGGGGGGGGGGATACCATAATTAACACAAAAAGAACTTGTATTTCATCATAAGCAAAACCATTTTTCTGTCTCAGTAAATAAATAAATAGAGAGAACTGCATATACAACAAACAACAGACCTTTGTGCTATAAGATGGCACAACTTAGTAGAAATCGGCTGTACAAAACATGAATTTGATAGAGACAATGCAACTCATAACTATCAAGCTTATTCTGTAACTGTATTAATTTAAACAGACCTTTCACTTCAAAGAAGAAAATCCCTCAACTTCGTTCTGGATATGCCAGAAAATTACTTATTTTAGTACTTGACTTATGGAAGAATATCCCATAAGCCGATGAAGTGGAGAACCTTCGAGCTCTGCAGATGCTTTCTTCCACCTGGACATCTTTGATGAAGTTCCGGTTGATTCATAGGATTTGGCTACTCTCTCGTTCTTGTTCTGAGACTCCCTCGAGATAGACTTCATTTTTCTATCTCCAACAGTGCGATCTTGTTACTGGACACAGATGCTATCTTGTTACTGGACACCAACTCATAATCATCAGAATATGGAACATGTTTAGCATTTGGATGAGGATTAGAACGAGAGACTGGTACGAGATTTCTCTTACTAGTAGCATCATTGTAGTTTTCAGCCTCGCTTGGTGGAGGGGCAAAAACATCCAGAACGTATTGAACTATATTGGAACCTTTCAGAAGTGAGAATTTCAGAACTTCATGACAAGCATTGCACCTCAGTCGATGATATTTTTTCTCGAATATGAGAAAGTCTGCTGGTAGCTGCAGCAATTCTGAGCAATGATAACAAGCTATGAGTGGGGCTCCACCAGCTATAGGCCGGATATGTCGCTTTGCTGCCTGATATTTCTCCTTCGAATATGAATTTTTCATCTCGTCGTCCAATAGGGAAACCTCAGAGCTCGTGTAATGCCGGGGAGTCGAGGAACTAGAGGCATGGGAATGAACATTGTCACAGCACATGGAATGTGAAGGAAACTGTGGTGAGCAGTCTTGGAGAAAACAGTGAACACAAGAGCAGTTGACTTGGCGACTGTGGTCTGCAGCTTCCCCGGGATATGGCATTCTCAAGGCCCCGCATTGTCCGGGCCAACCTTGTAATTGACTGTGTCTCATATGATACCTAGGATGGTTCAAATCTGCATGCATCTCCCTTTCTGGTACTAAATGATCATTGTACAAGGCAGTATACTTTTCATCCAAGCTATCAGGAAACCTTCCACTTGTCATATCATTTGAAAAGCGCATCCTGTTGAGCTGATCTTCGAGTTCATAGACCATTCTCAACAAGTCCAATTTGTCTGGTTCGGAGTAAGAAGGCTCATCTGGTGAATAAAAGCTCGGATGGCGTTCAAACAGATTGTGCTGATAACTTGAATGTTTTACTTTTCCATTTCCATTTCTGTGACTTTCCATGAAATCGCTGGAACTGAATGGTGATCGAGAAATACCTTCTTCGTCAACTCTTGTCCTGTTTCCACTGGCGTGGTCATATCTTTTTGTCTCAGGCAAGTCGAACTTTCTTCTGGATGGTTGTAAAATATGGTTGGGGATTTGATCATCATTTCCATCATAAGACGATACACTACCATCATAAGCATAGTAACTTCCAATTGTTGGAGACTTAAACAAATCCTCACGTTTAACACTGAGATCAGTAATAGGATCAACGAGAGGTGAACTTCCCAACGTATCTACCGAGCTTGATCTGCCAAAATTTTGAGGACTCCGGGAATGCTCCATGTGTTCACTATCAGAAGTGATGATATCAACTGACACAATGCTCTCATTCAAGGGGCTTTGAGCAGAAACAAATAAACCTCCAGTGCGTGTGTTCAAATCGTTTTCTTTGCTCAAGCTTCTAAGGAGTGGATGAATCTTGATATCCTCATTGACTTCAGTAGTTCGTCCAGCTGAATGTGATGAAGTTTCTGGACTTTTTGAAATGTTTTGACTCTTTATATCATTTTCTGGTACAAGAAATCGACTTATGATCCTTTCAGTGTTTTCTCCAACTTCCACTGGATCCCTTCCATGGCATCCGTCCAAAGGAATCATATCATCCCATTCCGTACATTGTCTGACTTCTTGGGTCGACACTTCGACCACATGACAATTAAACTCACTTGAGCTAGGAGATTCATCAGACAAGTTTCTGCCTCCACTCCATTCCCTATTGTAATCCTTTAAAAAAATGGAATCAAATCTATCCGAATTTTGCTCCAAAGGACATTCGCCTTCATCCCGCTTCAAAGATTTTTTGACATCAGCTGATGAATCTTCGTTCTCAAAATAGTTAACCTCAGGTGAGTTAGAAATCTCATCAGAGAAACTTTTGTCATGTTCACCGTGATCTCCAGTGTTGTCTTTTTCTGGTGAGGATTCTCCACTCAGGGGAGGAGTTAAATCTTGATTAGAGCCAGTCTCTTCCTTCTCTTCTGAAACACGATCCTGTTCGGTTTTTACAACAGCATCTGTTTCTTGTAAGCGTCCATTTGAGTCGTTGGATTCATTTTTCCGATTTTTAGCTATATGCAGGCAAAAACAGAAAGAACATAAGAAACATAACTAAAGATAGGCAGGCAGAAGAAAAAAAATGCCACAAAGTGTCACTATAAAGATTGGGTCTGGTGTTATGGATTAAGCCATCCTTACCATCGAAAGTAATATAATCAGAAAACAAGTAATGCACACACACATATTTATAGTGGCTCACTCTCAATGGGAGAGTTATGTCCACTTTCCCGTTACAGATTTTCACAACAATGAAGAAGATTATAGGGCCTCACTCTCTTCCACCCATAAAACGGGCCCTCTTAAACATACTTTGTATAGTAAGAATGTTAGGCTCCACACAGTCCAACATGGTATAATTATGCTCCACAAATCCAGTACAGTACGAATAGGCTTACGCAGTTCAACATTTGGCAGCTTTAATTCTAAATTCTACCCATGCGAAGTATCTGAATCGCAATATAGATCATTTTAGGGGGCTAGATAACAGGAAGATTTCATAATTATACATTTTAAACTCATTTTCAATCTTCAAATGCCATTCTGATCATCTCACAAGGTATCATACTTTAAATAGTGAGATTAGCTTCTAATAAATATCAAGAAAAAAAAAACCATACTATTACTATCCATGTATGTGATTAGTGAAAGTGAAAAAGTTAGTACCTTTGAGAATTGTACCACATCCCCCACATGTGTACAGAGGAACATCCGGCAACTCTGCAAGAACCTGTCGGCATCTAGGACATCTAACTAGTCGGACTTTTGTGGTTGGTTGAGTACTCATGTTTCACCTGATATTTGGCTTATTGAATCATCAAAGATTAAACCTTTTCGAACTCTAATAACTTACTAGAGGCCAGGGAGACAAAGGAAGATATGCCAACGATCCTGATGTTGCTTAAATGCCAAAATCTGATGGAAACCACGACAAGTGAATTTTAGAGTATATATGTAGACTCGTTCACGCACAAAAACACATTAAAAGAGAACTTGCAAGATAATGACAAGCGTGTAATATGCTCTCATTTATACACAGATTATTGCTTGCACAACAACCCGTGTTTCTCTTCAATCAAAAATACCGTGATGATCGGCTAAGATTATTTTGACAGTTCTAACTTCTACGTTAGTAAAAGCCTTCTGGTATACATCATTAAATGATAAAGTTTTGCGTCTTACTCAAAAAAAAAAAAAAAAAAAAAAAAACCCTTTAATTTCACTACATTCATCAATTACAAATTAAGATTGTTGAAGGATAAAGGATAAATGGACTCTTTTAGTGATTTTACATTGGAAAACTAGGAAATTTCTAACGAGTTTTTTCTGTTCTAACTTACACTAGGAAGATTTTTATGTTTTCCCTAGTCTTCTTGCAATAGAAAACGAAGATAAAATTGTCTTTTAGAAAACTTGATACCTCTTTAAATTGAATTAACAAAAATGAATCAAACCAATTGCCAAGATATACATGACTTTAATAATTTTATATCACCATTTCTTTGATACAACCATGGATTAACTACAAAGAAAAGTCAAGTAGTGAAATAAATTTGTTCCTTAAAATGGTTAAAACAAATTAAGTCTTGACGATGATAGCCAAACAATAATCTTTCTCCTCAAGGCTCGACGTGGATGCCAAATTCATTCTATTTATTAAAAGCCTAACTTGTAAAATTTTCATAAATGGGTTGATAAGAACAACAACAAAGTCATTGAAAAAATCGAAATAGATATTCATGTACTGTAATGAAATTTATGTAAATCACCCAAATCCCACAATACATATTTTGGCAAATAAATGTTAAAAGAAGAGTACTTTGTACAATCTTGAAATTGAGGCCAACTAAAACAAAATAATCCCATCAAATCTAAGATATTTTTAGAAAAGAAACAAAGAAAGAGACAAAAAATACAATAATGGCATATAAATGGATAAAAAAATACTGACCCAAAAGATAAATAATAATTCTGCAGAGAAATGGACAAAACCCAATTGAGTAAAACACAGATCAGATCAAACTTAGACTCATTTATCAAAATTCACTTCACAAATCTCTCGGTCTCTCTCTATACATATGAATATATTTATATATAAGTATTACTATAGAGAGAAAAGGAAGTAGAATGAAGCAAGAAAATGAGAAAATGGACGAACCTGAGAAGAAAAATATTTTTGTTAACGCAGAGTATCTTTATTTTTCACAATTTGATCTTCTTCTTAACCTTTCTCCTATTGTCCATTCCTCTCTCTCTCTCTCTCTCCCTCACACACACATACACACCAACCACCACAATTATGGCAGACTGTTAATCTCTCTCTCTCTCTAAAAGAAAGCTTGTCAATCTCTCTCTCTCTCTCTCTCTCTCTCTAAAGAAGGACTGGACCATGGAGAGAGGGGAGTTGGAAGCCGGCGCGTAGACAAGTAGAAGCGGGACCCAATGAAATAAGAATAGAATGAATGCTCAAACACAAACTCCCACAACCATTTACAAGTCAACTACTTACAAAACAATGACAAATATACAACAGATGTTTGGACAATTTTTTTTAAAACTTATTTTTGACTACATATTTTAGAGATTAATTTCACTAACGATTACTGAAATTAATTTAAAATTTAAAAATAGTTCTCGAAATTCAAAGTTCTGAAGATTTAGTCACTAAAATATATAATCTTTTCATGACAGTCACTTCTCAAGTTTCTAACTCGAAATGGTAATTTGACGTGATGATGACGCTAAGATCATTGTAACGTTTATTTATTTATCAGTGGTAGTCTTTTTTATATATATTCACTTTACCATATATTTTTAATTATATTTCGCTTAAATCCTCCAAAATTATATCTTAGGTCATTAATCTTTTACATCTTTATACTTTGAACTCCAATATTTCAATTATCTTTCAATTAAGTCCTTCAAAAATTGTTTCTCGTGTCCTTCAAATTTTGGTCTCTCCAAATTCTTGATTTTAGTGGCCAAAATAAATGCATTTTAGTGGTCAAAAATAATGATTTTCAATTAAATTCTTGACTTACACTCGAGTTTTTCACTAAATGAACAAAATAACATAATTAAATAATAAACTACTTGATAAAACTTACAAATGTCCACTTTTGGTGGTCAAAATAAGTGTAAAACTTGCGGTTATCACTTAGAGTTAACAAAAATAGACAAAAATATATTTCATTGATAACTCTGGGTGATAAGTACGGGTTTTAGACTTAATTTGAGTACTAAAAGTGGACATTTGTGAGTTTTGTCAAGTAATTTATTATTTAATTATGTTATTTTGTTTGTTTAGGTAAAAATCGAGTGTAAAGTCAAGAATTTAATTGAAAGTGTACTTATTTTGACTACTAAAATTGTACTTATTTTGGTCACTAAAATCAAGGGTTTGGGAGACCAAGTTTGAAGATGTAAAAAGTTGAAGGACCTAAGATACAATTTTTAGATGACTTAACTAAAAGATAATTAAAAATTTGAGGACCAAAGTGTAAAGATGTAAAAGATTAATGACCTAAGATGCAATTTTGAAAGACTTAACTGAAAGATAATTAAAAATATAGGGACTAAAGTAAATATTATATAAAGTTTATGGATTACCATGCAATAAATAAATATCTATTGTATGCAAAATCACCATTTCAAGTTAGAAACTTAAGAGAGTGACCGTTTGTGAAAGGATTATATACTTTAGTGACTAGCGCTGCAATTTTTGAACTTCAGTGACCGTTTTAAAATTTTAAGGTAACTTCAGTGACCGTTAGTGAAATTAACCATATTTTAGGGATATATAACTTTTATCAAATTATCAACCACACGTTTCACCAACTTTTTTCAAAAATTTCTTAAAAAACTACTTTTAAACTCTATCAAACAAACACATAGTAACAATGTATGTTTTAGTATCTTCTACTAGACGCACCAAGATCATCTATAAGAGAGTCTCTATTTATAAAGAATATCTTTTGTATTTTAGAAAACATATATAAATTTAAAGAATAAATTTTTTGAAGTACTTCAATAGAGTCTCTATTTTTAACACTTCATTTTACTTCTTTCAATAAGTATTTTTTATTATTTATTCTATATTTTATTTTTGACATGATCCGATGAGACTCTACGAGATGCTAGATGCAATCTTGTGTTGGGCCTTTCCACCAATAATGAGGATTGAGGTGGATAGCAACTTACGAACTTTCGATGATTTTTCAAAGCATTTTACTTATTACTTTGCTAATAGTAACAAAACAAAAAGACTGATATTGGGCTCATGTAACGGCTACATGAAAAATATGAGCCATTGAAAGATCTCATAACTCAATTTATCCGAGCAACCTATTTGAATAATAGGGCATCGATATCATCGGCCTATTCTCCATTGGCCGAGGACAACGTAAATTTCTAGCGGTAGCTGTGGAGTAGCTCACTAAGTGGGCTAAGGCCGATCCTATGGCCATAATTACCGATGCCAAACATGAATCATTCATCTAGAAATCAATCTTATGCAAATATAGCATTTCTCGGGTACAAAATAACAGTCAACAATTTAACTAGGCCTCCAAAAGATTCTGTTAAAGGTTCGGGATTGACCACAGTTTGATATCAGTCTCTTATTTCCAAATTAATGGGTTGGTCGAGGTCACCAATAGGATCATCCTCTAAGACCTGAGTACCAGAATATGCGAGGACCGAACAGATTGGCCGACAAGCTTATTCCCATCTTATGGACCTATTGGACTTCATTCAATACCGCTATGAATGAAACGCCATTAATGTTGGCATTCAACATGGAAAAAATCGCCATGTGGAAACTAGTCTTCCTACCTTCAGGATCTACACTTCGAAGTCGATGACAAGAACCCGAAAAGTCTTGACCTCCTCGAGGAAGTGCGTGAAGATGCAATCCTCAGTATATCAGTCTAAGAAAGAAAAATGGCATAAAGATTCAACACTTGGGTAAAAATGCACGAGTACTGAGTTAGTGATCTCGTTTAAAGAAAAACAAAAGCCACCAACCATCACCCAGGAAAGCTCGACCTAACAGGGAAGGACTTTACAAAGTGATATGTCGTGTCTAAAAAGGGGCAAACAGTTTGAAAGACATGATCGGGAAGCCTCTGTCTTGACCATGGAATCTAAAATTAAAAAAGCCGAGTGGCCCAAATACAATCCCTGTCATTCCATTACTATAATTTACTTTTAGTGTCAAGCCTGCGGGCCACCATTTTTTTTTATTGTATTTATTTATTGCTCCCATGGATCAGGTCTGCGTGCCCATGTTAGTTAGTAGTCGGATACGTGCGTTGCCCTTTCGCGATATGTTGCGTTCTCATCAGGATTCCTCGACCTCTTTATTGAATCATGGGCCCCACGCACCAACTTAATAGTCGAGCTTCTTTTTACTGCTTTTTAGCATAAATAAAAGTTGTTTAAAAATGATAGCTCTTTTTATTTATCTTACACATTGGCTCTTTAGCAAACCCTTGAGTCACAGAGACCCAATTCTTCAGCCTCGACCTCGGGGCTCCTTGAACCCAGCACTTCAACCTAAGTCTCGAGTCCTAAAAGGTCCGGCTGCTTTACTTGGATACTTTAAAATACAAACTTTTGCTCAAATCTTGGTTAGTTCATGGGCACCCCAATCATTGTACCTCCTTGATCAAAAATATAGTCAAGCATAAAGAACAAAATTGTAAGAATGCACAAATAAATGGGAAGAACATTCATTAATGAAAGAGGAAAAACAACATCCTTCGTCACTTACAAAATTGCCCAGCTCTCAACAAGCTCAAGTAAAAAGTATAAAATACAATAGCACAAATAAATAAAACTAAAATCCTATTGTTGTTTCCAAGGAGGTCCTCCGTCCGGGCACCACCAGCCTCATCCTTGACCTCCACAAAAACCTCCAGCATAGTAAACTTAGATAAGTTTAGGCCTTCGGTTTTTAAGGAAAACAACACCTAACCGAAGTGTCAATGCCCAGAGCATGGACCTCCAGCCACGTTCGAGCTTCGTTCAGGCTGTGTGATAGTTAACTTGATCATATTCTCCAATGAAGTCGACATACCTTTCCGAGCCCTTAAAGTCTTCAACTGTTGAGGCTCGAGTTCGAGCCTCTTTAGCTTACAACTTGGCCTCTTTGCTCTTCGAGCTCTTCTTTCAAGCGCTCGTTTTTGCCCTGTTCAACCTCGAGGTCGACCTTTAACTAGTTATTTTTTTGAACAGCTTGACATGCTCGGACTTGATGTTGGAGTCTAGCTGACGCTAGGTATTAAAAGAACTCCTCAAGTACTCGACCCTTTAGCGTAGTTTAAAACCATATTGGGCAACCCTTCGGCAATGCTTAAGTTATGCAGATAAAAAAAATACAAGTTAAAAGGATGAATTGCAAACATCGGTCTCAAGATGTTGAGGTCATGCACACACCCGAAGAGCGCTGGACAAAAATGCCTCATTTCCATCCTTGAGGCTAACTTCAGTCTGGAACTTCTCCACCAATGCGAAAAATAGCAAGCTCTCCAAGCTAGCACACCCAACCTTAGGAAAATCAGGCATGTTTTCGACATCAATGGCGTGAGGAGGAAATTACTGATCAGGTGCTCATTGTAGGAATGCTATTATTTTTCGGGCTTCATCACCAACATAAGCATTTTCTGTTGGCAAAATTGATGGTCGAGTAAATAAGAAATTAAATCTCAAAGTGGACCTTCGTTTTGTCCAAGACTTTCCAACTTCTCAACTGATTTCATGTGTTGTTAATGGATAGTTAGTGGTGGGTTAATGAGTATAACTCTTGTAACTTACCTGTTAATGGTGGAATTGGAATTAAAATTGGAAGGTCACTCGAGTGCCTATATAAATAGGTCTGAATTTCTTCAATCTACGCATCAAAAATTCCGCATTTCCTCTCATCTCTTCTCATCTCTTCTATTCCTCCAAGTTTTCTTCTCACAGTGATATTGCTATGGCAGTAGGTCAGTTTACTGGTACAACCAATTCTTTCGTTGTATCTTGAGAAATAGTCGTTCATTACCTATGGTAGGGGATGAATCTGTTTTAAGAAAACTATACTTGTACAGGCCTCGATTTGCATTCTTCTTCAAATTTGTATCATGCAATTATTCTATTCCATTTGCTTACTGTTCTTTTTATTATAATATGTTGTTTAATGTTTTCCAATTGACATATAAAATAACAATCTTAAAACAGATTCACTAAACACATATTATACTAAAAACATTATTGTTTATACTGTTCAAATTTTTATTTAAAAATTGGAACTGAATTTTTCTTCTTGTTTCAGAAAATGGCAACTGATCCAATTATTGAAGTTGTGGCTACTAAAAATCAAAATGTGGCTACTGTGCCAAGTCCACTTGTGAATTCTATGGCACAAGTGCCAAGTTTTGCTGTGACCCAAACTATGGCTCCAACTTGTCATGTAACTGTTCCAGTTAATCATGGAGAAAAATCAAAGAATTTCAATGGATTGAATTTCAAATAGTGGCAGCAGAAAATGCTATTTTATCTGACCACCTTGAATCTTGCAAGATTCTTTACTGAAGATGCTCCGAAACTCAAACAGGGTAAATGAGATATACAAGTTGTCAGCGCTGTTGAAACTTGGAAACATTCTAATTTCCTATACCAGAATTATGTCATGAATGACTTGACAGATTCACTAAACAATGTGTATAGTACAATAAAAATAACAAAGGAATTATGAGAGTCTCTAAATCAAAAATATAAAATTAAGGATGCAGGGGCTAAGAAATTCATTGTTCCGCTTTTTGGATTATAAAATAGTGGACTCAAAAACTATAATCAGTCAAGTACAATAACTTCAAGTAATCTTGCATGAGATTCATGCCGATGAGATGGTTTTAAGTGAAATTTTCCAAGTGGCAGCAATGATTGAAAAGCTGCCTCCGGCATGGAAAGATTTCAAGAATTGTATGAAGCATAAGCGAAAGGAAATGAACATTGAAGAACTGATTGTCAGACTTCAAATTGAAGAAGACAACAAAGGTTCTGAAAAGAATGGGTTCAATTGTAACGCCCCGAAATTTCTAAAGTCTCGGAGAGTTAAAAAAACTCATGAACATTAAATATTGCGGAAAAAATGACTTTAATAATAAAATCTCAATTGTCAAACAATTGGTTAATTCGTAAACAAATAAGAAAATATTTGTTAAATGCTAAATAACTTAAAAATTGCAATGTAAATTGTCTAAAGCATCATAAACAAAATCATCTAATTTGGCGACCATTGGCTTGACAAATTTAATGACCCTCCATGCATCCATCACACTAATCATTACCCCGAAAATTATTTAAAATGAGGGATGAGTATAACTAAATATACTCAATACTTGCTATTTCCACAATCACCCAAATATTATAATTAAGCATGGAATTAACTTACTAAATCGAATCGTGAATTATCACACCATGACAATGATAATTCATGCAAGCGCCGCAAATAATCGAAACTCAAAGGTTTAACTGAACCCAAAAGTTTAACTGAAACCCAAGGTTTAAATGAACTCGGTTCATGATTTCTCCCGAAGGAGCACTGAAATTAAGAAATCAATTTACATGCGCAAAAATAATAATTAGAAAGTTGTAGACATCAACAATAGCACGTAGTATCTCACCTTATTTCTTGTGAATGATTGCACTGAAAAATGAACGTAAAGCTTGCAAAAAGGTGCCACAAGAAACTGAAGGAAGTAAATATTTTCTACACAAACTGCCGGCTGATTCTTGATAATACATGAGGGCTAATCACGTTTTTATAGGTTATGCTTTATCATTGTTTTTAATGTACAAAATCTAATAATATACATTAACTAGGTTGTTAGAGTTCTAAAATAAATAGGAGAGAGAAAGAGATAGACTAAAAAAACAAATTGGAAATTCAATTGGATAAGCTGTAATATGGCCGAAACTGATCATCTCCAAGAGTCCCTTTTTAGTTTAATTTACTATAGAATTCTTTAACTGACTCTATCTTGAGTTTAGCTTATCTAAAAATACTTTTTCTTAAACCGTTAATTATAAATAAATACAAGTTACCCAATGAGCCCAATATTAATATACTAAAACTCAATATTTCACTAATTAATTATTTAGCCCAAATAAATTAATTGATTCTAAAATTTACTTTCACTTCCGTCCTTTGATAATAAATAATAATAAAATTCGGGATTCTACAAACTACCCTCCTTAAAATAATTTCGTCCTCGAAATTTACCTTAGCTAGTCAGAGAGTTCTTAATGCCTAGCTTTTAATTGGAATTCACAATTACCACTAACTAACGTGAATATACGAAAACAACCGATTTTGTATAGTTTGTATTCATATAAATAATTTGCTACTAATACCATAAACATGATTAAATATATAATTGTTTCATGATAATGGAGAAATAAACTAATATAAGTTTGGAAAATTAAATAATTTGTACAATCATGCCAACAAATTTATTTGGACTAGCAAAAGAATTTACGACACATAAATATATATTCTTATTTCATACCTTGAAAAATACCGGATGGTGGTCGATCGATTGAGTCATGAGAGTGCCAAATGTCTCGTATCAAAATAAAACATTTTTTTTAAACTCGAAAAATTCATCGCTACTATTCAAAAATAAATAAATAAATTTTTTTCTCATATCGCTCACGTGAATAGTAAATGTACTTGTTAAAGTGAATAGTATAAAAGTTACTGCTCATCCCACATTTTTTTTAAAAACAAAGCTTGATAACGAATTTAAAAATTGGGGTCACTACTACTATTCACGTGAACGGTAGTCCTGCAATCGTTCGTTGAATAGTAGAAATGTTACTATTCACCAATTTTAAAATTTCTTGGGTACCGCTCATGTGAATAGTGACTAAAAGTGGAAAAATAGTGTTAACAAAGGGCCAATAGTGACTAGCGGTGATGACACTATTTATGTGAACAGAGAAATATTGTTCAAATTGGTCACCGCTCACTATTCATATGAACAAAGGGTCCTTTTTTTTTCTCATCGTCCGCTGTGAACAAAGACGATCGACGCTGCTCACCGATTTTTTTTCCAAGTCTACGTAAAGGTAAACCCAACTCGCTCTCGATACCATTTGTAACGCCCGAAATTTCTAAAGTCTCGGAGAGTTAAAAAACTCATGAACATTAAATATTGCGGAAAAATGACTTTAATAATAAAATCTCAATTGTCAAACAATTGGTTAATTCATAAACAAATAAGAAAATATTTGTTAAATGCTAAATAACTTAAAAACTGCAATGTAAATTGTCTAAAGCATCATAAACAAAATTATCTAATTTGGCGACCATTGGCTTGACAGTTTCACTGACCCTCCACGCATCCATCACATTAATCATTACTTGAAAATTATTTAAAATGAGAGATGAGTATAACTAAATATACTCAGTGAAATACTTGCTATTTCCACAATCAGTCCAAATATTATAATTAAGCATGGAATTAACTTACTAAATCGAATCGTGAATTATCACACCATGACAATGATAATTCATGCAAGCATCGCAAATAATCGAAACTCAAAGGTTTAATCAACCCAAAGTTTAACTCGAAACCCGAAGGTTTAAAATGAAGTGTTCATGATTTCTCTCGAAGGAGCAATCAAATTAAGTAATCAATTTACATGCTAAAATAATAATTAGAAAGTTGTAGACATCAACAATAGCACGTAGTATCTCACCTTATTTCTTGTGAATGATTGCACCGAAAAATGAACGTAAAGCTTGCAAAAGGTGCCACAAGAAATCAAGGAAGTAAATATTTTCTACACAAACTATACGCCATTTCTTGATAATACGTGTGGGCTAATCACGCTTTTATAGGTTATGCTTTATTATTGTTTTTAATGTACAAAATCTAATAGTATAAATTAACTAGGTTGTTAGAGTTCTAAAATAAATAGGAGAGAGAAAGAGATAGACTAAAAAAACAAATTGGAAATTCAATTGGATAAGTCAGTAATCCGGCCGAAACTCGATCATCTCCAAGAGTCCCTTTTAGTTTAATTTACTATAGAATTCTTTAACCGACTCTATTTTGAGTTTAGCTTATTTAAAAATACTTTTTCTTAAACCGTTAATTATAAATAAATACAAGCTACCCAATGAGCCCAATATTAATATACTAAAACTCAATATTTCACTAATTAATTATTTAGCCCAAATAAATTAATTGATTCTAAAATTTACTTTCACTTCCGTCCTTTGATAATAAATAATAATAAAATTCGGGATTCTACATCAATCCTCCAATGTCCAAAACAAATATTTTGGAGCATGGTCAAAGCTCTAAGACAAACAAGAGCAAGTTTGGGCTGTATGGGAAAGGGACGAAAATGGGTCCAAAATGGGAAGTTTCCAAAAAGAAATTTCGAGAGAAATGCTACAATTGTGACAAAGTAGGTCATAAATCTTCAGAGTACAGATTGCCAAGAAGAAACAATAAAAAAGAAGCAAATATTGTTGATGACATCGCACATGATGTGTTTGAAATAAACCTCGCTGCAGTCATTTCTGAAGTGAATCTGGTGGGATCAAATTCAAGAGAATGGTGGATTGACGCCGGTGCTACTTGACATGTCTGCTCGAATAAAGAGATGTTCAGTTCTTTTGAAGCAACTGAGAATAGAGAAAAGCTGTTTATAAGAAATTCAGCTATATCTGAAATAAAGGGCCAAGATAAAGTGGTTTTGAAGATGATGTCTAGAAAAGAGTTGACTCTGAACAATATGCTTTTTGTGCCAGAAATCTGCAAAAACTTGGTGTCCGGGTCACTAATGATCAGGTATGGTTTCTGTATGGTATTTAAGTCAAATAAAGTTATTTTGTCTGAGTGTGGAATGTTTGTTGGGAAAGGTTATGTATCTGATGGGCTTTTTAAGCTCAATATAATGACGGTTAAGTCGAAAATTAATAAAGTGAATAATTCTTCTGCTTAGTTATTTGAATCTTCCAATTTGTTGTATGGTAGACTATACCATGTTAATTATGATATTTCGCGTAGATTAATTAACTTGAATTCCATACCTGCATTCCATATTGATTCTAAACACAAGTGTGAAACGTGTGTTAAGGCAAAATTGACAAGGCCATCATTTCAAACTATTGAAAGAAGAACTCAACTACTTGATCTTATTCACACTGACGTGTGTGATTTAAAATTTGTACAAACAAGGGGTGGCAACAAGTACTTCATTACTTTTGTTGATGATAGTACAAATTATTGTTATGTATATCTACTTAAAAGTAAGGACGAAGCTATAGAGAAATTTGTTTTT
Source organism: Forsythia suspensa (assembly GCA_023638005.1). Lineage (NCBI taxonomy): Eukaryota > Viridiplantae > Streptophyta > Magnoliopsida > Lamiales > Oleaceae > Forsythia > Forsythia suspensa. The sequence continues at coordinate 29,535,707 of CM042666.1, read as the reverse complement.
TATAAAAGAATGAAGTTGAGAATCAACTCAACAAGAAAATTAAGGTGCTGAGAAGTGATCGAGGTGGTGAATATGAATCACCATTTGCTGAATTATATGCACAAAGCAGAATCACACATGAAACCACAGCATCCTATTCACCTCAACAAAATGGTATTTCTGAACGAAAAAACCGTACCTTAAAAGAAATGATGAATGCAGTGCTATTAAGTTCTGGGTTACCTCAGAACATGTGGGGAGAAACTGTTTTATCAGCTAATTACCTTTTAAATAAGGTGCCTCGAAAGAAAGAAGAGAAAACCCCATATGAGTTATGGAAAGGAAGGAAACATTCCTACAAATATTTACGAGTAGTGGGGGTGTCTTGCCAAAGTAGTTGTACCTACACCAAAAAAGTTGAAGATAGGTCAAAAAACTGTTGATTGCATTTTTATTGGCAATGTTCATAACAGTAGTGCTTATCGATTTCTTGTGCATGAATCTAAAATTTCGGACATACACAAAAATACGATAATAGAATCGAGAAATGCTTCATTTTTTGAATATGTATTTCTGTACAGATCCAAAGAGGAACCAAGCTCCTCTAAACGGACATATGAAACAACGGACCTATAACAAGAAGAAGAATATGAGGTTGAACCAAGACGTAGCAAAAGAGCCAGAACTGAAAAATATTTTGGTCCGTTTTTCGACTTATATACTAGAAAGTGAACCTCAAAGCTTTAAAGAAGTTATGGACTCTTCAGAAGGTCTTCAATGGAAAGAGGCAATTAAAAGTGAGATAGATTCTATTCTGCAAAATCATACATGGGAGCTAGTGGATCTCCTCTAGGAAGCAAACCACTAGGCTTCAAATGGATTTTCAAGAAGAAAATGAGAAGATGGAACAATAGAAAAGTATAAGGCCAAACTTGTTATAAAAAGATACAGACAACGAGAATGCCTTGATTACTTTGATACATATTCTTCAGTAATGAGAATAACATCTATCAGGATGATACTTGCAATTGCATCTTTGCAAAATCTCGAAGTACATCAAATGGATGTGAAAAATGCCTTTCTAAATAGAGATTTAGATGAAGAAATCTGCATGGAACAACTTGAGGGTTTTTTCTGCTCTAGGACAAGAAAATAAAGTCTATAAATTGGTGAAGTCATTGTATGGCTTGAAACAAGCTCCAAAACAATGGCATGAAAAGTTTGATTATGTCATGGTGGAGTGTGGATTTAAAATCAACAAGTACAACAAATGCGTTTATATCAAAGACACTAAAAATGACTATGTCATTTTATGTCTTTACGTTGATGACATGCTTATTGTTGGAAGCAACGATAAGATGATTAAATGTATTAAAGACATGTTAAATTAAAGATTTGACGTGAAGGATATGGTCATAGCGGATGTGATACTTAGAATTAAAATTTCAAGAACATCAAATGAAATTGTCCTAAATCAATCACACTATGTAGACAAAGTTCTTGACAAATTTAACAAAGATGATTATGGCATGGCTAGAACACCGATAGATACCAGTCAACATCTATCAAAGAACAGAGGCGATAGTATCTTACAAGTAAATACTCTAAAATTATCGAAAGTCTGATGTATTTGATAAGTTGTACAAAATCAGATATAGCCTACGCAGTTAGCAAACTGAGTAGATACACGAGTAATCCAGGAACTGACCACTGGAAAAGAATAATAAGAATACTAAGGTATTTGAGATATACTCGTGATTACGGGATGCACTATACTATATATCCAGCAGTTATTGAAGGATACAATGACGCTAACAGGATATCTGATATAAAAGACTCAAAGTCTACAAGTGAATTTGTGTTCACACTAGAAGGTGCAGCTATATCATGAAAATCCTCTAAATAGACGGTTATAGCCAGATTCGCAATGGAATATGAGTTTATAGCCTTGGACAAGTGTGGTAAAGAGGCAGAGTGGTTACGTCACTTCCTAGAGGATATTCATAGATGGTCAAAGCATGTGCCAACAATTTGCATACATTGTGATAGCCAATCAGCAATCGGTAGGGCATAGAGTAACATATATAATTGTAAGTCTAGACACATACGTCGTAGATATAATACCATAAGACAACTACTCTCAATTGGAGTTATCTCTATTGATTATGTGAAGTCAAAGGATAATATTGCGGATCTACTAACTAAAGATTTGAATAGAGAGTTAGTTAAAAAGTCGACGAAAGAAATGGGATTTAAGCCTTTGGAAGAATAAGTTAATACAATGGAAACCCAACCAAGTTGACTAGAGATCCCAATATCTAAGTTCAAATGGACAACCTAATTGTAAATACTTAATTAGATCATTGTGGGGGTTATGTCTATTTTTATGATGAAACAGTGATACCCGTAGAGAAAATGATAAGCAATAGGCTTTTAATGATTCTTACGTGCGAGAGTAGAGCGGGCTACACTTAATAAGAAATCACCTATGTGAGAGAGAAGTGGGGCCGCTTCTAGGAAAATTGTGTAAGGCGCAATTCTTAAAACCTCTCGCAGAACCAGGCATATGTTCACGGCCATAAATGAACATAATAATGAGAACTGAACTATGTCAAGAAGAATTCTTTGTGAAGTATATCATCGTTTACACAAACGGTAGAACAGTTCAAGGACATTGCGTCTACTGGTTAGCTAGTAAAGTAAATATATTTTCATGAGGGAAGGTTCAAAGGGTAAACACCTACCTATCCTATGTAGGTTTCGGACGTTGAACTTTATCACCAAGTCTTTCGTGTATCTGTTAATTTCTATTCATGTGGAGGATTGTTGGCAAAATTGATACTCAGGTAAATGAGAAATTAAATTTCAAAGTGGATCTTTGTTTTGTCCAAGACCTTCCAACTTCTCAACTGATTTCATGTGTTGTTAATGGATAGTTTGTGGTAGGTTAATGAGTATAACTCTTGTAACTTACCTGTTAATGGTGGAATTAGAATTGGAAGGTCACTCAAGTGCCTATATAAACAGGTCTGAATTTCTTTAATCTACACATTAAAAATTCAGCATTTCTTCTCATCTCTTCATGTTCCTCCAAGTTTTCTTTTTGCGGTAATATTGTTGTGGCAGTAGGTCAGTTCGCTGGTACAACCAGTTCTTCCATTGTATCCTAGGAAACAATCGTTCATAACCTACGGTAGGGGATGAATCTGTTTTAAGGAAAACGTACTTATACATGCCTCGATTTGCATTCTTCTTCAAAGTTGTATTCTGTAATTATTCTATTCCATTTGCTTACTGTTCTTTTTATTATAATATGATATTTAATGTTTTCCAATTGACGTATATAATAACATTTCCACCTTCGTTGGGTCCGCTTTGTGAGCTCGAGAGCTCTAATCCTCGGGATCTTGAGAGTCAAGGTCAGGCCCTTCATTGCATCTTTTTTCTCTTCTCTTTTTCGACGACACACTTGGCAAACCTAGTCGTCTCTTCCTGAGCCTTACGCTTGACTGCATTCCTTAAATATGTCGGGTCAAAAGTCATCCCTGGAAAAATAAATGGACAAGGTTAGCTCATCTTATAGATTAGTCACCCCAAAAAGAAAAATCTATGATGAAAGATCGGGGTCCTACCCCTTGGGTAAATTGGCCAACCTCAACACCTTTTCGTTCAATAAGCTAAGAAATTTTTGGACCAAAGGCTCACGCCTGACCAATTTTAGTCGGTCGCCATCTAGCTCGGTCAAGTAAGGATGAGCTTGATTAAAAGAGATCACATCGAGCAACCTCCACTCCGGCCAGAACACTACCTCACCCGACCTGGGTCACATATAAACAAAATTTTCCTTTCAATGCTTTTTATTGTTCACAAGCTTGGGCGACCTAAAATCTTTCCTACCTGACAAGTGTGCAAAACAACTGTACTCGGGCTAAAACTTGAGCTCTATGACTAGTCGGCAAAGACTATACTTCAGGTTATCACCAATTATCAGCAAACGATAACAAAAAAAAAAATTAGTAGGCTCAAGTTGGGGGCCAATTGATCGAGACATATACCCGAGGAGAGAAAGAAGTCGATAAAGAAGGGATTGAGGGAAAATCTAAGACCACACACAAGGGCTTCCCTGAACACGGTCATCTTCCTAGACAAACACCTATAAGATACATCGTCCGGGCTAGGAACTCACCATAAGAATGGTGCCTCGACCTTGTACCTCCTAACGTCGGCCCTAATGAGGTGGTCCTTCAATTAGTTCTTGAACCTCGACAACTTGTGATTGTATAACTCTCTATCCCCTTCCTCTCTCGCCTCCCTTCTAATGACCCCTCCAGGATATCCTTAGAGCTATTAGTATCTCCACCTTCTCGAACTACCCGACACCACTGGCCTAACCTCCCATCTCATATCCAATTCCAAGGACCCTTCACCCCGGTCATTGACCTCACTCTCCTCTTCTCGGTCTTATTTTCAATCTTCCAACCCGAACACCCGTCTCACCATTTTTTGTAGAAGAAATGTTTAAGTTAAAGGGACGACCTTACGTAGGAAATCAAAGGTGACTTTTTTTTAGCCAACGTGTGTTTTGCATGCACCGATTTGTTATTCCGAGCTCTCTCAACTCAAATCTCAAGAAATGTAAAGTAACAAATGAAATGAAATCCAGAACTATTTATAGGGGAAAATGGCAGAAAAGTCCTCGCTACGTGCCATTTATCCACGTGCCTTGACATGCCATCATTGCACTATCTCCAATGACAACGTACGACCTTTGAAAATCCAGACGCCACAAGCGCACGTAGGATGACCATAATGGTCTACATCTAAGGTCTTTGCCCAACCTCGAACGTACGGGGACCAAGGATCATTAGTTACATACCCAACCCGATATACCTTAGGGTCCAAGGACCTTCAGGGCACCCCTTATAGATTAATGGTACCTCGGTCCCCCGAGATGCATATGAGACCCGACATTGTGACCCAAAGCCTCAACTTGCCTCGTGTGTACGTTCAAAGAAGGATAAAGTTGACCACTATCTGAAGCCATCATATACCGACCTGATGATCAAATATCCCTACGACATAAGTAGTCATCTCGACCATGGGGTTGAATTGAGGACTGGTCGGCCCAGATAATTACTTACTGCTAGTCAACTTCTACTCCTACTCATCCTAATCCTTATCCTAACCCCCTCTACAATTAGAATGCTAGTTTGGAGATGAACTCCTATTGAGACAAAAGAATCTCAATTTCTTTAAGACTCCACAACAAACCATTATATATAAGCGCATTTGCATCATTATTTAAGTCACGCTTTGAAGCTTTTGTTTCAAGTATTAGAAGCATTGTTCATAATCAAATTACGCTCGACCTCCAAACTTGAACATCAGGCCGACCACAATCACCTCGAATACGATTTTGAGTAGCATTGTAAAGACAAAAAAATAAAGATCCACGAGTTGACAAAGTCAAGCACGAGGAATATGGATAAAAAAACCTCGGCGTTGAGTGGCGAGTTTGACCGCTCATTTTAGCTTTTGTCCCAATAACATGTGGCTCTCCGCTTTGATGATGACTGGCTCGGTGAGCCATTATGACTCTGCCCAAGTGAGTTAATGAGCGAGCGACCACGCCGAGAAGGCAGAAGCTGTTGGGATGGGTTAAGATAGAGGTCCCCATTCCCCCATTGGGAGTGTGCCATTTGTCACCTTGATATTTGTTGATCACTTAGGAAAACAAAGATTAGTATTTCAATATAATATGTAAAATTAATATGTTTGCAAAATATTTTAAGTTCAATGGATAATATTTCTATGGCAAGGCCGGTATTAAGGTTTAAGGGCTCTTTGAAATAAAAAAAAAAAAAAGTTTTAATAGATTTTAATTAATATTATAGTTAAAATTAATTATTAATAATTAATTTTAATTTTTAATAATTTTTAAACTAAATCAAACAGATTCTTAGATACTTTTTTTCTCTCATTCATTAGATGGACGATATTTTGCAGAATGATTGCGGAAGAGAGTCACAAAAATGTTGTACGTCTTATTTAACAATGGCAGTGGGTTAAATATTAACAAAATACGGTAAATGAGTACATACACTATTTTTATAGGTTATGTTTCTTTCTTGCAAAAGTAAAAAGAAAAGATTAATAAATACTAACATATATAAATTTTGAATCAAATATGTAAAAAGTCGAATATAACATCAATTTCTTTCTTTTTTCGAGACTTCAAAAAAATCTCCCATAAAAAATTAGATATAATTTGGATAAGGATGTATATTTAATGGCTATGATTGAGATAAAATAAAAAATAAAAATTGCAATGGCATGATCTGATGATCAACTTGATGCAGCACTGGGCCCGCTTTTGCTCTTAAGGAAGCTTCTATTGGATGGATAGGATGGATATATAACCCCTTGAGATAAATGGACTAATTTACATCAATTGAATGTTGACTAAAATTTGACATCCATTCAAATTAATAAACACTACTCCGTTTAAAGTCTAAAAAAATTCTAACAATAATATAAATTAAATTAAAAGAGAAAGAACGTAAAAGAAGAAAGAGAACAAATATTATTAAGCAAAACAACATAGATTAAATACTAGATACAACTAATTAATATAATAAGACAAACCGTAATCCATATTAAGTAAACAATATATTCTAATATTAGGACTCTAATATTTCTCCATCAAACTCACGATGCTCAGCAAAAAGTAGCGAGAGTTTGTCAAACAAGAAACGAAAACGATGGACCAAATGTGAGTTTGTGAAAAAGTCAGCAAGTTGCAAACGATAAAGAAACAAAAGGTAAGGAAATAGCACTATGCTGAAGGTGGCGGCGAATAAGATAACAGTCAATCTCAACATGTTTCGTGCGTTCATGAAACATAGAGTTGTGAGAAATCTGAATAACATTCTTATTATCACAATAAAAAGGGATTGTAGAGCAAAAAGAAACACTCATGTCAATAAGTAACCAACACAACCACACAATCTCAGTGACATGATACTCTGCTTCAGTAGAATAACAGAAAATAACAGTCTGCTTCTTACTCTTCTAATAGTTAAGAGAATCATCCAAAAATAGCATAGAAACCAGTAGTGGACTTACGATCGGTGGGTAACTGGCCCAATCAGTATCAGAGTATGCGCGAAGCTCAAATGAGGAGGGCAATGGGAACAAAAGACTCCAAAATCAAGTGCAAGTACCACGAAGATAGCGCATAATACGAACAACAACTCCTTAGTGAATTGTAGTTGGAGCAAAGACAAACTAACTAACAATGTGAACAACATAAACAATATTAAGACGGATAATGGTGAGATAGATGAGACTTCTAACCATAATGCGATACAAAGTAAAGTCGGTCAAAGGAATACCATTAGAAGATGAATATCGAGCATTGGCTTCAAGATGAGCATAAGCAGTTTTAGTATCAGTGAGACGAGCACGCTCAATGAAATCTGTATCATACTTAGATCGAGAGAGAATATAACCTCTAAGCGAAGAAGCAACATCGATCCCCAAAATTAGATAATTGACCTAAGTCCTTCATTTCAAAATAACGAGCCATGTCAGATTTTAAGGGAGCAATCCCATCAACATCATCACCAATGATAATCATGTCATCAACATATAACATAAGAATAATACAACCGACTGAGGTACATCTAAAGAACAATGCATAATCATGATGACTAGGTGTAAAGCCAAAAGAAGAAACAATAGTGGAAGATAACTCAAACTAGGCGCGATGTGCCTTTTTGAGACCATAAAGTGCTTTCTTGAGTTTGCAGATATATCTTGAATGATGAGAAACACCACAAGAAGGAACCATATAGACATCCTCTTGAAGAGTCACATTCAAGAAGGTATTTTTAACATCAAATTGAGAGAATTCCACCAGAAACAAATGCAACAGCAATAAGTATACGAATAGTAATCATCTTTGCAACTGGAGTAAATGTCTCATCATAATCCAGACCATACTATTGATTAAACCCTTTAGCAACCAACCTAGCATTGTAATGCTCAATCGAACCATCATATTTAGTTTTGATCTTATAGACTTAACGAAAACAAATAACATGTTTACCCAAGGTAATGAAACTAAATCCTAAGTATATGTCTTATGTAGAGCAAAGAGCTCATCAGCCATAGCATGTTGCCAAAGATGACTTAAAATGGCTTCTTTATATAAATAGGGTTCAGAAAGTTTATGAATAGACGTTAAGAAACAACATGAGGAGTTTGAATAACAAGAATAAGAAAATTCAAGAAACTGAGTGGACTTACAAATACGTGGATGATATCGAGAAGAATGAGGAGGATCGACAATCTCAGACGGTGCTTAGAAGGCCATATGAAAAACTAGGACATCATAAGTCTGTGCATGTGTACCTGTAGTGCATAAATGATCAACAACAAGAGAGGTATGAAAATGTGGGATGTCGATATGTTGACATCGGATTCTGCACTGTCCTCGCGTAAACAGATCTCCAGTCAATCATCTGCTAACCTGTATGTTACTTGCACACTAAGACAATCCTTAGGCACCAAGATTACCAGGAAAAAAGGGGCCGATGATTGTTGCTACTCCGATGATCAAGTCAACTGCCAGTATATGGAACAATATACGGAGGAAGCAGTAATTGGGTGTGGGAGGGACAAGTAAACAGAGATTTGAGCAAAGTTTAGAGGTGAAATTAATGCATAAAAAGAGCGTACCTTGGAATAACCGGGGGCGTTGTGTTTATAGCACAAGAGTTCTAATTGATCTAGGGAAATAATCAATTAGATATTTGATTGGATCCTCATTTCTTATGAGATAAGGACAATCGGTTGTCAAGACAATCTGCAAGATTTCAGTCCTTATTTGAGTTGATCACGTTACCTAATCTTTAGGAGATTGGGATTCAATTTTCTTGAGAGAATCCTTGTGGCAATCAAACACTATCTCGCCTTTAATTACTTCTCTCGATTATCCCAAAATATCATATTGCCTATGGATTACGAGAATGCGAAGACCAAATGGCGCCCAAATTGGTCGGGAATGTCGAGGCCCTTTATGGGCTTTGCTCTACTTAACTCTCGAAGGTGCTAACGTGTTGCCGGGCCTTAAGCATATCTCGCGAGGCCCCGGCCGGATATCTGAGGCCTCGACGAGTCCGGAGAGGGCCCTCATTGGGCCCATGAAGCCCCAACAAGGCCTCACTTGGGCCTATACGGGATTTTAGCTGGACTCTTCATCGACGAGAGGCCGTAAAGAAATATGGTGGTAACAATAGTCCCCCAAGTTCAAGCCTATTATTTATGGTAGGTGTGAGACTTTGGTAGAAAGTCTTTGACGGGGAGGGGGTTCCCGTGAATATGGTCTTTGCATGTACATTGTTGAGTTATTTGTCCATGTATCTTTGAATTACTTACTCAGTATAGTCCCCAAACCGTCGATAATTTATGATGGGTGAGGGCTTTGATTGGTTGGGCTTCTAGTGACGTGTCCCTGGTTGGTGTGATTTTGTCCAAGCTGTCAATCAAAGTTGTCAATCTGTTGGTCAGGTAATCATGGGTGAGAAAGTGTGTGCATTCAATGCTAATGGGGCGTGACGGGTGATTGGGGGCGCGAGTGGAGTGCGTCTCTTTGTTTCAATAAATGCCTAGAGTTCTGTTTCCCACCTTTTGCCCTTCTTTGAACACGCGTCTGCCGGGCGACGGTTTAGATGCCATGTTTCGAGTTTGGACGGTGTGGATTGAGGGGCCTCAATCTATATAAAATTGTGCCCTCCCATATCTCTGTCTTCTTGCTTCTACGCACATTTCGTGCTTTATGGAGTACTCACGATAATCAAGAAAATTCAAGGCGCGATTCATCGGTTCAATCAGTAATCCCGAGGTAAGCATCGCGGGAGTTGGCTTTGTGCTTTGTTTCAGACTGCCTTTATTTTTATTTTGTGGTTTCTTAGTTTGGACGCTGCTTTTCTACCATATTTTCCGGCGATCGTGGAGGTACCTTCTTCTAGAATCGAGAGGGGTAGCGATGTCGCTTGGACATGATGATTCGCAGAACTGATCGGATGCCAGGACAAACCTAGTATCCGGGGTGAGGCATCTTCCTCCTCTTAGTCTTTTCCTTCGGCCGAGGGCATGGGAGAAGTTAATCAAGCACCCACTATCGCTCGCCTGTCCCTTGCGTCCCACAAGCGAGAGAGGGGTGAGCCCAACTAGATCACCGAAGGTGATCGTAGGAAAGGGGCGGCGTGACACTAAGGTACCTGAGATTAGAGGATCGCTGGACAAAATGGATGCCCCGCGCCTGTGCACTCGACGAGGAGCTCAAGCGTTTGGCCACCGAAGCTTCCATGGCTCGCTCGAAGATTAATAAAGCGAAGTTAGAGAACATACAATTATCGTACGATATTCTTGCCTCTGTAAAGCTCAGGGCTCCTGGTCTCGAAGAGCGTGCCGATGACCCACATGAGGAATTGGTCATGGTTTACAAACCGGCGGTGCAGTAAGGTCTTTGCCTACCCATGCACCATTTCTTCTCGAGAGGTTCGAGAGGTCTACCGAGATAAAGTCGAATGACCAAGGGGCTAGATGGTGGCCTCGTTCCTATTGTGCAGTATTACCGAGGCTGGTAGAGACTTAACTCCCAAGGAATATGAATCGATTTACCAACCCTATCGGTCTGCGGGTTGGTTTAATATCTCTCATCGGTCGGGCCAGAAATGAAGAACGACCACCGACAGTCCCAACAAAGTGCATAACTTGAAAGAGAGGTTCATCTTCATCGGAGGGGACTGAGAGTTTATGCCGAAGGATTCTCTCCCCAACGGGTCTATTCCTCGTCAATTTGGAGAACTTGGTATATCTTGTTGTCTTTGTGCGAATTTTTGATCATTGTTCCTGACTTACTATTTTCCTTATTTTTGCATACTGCGGGAAGCCACCCATTCCAAAGAGGGATCAATGGGAGTTAAGATCGAAGTGGAGTAAGGTTCGAGCACTTGATAGCGACTTCAGGAGTCTCAGCAATTTGCTCAAAGAAGACAACTTACTAATTTGCTACGGACTAATGCGTAAGTATCGCAAGTTGAAATGTACCGGCTTCATTATGATAAGCTACCCTAATGATTTGTACCTTGGTTATCAGGTCAAGAACTTTCAAGTTTAAGAATGTTCATTCGCTCGCCTTGCCTGTCCCGTCCGGGCCGAGGAGGGCTCCTCAGCCCAACCTTCTTCACGCAAGAAGCCATGTCCGTCGCAAGAGGTCCACGATGTTACGCCATTAAGGACAATCCATCCTCCGACATCCGATGTCCAAGTTCCAGGCTAGGCTACTCCTCCTCCTCCACCCCTGCCGCCGTCCTTCCATCCTCTCTCTGACTCCATTCTCCCAAAGGACAAGGAGAAGAGAATCGCCGAGGACACGGGTGAGGCGGCCAGATAGAAGAGGAAAGCTCATGTGGCTGCAGAGGTGTTTATGAAGGATGCCCGCAAGACGAGGCGGACTGAGGAGAATAGTTAGTCCTCACTGCATCCTGATAGAAGGGTTGGAGATGCTGGGAATTTTGCTTCTTTGACCAGACAAGGAAGTCGTATCTGTATTTCTCAACGCTAAAGCAAATTGGAACTTTCTGTAATGGAATTGTTCCCTGCCCATCCCACGATAATGGCGGCGAGTGTCCACAAGTACTGGACCCAAAAACGAGAGAAAGCAACTGAGGAAGCCACTATGCATGAACGGCTGCAACTGATAGAGATGAACTTAATTCGAGGGTTGGTCTTGACCAAAGAGTTGTTCAATACCATTGAGAGTTTTGACGGCCATTACAAAGCCGAGGGAGAGGCCAAATCCGAAACCGTCCGAGGACTTGAATGCTATGAGTCTCGAGAAGGCGCGGTTGAGCTCTGACAAGAAGACTCTTCAATTCAAGTTGGATTTGGTTGTGACAAATTAGGCCGACATGAAGGGCATATATGAAATCGAGTTGAAGGCTGCGAAGAGAGTTTGAAACAAGTTCGAGATCAAAAAAGGCTATCGAGGCCTCCCAAAAACGTGTCGAGGAGGCGGACCCTCGCAGCTGAGACAACCGTAGCCACCGCTAATAGCAATTTAGAGGTCGTTGCTGCGGAGAAGAATAGGCTGCTGGCCGTGGCTAGGGAATATGTGGAGATGGTCAGGACCAAACACGTGGATGCCGAGGCCAGGACGGTTGAGGCGTATCAGGATGCATTTGTGGATACGCCCAAATTCCAAGACCTTGCCCATCGTTTGATGACAATAAGCAGAGAGCAGTTGGTGGAGAAGATCGCGAAAACTCACCCGAAGTGGGGTATTTTCTTTCTCTAGTATGCTCCTACCGAGGTCCCTGCCCCCGAGGTTCTTCCTGACGAGGGCCACAATTTAGGCGAAGATCAAATTACTCCTCCTGTTACAGGAGAATGCCCACGTTGTGCTGGCCCTTAGAGAGGCGGTGGGGCATCGAGACTTGTAATTTTGTTCTTTTTTTTACATATGTTCCAGCATCATCAATCGAATTTATTTTATGCTATATCACCTTCGTATAAAATCCTATTGCATTAGTCAAATAGGAAAACATCATGAATGATTATATTTGCTGGGCACGAGAAATAGGTCCTAAAATTGAGGAATCAATCCTCCTGACATTAATGGCGTAGACTTCTTTGTTGAATCAATAGTTAACGCCATTAATGTCCCAGTAAACGGAAAGGCACCTGAGGTGTGTGGCGCCCAAATACCCACTTGATGACTGTACATTAACCATCTCATTTATTGCCCTCGCTTTCCATGCCGCAAAGTGTTGTGTTTTCCATGCGCTCCTATAAAACAACAAGGGTCATTCATTGCATTTCTCAAGCGTTCATAACTCTAGTAAATTCGCTAAGTAATCCCCATGGCTGTAACTTCTCGTGGTAGGAAAAGCACAAAGCATCTATTAATATTCGTTTATCCTAATTCGGATGACGAGGCTGAAAGCCATCTGTCAAAGGTGTCAATGGCATTTTTTTTGCAGTGTGGCCTAATTAGTCACCAAATCAACTCGTATTGATTTTAGGAATCTCCCTATCTTGGTAAATTCGAACTTTTGCCAACGACGAAACTCAGGGTGACGAAGATCAAAGTATCAACTTAGTAGATCATAGATCCTGATATGTGCCAACCCTAAGAGGCGGCGGGGTCGTATGATGATAGCCATGTTTGTTTATTCTTGCCTTGTAATTTGGATTGTGATGAATGAAATAAAAATGTATCCGATGATCCCTGTTTGTTGCACAATTGAAGTTGAGACGATCTATTCGGTAAAGAGATATCTGAATAGGTAACACGTAGGTTCTTGACCAGATAGCTTTTGCTGGCGAATGAGGAAAAGTCACTACAAATGCGAGGTTCGGCAGTCAAGGCGTTCGCCGCGCCCGTGCAATTTCTAGGCTCTCAGGTTGACATACTTTCACAACCTGGGTGGGGCTCTCAGACTTTGTTGAGCGTTTCTATGTGGAATGTGTATTGGCGGCGCTATCATGATAAAATGATGGTGCAACTAACGAAGTGCGTGTACCCCACACAACCTTTATATCTTCCTAAGGTTTATTGGGGTGCACCACCCCACATACGTGCCCGTTCATCTGGCCGTTTGCATTCTCCTTTGCTTATATATGCACTTGCGTAACTTTCTCTCACCTCTACCTCCTTTCCTCAATGTTGGAATTCACCATTGTTTGTTATGATGTGTTTTTATTTTTCCAAATGCGTGCCAAAGTTCAAGATAAGACATCGTGGAGTTGTGGGCCTCCTCGCCTCTCTGTGTAGAAAGCAACGCGTGAGCATTTCTCCGGCCCGTTGGCATCGTGAATAATAGCGGAGTTCATTCTGCCCGCCTCCTACAAGACCCTTATCTTCGCCAAAAAATTTCGACGATCGATAAGAAGAAGACGGTTGTTGATGGCGAGAGAAAACAACCATGCCAAGAAGGGGCATGGAGGATGATGGAGATGTAGAGGATTCTCGAGGCTAAGCTAGGCCAGGAGGCTCCTTCTTGGGAGTTAGAGAGCGCTTCCCATGCTCGAGACGCCACCCGAACCTCTACTCCTCCTCCTCCTCCTCCTCCTCCTCCTCCTCCCGACAGTCCCGAGTATATCAATATTGGGTCTCGTCAGATGAATTGGACCCACCATTTTAAAAAAATTGCTAGCTTCAGCCGCCATAGCAGTGGCTTCAGTTAATAAGTATTAGACTTCTACCTTTGCGAAGGCCGTAGACAACGCAGAATTAATGGAGTTGTTAAAATTGGCAGAGATGTATACTTTCCAAAGTCACGTACTCAACTGTGAGTTGTATAAGGTGCTGGCGATGAAGGTTGATGAACTACATTCAACGGTCGGTGGGGTGAGGATATCGATGCGTTGCGTTCAGAGAACAAGGCCCTCAATGCGCAACTCGCCTTTTCTGAAGATGCAAGGGCACGGGCTATATATGACATAAACAAAGCTGGAACAATCCAAATGGCGTGTGTGTATGTGCTCGGAGGAAGGTCGAGTCGCAATGAGAGGGCTTGTTAAAACATGATCTATGCCAAAGATAAAGAATTGACCGAGGCTTTTGTAGAGTTATCGAGGGCCAATGATCTGTTGGCTCACCTTGGGGTCCCTGGTTATGCCGACTCCAAAGATTTGATCGGGACTTAGGGGTCATGTTTCTTCACAATATGCGTCAATGCTGTTTTCCTGATTTCAGAAATGTAAAACTTTTGCGGAGTACATCTTTTATTAAGAGCGTCGTTCTCTTTGACACACATTAATGTTTAAATGAAAATGTGTTAGTTGTTTATCCAGTGAGTCAAAAGGAGTTAGCCGTGAACCACACTCCCTCGCTGTCGAATTCTCTTTACTGGTATAAATGTGCGTTGAATGTTTATCCAGCGAGTTGGAAGAGTTGGCCGCGAACCACACTCCCTCGCTGCCAAATTCTCTTTATTTGTTTCAATGCGCGTTGAATGTTTATCCAGCGAGTTGGAAGAGTTGCCTATAAACCACACTCCTCGCCGTTGAATTTTCTTTTCTTGTTTTATTGTGTGTTGAATGTTTATCTAGCGAGTTGACAGAGTTGGCCGCGAACCACACTTCATCAATGCCGAATGCTCTTTATTTGTATGAATACGCGTTGAATGTTTATCCAGTGAGTTGAAAGAATTGGCCGTGAATCACACTCCCTCGCTGCTGAATTTTCTTTGCTTGTTTGATTGTGCGTTGAATGTTTATCCAGTAAGTTGACAGAGTTGGCCGCGAACCACACTCCCTCGCTGTTGAATTTTCTTTTACTTGTGTAGTTGGGTAGAGAGTATCTAGGTTCAGAAAATAATGAATTTTATTAAAACAACGCGGCGTCTGAGCGAGGCCGAAGACAGTGTTGAAAAAATGAGAAATGAAAAAGAAAACAACTGGTAATACGGACGTAGGTGAGTGATGTTCCAGGGATGCCTTGTCTCTCTTCCTTCTGAATCCTCTAATCTGTAGGTTCCAGGCTGAATTTCTTCGATGATCTTGTAAGGTCTTTCCCAAGTGGGTCCGAGGGTTCCAGCTCCCACTTCTCTATTAGCTTGGAACACCTTTTTTCAGGACGAAGTCGTTGATGTGAAAATTCATGTTCTTAACCTTCGAGTTGTAGTATCTGGCCATTTTTCTTTGATAGACTACTAGGCGAAGTTGTGAGTCTGCATGTCTTTCATCCTACAAATCTAGGTTCGCCCTGCGTAGATCCTCATTGGTCACTTCGTCGAAGTGTAAGTGCCTAGGAGAGGGTATTCCGACTTCGACGGAAATCATCGCTTCCGCCCCATATGCCATGGTAAAAGGAGTTTCACCAATCATCGTTCGAGAAGTGGTTCGATATGACCACATAGTCTCGGGTAATTCTTGACCCATCCTCCTTTGGCGGACTCTAATTTCTTTTTGTAGGGTGTGCTTGATGATCTTGTTGACGGCCTCCACCGCCCTTAGACTGGGATAGTAGGAGTGGAGAAATCCATTCAATGCCTAGCTCTTCGCAGCTTCGAGTTGAATTTCTTTCCAGTGAATCGTATACCATTGTCGAAAACAAGGAAGTGAGGTATCCCAAAGCGACGCACAACGCGTCTTCCAAACAAACTTCCATGTGTTCTCCTCCGTGATCTTGGCCAAAGGCTCGACTTTGCACCACTTGGTGAAATAATCCACCGCTACAACCGCCAAATTTGACCACACCCCTTCCTATTGGGAGTGGATCTATAAAGTCGATCTCCTATTTGGAAAAAGGCCAAAGACCGCGTGATCGGGTGAGGTTCTCGAAATGGGAGCTTTGGTACAATAGAGAATTTCTGGTACATGTCGCACTTCCTTGCATAAGCATGTGAATCATTCTTCATGGTTGGCCAATAGTACCCTTGCTTCAACGCCTTTTGTGTAAGAGCCATTCCTCCTGAGTGATAACCGCAAATTCTCTCGTGTATTTCCTTCATCACGTAATATGCCTCCTCTTGAGCGATGCAGTGTAGGAAGGGGTGGCTAAAACCTCTCTTATACAAGATACCATCTTGTATACAAATTTTGTTGCCCTCTTGCAGAGTTTTAGCGCTTCATCCCTTTCGTCCGGTAGAATTTGGTTGGTCAAATATGTGATGATTTCTTTCATCAATTTAGGAGATTCAGAAATCATCATGGTATCTGGCAGTAGAGTTTCGTCAGTGGAAGGTCGACTGAGCTTTTCGCCTGGGATAGCCCTCATCAAAGTCTTTGCTGCTCACCAATTTTGAAAGGGCGTCGGCATAACCATTCTTGATCCGCAGGATCTGGAGAAGTTCAAATACCTCAAATTGGGACAGAAGGTCTTCGGCCTTTTTCAGGTATGCCACCATGGATCGCCATGGGCCGTGAAGGTTCCGTTGACTTAAATGACCACCATTCATGTAATCATCAGAGATCCGGAGTTTTCTTGCCTTCATCTCTTGTGCCAACCATAAGCTCGCTAGAAGTGCCTCAGATTTGGCAGCGTTGTTCGAGGCTTTGAACTTCGTGCGGCGCACAGCTGAGATTATGGCCATCTGAGCTTATCGGCAAAATCCCAGCCCAAAAGATCGACTTCTCCTAAGGACCCGTCAACATACAACTTCCATGTTAGTACTTTCATGCTCAACTTGAAAGGGCCCTCCGGGATATGGGCGAACTCACCCATGAAGTCTCACGAAGCTTGTCCTTTATGAAAGACCTTGGCTTATAGAAAATATCGAACCGGCCGAGCTCGATTGACTACTTCACCGCTCTTTCCAAGTGTCCGGCTTCTAGAGAATTCGCCTCGTGGAAAGGTTCATCAAGACATCAATGTTATGCAACCGAAAATACGTTCGGAGCTTCTGAGATGCGACAATCAAAGACAAGGCTAGTTTCTCCATGTTAGGGTACATTGTCTCTGTATCTTGTAGGGCTTTGCTCACATAATGCACCAAGAGCTGTATCGGACCCTCCAATCGGATTAGAACCGAGCTCACCACCTTTTTAGATACCGCGAGGTAGATGAGCAAAGTTTCTCCATTCTTCAATTTGGACAATAGATGGGCCTTCCCAAGGTGGACCTTGAGTTCTTGGAAGGCCTTCTCGCATTCCTCGATCCACTCAAATATTTTCTCCACTTTGATGGTCTGAAAGAAGGGCTAGTAGCGGTGGCCTTCGATATAAATCGGTTTAAGGCCGCCAATCTTCCTGTCAGGCTTTGAACCTCCTTGGGAGAAGATGGTGATCGCATATCTACGAGTGCTTTGATCTTTTTGGGATTAACCTTTATCCCGCGTTGGTTTACTATATAGCTGAGAAACTTCTCGGACGCAACTCCGAAGGCGTACTTTGAGGGGTTAAGCTACATGCGGTATTTGTCGAGGATTTCGAACATCTCTCTCAAGTGCCCAATGTGATCCTCGGCATTCACGCCTTCATGAGTATATCATCGAAGTAGACTTCCATAGAATTTCCAATCAGCTCTAAAAACATACGGTTCACTAATCGATGATATGTGGCTCTCGCTCTTCACCAAGGACTTCATTTTATAGCAATACAGCCTTTGGTCCGTAACGAAGGAGGTTTGTTCTTCGTCCTCTGTGAACATCGGGATCTAATTATAACTAGAGTAGGCGTCCATTAAACTGAGTAGCTTATGGCCAGTGCGCGATAGCGAAAAGTTATCCTTGGGGCATGCTTGGTTCAAGTCCGAGAAGTCTATGCATACCTTCCACTTCTTGGTGTTCTTCCTTACCAGTACGGGGTTGGATACCCACTGGAGGTAGACCTCTTCCCTGATGAACCCATTCACCAGCAACTTGTCAATCTCCTCTTTTAGGGTGCCATATCTCTCGGCCCTCAGAGGCATTTTCTTTTGTATCTTAGGTCGTAGTTTTGGGTCCACCTTCAAGACATGACAAGCCACGGGATCGCTTGATCCCTACCATGTCACTATGTTTCCACGCCGAAAACATCGATCTTTTCTCGCAAAAACTGCTTTTTATTTCTTCCTTCATCTTATCGCCTAGCTTCCGTCCTCTTTGCAAGATCCGAGTAGGTCCAAGGATTCACGTGAAAATATCTCTAGCTCTTATGTCGGGAGGCTAAGAAATCCGAGCCTATGATCCAAGTGGTCTAAGTCCTCATTCAGTATCATTTCTTTCTCAACTCTTTCAAGGTCGACATCCATTGGTTCCGTGTGTATCGTCATCACCGTCGGGAGGGAGTTTTCGCAGTTCGCAGCCTTTCGGAGTGTAATCATGTAGCAAGAGCTGGCCTCCGTCTCGATTACCATGAATCTTGGCGACGCCACCACACAGGTGGGAAACTTCATCGCCAAGTGGTGTATAGAAGTGACTACCAGAGGTCTTGAGCACGGCCTACTCGTGACTCCGCGCTACCACTAGGAACTCCATAAATTTCTTGAGACGACCCGGTGGTCTTGAGCTCCATTGCGAGGGTGATCCTCCCTCGTGGGACAAGTGCTATCCTCGGTAAAACCGAACAGAGGTTTTGAAATGGTCACGCTTGATGATCCACTTCCATCCGATCAAAGGTACTACCGAATAAGATGTTCACGCACTTCCATCATCGACCAACATCCGTCCCGATCTATTTTTGGCGACAACCAGCATGCACCACCAAGGCATCGCAGTGGGGGTAATGTATGCCAGCTTCGTCTTTCTCAATGAACGAGATCTATGGGGCTCTTGGTCGGTGTCCGTGAACCTGCCAACTTTCCACAAGTTCTTCTCTTGCTTCTTTTGTGTAGTTTCGCTGTGAGTTCATCTTGTGCCCTTCAACATAGGGCCCTCCTATGATCGTATTGATTTCTCAAACTGGATGGGCTCCTATGCGTCCTTCCACCCTCGGCGGGTCTCTGTTTCTGTCATTTCTTTCGTCATTGCGGTGAGGTCCATCATTCTGATGTTGAGAGGAGGCCTTTATCCTTGATTGGGCGACCCTCGACATCGTCGTGCCAATCGATTCTCCTCTCCTTGTCCCTGGTTTCTGCAGTTGATCAGTTTCTTCACGTCTGGGCAATCTTCTGTATTATGCACCCTAGTCATGTGTATGCGACAGAACTTGGGTGGAGGGACCACCGGTAAAGGAGCCACTGCAGGTGTTCTGGGATGGGGGACAGGGGCCACATCCATTTGGTTAAACCTCCTGTAATATTTGTTATGCAGCCCAGGTGATCGTTTTCCTCAAAGTAACTAAAACAGGGTTCAGGAGAGCTTCGCCTCCTCGATAGCGATCCTCATATCTCTTTTGGCTTTCTTCCTATTCTCGATCGCCTCCTCTTATCGATTTCCCATTAGATCGGGTCTACCAAATGACCGTAAGTCTTAGGTTGGCTATTCCGGACGCTTTCTCCGAGAAAGGAGTGCGCATGTGAAGTTCGATCACCAATACATCTAGAGCTTTGTCACCGGTTACGATGATCGATCTTGTTGATGATGTTCTTTGGACCTCTTGAAATAGCTTTTTACTGTTTCTCCTTCCTTCCGCCGAATGTCGTGGAGTTGGAAAATATCGGCTATCATGGTCCGGTTGCCAATGAAAGCGTTGACGAGCTGGGGCCAATTCCTAATGCTTTCTGGTTTCAACTTATTGTACCACTTCTTTGCATCGGATGTGATCGTGGTATGGAAATTTTGACACTCCACTACGGATGAGTGACCCTGGAGCTTCGTCTTGTATATGTTGATGTGATTTGTAGGGTCGCCTTTCCTGTTATATTTGTCCATCAGAGGCATTCTGAAATTCACGAGTACCTCCATGGCCTTCATGTAATTGGTAATGGGAGGTTCTCATCGTCATCATCCTCATAGCATTCTAACCTTTCATTCTCATCCTCGGGCCTCGCGTGAACATGTTTTGGGTCTTTCCTCCTTTCTGTACCGACCTCGTTGTGTTCATTGTTCTTGCTGTGCACCAGTAGGGGTGGTGCTATGGAAGATCCCACCCCAACATATCAAACACGCTGGCAATAGGAACTGGCTGGTTTCCACGTGCCGAATGAGGACTCCCATTCTAATTGTCCTGCAAAGGTTTCGAAACGATGTTATGAGGATTCTTGCCATTTGAAACTAGCGAGTCATCCTGAGATCGACAACTTTCTATTGAGCTGAACCTCGAAGAAATTCTCCGCGCACAGCTACGCTTAGGTCCATGTTGGAGAGATTGGTTGTCCAACGCTACAACACCGCTTTCATCTGGGCATTGTCTAGCTTCGTGTCCTGGTTCTCCTACTCAACCGTCGCTTTTTTGTCGTTGTCTTCTCCTCTTCTGACGGGTTACATTCTAGAGATCTTGGGCGCTTTCCGCCGCTAGTCGGTGTGGTGGGACTCAACTTCTTCTTCTATAAAGTGTTTGGTTGCCATGCTCTTCCCGGTAAAACGCTTTTTACCACAAGTCTTAGGTTGTGTAACGTATTTCAGTTTCCATAGATGGCGCCAATCTGTTGACGTCAGATTCTACATTATCCACGTATCAACAGATTTCCAGTCAGTCCTCTACCAACATGTATGTTGTCTGCACACTAGGACAACCGTTAGGCACCAAGATCACCAGGAAAAAAAGGCCGGCGATCGTTGGTACGCTGACGATCAAGTCAACTGTCGGTATATGGAACAATATACTGGAGAAGTAGTAATTAGGTGTGGGAGGGACAAGCATGCAGAGATTTGAGCAGAGTTTAGAGGTGATATTAATGCATAAAAAGAGCGTACATTGGAATAATTGGGGGCGTTGTATTTATAGTACAAGAGTTCTAATTCATCTAGAGAGATAATCAATTAGATATCTGATTAGATCATCCTTCATTATGAGATAAGGGCAATTGGTTGTCAAGGCAATCTCTAAGATTTCAGTCCTTATTGAGTTGATCACGTTACCTAATCTTTAGGAGATTGGGAATCGGTTTCCTTGTGAGAATCCTTGTGGCAATTAAATACAATCTGTCTTCAATTACTTCTCTGGTTATCTCAAAATATCAGATTGCCAGTAGATTACGAGAATGCGAAGAACAGCGAAGCACTCTAGATTGGCCAGGAATGTTGAGGCCCTATATGGGTTTCACTCTACTTAACTCGAGGGTGCTAACATGTTGCCAGGCCTTAAGCGTATCCGCAAGGCCCTCGCTGGATATCTGAGGCCTTGACGAGTCTGGGGAGGCTATCGTTGGGCCCATGAAGCCCCAACAAGGCCTAACTTGGGCCTATACGGACTTTAGCCGGACTCTTTGTCGACGCGGAGGCCTTAACGAAATCTGGTGGTAACAGGTATCATCAGAAAAAAAAAAATCAATACGAATAAGATCAGTCTTAGTCATGTTATGAGTATTATCTTAAATAAATAAAAAAGAAATATGCTCAAAGAACACAATATGACACGAAACATATAATCTTTGATTAATAGGATCAAAACAGTGATAACCTCTTGTCCCTCTCCATATCCAAAAAAAAACATAAATAGTAGAGCGTGAAGTCAACTTACTACGTTCTACTTTAGGACGAAAAACAAAGAAAGTGAACTCAAAAACTCTTAGAAGGGAATAATCAAGAGGAGGGCCAAACAATGTTTCAAATGGTGACAAACCTAAAGTGTGAGAAGACAGAGTCTTATTAATTAAGTAAACACAGTTAGAACTGCTTCTCCTCAAAATTCACTAGGAACCTTAGCAGATAAGAGAAGAGATTCAAAAATGTGCATATGCTTTCGTTCAACAACACCATTTTGTTGAGGAATTTTAATACACAATGATTGATGAATTGTACCATCAGAAGCAAGCAATATAGAAAAATCATCAGAGGTATACTCCCCACCAAACTCACATCTAAAGTACTTAATCATAGCAGAATGTTGAGTTTTAACAAGTGCTCTAAAAAAAGATAAATATAAAGAAAATCATAACGTTGTTTCATAAGATAAATCCAACAATAACGACTATAATCATCAATAAAAGAGACATAATATCTAGACCCCTAGGAATAGGTCTCCACATATTAGAATGAACAAGATCGAATGGTGCAACAGAATGAGAAATACTTTTGAGAAAAGGTAAAACATAAAATTTAGCCAATTTGCAACCACTACAATCAAAAATATCACGAGTTCGTAAATTTTCCAATTGACCTTTAGAAACTAAAAATTTTAAACAACTAGCGGAAACATGTTCAAGGTGAGAGGGCCACAAATAAAATCTAGAAGAATAGGAATTCAAAGAGAATGATGACAAATCAACACTAGATGCTGCAGTATGTAGTGGTCTCAGATTGTAACATATAACTCTCATTTTCTACGGCCTATCTCAATCAGCTTCTGAAATTGAGAATCCTGCTTATGACAAGCAGTAAATGAAAATTGAACTAAGTATCCAACATCACACAACTGACCAACAGAAATAAGATTCAAAGTAAGAAATGGAACATAATAGATATCTGAAAGTGATAAATTATATGTGTTAATCGAACCAACTCCTGCTTAGGGCAATGGGATGCCATTAGCAGTCATAACAAACACAGACGAATTAGAAATACGTAAGGAATCAAAAAATATTGAGTTAGATGACATGTGTTTAGAAGCACCCGAGTCAAAAATCTATGAGGAAGAAATACATGAGGGGCTCTATGATGACAAACCTGCATGACTAAAGGCGTCGACACTGGCATGCGGTGAGTGGCGAGGAACTTTTGAAACTACTCATCTAGAGTAGTTAGCGAGGGACTAGAGGAAGATGGTGCTCCAAGAATAGATGAGTCACCAGGTGGCATGACTTTTGTTGTGTTAACATTGGGACGATAGAATTGCTGTTGTAACTATTGTCGACTCTGTAAAGGTTGATGCTTCTTTGATAACTTAGGACATTGAGACTTCCAATGTCCATTTTATTTACAAAAACTACACTAATCACTAGCAACCCGTACATCATAACCTTTGTTCTAATTCTGCAAAGATGGTCGAGAAGGGACAGTCAAAACTGAAGTGCTAGAAGTAGGAATGGATGCCTCACTTGTTAGGGATTTCAAACATGTTTCTTTAGCCACAAGTTCACTAACCACTGAATCAACAGAATGAAGAGGAGTACGATATAAGACGGAGCCTCTAAGTCCCTCAAAGTCACTGCAAAGTGCCATAAAAAATTGAATGAATCGTTGATAATCTCTATAAATAATATAGTCCTCATATGCTTTCATTCCTGCTGATTCTGTAAGAGCTAACTCATGTCAAATCGATATCATAGCAGTGTAAAACTCCAGAATACCCATATTCTTCTGTTGTAAAGTCCATATATCAATCTCCAACTGATATCGTTTTGCAAAGTTAGACTTACTGTATCACTTTTGCAAACGATCCCAGACTTTCTTTGCTATTTCATACTTTGCCAACTGCACGAATTGAATGGTCAACAAAATTGTGAATCCAAATAAAAATTTTCGCGTTCTTTGATTTCCAAGCATCTACTTCTGTTGCATAATTACCACTGGTACTCTTAGGTATCATAACAGTTCCACTAACACATGTTCACAATTTTTTACCCTTCAAAAAATTCTTCATCATAGTATTTCATTACGAATAATTCTTACCAATTATTCTTACACTAATAGATTAAGTGTATCATCCCTTTCAGTTGCCATTATGGAGTCAAACAATACAACTATGAATCAAAAGAAATCAAGAGTATACAATTTCAGAAAATAAAAATAAAAAAACCAAACAATCTGCCCTTATACACGTACGTCCACAAAAAACCCAAACCAACACCACCAAACGATCACAAATTACCTTATGAAGAAACTGTCTCAAAGGACCATGCCAAACAGATCCTCCATGTGCCCTCACGGGCTGCTACTGTCTCTGCGCATGGGCTTCATGCACCATCGCCGCTGCAATGCGCAGACCTTCACACGCCGAATATTCTGGACTACCTCGTCGCCAGAAATCCAAAGCTGGTCACCAACCTCCAATCCGATGTCACGTTAAACGAAAATCGTTAAATTTCAATTACGGCTCAAAAGAAAATTAGAGTTTTTTAATGCACAAAAAAATTGAGGAAGAAAGGTAAAAGAATAACTATGAACCAAAAATCAATTAACAAATTGGAATATGATACCATGTGAAAGTTCTAACAATAATATGAAACAAAATAAGAAGAGAAAAATAAAGATGAAGAAAGAAGAATAAATTTTATTAAACAAAATGGCATTAAAATACAATATACAACTAATTTATATAATAAAAAAACTTAATCTATATTAAGCAAACAATATATTATAATATTAAGACTCTAATATTACTCTAGAGTAACTCACTGTATTTCCATTACAATGATAAACTGGTCGAGACAAGATCTTATTTTCTATCCAATGTATTCACATTTTTAATATTTATAATGTTTGTAGTTTGGTACATCAGTATGTGGCTAGTCAATTTCCTTAATTTTGTTGGATCATGCTTTGATTCAATGTATTAAATATTATCATTATTGTGTTTCATAGTCATAAAATTTGTTTTATTCCGTATTGGGAGACAGGTACTTGGATTAAATTAATCTTGATAATATATACTATTTCAATTTAGTCAGATAAAATTTAATAAAAAATAAGATTTAATTGGTTGCAATTGTTTGACCTATTTTTATATCATTGGAGCCATGACATGAACTAAGCATAAATTTGCTCGAGACGAAATGTTTTCACTAGATGTGCTTGGATAGGTAGCAGAATTGAATAGTTAGGTCAAAGTCTAATCCAATTGGGCTAATTTGTCCATTTTAGTCTTGTAAGCCAGGGTTTTAAGATTTTTAAATGCAAAAAATAAAATGAATTTCTTTTCTATTCAAAATTAAAGGGGAAATTATTTCAAATTAGTTCAAAACATTTTTCAAAATTGTGATTTAAGTCATACTCTTCATCAATATTTTAAATTAATTTCAAAATTACCTTTTGATCCATATTTCCCATCTCCGCGTTCTTCCACCTCCACCTTAAATTTACCTTAAATAAACCACCCACTTCAACCACAACCCATAGGAACCAACGGCAACACCCGGAAATGTCCGGGTCGCCTTACTCCAAATGACGCCGTCACCCTAGTAGAAGTAGCGCACAACTATGGAAGTAAGAGGATTTCAATGAAGACGTGTTCATCGAGAAAACCCTTCTTTAGCCTCACAAAATTAGTAAGTAATGAAACCAAACTTAAAACATTTTGTCTCTGTTGCTACTATAAAAAGACAACACGCAATCTCTCCTATTGCCAATTAGAATTTGATTGTCTGTATCCTCTTGCATGGAAGTTTTGTAGTGGCTAAGCTTGGAATTTTGTATCATTTCATTTAGGATAATCATCTTTTTGAAAAATCATTTCCTTAATAAATCGTCTCAGTTTTTCGAACTTGGTTAGCCATGCTCTTAAAGGGGGGTTCTCAAAGATGGCACCATTTTGCATATTAAGTTTTGACATTGTGTGTGCTGGTCGTAATGTCTTTTTTCCCGAGCCCACTAATGATCCCGTCATCCGTGTTTATAAGCCACTTCATCTTTTAATATATATTTATAGAACTAGTTTTATATGGAATTACATGGTATGCTATTGTCCTTGAGCTTTTGTTTCTAACCTAAATTTTCTTATTTTCCACGTGGCCAATCTGGTTATGTTACAAGGAGAGGGTCATTCATTTGTTCGTAATGTGATGACCCCAAAGTCCGGCTCACCAATTGTTGGTGCTGATGTCATGTCATTTGAGACACAAAGGAAAGCTCTATTAGCTTAGAGGATAACATTTTTAGTAGAAATTTTGTGCTTGGATTAAAATATCGTACTTAATGCAAAATTATAGCAAATACTATTTTATCTATAAGTATATTGTTTGTGATGGGATGAGTGTGTTGTTTGATATTGATATATTTATTGTTGTAAATAGCGTTTAAATCATGTGTGGAAATTATTGTATTATATTATAAGAAAAAAGTATCATTATATTAGTTGTAGGCTAATTTGCTCTTTGAATAGTAGCTTGACACTATATTCTGAAAACGCTTAGATATTTTTATTATAATATATTAAGTTGGCTATTAAATTCGTCTGTTAGTCGTTTGTGTTGTTTGATATCAAAAAAAAAGCGATTAAAGTCGGTCAAGACCATTTGCTTTAATTTTATTATAATTATTTTCAAATTGAAGGATTTTAGCCATTGTAATTTAGCCGCTTGAAGTCTTAAAAAATGACAATCTTTAATTTTTTTTTGTCTAAACAATATCATCATACATACTAAAACAGTATCATAGATAAATGTATCTTAATATATCAATATCATACATGAAAATATCTTAATAAAACAATATCACAAACTACAACTCAATAAAATAACATTATCATATATTAAATAACAGTATCATAGGTTGAAACATTATAATAATAAAGTAGTATCAAAGATAAAATCATAAATAAAACAGTATCATATATAAAACTAAGTACAATATATTTTTAATAGTTGAATATAATATTTTATCTAGATAAAATAGTATCATAGATATAACTAAGTATAGATGTTTTACTGCTTGAAGTAATGATATTGTTCTTAAAATGCTCCATTAGTAGTACAAGACCATTAATACTGTATGCATTCAATAACAATATCATAAATTGAAAGAGTATCATATGTTGAAACATTCTCATAATAAACAATATCAAAGATAAAAGCATAAATAAAACAGGATCATATATAAAACTAAGTACAAGATGTTTTTAATGGTTGAAGTAATGATACGGTATTATACATAACACATTATCTAAATAAAACAGTATCATAGATAATATTAAGTACAAAATATTTTAATAGTTAAAGTAATGATACTATTCTTAAAATGTCCCATTAATAGTGCAAGATCATTAATACTGTTTGCATTCAATAACATTATCATAGGTTGAAATATTATCAACGATAAAAGCATGGTATAAATATATCATTGCACATTATCTAAAAAAAAAAATAGTAACATAGATAAAATAGTATCATACAAAATAATATTATAATAAAAACAGTATTAAACAAAACAATATCATAATAAAACATTATCATATAAAATAGTATCATAATAAAACAGTATAATTGAATTAACGCTTTTTTAAAAATTTTAAGGATATATTGGTCTTTTAGCACTAAAATGTGACTTTAATTGAATTAAGTTTTGGCCATATGACTTTAGAGCCCATAAGTGCAACAACAATGACCGGCCTTGAATTTATCCAAAATTTAATGAAAAATTTAGAGTGTGCTCATGGGCTTCGAAGTCATATGGTCAAAACTTAATTTAATTAAACTTATATTTTAGTACTAAAAGACTAACATACCCCTACAATTGCAAAAAGCACTAATTCAAGCATGGTTTTGTTTTATTAAGATACTGTTTTCTATGACATTGTTTTATTAATATAATATTTTATTATGATGTTGTTTTATGAAAAATGATTGATACTGTTTTACTTTAATATTGAACACTAGTTTTCATTACACAAACACATTTTCAACCACATATTCATGGGACTCATAAATTTTATCAACTTTTCAACCACACATTTCACCAATTTTTTTCAAAATCTAAAAAAAAAAAAATTTTAAAATTCTACCAAACAAACACATTCAAAATTAAATGTTTTATGGTTGAAGTAATAATATTATTTCAAATTGTTCAATTTTCATTCAAAATGCTTAATACTGTTTCAATCTATGATAGTGTTATTCTATTTGATTGTAGTTTGTATATGTGATGTTATTTTATTAAGATACTATCATGTATGATACTGATATATTAAGATACTTTTATCTATTATATTTTTTATTAAGATATTGTTTTATTAATATATTGTTTTATTTAGATAATATACTATATATGATATTTTGTTAAAACATAACATTTGTGCTCATCTATGTTTGATAATAAAGTGCTTTTGATACTATTACATTTGCTTAACTTATTTGCTATCTTTAACCATACAATATTGTTACCTATAATACTATTATTATGATATTGATACAAATGTGGTTTTTATATTATTTTATTAAGATAATTTTATTATGATAATATTTTTTTGTTGGATTGAAATTTTCTATTTTGAATGTAAGTAATACTATCATGGTTTACAAATATACTAATACTAATGTACTTGTTATATTAATATAATAATGTGCTTCTGATACTGAAATATTAAGATACTTTTATATGTGATACTGTTATATTAAGATGATGAAATAATGTTCTTAATAAGACATTGTTTGTGATATTTTTTATGATATTTTTTTTTATTAAGATACTATTTTATATGATATAGTATCAAACCAACACAACAATAACATCTTGAAACACATAAAATATTTATGTATGCGAAACATTTTTTTTTATTTGACTAAAAAATGATTATAAAATAATTATGTTCCTATATATTAAAAAAATAATATCTCCAATAAAACACAACCTAATTCAAGAAAAATAAGAGAAACCATTCATAAAAATTGAATTCGCTTACAAAATAGCATTAAACCAAAGCAATTGTTTCCAACATTTTGTAATCCAGAGACTGTCATTCAATACTTATCAGAATCATCGTCATTATTTGATAACAATAGTATGATGTTAAAGTTTAAAACTTTATCTTTCACATAATTAGGAAGAAGAAGAACAGTAAAAAATTGTGAATCTACTGTTATTACTCATGTAAACAGTGAGAAAAGTTTAGGTGGCCGGCGGCGAGTCATGAAACGCCGGCGACAAGGTGCAATAGCCGCACGGGGGGCATAGGAGAAGATGGTGGCCACTTGCATTATTGCGCTGAAGTTTAAGCATATGTTTGAGAATACTTGACTTATAATTTCAGCTGGTTAAACCGAATCAAACATAATTTTTATCCACACACTTTAAATGACCAATAACTTACAAACTACTTTTTATCCATCTATTTACTAACAACTTATAATATAAACACTTAAAATATAATTTCATCACTATCAAAACTGGGCTAAATCAAATTTAATTCTAATTAATACAAGTCACATGGGTAATTACAGAATTAATTGAAATATGATTATTAATTTTGCTAAAAAGTTAAAATAAAAATCAACAATTAATTTTAACAACACATTTTATGGACATACAACTTTTTACAACATTTCAACCACACATTTCATCAACTTTTCAAAGAAATCTAATTTTAATTAAAATCAAACACACCCTAAAATAGTATGATTTAATAGCAATTTAAAAAAATATTTTGAATTAATTTGAAACAAATCATGTACAAATAATTTATAGATAATTTCCCCAATTAATATAAAAGCGGTCGATTCGGTGATTATTGCATTTTATATTAGCCAAAAGTCAAAATGATATATTGTATGTTATTGTTGGATCCATGGATATGCTTAAATTAAGAGATCGAAAGCAACATATTTTTCAAGTAAACACGGGTTACTGAATTCTTCGTGCCCTTGCTCGATTACTAGTTACTTCAAATATTAATTGGGATAGTCAACACAAATGGGATAGTCAACACAAATATTCACCAATTGACTATAGGGATTTTTTAAAAATAACTCCAATAAATAAAATATTTTTTAAAATATTGTCATATTTTTTTTTATTATAAAATACTGTTTATTTATTTATTTTTGTAATACTTGTTATTACATTTATTATTTTAGTTATAATAAATATGTTATATTTATTATTAATAAGCATAACAAATATAACAACAAGTGTTACAAAATAAAAAAAAAATATTTTTAAAATAAAAAAAGTTAAATAATATTTTTTAAATTATTTTATATTTTATAGTGTATGGTGAAATTATAACATTAACTATGCACACCATTAGCGGCCAAAAATTGACATTTTCCTTCTTATCAATGGCTAATTATGAGATCATGAGTTGGCTAGACTTTTCTAGATTTTGGTGGGCAATTTTTATATTTTTAGCTAAAAAGGATGTATTTAAAATTAAACAAAATATAAATATTTTACGTGCACGTTTTACTTAATCATATTCTATTTGATGTGATCAAGATCTAGCACGTCTTAAGTTATTAAATAAAGTTTCTTTTTTCTTTTTTCTCCTTTGACCTTTTGAAATTGAAAAAGGACAGCTGTTAATTCAATTATTCATTGTTCAACACGTTTATAATTTAATATCCTAAATAAGATATAATTACAATCCTTTATTTCTATAAATAATACTATTCATAACTGCTCACTCTGGATGATCTTTACGTAGATACCTTCATTCATGAATTATTATTTACTCTAATTAAGTAATGTATTTATATGTATTTAATTATGAATAATTCATAATTAATTGAAAGAAATCAATATATAGATATATCTTGATAGTGAATAACCATGAATAACATTATTCTTATTCTATTCATCATTTAAAATTGAGAAAGGACATATCCTACAAAAACTAGGAAATGATCTAATGTTCATAGTGGACACTTCTTATTTAACCGACCTGACTTGGACACTGCTTCATTGGACGTTGAAAGATGAAAAAGTGACAAACAAGTTAAACGCTCCTCAAATACCCACTAGATAGTGGAAACTAAGAACATTATATCATTCCCCAAAAACTATACCCTCTTTTGTCATATATATTACTATATTGCATTAGACAACTACAAAGGTTCTAAACAAAAAAATGAGGAAAAATTGCAGCAAAATCCCCAACTTTTTGAAAAATACAACAGAATCCTATAACTTTTATTTTTAGCAACGCTATTCTAAATATTTGCAAAAATATGCAACACAATTATTTTTGATGGAATCATCTGAAAATCCGTTAACTAAGAGCGTGAATGGCATAAGCTCAATTTTTATTAAAGGTAAAATAAATAAACAATATTTAATAAAATAAAAAAATAATAAATAATAAAAGAAAAAAAAAAGAATTAGAAAAAAATAAAATAGAAATTAACATCCAAAATGGTTGTTGTAGAAATATGAGATGAAATATATGTGGAGATAAGTAAATATCTCATAATACTCTCCCTCAGTTGGAGCATGTATGTCAAAAGTGCCCAATTTGCGAGTGAAAGCTAAAATGTCTCTCGCTTGCCCGTTGCTTTAGTAAATAAATCATGATCCGATTATTGATTAGGACATAAGCGAGCCTTGATCTCTCCCTTAATGATTCGTTCACGAACAATATGACAATCTATTTCAATGTGCTTTGTCCTCTCATGATATACTAGATTAGCCGTAATATGTATTGTTGCTTGATTGTCACAATATAAGGTTGCTCCTTGTGGGTGATCCACACATAAGTCTGTCAGCAACTGTCTCAACCACGTAAGCTCACAAGTAATAGAAGCCATTGTCCTATATTCTGTTTCTGCTAAAGATTTGGACACAGTCGTTTGCTTCTTACTTCTCCATGATATAAGTGCCTTTCTCAAGAATACACAATATCCCGTAAGTGACCGTCGTGTAGTAATATCCCCAGCCCAATCTGCATCACAAAATCCTGCTAGCTGCAATATTCCACTTGATGGGAAATATAATCCTCGTCCTAGTGCTCTTTTCAAGTATCGGAGCAATCGGTGAACTGCATCAAGATGGGGTTGTCTAGGTGCCTGCATGAACTGACTGAGTGTATTGACCGAATATGATATTTCCGGTCTAGTAATGGTGAGATAAATGAGTTTCCCTACCAATCGTCGATAATATGTGGGATCTTTCAACAATTTTCCATCATCGAATTAAATTTTGATTATTGCTTCATGGGAAATCTCTGCAGTTTTGCTCTAAGTAATCCCGCCTCTTGAAGAATGTCAGTATACTTCATTTGATTTATCGAGATCCCGATCTCGGCGAGCAATTTCTACTCAAGAAAGTATTTTAATATGCCAAGGTTCTTCAACTTGAATTGAGATGCAAGAAACGTCTTACGTGAAGAAATCGCTTTATCGTTTCTGTGACAATCATATCATCCACATATAATAGAATAGTCGTAAATGAATCACCACCGACCTTGGTAAAGAGTGAATAATCTGCATATATTTGCTTGAACCCAAACCGAATAACAATGAGATACAAATTTTTGAAACCAAGAACGAGATGCCTGTTTCAATCCATATAGAGATTTATGAAGTCGACATACACACGGGTGTCTCCCCGCCGACGAAATCCGGTGGGGGGAGTTATATAGACTTCTTCATCAAGGGCACCATGAAGAAAGGCATTGTGTACATCCATCCGATAAAGCGTCTAGTTGCGAATAGAGCGACAATGAGTAAGCATCCGATCGTTGTTAACTTTGCAAGCGGAGCGAAAGTTTAATTATAATCAATCTCTTCTCGTTGTGTAAACCCCTTTGCCACCAACGTGCTTTATAACGTTCAACCTGTCTTTGCCGAATTAAATTTGACCTTAAACACCTACTTACAACCAATAGGATGAGAACCCGGAGGAAGTGGGACAAGGGACCAAGTGTTGTTTTCTTCCAAGGCACGAATTTCATCATTCATAGCAGCTACCCACTTGGGATCATGACATGTTGCCTCAAATGTTGCTAGCTCAACGATATGAGAAATATTGTATGTAAAAGCACGATGAACAGAAAAAAGATTGCTATATGACACATACCTTGATACAGGATGTCGAGTGCTGGATTTGACTAGAAGAGACCTGGTTTGAGTAGGCAGAGGATGATTGATATAGTAATCTTTCAGGTGAATTGGGGTTTGAATTGATCTTGTAGATCGTCGAATTTGGTCATTGGGTACGACAGGAGGTTGGTCTGGCTGTCTGTCAGGTGAATGTGGGGAAAATTGTTCAACCGGTCGACCGGTATGGAGATACGGTTGACCATTTGAGCTCTCTGTTGAAACGGATAAGAGAACCGGCGTGACGGGGACGCGGTCGACCGTGTGAACTCTCTGTTTAAACGGGTGATGGAACCGGTTGACCAGACGGTCGACCATGTGAACTCTCTGTTGAAACGGATGATAGAACCTTGAACAGTGTGCGAGACTCTCAGGCAAAGAATCTGTTTTACGCTATATGTTGGTCTTCAGGGTAAAGTAAATGTGGTATGTCAACATCCAGGGGCATAGATTGTGGTAATGGGATGGAGTTAGTGTCTTCATTTGGTTGGAGGCGTATGGAAATATGGTTTCATGGAACACAACGTCTCGGGATATTATTAATTTCACAGCCGGTAAGGTCATATAAAGTGTATCCTTTTTGTCTGATGAGTATCGAAGAAACACACACCGTCTGGCTTGTGTGTCAAATTTATGGCTGGGTTTAAGGTTGGTGGCAAAACATAGGCAACCACACACACGCAAATGGGAATAAGGTGGTAATTTCTTGTGCAATCTTTCAGATGGTGTTTTGTGTGAAAGCAATGGAGAAGGTATTCGGTTGATAAGATAACAAGCCGCTTTGATATGTTCCTCCCAAAATTTTAATGGAATGTTAGCTTGAAATTTAATGGCACGAGCCACATTAAGGGGTGGCGGCGTTTTCTCTCTACCACTCTATTTTGTTGAGGGGTATAAGGACATGATCTATGAAAAATGGTACCATTTTATCTAAGAATGTTTGCAAGGATAAGAACTCTTGACCACTGTCAGATCTCAGGACTTTTATAGTCAGGTTGTGTTGAGTTTTAACCCAAGCAAAGAAATTCTTAATTATGCTTTGAGTTTCAGATTTATGACGCATGAGGTGTACCCAAGTATAACGAGAAAAGTTATCAACAATTGTAAGAAAATATCTAGCACTAGAATAAGAATAAATCTTATGAGGTCCCCAAATATGACAATGAATCAAATCAAAAGGTTTATTGCTCGAGATTTGGCTAACTTTAAAAGGTAGTCTAAATTGTTTTGCCAAATGATAAACATCACAAATATCGTGGGAATCAAGACTAATACCTAAGATATTTTGTGCTAGGAATTGAAGAAGTGAGGCTGAAGGGTGCCCAAGACATCTATGCCATAGTTTGGTTGATCCACTAGTAATATGATGTATTTGTGGTTTTTGTGAAAGGTAATATAGCCCGTTACTCTGCCTTCCCAAACCAATTGTCTTCTTCGTAGTCAAATCCTTCATGACACAAAAATCGGGATAAAATATCACATAGCAACCTAATCCTTTGGTAAGTTTATTGATAGATAATAGATTAACTTTGAAGTTGATTTAATAAGAGCATGACCCCATCCCAGTAATTGAATGCAGTTTTGTGCTTTGGCATGGATTTATTCTCAATGATCCCATCCTTCGTCACATGGTCGGTGGCCCGCTATCAATAATCCATGAATTACTCAAAGAAGTAGTAGAAGAATTGATACACGGTGTTAACATAAGACTTATCATTACCCGTCTTGTTGTTTAAAAGTTTCATGATTAGCTCGTATTCCTTGGAAGGAGAGTAGAATAGATATTTGAGAACCGTATGAGAGAGTATGACAATAGCGGTATCAACAATGGTGAGGAATAGGTTTGAGGTCGAAACGGTCTCTAAACCACCAACCACTTTTCCTGGTTCGATCTCCAAATTTGTCCCGGTGCTTTGATCTTCTCATCAAGAAGATTAAGGTCGGGTTGATCGGATTCTTTGTAGAGCCATGAGAGATCCGATTAAGATAATCAATGGAGATGACTTATTTAATATAGTTTTACTATCTTGAAATTTTATTAGAAAGAGTACAATGTATATACTAGTAGGAATAGGAATCTACCTAAATAAAGAAATATTATATATATGATATCTTTCTATAAATACAATTCTACCAACAAAGTAAATATCAAATATGGTAAGTAAATATCCAACATGATCCTCACACCTCCTCTACCTACATGTGTTTTACCAACACATTTGGATGGCCATGTCAACGTATAGATCTCAACTATATACTGGAAAGAGAGTAGAATAGATATTTGAATATGGGAGAGACACGTAACAGCCGAAGAATAGGCTTGAGGGTTTCTAAACCACCAACCACCTAATTTGGTTGAAGAACAGTTAAGATAATCAATGGAGGATGACTTATTTAATATAGTTTTACTATCTGAAATTTTATCACGCCCGGCCAAAGTCAATTGGCCAGCCCCTTTTGATACGTGACTAGTGGCGCAATATAAATGATCATCGTATCACATTCTAGGTGTCATGTTAGTGGTTCAATGAAGATGTCCCTTTCACCGTATGTTGGGAGAGCCATGATGATGATTGGTTTTTATTTAAAAAGATTTTCTCTCATTTTTTTTTGAAGTTTGATAAAAAAAAAAAGAGGGCCACTTTGTTACTTTTTATTTTTTTTTTTGGGTAATTTTGGTTATTTTTCAATCAATTTTTTCTTTTTTCTTTTTTTGTTTATTTAAAAGGAATGACAATTTTGTCATAAATGACCTACCATTACAAATTTTTCAAACGTTGGAGATGTCTCTAGTTTATTTTTAAAAATTATGAAATATCCCCAAAATTTTTGAAAGATTGAAAATTAAATATACAATTATACCAAAAATGTATTCCTTGCCGAACCAAATGGAGAAAACTCACTTCATCACATATGGGTTCTTTTGTCACATACTAGTGGGTTCTCCAACTTTCGAGAGAACTGCCCTAAAATGATCTTGCAAAGAGAATGGTTTGAGAGGAAAGAGTTTCACTTTCTACTGGATTAAATGTAGTCTCCTATTTTGCCATCCACCATTTACATGAGAGTAATAGGATCTCCAACCATACTTTATTTTGGAGTTTTTCACTCCAAAATGGAGTACGAAAATTCTCTAACAGTACGTCATAATCCAACCATACTTATTTATATTTTATGTTTGTATTTTTGATATTTGTATTGTCTAGTTTTTTTTTTGTGATGTTAAATATTTTTCTAATTGTGATATTGAGTATCATGCCTTTTTTTTTTATTTTTTAATGAATGCAATAATTTTGGTAAATAAATGTATTTTAAAATTTAATATAAATACACTATATAATTAAATAATTTTTTAAATAAATTATTGTTGAAAATTAAAAATTTAAATAAATGAGAATATACAATATTCATTTCGTGCAAAATTTAAAGTAATAGATTGAAAATGATATATGAATTTGGTGTGAAAGTTGTACCAATTTAAAAATTTGGGTTGGAAATGGCCTAATATGCGAAAAGACTAACCTGTTATGTTATATTACAGCAAAATTTACAGATTAACAACATTCAAGCTTCTCGTATAATTTCTCCGACTTGCTAAAACCATCAAATGTATCGTTTCTTCCCGAAACAAAGACTTTTTATTTGAGTATTACATCAACGGCAGGCAGCCAAATTTCTTTTTCTTTTAATTTGTAAAAATAAAATATTTATGATTTATTTACACTTTAAAAAGGCTGGAACTTCAAATACAATTTTTTTTTATTTTATTTTCTCTTTAATATATTTAAGTCAGGGGTAAAATTGTAAAAAAAAATTATTTGAGAACCATCTGAACGAATAAATGAAATGATGAAGACGATATATACGAATAAAATTGATTATGGATGATATTGTTACAAAATATAAATAATGACGATTGTGAATATAATTAATCCATAATTAAATCATTGGACACGTCGGTCTAACAAGATGCTCCATCAATTGCTTATAAAAAAAATACTCATAATAATGATCGTCTTTATTAAACTAGACTGTAAATGCTTGACAGGTTATGAGATGGAGCAGACAACCACCATGAACGTCCACATCATATCAAATTATGCAAATGGATTGTGTTTTAGATTTATTGCAAGTGGGTCCATTTTCAACCTTGTATTGTCTTGTAGTTGTTGTCCACCGAGAAAAAACTATAGAAGAAAAAGGAACAAAAAAAATGATGAATCAATCGTAATCAACATGCCATATTAAATATTGATATATTATCTTTTAGATTTTCAAAATATATATTATTTCTAGTGTACCATTTATTTTTAAGAATTTCAAAAAAAATGAATTTAAAAAATACAAATATGAGAATTACGAGATCATTTTGAAAGACATTTGGTATCCAGAGATCACGAACCGACCTTAGAAATAATTAAATACTAAATGTTAACAAATTTAATGTCATTTTCTTCTTGAAATTAACGTTGTTTTGCACCCATTATACTCCAAATTACGTAGTATGATCCTTACGACTCACTAAGCTTCATCATAACCAAACCCTATTGATCGCAGTTTTCTTATTTCATACACACTTACTATAAATATTCAGTTTAGTTAAAAAAAATTCCCAATTTTTACGAGTAAAATTTTTATTTGCATAAAAAAGAAATTTTGTGTTTGCAATCTGAAAACCATTTTCAATTCATTAAAGAAATGAAAACATGCATTAAAATATGGAGGTGACATAGTTTCAATTCAAGTAGTTAGATCATGTCTTACAACTACATAAAGAAACTCATGGTTCAAGACAATATTGCAATTTTAATAAAAAGAAAAAAAAAAAAGATTAAACAAAACATAAATAGACTCAAATGAATTAAAATCATATATTGTGATTGTATGAAATCTTATTGCATTCGATCTTTCTGTTGACCTCGAAACTTGTACTATTTTTAATCACTCATATGCCAACTTGTTTGTTGACTGCATACTTGAATAACTGTTAGGCACTAAAATCATCAAGAAAAAGTGGATCGGTGACCGTTGGCACTCAATAGTGAAATCAACTTTCGATATCAAATAAGATATGTGGAAAATATGGGTGTATGAAGAGGGGTAGAGGTAGGATTTTTGTACCGTGAAGGCGAATAAAGCGATAATATAAATTAAATTTAAAATGTCAAAAATATTATTGCTTAAAAAAGTACTGTTGTTTCGCGCGTTTTGATTCATGCTAACAATTAAAAGATTATTCAGATGATGTGTAAGGAACATGATCTCTTGAGACAAAGTCTCAACAAGTGGTGTTTGAATTGAAAGATTATATTATACAACATGCCTCCAAGGGGGGCAAGCACACAAGATTACAAAATTTGTAAATAGAAAGTAAAAGATTTCATATGTAATTTCACATGTTTGTTTGTGATGGACTTCGTTGTTGTTTGTTTCTTCATTTGCTCCATTTTATTTATAGTCGATCACCATTTTCACCCATAACTAACCATTACTCTATAGCACTACTCCTCAAATAACTCCTTATAACTTTCCATGATTGTTATAACTTTCCATTACTGCCATAACTTCTCATAACTTCCCATAACTGCCATAACTTCCTATAACTACTCATAATATCTTTTCTATTAAATAACGGTTACTTTGGATTATGGGCCACGTGTAAAACTACTCCATTATTTGCGCGATGCAGTTATCACTTCAATCACCTAAATCCTACTCCGTTTCGCCCTTTATCATCCAGGCCTTTGTACGTTTTGGGCGATTCCTATCTTGATAATTTGCTCAAGCTTCATGCTTGGGCCTCCTATTTTGAGGCCTTTGTTTTATGCCTTTATATTGGGAATATTTTGTGTGTCAACAATTATCCCATAATATGGCTGAATTAATGTTAATCATTGATTTTGCCATATTTATTCATTTGTTTATCTTTATATAATCGGTCAAATATTACATCGACTTTTGTTATATCAAATGAGAATGTTATAGCTTTTTATTTTCTTCTTTTGTTGGCTCATTCTTAATAGGCACTTCTAACTTGGTCAACATAGGGAACACATAAGTGTCTCTTTTGACCAATTCGGCCAGATATACTTCGGTTTTCAGTCTGATCTTAACTAGTGTCAATAGCGTGGATGTCAAAATTTGGGTCTCTATAATAGGTCACTTTACTAGAATTCTTCATTTGTTCATCTTCTCTTAACAATCGCTCATATCTCATCACATTCGCGTTAAGTTGAAAGAGGTCGGGGAATTCTCTATCTTGAAACTTCTTTTTAAAAACAAAATTCAAACAACTTTGAGCGATTTTGACAAAATCTTTTTCAGACAAAGGAACAAAACACTTGTTCCTGGCCTTTTTAAACCTTTGAAGAAAGGATTCAGCTCATTCATTTGGCATTTGACACAAATTTGCTAAATCTGCCAAAGTGACTTCTGATTCAGTTTTGTAAAATTGGGCGTGAAATAATTGTTCCAATTGTTGCCAAGTTTGGACAAAATTTGCTGGCAAGTTAATGAACCATGAAAAGGTTACCCCAGTTAGCGAATTTGGGAATAGTCTCATTTTGTGGAAATCAGTAACCTCGCCACATTGCAGTGTAAAATGCCCTACATGTTTCAAAGTTGATACTTCTCCTAAGCCAGTGAACAAAGAAAATTTGGGCACATTATAACCGTTAGGTCAATAATACGCTTGATCTACCCAATCTGGGTAAGACTTTTTGTACGTTGGTCGAATCACTAGCCGTATTCCAAAAGCCAACTAATCTTGCATGATACAACTCGATCTCTTAATATAGCATTGGGATTAAAAAAAAACTCCTATGGGTTGATATATGTATGACATTGCCTGAGGCCTAACGAGGTTTGACCCTGTATTGGATATGAAACACACCATTATTTGGCCCATTGTTGCCATTGATATGTGGATTCCCTCCATCGTTAACATGTATAGTATTTTGTCCCATTTATTGAATGTTTTCTCTTATGTTAGGGCTACCCCTATGTCAGATGTCTTGGTATCCCCTAAGTTTACTGTGGTTGGTCCCATGTGAGGCGCTTCTACTCCTTGGCTAGTGTTTGCAATTGGTGAGCCATTACCTACAAAACTTTTGGTTTGGAAATGATTTTCCACACCCAAAGAATTTGATTGACATACTTGGCTTACCATTTTGTTCATAAGTTCATTCAATATACTCAATTGCTTAGCCATATTGCCACAATGATTGTTTTCATTTTGAGTGAGTCTTTCTACATTATGAATGTTTTGTAGACTTACCTGTTCAACAATGTTTTGCGTGAGTTCGCCCAGCAATGTACGCATGGTACGGGTGCTCAACTCCATCATTGACTCATAACGACTAACACTTGGTCTCTCCATCTCCGGGGTACCTTGTTAACCCTCAAATTGCTCGATCACAGAATGGACAAATTGTTGGTTTGCTGGCTCCTTGCTGGAATTCTTTTGAGGTATGATGCTTCTAATCTTTCTAACACCAAAGGTCCCACTGGGCGTGCCAAATTGTTTCGTGCGTTTTTAGATTCGTGCTAACAATTAAAATATTATTCAGACGATGTGTAAGGAACATGACCTCTTGAGACAAAGTCTCAACAAGGAGTGTTTGAATTGAAAAATTATATTATGCAACATGCCTCCAAGGAGCGCAAGTACACAAGATTACAAGATTTGTAAAGAAAAAGTAAAAGATTTCAAATATAAATTCACATGTTTGTTTGTGATGGATTTCGCTGTTGTTTTTTTTTTTTTTTCACTTGCTCCGCTTTATTTATAGTCGATCACCATTTTTACCCATAACTGACCACTACTATATAACACTACTCCTCAAATAACTCCTTATAACTTCCCATGATTGTCATAACTTTCCATGATTGCCATAACTTCTTATAACTTCTCATAGCTGTCATAACTTTCCACAATATCTATTCCATTAACTAACGGTTACTTTGGATTATAGGACACATGTAAAACTACTCAATTATCTGTGCGATGCAGTTATCACTTCAATCGCCCAAACCCTGTTCTATTTCGCCCTATCGTCTAGGCCTTTGTACATTTTGGGCAATTCCTATCTTGATAATTTGCTCAAACTTCATGCTTGGGCATCCTATTTTGAGCCTTTGTTTTAGGCATTTATGTTGGAAATATTCTGTGTGTCAACAACTGTAACATAGTGTTAATATTCAAACACAAACAACATTAAGTTGTTTTACAAAAATTCCAAGTTCCAACATAAGTTTTTAAAAATTAAAATAAAAATAAAAATAAAATATTTGTAGCACAAAAAGTGTAAATTAAAGTACTTACATTTATGTCTTCATAGTTGCTCTCGTCGAACCTTCATATTTTAAAACCGCTGGATGATTTTTTTCATTATCAACACTATCAAATGTCTCATTCTCAATATATGTAACCAAATAATCATTCATTCATTGATTACCCATCCGACTGCGCAAATGATTTTTAACTATTTTCATTGCTAAGAATGCCCTTTCAACGATTGCAGTTGCAACATGCAGAATTAAAGCTAACTTCACAAGTATGTACACCAATGGATATACAACATTCTTTTTGTCTGAACTAATGTCTTTGCTAGAACACCAATTCTATTAACTTCTGAAAATTCATAAGCAGACCGCACATCAATTATACAAGTCTCCAACTGATTGTCAAGTACCATGAGATCAACTTCAGAAAATTCTAATGAATAAAACCAAGCAAGACCGAGAAACTTATCCTTATCAAAAGAATATAAAGAATTACTTGGATTCAAAAATGCCACACAAAGAAGTAACTCGGTGTTTATCTCCGTGAAACAATTGTTGAGCTCATGAAGTTATTTGTCTATCACCCAATAAAATAGTTCAACTCTGTAATGATGCAAATTAGTATGATATTCGGCATTACGCCATGATCTCTCTGGAAGAATATAAACATCATCCATGTTTAGAATAACAATCTCATGCTTCTCAAAAAAGAAGCAATTTCATTAAGTAACAGTTCCCATCCCTCATTCATCATCTTCTGTAAACGTTGTTTCGACAATTTAACCAATGTCATAGCATTTACAATATCTTGATATTTTCATTGCGGTGCTTGTGACAACTCATTTGTAATTCCCAATACATTTTTTATCAAATGCATGTTGAATACAAACTCAAAAGATTGAATTAAACTTAATAAATCACAAGCTTTGCCTTTTTGTTATAAACTTGTACCATCATGTAAAACAATTTTCAGTACATCAACAACAGAGAAAAATAAAATAATCAAATTTATTAATGTACCATAATGTGATTCCCACTTGTATTACCGGGCCTATGGAGACTACTTTATTGATTCAAACCACGTTCACTTGTAATTTCACCATTACTTAATGCTTCAACGATTTTAGTTGCTTTCTTTTCTCTTAAAATGTCGCGACGCTTGCATGAACCTCCAACAACATTCACTAACTTACTAAGAACATTGAAAAAAAAGAGATATTTGGCTGTGATTTTTTGCAACTGCCACAAGAGCCAACTAAAGTTGATGTGCAAAACAATGAATATAGAAAGCAAATTGATTCTTTTTAAGATAAGGTTTTTAAGACCATTGAACTTTCTCTTCATGTTACTAGCTCCGTCATAGCCTTGACCATGTAATTTTGACAAACTTAATACATGCTTTGAGAATAATGATTGTATTGCTGTT
Organism: Forsythia suspensa; assembly: GCA_023638005.1. NCBI lineage: Eukaryota > Viridiplantae > Streptophyta > Magnoliopsida > Lamiales > Oleaceae > Forsythia > Forsythia suspensa. Next base: position 29,492,799 of record CM042666.1, on the reverse strand, counting down.
TTAAGTGACAACGAAGTTGTGTTGTGAACATGAACTATTCCAAGAAATCGTTCAATGCCTCTTCTCTTTTTATTAACATAACTCAATAGAACAACCATTTGTTCTTTGACTGCCACATCACAAGACTCATCAATCAAGATAGAAAAAAATTCATCTCCAAAATCATTGATTATTGCATTGGTAGTTTCAGTTGATGCTGCATTCATAATTTCTTTTTGGATATCATGGGCTGTTAATCTATGATTTTTTGGAGTATTTTTCAACACAATCTTGTTGATACTGTTATTGTGATCAGCAAGAAATTTTAGAAGCTCTAGAAAGTTATTTTAATTAAATGAATCATCAGATTCATCATGTCCAAGAAATACCAACCCCAAACGTAAAAAAAATCATATACAGTCTATTGGTGCAGTCATACGAGTCCGATAATCCTTTTGAGCTTGTTCAGATTGTCTAGAATATGCAATTTCGATATGTTGCATTTGATTCATTAAAGTTTGACATTTGCTCCAAGCTTGATTATGAGCACTTCCAGGGCCTTCTATATGCATTTGAAGTCTATCTGTTTTTTTTTTTTCATTTTTTAAATCCCCTTGAAATAAAAGACTCGCCTTCAGACTGTTGCTCGTCAACATCCTCTCTCATAAGATAACAACACAAATAGAAAGCATCTTCCTTTTCAATACTAAACTCTAACCAATTGCTAAACTTATCAAACCATACAGGTTAGAAACGACACAATACTTTTTCCAGCTTTTTTTTTTTTTTTTTAAAATCGTGTCCACGAGGTTGATATGGACATCTCAGTAAATAAGTTCTTCAAATTTCATCTCTATCATTAGGATGATAATCACAAAATTTCTTTCGTAACCTCGGGCCTGTTAGAAGACTTCAAAAAAAAAAACACGCTTATACTTAGATTGTTGTGGATCCACACTTGCTTGAGTTAAATTTTGCTCCGATCTTGTTCTTTTCATTAAAATTTCTCCATATCTACACCGAAAAACAAATCATTAAATAAAAGTTATTTTCCTTCCCTCTAAGTTGTAAGCAATGCAATGTGTCCAATCAAATTAATCATAAAATCCCTTAATGGGATCTGTTATATGAATGGAACAATAAAAATCTTTACTTCATGGGATAATAACTTAAGTTCCTTTGACGGATTAAAGCTTAATATCCTATGATTGCAAAATAAAGATATTGCAAAACTTTCCATCTCCACAATGGCTGGGAATTGAATCCCATTTCTCTAGGTTGCTTCAATTTTCGCCCACCCAAATATATCTATCATCCAAAAAAATTAAACAAAAAGAAAAAGCAACAAAATAAAATAAAATTGATAAACAGTAAAACTCGATCCAGACTCAATCAACACAATCAGTAGCTCAAATAATCAAAAATCAAGCAGCTTGCTTGACCACAAATCCACAATTTTGCGTCAAATAAACATGTATATATTAATATATACTGATATACAAAAACAAAAACAAAATTGTGTTTATAACAAAAAAAAACTGATATAAAGATAAATACAATACAGATAAATAAAATTTTATAAATCATATACTTTGCTGCTTGGTAAAGGTTTGACTTATTTTTTACTTTCAAATTTCATCAATTTATATTTGTCCTTTTCCTCGATTCTTTACGTGTTGGAGGGCTGCACCTGCCCAGGTTTTGTATAAATGGTATGGTAGAGTGAGAGAGATAGAGATAAATTTTAAAGGGGGGGGGGCAAAAAGGTAAAATTCAAAATAACTTAAAAATAATAACAAATTTTTAACTTGGGCAGTGGGGGTAGCTCTGGATTCGCAAGTGTGTATGAATGCATGATAGACAAACATGCATAAATTGAACAGAGTTTATAGTTATGAATAATGCTTACCTTACAAGGAATCATGAGCTGGTATTTATAGGAGATATAGTTCTAGTTAATTTAGAGAAGCAATCAATTAGTATTTGATTATACTCTCATTCCTTATGAGGATAAGGTTGATCGTATAATTATCGTGATCCCCAAAATTTCGGCCCTAATTATAATCAATCTCTAAGATTATACTATTAATTTTTAAGAGATTGATATGAAATTTTTTCCATGACGTCTTATCAATAAAAAGTAATCTCCTCTCAAATTATCTTTTTAGTTGCCTAAAAGATCAGACTATTGGAGGGACTTTGTGGCATGCATGCGAGGTGTAGGATTCGAGGACATGTCGAAGCCCATCATGGGGTGTGTTTTGGTAAAACATTAAGGGCTTGTCCTGGTATTTATTTATTTTTAATTTTTTTTTTATTTTTTTTTATCTATTTTTTTTGATCTATTTTTATTTTCATTTTTAAAAGACTCATTTTTGAAAAAAAAAAAAAAAAAACTCATTTTTGTGGGGAAAAAAAACTACACAGAAGAAGTTCTAAATTGAGAAGGTTTTCTATTGTAAGATGAGATTCCTGCTACTACATGTGGCACAAGTGAGTGAATACTTCGGAATCCTCGCTAGAGTTCGTTTGCTGACATAACATTCATGCCAAATCCAAGTGGTAGCATTTCCATAGAAGAAAAATAATGCTATGTAGTAAATTTGATGTTAAATATTTGCCTAGATTGCAATCAAGTACCACATTCGATAAAAAATAAATATTTTTTTAATCGACATTTGGCAAAAGTTTATATCCTAGTCTCCTAGATGGATGGATTAAAACTTTATATGATTGAACTCGCTTTCCAAGATAATAATGCAATTGCACCTACTTTTATTATTCACTTTTTCTTCAATCCGTACTACCTCCAAAATTCTTGCAAAACGAGTAAACGACATTTCACCGTCAATTCACCTAGTGAGGTTTTTTTTTTTTTGTTAAAATTATTTTTTAAATATTTATAAATTGTAAATTTTACAAGTAAATAGTAAATGTAAATATAATAAGTGAATAATAAATAATAAAGGGTAAATAGTATTAGGAATTCTTAATCTTTGAACGTTGTAACGATCGAATCCCTAACCTTTGTTAACTAGCAATGGAGTTCCTAATCTTTCAAACATACGTATTAGAGGTTCTTTTTGACGCGAAACGCCAAAATTCTATTAACTCACAACGCGCTCAATTTTTTAAGGGCAAAAATAGGGTAAATAGCACGGGGTCCCTAACCTTTGAATGTTGTAACGATAAAGTCCCTTGTTCACTAGCGTGATAGTAGTCCCTAACTTTTCACTAGCGATCGTATACATACCAAAGGTCATTTTTTTCACGGTCCATCTCTTTCAAGAGCTCCGACAGATTCTTCACTAGCAACAGAATAATGCCGGAAGCAAGATTCGCTTGTCCGCCGTCGCGGATCCGGAGGCGAAAATTATTGAGCTCTTTTCGATGGCTTTACGGAGTTTAATTTGTAAATTCATAATTGAGACAAGACACCCAACCGAGATAGTGCCGCCCGGAATGGTTGGTCGCCAGTGAGTGGTGTTGGACAAAAATTGCACCCAAACAATCACTTTTCAGGAATCACTTCTCTAATCTTGATATTATCGCTTTTAAAAATCGCGTTTGCGAAGAAGAATAACAATAAGAAAATTTTTTGGTACGTATGGTCGCTAGCGAAAGGTTAGGGACTTGGTCGCTAGTGAATAAATGTTAAGGACCCGATCGTTACAACGTTCAAATGTTAGGGACCCCTAGTGCTATTTATCTCATTTTTGCCTTTCAAAAATTGAGCACGTGGTGAGTTAACAATTTTGACGTTTTCCAGAAAAAAAAACCTTTAGTGCGTATGTTTGAAATGTTAGGGACCCTACCGCTAGCCGAAACAGCCAAGGTTAAAGATTCGATTGTTACAACGTTCAAAGGTTAGGGACCCCTAGTGCTATTTACCCAATAATAAATCTTACGAAATATATAGATAAAAAAAAATATTTGACTATTTTAAATTATAATTTAAGTAGAAACAAACAATTAATTATTGCACTTTTTATTTCTGTTCATAAACAGTTGATAATTCCCATATATACTTAGTATCTTTCCACTTTTTCATCAAATTCTTAAATCAATTGTGACAACTGGTGTTAAATACGAATGAAGCTAAGTTCGGAACAAAACAAAATATTGTTATCCAGCACGGCTCATAAGCTAGCACTTGGGGTCGTGTTAGGCAACACAAGTTACTCAGTGCTTAATAACAATTTTAGACTGGTGAACTCTTGAGTCGATCTTAACAAATTTAATTAACCGACTTTACATATATAAAATAAAAAGAAAAAAAGTCATCAGAACAATGATATATATTCAATTTGAGCAATGGAAAAAATTTTCCCATGGATTTTTGAGGGTCCGTTAACTTGAATCTGCAATTGTATATATGGGAATGTGGTCCCACTCAATGTCTCACACTCCAATGTCCCATGTCATACTGTATACATAAGTAGTAGAGATAATATATTTTATATATATATACACAGAGAGAGAGAGAGAGAGAGAGAGAGAGAGAGTATGGGAGAAGAGATTGCAGTGGATATGGAAATGAAAGTGAAGACAACCTTTAAGAAGCCACACTTTGTTTTGATACATGGTATTAGCGGGGGAGGGTGGTGCTGGTACAAAATCAGATGCCTAATGGAGAATTCTGGCTATACAGTTTCATGTATTGATCTCAAAGGTGCTGGCATCGATCAAACTGATCCGAATACCATTCTTTCCTTCAAAGAATACAACAATCCACTCCTACAATTCTTGTCATCCTTAAACAACAACGAAAAGGTCTATCTCTCTCTCTTCCTCCTCCTTCCCCCTTCCCCTTTACCTTCTCTATCTATATGTCTATGTATACACCTATATCGAGTAAAAGTTGAAACTCCCTTCATTATTCTGTTTCATATATCTGATAGACACACAATTTTCATAAATAAATTACTGCGAGACTTCAAAAGTGATGCCACGTTGAACAAGAAACTTTATAAATGTTGATGCAGGTGATTTTGGTAGGACATAGTGCTGGAGGGCTTAGTTTGACGGATGCAATTCATAAATTTGCAAAGAAAGTCAGTCTCGCAGTGTATGTTGCAGCCACCATGTTGAAAATGGGATATGTGACGGAGGACGATATCAAAGATGTAAGTACTTTCAATACTCGATGGCATACAACTTTTGCACTTCTTCCATGCATTAAGCAAAAATATGTACACCAATAAAGGGATCCATTCTTACAAACTACATACGAGTATTCATGTATATCTAGTGCCCATGTGGCGCACATAGCGATCCATGTTGTTGAGAAAATACGAATAAAAATTTCACGTTGATTAGATATGAGAATCAGCACTTGTTTGATTAAGTTTAAATTATAATTTAAGATGGTTAAACATATTTTTTTACATACATTTCGTAAGATCCATAACTTACTACTTATTTTATTATCCACTCAAACTCTTATAAGTACTTAAAAATTAATTTCAGATCGCTAAACATGTACTCATATTATTTAAGAATAATGTTATTTATAGTACTGGTGATCACCACCATTCTATGTGTTAGTTGGTCTACTGCAATTGATTAGTTTGAGAACACAACACAATTATGCAGCATCAATCAATTGTAGTGGACTCTCATGCCCATCACCAATGGTGATAAAAACATGATTCAATATTTAATCGTATTCATATAGACGTACTTATGAGGGATTGGGGACTGGACTAGTTTAATCTTTTGAAATAAAATCCCTATTTCTAGCAGTTGTAATATCATATTTAGGGACTGTTTCACAAATGTTTTGATAAAATTTTAACAGATTTTGATAAAAATTGATGAAATATGTAGTTGAAAATTTGATACAAATAGTTGTAGTGCTCGTAAAATGTGTAGTTAAAATTATTTATTGAATTTGACTTCAACTTTTTAATCTAAATCGAACAAGAATTTAATATAATAAATTGATGGGAATTAAAAAAGATATTTAACAAATTTCATTACCTATTTTTTCTTTAATTATGTTCAATCATATCCATACGTGGTCTAAAAGGTGGGACATGAGCAGTGTGTTTTTCAAGTAGGTTCTGAATTTGGAGGGCCAAAAGACATGTCTTTGTATCAAAGAGTTTGTCTTTGAGAAAAAATACAAGGACTTGCGGGTTGGGAGTAACAGTCAAAGCTGGTTATGGGGAATCATTCAACGTCATTTTGATTGTAATTACATTGGACTGTCCTAAATAATTGAAGCCAACTGTCTTCAATTCTATCTTTCTTGTCTGACGCCATCCATATCTATTCCCTCTATTATTTTCCACTATATCTGCAAGTAATCTAGATATTTTTTCAGTCTATCTCTCCGTGCAAGTAACATGTTCTCTACTAAATGTTAAATTTTGTTAATAGGGACGTCTGACATATTAGAGATGTAAAGTGAATCGAATTATCAACTAACAAGGGTTGTATTGAAAAAATTCCCCTGTTCGACCGGGGGCTTTTCTTTTCCTTTTTTCCTATTTTCTATAAAATTTGAATATAAAGTTTTTTTGTATTCCGATTGAGCAGCATTCCACCATAAATAATAAATCCTAAAATCATGATAATGATGTTCGTAGTAATACCATGATAATAACTAAACTATAAGTAAATATAAATAGTTTTTTTACATGTCAACATCGTCAGTATTTACAAACAAATTCATGTTTTATTATATTATTAATGTTTAATTTAAGTTTAATTAAATATTGATGCCATATTTCATACTATGTTATACATTGTTAATGTTGTCAAATGTGTGCCTGTGACTTGTTTGGTGACTAGATTGTACAATATACTACACAAAAATGAAAAAATAAATAAATTTTAATTTAATACAGTATTCAATCATGTCTATTCTAAATACCAAACGTGCATTTAATTAATGTTTTAATCCCTCGTCCCCATTTTTAATCAACAGGGAAAGCCAGATCTATCTGAGTTTGGAGAAATTGGAGATGTATATGATATTGGCTTTGGATTGGGGCTGGATAATCCTCCAACCGGTATGCTTATTAAGAAAGAATTACAACGAAAAATCATTTACCAAATGTCACCTCAAGAGGTAATTTTCTTTTACCTTCAACACTTAATATCAACGAAAGACTTGTTTACCCATAAATGATCACAATATATATTGTCTATTGATACTTTTTGGCGTATACTGTGGCATCGAAAATAGACCCGCGTGACGGTTTGTTTAAAATTCGATCATATAATGTGCGCTTAACTTATCGACTATAAATCACTATTCTAAAAAACTCGTCTAAGCTACACCTAAGCTTGAAGCATGGTCTCCACATCTAGCTACACCTCACGCTTTGTCTTCATCTTGTCCATGCTCGAAAAGCTTGAAACTCGACGTCTACTCTTAATCACGCTTAACGCTTTTTAAAATACTGCTATAAATCAACCTAATATATGTATTAGGCCGTCTTGATATTCATTCGATGTAAAGAATTTTATGTGGCTGACTTTTTGCTATTTGAGAAGCATGAAATCATCATGTACTTTACCGGTTGATTATGGTGAAACCTTGAGCTTCAAAGTTGATGTATACCACTTCGTGTTTGCACGCTTTTTGATTTTATTATTTTTCTCATAAGTAGGAATTAGAGTTGTCCTTCAAGTAAATATATTTATATATGTACGCTTGATTTGAAATGAACATATAATAACAAAATTAACTCAATCATAATATTCTAAGTTCAGAACGCTATCTGATTCCCATTGTGACACAACAGTGACATAACTAAGACCTTAAATATGGTTCAGGATTCCACGCTAGCAGCCATGCTATTGAGACCAGGGCCAATCCAAGCACTAAGATCTGCCCAGTTTGAAGAGGGAGAGGATGCAAATGGAGTTCCTCGTATATACATTAAAACAACCAAAGATCATGTAATAAAACCTCAACAACAAGATGCAATGATCAAGAAATGGCCACCCACAGATGTTTATGTTTTGGAAAGCGATCACAGCCCATTTTTCTCTGCCCCATTTACACTATTTGGTTTGCTTGTCAAGGCTGCAATTTCTGCTGGATGCATCTAGCTCGAGTCGAGAGTCGAGGGTCGAGATAGCTTATCCGCCTCTACAGGAGAATGGACATTTTTAGAAAAGATTTAAGATAATAGTTCTAGCTAGATTTATTATTTGTTAATGCACATCTTCGTTATTTTTTTTATACATTCTACTATAATTGAACTTTCATGTTCTCGTTTCTGCTACATTCATCTCACTTTTATTGAATAAAAAAACAAAAGAAAAAAAATTGGAATGTGCCACGCATAAGTTAAACTATTGGATTCTGTTTGCCCACAATACAATGCTGCTTTCTCTTATCTCGACAAGTGGATATCTTTTGATTTATTGTCTAAAAGTTTAAATTGTTAAAAAATGACATATTAATTTGTTAAAATTGTTGATCTCCGAAAATAGCTCCCAACAGGTTCTCTACACCTCATCTGCTTACGTGTATTTTATCATCACACTTGAACGACAAAGTGGGCTTGTAAATCAATATAGTGTGCTTAGAAATTAGTAGTTAAGTTGTTTGAGTGTGTGAGGGACATGTTGTGGCGGATGTGGTGGCTTGAGGACCCTAAATCTTAGATTCTCTAAGGAATATGAAGAACATAGAGGACTTTGGTTTAATGTATTTTCTTTAGGAAAATTGGTGCAAATTGTCCTTAATATTTGTTCTTATTGTGCAAATGGCTCCTAACCTTTTATTTTTGGTAGAGTGGTCCCTAACCTATCCATTTATGTGTGCAATTGATCTTTATTTGATAAAAAAGACAAATATGCATTTATTTTTATTTAGAAAAATTTTCAATTGGATTCTTAACCTTTGCAAAAAGTACAAATGAGTCCGATACTTTTATTTTTTTTAAAAAAAATTAAAAGAAACTAACAAATTGATAATATACTAAATTATTTTATATATTTTACGAACTATTATAAAATAACTAAAATTTAAGCTCATAATTATTAACAAACGTGTTAATTAAAATTACTTTATTATTATTAAATAATCATTAAAATTTAAACATTAATTTAACATTACAACATAAATTTTTTTTTTTTTTGTCACAAACTTAATAATCGAATATTATTATTATTTCATTGAGCTATTCGTTTATTAACTACAAATATTAGAGTTCATATTTTAATGTATCGTTTAAAAATAAAGAACACAAAATGTGTAAATTAATTTTTGTTAGTATTTTTATGTTAAAAAATATAATAAGATTAGTTCAATGTCATAAAATTATATTAGCTATTTTTTATTTATTTAACTTAATTTTTATTCAAGTTTTTCACATTACATAACAATTACATATACCTAAAGCACAATAATTTTATATTTTTCTTATAAAAAATTTATTTAACACGACTATAGTGATATATTTAATATACTAAATTAAATATTGTTTAATAAATATATCGGACTTATTTGCATATTTTGCAAAGTTAGAAATCCAATTGCAATTTTTTCAAACTAAAATTAAAGGTATTTTTGTTTTTTTTTTTTTATCAAATAAGGAATAATTGCGCACTTAAATGGATAGGTTAAGGACCATTCCACAAAAAATGAAAGGTTGTGAACCATTTGTGCACTATTGGCATGTTAGTGACCATTTGCACTAATTTCCCTTTTTCTTTAAGCATATTTTCATCATCATTCTTTTGTTGATATGGCTTTGATATTTATAGGTCGAAACCAATTGAGCAAGTCTCTCTGATGTGCAACAAGTGGCGCAATCTCAGTGGCCCAGTGTGTTTGGGTGGGGCATTTGTGCCGACCATGTGAGCGGCAAAACATGACAGATCTTATAACTTTTTTATGTATTCTGATACTGTTATTGATCCTTGTCATAACTGGATAAATTCATTTAGCTTTTGGTTTCTAGTAGAAGTGGAGAAATATTTGTTTCTAAATATTTCGTTGAACCTTTCCCAAGTCATATCTGTTGTTTCTCCCATAATCGTCAACGTGTCTCACCAATATCCAGCACTTCCCCATAGCATGTAAGACGTACATATCACTTTTTCATTATCTGTTACGTGAGCATATGCAAACATACACTCCATCGTTCTTAACTAGTTTTTGGCTTCAATTGAATGTTTCACTTTGGAAAAGGTAGGAGATTCAAATGACGAAAATGATCGGTACTAATATCTCTTTCTTGGCGTGGGTTTGTAGCTGGGGGAAGTTGATTCATAAACTGTTCTAATTGAAGAGCATGCTGCTCCACTAACTGGGTCAATCAATCAATAGTTCAATTTGCCATACTTGATTATCTAAATAAGATAAGATTTATGAAAGTTCGTTTAAAAAAAATCATTTAATCATTTTCAAACGCAATTATCAATTCTGTATAAGTATATATTAATATATTAAAGAAAATAATGCGGGATTCTTGCTTTTTAAATTTAGAGAAATTTCAAACAGCTTATGTTCAAGAAGGATATTGATACCTATATCCTATGGGCATCATGACCCATCACGGAATTTCAGATTTGAAAATTCAGAAAATTTTCTTCCTCCCTCTTTTTTTTTTTTGGACGCGTAAAATGAGATTTTTAACTGAGACCTAATTTTTTTGGCCCCACATCGCAATTCATTCTCTCTCTCTCTCTCTCTCTCTCTCTTCATAACGTTGGTTTATTTCTTCTTTTTCCCCAAATCACCAAAACATCAAATTAATCCAAAATTTCCTCAAAATTCTTCATGGGTCTTTCAAAGAAAGCCTCTATTAAAGGTAAAGGTGCCCAATCTGCTATTTCCAAGGTGAAAACTACCTAACCTATAGTTGGGAGAATGACGAAAAAGGGCAGGGCCGTTGCGGGTCCTTCTCGACAGGAATTTAGGCCAATGAGAAGGAATTTTCTTTTGTTTGGTTTTAGAATAAGGCTGTATTCCTCAGGTTTCACTCATTTTCTTGTCGAAAAGTTCTACCAGGTCAGGAAATCGATTTTTCTTTTCGGAAATCTTTGAAATTTGTCTGTTTGGAACAATTTCGTAACTTTGGGTTGATGGATTTTCTGGGCTTATCTAGAGGCTACTATGAAAATGTGGTATTTCTATGCTAATGTTGAAATTGTCGAGCCTAACGCCGAGTATCTTAAAATGTTTGTGAAGAGAGTGCCTTTGTAGTTAATGAAAACTTGTTTTCTAAATTATATGGAATCTCGACTGGAGGAGAATTTTATAGTGGGACATTCAATCGGCTAGAAGCCTGTTGTTTTATTTTTAAAAATGAGGCCATGATTAAACCTCTAGGGACGTTTTCTCTTTAGATCGAAACATACAGTTACTTCATTTAATTGTTATTCATGTGCTTAACCCTCGAACAGGAAAACTTTATTCTTTAACTAATAAGGATACATGGATGATGTGTAAAATTGCCTTAGACCGAAGAATACATTTATGTGATTTAATTGTTTTGGAGATGGTAGGGTGCAGGAATAAGTCGGAGTTGAGGTTGCTTTTTGGCTGTTTGATCATTGATATGGTGATTAAATTGGGAGTGGATCTTAAGTGAGAAAATTAATCTCAATGCATCCCAATACTAAAATCGGGGCAAGCTCTCTTATGAAAGCCCGGCTTGAACTTGTGTATAGGGTTTGGACTAAACTCTCGGTAGATGTCCTTTCACGCCACCTTCACCAGCTGATTGGAGTTCCTTTATGACTGATTTTTGGACTTTCCAAGCTAACGTGATAGATAATCTCTCGGAGTTGCATGCACAAAATTGGGATCTTATGGCTAGGCAAAATCATTTGGATGAAATGATCAATAGTTTTCATGATTCGAAGGATGAAGATACTTAGTTTTTCACCCATCCATGATGTGTATCCCTCAAGCATTTAACTCCTTTTGTCCTCTAACAATGTAAGGACTTTATCCTCACATTGTGTCTTATACATGCTTATGCTTTCGTGGATGTTTAACATTGCTTTCTCTTGTCATTTTTAGTCTATTTTAATTATATAGCAATTTTTATCTTCATAGGCTCTAAATTCTAAGCTAATAAGCAAGTAGACAGCTTATGAACATTTGAATAGTCACCTTAGTCATTTAGTAACACATATAGCTTGAAAAAAAACTTTAAATATTATAAATGAAAAGAAGTCGTGGCATACCAGATGTAGAAGTCATCTTCGATGGCTGAATACCATTGATCAAAGTCAGCAGAATCTTTAGACCGAAGCTCTGATACCAAGCCTTGTGGCGATCCCGAAATTCTGTCTAATTTTTTTTTGATTGTCCAATGTTAGGAACTAGATAAGAGGGTAATAGTACCCTCATATACACAAAGCAGATTAGTTTCTTTGTTTGTTTACAAGCTGGATTGTTTGTTTACAAGTTGGATTGAATCATTTTTTTAACAGCTTTTGACATTTTCTTTTAGGAATAATCAGAGACTACGTTTGTAGTCGCCCTTTCTCTCTTGCTTCGGGTTCGTCTTATCTTTGGTGCGTAAAACAGGTACACTTAGTAATAGTGAAAACCAAAGGATAAGATATGATAAATTAAATATAGCTGAAGAGAAAAATAGGTAGATCTTGTCTTTTGATTCATTTTGATTCATTTCACCTCCATTACATTAGATCATTATAAAAAACATGGGCTTAAGTAAAAGATGGAAATACAACAATTACAACTTTGTTACACTATGACTCATGAAAAATCATTATGTCTCATTAATGACCCACATATTTTCAACCCATTTCAAAAGTACTACAAAACACTTCAACAATTAGGGAGTGCTTATATTTTTTTTTTCTAAAGACGAGTTCACCTAAGTTATTACATTACGTAAAAGTGAGTTACAAGATATTCTATAGTCTAAAAGTCATAAACGTCTACAAAAAGGTAAGTTACTTCATATTTTTATAGCCCGAGTCGATAGGGGTAGTACGACCATACATCTATCTCGATGATCAAATGGTATTCTTGGCTATCCGAAGCTAGTTCCCACCTATGCCCCACGACTTCAAAGAAATCTCGATTTATTTCCTACAATAGTCATGTAACGACTATAAATGGTGACGTTCAATGAGTAAAATACGGTACATGTGTGATATTGCACATAAATGTATCTTTTATTTTTTTTAGGGCCCTTTCCTAAGCAATACTTGTACACCGAGCGCTAAAATTAAACATTCTTTGTGCCTATGCACGATGGACAAACTTCTTTGGCCTTCTGTAGTTTATAGGCTACTTTTTCCCTTGGTCATAGTTGATAAAATATTTCTTTGGACCCTTTTATCCCTTTATAGGCTACTTCTGCCCTTGGTAGTTCATTAAACTTTAAAATCGGACCTCATGTTCTTGTATGTGTCACTCTAACTTTTGGTCATAGTTGATCAACTCTTTCTTTGGACCCTTTCGTCTCTTTATGGTGTACAAATAGACTAGGAGAACTTATTGTGTTATGAAACAACTTGTCTTTGTATATATATATATATATATATATACACTTTGTTTTCTTGACTCAAGTTGAGCATGTGTAACACAAAATAACTTTTCATTCTCATTCTTTCTTCTTTGTTGCATAAATGATAAATAAACTCAAAATGCTCACAATATCTCATATCTTTATTTGAATCAATCTCATCAACATAAATCATTTGGAGCATATACATATATTCTTATCATATTGCACATAAGGCAAATAGCGTAATTTACTCACAACGTCTCATATCTTTACTTGAATCAATCCCATCGACATCCCATCGACATAACTCATTTTGGAGCACATAAAATTTATGAAATATATACTTATCGTGTTGTACATAAGGCAAATAACGTAAGTTACTCACTACTCGCCAGCTTAGTCTTGATACACCTGCAAATAAAAGGTCATATATATCACAATCTTGTAGAAGGTGAATATTATTTAAATCTTTAGGCAGGGGTAATGGACCCTGCAGAACATAATCTCATGCCTTCATGATGCAAAGATTTTAAAGATTTTGGAAAACTGATATCCCATTTTAAAACAGAAGATATGGGATACCAATACTTTCCAGGGCAGAGAGGTATGAAGTATATTTTATTTTGAAAAACTAAAGGCCTGTTTTCTTTGCCATTTTCAACCCATTTTCTATTTTGTGTTTTTGAAAATAGTGAAAATGTGTTCTCTTTTCTATTTTCAAAAATATATTTTCTAAAACATCAAAAAAATTTATAAAGGAAACAGAAAAACGGCCATTTCTTCGTTTTGGGCGTTTTGTGCACAAAAGCGGAGGTGACCAAAACGGCCAAAACACGCGTTTTGGTTGTGGAGGTCAAGGTTTCGATTCCCGGTTCTACCTTTTTTTTTTTTTTTTTTTAACGCTGGGCAAAAAATTGATAATTTAAGATTGTCCGCTTTTTTAGACAAAACATGGCTCCTTCCCTGAATGGTCAGGCTCGCGGATTCGATTGTGAAGGTCCAAGGTTCAATTCACAGCTTCTTTCCTTCTTTTATTGAATTGTTTTTAATGGTTTTTAAATATTTTTAATTGTTTTAATGGTTTTTAAATATTTTTAATTCCATAATTAAATATTTGTAATGGTTTTTAAATGTTTTTAATTGTGTTTAAATATTTTTAATTGTGTTTAAATGTTTTAATTCCATAATTAAATATTTTTAATTATTTTTAATTGTTTTTAAATGTTTTAAATGTTTTTAATTCCATAAATTAATGTTTTTAATTGTGTTTAAATGTTTTAATTCCATAATTAAATATTTTCAATTATTTTTAAATATTTTTAATTGTTTTTAAATATTTTAAATGTTTTTAATTCCATAAATTAATATTTTTAATTGTGTTTAAATGTTTTTTATTGTGTTTAAATGTTTTAATTCTATAATTAATTATTTTTAATTGTTTTTAAATTTTTTAAATATTTTAAATTTCATAAATTAATGTTTTTAATTGTGTTTAAATATTTTTAATTCTAAGTTTAAATTGTTTTTAATTCCAAATCTAAATTTCTAAAAATTTTCAAGTAAACGTGTTTTCGAGTTTTCTGTTTTCAGAAACAATTTTCAAAAATTTCAAAAAGAACACATTTTCAAAAATTTCAAAACAAACACTCAAAGTACAAAACACAAAATGAATTCAAAACTCAAAACACAAAACTCAAACGCAAAAAGAACACCACCTAAGTTTTCAGTCTCTGAGACCTGACGTTCTCCACCATGAAACATGAGATTTTTGGTCCACTTCACTTTTTGCTACTGCCCATTTAGGATCCTTGAGGTTTAGGTGTGGAGGTTTCTCTATTAATTTAGGGACCTCCACACCAAGCTCTTTTATTTTAGATTTTAGATCTTGACTCACCTCATCTCTTAGATATATTTTCTTCTCTTATGTGGATTATTCCCTTATTCTTTAAGTGTTAGTGAGTGTGGCCTTAATTTGGGGGATGTTTATAGGAGGAGTCCTACCCTCTCCCACACAGCACATATACACAGTTATACATATGTATATACATTAACATATTTCCCTCATGATTACTTTCATTCTCATTGGACCACTTGTAAAGTTTTGTTTGATTTGGCCAAAGATTTTCACTTGGTCTCCAAGTAATTCTTTTTCATTTTCTATAGTATTTGTATGGTATAACATGGACACTAGGGGAGACATAATAGGGACAAATCTCTGCATCAAATCCCACTTGCTAATTGTTTAATGTAAAAATTAGTAGATTTCTTACTTCCTGGACCTGTTTTTCGATCGTATTTTGAAGGTCGGTGCTTGCTTATTTTTTGACATCTCTTGTACCGTTTTGAAGATCTTACGAAGATCTTCGCAATGCACTTTGAATCGTAGAAAAATGACGACCACAATGATTCTACCACCGTTCTAAAAATGGCTATCCGAACATGGGTTGCTGAAATTTCCTAAGTATTCCCAGATTTCTCAATTTTTAGATCACTTTTGTCATTAGTAGAATGTATGTGTATTTGATATTATCTCAAAGGTCTCGTTGTGTACTTCGCAACACCATAAGATTCGTAGAATTTCGACAAATACAGAATTTGTATGATTGCCTCAAAGATGGCTGTTTGACTTATAAAAAAAGACTTAAAACTTTACTTTTTCAACATTTTGGGTTCCAACCCAACTTTGCACTTTTAATCAATCAAGTTCTAACATGAATTATTAAATCTTAATTTATTCACATTAGTCCCTTCATAATTTATTAAACCCGATTTCTCCGTTTTTATCATTCGAATTTAAATTAAATACTAAATGTTACGACTTTTGAGGCACTTTTTGGGATAACTCAAATAAATTTCTCATTTCATTCTATTTTTCAAATTTAAAATTAATTTATTAAAACTACGAATTTTCTAGTCGTTTCAATGAGTGTAATTTACCTTAGAAAAAAAATTAGAAATAGCGATTGAGTTATTATTATTTAAAAATTTCAATAAAAAAAATAAAAATCACATCATATTACAAAGCCACGTGTAGCGCATATGTTCCTAACTAGTTTGTTTAAATTATGCATCGACATGTCTCTTAACATGCTAGCATGTTTGGACCAGTTTTGTAAACTTTTTTTTTTCTCAAATTCATTTTCAACCATATATTTCGTGGGACTCACAACTTTTATCAACTTTTTAACCACACATTTTACCAACTTTTTTCAAAATCTCCTAAAAAACTACTTTAAAACCCAACCAAACATACACGTACTCAATTTTACATCAAAAGCCTAACTCACATTCATAATTTTTACAAATAGACGGTGACAAGACTAAAATCTAGAAAAAATTTAGTACATTTCAATGAAAATCCAAATGTTTTCAAATATCAAGTATCAACATGTCTTAGGATTGGTTTGGTATAACCGTGATTTTAAAAGAATCAATTTTAGCTATGCTGGAAAAAAAATCAGCTGCGAAAAAATTTAGCTTAATGTTTTGTAAACTATTGTTTCAGAATTGTTGTATATTTCAAAATCTGTTTTTTAGTGTTTGGTAAAAAGAGTATTTATTGTTGTATTCATATGCAATTATTAAAATTGACATTAATTATAATAATCTTACTGTGTATTATTATTAAATATTTATTTAAGACCATATATTCATTATAGTTATTTTGAAAAGAAAAAAATGGGTAAATTTACTAATTGTCACTAAAGTTGTTGCTAAATTTCAAATTAATCATTAAGGTTTTTCTTAGAGGCTAGTACCATAGTTGTTTTTGGCTTTCTTGGATGATAAGTCCTTGATTGTAACTTCTGCCAATTGACTCAAGGGCAAGTATAGCCAAATGTCCTCATTCTCTTCAATGTTTTCAAAACTGCCATGCCCTTCTTCATTGGCCCTCCCATCTTTTTCTTTTCCATTTGATTCCGTTTCTTTGTCGTTCTCATCATCATCCCCATTTGTCTTTTTAACATCCTCACTTTCTTTCTTGTCGCCGCCTTTTCCTGAATCATGCTCTTCTTTTTTATCATCCACACTCTCTCCCTTTTCACCTTCTTGTGTTTTCGTCTGAACTTCATCTTCATCAGATTATGTTTGTCTGATTTTCAACTTCTTCAACCTGCAATGGTGTAGTATTTGTATGATGTAATTTGATAACGATAGAAGATATTGTATACTTTATACTGTAGTTGATAATCGTTCATGTAGGATATTGTATAACGTGAATTGGTGATACTGCTATTAACTTTTTTTATAATTCGTAAATAGTCGTAGTTTTTAAACTACGTGCTAGATCTCTCTAAGTCCCATTTAATGTATTTTGGTTATGCATTCTTCTTCAAAACTTTGCAAACTTTGAGTTTTCCAACAACCAACACTGCATTTTCATAAACAAAAATTTCTTGGTGCAAATAACACAATTAATGGAAAATAGTATCACAAATAAAATAGAAAAATCAAGTGTTGGGTCTTTAATTTTACATAGGGAGAAAATGAGGTATTCAAAATGTGCTTCAACAGATTACAAGTCTTGATCCCATCGACATCTTCAACATATTTGACATATCTCCAGCTCAAAGTCAGAGATTTATTTGGCACAAAGAATAATGTCATTAGAAAGAACATCATCAACCTAGAGATATCGTCGATGTATTTTTTCTTGTGTCAATTTGCTGCAACTCTTAACTATGTAGAGATTATAGTTTTTGTCAATCTACTACAGCATTTGAACCTTCAGTGGAAGAAATCTGACCCCAAGGCTGGCTTTTGTTTTTCACCCACAGTTTGATTTTCCACAGTTGATGATGTCAAATATACCCTTCACATCAACCTTCTTGAACTTGAGATGAGATTCATTTATCAGAAAATTATATTTTGACTTGTCGAAGCACTCAATGATTTTGTACATATCCATATCACTCCGACGACAACAATGTCTGTCAATCTTATCATCCAAGATCAACTTGACAAAATGCCAAAATAGCAATTTCTTCAATCCAATTCTTTGTACTTTTGTTAACAATATTCGTTTCACCTCCTTGATCACTGTTTGAAGGTTAGACTGATACTGTGGGTAAACATTCTTCTCCTCTGTTATTTTTCTTCGTATATAAACCACCTTCTTTTTTTCCTATTGTTTTGTAACTGATTGTTTTGTATTCAATGTATTTTTTTTCTACATCATAAAAAACAACACTATCAAAAGTATCAAAATACATTATTATCAGTATCATATAAGACAGTATTATAAAAACAGTATGATAATATATCATTAGATAAAACAGTATCATAGATTGAAAAAGTATTGTTGACCTCGAAATCTGCACTATCCATGTGTCAACAGATCTCTAGTCAATCATCTGCTAGCATGTATGTTACCTACACACTAGGATAATCGTTAGGCACCAAGATCACCGAGAAAAAAAGGGTCTGACGATCAAGTTAACTACCGGTATAAGAATAATAAAGAGAGAGTGTTTGGATGTGGAAGAGACAAGCAAACAGAAAATTGAGCAGAGTTTAAGGGTGAGAATAATGCATACCTTAGAACGGTCAATGATCTTGTATTTATTGGTTTAGAGTCTAATTGATTTGAGTAAGCAATCAATTAGACATCTAATTTGATGGAAGTCGAGTCCATCCAGAGCGAATGGACTGTTATTTGAAACTTTAATAAAATAAAGAAAAGTCCTAGGTCAAAAATCCTCCTTCCTTGTAAGATAAGGGGCAATCGGATATGAATGTGATCTTTTAGATTTTTCATCCTCATCTCTCTTTGATTCCCAATATCTTGTTACCAATTATTAAGAGATTGATATTTACTCTCCTTCTAAGTTTATATCGTAATCAAACAAAATATTTTCTTGACATATTGTTCTATCTGTGATTACCCATGGGGTTTGTGGGCACGGAGAATACCGATGGAGAGTTTGGGCCCGTCAGAAATGGCGAAGGTCTTTATAGGCTCTGTTGGTATTGGTAATGGTGTGCAAGGCTTACGTCGAATCTACTGGCATGCGAGGCCTTTGCTAGGCTTATGAGGCTTTTGCTGGGCCTATAAGGCCTTGCCAAATCTGTGTGGTAACAAGTATCATAGATAAAATAGTATCAAAGATAAATACATAGTATAAGTATACCATAGCACATTATCTAAATAAAACAGTATCATAGATAATATATCGGTATAATAGAAAATGGTATCATAATATAACATAATATATCAGTATCATAATATATCAATCATAATAAAAAATAGTATAATAGATTAAAATAGTAACAAAGATAAAAGTATGGTATAAATATACCAAAGCACATTATCTAAATAAAATAGTATCATAGATTGAAATAGTATTATAGTAAAACGGTATTATAGATAAAATTAAATACAATATGTTTTAATAGTTGAAGTAATGATAATGTTTTCAAAATGTTCAATTAGTAGTACAAGATCATTGATACTATTTTAATTCAATATAAGTATTATGGAAAATGATTTACTTCCCATAGTGGAGAATAGTTATCAAGGTCACTGGACTCTCCACTATGGAGAGTAGATCATTTCCTTAAGTATCATATACCACAGCACATTATCTTAATAAAACAGTATCATAAATGAAATAATATCATATATTGAAACATTATCATAGATAAAATAATATCAAAGATAAAAGTACGGCACACTTACACCATATCACACTATCTATATAAAACAATATCATATGTTGTTTTTTCAACAAATTTAAATTTTAACCATATTTTTCATTTTTTCAGTATTGTCTAGCAGTGTACATGTACTAATAGTTACAAGTTTGGGGTTTTTAACAAAACGTTTTTAATATTCAGCCCAATCTCACTAGACACACATGAATTGAGTCCATAAAGCCTATCTAATGCAAACTGAACCGTATCAAATGCTAGTCACTTGACCCACAAGTTAACCTCAAACACATCTCACAAGGACCAAATAAAAAAAAAAACTAAATTTACTTTACACTAGTATATTGCTTCCTTGCGGTGGGATTTGACCGTATGCTCTATTATAATAATAGATTTAGGCGATGAATAAATTTTGGAGATGTTTGGTAGAAGGAGATGATCGATTGATGGAAATGGATTGAGGATGTGTGCAGATTTTGGAAATGATCGGTTAAGAAAGATGATTAGGGAGATGGATTGAAGCTCTCAACAAATTTTGGAAAAAATAATTTTGTGAGGGGAGAAATTGAAGACGTCAGACACACGAATCTTTAAATACTTTTATCTTCTCATGACGAAGAAAACTTCATACGGTCGTAACTAAGTCCCCTTTGTAAACGATTCATTTAAGTGAAAATTTCAATGTTTTGAAACTCTGTATGAGTATCAACCTAAAAAAGAGAAAAGATCGACGGTCATAAGTCGTGGAAATAATTAATAAAATAGTCAACATTGAAAACATAAGTCGAAATAGTCAACAAATAACAATTTAATTGTGCAATTAATAAATATATTTTCCTCGTAATTTATTATACTAATTTCATTAATTTATCCTTGATTCTTTATTTTACTAGTTTAGAGCATCTCCAATGCAACCGTGAATTACACTAAAAAGTGTGCCACATCATATTAAAATACTTACTTGGCAAAAAAAAGTAGAGAATGTTTAGCACACTGTCCACATTTGGACGGTATGCTAGACATCTTCTATTTATTTTTTTATGATTATGTCCATTAAAATGTGTGTTAAGTCTCTTTTATTTAATTTTTTATAATTTATTTAAATCGAAATTTGTGTTAATCATCATTTATTTAATTTTTATAATTTATTTACATTCTATGTCTTGTGCAATTGAGCTATAATTTTTTTGATCTACAACTGCACTGGAGATGTTTTGCTCTACATCTTTATTTTACTTGTCATATGTATAATAATCTATATTGTTGCATTAGAGATGCTCTTACATAAACAAGTGTTAATAATAATAATAATAATAATAATAATAATAATAAAAATAAAAGAAATTGAAAAGACAAGAAAGTGAACATGCACAACAGCTCAACTGCCTCATTTCTTATCTTTCCTTGCAAATGAAAATGGTAAAAATTTCCCATTCCAAATTCGCCATTGAAGGTAAATTTCACTCCTTTTGCCTTTTTGGGTGATTTACTCTTATGAGAGGTTTCAAATCAAATCTAAGAGCATCTTGAATACTATTTTTTTATTTTAAATGTTTAGTTGATGTGGCGATGAGTTGGAATGGATAAAACTCACGTGTCAGCATTTATTGGAGAATGTCGTTCAGCAGGCCATTCAGTTTTAGACATCCTATCAAATGTCATTTCTCTTATTATTTTCATTAAATTGTGTCTATATCTATCATCTATTTTCTCTTTCTCTTTCCTCTTACCATCTCAATCCTCATTTCATCTTTATCTCTTGTCACAGAGATTTTTTTGAGAAGATGTCTAACACGGGAGACACTCTAAAAGCTTGAAATTGGCTGGATCTTTTCCCTTTTTCAAACAAAATAATCGTGCTGAACTCGAAAATCGTGGATGGGTTGATTTTTCACTATTGAACCAATTGGTTGACGGCGTTAGGCATCTATTTTGTATATGCAGTTTTTAATAATTAGTCGGACTGTTCCCATTTTCTCAATTGAGAGTATGTTTGATATGTTTTTTTAAAATTCTTTATTTTTTTTAAACTCATTTTCAACCATACATTTTATATGACGTGTAACTTTTATTAATTTTTCAACTACATATTTTACTAATTTTTTTCAAAATTTCCAAAAAAAAATTACTTTTAATCTTTATCCAACAACCAAACAAAACAAACACTTAACTGGACCGTCTGATTTTCAAAACATAAGAAAATTCAGTTAGTGCGATTTTAACTCGAATTGGATAAAATTGGAGTGAAATGCACGAGAGAGGAATCTCCGCCCCAAAATATATTTTCATCATCTAATTCTAATTTCTCCAGCTTTTTCTGAAATGGCTCTCTTCACTCCAAATTTGTCTTTCAAAACTGCTACCTTCAATTCCAGTTCATTTACAGTACCTGCCACTCGCTATCAACGCCTTCGTTTAACCCGGTGCTCCCGCTCCTTAAAGCTCAGAGCTTCCGTCGCCGTTGAGTCGCCGTCGACATCCGCCACCGAACGCGTTGGTGCTCCGGAGCTACTACTTGAAGTCAAAGACCTTTCCGCCGTAATTTCCGAGTCCAAACAGCCCATTCTTAAAGGCGTTAACCTAACCGTCCGCGAAGGCGAGGTAAAAATTGGGGAACGTACGATCATATACTTTTATTAATTTTAATTATTTTAATTGGAAAATAACGAGCGCTGTTGTGAGTTTCTAGAAAATTGTTTGAGAATATGCAAAATGTATTCAATTCTAAATTAAGTTGTTCGGCTTTATGCTTTTTATTAAGGCAATGAGCAAAGATATTGTGGAGATATATTGAAGCCGAGCATGGGTTGGAAGTTTGGAGTTGAATATTAGATAAACTAGTATATACGTTGGTGACTAGCATATAAATTTTAATTGATTTTCCCCAATTCCAATTGTAAACTCTAAATTCATGTGAACATATAGTACAATCAGTGTCTTTCGGCTTCTAATGTTGCTGTTGAATTTGACAAGGTTCACGTGGTGATGGGGAAGAATGGTTCTGGCAAGAGTACATTTGTAAAGGTCAGTGCCGGTTTTTTTTTTTTAATTGGTAATGTTATAGTTTTAAGTTACATGCAAAATGAGTTAAGTTTTTCAGCGGTTGCAAATTAGGTTTGGAAGGAGAAGACTTAAAGAAAATTCTGTCTCTCTCAGCTGGAATTTTTATTGAATGAGTGATAATTACAGCAGGGAATTTACAGTATATTTATAGAATAATTACAAGTTGTTGTAACTGCTATCTTTACATCTACGATACATGCATAAAGGAATCTGTTGCCTAACAAATTAAATCAGAAAGCTCCACCTCTCCTCATTCTGGAATGTTCAGTCTTCAGCATATTCCCTGAATCTGTTGCCTAACAAATTAAATCAGAAAGCTCCACCTCTCCTCATTCTAGAATGTTCAGTCTTCAGCATATTCCCTTGACACGTTAGCATCCTACTTGTTCTCCAGTTGTCCCTTGTTCTTTTTGTTGCTGAGTTGTCCAAGCTCACTTGTATTTCCTTAGCTTCAGTAAGTACTCATGTCCTTGCCGTGCTGCTTATCTCCTTCAATACTTCCCCTCAAGCTCATAGTAGTTGAAGGAACTACTTTGATTACTGAGTTGAGACAATCCTTTTGTTAGTATATATGCAGCTTGCTCTAGTGAGGGGACATGGCACACTTCCAGAATTTTATCAAGAACTTTTCCCTTTACAAAATGAAGATCAAGTTCAATGTGTTTCACTTTTGAATGCAATACTGGTTTGCAGAAGGTATACTGGACTTAAGTTGTCACACCACACAAGGGGGTTTTTGTTTGTATTCTCAGTTCCTTCAGAAGACTTTTTATCCACATAATTTCAAAAGTACATCAGTCACACTCCTGTATTCTGCCTCTGCTACATCTTGAAACTGTTGCTTGCTTCCTAGAACTCCAAGATACCAAATTACTACCAATGAACACATAATCACCTGAGGTTGAGTGTCCAGTGTCTGGATCTGTTTCCCAATTCTTGGTTTATCCAGTATTAGTCCATGATTTTGTCCCTTTTAGATACCTCAATATCCTCTTCACAGCCTTCCAGTGTTCATCAAGTGGTTTGTGCATAAGTTGACATACTTTGCTCACATTGTAGATCAACGTGGTCTAAGAGCTCCAACAGTGTTTCTGTATAAATGAGCCATCTTCAACTGCATCACCCTTTGTGGAAATTGGTTACCATGGGGGTGGAAGGCTCTAGCATTGGACATCCTAGCCTTCACAAGATGACCTCTGATATACTTCCCCTGGCTCAAATGCCAGCCATCCATTGGCAGTGTTGGTGACTTGTATGCCTAAAAAGAAGTTAAGTGTCCCCAAATCCTTAAGAGCAAAGGTAGTATCGAGCTGTTTAATGAGCTGACTGACTGTATTTGGATCACTTCGAGTAATGAGTAGATCATCTACATAAACAAGGATGTAGATGCAATGAGATGAATTAAATTGAAGGAATAGAGATTGATTAGCCTTAGAGACACCAAAACCAGCTTGATATAAGGCTGCTTTGAGCTTGTTAAACCAAGCTCTAGGGGCTTGTTTGAGCCCATGTAGTGCCTTGTGCAATTTACATACAATTTCGCTCCCTTCTCCTTTCAGAAAACTAGGAGGCTGCTGCATAAACGCATCTTCTTAAATGGTGCTATTCAAAAAAGTTAATGCCTTATTATCTAATATTCCAGCCATTAGACAGGGCAATAGTCAATACTGTCCGGATAGTTACAGGCATCACTACAGGACCAAATGTTTATGTATAATCAAAACCAGTCATTGGTGATAACCCTTGGCAACCAACATTGCCTTATGCCTAGAAATGCTCCCATTTGGATTATACTTAAGCCTCAAAACTGAAAACCATTTGCACTCTACAACCTTCTTGTTAGCAGTAAACTTTATTTAGTAGTGGACAAGGCTTTTTCTACTGATTGGGGCTCAATGGTGGCAGAGACAATTTCTGTACAACCAACAGCTGTCTTGGCTTAAATATGCCATCTTGTGCTCTAGTGACCATAAGGTACTGCTATGGTGGAGGTTGAGCAGAATGGGAGTCAGGTTGGGATGATTGAGAGGATGGTTCCATGTGTGACTCTATCTTGAGAAATCAGAGGTGAGAAAGTATTGGATGGGGAGAAAATGTTAGGTGCAGTAGCTTGGACTGAATTTGATGAGGTAGGAGAGGAGTGGTGCAGGTAAGGATGTTGGTATAGGTGCTTGTTGAGGAAGATGATTTGAAATAGAAATTGACAATTGTGTGGGGTTATTATCTTTTGAGATTTTGGTATAAGGGAAATATGTCTCGTCAAATATGACATCCTCTGTAATCAAGTTTAGTGGGATTGTATGGCCTTTTGTGTGGAAAGCAAAGGCAACCAAATACTTTAAGAGCAATATATGAGGGTCTGACTTTGAATAGGACTTCATTTGAACTCTTCATTGAGAATGTGGGTGTTGGCACTGTGTTGATAATGTAGGTTGCTGTGGTGAATGCATTGTCCCAAAAGTGAATAAGAAGAGATGCTTAGGCTAGAAGAGTGAGACCTTGTTCTACCACGTGTATATGTTTACGTTATGCTATTCCTATTTTTTCTAGAAATATAAGAGCATGTAATGTGACGACCCGAATTCTTAAGGACTTGAGTGTCACCAAACATACTTCAAAATTATTTGAGGGGACTCAAACAACAAATAAAACAATTTAATAATGAATTAATGAGTAAAACATTTATTTTAACAAGTAAAATTTTCAAACAATAAATTCAGATGATTTATTTTAGAAAAGAAAACATTTCTTAAAAATTTTAAGTCTTAAAATTCAAAAGAAAAACATGAAACTAGTTCAACGAGCAATTTATTTATATTTTTATTTCTTCAAAAGGATCCCCGCACCGTATACTATTCCCGTGTCAATGATCTCGAATTATCAATTATCCGAAATAAGAAATATAAAAGGGGTGGAATTTATCCCAATAAGTGTGTATATATAATTAATTTATACATATATATTTCAACGGAAAGATTTATACTTGCATAGAGGGAGACAAAAATTGGATCGAATTTAGATGATGCCAATTTTTGTGCAGCGACTAATAAACTCCGGTCCATTCTTACTAGATCATACATAATATGGATCCAAAATCAAACATAATTGTAGAATTACATTAAAACAATGTATTTACAATAAAACATATGCACACACTTATCATTACGTGAGAATAATCAGAGATTGTATTTTTAATTTTGAACTGCGTGCGGGTGGTGGTCTATACATGTGTGTATACATGTGTGTGAGTGTGAGAGGGAGAGGGAGAGGGAGAGGGAGAGGAGAGAGGTAATGAAAGTGGTGCAAAGTGATGTGTGCTTTGGTGCCTTTAAATAGGGTGGGGCTAAGTTAAATCATGTCATTTAAATATGGCAAAGAAAGATTTTTGTCCTCTTTAATTTATGTGAAAAGTAAGAAAATTTTCTTTCTTATTATACACACATCATTCCATATTTTGCAACCTAATTAATGACATAATTTCATACTAATTTCAACCACTCTTCATTCTTATATATTCTTTACTTATTTACATATATACACATATAAGGTATTTTACTTTTACCTTTAATAAAAATTTAGAAATATAATCTAATACACATAATATGTATATATAGTTTAAAAATGGGTACTGTAGCAGCCTCCCTAAAATCTAATTTTGCAGAAAATTGTACCGTGGTCCTTCAACTATTTGTAAATCACCACTAGGTCCTTAAACTTTCATAAAGTCTTAAATTCAATTCTCTGGCTAGGGGTGGCAATTTCGGGATGTCAAATGTAAGCTCATGTATGATTCCATTTTGTTTAAAATATATATCTAGTCTTTCGTAATCTCCACCACCATCCGATCTTAAGGTCTTAATCTTTTTGTTGAGATGCAACTCAACTTGTGTTTTGAAATTGACAAAGACTTGAGCTACATCTGCTTTGGATTTTAGGATGTATAACCATGTGAATCTAGAATATACATCAATGAATGAGACATGATATTTGAATCCATTGTGAGATGTGTGATAGGTTGGTCCCAATAAATCTGTGTACAAGCTGTAGTGGTTTTGTATGTAAAGTTTTTGAGTTTGGTAAGGGCTGTTTGTGGCTTTTTCCAAGCTGACAAGCAACACAAAATGAAGGCTCACCAACAAACTGTCTTTTCATTGAAATTTGAAAATACAGATTTGAACACTTAAGCTGATGGGTGTCCTTCAAACTGAGAGTTGAAATGATGGCTGGTGAGTGCTAGAGGTGATGGAAGTGAAAATGGACCAGAGGCTTGCTTAGTGATTAGATTTGAGGAAGATGGCTTTGGCTTTGTGGAGTGACTGAGGCTGAACTGGTAGAGGCCATGTCTAAGTGTCCCTTTGAGCAAAATTGAGCTGGTTTCCTGATCCTTGACAAGATAAAAGCAAGGATGTGACTTGAAGTAAACTTTATCATCAAGCAAATTCAGACACTGGTTAAATTCATAGTAATTTGAGGTACATGTAGCAGTTTCTTTAGAATAAATGATTTTGAATAGTCGGAATGGGATAAAATTGAATTGCAAGTATGTAAGATTTGTAAACCTTCACCATTTCCCATATGCAGCTTTGCATTTCCCTTATATTCTGTACCAATTTTCAAATTTTCCCAGTAATTGGTGACATGGTTTGTGGCCCCTGAATCAGGGAACCAAACCCCATCTTCTGTGCCTGCAGTAGGTGCTGCTATATTTTCTTGTTCTGCCACTGCCCTTCTTGATTACCAAAGAATTGCGCTTATTTGCTGGATAACCAATGAGTTTATAGCACTTTAGTGCTGTATGGCCTATCTTTCCACAGATCTGGCAGCCCTTCCACCAGGTCCTTTGCCTCTACCCCTTGATTTACTCCAGTTTTGTCCTCTAGACTGATTCCGTTGTTGTACAGAACTTTGATAGAACTTCCTATGTTGACTTCATTCAATTTGACAGTGAGTAGAGTTTCATCGGAGTTAATAATCTCTCCATATTGTGCCAATCTTTTCTCATGTGTTAGCTGTAAAGCTGAGACATCATTCATGGAAAGGCTCTTTCCAGAAGTGGTTATTCCTACGACCACTGATTCATAATCTTCCCTAAGCCATTCAACACAGCTATGATTTGGTCATTCTCACTTAGTATATACCCAATAGAATCTAATGAGTCAACATAGAACTTCGTAGTTCTAAGGTAAGCACTCATAGTAAGAGTTCCTTTCTGCTGATTTGGAAGATCGCTTCTATATTTCATCAATCTTTCAGTGGAGTGAGCAGAGTAAGTTTGCTCAAGAGTATTCCATATTTGATAAGAAGTTTTCTTACCAACTAGATGAGGAAGAATGGTTGATGTCATGGTGCTTAGTAACCATGTGACTTTGATCCTGCCTTTTCCAGAGGCTAAATTTGGATTCAACATGGTTTGCCATCATCTCCCTTAACTTGAGATAGGCGGACATTCAATAATCCCTTTTGTGAAACCATCAAGTCCAAGACCACAAAGAGCTTTTCAACTTACCATTTCCACTACAAACATGTGTTTTCTTAACAAACGAGGTTGGTTTTGTTACCAAGAGGATTGCCTCTTTGTGAAGATTGGAGGTTGTCCCAAGGATGGGTATTTTGGGAATAGATTGTTCAGCCATTGGATTTCTCCAAGAATGGCTCTGATACTAACTTAGGTTTGGAAGGAGAAGACTTAGGGTTTGCTTAGGAGTTTTTTTTTCCTATCAATTTTGATCGATTTTGGATGGTACCATTTATGAGAGGTTGAGAAAACCGGTGCTAGTTAGTTTTTTGGGACACTAGTTTTGGATGGTTTAAAAATCACCCAAAATATTTCTCATTGGTGGTTTTTTGCCGTTCTTCAAATTATCTTTCAATTTTATCTTCTATAAATAATTATTTTTAAATCTACTCTAAATCTAAAAACATCATTCTTCCTCTCCTCTCTAAACGCAAATTTTGACTATTTTCTCCAAATAATAATTTTTTTGTGCTATTGAATTATTTTTTAAAATTTTTGCAGTGAAATATATATTTGCATTTAAATTTTTATATACTTCATATTGTTTAAATATGCCTACCTTTTTAAATATATGGTTATATTTGTAATTTTATTTTTTTAAAAATTTCATAACCGCTGGATGATAAACTCTCAAGCATGGGTTTGACTGCTACTAAAACTACTCAAAATCGGTACTTTAAAAAACCCTCATAACTAGTACACCAAAACTCCCAAGTATGCCCTTGAAGAAAATTCTATATTTCTTAGCTGAAATTTTTATTGAACAAGTCATAATTACATCAGGGATTTTACAGCATATTTATAAAATAATTACAAGTTGTAACACTATCTGTACATATTCACTATGTAAGCGTATCCGTTGGCTAACAAATTAAATCAGAAAGGTCCACCTCTCCTCATTCTAGAATGGTCAGTCTTCAGCATATTCCATTGTCACGTTAGTATCGTACTCGCTCTCCATCTGTCCCTTGTGCTTATGTCTTGCTGAGTTGTCCAAGCTCGCTTGAATTTCCTTAGCTTCAGTACTCGTGCTTTCCCTGCTGCTCATCTACTTCAATGATGCAGTCTTCTGATCGAGCTTGACCTAGACTTGTTTATTTGCTTGAGCTTATCCCAGCTGGGCTTGGCTCATATGATAATTGAGCATAGAGTCAAGCTCAATCTGGTATTTATATAACTAGAATTTTCCTATCTCGAGCTGACAGGAGCCTAAGCTCACCAGAGCTTGCTTGCTCACAACTTGGTTAGCTTGAAATTCTAATTTCTAACAGCATTGCAATAATGTAGCCTAATGGTTGGCATATCTATGAGGGAACTGTGTGCTTGGTTGAGATACATTTTGTTCAAACAAATGCCAGTGAAGAGCAAAGCTTCAGTTTTTACTAATTGGACTTTCTAGCCTGTAGTTCTAATTCTAAAAAGAAGATAATGAATGACCTTTAATGTTTGTATTTTTGGGAGTCCATTGTCTACGTTTGTATGCTTTGCGTTTGTGGTTTATGTTGCATGTTTTACTTGTGTGTTTGTTTTCATGGTTTTCCGGTGAGTTTGTTTACCGCCTTTCATTCTACAAATTTTGAGAGCTATCTTTTTGCTTGTTTGAATGACTGCTTTCTATCTCAGATGAACAAGTTCTTCTTTTGCTGAACGTCTTGATAATAATTTGGTTGTTACAGGTCCTTGTTGGTCATCCAGATTATGAAATTACTGGAGGCAGCGTTACATATAAAGGTCGGGACTTGCTTGAGATGGAGCCTGAGGAAAGAGCTGTTGCTGGGTTGTTCATGAGCTTTCAGTCCCCAGTTGAAATTCCGGGAGTCAGTAATATTGACTTTTTGAACATGGCATACAATTCTCGAAGGAGAAAACTTGGACAGCCAGAACTTGGACCAATCGAGGTAGTTGTTTGCTGCCATGATATATATTTTTATGTTTTATCTTGTCTACATTCTGAGTTCCTTCATATGCATATCTTTATTGTGGTTTAAAAAATTATAAACCTCTCTTAGGGATGTTAGAATTTAGAAACAATAAATGCACAAACAGTGATAAATCATTTGGAAGAAAGAATGCAAGAAAGTTGAATTGCTCAAGGAAAGAATGTTTGTGGCAACCGACGACTGGGAACTCTTTTGAAAATACTATCCACTCCTTTTGTTATTTTAAAAATTCTAATAATAGCTGGAACCATTCGAATGTTTAGATGTTTACTAAACTTATTTTCCAGAAGCATTGTTGTTGTGCACGTAACAAGCTCTGCATTAGCTACATCAGCTAGCTCCCTATATGAGATGTTTTGACTATAACCTGAAGAGGGCTACCAAAACCCTTCAGTTTCTACAACTAGGCGATAGTCCTTTTTCTTAGCTGGGTGTTCTCTACTTTGTTTCTTTCTGGGCGCTGGACGGATTGTTAGAATCTGAATCGGTAGTTTTCTTCCCAATATGTTGCATTTGCTTAATTTTAGTTTGTATGACTACTTAATTCCTGACAGCAAAACATGTTAAAGTTTGGTCTTTTGCTTCACTTTTATGGTATTTGCTTTTCCATGAAGATGCATATAGGGGTGGTTACTTGTATTTGCTTACAACCATGTTCCCCCTCCCACTTGCCTCCACTTTCCTGGAAGAAATAACTTGCGCTATGGAAGTCAGACTTAAGGTTGGCCTTCATCTAGTTTTTAACATCTGAATTACATTTTCATGGCAGTTCTATGGCTACATAGCACCAAAGCTTGAACTCGTGAACATGAAGGTAGATCTTTTGAACAGAAATGTCAATGAAGGGTTCAGTGGTGGAGAAAAGAAGCGCAATGAGATTTTACAACTTGCGGTATTGGAACCATAATTTGTCTTTACATTTTCAGAATTTCAGTTTTTATTTCTCTTAAAGATCAGTGTTTTGCTTTTCCATCATGTGCATTGTAGTTTAGGTGTCTGATCACACGCAGGACACTGGTAATTGGGTCTGACTGGTTTTGAAAGGTTTTTCGGCCTTACAGGAGATAAAATGCATATGCTTCTCTTATGCATTCAATGATCAGATTTACTCGCTCCCATGACATCTGGGGAGAAAATAATGTTCTACCATGTGCCAGAGATCTACAAGTGTTGGTAACAACGATATATATTGCTCTGTAACAACAATAATTGCACGTCCGACCAGCCTTGCAGTATGACATGCACATGCACACCCTAGCCATTCCCTCGACAGGAAAGGAGAAGAAAAAAAGGGACATGGACTCTATGCTAGAGTGAGAAAAACTGGAAAAGGATGAACAAATTAGTGGCAAAGTGAACACTGTAATTTAACACATTCGTAGTGACTAGATTAGCATATCGTTATCCTACTCCAAACTATTATTCCGAATCTCATTACAGAGAGCTTCAGAGTGTTGTATATGTCTACCATGATAACATTGTAATTGGATATATAATCGGAAATCTTATATGCTTAATTATCTACTTGTCCATATTGTAGTCTTTTTGTTTTTACATGTCTCATTCAAGTGTGTAATAACTCCAAGTTTCTTTTAAAAGCGTCAAATGCCTTTTCTCCTCACCTGTTGTCTTTTTATGCCCATTTTTTTCAAAAGGAATGTGATTTCTATACCACTGTGAAGTTACCTTTAGATTTATATGTTGCTACTCACGCTAAAAGCTATTGTTTATTCAGGGTTCTTGGTGCAGACTTGGCTATGTTAGATGAAATTGATTCCGGTTTAGATGTTGACGCACTTCGTGACGTAGCAAAAGCAGTGAACGGACTCCTGACCTCAAAGAATTCAGTTTTGATGATCACCCACTATTTACGTCTTTTGGAGTTCATTACACCTAACTATATTCATATAATGGTAAGCAAATTATGCTGAAAAGGTACTAGTAATATGAGTCACTTTAAGGTGAAGAAAGTGATCCAAAGAATATTGGTCACCTTTCTCAGTCAAACGATTGTTGTTGTATTAAAAAACTTAATATCGATTTGCACTCTTAGCACGTTTGATTATGACACCAATCTTTTAGTTTTATGCAACAGTGAACACATTTTAATATTTTATTGCTGTACCGTGTGCGTGGGTGGTATATGGTCTTTTATGGATCAATGAAAATCTGACTTATTAAAAAACTCATTACGTTACATTGCAGGAGAACGGCAGGATAGTGAAGACTGGAGATATTTCCATAGCAAAAGTTTTGGAAAAAGAAGGATACAAGGCAATTTCTGGCACATAACTGTAGACCCATGGCAAGTGGAACTCTTTGCTCACTTTCACACACAAACTCACCTAATTAGTTTTCCCTTATTAATTTTAAACTGCTTATATTTCTGATTTCTCAGCTCCTCTTGATAATATTTTCTAAAACTAAAGTAGCAAGTTGCTTTAATGGGCATTTAAGGTGCCAACTGAGGCAACACGTCCAAGTTGCTTGTTCGACAGTGAAGTTTGTGTCTCTCAAGGCAATGCCCAAACTAAAGGATGGATCATCGTCATTGATCAGAAAGAACTTGAACATCATATGTCATTCTCATGCTCGTAAATTATCTATTGTTGGCACGTGTTTATGGAAATTGTTGGTCTTTGTTGGCTGATATTGACATGTACGATGTATCTTAACAAATACTTCATATTTTTTGGGAACAACTAATATTTCTAATATGTTGCTTTGCCAATAAATAAGTTTTGATCATTCCATATCCCACTGGTAGGTGCGTTTCTTTTATATTTTCTGCTATAATAGTATTATAATAATACTATTATTTAAACCAAACAAGATCTGCAGCGTAAGATAAGCATTCACAAGGTCGATTTTCACGTGTTTTGTAAGTCAACTTCACGTTGACTGCACACCCTCCTTCTGTTTGGAACTGTGTAGAGACCATAATTGGGGTTTTTTTTTTATTTAAGTTGGTTATTTTCTATTGGATTATTGAGGGACACAAGTAGGGTTGAACAACAAAACCGTCAAGTTGTAAAATCGAACCGAAATCACTTTTTCTAAACCGTTGGTTTGGGTGCACATGAAAAAGTCAACTTTTAATTTTGAATTGAACCAAACTGTTTCAAAATAGTTTGGTTTATGTTTTAATTTTTCCAAACCGTTTAAAATAAAAAAAATAAAAAAATAAATCAAAAATAAGGAAATAATTTCAATTTTATTTAAGTCAATTAAAATTAAATCAATCTATTATTCATATTAGATCCAACCTAATTAAACCAAAGACACAATCCAATTAAAATTCATCCATCACTCATTATCGTTTCTCTCTCTACAGTTTTTTCTCGATCCCGACCTCACTCTTGAAACTCTTGATTTGCCTTCACCTAAACAACTACGATACTCTAATTTTCTTTCACCAAACTTCCTATGGGTTTTGATGAGTGATTCGATCTGTAATTCATACAAGTTCTCTATTTCTTTGTAGAAATTTAGTTTATTTTCTACCAGATTTGTGATGTTATAAGGAAATTGTGATTCAATCATTAACTCTATCAAAAGATGCTATTCAATCTGGTAGCCTAAGCCCTTCACAAACTCCTTTGGGTATTTCTCATTCAATCAATTTTAAAGCTAAAACTTGTTCGAAAAACTCAAGATAAAAATAATGATTAGGTGAATTATTTAAATGATCGTTGTGAAGATTTGACCAACGAACATTTCAACATATTACTTTAGTGGAAATTGAATGCAAATAAGTATAAGATTGTCTCCCAAATTGTCAAAGATGTATTAGCCATTCAAATATCAACAATTTTATCTATAGTGATTTGTCAAAGATGTGGAAATTGGCCAGATTCTTGATTCTTTTAGGAGTTTGTTGAGTGCGAAGATGATTGAGGCGGTGATTTGCACTAATAATTGGTTGTATAATAACAAAGAACCTATAGTGATTCATCGATATTTGAATGAAATAAAGGCATTAGATGATTTAGAGAAAGCTATAGAATATATTATCGTATTTGATATTTCTATTCATTTTCTTTTATTACTAGCATTATATCATTTAATTATAATTAATGAATATATTTGCTATATTCTTATCTTTATGCTAATATATTTTTTGTCTTTTATTAATACTAATATTTATGTTTTATCGTGATATTTGTGAAAGTTCCAACAATAATATAAATAGAACTAGAAAGAGAAGAACAAAGAGGGAGAAAGAACAACAAATATTATTAAGCAAACGACATATAAAAAATATTGATACAACTGGTTTATATAATAAGGTAAACCATAATCTATATTAAGTAAACCAATCAAGTAATATATTCTAATATATTGGGAAAGTCTTCTAATATATACGAGAATCCTCTAATATATATTTTAACATCCACCTCAAACTCACGATACTACAGTAATAAGCAGCGAAAGTTTGTCAAGCAAAAAATGAAAACGGTGGACCGGGCGTGACTTTGTGAAAAAGTCAACAAGCTGCAACGATGAATAAACAAATGGTAAGGAAATAGTGTTATGCTGAAGTTGGTGATGAATAAGATGACAGTCAATCTCAATATGCTTTATGCACTCATGGATCGGCAACTTCATTACAAAAGTCATAATACCAATCCGAACATATCAAAGTAATCAAATCAAAATAATGCGAACTTTGAAAACTAAAATTCCAGATTTAATTGAAACCAAATTGATGACAGATGATAGCACAAGAACCAGAATTATAGAAAGAAGGAAAAAGGAGAGAGATGAAGAAGAGAAAGGAAATGAGAAGAGATGAAGGGGATAGGAAAGGGGAGACAGACCATCCAGATTAACCGGAAACAAAACCAAATTTCAAGTTACTGGACCAGATTCCAAATCCAAATTAATAGATGCAAATATCAAAAAGGAGAATAGATGAAAGAGATAGGAAGTGGGAGACAAACCATCCAAATTAACCGAAAATAAAACCAACCAAATTTCAGGTTACTGGACCAGATTTCAAATCTAAATTAATTGATGCAAATATCAAATTGTAAATTTTGATTACTTGGAATCAAATTTCAAATCTAAATCACTAGATGCAAATACAAAATACTGAATCCCAAAAAATCACTTGGATGCAATAACCAACCAAATTCTAGAACATAACAACTGGACAAATTCCAAACTGACTTGGACATACTGAATGCAAAACCAACCAAATTTCAGAATAAAACAAATGGACAAATTTTAAACTGACTTAGATATAAATACCCCAAACAAGTCAAATGGTCCAAGTAATCTAATCACTCAAGACTAAAACAACTCGACAAACCTACAAGAAGACTCTAAAAAAGACAACTTAGCGAGATGACAATGTCTAAAAGAAACAAAAAAAGAGTTGGTCGGACGAGTGGTGAACACAAGGCCACTCGCCAGAGAACGGAAGCGATTTCAAATTCAAACCAAGTCGGATCAACTTATCTCTGATACCATGTGAAAGTTCTAACAATAATATAAATGGAACTAAGAAGAAAAGGACAAATAGGGAGAAAGAACAACCAATATTATGAAGCAAACAACATATGAAAAATAATGATACAACTGATTTATACAATAAGGTAAATCATAATCTATATTAAGTAAACCAATCAATTAATATATTTTAATATATTGGGACAATTCTTCCAATATATATAAAAATCAACTAATATATATTCTAACAATATTGTAGACTAATATTTATGATTTAACTTGATCGATATATATATATATATATATATATTGTTTGCTAAACCGTGGTTTTAAATCAAACCAAACCAGGTTTGAAAATTTTCAAACCGCTTTAAGTGGTTTGCTTCCAAAATTTATCACAAACCGCCCAAACCAAACCATGTTCAAGACACAAGTTTCTTGCTTGAAAATGCTGAAAGCTGGATAGAAGTTCATTATTTAATTTTCTTTTTAATTTTGTGAATCTGATATTGGTTATTTGTTGGGTTCTTCAGCTTCATACTGAATTGTGGAGTGGATGAATTGTCTGATTTCTATCAGAAATGCGAGCTAGCTGCTTAAAATTGTTGTTCGTTGTGCAATAAGTTCTGAAATGGTTCCTTCATGCATTGTGGTTCAGTTTGGTTTCTTCTGATATTGGCAAATCATGAATTCAGATGGGCAAATTCATTGAATACTAACAATAACAACAAATTATGCTTTCAACATTTACGATTGGAACCATAATAAGCCACCTTAGTTTTAGCCTATTTTGTCTTCAAATGTGATCTATTAAGATCGATTCTAAGCTTCTTTAATATACATCTTAGACAACTTAACTCATCCTTTTTTTAGTTTATTCCCAATCAGTGTCACTCCGCTTGTTGGCATGGACTAGATGTATCTAACACAAGGATAATAGATCAATTCTAAGCTTCCTTAATTATACAAAATTCATTACTCAAAACAACCTAAGTTGTCCTTTAGTTTATTCTCAACCAGTGTCACTCTACTTATTGACATGGACTAAATTGATCTAATCTTTTTTAATTATATGAAATACGTTACTCAAACAACCTAAGTCGCCTTTTAATTTATTCCCAATCAGTGTCACTCCACGTATTAGCATGAACTAAATAGATCTAGCACAAGGATACGAACCACATTGGCTCAGCATAAGGGAATCCATCCACATGCGTATGGCATTTTCCGGTTTAAAGTTTTTAGCAATACAAATGCTGTACAAACATGTTCAAAAGAGAGGATTCACCAAAACTAACATCTCTAGCTGCTACTCTAGCAATGAATCAAAAACAGAGTGACAAAGATTCTTGTAGGCTATCCAATATTATTAGCTTATCACATACAGTATGTTTAGTGGTGGTGAAATTATATTTTAAGTGCTTATAACTTGTAAATCCTATGAAATATGTGAATAATAAGTAGGTCCTACAAAATATATGAATAAAAAATATATTTGTTTAATTTGATCAGTTTAAATTATAATTTAAGCTTAAACAAACAAGTACTAACTCCATTATGATTGATGATGAGAATGTATCAGAATAATTTGGAAACCATTTAAATATGTCTAAACACAATCATAATTTCATTAGGAAAATGCACAACGCTGGAAGAAACTCTAGCCCTCCAAACATTCTTGAAAATATGATTATTATCTTACTTTGCCAAGTCAAATGGTTATGTGCAAAGATTTTTCAGATGGTACCAGCCCTTTACTCAAGGTTACAAAGACTTGGTCGAAACAACATTTTAAGACAAATACGAAGTTAAGAACTCCCAAATAAAATGAAAGCGGAAAGAAAATGTCCAGTGTGAAAGAAAAATAAAATAAAAAAAAAAAGCAAAAGAAAACTCCAAGTGAATACTGCTAATCACCTTTTTCAAGCTTTTCAATTTCTTCACGGTGTTTTCTTTCGACTTCTTGAAGTTCCCTTTCAGCATCCTCTTCATCCTCCAATTGATCACGATCTTCAAACTCCTTAGTTGCTGCTAATGCCTTGACGACAGGATCTCGCAGTTCAGAAATTAGACCACCGCCGATCCTATACTCTTCTTCGTCCCCAATCAAGAACAGCCGCTGATCAGGTCCACTTGCCATGGGAATATCCACTGCCAATAGCTTCATATCGTACTGCAGAAACAGAGAGCAACATGTGATAATGTAAGTAGGAGCAGAGCATTTCACACTTCCATGGAAGTCAAACTTCAAAATCTATCTCTAGTAAATAATCTGATTCTCATCCCAGAGCAATGTGAAAGCATCATGTTTGGCCAAGTCAATTATAAGTAAAAGTTAATTTTAATTGAGATTTTGTTTCCAAACATGTTCGTCTAAGTTACTTTATCTGACTTTTAAATATTTTAAAAAGTTAATTATTTTGATAGTAACTCTTACATACAGCCAAACTAAGTAATTTACTTATTTTCAATTTTGATCAATAAAAGAATTATTTATTTTAAAACAAACTTATTTATTTACAAGTAAACTTTTAAGCTTGGCAAACATGCTCAAAGATAAAGGCCAGAAAGTTTCAAAATTATGAGCCTAAACTATTATCAGCAGAAAATTTAATTAAGCCCCTCTTCGACTGCAGGTCGAGACATAGTTACAAAAGTCACAAACAAATCTCCTGTTTGACTACAGGATGAAATCAACAAAGACACGTGGTCCAGAATTACAATGCATAACTGTCACCCCAATTTTGCAAAGCGTACATGTCAACAAATCCATACTATTATCCCAAAATGCAGTGCATGATCCCATCTTGCAAACATTTCCGTCAAGAAAACAGGTGCAACATAGTTTCTGTACTCAACAGAATCCACCACCAACATGCATACGGGTATATACAAGGGAAGATTATAATTAGTGATACACAGTTAGTCAAGAGGTCAATATTACTTAAATATAAGGAAAACAGAAGTACTAGTATTGAAGCAAACCTGGCCTTTCTTCTTCTTCACTTCAACACTGACTAAGCCCCTCCTTTCCGCACCTTGTATGGGGAAAATAAGAAAACATCTTTTGCTTCTTAATCTTGGCTGGAAGTTCTTGAGGTTTATACCCCCTCCTGACATCACATACGCTCTCAAGTCTGTCCCTGTTAGTGGAGCACCCATTACCTCAAGGATTCCAGCCGATGTATTAAGTCTTCTCATGGCCATTCTATAAACTTTATCAGGATTGATTGTGAATCTTGAACGAAAATACAAACCCTTCACAATAAAAAAACATTTGATAATTATTACTGATGATTATACACAGGGAATAATAGAAAAGACATACTTCAGCAATATGCTACAGCAATCCTGCCATCCTGGGTTTTGATTGAATGTGACTGGTCGAATGGGACCATACTTTTTTCACTTTTAAGTAAATATAAAATATTTATTGGTAGACAATCTAATTTTAATGTGTTCTCACATATCTTGTGTAGACCAATTATTAAGCCCTAAGTTCTGAAGAAACCGAACAGGGATGCAACAGTTAGTCCCATTCTGTTGCTCCGAGAACTGACGCTCCGCATAAAAGAATCCGATTTATGACCAGTTCGATCTGTTTCTTGCAAGAATCGAACCATACAGACCTCTGAAAGGGAAAGGAATAGAAAATTCCTGTCTTCTTAGAGTTCTCTAAACAAGATAAAAGGGTAAATTTTTACCCATCATTTCCTACTTTCCTCTTCGGAATCAATTATTTCTTTCCCATATCCTTCATCCAATCTCACTACACATCCAAAGAGGAATTTGGATTGAGTCCACATCAATTACCAGTCATCTAAACTTCAATGTTTGACACAATTATTTTACAGCCGAAAGAGCAGATTAATCTCATCTGACAAGTAAAGTTGCCCCCGTCCATATCATTTTCTCTCACCCCTGTTGCATGTAAGCAGTTCAACATATAGGGTTAAGTGAGGATGCACTTTATTTGAGCCTTTCTTACACCATTTTCTCTTTGTTGGATAGTTATGCTGCAGATGAGAGAATGCAAACTAAATATTGAAGTAAATATAATGATTTATTCACTGCAACTCTATTCAAAATTATCAAGGGAACTTGGGGTCTCCGATTAGACATCGTAATAGTCATCAACTTCCTCCTCCTGCAGTTAATCACCACAAATTACCTATTTATGAACGGTTTTTCTATTTATCAGAGACAAGCAATGCACACTCAAAAGTGATTTCTAAAGAGATATTGGTCGTACGTCCATAGCATAACAAATGATCCAAGATTCTAAAAGAAAGAAATTCAGCTGGAGCCACTTTCAGACATACATTGAACACTAACCATGTGATACCGTATTTATACCCACCGTTCAAGCAGGATCCAGGGCCTATATAATAACAGGTCCACCCAAAATCATATGCCACTCAAAGTCGACTCAATTTAATCAGTACTTTAAGTAAATAGATAGTTATTCAATTATTGATAAACTTGGTGTATCCACTGTCAAATTTCTCAAGTAAGTTAAAACATCTCCATTAAACTACTAGAATACTTGAGAGAACCTTTCTTTCAAAAGAAATGTGTGCTTGGTCACCATGTGGAAGCAAATAAACAATTCACAACCCAAGTCAATAATCCATTTAAAGCCACCACGCAGTCAAGCAAAATTACTCAATAAATAGGCCAACGTGGCCCCAACAGCTTAAAATACCATTCATCAACGAAAATCCAATTAAATGTATAATGCAATGGTGCAATGCCTGTAGAAACCAGCAATTGAAATTTTTTTGCAAAGAATAACTCACAGCAAATGCAACGATAGCGGATGATAGAGCAAGGAACCCATACTTGGCCATGCCCTCAGACAAACTAATAAAAGTGCTGGCAATCCCAAACAAAACCCTCCACAGCAAAATGCATACCACAAGCCCACCTGCACCCAGAATCGCCAGATAATGCCTCTTCCAGAAGGCTTCAATGTGCAACCCCGCAGCCTCCCTATACCGCAAAAATGCGTTTTTAACCGCCCCCACAGGGTTTTTCACCACATTTTTTGCAAAATTCTTGGAACCTACTTCGTAATCCTTAAAAGAGAAGTACCTGAACCCAAGAAAATTTCTGTTTGGCAATAATTTGGCATTGGGGACTAATTTTCCGAAAACTCTTGGAACATTGGGCGATGATGGCAAATGGGTTTTTCGAGAATTTGATAGCCATGTAGAGAAGGTGCTATTTTGAGTATTTTTTGAGTTATTTCTTAAGAAATGGGAAATGCCACTGCTTGTGGGAGCTCCATCTGTGGAGACTTTGGATGAAACGTGATGGAAATATCTGAAAATAATTCTTGATGATGAGGGTTTTGACATTTTTTCTAATATTTTTTTGGGTTTTTAGTATATAGAAGAATTTTTAGATTCACGGAAGCACAAACTGAAAGGATGACTGATTGACTCGCTGAAGAAAATCAACCAACTCGTTTTCCCAGAAAAGAAAAGAATAAAAAGAAAGTGTCTATGCGACTCGATCGAGAGAGAGAGAGAGTCGTAGCTTGTACTATGTAAATAGTATGTCCGTTGGCCGTAGGTACAGAAAACGCAATTACTTGACTTATATTTTTATTCTAATTTGGTTAAATGGTCTGTGAACGTTGCTAAAATTTGTGAAATTCATGATCTGATCAACAAAATTCGTGATATGAACTTGAAAATAAACAAAGTTGCTTTGTTTCTATGTTTCTTTAGAAGACAAGTAATAAAGATGAACTAGTGAGAACAATCATATACTACTCGACTAATATTTTGAATAAATATTAAAAATTTCATCTTTAATTTATAAAAACTTACTAAAAACTTGTTTGATTTTATTTAAAAATTTGTTAAAAAGTTGGAGTCGAAGTCAACAATTAATTTTAACTACTCATTTTATCGACCACAACTTTTTATAATTTTACAATCACACATCTCATTAACTTTTAAAAAAAATATGATATTAATCAAAATTAAACACATCCTACGTACTACCATCTAGATCGAACGACATCCCAATGCATGTGGAATTGAAAAGATAATCTGCTAATTAAATTTTTGAATGGTGAATAATGACTCAAACATGTTTGTGGATGTAGCTTGGAATTTACATTGAAGTGACAAAATATTTTAAAAAGTCAATGTAAAAATAAATTCATATACAATAGAAAAAGTTATAATATGACATTACCTACTAAGGTGGTGCTTGACGATCTTCTATATTATAAAATTCATCTATAATAGATCTACATCGAATATAGTAAATTCTCATTCGATGTAGAGTGTTATACAATAAACAAGAAAATCATTCTTCATTTTCTTACGAATTGTCGTCATCACATGTTTCATTGTTGAAAATACTCACTCAACTGTCGATACAGAAACAAGTAGTGTCAATACAAGATAAATCAATTTAGTCAACATAACATAATTCTTCGACCTTCTACTTGTAAACAATTGTCG
Organism: Forsythia suspensa; assembly: GCA_023638005.1. NCBI lineage: Eukaryota > Viridiplantae > Streptophyta > Magnoliopsida > Lamiales > Oleaceae > Forsythia > Forsythia suspensa. The sequence continues at coordinate 29,450,252 of CM042666.1, read as the reverse complement.
GCATAATTCAAAAAAATGTAGATACTTACAAATGAGGTACATAAATCACATTGTTCTGCTAATGTTGCAAATATTATCCATGTTAACAATTCAAATGAATTTTTAAGATTCAAGGCTACATTGATGAAGTCTCATTAAATTGTGTATTTAACTCTATCAATAAGAAATCTATTACTTTATTGAAAACATCAAAGTAGTAATTATACTCAATTTGAAGATGCTCACAACCACGGTAACGACCAACCATATACGAACCATCAAAGTCAGGTATATAAATATTCTTTTTGAGCAAAAAGTTTTCACTGATATATTCTTCCCAACCATCTTCTCTCAATACATGAAAATTAGTTTTTGTAGTATAAACAAATCTCGTAGTAGTCAAGATGTCTTGAGTTTTTTTTTTTTTTTTTTTTTTTATTTTTACAGCCTGACAAAGAACTTTAGGGATTGCCAAAATTCTACATATTAAATGCAAGACAAACAAAAATTTAAAGCTCGTAATGTTTTTGATATACACTACAAACTTTAGGTCGAGATCTTGTATTTGGAGAATGTTCACTAAGACGCCCTGTATTTGATGTGGGGAGAATCCTCACTTTTCACCGAAATATTGTGAGTCTATCTTGGGGTTGGCACTCAATTCATTTACAACCCGCTTGCAATTTGCAACAAAGTACATAATCACCTTACAATTTGCAAAGTACATATCTATTAAGCTCTTTACTTGAATTTTAACGAGAACTTTAATGAATAGCTCTCGATCATTACAAATTACCAAATTCATTAGCCTCGCATTCTTCATTTGCCAATAAATGCTCAATTTTTTTTTTTGAGCAGTTTGCAATTCATTAATACACCTTAGAAAAAGACGTAGTAAACAATCTCTGAAAATAACGACGGAGTTCATTCGAAGCAATGACGCATCTTACCAGCACATTGGCCTTTTATGTTTTGAACACGGAGGTTTTGGCGGACAAGAACATCATATATTTAGTTTTTGAGATTCAATGAAGTAGTATCACTAACGCTTTTGATAGCAAAACAGCATTCAGAATTCCATCACTATTGACAACCTATAAGATAATGTCTATTTGCACCTTGCACCTTGCATCCCAAACTTGTCCAACTTTTGTATTCATTCGTCCAAAAGCATCTTCCATTTCAAGAAAATTCCACTTTTCAACGAAGACAAAGATTCATTATGCCCCTTAAGGCACAACTTTAAAGTGCTAGCCACCGAACACTAATAATTGTGATTTTTAGAGGTAAACGATATTTTTGAACTTCCTTCTTTGATACGACTTGCATTACCTTGTCAATATGTTGAGGCGGTCTCATTAAATCTCAACCTTTTCTTCTACACATGTTATAATATGATGAAGGTGCGGTGCTAATATGAATAAGAACTGCACATTTATTTCCTTGACTAACCCTCTTCCAACTGTTAAATCCAACATTAACCAATGTCTATTGTGTGGAGTACTATCATTTATAAGAAGAAAGTAGTAAAAACAACATACCTTATTTGTTAAAGGCGAATAATCCAACTAATGAAACTGAAATGTTCCTAAAATTGATGTTTTCTCGGATACTCCGAAAAATTTGATTGATTAGGATGGAACCATCTATTTGATCTCGTTCATTAACCAAATGTTCACGTATTTGCTTCATTTCACTGGATCTCGTTCAATAGAAGCAGATGGTTCTAAATCAAGATTGGAAGATGAATGATGTTCAATTTCAAGAGATAAAATTAGAGGAAATGTTACGGTTGAAATTAGATTACCCTCAAATTGATCTCTATTTTTAAAGAAAGATAACAAGAATTTTCATTTCTAGGCAAAATGTTGATAATGTTCCATTTTAAAATCTAAAAGCATGAAAAACAAAACAATTCAATATCTCAACAATCCAAAATTAATCCACCAACATCAATACAATTACTTATCTAACAATTCAATCCAATTCAACAATATTCTAACAAATCAATATCCAACACCAAATCCAACAAATCACAATTCAACCCATATTCTAATATGAATGCAATTCAAGGTAGGAAAAACCAAATAAGTGCTTGTCTTGCATTGCTTGTTGCAGCATCAATTTGAGCATGGCTTGGAGCAAACAAGTCTAAAATTGGAACAACAACAACAATAACAACAACAACAAATGTTACAAATCATCATAAGAAATTACTAAAAATATATACATTATTTATTAAAAAAAGTTAAAAATAAAAATTGAACATGACCAACATCGAACTGATAATAAAAAACAATGAAATATATATTATACTCTAAAAATTTTCTAAATGCAAGTCAAAATCTTATATATATTATCCTCTAAAAAATTTAAAAATATAAGTCAAAGTCTTAAGCATATAATTTAAGTGGAGTTAGTAAAAATTGAGTAATGATATTTATAGTCGTTTTACTGATAGTCATCCTACGTGGCATTACTCAATTGAATGAATTATTCATAATTAATGACTATAAATATATTACTCAAATGGAGTAAATAATTTATCTAATTGAGTATTACCACGTAGGATGACTATCGGTAGTGAGCTACTATAAATAATATTATTCTAGTAGATTTACATATTTGAAATTAATATACTAAGGAATTTAATTTATTAAGTCAAACAATTAATAATAAAAATACAAAGAAAAATGAAAAGGCCAAGAAATTGAAAAAGCATCGTGTCACAACCGACTCAATTTATACTTACCACTCTTTAGAAAAGTTCTTCCAATTTCTTGGCCGGGGCAAGATCTCCATGTTGCGGTGCAATCTCTAATTGAATGGCTGCGAATCTAATAATGGGTTGTCTGTAAATTTTCAAGAGGGAATTGGACAAACTATCTAAATCTAATAGTGTACTTTGAAATATGTTTATTTTTTATAACATTTGATAAATTGACTAAATTTAAAAAAAATGGACAAAATTATTCTTAGATTACAAAATGAATATCTATTATATTTATTTTCTTATCATTCCAAACTTACTCTTTCTCTCTCTAATTTAAACACCCTCTCTCCTCACTTCCTCCATCATTGCTGCTGCCATAAGCTCTATTTTCCACTCTCCATTGTTATTTTTGTGGCTGGATCCTCTCATTCTTATCCCAAATTCAAATATATTTGTCAGATCTATTACTGGTATTTGAACCATTTGAAGAAGTCGACCGATTTGAAAATTTAAGCTATTAAAAATTGAGAAAATTAATGTATTTTTTATGTAGATTACATTAAACTTAAAATTGATATACTGTATCTCTATTTTGTTTTATGTATTTTATGTTGTTGGGTAATTTTTTTCGATTTAATTTGTATATTAGGGGAATGTATTAGATATTGAGTTTAATTTACAAATTTTACCGTTCTAATTTGTTGCTATATTTTATTGTCGGAGAATCAAATTGGTTAGATTTGATTGAAAATAAGCAAAAAATGGACACTAAACCCGTCTTTTCATTGACATAATGGACGATTATTTTGTCAATGATATCGAAAAAATATATCAACAAAATGACCATCTATTTTATCGACATAGACAAAATAGCTACCTATTTTTCGACATCGACAAAATGGGAAACTCACATCGACAAAAAAAAAAAAAAAAAAAAAAAATGGAACTTGTCCCACATCCATTTTGTCAATGTGGGACAAAATGGGAACCATTTGGTTCCCACTCTTTTTGTTGATGTGGGATTCCCATTTTGTCGATGTCGATAAAATTTACCTATTTTTGTATCGACAAAATAATATTAATTTGTATTTATTTTGTCTGTGTCTATTTTGTCGATATCATCGACTTAAATGGACATAAATTTTTGTCCAAAAATATTTGTTTTGAGATAAAAGTTATTCTTCGATGTTCAGTTCAAATTAATAGTTAGTAATTAAAAATTGAAATTAAATAAGTGATTAAGCTAAGTGATATAAATTTGTGTATATCATAGTACTAAAAAAAAAAAAATGTCCATTTTTCAGACCAATCTCTCAATTTTCTTTAACAAAAAAATTAATTGTCGATTTTTTGTATTAATTTGTTGATTTTAGACTGATAACTTCTCTTAAAAGCTATTGTATGATTGTCAACTATCGTTACATCTTAACCACACAAAAAGTGGTCATTTTTACAAAAGAGTATATTTGAAATTTTACATCTAAAAAAATGACATATTTGCAAATGTTATTAAAAATTGTTATATTTGAAATTCACTATTTATTTTTGGGTATATTTAAAAATTCCCCAATTTTCAATTGCAATTGAAGTCTTGGAAGAATAATGGCAGAATGAGGTATTTTGTTTAATTGGGCCTGAAGAAATTGAAAGAAATTAATTACTTTGGACAATTGAACTAGGCTGAGTTAAGAGAAATTGGGCTGGGATTGAACTAAGATTTTGTTTCGGGCTAAACTTATCTATAGTATATATAAATAGAGATACATAATAAAATACATTATATTTTATTGAAGAAAATACTTACAAAATCTTGATGCTTGAATATAAACTTTGGGAATTGTAATTGTTACCAATAGATTTCTGAAGTTTGAATTTTTTTTTTTCCAAATAATTTCTTCAAGCCGGTGAAGAAGGCTTGTGAAGAAAGTGTTACCACCCGATTTTGGTGAGGCCTCTATGTCATCAAATGCCCAGCAAATGTCCCATAGATTCAAATAAGGCCTCTGGGCTCGGCCAAGGGCCTCGTAAATTCTCAAAAGGCCTCGGAGGCGCATCGAATATCTTAGCACTCTTGAATCCTTCACAATGAAGCCCATGAAGGATCTCGACATTCCTGGCTAATTTGGAGAGCTTCGCTGGTCTTCGCATTCTCGTAATCTGATATTTTGGGATAACCAGAGAAGTACTTAAAAAAAGATTGTGTTTGATTGCCATAAGGATTCTCACAAAGAAAACGAATACCAATCTCCCAATAATTAGGCAACACAATATTCCAATAAGATAAGGACCGAAATTTGGGAGATTGTGTCCATGTCCAATTACCTTTAATCTTATGAGGAATGAGAATTTAATCAGAGTTCTAATTAATTGCTTACACATAATAATTAGGACTTTACAGTTATAAATACAAGGATTACAATTATTCTAAGGTACGCATTATTATCACCCTAAAACTCTGCTCAAATCTCTGTCTATTTGTCCCTCCCATACCCATTTTTATTATTCTCAGTATATTATTCTATATACCAGCAGATACTTGATCGTCGGAGTACCAACGATCGTCGAACCTTTTTTTTCCGGTGATCTTGGTGCCTAACGGTCGTTCTAGTGTGCAGATAACATACATATTGGAAGATGATTGATTGAAGATCTGTTAACACATGGATAATGCAAATTCCAACGTCAACAAATTGGCGCCGTCCGTGGGAAACAAATAACGTTACACAACCTAAAACTTGTGGTAAAAACGTGTTTTCTACCAGGAAGAGCATGGCGACTGACAAATCCCAGAAAGAAGAGAACGCCCGGATGAGGGCCATGATCGAGCAACTAGGGACCAATTACCTTAGTCAGGACGCAAGCACAATCGCGACTGGCGAAGCCCTTCGAGATCTAGCTCAATCGAAAGCCGTCGATCTCAGGATGATTTGCCAATCTATAATGGGCGAAATCCCAAGAACCAAGAAAGACCTTGTGCTTCACGAGTGGAAAAGTTGGTCACCTCTGCCAGCGTATTCAACAGGTTGGGGGTCGGGTCGGGTCGTCTGTGGCTTGACCTCAATCGTTGAGTAGCTGGCGTAGCGAGCCTAGCGTTGACCACCAAGAGAAGAGAATGGACTCCAGAGCTGTGGATGTGAAGCCCGAAGATGGAAGACCAGAACGGTCGACGACGACGACGACGAGGACCTCTCATTCTCCAAAGAGTTGAAGGCTAGAGAACTCCCCGCATGGTTTAAAATGCCTCCTATGGAGAAATATAATGAGAGAGGTGATCCTATGGATTCCATTGGAGGTTTGTCTTCTAAAGACTTTCGTCCTCATTTAATACTCCTTCTTAAAGTCTCACGCCCAATATATATAATAGGCTTGGACTTGGGAGACTATTATTACCACCCGATTTTGGTAAGGCCTACATGTCATCAAAGACCCAGCAAAAGCTCCATAGACCCGGTGAAGGCCTCGAGGGCCCAGCAAGGGCCTCGTAAATTCTCAGAAGGCCTTGAAGGCCCATCGAACATCTTAACACTCTTGAATCCATCACAACGACGCCCATGAAAGGCTTCGACATTCTTGGCCAATCTAGAGTGCTTCGCTAGTCTTCGCATTCTCGTAATTAAAGAAAGATTGTGTTTGATTGTCATAAAGATTTTCACAAGAAAAACGAATACCAATCTCCCAACAATTAAGCAACAATATTGAAAATCCAATCAGATAATGACCGAAATTTGGGAGATTGTGTCCATGTCCAATTACTCTTCATCCTATAAGGAAAGAGAATCCAATCAGTGTTCTAATTTTGCTTACACATAACAATTAGGACTCCACAGCTATAAATACAAGGACTCCGGTTATTCTAAAGTATGCATTATTCTCACCCTAAAACTCTGATCAAATCTCTGTCTGCTTGTCCCTTCCACACCCATTTTTATTATTCTCCACATATTATTCTATATATTGACAGTTGACTTGATCGTCAGAGTACCAACAATCGCCCAACCTTTTTTTCTCGGTGATCTTGGTGTCTAACGATCGTCCTAATGTGCAGGTAACATACAGGTTGGAAGAGGATTGACTGGAGATCTGTTGACACGTGGATAGTGTAGACTCCAACGTTAACAGAAAGCTTTCTCTTTTCACTTGAGTAGTGTTTGCCTTTTATAGACAAGTCTCGATTTGTTGGATTTGAAATTTCTCTTAAATTTGTTTAATTTTTTTTAAAAGTTTTGAACAGTGAAATTTGGATTTGTGAGGCAATTATTGTCTTCTCATATTTTTTTCATTTGCGGATTCTAAAGTATTCTTGTCTAGGTGTGGGTTTCGTTGTCATTTGAATTCTTTTTCTTTCCTCCCGTTGTTATTGGAATTATTGTCCTTGTCAACAAATTGCAAAATCTTTTAATTAGAGCTCGGTGAATTAGTCAAAAAAATTGCTCGAGTGTCTTGAGGCGTTGAAGGAGATTCTTGTTTGGTAGGGCAGTCTTTGCAACTATCAATCCACGCCCGAACCGCTTTAGGGCAGGCATTGGTTTCATTGAAATTCTCCCACCATTTGACTTTGTATTTCCGGACTATATATTTGGGAGAGAATTTTGTTGTATCATCTTTATTTTTGAAAAGTTCAAAACCTTGATGAACCAAACTAGGAAGAATTTGTTCTTCAAGGCCAAAATGTAAAAACTATTTTTGAAACCATTGGAGAAGTTGCATAGAACAATGATGATCAAACATTATAAACCATGAATGTAGTGTAGGTTTATAATAAATATATTGTACCATGAATCTTGATAATCATAATAAGAAAAAATTTATCTTTCGTTTTGGTAGGCATGGTGACTAGATTCCTTGTAAAAATTTCCTTGTTAGAAAATCTAGTAACACGTTTGAATTTCTTTGGATATATTCAATATCAAAATCAAGACAATATTGCTTGTCATCTTGCAAAAATCTGTTTAGAAACAAGATTTTTTTACATCTTTCTGCAACAAATTTTTTGAAGCTTCACAATCAATTTTGACCAAAAATCTTTTGTTTATCAAATCATCTTGAAATTTTGTGATACATAGCACTATAGACAAAATTTATTTTTTACTTGTAGAATAGTTTTTTATAGTTCAATCCATATTCCTGATTGGTATTGAACCAACTGTTGTTGGTCATTGCTTTTTTGTTTGAGAATCCATCCATAGCTTAGATTTGACGCATGTGTTTTTTCAATGAAGAAGGCTTCAGGGTTGATAATATTGAGACAATGGAGAGTTTTGACGGCCTTTTGAATTGATTGAACTGCTAATGTGTGTTCTTCACTCAACTAAAATAAAAATTTAGCCAAATGTTAGTTCCAGATGGTACCAAGTCTGAATGGCATAACGTTCCACTTATACTGTCCAAACGGTATATTAAATGTTGTTTGGCACTAGTCATGTTCAGCGATCTGAATTTTCCAGAAGCCATATTTCATATCGAATTTGGAGAATATAACAACTTTGAGTAGCTAGTTTATTTAATGGATCATTTTTTTGAGGCTATGGATAATGAATCCATTGAATGACTTTATTGATAGGTTTGTAATTGATAACAAATCTTAGAGCTCCTCTTTCTATTTCACTTTTATTTCACTTTGATTGTTGACATAGAAAGGTGAGCAACTCCATGGAGATTTACTGGGACGAATAAGCTTATTTTCCAATAAATATTTAAGACTATAATCAAGTAATTCTTTGTTCATTTAGATAGGTCTTGATTTTGTTGGAATTTTTCTTTCATTGAAATCAGCGATATCTTTAATTGAAATCAGCGATATATGGCAGAGAAATAATATCCAAAAAGCGTTTGGAATAGTTTAACATACTTCTTCTTCGATTTTTTTTTTTTTGAAATTGGGAGATCTTTCTATTTTTTTAGGTTTTTGAATTTGTTTATCTGTTCTTTTGTACTTGATTTCTTCTTTGAGATACTGGATGTGTTGTGTTTTGAGATTAATTTTGTTAATGATTTATGAAATAGTTGCTTGTGTTTAGTGCATCTGTACGAAGGAAGATTGGTAAATTTGAAAATTATATTTTGACCAAAGATTTTTGTCTTTAGCCCGCACTCATTTGCTTGAAAGGGATATATTTGAACAATGAAAGGGGTACCAAAGATTACTTCTTGATCTAGGTTTTTTACAAGATAAAAGATGCTTTTGAAGCAAATATTTACATTGCAAACATGAGATTTAGAAATTATATATTATTTAAGCTTTTTTCACTAGCACCAACAAGATGTTTAGTAATTTTTTCAAAGTATTTTGTTGGGACTAAACCTTCTCGAATACAATTTTGGTCTGCACCAGAGTATATTAGAACTCGATTTTTTAATTCCAAATCTCGATTGGTAATGATTGTGGCTTGACAATACTATTTTTGGAGTTGGATTTTATTGATCAGGTTTATTTGATCTTCTTCATATTGAAGAATTGTCACTTCTTTATCAAAAGAAGCATATTTGTCAGAAAAACTTTCGAGATCTTCAGAATTAGATGAGTCATGGGTCGAATGTTTTGTTTTGGATGGGATGACTTGATCAAGAGATGCCTTTAAAATGCAACTTCCATTTTGACATCGTGGACATGTTTTTCTAAACTCGAAATTTGAGTTCTCCATTTCATTTAGTTCAAATCTTAAATCAGAAGTTGAGGTAGATGGAGTTGGCTTGTTATTGAACCGTTTGATAATTTAAGATAGCTTGAATGTTTCGGGTTGATGAGTATCATGTGGAATTAACATTTGGCTAAATTTCTTTTTCTAGTTGGGGAATGTCGATTATTTCGACAACTTCTTGATTAATTTTTTTTTCTTTAGTGAGGACATTAATAGATTTACAAGAGCAACGATAGATATTGCAATCGCAAATCCTTTTGTCTCCACTAGATTCGGTATCAGAAGAAAAGCTTTCTTCAAAGTCGGAATTTTCTTGACCCTGAAAAATTTGTTGTTATGAGCTATCCTCACTACTAGAATTGACGAGGTTAAGCAATTGTAATTTGATATCTTTATCGATTTGAAGAATATTGATTTTCCCTTAAGAGGACATTTGTTTGTATAATGTCATGTTTATTTGCACTTCCAACAAGTAGTATTATTATTTGATTTTGGCTTTTGAAATTTTCGTTTGCCAAATTTCTTTTTTTGAACATATTTATTTTGAGGATAATTTAGAGGTGTTTCATTCTTGTAATAATATTTTCTGCCTATAAGAATGTTTCTTGGTTTTTCGTACCTTAGAAGATGGAGCCAAGATCTTTTCAAACCCGTATTGTTCGCAGAAAGATCCAAGTTCATTTCCACTCTCTTTTTTCACTTTTGAGTTTAGCTTTAAGTTTTATATCATTGCATATAGCTAATTCTTCTTTATTGACATAATTGATCAACTCACCGTAAGTGAAAGTTGTATAAGGGATTGTTTCCCCATTTTGATTCTTAATTGAAATACGAACTCTTTCGGCAAAAAGATTTGGAAGTCCAGATATAAATCTTTCTTTCGAGAAAAGATAATTGCAATCTCCTTGTTCCATAATTTTAGTAAGGAACATATCCTTATACCATCTAAAGTCATGAAGCTTGAGACACATTAAGTTCATGAGAACTTTGGAGGATCTCTTAAAATAACTTGTAAGATTTCCTATGAAATGTTTGAGAATAGAAAAAGTTAGGGTACTGAAGGAATTTGAAGTTTCATTGGGCTTTACAGCATTTTGAATTTGGTCTTTGAGGTAGTTTTTCCACTAGTTCTTTAATTGGCCGGGAAATCCACAAACAATGTTTGTAGCTCATGAATAAATATTTAACCCTCTTGAGGTATATGCAATGAAGGCAAGACCCATGTTTTCCAATGTATGGATTATTTGATATTCAACCAGATCATTGATATTTTATTCATGGATTTCATCACCATTGTAAATAACTTGAGGCTTTCTTGGTTCCTCAAACTGCATGTTTGGAAAGAATGGTCAATTATAATAATTTAGAAGATGGGGACATGATCTTTTTCGAATTTTATTGACTTCAAATTTCGTTTGAATTGTTCTTAAAGACTATTAATGGTATTGATACCCTTAGAGGGAATAACCAATTGAGTTTTTGTAGTTGTCTCGTTATTTGTGAAAAAACATCATTTTCAAAGATTAAATTTCTAACCAATTGAGCATTTTTCTTGTTGGGGTTTGAATAGAGAAATAGAGGAAGAAAAGGTTTCTCTATACCTACTATTTTCTTTTTCTCTTTAGAGAAATGAGTATTTGGGAGTGAATTTTCAACTTGGGCAATTGATATGCCCTTGAATTGAGTAAAACATTTGTATAGTTGTTTTGAGACTGAATATTCTTGAAATCTCTAACTATATGGGATGAGTTGTTGGCCTTTTCATAGACTTGTTTAAGAGGAAATGCTATAATTTCAACATCTCCACGTGAAATACAAATATCTTCGAATGGAAGATGTTCAGAATGATAAGAAGTGCCAGAAGGAGACTTTCAAAAAAATTTCATGTTATGGGCCATGTTGATTGATTGTTGACTAGTTTGCCCAAAAACTTTAAGTTCAGCCCACTGAAAAAACTTATATCATCAGGGTATGAATGAAATTCTTCCCAAAGACTATTGAGTTCATCTTTAGAAAATATTTTCCCTAATGTTCTCCGAAAAATATTAACTCGAGGAATTTGACCAGTCTTGAATCCTTTCTTTCTATCTATTTAGAGAAGAAATGACATTGAATTGATTTGTCGATACTCAGATTGAGGCAATACCATATCTGAGCGAGTAGGAGAGAGAGATGACTCAGTATCACTCTCATTTCTTGAAATATCAGTATATTGAATTTTTGGAATTTGTGGAGAGAAATCAATGTCCTTTAATTTTTAGAAGATATTGAATTTCTTGAAGGTTGGCATGAGAAGTATTGACTAGGACATCTTGAAGATTTGGATTTAAGTTTGGAGGAAGATGGCTCATCAAATATCATCCTTATGTTTCCATTTGGGAAGTTTATAACTTCTGATGCCGTATTTTTTGGCTTTTCTTGAGTTGGAAATTTTTATTTTTTTTAAATTCCTAACTAAAGATCTGAAAAAAATTTCCCAAGATAATCTTTTGGGGACTATAAAATTTGAATTAAAAGGATTGACTTCTATTAAGAGAGTTTCATCTCGTGTAGAATATTTTAACATCTTTGAATTTATAATAGTGCTCATTACCTTGTAATATACTTTGTATATTACAAGGATGGACTTAGAGCGATCATTGAATTCCAAGTTTTCCTTTTCATCTCAAGAGTAAGGGAATTTATGATAGCTCCATCAAACAAGTCAACTCAAAAATTTAGGTAACAATTCAAAAATATTGGACTACTTTCTAAATTTGACTCTAATACAGATAATAGTGAATTATTGAAATTAAGATGTCTCTTGTCTCTTAAGAGTAAGAGAACACGTATGTCTAATTATAATCGAAACAAACATTTGATAGCTACTTGAACTAGTTCAATGTGAAGATATTTATACTTCTTCTCATGCTCTATAGTTGATTCTTTTGAAAATAATTTTATTTGAGTTAATTGGCTTTTGATGGGTAATGTTTGTTCACTAATATTAATTGAGTAGTCATGATAAAAATCAAATCTACCTATTTCATAAATTAGTTTTTATCTACTTTAGTAATTGGCTAGTTTTGTAAACGTTGTTCTATTTGAGCAATTTGAAGTTCATGACTATTGGAAGCTTCTAATTCATCTTGATTATTTATTATCTCATCATCATCTTGAAAGTTTATGTTATTGGTTTGAGTATCCATCTCTGTTGACATGTCGTCTACTTTCACTCTTGAGGAAATTATACCCACTATTTATACTTTTAAAAATAATTTTAGAATGTATTAATTTTAAAAATATTGTGTAATTATTTAATATTTAAATTATTTAAATTAAACAAACTCAAAATTTTAATTTCAAACTCTAATAAAATAAAGCATCACTACAACCAACCTTCTTCACACGCCTTTGACCACCATCATCACTACGATCAGAAACCCTATCACTATCAACCATTGAATCACCCGACCCAAAATCCATCGTCAGTCACCGACCATCGTACAAAAAAACACCAAATCTAAAAGTAGAAAATCAAACTCGGAATCATGTGAATATGACTATCTTTTTCATCACACAATTGTGAGATCCACAAAAAAAAAAATCATTATGAAATTTTAGATCTGAAATTTCATCTTTGATCAAATTGTTATCGGACACACCACTACAAATGTGATCCACCATCGGCATAAAGACCGCCACTAACGGATTGGTATCACAACCTACGACATTACTACGAACTACCACATCATAAAGTCCGCTGTCAAATCTGGATTTGGATCTAGTATCGAGACTTCAACCCACAACCATCGGTGGAGATGGTGATGGAATGCGATCGAATCTCTTCTTTGTTTTGTGAGAAACGACTTCAAATTTGATTTTTTTTGTGAGATTGAGTTTTTAGTAGTTTTTGTGGTTGTAGTGGTGGAAATAGGCGGCGACAGAGTTTTGTGACCGTATAATATAGTTTATTACATGTGTTACACTTGCAAGGTGACGACGGTTGGATTTGACTAGTGGTGGCGGTACTTGGGTATTGCACTTTGTATAATGGAGTCAACATTGGTGGTGGTAGTGGCTGCGGTTGCATAACACAATTTGTTACAAGTGGTGTCGATGGGTGACTAATGGTGGTGGTGCTTGAGTGTTACACTTTGTATAATAGAGTCAGCATTGGTAGTAGCTGTGGGCTGCGGATGCGTAACGCGATTTACAAGTGGTACACTTTGTGTAATGGTGTGTCGATGGTTGACTGGTGGAAATGGTGCGTGGGGGTTGGAAGGTTGTTATGGTGTTGGTGGCATAACACACTTTGTAACACTTGCATAACACACTTTGTTACAAGTGTTACACTTTATATAATGTCATCAGCAATTGTGGTGGTGGTGGTGGTGGCTGCGGCTGCGTATCTCGATTTGTTATAAGTTTTACACTTTGTATAATGGCACTATCGACAGTGGTGGTAGCGACGATAGCAACATAACATAGTTTGTTACAAATATTACGTAAGTGTAACAAAAAAGTATAATTTTGTTACAAAAGAACTGTGTAAAAATAAATAAATAATTAATTAAAATTGTTGTAAAATTATGGATAATGATGAATGATTATTTGATTTTATCTAGATATCTATGTAGTTATCTACTTATTCTAAAAGAGCGTATTCTACTTATATTGTAACTCCTATTGGAGCTAGGGGTGGACGTGGGTTGGGTTGGGTGACCCAACCCACTTATTACGGTTTGAAAAAATGAAACCCAACCTAACCACCATTGGGTTAAAACCCGACACAACTCAACCCGATCAATCTTGGGTTGGGTTGGGTTGGGTTGGGTTGGGTTGGGTTGACGGTTTGGGCCTAGGCCTAAATAAAATTATTAGTTCTTGCAAAATTACCAACAATGGACAAAGAAAGCAGTGGACCAAAAATAATAGGTTCTTGCAAAATTATCAATATAAATTATTAGTTCTAGTAGTCGAAAAAATTACCGTGAATCCAACAAATGTTATATTTGAATCCAAAATTTGAAGTACATATAGGAGGAAAGAATATAAATAAATGTTCGATCGGTTCAATCTAGAAGAAATTACCTGGGTCGGGTCGGGTCGGGTCGGGTCGGCCTGGGTCGGTCGGTCGGGTCGCGCGTTCATGAAGGAGGAACACTTATGAAGGAAGTGGAAACTACGAGTTTGCACCGCCGAGCTGAGGGAGGAGAACATCGAGCGTAGAGAGCATGTTGTTCGAGCGTGTGCAAAAATGAGTCATGTCGTGTGGGTGTGTGTGTGGCAGTGGTGGTTTCACCGGTGTTTGTCAACTGTGGAAGGCGAGCATGGATAGATTTGGGACCGACGGTCTCTTTTTCTTTGTGCGTGTATATTTGAAATAATTTGAGGGTTTGTAATTGTGTTGGTTGTGTGCTTGAATTTGGATGGTTTTGATTTTTTCATTGTTTATAATTTATTTTTTTTGTAATTGGATTGGGTTGGGTTGGGTCGGTTGATCCGGCCCAACCCAAAACCTAAAACTCGACCCAACCTAACCCGATTAAAAATTACATTATAAAAACAAAAACCAACCCATACAAGATAAAAATCCGACCCAAACCAGTTGGTTTGGGTCGGGTTGGGTTGGGTCGAGTTTTGCCACCCCTAATTGGAACTCTATAAAAAGGGTCATCGTTATAATATATTTACACAATTGCTCTCTTAATTCTTTTCATTCTCCTCTCTATTCTCTTAGTTTTATTAAATGTTATGAACATGATATTTAATATTTTTTTCCCTTAAGAGCGTGTAACTATTTTATGGTCTGAAGATAATATGCATCATTTATCTTGGTGGAACATAATTTGATTTTTGCGGCAAAACATCCCTATTATGTTTAGATGAATTAACTCTTTGAAATTTGTAATGCTCAGAATTTTTTTTTATTAAACTATTTCCAAATTTATGTCCGAGAAAATATATCAATCCATTGATCAAGCCCATTCAAATATCAAGTTCATGCAAAGTTCAACTTCAACGTTAAAGTTCAGTTTTGACTTGGCCATCTAGCATCAATTTTATTGTTTCATGAGTGATACAGCTAGAGCAAATTTATTTTCATAAATTTTCAAATTCTTCTCGGATGCAACAAAATTTTTTAGATTCGTATCTTTAGATTTGAGATAAGTCAAATCTAAAATCAAGTAAGTTAATTCTTTTAAACATTATTATTATTATTATTATTATTATTATTATTATTATTATTATTATTTTTTTGAAATATTACATAGTTATTATATACAACAAAATTTGTAATATTAAATAGATATTTGATTCGTGATAATATTTAATGATGTTATTGTTTCGAAGAACTATTTGTATATTATATTAATATTCTAAAAGAATATTGTATTTTACTCTTCAATAGCACAATTTTATAAGATTTTTTTTAAAAAAAATGTGTTTTTCCTGAATAAACAAAAGTTTATTAATATTCTAAAAGAATATTACGTTGTTTTTTTCTTGAAGAAATACAATTTTGCAAATATCAATATTCTATTAGAATATTTCTTGCTTACGAAGAGCATAATTGCATAAGTTTTAAATAATAATTTGTTATTCTTCTTGAAGTAACACAACATTATATTAATATTTCATTAGAATATTAATTGATCTCGAAGAGCGTAATTTTACAAGATTTAATGTTGAATTATTACTCTTGAAAAGCATAATTTTATACGATTTAATATTTTATAAAAAATATTATATTAGTACTCATGAAGTAGTATAATGTCATGAATATCATTATTCTAAAAAGAATATTATAGAAACACAAAGTATACAAATATTCTAGAAGAATATTGTGTTATTGCTAATGAAGAAGTACAACTTAATTAAAAGAATATTATATAATTGTTCTTGAAGAAACATAAATTTGTACATATTAATATTCTAGAAAAAATATCGTGTTGTTACTCTTGAAGAAGAGCAAATTTACAATTTCAGAATATTAATGTGTGTAATATTAGAGTATTGATACTCTTATAGAATTACAATAAACTTGTGAGATAATTCTCCATTCTTAATTTCTCCATTCTTGTGAGAGAATGAACATAAATTGTTTCCCAAATAAATGTAAAATATACTTACTAAATTATATTAAACCAAAAATTCAATACTTCAAAAATTTATTGATTGACATTACCGGTTAAACTATCCCGGATCAATATAATACGAAACATTAACGAGTATTTCTATTGAAAATCATAAGATTTTTCAATATAATGAATTCTAATGTAATGCTTGTTCTCATGGTATATAGGTCTTCACTAGCTAAACTCGGGACTGGATTTCTTGTATTTTTGAAAATTCATTAGGGTGATGTGATAAATGGGGCCCCGTCACCCTCCATATTTACCACTAGTTATTATTTGTATCTAAGAATAATTGTATGGTTTTAGTATTCACAACTTGAAGTTTGTGAGATTACTTGCTAAAATTATAAATTATGAGCATAATTTTTAGATTCTATAATCAAGATGTGTTTCTTGTTAATGCTAGTAAGCCTAAAACTCAAACTTTTAATAAATGCTAGTTGAGATGATGATAAATAGTTTAGTTCTTTTATTTGTTAAACGCTTCCAATTAATTTCTAAACTATTATTATTGAGAACAAAATGCTTCCAATTTTTTCTGGGGAATACTTATACGCATCATACCAACATCAAAATTATCTTTGCTATAATTGACTTATGGTCAAAGCCTAACCCATTTAATGATTTTTTATAGTACAATATATGTACAATCGGTCTCTTATAGTCCACTGAGATGAACATTAAAGAATGTTGAGAATACATATTTAGTTTGAAACTTTATAAAATATCTTAAATCCTAACGAAAGATATTTTATAACATAATTTTTCGAATGTTATTTTGATAAGACAATTTTTTCAATATTAGGAGAATTAAGTAGCTGGAATCATATTATGTTTTCTAGATCCTCGCACAAGACAATACAAACCAGAAGTTCGACATATAACTTATTTGTAAGTTATACAATTGACAGATGCATTTATTGACCAAAGAGATTAACCAAGTCTTGTATACCAATTGTAAATACTCCAATTCATATTGACGTCCTTAGAAGGACAATATGTTAATATTATATATGGTAAATTTAATGGCGTGCATGAAGCATGGTGATATTTGATTCCAAAACAAAAATTCTCAAAAGAAAAATAGAGCAAATAGCTAAGATGGTCCCATTGAGTATGCGTATACTATTAGAGAGTATATAGACATAACTAATTATAAAACACATAAGAGGTTTAGCTAGCTGAAAATAATAAAATGAAGAAATCTCGATAAGTTATGTCATTATGATAAAGAAATAGAATCAAACAAGAAATGTTGTTGATAACACTTTTGTATATAATGTAGCGCTTCATATTATAAAATGTAGCAATGATATTGAAGGAAATCTGTCAAAGAATTAATTAGTCAAATAAAAGAAAGCAATCCAAGTAAATTGAACTTACTAGAGAAACCTGAAGTTTCTTGACATATAGTCCGAAGTTCGAACACTTGAAAGTGTATACTTATACGAAAAGGAATTTAAAAAAATAAAGTCGTAACATTTAATGCATGACTTTTAACAACTCTTAACATTATGAATTTCACAAATACTTATGTAAAGCAATCACAAGTCGATACTTTATTAGCTTGTCAATTACATATATGCATATAATGAATATTGTTATAACCAACTCATCTGACATAACTAATAAAACAATGTATATAAATTCTTGGAGGATTTAATATGCCTGAAGCATATAGTTCAATTTTTTTGAGAACTTAATCAATCAAATTACAGATCTCAAATGATATTATAATGAGGGAGAGTAAATACGCGTTGTACTCTTTTTTTTTTATCGAGATTTTATCCCATTGAATTTTTCTGGCAATGTTTTTAATGAGGCAATTTTCATGACATATTAAAAGAATTATGTACATTTTTTCCTTCACTAAGATTTTTTCCACATGATTTTTTCTAGTAAGGTTTTAACAAATCATATTCTATATGTAAATGACATCCAATTGGAAGTGTTATAAATGTTATAGTTATAGATGTCCATAAGCTACAAAATATTTTTCCTCATCATAACCTTATAATTATACTCTCGTGTGTTATAAATTGTATACGAGACTCTTGAAGGGAACATCATGAAATATGTTTTTAATATAATTGTATCAGACCATCATGCTCACTACAGTTTGCTAAAGATAGTGTGTGAAGATAATATTGCTTGAAGATTATAATATAGAGCACATTTCACCAGAATTGTTTTATACAAGTTTTAAAAAATAACGGTATTGAAGACATTGACGCACAAAATATGGATAGCTCGATACAAGCTTTTATCATTGATTAAAATCAAGGGAGTAGATATACTCTTTTTCCTTCACTCAGGTTTTTCTGACAAGGTTTTAATAAGTCAGCATTTGATTATTCCAATTTTTGATATTTTTTTTTATTGATATTTTTGTCCTATTGGGTTTTTACTAAACAAAGTTTTTAATAAAGCAATTATTGTTTAAATAAGTCATTCAATGAGGATTGCTGTAAAATTATAGATAATGATAAATGACTATTTAATTTTATCTAGATGCGTATGTAGTTATCTATTTATTCTAAAAGAGTGTATTTTACTCACATTGTAACTTCTATTGGAACCCAATAAATAAAAGTCATCGTTATAATAAATTTACACACTTGCTATCTTAATTCTCTTCTATTTCCCTCTCTTGTTCTCTTAGTTTTACATTAGAAACAATATTTTGATACAAAAAATGTTAGAAAGTATTTTGAGAATTAATTTATTTATGAAAATTTCCATTCACTCTTCTTCACTCTTTTCTATATAATACTGTTTATACAACATCATGTTCCAAACATAAAGTAAACAATTAACTTAAGTGCATGTTTGACAAGTTTTAATTTTTTTTTAATGTGTTCAAATATACTTTTTATTCACATATTTTATAGAATTTACAATTTATCATTCACATATTCTACAAGACTTATGACTATAAGTACTTAAAAACTTGGAAAATTGGTGAAAATGGTCCCTAACCTTTGCCCTATGTGTGGAAGTGGTCCCTAATGTTTGTTTTTTGGTACAAAAACTTCTAACCTATCTATTTTGGTGCTTAATTGGTTCTTATTTAATGAAAAATACAAATATGCCCTTAATTTTAATTAGAAAAAATTATAATTAGATGCCTAACATTTAAAAAAAGTTCAAATGAGTCCGGTATATTTATTAAATAATATTTAATTTAACATATTAAATATATCATTATAGATATATTAATTAAATTTTTCATAAGAGAAAAATATAAAATTATTGTACTTTACATATCTGTAATTCATATATTATGTGAAAAATTTGAATAAAAATTAAATTAAATAAATAATAAAATAACACATATAATTTTATGACGTTGAAATAATCTTATTATATTTTTTCTTTAACATATAAGTACTAATAAAAATTAATTTATACATTATGTGTTCTTTATTTTTGAACGATAATGAAACGTTAAAAAATATGAAGAATATAGTTGAACTGTAGTATTTGTAGTTAATAAATGAATAGCCTTATTAAATAAAAGTATTTGAGTATCAAGTTTGTGATAAATGTATTTTTTTATGTTATAATAATAAAATAAAAGTTTAAATTTTAAATAATATAATTACTTAATAAAAAATAATAATTTTATTTAATATGTTTATTAATAATTATGAGCTTAAGTTCTAGTTATTTTATAATAGTTCGTAAAATATACAAAATAATTTAGTATATTATTAATTTGGTCAATAAAGTGTTAATTTTAAAAAAAAGAACTCGTTAGTTTTTTTTTTAATTTTTATAAAAAATAAAAGTATTGGATACATTTGTATTTTTTGCAAAGGTTAAAAATTCAATTATAATTTTTTTAATTAAAATGAAGGACATATTTATATTTTTTATCAAATAAGAATCAATTACACACTAAAACGCATAAGTTGGGGACTCTTGTGCTAAACAAATATATTATGGACCATTTTGCACTAAAAAAAAAGTTAGGGACCATTTAAGCCAATTTTCCTTAAAACTTTGCTAAACATACATCCAATGCCGACAAGTATCTAAATAGGCACTGTTGGCACTTCTTATTTGCCTACTAGGTACTAGATCATCCCCACAATTTATCACTTTAGGAAAACCAAATTTTGACCAATCATATCCCGGGATAGCATGCACTCGTGACCAAACACACGGGTTCGTTTTCCACGTCAATTCCAGAACTTTCTGCCACGTTTTATTTCACCTCTTCTTTCACTGCAAACGAAAGCACCAATACGACACCGCATAGAACCGCCTTCTTCTTCAAGTCTTCAACTCCAGAACAATATGCAGATCCTTCACATCCCATGCTTAGAAGATAACTACGCGTACATGTATGTATGCTAACTAAAGCTCATTGAATTTTCGAGGATTTCAAGGGTTTGAGCAATTGAGTAGATCATTTATTCAATCTTTTTTTTTATTTTTTATTATAAGAATTATAAACGACTCTACAAAATAAGTAGCAGTTTTAGTGAATTTCGAGTGCTTGAGAAATTAATTTGATCATTTGTTCGATCTTTTTTGTGATTTTTTATAGGATTATAGATGAGGCTACTAAAGAAGCAGCAGTAGTGGACCCAGTGGAGCCTCACAGTGTTCTTCGGGTTGCTCAAGAAAATGGAGTTGACCTTAAAGTTGTCCTCACCACTCACCATCACTGGTTAGTTTTCTCTTTCAATAGATTTTTTTTTTTCTCGTGTTTATTTGTTTGTAATAGTAAATTTACTCAGTCAATTTTTCATTTTTTGCTGATTAATGATATCTGGTTTTGTAGTGAAGGGACTGATTAATTAGTTACTTTTTAGTTTACCTTTCGTTAGAAAGTTTGTGTAGGTGTTTTATTTGTGCAGTTGATTCCTTGTCATATACCACCTGGTTGGGGTAATTTTATTTATGTGAGTATGAATGGATTGACGGTTCACTTCAGTTTGGATTAGATTATGTTTATTTCAATAATTGATCATTTGATTGTGAGAAGTGATAGGAGAAGTAGTCACAGTTTGACATTTGGGTATCATATATTGGTTAGTTTTGTTATGCACTTCCTGACTTTCAAAACTATCAGCTTTATTATGTGATTTGAAATCTAATATGAACATCTAACTGAAATTTTTGAAGTGATCAGACAGTTTTTTGCTTAAATAAGCTGTAAAATCTAAAGAAAAACGTTCTGCTTAAATAAGCTGTAACAATCTAAAGAAAGAGGGCCTTGAATGCATATATGTATATACACGGTTAAGGATGTACTTTATATGTATGGCAGGGATCATGCTGGTGGCAATGAGAAGATAAAGCAGTTAGTGCCTGACATCAAGGTTTATGGAGGTTCTATTGATAATGTACAGGGATGCACTAATAAAGTCGAAAATGGTGACAAAATGTCACTTGGGGCTGACATCAACATATTGTGTCTTCACACACCCTGGTATGAGCTGTATAACTTAGGTTCTTGGAATGATAATTTATGTTTTATGTTATAGAGTTTACATCTGTGAAAACTTTTAGTTCTTGCATTAAAGGATTGATGCTCTCGGTGTAATTGTGTGGCTAAAAAGGATGTAGTTAGTCGATTCCCAATTCACGTTTACGTATCTTTTGTTATTATTACTTCTGTATTTATTGATTGGACACTTGCGATATTGACTTTCACATCAGCAGAATGACGTGAATTGCCACATCTAGTCATTGACATATGATATTCATTCACCGTTTTACCTTATTTCTGCTATAGATTTGCATGATTGGGTAGTAATGCGCTATTGTCCACCTTTTTTTGTACTGTATTACTGCATTCTTTTGATTTTTGCTTTGAAGCACGGAAACGCCACCGGCGGCGACGTGTCCATGTCCGACACGTATCGGACACGGACACGTCGCTGGTGGCTTTATTCAAGCTCATTTAAAAAAAAAAAAAATGAAAAACCAACCTTTGAAGGCCAATTAAACTTTCCCTTAAATTTCGTGGTTGTGCACATCTCCGACGCAAATCCAAACTTTTTCCAGTGATATTGATGTCGCGTGGTTGCTGAAACCTAGCAGAGCATATGGGAAGATAAATGGGGACGATGACTCAGAATGTGGTTTGCTTTATATGTGTTGTTTTGTTATAAATGGGTAATGGACGATTTCAAAAGTGAGAGTTGGTTTTGTGGGTAATGGGACTATTAATGTAAAAATACAACTTTGGGTTTCATGGGTAATGGGTTTGGTTTGTGGAAATGGGTTTGACCCCTTTTTTAAATGTTAAAATATAATTTTGCCATCAAGTACTTAACTTACACAACAAGCTTGCATTTAAAATGGTTTTGTTTTTTATGCAATAAAATAAGTATAAAAATTTGAAATTTTTATTTGATTTACACATAAAAATATAAAAAAATAATTAAAATATCTAAAAAAAAAATCAACGTGTCGATGGCGTGTCGGTGTCGGTAATTTTTCGAAAATCGCGTGTCGACGACATCCGATACGTATCCGTGTCGGACACGCATCATCCGGATTTTAATAGGATTTTTGTGTTGAAATTTAGTTCGGAGCATGTGCAGCAATTCTACTTAGCTCAAGGCCCCTATATATTTTTCCCTGGCGTGAAATTCTAAGAAGTTATTGAATGTTTAGAAAATATTGTGTTTATATATGATATATCGTATTTCGTTTTGGTCATTTTATATAATGTTCAGGATGTTGGGCGACTGTATTGCTATTATGGCTTTTGTCTCACTTTGTAATTCTGTTTCTTTAATCATTTATCAGTCATACGAAAGGTCATATTAGTTACTACGTCACGGGTAAAGAAGAAGAGGATCCTGCTGTCTTCACTGGAGACACATTGGTTAGTGAAGATTTGTTTCATTTTCTGGATTTATTACTATAATTTTTCACCAGTGTTCCATTCTGTTGATTCAGATGGTCCAGGAGAGATATTTGATGATTAGATTTTTTTTGGACGGCATCAGGGTGGTAGTAGCTGCTGTATAATTTTACTTTTTGTTTGTTTTTACACTATTCAATCAAGTATGAGACCTACACCACCATGAAATATGCCCTTCTTTTGTTAATGCTGGATGAAATTTTTTTGTTTGTTGTCCTACTTATTGATGGATTCTTGTTGTGATAAACATGTGTAGAAAAGAACTCAGAGGAATGCTTAATTTATTTAGACTTAAAGGTCTTTGAGAAGACCATTACAAATTGACGGTCATGCATTCGTTATTAGCTAACTTGTCTTGGAAGAAATGTTTTAAGTTCTTGAGCTTCTTTAATTTTATCATATTAATTCTTCTTATAGTTGCTCCCTTTGATTTTCAATTGAAGTAGATTTTAATTATAACAATCGTAGGGAGTTTCTCTTCTACTTACCCAAAAAAATTACTTACGTTTGTTTTCACCTTCTCCAATTTTTTTTTCCCCCATTCCAATTTTCTCAATTATCTCTTTCTCAAAACTCTTTCTTTTCACCATTCTTTTCCAAATATTTCATTCTCAACCTTGTTCTTCATATCAATCTCTATTCATTTTTCTATTGTCGAACCATTTTTCATATCAATCTCCATTTTTTGACTATATAATCACGACCGTGAAGAGTTTCTCCTCTACTGGCCTAAAAAAATACATATACGTTTGTCTTATCTTCATTCTCAAAATTGATTTTTTTCCCATCATATCTCCTCTATTCTTCAAATTCAATCTCCTCAAATCAAATTCTCAAATCCACATTCTTCTTCATTTGTTACATCATTCTCAAAATTGATTTTTTCTCCATCATATCTTCAATTTCCTTCTCCTTGAATCAAAATTTCAAATCCACCTTCTTCATCATCTGCTAGATATTTGAATTACTATTGAATTTGAATCGTAATCTACGGTCGAATCCATCGTGGAAAGCGGTATGTACTAGTATATACTTTTTCATACTGTTTACTATCTGGCTAGTGACATTGGATTGTCCTAGAGATGGATTATAATTAATTCATTTCTTCTGCTTGTCATCAATTTTTAGTTCATTGCTGGCTGTGGGAAGTTTTTTGAAGGCACTGCAGAACAGATGTATCACTCGCTATGTGTGACTTTGGGTTCTTTGCCAAAGCCAACTCGAGTTTTTTGTGGTCATGAGGTAACGTATTTTCACATGCATTTATGGTGTGGTATATGTATTTTTTCTTTTCTTTGGGACTTAGCTCTTTTGTGGTTATACATGGAAATATGCTGGGAGAATACATCTAGTACGCAGTACTAATCAAGAATGGACAAGATTTTGAGCATGTTTTCTAAGCCTAAAAAAAGTAAAGTTACTTATAAGTAACTTCTTCTCTCCAAACCAATGTTTCAAAAACTAGACCAACTGGTCGGTTCTATAGGAAAAACCGGTAACCGGTTATGCTTAAAAAACCAGAAAAATGAAGACCATTTTAAACAAGCAAAGAACTCGTAGGTTTTGTGGTTGACCTCAAAATTTTGTTTTTTTATTTTTTTGCTATTTTTTTTACCATCGGTTCGACCCTAGTGTGACCCTTTATCTTTTCCAGGCTAATGCCTAGGCATGTTTTCAAAACATTGCTCCAAACATGTTTGAATAACTTATTCTTTTCTTACTTTTAAGTGTTTGTTTGGTGGAGTTTAAATGTAGTTTTTTAGAAAATTTTGAAAAAAGTTGGTGAAATGTGTGATTGAAAAATTAATAAATATTGTGGGTCCCATAAAATATGTGGTTGAAAATGAGTTTGGGAAAAAAAGTTTAAAAAAACTACGCCAAACATGTATATAAAGTTACTTTTTTACTTATAAGTAAGCTTTTTAAGCTTAGTCAAACATACTCTTTAGCTTATTTTCTTTCTCGTTACTCTACAATCTACTATCTACTGTACCTAACAAACCCGAAGGGACTAATGCCTTCACAGGACTCTGTCGCACAGGTAACATCTATATGTGTTTATGTATCCTATATGTATATTTTATAACTTGGGGGACTTGATTTCCTGTTTAATATATTGCCAAATGCTTGGAATGGCTAATGCCATCAAGAACTCTTGTCCCACAGGTTCAAGATCTTCATTTTAGGAGAGTTATTTTTCACTTTGGCTTTTTCCCCTGAAATCTTGAATTGGTCTGAATTTTTTCTCTCTTATTAAAGAAACATATAATGGCTTTCCTTGGTCTGCTTACTGGTTTTGTTTTTGGTTCTGATCTTCACCTTCGGAACGTATCTCTAATTTATGGACCAAAAATTAGCATTTTATGAGATATTCATTTTTTTCTAGATTATGACTATAAATCCGATTGTACACTTTTTTCTAGATTCTGACTTATATTATATTGAACTCAGTACACGGTGAAGAACTTGCAATTTGCTTCAACAGTGGAACCCGATAATGTGAGGATATCCCAAAAATTATCATGGGCTCAGCAGAAGAGAAAAGCAGGGCTTCCAACTATTCCCTCGACTATTGCAGAAGAACTGGAGACTAACCCATTCGTTCGCGTTGATCTACCAGAGGTTCAGGTATCATACTACTATTAATTAGGAGAGCTCATATGGTTCCTTTACCCAGTGTGTATAACTGTGTTCATTTCCTTCAATAAATTTTCATCTGTCTTGAATTTTCTGAAATTTTGGGCAGAAATTGGCCAGTTATCATTATTAAGAAAACCAATCCTGGATTATTAATATTAAGGAATACAAAACAAATGATAGAAAAGGTTGACCGACAAAAATGAAATAATTTACAAGAAATGATTTATTTTCATCTTAAGTATCAATTCCAACAAATATTGAAATGAAAAAGAAACAAGAAACTTCTTTCTTTCAAAATTGCGTTGAATTCCATGGAATAGTTAATATAGATGGGTTTGATATGGGTTTGTCTATAATGATGAGTAAAATGAAATTTTTTTTCATGATTCTTAATTCATTCACTTGGAAATTCAAATTTAGCTTGGTTGAACTTGAAATGCTCATTGAAAAGGTCAACAATTGAATTGGATTTGATTAAATGGTACCAACAAAATCGAGTGCTAACTCATGTTTCTTATTGAACTAATTGATAGGCATGTCATTGGACACATAATTTGAATTCGATAAGTTTTGTGCCCTTTTTTTTGGCATGGAATTGACCAGGAAAACTTGATTGTGCAGGAGAAGGTTGGATGCAAGTCTCCAGTTGAAGCCCTGAGGGAGATCAGACTGAGAAAGGATAACTGGAGGGGTTGAACTGTTATGCAACGGTCAGTAGGAATGACTGGATGGCACTAGACTGTATTAAGAAAGAAAAAGAAGTTAAAATCTTCTTAATTATACTGTCCAGTACGCAGTACTGAACATGTACTAAGTGTTGCAAAATGGGTCATGCTGTTTTCATTAAATGAAGGTTAATAACAATATAACAACTCTGAATGGTACTTCTAAATGTTTTGCTTATCTTTCTGTTGGAATGTGGAAATACTGAAGTCACCAGCTGTCGTTACTGCTATCCAATCTGAGTGAAATTGTTCCTAGCATGCCTTTGGTTTTAAAATGTCATCACAGTTTGATGTCTGACTGTACTAAACATGCATGTTTGGAGTGCTTGTAAGTACTTATAAGTTGATTATATATAATTTTTATTCAACATTATGTAGGATCTACAAAGAACAATCATGAAGGCAGTTCAATGGCATTCTTTGTATTTGTCAAAATTTCATATCATTCGAGTGTATTGGTGAATGTTCGAAAAAAATTTATAATTATATTTTCAGACTATTTAAACATTATAAAACACCCACCATGTCATATATACAACTTTCAAGACACAAAAATATATTAAAAGAAACCGTATAAGTCGTTAATGATAAATTATTTGGTCAAAATTTGACATCATTAAAGTGTGCAATTTAGTTTTGGATGTCCAAAATGTGTTTTTAAATTGATTTTGAAACTTATTCGATTACAAAATGCATCTATATAATTGTATTTACTAGTTTGGATTCAAACAAACATGTTACGAACAACTAGTTCAATGTGTATCTTCACCGTTTTGTTCCAAATTTGATATCATTCAGGAATATAACCGACATTTGAATGTCCAAAACGTATTCTCAACTTGATTTTGATTTTAGACAAAATTTCACATCTATGGAGCTATATACTCTAGCTTGGATTTACAAAAATGCGTTAGGATCCACTTTTTGCCTATGAGTCCAATAAGCTGCCTAAAGTATTCAATATTTCAAGTCGTGGGTTGAAATAGTCCTATGTTCTATACTTTCTGGCTTTAGTCAATTCTGTGGGCAAGTCAAGTATAGTAGTTACCGTTGCTTGTTTGCTCTTTCATATAGATTCCGTGTAGGCACTTTTCTATACGATCAATTGAATATTGGAAAAAAACTATGGATATTCACTACTATTGATATCTGAAACTTTAGACTTGAAGTCTATTGCTTACTCATTTGATTTTATATAAGTTCGGAATTCACTGAGGAACTATAATTTTTATCTACATATTCTGTATAACTCACTATTTATAATCTAAAAAGGCTTTCCCAAACAAGCACTAAGGAATAATCATATAATGTTGACATGTTTGTTTTGCTAGGCGACACTGTACAAAATTAAAGAACAAAAATATATAAAATGTTTGGTCGAAGTTTTCTTCTAGTTTTGTTTCCCTCAGTGTAACAATTATTTGTCCCAAATAATGCCGTTAATAACTAATTGACCATAATAATGTTATTTCACTTATACGATAGGAGCTTAGATGTCTCACTTAGAGGTGGCAAATAAGCTGTCCGGTCCAGCCCGACCCAAAATGGATGGGCCAGACATGAAACTGGGATGAGCATGCCCATCCCAATTTTTAGATGGGTCAGTAAATTGTTGGGCTAGCCCAGCCCGATTTTGGACAACCGGACCAGCCCCTAGGGATGGCAAAAAAATATGCGACCACCCGCCTGCATAATAGGGACGGGTTTGGGATGCATTTTTACGCCTTTAGGCGGTCCGGGTAGCCCCGACCCAACCTCTCCAATTTTTTTTTTTTTTTGAAAAATCATAAAATAGAATATGGTTATAATCCGTATGCACTTTTTCAAGTTTAATCAAATTTTGATAAACCACATCTCTAATAAAATGCAGTCTAATATCTACATGTTTAGTGCGTTCATGGAAAATAGGGTTTTTACACAAATTAATAGCAGATTGACTATTAGAATATATAGTCACATTATCACTTAAAACACATAGTTCATTAAATAAATATTTAAACCACATAGCTTCTTTTAAAGACTTCAATAGTAGCTATATATTCAGATTCAATAGTGGAAAGAACAACAATATGTTGGAGTTGAAATTTTCAACTAACACACGAATCACACAAAGTGAACACATAAGATGAAGTAGATTTCCATTATCTCTATCTCCACTATAATCAGTATCAGTAAAACCATTTAGTTTCACACTATTAGAAACAATTTTATATATTAACCACACATCATATGTACTTTTCAAATACCTGAGCAACCATTTCAAAGCTTCCCAATGAGTGGGTCTTGATTTAGACATGTACCCGCTCAAAATACTAATAGCAAAAGCCAAGTTTGGCCTAGTACAAACCATCAAGTACATCACAGAACCAATCACATTTGAATAGGAAATTTTATTCATTTATGCAACTTCTTTTTCATTTGTAAGTTATTGTTCTTTAGATAAGATAAAATGATTACTAAGAGGTATAGATTCAGGTTTACAATCAAGCATACCAAATATTTTCAAAACTTTAAACACATATGGAGTATGATGTACAATTAAGTAAGAATTAGACATATCTCTATTTATTTCCACGCCAAGTTTTCTTTTAGCATGCCAAGGTCTTTCATATCAAATTCTTTTCTTAACTCATTTTTAATATTGTTTACCACTTTCATGTTAGAACCAGTCAATAACATATCATCCATATAGAGTAACAAATACACACAATCATTTGTGCTGTGGTCCTGGTAATAAAAACAATGATCAAACTCATTCCTCTTGAAACCAATTGAAAGAACATATGAATTAAACTTCTAATACCACTGTCCATTGGCTACTAGCCTAGCCTCGTATCTCACATGCTTACTCTCAATGGTTCCCTCTTCTACCTTATAAATCTGTTTATATCCCACAATGGATTTATCCTTAGGTTTAAGTACTAATTTCCAAGTTTGATTTTTAGCTAGAAAGCTCATCTCCTCTCTTATAGCACTTACCCACTCATTAGACTTTTCACACCGCATAGCCTCCTCATAAGTATTGGGCTCCCTATCCACTAGTTCTTGATAACTAACATAGGCTATGGTATAGTCAGACATTCTTTGGGGATCTCTACATGGTATTCTCTCTCCATCTCTTGCTAATTGATAATCGGCTAGAGGGTTTTGGTCAACTGGATGATCTTCTATCACATCCCCATTCTTCTATCACATCATCATTCTTCTCATTCTATACAACCTGTTGATCTTGTTGGTTATCACTCTCCACCTCACTAGGAGAGACGGGTAATGGGATGCTTACTCTCTCTACCTCAACTGGAGACTTATCACTAATGATTTCTTGCTATTTTTCACTCTCTAGACAAGGCATCTCTGACCCATTCAATTTGACATCTCTACTTATAAGGAGTACCACCATTTAAAGTAGCGGATGTAGTCAAATTAGTCAGATAGCAATCAGTCATAACAGCTTTATCCCAAAATGATTTAGGTACAACAGAACTCAACATCATACATCTAACCTTATCAAACAAAGTACGATTCATCCTTTCAGCAACCATATTCTATTGGAGAGTGTAAGTTAATATTTTATGTATATTAATGCCACACTCATTACACAAGTTATCAAAATCAGCATTGCAAAATTCAAGACCATTATCATTTCGCAAATATTTTATCTTTTTGCCAGTCTAATTCTCCACTTGAACTTTCCAATTTTTAAATTTAATGAAAGGTTCATTTTTATCTTTCAACAGATAAATCCACACACGTCTGAAGAAATCATCAATAATAGACAAAAATATTTGTTACCACCAAAAGTGGGATTGCTCCCAAGATCCCACAAATCTATATGAATGTATTCTAACACTCTAGATATCTTGTGTGTGCTAGATGAAAACAATATCCTACGACCTTTTTCAAGCATACAATGATCATAAAATGACATGTCAGACACCGATCCTTACCAAACACACCCTTATCATTAAGGAACTCAAGTCCCTTAACACTAACATGAGCAAGTCTATTATGCCACTTTTTGTGTGATCAGTGTCAATAGAAGCAATAGTGAAATTTAGTCCATCTACCACTTCAGTAGACACAATGTAAATGCCATTTTTTCTAACAACCTTAATAGCTCTAAGTGCACCCTTAGTCATTTTTAACATGCCATTGCCAAGCACACCAACAAAACCTGTTTCCTCAACTCCCCCGCATAAATTAAATTTCTACCCATGTGTGGAATATATCTAACTCCCTTCAATGTGTGTACAAAGCCACTATCAAATATACAATCACATCACCAATGCCAGTAATGTTATATGCAACACCATCCCATGACATTCCTCATGATTACTTTTATACAAATGATCAAACAAATGTTTATTTTATGTGATGTGAAAAGATGCATCAGAGTCAAGAATTCACTTATCCATATGGGAGTTCATAGACATGTTAATCTCACCAGGCTCAGAATTTAAAAGCATGTAAACCTCACCATACTCCTCTCTAGGTACTACCACATTCGTCTCATTATTTGATATCTGTTTATTCTTTTCTTTATAGCAGTCACTAATGAAATGGCCTAATTTACCACAACCATAACACTTCTTCCTTTTTCCCTACCCGTGACTTAGAATACATCTACCATTTCTATTGGCACCACTGTTTTTCCCACCTTTACTTCTACTTCTCCCATCGACCGAAGGTCTACCCCTCACAAAATGGACTTCACAATTTTTCTCTCATTTTTTCAAACGTCAACTCTCCCTCCTTACTTTTAAAGAGTCTATGACAATGTCAGGTGTAAGAGTCTCCCTCCCATACTTAATTACATTCTTAAATTCTTTATATGAATCAAGAATGACATTTAACAAAACTATCGTTTTGTTAACTTCAGGGACTGTTTCACCACAATTTGTAATATCCTGCACAAGCTTATTAAAAAACATCAAGATTGTCATCCAAATCCATTGATGAATCAATTTTAAAGATAAATTTTTTTCGAGAAGATAAATTTTGTTTGAAGTCGATTGGGTTAAATAAAGCTCTTTTAATTTTTTTCAAAGCTTTTATGTGGAATCAAATTTTCTAACTTTTAGCAAAATAGAGTTTGAAAAATTCAATATAATATAAGTATAAGCAAGTTCATTAGAAACATTTTTTTGATCTTCAGTAACAGTAGGACCAAAAGAATTATCAATAGCTTTTGAAACTTTTTGCTGAACCAAAATACCTCTTATTTTCTGTTGCCAAATAGAAAAATCACATTTACCAGTAAAGATAGATAAGTCAAAATGATGTGCAGACATCTCAACAACTAAGAATACACACCAACAAGCACATCAAGATAATCACGCAGAAAAACCTAAATACTTCAATATACATCGTTTTAGATTCACAGGATTTCGTGAGATTCATGATCTTAGATTAAGAGAAATTTTCAAACAAGTAAAGTCTAGGTGACAATTCAAAAAAAAAAAAAAAACAATAATCCAAAATGAAAACGAGGTATTTCAAATAATCAACAACAAAGTCAAAAACTAATTATAACACAAGTCACAATAATGGGTACGTAAATTCCTAGCAACATGCAATGATTACCCCACACGGTAACCCCAAACCTAATGGCCACCCCACACGATGGCTTGCTATTATAGAAATTTAAAATGGATCACCAATTTACTAGAGCGGACCAATATGACGGTCTGTAATATCGGAGAGTTGAGAATTTATTTATTTTATTCTAGCTTTTACAGATTTAAATTTCATCAAATTTGGAGTAGAAAGATGGCACCAAGCTCGAATCTGAACTGTCCAACAAAAGCACTATTGTCCAAATAATTAATCTGTAATCAATAAAATAAAAAAGATCAGAATCGCATATAAGTTATTTCATCCCAAAAATTAATTTATGAAAATAATAAGGAAAATTTTTGGCCAAAAATGATCTGCTATCACTGCTGCCGTCATCCGCCAATCACCACCGATTGTCTGCCATTGTTGCTTCAAGTTCCAGTTCAATAAATTGTTTCAAAAGCCAACCAAGCTTTCATACCAATTTGTAAGAAAATAAACCTAAAACACCAAGTTAAATAAGATTATTTAATATAGAGAAACAAATAAAATCTGGACAATATTGAAAACTTCAATCTTCAATCAACGGGACAGCAATGGTAAAAGAAATAGGCTCAAATTAGCCAAATTCTAACAATGATAACACTACAAATAATAGCCAAAGTACACTCCTAATTAACCCACTATATTTCACTCAAATGGAAGATTAATCTTCACAAAAGAAGAAGAAGGGTAGGGACAAAATAAGGTCAGATGGCGCCGCGCAACTGCAACGCAAAAGGAGCAACAGGGAAGAAAACCAAAAGCTTATTTTTAGGTCGTATGTATGCGTGTTACATATGTTTCCTACCAGCCAAGAAAAAAAGAGCAACCACTATGTTATATGTATATTTACACCAAAGAAAATACAAAATATATATATATATATATATATATATATATATATATATATATATATATATATATATATATTATTGCTAAAGACCGAGACTTAAGTGCCCTAATATAAATGGGTTAACCTAGGATTAATTAACCGAGCAACTGAGTTGTGACCCATTACTCAAAGTTAACTACAAAGTGCTTTGACTTGTCTTTGTAATTGGGCTGCCTAATTGTTGGAGATTGGACGTTAATAATAAATCTACGAAGTCTAATTAAACCAACTTGTTTAATCATTATTGTCTCTTTGTTTGTTTGGGACCAAAAATACCAAAAGCCTTATATCAAACAAAGTAATTCTGAAAAGAAAAATTCTTATCTAGTATAATTCAAAATTATTTATAAAAAAGTTGGTGCAGGATCTAATTTTCCCTTAAAACAAAGCATTCCCAACCATGTCCATATAAATAATTTTCTATTTTGTTGACAATGTGTATATAGAAAGGTGTCTCAACATTCATCCACAAACATGATACATATTCACAGTTGTTAAGAGACAACAAGTAGAGAAACCCGAGGCATCTCCGAAGGAAGAATTGGAATATAAAATCTACTTGCCTATTCTGCAATTTATATTAGGCACCCCAAGAAAATCCTCCATCTTTATGAAGAAAGAATGACATTGTGGAAAGAAGTTTGATGGAAATGAAAGATCTAAAACATAGATTAATTAAATTGAAATGAATTTTAATCTTAATTAAACAAGTAGTGGATAAAATGTAGTCAAAACTGACAAGTGATAAAGATAACAGTTCTGACTCGAACAACAATGTTTGTTTACCCAATCTTGTTAAGCGTGGAAATTAAAAGATTAAATACGAACACAAAATATAACGTGGTAAACTCCGAAGAAAAACATCTGACGGAGGCCCTATGCCATGGGTAAAAACAATCCACTAATAATCTTGTTCAAAAATACAATAGTATCAATTTTTGTAATTTTGTAAAATTAACAAAATAACAATCAAAAGAAAATAGATCAACTCCATATGATACTTCTTCTTCTAACTTGTTGATGAAGTAGAATCAAACCCACCGATCTTGACTTTATCACTACTTCCTTATTGTACTTGGCCGCAACCACCACTTGAATTAAGAACTCCCGTTCTTAACTCACGCAAAGTAGCTTAAACAAGATATGGAATTGTTCGTTGAGCACCAATTAATTCTTGATTCTTTAATGAGTTTGAAGAAAACCTTTTTGCTTTGAAGTTGAATCAATGAAGCTTGATGTCTTGTTTTCCTTCCATGGATTTCGGCAGTTTTTGTTTGGAGAAAACAAGAACAAAAATTATATTTCAAAACTTTAATTCCTTATTGATTTATACTTTTACTTATAATAAAAGTAGAAATCAAATTAGAAATTATTTCTTATCTAAAAAGCTGCAACAAGAATGGTAAGAAAATTAGTAGAAAAGAATATATAGAAAGATATTCTTAGATTTGTAGAAAAAAAGAATTTAGGAAACTAAATATTTCATTCCTAGACAAATCTAAGAGAATAAGAAAACATTCTTTAACCTACAAAAATAGCTGTCAATAATATTTCATGAGATAATATATCTAAGTATAAAAACAAAATAAAATCGCAACTTTACTGATCTGAAAAAATAATCCGCTTATCAATCCAGTCAGTCGGAACTGGCGTTATCCAGACCAGTCAAAAACGAAAATGTTAACCTGCTCTTTTATCATTAAAAATCAGTTATATTAATTAAGAGAGCCAATATATAAAGAGTAAAAAATATGACACATATTTTTCCAACAAAAACCTTGAAAAGTGAAGTATAAATTGTCTAACAAATTTCTAATCTCTTTTTTCCATCTTCAATTTGTTTTATATTAGAACAATTTCATTATGCTTTATTTTTCACATTGTCAAAGATATCTTTACTATATTAATATTTTATTATACATTATTAAATACTCATTTTGATCATATATTTTATAGGCTATGCATGTTCTTCATATGTAGATATGAGCTTCATCCTCCTATATACGCAAATTTGTAATTTGATTTCAACCAAAATATAATAATTATTACCTATACACATGTCATACCTAAACAAACCAACTCAAATAATACTATAATTATAAAAGACATGTCAAATTGCAACACCTGCATCGCACGAGGTGACCTTATTACTTCTTGAAAAAATTGTTCTGTAATTAAACCATTGATTCATATTCTATAACCGTAATTCTCTATAATGTATTTACAATAACTTTTTTGTCCTTTAAATTGCTGGTACATATTTAAGGTTTACTATTATTTATTTTATTGAAATTTTTATCATGAAAGTGCACAAGTGCATAAAGCACGTCCTTTCTACTAGTATTGGTTAATATGGAAAAATAAAATAAAAGGGAAAGTAGGATTTTCCTTACAATATATAAGAGTATGTTGTTGAAGTTACTATTCATCATTTCGTCCAAAACAATGTCGTTATGGTCATTGGAAAAAGATGCCGTTTTTTGTTTGGTTTTTACCAAAACAACGTCGTTTGTGACTATGTATAAAAACAATTTTGGTCGCGTTCATTATGTGTTAGCAATTTCTTTTGTATTGCAAGTGTATGAATTGCACAAGTAATAATAGATTTTAGAATCCAAGTATCGTATCCACAAACATTTAGATAGTTCTACACAGTTAAATTAACCTTAATCGAATCGATTTAACTTTTGAGGTTTGGATGACTAAGAACTAATTAAAATATTAACTAAAAATAATTAACTAATTATAATTTAAACAAATATTTTTCATATTTTATTGCCTTGGACCTGTTATTTTCCAAATTGGAATTCTTAAAAGAAATCTATGGGACATCTTATCACATTTTGTTATGCGAGATTTGAAAATTACCGTCAATACTTCAGTGTAGGTCCAGGATAATAATAAATTAAGGTTCTATTCCAACATGGAACGAAAAGGACAAAATTTGAACTACAGAACCTACTCTGGAAACGGAGATACCCATAGAGCCAGGGGCTGATCTTTGAATAGGAAAAAGAGCGGATCTGTCGAAACCACAGCCATTCAACAGGATTCAAAATGCCAAAGCTCGAAGACCTCTGGGACATGGAACAGTACTTAAAAGCTGTTCATGCCGTACTCTTTTGACGACAAAGTCACAATGAAAGATTAAGTTCATGCCAAATTACTTTAAATATGGGAAAGAAAAGCATACTAGGATCCAGAATCCACTCATATCAATCCCTTTTAACCCGAACCATTAAATTTAATAACACAAATTAATTATGAAGATTAATATTTCTAATTTGTTTAACAATCTCCTCGATTAAAATTAAACATATTCCTAAATGTGACCCGACTATATCTCTATGACAGATGTGAACATATAAAAATGCATTAAAATTTGTGAATACTTAAAGATCACGTAAAGTATAGTGGTATATCTCTATCATCTATCGGACTCTACGATAATTGATACTATGTTTAACTTATTTTCAATCTCTCGATGGTAAAATAAGTCACAAAACTCATACAACCATTGTGCATATAGTTATAGAGAAAAAGAAATCAATATCAATTATTCAAAATTAAATACATGCTTGAATATAAAAAATAAGTTCAAAGAATTAAATATTCATGATATAAATTTTATCATGATCCTAGCATAAAATAATCTAGCTTAGCATACTAAGAAGAAGAAAACAAAAAGAAAATATAAAAGTCATTACCCAGAGAAGAAGAAAACTCAAAAAGAATATATCTTGATCTTCGTTGAATCTTCAAAAGAATAGATCTTGATCTTAGTTGAATCTTCGTTTCTTGTTTCTCCTCTTGAATTCTCCCAATAATTCGACCCCTAAATTATAAGTTAAGAAATCATATATATAGTCCCTTCATTCTGTCCCAAAAGATCTCAAAAGATCATTAAAATAGTGTCCCAAAATGTTTCCTAATTGGAGTCGAATTCAAAAAGGTGACAAAATCCGCGAGGGGAAATTTTACACTGGGCGATCGTCCATGCATGATGTTTGGCTTCTGTTGTTGACAATTGGTGCTGGGGAGTTCGCCCAGCTTAGTTTTTCTCTACGGCTGTTTTTCAAACGGTCATAACTTCTTGTAGGAAACCTCAAATTGAGATCCGTAAAAAGTATTGGACTCATAATTCAATTATCTTTCCAATAGTATATCATTTGCCTTGTGGATATTTTAATACCAAAATTTTTGTTCAAATTTTCTCACATGCTTTGATAGGTAGTTTCTCAATTCGGTTATTTGGCTTTCGGTGTTTGATCATTTGCTTCAACTCTTCATTGTCACTCCAACACACCTTAAACTTATTGATTTTATCTTTTTCCTTATCCTCCAATGTTTGGCACTTGATATTCACCTCAAAAACTCAACTTCTTCTCATTCATTCGTTGATTTCACCAAATTGTTGCTTTTTCGGGCCATTTTTCTCCAATTGCTTATAAACATCCAAAAATGAAATAGAAAAAACAATACACTAAATTAAGTAGAAAATCAAAAAAATAACGGGATAAAAATTTAGTTTTAAAGCCCAAATAAGTGCACAAAATGCACTTATCATTATACATTTTCTATTTCATCGACTTGGAAACCCTATAACGACGTTGTCTTTTGATGCCCCCAAGATAGAAGATCTCATATTCTAAAAAATTGTAGAATGTGTGCTATTGGTTGGTGAGTTGGTTAGTCGACTTCGTCTGTTCATCAGCAGGAATGAAAGATGCTTTCAAATAGGGTGGTCAATCTATACATCATAGTAGCTTTCAAAAGGCCTGGCTGGTCCACTGACGAATAGAGTCAAGTGCGGTCGGTTCCATAACAAACGTAAACGTAGCTGATCGGGTCAAGTCAAGCGAAGCCATACTCTCAAGCCATTCAGGTGAAATAAAGGACTAAACTGCATAGGCAAGTCAGCCTTAGTTCTGACGACGATGAGAGCAGTTTTGTCTGAAAATACGGCTGACTTTGTTTCTTTGATGAAGTTGATCTGATTCCCAACTTTTTTTTCACTTTTTCCAACATATCCCAACCTTTCTTTGACGTTTAGAGTTCTTCCATAGCCTAGGGTTTCACTTAAGCAAGAGGCTCCAATTGTTAATTGCTTGATCCTTTCTTTTGAAACTTTTAATTCATCAAGAAGGTTCGTAATTTGATCATCCTTCTCTTTTAAGATGTTGGTAAGAATATTATTTTGAGAATCAATTTGAGCCTTGTCATCTTCCAAAAATTTCATCATGACTTGAGTAGACAAGTTTTTCTCCTATTCATCTTGTAATTTTTTATTCATATTGCTGCAGTTATAACAGACACGGACTGGTTCTTCAGATGTTGTCACCAAGAAGTCAGAACCTCCAATCAAGTTTTGCATGGAATCAGTACGAAAAGTTAAGTTCACAGTTAAAGATGTTACCTGATCAACAATTATTCTGTTATCCTCATCCTCGTCCTCATCTGAATCTTTTTCATCATTTTCACTCAAAGTGATATTCATGGCCTTCTTGGTATGAGATTTCTCTAAAGCATTTGCACATTCAAAGGCTATGTGACCAAAACCCTCACACTCATGGCATTGAATTCGATTGTTAGATCTATTTATTGATGTAGTGGGGTTTTATTTTGTATTGATCGGAAATCTTTTCTTTTGTTGGAGAGAGATATTCAAGTTCTTTCCCTTTTGATTTCCTTTTAGAAATTTTTTGAATTGTTTGGTGAGCATGGCCATGTTTTCATTTGTTTCACTCTCCTTACAATCAACCTCGTTTTCATGGTTTTTAATTTTGAAGGCAATACTAGATCCTTTTCTTTCTTTCTCCTTTGTAGATGTAGCTCATATGTCATCAATGATCCCACCAATTCTTTAACCTTCATATTCTCAATCTCCTTACCTTCTTCAATTACAGTTACTTTAGAATGAAAACGATCAGACAAGGATCTGAGAATTTTCTTTACAATTTTGTTCTCAGAATATTTCTTTCCCAAAGTATAAGCAGTATTGGTGATGTCACTGAGTTTTACATAGAAGTCCTTGAATTGTTCATCGTCTTCCATGGTTAGTTGTTCAAACTCTAGAGTAAGAATTTGAAGCTTGAATGACTTGACCATATTGGTTCCTTCGTGAGCAATTTGTAAGATGTCCCAAGTATTTTTTGCAACCTGACAAGTAGAGATCAAACAAAATTGATTAGAGTCTACGAAAGAGAATATGACATTTAAAGCTTTGGAATTCTAATTAGTATAATTAAAATCAGTTGTAGCCCATTCGTCTGTCTTTTTCTCTCTTTCTACACCATTTTCAATAATGGTGAGAGTTTTATAGCTATGGACAATAGAGTGCCAAGCTTTTTCATCAAGGGATTGGATATAAACTTGAATTCTAATTTTCCAATACGCATAATTAGTACCATCTAAAACAGGTGGTCTAAAAGAA
Source organism: Forsythia suspensa (assembly GCA_023638005.1). NCBI lineage: Eukaryota > Viridiplantae > Streptophyta > Magnoliopsida > Lamiales > Oleaceae > Forsythia > Forsythia suspensa. The sequence goes on along the minus strand of CM042666.1, from coordinate 29,410,624 downwards.
CACCATCCATATCTAGGTTTCTTTGGATCGCACTTAAAAAATGTACCCTTTATGATACTAATTGAAAGTTCTAAAACCTAGATTAATTAAACTAAAATGAATTTTAATCTTAATGAAACAAGCAGTGGACAGAACGTAGTCAGAACTGGCAAGATATAGAGATAACAGTTCTAGGTCACACAACCGTATTCGTTTACCTAATCTTGTTAAGTGCAGAAATTAAAAGATTAAATACGAATACAAGATGTAACGTGGTAAACCTCTAAGGAAAACATCCACGGGCCCCCATGCCATGGGTAAAAACAATCCACTAATAATCTTGTTCAAAAATACAATAGTATCAATTTTTATAATTTCGCAAAATTAACAAAATAATAATCAAAAGAAAACAGATCAACTCCCTGTGATACTTCTTCTTCTGACTTGTTGATGAAGTGGAATCAAACCCACCGGTCTTGACTTTATCGCCAGTTCTCTATTGTACTTGACCGCAACTACCACTTGGATTAAGAACTCCCGTTCTTAACTTCACGCCAAGTAGCTTAAACAAGATATGTAATTGTTCGTTGAGCACCAATTAGTTCTTGATTCTTCAATGAATTTGAAGAAAACCTTTTTGTTTTGAAAGTTGAATCAATGAAGCATCGAGTCTTGTTTTCCACCAATGAATTCGGCCGGTTTTTGCTTAGAGAATACAAGACCAAAAATTATATTTCAAAGCAATAATTTCTTATTGATTTCCACTCTTACTTATAGTTACGGTAGAGATCAAATTAGAAATTATTTCTTACCTAAAAATATGGAACAAGAATGGTAAAAAAATTAGTAGGAAAGAATATAGAAATATATTCTTAGATTTGTAGAAGGAAAGAATTTATGAAACTAAATATTTCCTTCCTAAACAAATATAAGAGAATAAGAAAAGATTCTTTAACCTACAAAAGGAGCTGTCAATAATTTCATGAGATCAGAATATATCAAGTATAAAAATAGAATAAAATCGCAGTTTTACTGATCTGAAAAAATAATCCACTTATCAACTCAGTCAGTCAGAACTGACGTTAACCAGACCAGTTAAAAATACAAACGCTGACCTGCTCTTTTATCATTAAAAATCAGTTATATTCATTAAGTGGGCCAATATATAAAAAGTAAAAAATATGACACATATTTTTCCAACACATTTTTTTAGAATTTAGGTATAGCTCCGTATATTTAGGATTAACTTGTTATAATTTGTTTATTTGTGCATGATCTATTGTTTGGTGTGGCTTTATGTATAATGTTCTTAATTTTGTATTTTGTTATTGTGAGAAATTTTATTTTTATTGATTTTTTGGTTAAGTCTATGTGTTGTGTTTTAGTGTTTGGTGGAGTTGTTTTTTTAATGTTTTACTGTTGATAGTATTTTTGTTATTTGAAATATCTAGAAAACCACACTCGTTTTTTAAATTCGCTATTTTATATGAACATAGAATATGAATAATGTGATGCACTTCATTTGTATTTTTTTTTGTGATTTGTAAAAAAAGAATGAATAATAAATCAATATTGTTCTATTCTTCATGTACGATAAATGGATACAAAAAACGAGATGGAAACAAAAAAAAAATATGGAGAAAACGGTGAAGGGAGTTGTATGCCAAACTTAGAAAATTCAATTTTAAAAAGACAATACATAGAACAAGATTTCCACTTTTCGATGAAGTAGGGGTCAATTCCAATAATGCAAGTCTTTAACGAGTGAGTTTTAGTATTTTCTGTAATAGAATATAAGAAATATACTATTTGTGATGTTTGTTCTATAGATATTTAAAATATGTATTGTAGTCAAAGGACGTGATGACCAATAATTCTTTGCTATGGAACATAACACATTTGAAGATGGTATAGAGAATCAACATTTGTGTAAAGAGGGTCCTAGCACCACTTACAACAATACTGATGGACTCCAAAAAATTAATTATGGTACACAAATTGATATAACACATTCCTACTCAAACTTATTTATTACAAACACCAACAACTTGCAAACATTGTAATGCCACAAAATTTGAAAAAGAAAGTAAATATTTTTGTTGTAGTGATGGAAAAGTAAAATTATTGATCAATAGTGTTCCTAATGAACTATACGAGTTATATACTGTCATTTAACATTCATCAATTACTACTGAAATTTTGGATTGGGAATCCTAACTTGAAGATGTTGAAAAAGATGAAGCTGAATCCACATTAAAAGAGCAATTTTTTAAAATTATGAGGTACATTAATACGCCTCATGTTTTTAGAATACTTTATATGATTTTTAGCTCTTATATTTAACAAATAAATTCACTATAAGCTGGATTTTTTTTGATAAATTGGTTTTTAATATTTCACGAAGCTATAATTTTTTTGGGGAGGCTTGAATACTATAGGAAAATTTTTGATGTTGTCCTTCAAAGTTTTTCAAGATATATGTTGTTCAAATTGCTCAAGAACAACCGAAGCAAGACAAGAAGAATGTTGTGAAAATGACACAAACTATAAGGTTAGTAATACTTCGTAAATTTCTTAAATTTTCACCAGCTTAATAAAATAAAAAATTATGCAAACTTTAGAATCTAAGAACTTTACGATTTTTATGCGATATGGTATTGCCAAATACTAACTTTACGATTTTTTTGAGATATGCTATTGCCAAGTACTTCACGAACTTAGTGGATTCGATAATGTATGCCTTCGAACTATTATAATGAAACACACTACTTAAGATTTCTTGCAGGGTAACAACAAAGTTATACACAATTTGTATAATTGTTTAACTCATAAATTATCTAAAATGTCATTCAAATTTTTATCAACAGCTCTTGTACATGGTTTGTGCTATCTCATCCTGACTTTCATTACCTAAGCATGCACTAATAAAATCTTATACATGCTTTTAAATCACACTAATGTACTTTTTCCATACAAGATTGTCTTTATTTAATATACTTGGACATACATATTTTGTGTGTGTGTGTGTGTGTGTGTATATATATATATATATATATATATATATATAAATTTTAGGGACGTGCGTTGCACGTAAGTCGATTGGATTATTGTAGAATTTGAGATAGATTAATGAGTGTTGATTTTTGTAAAATTGTTTACCGATAAGTTTTTTGAGATATGTGGGTGTGTTTGTTGTTCTGTTGAGGTAGTAAGGGGTTAGTAATAAATTACTAAGTGTGTACCCCCTTAAAAAATCTTGCTTGTTAGGTGATAAATTTATTAATAGGCCAAAATATCAAAATTAGAGGAGAGCAGGGTAGGTCCAATTAAAGCCAAATTTCCATGTATAATCAATCTTCAAGTGGTAATAGGTGCTAGATAAGTTGTTCTAACAAGTGCTCAAGAGAAGACCAGACATTTTGGGTTCATTTACAAAGATGCATCAAGTGCATTGTATGTAATTTCCGAACAAAGGCCTAGACTTAAAACAGAACTTAATGTATAAGAATAGAAACAAATAATTAATTGTGCTTTAGCTTCCCATTGTGGACACCTATGCACCTTTTCTACCAAAAAATCCTTGTATTTTAAACATAGAATATATGAAGCGAGAAGAGAGGGAGAAAATGTTGGAAATGGGTGTACTGGTAAATAGTGGCAGAGCTAGACAATTTGGGATGGGGGTCCCCAAATGACATACAAAAAAAATTGAAACAACATAATATAGTAGTGATGAATTTTTTTGATATTTTATTACAAGCATTCCTTACGAGTTCTGATACTCTGATAACGTTGTATAATTACATTATCATCAATCTTATCAAATATATCATTCTCAATATATACAATCAAGCTATCATGCAACCTTTATCACCCATTCGATTACGTAATCAATTCATGACATAATTCATTGTAGAAAATACCCTCTCAACCGTAGCAGTAGCAACTAGAAGAATTAATGCCAATGTCAAAAGCTTGTATACTAATGATTATACTTCATGTTTTTTTTTTGTCTCAACCAACTTTTGTGCAAGTTTACCAAGACCCTGTAATCCTAAAAAAATTTCATCAGTACGCATATCAATGATGTATGTGTCAATTTGATCATCAAGTTGTAAAATATCTAATCCTTAAAAATCTTTCGAATAAAACTTACACATTTGAATTAATTTGTTCTTGTTAAAAGCAAAAAAATGAATTATCAGGACACAAACATGATATACAAAGAAGTAAGTCACTGTTCACCTCAGAAAATCGATCATTCAACTCTCAAAGTTGCATATCAATTACTACATAAAATAAATCCACACATAAGTAATGTAAATTTGTCACAGTGATACGTTGTGAACGACCTAGAGGTTATACATATCGTTCATGGTAGGGACACTAATGTTGTGCTCTCCATAGAAGACATTAACCATTATCAAAAAAGAATCTCATTCATCATCTCTGAACTCTTGGAGCCATTGTTTACATATTTTTACCAATCTCATGGCATTAGAAATATCAGCATCTTTCTTTTGTAATGACTTTGACAATTCATTTGAAATTCCTAACACCTTTTTCATAAGATGTAGACCAAATGCAAACTCAAATATAAGAATTGTTGCCAACAAAACACGCGCTTCACCTTTTTTCTGTAATTTTTACTATCATTAGCAATTGTAACAATAACTTCAATTGTACTTGAAATCACGAGCATCAAATTACATAAACAACCATAGTGCCCCAACGTGTATCACCAGAACGCTTGATAGCAGTTTCTTGATGAAGGCCTCGTCCACTTGATATTTCACCAGTATTGAGCTCTTCAAGAATTTTAAGTCTTTGTTTCTCACGAATAAAATCACACCGCTTTATCGATGCTCCAACAACATTCACCATACTATCAGCCAAATAATAGAAAGATTGGATATCCGCATGCTTTTCTGCCACAGCTAGAAGAGCTAGTTGAATTTGATGAGCAAATCAATGAATGTTGTAGGCACTCGGGTTATCTTTCAAGATAAGTGTTTTGAGACCATTGTACTCACCTTACATATTACTACCTCCATCATAACCTTGGCCTCTCAAATTAGACAAACTTAAGTTATATCTAGAGAACAAGTCTTCAATAGCAACCTTAAGTGAGAGAGCCGTCGTACTTGAAACATGTTGGATGCCAATAAGACGTTCCATTATATACCCATTCTTCACATATTGCAAAACAATTGACATTTGCTCCTTAGTTGAAATATCATGAGATTCATCAACTAGAATAGAAAACAACCCATCACCAATCTCACTGATAATAACCCTAGCTGTTTCAAAAGCAATAGCACTTGCTAAATCCTTTTGAATATCTGGTGAGGTCAATTTGAAATTTACAGGAGCATTCTTCAAACACACAGCCTTAATTACAGGATTATGATCACACAACCATTTTAGTAGTTCAAGAAAATTTTCTTGATTGCTTGAATCTTCAGACCCATCACTTCCATGAAAAGCAAGCCCTTTGTCGTACAAAATATTGAACACAATCGATTGATGCAGTTAGACGTATTCGATACTCACTCCGTATTTGTTATGATTGCTTGAAAAGACTAGTCTCAATACTTTCTTCTTGGTTATTGAATGATTCAAACTTAATCTAAGATGGGTTGTGTACACTACTAAATTTTTCAATATGTTTTCTAAAACTATGTTTCTTCTTCTAATTTGAGAACCCGCTTACAACAAAAGAATCACGATTTGAATTAAAAAGATAGCAATACAAGAAAAATACGGCATTTTTTTCTATACTATATTCTAACCAACCCGGATACTTATCATACTACTAAGTACTAAATCGTCTGTCCTTGTTTCTTTTTTTATCGACAAAAACTCATGACTGTAAGGCTGACAAGGACCCCTTTGCACATACTCTCTTTGAATTACATCTCAAACATTAACATCATATTTATTGATTGGTGTTCTTAATCCAGGATCCAAAGGCAATTGTTCAATATTAATTCCACCCCTATCTTCTCCAACATCATTGTCATTCATTTCATCACAATCATCCCCGACATCAATTTCTTCAATTTCATCGCTTTTACTCAAAATATCAATCTCATTCATTTCATCACTGTCATCCCTCATATCAATGTCATCTCTAACATCTCGATCATCCTTTCGGACATTCATTTCATCAATAGTTTACTGATTCGAATAAGAATCAGATTTACATAATCTTTTGAAGTACTTTTCCATTACTGTTAAACATTTAATTCAGCAGTCAACATACCAAAAAAAAAAGTAAGGCCGATAAGGCCACAATCATACAAGCTGACAAGGCCACAATCATACTAGCCGACAAAGCCGCAGTCATTTCTAATAATTTAATAAATGAGCAAGGTCAAACCATTGTTTACCTTGATGTGGACTTGAGCAAACCAGACCACAAGCAGAAAGTCAGAGAAGTGAATCAAGAAATTCGAGGTACTTATTCTTTTCTTCAAGGAAGAACATAGCAAAGCACTTTCAAGACATCAAAAATCATATTAACTACATTATTAATTTATTATACAAAATTTTCTTCAAATAGTTGATTCAATATCTATAATAATTTTACTATCTCAAATCTCAAATATGTTAAATGCATTCATAGATTTTCATATACATGTTCAAAAATAGGTAATGACGTTTTTAATGCAAAAATAATTGCCAGTTCAAAAAGAAATCCCACAGCATAAAAGTTTGGAAGCTATGAAAACAACATTCAAAAGTACTATCTACATCAATATGTGGAGCTTCACTAGTGGTTTTTTTTTTTTTTTTGTGTGTGTCTTCATTTCTAGCTTTCTCAACTTTTTTCTTGTTTGCAACTGGTGCATCATAAGGTTGGAATAATGATCTTTTTGCTGGTGGTGAGTCCATGAAGTAGGTATCAGCAAGATGTGGGCTTCTATCCTCATATGCTGGAGTTTTTCCTTTGTTTTTGATGTCGCCTTTGTCTCCAATTAGAGTTTGTGCATAATTGAGGATAAATAGTTCTTTAAATTTGCATTCAGATGACTTCCGTTCTTTTGGTATAACCTTCACGTATAACACTTCATCTTCATCCATTGCCAAACGTATTGAATCAACAACGCTTGAGGTAAAATTGTTTAGGTTGTTGGAACCATACTTTCTTAAAATTTATAACTTATAAGAATAAATTCAAGTTTAGAAATTATAAGTATCAATGTTGTTTGCTCCATCAAAGCTTTGGCATTGCATTGCAAGAGGTGATTTCAAATAGCTGAAGCATTAATGTATCCAGTTGAATCCATTAATTGAAGATACACCTTGGCTCTATAATACAATAAATTTAATAATTTAACAATGTTTGAATATTATTTGTATGATGTTATTAAATGTAAATGTAAAGCATATGAAAATTGAAGTTTTAAATGGACAATGTATGAATAAATTTAATTTGGTAAGTAGATAAGATCTTGTTACCTTGGAATTGTCTTTGAATTGGTACATTTATAGAACACACATTGATAGATACCACCATAATTTTCACTTGAAATTTTGTTGCAATTATTACAACTCATGTACCAGAATGTTTTGTTGAGAACTATCATAGAACACGCATTGATAGAAAAAGTGTTTCTGATGGCACAACAATGTATAAGTAAGTCTATAGTTGAAATTGAGCATGGTTCAAGAATGAATGATATTATCGGTGCTGTGTAGTATTTTAATAAATTTGGATTGGATAAAAGTTTAAGTTGAGTAACTTACCACGCTTTGTAGTTCTCGGATGCTCCTAATTTTAGTAAACTTGCTTTCATCATTTGGAACAGATACTATCATTATATAACACTTACAAGAGCTTGAGAGAATCATGTTAAACTTAAGTAATATTTCTTTGAAATAATATCATCAAGGATTTGAGCATTTGTGTGTGCCCTACATTGGAAAGTATGAAAATGATTTCAAGATAAGTTCTAGGTAATCTAGTGTTTAACAAATGATTATAATAAATGAAGAATGTAAATGTAGATTCCAAGTCTTCTACAATTTGAAATGAGATTGAGTATAGCATATCCTTACTTCTTCATGCCGCAATTACAATCCACTGGATTTGGATCCATTAATGAAGAAGGAACTATTTGTCTTTGTTAACAATAATAGACCCGCAATGTGATATATTTAAAGTATTTAAGTGTGGGTATCTGTTGGTTATGCAAAATGATAAGTTTAGTAAATATGAAGTATTTCCATGGAATGATGAGACTTTCAGATGCTTCTAATAAGAACCGGTTTCTTGCCTAGATTTTCATATATGTAGTTGTTTTCATTGTTGACGAATGCTTCCCATAATGTTAACATAATAGTATCAAACCTATTATGTATTGGATCTAGGTAAGAGGAATCATATATAATGTAAAATATGTTCTGTGTAAGGGTGGACTGTAATAAATCATGCGATGAATAGAGTCATACCTTTTGTTGATAAGTACCAAATCTTGTATTTGACATTGCCTTCTAGAACGCATTTGAAAAAGTCTTGAGGTCTCATATCAATTGCCATTGCAGCTATACCTGGAAGTATATGATATCAAGAAAATATCATAATAAGCTTTAGTGAAAATTTGAAATTAACAAAGTTTTAGAGTTTATAGTACTTACTTATATCTATGTTAGAATCCATGTATTTTTGAAGATCTACAAAGTCAGTGAAGCTGTATGTAGACATCAACGGGTCACTATTGTTTTCTTCAATGTATCGTACTCTAGTTTATCCCAGATTGTCCATTGCGCATCTCCTGATTTTTCTCTATACTCTGCACTTGTTAGTTTAACTATTGCATTTGATATCAAATAAGTTTTTGCCAGTATCAATTCACTTGAAATGTTATGATTTTTTGATCATATAATATTGCTTGGACTGTTGATCCCTGATGAAGAAATAAATTTGTTAAAGTATGTGAAGTTTTTTATATAAACATATCTTTAACAAATGAAACTTAGATATGAAGTAAGTAATCTGGTAAGTTGAAGAAGTTACTTCGAAGTCCATCAGTATCAAATTCTAATATTTTATTGGGCTTTTCTAAGCAGTTTTGGCGAAAATTTCATAGCAACAACTACACTTACTCTCCACCCAGTTGTTCATGGAGATCCATCACAAATTAGTTGAAATTGGTTGCTCATGTTGTTGTTTGAAATAATGTGAATGAAAAGATTCATAAGTGTAGTTAGTATTTGTCAAATATTAGTGTTTTGTTATAAAGGAAATTCAAGTGCAGCAATGGGGTTTCAAGGCTATACCTAAAGTATGTAAATATTGGTGTTGTAGTTCCAGAGAAGAAGGTTTGAAATGTGAGAAACGATTTTGAAGTATAGGTAGAGTATGAATGACCTTTTTATAATGACCTTTTTATAATGCAGATGTGAAACAATGGTGCCTTTGTATTAGTGAAATAGAATTTTACATGTGTGGTTATGTATATATTGTATTTATTTATTTGTTGAGCACCATACTTCAAATACTGTAGTATGGGCAGTTTACCAAGAGAAAGTACAAAAAATTATGGTAAAAGCATAGATTTTAGTCAAGAAGACGTAATAACTTGTAGAAATGGATATTAGACCACTTAATGGAAGGAGCATGTGGCAAGGAGTATGCTGAAAGTACTTTTGAATGGTTGACTGACATATTTGTAAAAGTTAGTATCAAATGTCACTGTTCAAAGTATGGCTGAGGCAAATTAATGTCAATCATAAGTAAAATATGTTGAATATAAAATATAAAAATACTAATAAAAAGAACTTACTTGACAATTGCATTTTTTCAAAACTGAAAACGTAAAAATATAAAGGGTAATATTTGATTTTGAACAAGGTGAAACACTACAATTTGTGCCTTAAGAGTTGATTGCTATATCATCATGCTAATTTGAATTGCCCAAGAAATATATCTGTTGGTGTTGGAGCATTATTCTCTTCACATATAATCCAAAGAAACACATGTTTGGGTGAAAAAATTATTAGCACATAAATGTAGTTGATATTGATTGTTATACACATATAATTTCAAAGCACCGTGTTTCATTAAGCTTAAAAATAAGCAAAAAGTTACTTTGAAAAATTCAACACTTACCTGCTCAATTTGATTGATGGTTCTGAAATGCCTTGAAAATTAAAAATAATACGTTCCATTTTTACCGTTGATTGCATATGAGACATCTTCATCTACAAAACATGATTGATTCAAGTGTATAATCTTACTAATGAGAGTATTGACAACTGTCCAAGAAAACACTGATAAGGATGACTAAATTATGAAATAATTAACAATACAATTACGAGTGGTTTGGTTTGGATAGTAAAAGCTAAATGAATTTATTCCAAGTAAATGGGGTTAAAAATATAATATAGGCAGCTATAAAGATACCTAACAATAATATCGAACATAAATAACCTAATACAAATTTCTTTAGACCATGTGCTACATCACAAATTAACCTCAACAGATACCAAGAAATCAAATTACAAAAATCTCAAATCAATCAGGTGCCTGCGAAAGCGTCAAATCAAATGAGCAACCATCACTATCTATTAAATTCAAGCATGCTTACTTTCTAGGAAAACTCTAGTATATGCATTGGCGTATGCTTCACCATACTCTTCGAAAAGGTTAAATAACCGCTTCGTGATCTACAAAAATCCTAGGTTAGGTAAGAAAAAAGCGTGTGAGTCAAGTTCACAATGAACAAGCACATAAGAATTTCATCTTTTTTCACTTGACCTTTGGAGCATATAAACTTGTATGCTTCCTGAAAATGTCCAGTGATATTGATACGAGAGACAGCCTATCTTAAGATAAGAATCTCCAGGTTTGTGATGTAATTAAGGCCGAGAATCAGTCCCTACATCTGTAATTCTTCGTGTTAAAGCTTCCAAAGGTACATCTACTCAAACATTGATACCTTTTTGGATGTATCTTCTGGCAAGGCAAAAGTGGTGACCATTCTAACTATGAAGTAGAAGGAGAAATAACCATACTATAGAACACAATATCATCCAATATTGTTACCAATTGATGGGCCGAACAATTGTACCCCCACCCATGGAAACAACTAATCGATGCATCAAAGACAGCTTTCTTAAGATAAACTTTAATTTTGAAAAGAAAAAAGAGAGAGAGCCAAGTTTTGCATTCACTTATAATTAACAGCACTAAATAGCAAGTCGCTTTTGTTGCAAAAGTATTGATCGTAAGCCAATTTATAAATTCTTTGAAATTTTTTTTCCATCCTACTAAATTTTCAATTTTCGACTTATCTAGTCAAATTGACCTCTTTTTTAGCGCAAAATCAATCATAGTTAGCTTAATGCTGGAAATGACATTTAAAAATAGTATATAAAAGTGCTAACGCAAGAAAAGTTTGTAATTTTCTGATTCACCAAAAAGAAATAACAATGGATATTGAAGCAGATCATAACAACCAAAATAATAATGTATTTTGTGTAAACTATTAGAATGATAATATATTGATATATCTCGTACTCTAGTGTCAGCAGATGGATCTTATCAACCCATAATACAACAACTTATGATGCAGAAAGTGTGTTGTATACCCTCTGATCAAGTCTTGGGTCACATCTAATATGTATTTTACACAATTCTAAAGAATTAATATCACTCAAAGAATGAAAAAATCTAGAATACGGATTAATCTTTAATATATCTATTAATTTGTGCAACATATATTCACAAAATATATTAGATTTTTTTAACCTATGTAGTATTTCATTTTCAGTATCGTAAAAGTACAATTGTAAATATGATGGACTGTTATGAACTGGAAAAATTGGATTTATGTAGTGATAAACCTGTCCTTGAATTCTAAATGTGTAAATACCTTTATATGAGGTACCCAAATTTTTATCATATTTTACATCAAATGATGTAAATACAAAATAGTTATTATAATAGCGTGCAGTACTTTTAAAATGTAATACTTCAGTGGAATTGATAGTATATAATTCATACAATTCATTAGGTACATAATTGATTTGTAGTTTAACTTTGCTATCACAACAATAAAAATATTTACTTTCTTTTTCAAATTTTCTAGCATTACAATATTTATAAATTGTTGGTGTTTGCAATACATGCATTTTTGTATGAATATTTGTTATGTAAAAGTCTCTACCATATTCATTGTTTTGCAATTGATTATGTACATTGTAATTTATCATTTCATAGTTTTCGTAAGAATCGTGATTCACTAAACCATCATCAATTGCTTGTCATCGCCACTAAAAATTCTTTGGTCGCCATGCACATCAACTGCAATAAAAAACAACTTTGTTATAGGTGATATAAAATAAGTAGTACTAATCGAGTTATGCTTATATCACAATAGAAAATTAAATAATACTCACCGGGTACATTTGAACTTTTACTTAAATTACAAAAAATAGCATCTACATTATCTGAAAGTTGAAGTCCTTGCATATGTACTGTCCTTTTGGGTTGAAACTTTTTACGCTCAACATACAACTCTTTTTGACGTTTATTTCGTATTTCTTTTTGTGTTTCGAAATTATTCTCAGCGTCCATCCACTATACATTATAATCAAATGATAATCATTAATCTAATGTCCTTATTTTTTCCAAATTACAAAGAGATAGATATATAAAATATATAACATTAAGATACAGATATGATTTACAAATTCTTTATTTTCATGTACAATCTTCTTAGATAAGAGTCTTGTTCACATCAATTGTGATTAGAACTTCTTTGTTGACCAAAATGTTGAATATAATATATACTTCAACTTTAAATCCTCACACTAAAAACTTAGAGATTAATCTATTTCGACAAATATGAAACATTAATATCTAAAAGCTTCTCATAATTCTTTTTCAGGCCAATTTTCCACATTTTAATAATTTTGTTTCCCAAAAGATTGTACCATGATCTAACTGTCAATGTTTCTCATTAACAACTATATTTTAAGGTTCATCCACAAAAACAAGAAATCAGTTGGTCATCTACCATGTAGGACATCCTAATAAATATGCTCAAATTCATTTTCTTCTTGATGAACATCTATTTTATAGTTAAACAATATAGGTAGTCAACCATCAACAAGCATTGAATGCCATGGAAAACATAAAAATGAATGAGTCAATTCAATTATTACTAACACATATCCCAATCTACACATTTGCACTAAGATGAGCAAGCAACGTTGTATATTTCTAACAAAAACATCCTAAGTAGCCCCCACGGGCATGACGCAATGGTAAAGTAGGAGAGTTCTCTATAGAGCATCGAATGTTTGAATCCCCACGGCAAATGGAAGGCAACATTTAAAAAAAATGAATGTTGGAAGGCAGGAGTCAACAGGGAGGAAAACCGTCGAATGTCTTGCCCAAGTATGTATAACTTGTGACCGCATCCGAATTTACCTGGGTGGCAAACTATGGGGAAAGTCCGCCACTCCTCATAATTAGTCAAGCGAAGCTTGGATACCTGAGTCATAAAAAAACACCCTAAGTACGATTTTAAATGAACACGTAAAATCAGTAAACATATACTAACACGAGAACATAAATAAATAATCAAACCAATTCACCCAAACAGTATTAAAACAAGATCAATATATGCAACTCTTACCTTATTTGAAAATAAATTACTTATTTTCAATTGTATCCTTACCAATTGTACCTAGAATGAACACAATCCAGTTAAGTACAAACAATATGTACAGAATAACTGAAGCACTTGAAAGTCAATTATGTAGAGATATGTAATAAGTAATTTTATTTAAATAAAGAAACATAGATTGTTCTCTTTCCTCGTTTTCTGTCAACAGGTTGCAAGAGATCAATTTAAACAAAATAAATCCATAGCTGAGGTAGAGAATTTTCAAGAAATTGCCCACCATGATATCAAAATTTTAATGCAACTCACATGAAAACATATCATATTTTTATCGACTAATTGAAAATTACAGTTTATTGTGAAATCAAGACAAATAACAACTTAATCATTCTTTCTCTCTCTCTCTCTCACTCCCTCCCAAAAAAATTTGTGACTTCAAGTGAAACATTAATAAAAACAAAAAAAGAAACCAGTAATTTATCTGGTAGTTAAAAATTAAAAATATTTTATTTTCTTTTTATTTGTTCATATATAAAAAAGAGAATTCAACTGTCAATTCACAACAAAATATTTATAAGGAAAAGGAAAAAGGAAAAAGGGGAAATATTATGAAAAAATGAAAAGAAAAATTCTGAACAAAATAAAATTCACATCCTCAAATATTCAAAGAGCAATTAACGAATAAAAAAAATTATTCTTGAAACAAAAAGAAAAATCAATTTAATTACAAGAGCAACTGTGGTGACAATTCTATTTTCCTACATATTCATTCTTGGTTTCATCTTTAAGAACATGAAGTCATATATCATTCTCTTCCATTTTTCTATGAGACACAGACATAATTCTATATCCCTTTAAGCCATTCATGTGATCACCGGAGATCTCCCGACAAGTCACAATGCAAAGTAGGGCTATTAGTTGGATGAATGCCAAAAATATAAAAGAAAAAGATCTTACAAGAATCAAGCAGCTGTTTGGTCCAATGGCACATATAATTGCAGCATTTTACTATATTTAAAATCTAAATATGGCTAAGCATCCATCATATAAGGAAAATCTTATACAATCGCCTTAAACTTTAGTAGTCAGCTCGAGGAATTGTGGCAGCTATTGTTTAGATTTTGTGATATGATGGAGGTTAACTTAAACTTTGTTTGTCAATTCATTTGATTTTGCATCTTATTTAAACAACACAACATAGAGCTAGTATGTGAGTTAACAGCAGCTCAACTCTCCATATTTTCGAGACACATACCAAACTTAAGAATGTAGGAAATATAATAATTTATAAATTGATAGTTACAATATTAGTTGTACACTATACAAAATTGATACACACAAAACAACACGAAAAAACACTAAAAACCCGAAAAACACTTAACCCAAACTTATACATTCCAAATCTAGTATCATGGAAACACCATAAAAACAATTATTAGAACTTTATTTTACAATCCATTTTCAAATTTCTTCCATTTCTAACAATCTCAACATAACTTTTCTTTTTTCCAAAATTTCTTAAAATTAAAACATAAATCTACACTAAAAACATCCAAAATACAATGTAAATAGGTTAAATCATGCTTACAAACCTGCAAATTGACCGCAATGACCAACCGACCAGAAACAACAGACTAAATAAACACAATCATACAACAATCTCTGCTGACGGTTTGGGCTCAATGAGATCACACGGAAAATGAAATACTTTGTATAGATTTGTAAAAATTTCTCTGTTATTTGAAATGACCACACCAAACTCGAAACAACAACCCAACAAAGAACAATGGTGATTCCCAGGTCTGACTTTTGAACAAACAAGAAATTATCAACAAAATGGCAACAAAAATATTGGTACAACTAACAACAGCTTCGCGGCTAGGGTTTCTTGCGAGAGAGTGTGAAGCCAATTCCATTATATACCCCATTAAAAAAAGCCCCATAAATGATGCAGTTTTGGGTTCAAGGGGATAAAAATATAAATCAAACCTAGTACGACGTCGTTTTGGATGATTTTTGGAATAGTATCAGCCCTTAAGGCTCCTATATATTAGTAGTGGGGTGTGTGTGTGTGTGTGTGTGAACTCACACATTTCATTTTTTGCACTTTTACATTTTAAGTAATACTAATACACAATGTATATTTCTACTTAACTAAAATTTTAGATATAACATAACTTGTTAAAATAAATTATCAATAGTCTATTGTACTATTTATCATTACCAATATCTATTTCAACTTTTCAAAAGTACTTTTATACATGATTTCTGTGCTCTTGTTATTCAACAATTCAACATCCTCTAGAACAAGTTACCACATCCTTCTAGGCCAAAAAAGTGTATTTTTCCTATATTTCATATTTTTAATTGTAAATATTTCTCTGCAACACAATCTCAAGTAATATACTTCTCTTCTAATAATTTTAGGTCAAATTAAAATTTGTCTTTATCAATATGTAGGCTTATTTGATGCATAAACAATTGCATACATTGAATTTTGTATTCATTATGTAACATCAAAATTTTAAAATATTAGTATCACATAACATAGAGTTTTAATTTAGTACTACATCAAATAAACTAAGTATGCATGTTTCAATTTTTATATTAAATGTATTCATGAATATTTTCGTTCAAACAATACGAACAGGAAAATGAACAATCAAAACCAACTAATTAAAGGCGTTTCTCTGGGAGTCTTGAATGTGGATCATCAAGGAAACGGTTGTCCGTAAGAGTCAAGCAAAGCAAGCGATGCGAACATCATTATAATGTATTCTGAGGTAGTTTATTCAAAGTTGTTCCATTTGTATTTCAGTATGTATGTTTCTAAACACTTATATTATTCCAAAATACATTACAACATATTAATATAATTCTATACATCACAAACAGGTATCGACTTTGCAGAATACATTGTACGACCATAACATCATTGCATTTCAAGAAGAATTACTGCTTTGGAAAACCTATCTCATATCTAACGCTAAAGTCTGGATTACAAATCCGAATTATAAAGCCAAAAGTAGAGAAGTTCAATTTACTATTTATGGAAAACAGAATACAACAAACATAGGAAGATAATTGTGCACTGATGATTTCTACATACAATTTTACTCATTTTGAAGATCTGGAAAATTACATAGATTCAAATAGAGACACAAGTAAGTCATAATTTTTTTGTCCATTAGTTTTATCTTATTCGAGCCTTGCAGCACACATTAAGATACAATGAATCAAATTATTTATAATTCAATGTTATTCCTTCCTATTGTACAATACGCATATCCTTAATTTCTAAAATTTGCATGACTATGGATCAAAACTCATTTCAGCATTACTTCTTTATCAGCAATGTTTCTTCTGGATTAAAGGAACATTGTCTGTTAAAGTGCTAAAGAAATCCTTCTGGTATTTGAGTTGTGACAGTTGTATTAAAGTCTCAAGTGCAACTTTTTGAGATACTTATCATTGTGGGCATTGTAAGTATCGTAATGCAAATGAAGTATCAAGGTAATGCGAACTTTGTTGTCAGTTAACAATTGATAATTTAGAACGTTTAATTAATATATTAATTTTTAATATTGTTAACTTGATCAATTGATATTAATGCAGAGCACAAGTGTACGTAGAATTGATGGATTCCACGGGCTATATCAATGCTTCAACAATAAGAGATCCACCCAAAACTTCTTTTCATGCACTGCAACAACATTGATGGAGCACCCGAACTTGGTAAACATACGTATTGAATTTGAAATAATCTGATATTTTTTTTAACACATTTACAATTTCAATAATTCATATACTTTTACTTGAATAGAATTCTGAATCAAACGTTCTTGATTTTGTGCATCTTACAATGGATGAAGATAATGTTTTCTACATCAAAGTTATATCGAAAGATCCACATTGAGCCAGGTTTAATTACGAGGTACTTTCACACTTTAATCATTTATGATGTTCTCTCCAAACAAGCCCAAGCTTATCGCCAAATGTCTCTTCTATTACGAAGACCGCCTGGTCGCAAAGCTTATCCAGGGGATGTTTTTTATTTGCATTCACGCCTTTTGGAAAGAGCTACTAAATCAAGTTCTAGTTTAGGTAAAGACAACGGCAAAGACAAAAGAAAAGCACAAATGCATGAAGATGAATGCTCACAACAAAATTACTCTGAACTTCTGCTAGCACCACCACCAACAAAAACATCACTCTTTCAAAGTTCATATGCACATGTTGCAGCAAAAAAAAAAAAAAAACAGAGAAAGATACATGGACAAAAAAAACGTATGTAATCATCTTCAACTTTTCTAAAGCTTCACATGACAATGCAGATACTATTTTTTGAACTATTTTGATCACATCCACCATCAAATGTAATTCATAGTACATGACCAGAAGCATTGCTTTACACATTTGACAATATTGTGTATTTTTAAGTTTTATATTTTCTAGGATATAACAATGACAGTGTTTCATTTTGGATCATGAGATGGTGAAAATATAAGACTTTTATGTAGCTATGTTGTAATATTTCACTACCATTAATGTTGCCATTTCTTTATCAACAAAAGAATTCATTGTGGTATAAACAATATTTTCTCTTGTGTAACTTATGTTATACATTAAATTCCAATTCACTCATACATGCCTTCAAAAATCAATGTTTTAACTTTCAAACACAATATTTAAATAACATATAATAATACAAATACAAAGAACACTACATGCAACCATGCGAAATAGTTATTCAATTTTATAATGGTCAAAACATAAAAGGAATGTTTGAAGATTTGATAAGTAAAAATTTTGTTATCACACAAGAGTGATTATAAAATCATGTGTGTAAAACATAAAGCAATAAATTGTGCATACTTCGGTTTTTTTTTTTTTTTTTAAACATGATACATATCTATTGAATTTTTTTATTGAAAATGATTGTTTTTAAAAAATAATTTAAGATTCATAATTGTAAATTACACTTACAAGCTATGGAAAAAATAAAATGAAAAAGCCATGGATAAAAAATACTTCAAATTTTGTATAATAATAAAGTACACATTTTTTTAGTGAAAATAATTATATAGTAAAATGAATATTTTAAAATTGATGATTAACTAAATACTTAAAATCTATGAAACATTTCTTATTAATTTCAACAAACAAAAATCTTTTTAAAATATTTATTCTTTAATAATAAACAAATACAAAAATTTGTATTTATGAATGTATAACAATTTTCAAGTTTGCTCAAGTAAATACAAAACTTAACTTGTGGCCCCAAAAAAAAAAAAAGGAAAAGTAAAACACACACAAAAATTAAAAAACCAATATTGTTTCCTCACATCAAACAACATACAAAGTACCAAACACTACAACTCAAAAATTCTGGTTACAGAGCTAGCGCCAGTGCCGGTTTGTGGAAGTGGAATCAGTGAACAAGCGAGAAAACGGAAGGTTTGGCACCCTTGCAGCCTCTTTGTTAAAGTAAAGTTTCGTTTTTAGGAGATATTAAAGTGCTTTAGAAAGATTTCAGGGTGGAGAAAAGCGCCATAAATCATACGAGCGAAGCGAGACAATAACGCGAGGAAAGCGGAAAAAAGCAAGCGAGATCAGAACCAGGCAAGCATGAAAGAATGGTTCCCTCTCCGGCTTGATCAACAAAACATACCTTCCTTCCAACGTCAGTCAGTATAGATGGTCAGATTCCGACTGTAGCATGGTGCACTTTTAATTCACTAAGAACAAAATAATTACTATTTTCTACAAATTCTTAAAGTACTAAACATCATTGCACTAAATACAAATGTTCAGAAAATCGGATTGGCTATCGACCAGGAAAAGGCAACGGGTCAAGAGTCAAAAGGTCGAATCGGGTCGAACCGTTTTCAGTTAAAAAATTAAAAATTAATCTAAAACTCTCACAAAATTTCTAAAAATAAGTTATTTGTAAATAAATCAATATTTGTAGACAAAATTACTCACAAAATTTGGCTTTAAATAGAGTTTTTATAAGTTTTAATTAAAAAATTCAAAAAAAACCCCCAAAAAAAATCCGGTTTTTGCTTAAAACCGTACCGGTTCAACCGATAAAAACCCGATTTTCGGTCTGATTTTTGGATACATAGTTAAAGTGGAAAACCGGACCGGTTTTGCGACCGGTCCCCGATTTTTCCGATTGAACCGGCCGGTCCGGTCTAATTTTCTAAACACTGCTAAATACAAGCATACAATTTCAACTTACAATACTAGCAATCACTTCATCTTTTTTATAAATAGTAAAATTATTCAATACCAAAATACTAACTTCCAAAACACACTCTACTATACAAATCTTACAAATAGTAACGTGCATTCCAACCAAGAATCAAAACATTATTTGCAATTAGATTATAAATTCTTTGTTCTTAGTTTTACAATTACAATTCAAAAATTACTATCTTTTATCACTTTCAACACAAATTATAAAAATCCAATTACACATAAATTTCATCTTCCTAGCACATTATTATATATAATATAATTGTTCTCTTTAATTTTGTGAATAAAATATAATCAACTCTTAAAATTTCTAATTCTTTCTAATTGTAAATACTGTATTTTTATGTTTATAATAATAACACTTTCTCATTGTCTAAAATTCATATAAACTAACACTCATCAAATCTTTTTTTTTTTTTTTTTTATAGTTCAAGATAGCAAATAATAGCAATGGAAACAAGATCGTGAAGCCATGGAAAAAAATAATAGAAAATATTCTAGTGTAGATTGAGAATCAAATAAATGTTGAAAACTGCAACGTCAACCTCAAACAACGTTGGAAAAGTCAATGATATCAAATCAGTAAATATGACTATAGATGACACTTTGGCTTTGCTCTCCTTGAATTTTCTAGGGACAATGAAGGATTGAAATCTGTCATACTATTTGAAATTTCTTTTGTAGAGAACAACAAAGGAAAATTAGAATGGCAAACAACATCAGAAGAAATAGATGAACGTTTTGCACGGATTGTATTCGAAAAAGACTACAAGACATACGATATAGTAAAGTGTAATCTAAGCCATAATGGAGATGTCATATCTATACCAGATATCCAAATACTAGAAGCAAAACATTACATAATAGTTATTTCTAATCTCTGAATAACTTATATTCAATAGAACAAAACATCCCGCGTTCAAAATTTGTTTCAAAAGTTCAAGCTCTAATCCAAATGGTAGACAAAAATGAGGTTGGATTACTAATAAGCCTAAAGTGGATTCTTCCTAGGTCGAAGCCCGAGCAGTTAATGGGGACGAAGCGAGAAACCTTGCATATTCTTGTCCCCATGAGTGCGTCTCCTACTATATTTTTTACCAATGTCCCCATCTTTGTCCTTCAATTTCTATACACCTAATAATAAATTTATTCACATTTTTACTTTTACTAAATCTGCCATATATAATTGAAATGACGGGAACCATAGAAAATTTTGAATCCACAAACATCAAGTCCAGTCTAAACTAAAGATATTGAAGATTAGTCTAAACTAAAGATATTGAAGATTTACAAAGAAGAGTTATATGCTACAATTAATGATTGAAGGTTTATTCTATGTATTATTGTTAAAGGTTGCAAAAATGGGCTGGCCCATGGGTGAACCCAGATAACTCGGACTCTTGGCCGGGCTAGCCCACTAAAAAATTAAGTAAAAATCGGGACTATTTAGCCTAGTATAACTAATCCGGGGGGCAATCGGGCCCAATTATTTTGGGTTGGCCCGATAAAAAATTTTTGAACCCAAATCACTCAACTCATTTATCTACCCAACAACCCACGCCCACCCCACACCCTATGCCAGAAACGGGGGGAGGGAGAATTCCTCCATTGTTTCTGCGAAACCAGGAAGAGAAAAGGGATTTCTCCCTGGTTTCGACCACATCGGGAAATCCTCCTCTGATTTGGTTGACTTACGCTGGGGTTGGGGTTGGGGTTGTGTTTTTTTTTTTTTTGGAAAAATAAATTAAAGTTTGAAATTGGACTAACCCAGTAGCCTCTATGGTCCAAAAGCGGGCTGGGTTGATCCAATAGATACGGGACCTTATAAAAAAATCGGGTTAGTACAACAGTCCAATTTTTTGTAGAAGACAACCAATTTCGGGTTGGAATGGACTGTCTGACCCATTTGCCACCTCTAATTATTGTTATCCAATTCAAATAAATGTATTGTTCAATAAAAAAAAAGTTCTAGTTTATGTATTATTATTATCGATAAATTTGTGTATTTTCAATAGTAAATATTGAAAAGTTTAAATGTTAAGGTAAAACTTCATGTTTGCGACAAACGATTCTTTCTTTCCAATATTACTATGCTAATTATACAATAACTTAAAATAACTTAAAAGAGATTAAAATACAATATTACAAATAAACCGCATACAACGCACTATCTTTAAAAACTTAGACTCGTCTCTAAATAATTGGGTAGAAAAAATAAAATAGCAAGTCAAGTAGAATATTTAACACCCTCAGATCTTTCTCTCCCATTACGTGTCAACATCTTAGACTCGTCTCTCCCTCTCTCTCCCTTGAGCTTTTCCTTCATCAAAATTCTCTTTATTTTCTAATTCCCTGAGAACTTACAAAATTTACTGTTCGTTATAGAAATTTTCTTCGGCACCTACAGGTGATGTATCACACCCTCCAGTCTCCAGATTATATGTGTGTGTGTATGTATATTTACATTCTGGGATTTTTGAGGTTTTGATTGAAATGAAATGATTATTGTCAGATTACATTTTATGACCAAATTACGGAGAAGGCACCTGTTGAAAAAACGCATGGTCTCTTGATCGGCTGAAACTACGATGGGCAACACGCACAATTTGGCAATTCTGAGAATTCCATAGTCATTGAAGCTCCGTAAGTATTTATTAATGCATTTTCATTCATAAGAAACTAATGATGGCAATTTGGTTATGATTTTTTGGTGACTTATTGCATGTATGATTGTATGATTATTCTAGAGTAATGAGTTTATTGGGATCCAATTTTCTTTGTGTATTTTGTGTTTCATTGTTTCTCTCTTTTCTTTTTGCTATTACATGTTGTGGCACCTAGATGATTATTATTTTTATGGGAAAAGTGATAATCTTGACTCCTGATTTAGCATTTAATGCCCAATACTTGGCTGATATAATCTATTGATTCTCGTGCAATTGGTAGGACCGTAGTTGCAATGATAGCCAGTTCTCTGGTTCGAGTCCTGGAGAGCAACTTAAATAACACTCATAAGGTTGGTGAAATATAAATATTTGTTGAGTTATGATAGCTTAAATGAAGCTGTGGACTGTGGTTTGGTAAGTCACGTCACTCTTGTTGAACTTGTAGAATGCTTTCACAATTATAAAGGTAGATTCTGTTGTTTGGACTTTTAATAATTCATAAAACTGCAGAACAATAAACCTGAAAAAGTCAACGATCGCAAGCCAAATCAGATATAGAAGTTTATGTGAATTTTCCATTTTTGATGAAGCGAGGTCCTATTTTGTTTATGATTGTGCAAAAGATCTCTTACTACTCGTTATATTGTCAACATTTTATGTTGTTTGATTACATTCTACCACTTTGCAGACAGCCTCTAGTGAACTTCAATATTTAGTTGAAAACTGGCACACATTCGTGATCGGGGAGTTTAACTTGAGTTTTTCTAATCTAGCATTCTAAAATTTCTATGTCTTTTGATTGCTCCAGTGCTGATGACTGTTCACTCACCCCCGATGACTTCGGCTGTTTCAACATCTCAAGGGTTATTTTCACCAGCAGGTTTTGGTGTTTATGAGTCATCAATGACTGGACCTTTTGGCCCTCATGTCCATCCAGAACCAGAGTCAGATGACAATGATGAAATGGAATTATACTCTGTATCTTGGAATCAGGATTACGGTTGCTTTGCTGCAGGCACAAGTTGTGGTTTCCGTATATATAATTGTGATCCTCTCAAAGAAACTTTCAGGCGTGATCTGAAAAGTGGAGGATTTAAGATAGTGGAGATGCTGTTTAGGTGCAATATTTTAGCACTTGTTGGCAGTAAAATGAATACCCAATACCCTCCAAATAAAGTAATTATCTGGGATGATCATCAGAGCCGATGCATTGGTGAATTCTCATTTAGGTCCGAGGTTCGTTCTGTTAAACTAAGACGAGATCGTGTTGTTGTTGTTCTCGAGCACAAGATATATGTATATAATTTCATGGATCTGAAGCTTCTTCATCAAATAGAGACTTCGGCGAATCCCAGGGGACTTTGTTACCTCTCACAGCACCTGAATACATCTGTGTTGGCATGCCCAGGTCTTCGACGAGGACAGGTCCGGGTTGAACATTTTGGCCTGAATGTGACAAAATTGATCAATGCTCATGATTCTCAGATAGCTAGCATGACCTTGACAATGGATGGGCTTATTCTGGCTACTGCCAGTGTGAGAGGCACTTTAATAAGAATTTTTAACACAATGGATGGAACTCGACTACAAGAGGTACGACGCTTGCATTATTTCCTCGAACAAGTGCTTTTTTATTTATTTTTTTTTTTTCCAGGTAAGTGTAGTTACCAGGCTCAAGGCATTAAAATAATGGGCAGTTTTTTCAAAATAGTCCTCTTTTAATGGCCAAAGTGATAAATAGCACCTTTTATTTTTTGTTTAAAAGGTATTCTTTCTCGATCAAATGTCCAATTTAAGCTTGCTAAAGGTTTTCATCTCTTTATGCTCTTTTTTCTCATAAATGCGTCAACTCGACCACTGAGTCAAGTTGGTCAACCTGTTTACTCTTTTTTATTTTGCGTGAAAATGAGTTCTGAACTTGACCAACTCTAAGTTAATGGCAATGGGTTAATCCAGCTCTGAAATCTGATTCCACCCACAACAAAGTGCAGGGCAGCTGTTCTCTTGGTTCTTTGTGCGAGAAGTGGCTTCCTCGAATTCTGATATCAAAGTTCTACCATTACTGGTTGTATATTTTTGTTACATCTGTCACGTGGGAAGTTCTTTTGCAGATCCCAGAAATATGTGAGAACTTATGAGCGTGTGTGAATGCATGCCAGAGAGAAAAAGAAGCAGATTGGGAATTAGACACGAAAAGTTTAAAAGTAAATAGAAAATAGACGACAGTTGAAAGAGAGATTGTTTCGTAAAGAGTGAGAATTCATTGTACAGAGAGGGACAAATAACAATGTGGGGATGCTGTGTGTGTGTGTGCGTGTGAGAGAGAGAGAGAGAGAGAGAGAGAGAGAGAGACTGTAACTAAAAAGAAAATTAGCAGAGGGCACAGAGAGATAAATCGAAAGATCAGAACTCCTATGTCGGAAAATAAGGGGATTTTTTTGAGTTATCGCATTTTCAATAAATAAGGAAGGCTTTTGCAGAAAAGTTACAAAAAGAAGGCCTCTTTTCATTCTCTCCATCTTTGTCCTAGATTATTTGTACTAAAACAATTAAACTGGAAGGAATAAGCGCAGACCAACTCATATTCTTGTCCATTTACAATATTGTAAATAATTTATTATTAGTATTACAAAAAGAACTATCGTCTTGTTGGATGGTTTTCTGTTTACTTTTTTTGGACAAGGTGCAGATTAGATATTTTCATAATCATTCTCCTGTTATTGCATTTTTAGTTTTCCCATGTGAGAATAAGGACCTTGAAGTAGCTCGGTAGATAAGATTAATTGGCATTTCTAACCTCCCCATCATTATTAACTTGCTTGATTTCATCAAGAACTGCAGTTGCTATTTATGATTGCATTAAGCGCAGTTTCTCTTACTAGTTCTTAGTTCACATCAAATTTGATCTCAACTAGGTCCAAATAATCTGTATTTAGATGGCTGTTCATTTTCACGATCATCACAATGAAGCTCTTTTGTTTTGACTTCTATTGCTTACTACAGGTACGCAGAGGGGTGGACAAAGCTGGCATATATAGTATTGCTCTATCTCCAAGCATTCAGTGGTTGGCTGTGTCAAGTGACAAAGGTACTGTCCACATATTCAGTCTAAGAGTACGGGTGGTTGGTGAGGATCATTCAACTGATTCCGCTGTCGTTAGAGGTCCAGCATTGTTTCACCAGAATTCTTCAAACTCACTTGATGCTCTCCTTTCCTCAAGCACCAGTGCTAACCCTGGCTCGTCATTGTCTTTCATGAAAGGTAGGTCCTACATATGAAACTTAATTCTCTATGAAGGACTGCTTGCATAGAGTGACTTAAAGATTATTGGTTGCAGCTTGATCTGAAATGACAATGGAAGAGATATCCACTTTGTACATATTGCTTAGTCAAGTGATTCGATATCAAGAGTTGAAAAGAAAAATCAAGCTTCCAGCTTTTGTCTATCTTCCCTACACTTCCACTGCCTCTTATGTGGCTTCCCCATCACTTTAACATCATATCACTAAACCATTTTGAACTGCCTTATCTAATACTTAAGCCGTTAGAGTGGGGACACATTTATTGATATAAATTTCGTCTTCAACATGCAAGTCATTCATTTTGTCAAATGTCTGACGTGTACAATATTTATAAATGGGTGGTGGTGAGACTTGAACTCAAGACTTCTGCCTATTTTCATACCATGTTGAACCACCTTATCTCCATCAAATTCAAGTCTCCTGATGCCGTCAGCAACCACACAAGCTCCATCCACCAACATCAACGGATTCTCAAAATTTTCGGCAGTGAATTATAAATCGTAAAATAAAAACCAACCAAAAAATAAAAATGGTAATATCTCCATTTCTCCATGCCAGTGAAAGGACCTCAATCCAATATTCAAAAACCAAAACTCCAAACCTCAACTTCTGCAAATTAGATCTGGTGTATACCTTGTATCTCTTGATCTGTGGGATGTAATTCTTGAATGTTTATGGTATTGAGGCAGGGACAAAACTAGAACTGTATTTCAGGGTGGGCTAAAATTTAAAGTTGGGATGGACATTTGCTTTTGGGGAACTTATGTGTTGCCCGAAATCGGGTAGTGCCCGACTCTCACATGGGGGTGGGCCCCACCTGTGAGAGTCTGGCACTGCCTGATTTCGGGCAGCAGAAATTCTCTGTTTGCTTTTGAGGTGGGCTAAGTTTTTTTTTTCCCCAGCCAATTTAATGAAGTAAAAAAAGGATTATGTTAATTTTATGAAGTAAAAGAACCAAAAATAAACAAAAATTGTTCCATACTTTAGTCTTTATGGTGGGCTGTAGTGGTTCGACATGGTTTCAAGATTTTTCTAATGAATAAGGCAGGTTCAACAAGATGGGTTGGTGGAAAGAGAGGATCAGAAGGTGGTGGTGAAGGAGCCGAGGGGATGGTGAGAGAGGTGCTGGTGTTTGGGTAACTGGCAATTTTTTGTGAACATCTCGATTAGGGAATAATCCCACCTACTTTGAACTCGGGGAGTATTAATTTCTTCGAAAGATTCCTCTTGGATGGATGAAACTTGAACATCCAAAACATCCAACTCATTGTTGCTTTTAACTAGTATGGGTGTGCTTGTATGGTCTATCTCGAGACATGATTGCTTTTGAGTCAAATTCTGCTTTCTGATTTTACTAATTTTGAGGCGTTCTCCTTGTCTTCCACCAGAAAATGGTTCATTATTCTCACATTTCGGAAACTTGTTCAGGGGTTTTACCTAAATATTTCAGCTCAGAATGGTCATTTGCTCAGTTTCACTTACCGGAATGTATCCAATTCATCACAGCATTTGGTTCTCAGAACACCCTCATGATTGCAGGCATGGATGGAAGGTACACTATATCTGTGGGTGTTTCTTTGTATATATTTTCACGCACACACACACACACTCACACTCGTATCTCTGGGTGCTCCTTGATTTAAATACGTTAAACGTAGATTTGACAGAATTTCTGACAATTTATCAACAGCTTATGTATGTCACATTATAAGTTCTTGAAACTCTGCTAATCCACTAATCTTCTATGTTTCTTTTCCTGTTGGCCCCATTATCAGTTTTTACAGGTGCAGTTTTGATCCGGTTAATGGAGGGATGATGGTGCAGCAGGAATATATCCGGTTCCTGAAAACTGAAACCAGACCGAGATAGGTCTATCTACGTACTGCATGAGCTACATGCCCTCCTCTCCTGTGTAAATACGCCAATGGTCATATAAATGTGTATATATCATATAGCTGTTTCATTATGTTCCGTTGATGTTATATACTCTGAACATACGTAATGGAACTCTCGACCAAGAGCATAACAAGAGACTGTAAAGGAAAATATGCAGTCGTACTTTTCATGATTGAATTTTTTTTTAAAGCCAATACACTGTTATCCATTCATTTATCTTCTTTAGGGGTAGGGTGAGGGTGTCAAAAGGGGCGGCGTGGCCGTGGTCGGGTAGCCTGGCATGGAAAATAAAGCGGCGTGCTGCATATTTCTTCTAGTTTTGTACATAGTTTTGATTTTAAGCAGATTTTGCTGTAGTTTCTATGCTTATTTGTACTGGCATGCAAACAGTAAAAAAGTAAAAATATTCTTTATAGAATTTTCTTAAGAGTAAATTCCATCAGGGATCCTCAACCTTTAGTAAGTGTGCCACTCCTTTTTCTAATCTACCATTAGTTGCACTCGTGTCTCTAATAATGTGAAATGCTATTTTCATTGGAATCTGCAAAATAGACAAGAGCAGTTTGGTCTCACAGAGATGACGTGGTGACGATCTTTCACTTTGATGTTTAAGTAAATTTAAAGAATTTGAGAAATAAAAAATAAATAAAAAATATTGTTGTTTAGTTTATTAAAGAGTGATTGTCTTACGAGAAAGCTGACTGCTCGGATTTCATGTGTGTTCATGATTTTTTTAGTCTAGATGAAGCACCTAAATCTTATCAAAGAAGAGTTCATACACATTTATTCCTTATACACAATATTCTTTGTAAGCTAACATTTTGTTTGCATGTTCACCGAATATCTACAATATCAAAACTATCATACATATTTTACATAAGGTCGATTTTGAAGTATATTCTTGTCAAGCTAACCACTCGTGTTGAGTTAGACCTTTCGTTACAATTAGTTAGATCTAAAAGGCTTGAATTATGATTCTTTACATGATAGTTAAGTGAGTTCCATCTCTTAGTATTCTATGATGAGGTGAGGTCTTTTTCGGGATAAGAGTTTTTTTTTTTTTTTTTTTATCTTTTCTTTTCTTTTTGGTCCAAGAAACCAACAGATTAAGATTTTCATAGTATAGACCAGAGATGGAGAGTTTCTAATAAATAGTATTCATAAAAATTGCAATTTAAGATTGAAAAAGACGTCAAATAAACATAAAGAAAACAAAAAAGAGCATAAATCCTACTCCATGTTGTAGGAATTTGCACAATTGATTGATGAAAGTGTTATAAGCTTAGAGCTTGTTTGAGAAATTTTTTAGTAAATTTTGTTAAAAAGTTGATAAAAATTGTCGGCCCTATAAATATATAGTTAAAATTAATTATTAACTCTGACATTAACTTTTAGCAGATTTTTAATCTGGAACAATAGCTTAACATTCTGAATGCATTCCTTTCAATTGGCGCAAGCTTGGCGATAGGCGATAAGGGTGAGGCTTCTTTTTTGTTCTAGTCAAGAATTTGAACTAGAACTTTTTAGATTCAATGTGAAAAGAGAATAGCTCACGATAATGATTTTTGCAACGTTCTAAAAAGCGTAAAGCGTGGCTAGGCGTGGAGGCCGAGCTTTAAGCTTTTCGGGTCTAGGCGAGTCCTAGGCGAGAGCGATATAAGAATAAGGCGAGAAGCGATCGTTATCGTGGTATTGCGTGGGCGAGAGCTTCAAGTAGAGCCTGTCAAGCGTTTTAAGCGCTGATTTTTTTAACAATTGATTTTTGCCATTACACCACCACCTGCAGTATCACAATTGATTGCCTCTGTACACTCAACATGCTTGGAAAATCTTTCAAGAATGTCACGGGTATAATAATCTATCAGCCCATTTAAGCTTGTTGTAATTCTCCAAGACCCAAAACTGCAGCTGCTCTTGTTCTATACTGGCCAGAGATAGCTTCAGTTCCAAAGAGAGGGGGGTGAAATCAGTCCATGCCGAAGTACTACCAAAGTAAAACCTGAATTTCTCCTTCATCAGCATCAGAATTTTCATCACCGGTATTAGTACTTGGATATATCATAGTACTAAGACTTGGGCACATATGCCTATCAATGAACTTAGAATCTTGAATTTTGGAACACCATATTTTGCAGACGCGGATAACCAACTCAAAATCTCAAAAATCATTTCATCGGATAGAAACAAGCCTGTCATGACCATCGTATTCTTAAATAAATTTTAGGACAGGACATGCGAATTGATCTCACTGACGCAACAAGTATTGCATGGTTCAATTTACGCTCTTGCTGCTAATTTGGGTTCTCCAACAAGGACTTTCTTTCTTGAATCAATCTCGAAGCAATAACGGGCTACGATGCCTCCAAAAAATGAACCACGATTGTCCTTGCTCAATGCACTGGTTTTATCACGGGAACTAGGATTAGCTTTTGTTGGTCCCAGATATGAACATGCAAATGCAAAGCATATCATTGTAAAGAACACAAAATTTTTCACCCTTTTCAAGTTCAGATGTTCAGCCAAAGGCCTAGTTACCCGTTGAGCCTCCACAAAAATGGTTCCGCTCCAAATCTACTAGCACAACATCAAGACAAGTTCAATATTACATTTAGATATACCAAGTATCACCTAAAGAACAAGAATACGCCCTCAGTTCATTTCTCTCACCAAAATACACCAAGTATAGAAAAGTTACCGTCACAGTAACAACAACAAACTAATCCTAACACTATCTATCTATCTATTCACTCATAAAGAAGAACGAAGATGAACAGAGAAGAATCCTGAGAGATGAAGAAGACAAAGGAATTCTACAAAAAGGCATACCCGAAACAACAATCAGAGAGGGTATATATGAAGTCAATGTAACCCTCAGATCAACAGCAGCCAGCACACCACGTGTTTGTTGGAAACTGGCATGAAAATTAGCCAGAAAACAAAAATTTTCTTTAATTTATAAAATCAGGATCTTTGCTAAGCGTTCACGTATTTATTATAATTAAATACTAATATATTAGTATTATAACTGAATCGATAAATGATATTGGTCTGAATCTGATTCACGAACTTACTGCTTTTGATTCACGAACTTAGTGCTCCCAACGTTCAAGCCTTCTATGGTATTCCCCAAGTATAGATTACACCGGCGTGTGGGCACCTTTTTAATTTAATCAAAAAACTAATTTCTGGACTGGTCAGATCTAAAAAACCATGAAACCAAAATTCAAGTCTCTTCTTTTTCTTAACTATTCTCATTGATTTATGTCACAAGCAATGTGATATAAATTCAGCAAGCGTTCTGACTGCAAATAACGACAAGAGTCCTGATTGCATCCAAGTCCAATTAGTTTAGGATTGATTTAATGGCATATGTAATTCTTGAACTTATATCATAATTACAATCAAGTCCAAAACTTTCATAGTAACTATGATTAAGCCCAAGACTTTATAGAGCTACCATAGGACCTGTCAGAACATATATTTTCCAAGCTCCAATAATTAGACTGTCTAGTCGAACCTAAACTGCTCGATCTAATTATTAATCTTTTGCTTTTTCCACTAAAGACAAGATACTGCACTCTCGAAATATATAAGATTACGTGTCGTAATACTTTCCTTTGACCTACACCGTATATATATTTCATCTCATGTCGAGATCCGATAATTAGGTATGAGCATAAATGACCTGCTTTGCCTTCTAATTATTCTCACTAACTTTAAGTTATATTTTCTTCAATGGTCCTGTAAACTAATCACATATGTCGAAGTTTAGCCGTCGCTAAACACTGAGCTCAGATTTATAACCGTTCAACAGAAAATACTTAAGTTGTCACTTGACCTATTTTTCAAGACGACAGTTCCTTACACGAATTCGTGTTCTCTATTTCGCTCATTCTCTAGCTCCCAACTCACCGAGATATTTGATCAACTAAATTGATCTCACCAATTGGTGAATCAAAAAACCATTAAACTAATGAAAAGATATACACAATCCTGTCAATAGATTTAGATGAAATACCCGGTGATCAAGTGAAATTTAATTATTCGCATGGTTATGCTATTTAATTAAATCCAACACATGGTCCGTTCAATACACTCCAAGTGTACTAGTGTTACCATTAATCCATTTCTGCGATAAGGACAAACGCAAACCCGAATGATTGAATAGTCAACACTACAACTTTCTGATACAATGCGCCAACCCTTATACATTAGTTGTGAACAATTTTATTGATGATCAAAATATAAGTTGTGTCACACTATACTTCTCAACGCAAGCATCCAACTTATATTATCACAAGTGATCATTGTCACTTTATTTACACACTCAATATTAAACAAATGCAATAATAATAAATGAATACAAATCAAAGTTTTATTCAACATAAATTGTCATTTTATCACAGCAAAATTATACTATTCGGGCATACAACCCAACAATTCTCCCACATGCCCTAGAGTATAATCTTAAAATACATATACCCCAATGGCAAAGAGTAAACCAGCATATAGTTTCTTGTTCTCCAAATGTACTTAAGGATATGCTTTACAATCACCCAATATTCTAGTCTGGGTAGACTGATAACGAGTTATCATACCAACATCATAACAAATGTAAGGTCTAGTGCACAGCATATCATACATGAGACTAACCATTGTAAACGCATAAGGTATTCTACTCATGTCATCTATCTCTTCAGGAGTTTCTTTGGGAATACTTCTTAAACAGTTAGATTCTATGTCTGAAAGGTAAATTGCCCTTCTTAGAATCTTGCATGGCAATTTAACAAGTATCTTGTCAATATATATAGCTTGGGACAAAACTACCAGCTTGTTCTATTCGATCTCTTAAGATCTAAATTCCTAGAACACATCTAGCTTTGTCCAAAACCTTCATATGAAAACTGTTGGGCCAACCACGCTTTTGTAGATAATGACATTCCCACATCATTTCCTATGAGTAAAATATCGTCCACATAAAGCACCATGAAAATTATCATTTTTTCCATAGCCTCCTTATATAAAGTCGAATCATTTACTTGTTATATGGAGATCGCCTGTTTGGATTCTCCTACTAACAATTACCTAGAAGGTTTTCTGATGATCCTCTGACTTTGCCTAATGGAGGATTAATCTTGAATCGTAACATTTTCATCAATGTTGGTATCACCTTTAGGTGATACAAATACATCATCATTACCTTGAACATTTTCTTGATCTATGGGATTAGATGATGAATCACTTCTCCCACGCTTATAACGTTCTCTAGGTGTTTGCGATACCATGAGTCGTCTGTCACTAGGTTGTGTTTCAAGAATTAATATTGTAGAATCGCTCCCACTCATTTATTCCAAAACAACCATACTCTTAGACTGACATTTATTAATATACTTATTCTCTAAGAAGGTCGTGTTTGTACTGACAAAAAGTCTTCCTATCTAGAGGACTATAAAAAATTAGTATCCACTGGTACCTTTAGGATATCCTACACACAGACATATTTCTGACCTAGACTCCAACTTTTCTGTCTTCCCTTTAGCACACACGAATCGGACATTCCCAAATTTGAATATGATGCAAATTTGGTTTTCGCTCATTCCACAATTGCAAGAGAGTCTTGGGAACAGACTTAGATGAAACTAAGTTAAGAATATATGCAGCTGTCTTCAGTGCACATCCCAAAATTGAGATAGGTAGAGTTGAAAAACTCATCATTGACATAACTATATCTAACAATGTCTTGTTTTTTCTTTCTGAAATGTCGTTCTGTTGGGGTTAGTGATGGCAACGCAAGGGCGGATCGACCGATCCAAATCGCTTTCAAAGAATAATTGTAGGAGATCCAAATCTACCCCGCGATCCGCCATTTTCGAGGTCGATCGGGCGGATCGGATACTGAATCGGGACGGATTAGAGCCCGATCCAGATATCGATCCATATTTTTTTTGGCATTTAAAAATTAAAAATATATTGAAACAAGCTATACTACTATACTATAAGAGTTTAAACAACATCATCCTCTTCACTAAACCTTGTGCAAGGTCCACAATATGTCGAATGTGATAAATTTTTTATTCAAAAAATATTTTAATTATCAAATCACATATAAAACAAAATATAAATTCAATATTTTAATTCTTTTTTTTTAAATTCGGGTCGGGGCGGGGCAGATCGGGGTAGCCTCGATCCGATTCACCCCGAGATCTGCGGCGGATCACAGATATCTGTACCGATTCGTCCCGTCGATCCGCGGATCAGGTATTTTTCGCTCTATTCAGATCGGTATCCATCGGGTTCGGGGTGGATCAGATATTTTTGCCATCTTTAGTTGGGGTCTACCAGGCACACTCAATTGAGAAACTATACCATTTTCTATTAAGTAATCCATAAATTCTCTTGAGAGATATTTGCCACTTCAATGTGATCGAAATGCCTTTATACTTTTATCCAAATATTTCTCGACCTTAGTCCGATATGCTTTGATTTTCTCAAAAGCCTCCGAATTTCGAGTCATCAGGTAAATGTATCCGAATCTAGAGTAATCATCTATAAATGTGATAAAATACTCATAACTCCATTCGCGAGTGTACTCATGGGTCCACATACATTAGAATAAACTAGTTCCAATACTTCTTTGGCTCTCTGTCCCTTTGCTAGAAAGGACCTTTTGGTCATTTTACCATCCAAATAAGAATCACAAACCGACAATGGTTCGACCTCAATTGAGTTGAGGGGACCATCCTTTGCCAGTCTTTGTATCTTGTTAAGGTTGATGTGTCCAAGTCTAAGAGCCATATATATGTATTACTAGTATGGTATAAATTTTGTTTATTATGGTTTGTAGAAGTATTATTATTTTTATTTGTGGAATAGATTAATATATAAAGACACTCACCAAATATCCGGCACAAATAGGAGCTTTATTCATCAAAAGTAAAGCGCGTTAATGCAAAATAAGAGAATAACCTTGTCCAATTAACAAGAAAATGGGAATTATATTCCACTTTATCTATGGGACATAGTAACAATCTTTAAAAATTAAACACCTACCACTATTGAAATAAAATAAACTACTCATACAGCTCTCGCCGAAACTATTGCTCATGTGCCGACTATAATAGTAAATTGGTTTTCACTGAATTTTCTGCTCTCCTGAATCAGTACCTTGCTCCTTTTTAGCTAGTGCATCAGGACAGTCTTTCTTCCAATGTCCTTTCTGACCGCATTTGAAACACTTGCCTTTCGACTATCCATCTGCGTTGGTCTTATTGCCTTCCCACTTCTTGTTAGCTCTTTTCCTTTTCTTTCCACCTCCACCTTTCGGCTTGGAAACAAGAGAGCTGCCAATTGCTGTATAAGAATAGCCACCTTTTGATTTCAGACCAATTTCCACATTTTGCAACTCATTCATCAACTCAATCAATGGCATATCCATCTTGTGTAAGTGATAGTCCACAGTAAACTGTGAAAATATATCAGCTAAAGAGTTCAATACCATATCAACCTGAGTATCTTGATCAATAGTTGCACCTAGATTCTCCGCCACATTGAAGTGTCCAATCATGGTCAACATATGGTCCTTCACTTGCGTTCCGGGTTTCATGCGGATGTTCTGTAAGGTACGAATGACTTCAAACCGAGCTCTCCTACTTTGATGTGCAAACATGTCCTTGAGGCTTTTCATTATGTCATAAGAGGTTTCAAGACTGTCATACTTCTGCTGTAACACATTCGACATCGATGCCAAAATGTAACAGAGAGCCAACTTGTCTGCAGCCACCCACTTATCATAAGAATCTCTCATGTCCTTGCTTACAGTCTCAGTGGATTGCTCAGGCCAATCTTCTTCAAGCAAAAAATCAATTTTCTCAACGGTGAGAACAATCATTAGGTTACGTTTCTAATCCATATAATTTTCTCCAGTAAGTTGGTTTTGTTTTAAGATAACAGAAAATGGACTGAGAGACATTTTACTGAAAAATAACAAAATTAATGCATATTAAAATTGAGTAGCGAATTTAACATATGATGCATAAATGCACATGTAGATCCATAAAACTACAATAATGTAACGACTACTTAATCCTTGTGATCCAACATGCCTCTCTATAGGAAAGGTCACCGTGTCCATCGATTAAGTTGGGATTCTCCCACCGCACAAATCATATCTTGACAATAAATGTCTAGATAAATCCAAAGATCGCTTTATTTGGTCACCAAGATTATAAACGAGAACTTCTATAGGAGGTTCGTAGATGATCTCAATTTGAGTGTATAACATTTGTCTAGATCTCCAGATACTTGAAAAATAATCCCGCCATTTATAGGATGATCTCAAATTATATTCTATCTAGACGATCTTACCAAAAAAGAATTCAATCAAACAACCCGAATCACGCAGCCATCCTATAGAGAGTCCGTTGCGTTACCGGCACGAGACTAATGCATTCTGTTGCTTATGGATTGACAAAAGGAGACCTTGGATTTTTATTTAAATAAATACCATCTCTCACTCAATATTTTAAAATAATAGATTTTAATTTAAAATAATTATCAACTGTTCACATTAATCAAATTAACATACAGTTCAATTATTACGGACTTCTCTTTCAAGAAAAATTTAATTTAAATTAATTAATCTAGGAAAACCAATATTTTAATGAAATGCATTCTATTCTAAGTTTCACGAGCGATGCCAAAATTAATTCTATATGACATGATTTACAGAATAACAATATTTCAAACAAATATTTAAAGCATACATTAGCAATAAATTAACAATTATTTGTGGCCCAAAACAAGACTCAAGAAATAAATTAAAAACCAATTGGATCAAAATCCAATATTTAATTTAAATATTCAATCCAAAACTTTGCTCTAATTGTCAAACAAGTCCAAACAACAAAAGATCCAAGTCATGCATTTATCTCACAGTAACCAAACAAATTTTATCCAAGCAACCAATCAGGCACTATCCAAGCATCCAATCAGTCATTATTCAATGATCCAAACATGAACAATCCCAGCAACCAAACGAGGGTCTTCTTCAACCTTGAGTCTCTTTCACAAAAGTAAACATCCTTCACACCATGGCTCGAATCTTCAGAGTCGGATATGTGTCATCTCTGGCATGGCGTGCCAACAGAGTAGATCTCTCCGGCACGGTGCGAAAAAACCTAGCAGATTCGAGATCTACTCAGTCGCGCCATGCGCAGATCTCAGATATGTGCGCGCTCGCCAGCAGCGCATTAGATCCAAGATTTGCGCGCTCGCTAGGGTTTGCAGATCTCAAATATGTGCCTCCTTCCAACAAGCGAGATCTAGATCTGCGCTTTCACGCACGGCCGTTACGCGATTTGAAATCTATGGCCGGCGCCTCGGTCGCGACCACGTGTAGATCTAAAATGTGCATTGGCGTCCAGCTGCACAGATCTTAGATCTAGCACTGCCACGCTGGTGCGTAGATCTCGAGATCTGCGCTGGCGCCCGGTCGCGCAGATCCGAGATCTGCACAGTCGTGCCGATGAGCAGCTCCATGTGGTGGTCGGATCTTCCGTCATCCTTTTTTTTTTACCTTTCGTTCTTCTTTCGTCTGGCCCGTTCTTCAAATTTTCAACCATTACAAAAATTAACTAGTCCCTTTTTAGGGCTCACAATTCAAATCTATTTTGTAGTTAAAAATTAAATCAAGATGATGGAGTCGTAATCCACCGATCTTGTTACAGACTCGAAATAACGAAATACAATGAACAAGTGGGGCCGCAAAATAATTGGATCACAGTTTAAAATAATACCAATTATTCAATCAACATGTAAAAAATAATCCTAGACACCTCTCAACTAGAACATGCAATTATCAGATCTAAATAGCATAACAAACACGTGAACGATATAGACCGCTTTGATACTACTTGTTGGAAACTGGCACGGGAATTAGTCAAAAATAAAAATTTTCTTTAATTCATAAAATTAGGATCTTTGATAGACGTTCACGTATTTATTATAATTAAATACTAATAGATTAGTATTATACCTGAATCGATTAACGATATTGGTCCGATCCGATTCACGAACTTAGTGCTCCCAACGTTCAAGCCTTCTATAGTATTCTCCAAGTATAGATTACACCGTGTGTAGGCACCTTTTTAATTTAATAAAAAACTAATTTCTGGACTGGTCAGATCTAGAAAACCAAGAAACTAAAATTCAAGTATCTTCTTTTTCTTAACTATTCTCATTGATTTATGTCACAAACAATGTGATATAAATACAGCAAGCGTTCTGACTGCAAACAACGACAAGAGTCCTGATTGCATCCAAGTCCAATTAGTTTAGGGTTGATTTAATTGCATATGTAATCCTTGAACTTATATCATAATTACAGTCAAATCCAAAACTTTCATAGTAACTATGATTAAGCTCAAGACTTTATAGAGCTACTACAGGACCGTCCGAATATATATTTTTCAAGCTCCAATAATTAGACTGTCTAGTCGACCCTAGATTGTCCGATCTAATTATTAGTTTTTTGCTTTTTCCACTAAAGGCAATAGACTGCACTCTCGAAATTGATAGCCCAAGAATAACCAACCACCGGGTGAATTGGTTTTCTCAAACTTTTTTGAAAAATATTCTCAAAAGTGATATTTAAGAAATCAAAATTAATCCACAAAAACATAAGCACAATATAAGTAAATAAAAGGGAAGAAAGAGTGCAAACGATATTTTTATGGAGATTCGATCCAACCAATGATCTACGTCCTCCGTTACCAAGCTCTCCAACACGAGCACGGCATTTCCACTATTTTGATTGACTTATAGTGCAATCCAAACCCTTACAATGTATCCGGTGACTTATAAACAAGGAGCACCGATTCTTATACAATATTGAGATTTTCAAGAGACCTCAATATGACCCAAATATATAAAGAGATTGATTTGAGTATTTCTCTTTAGATGAATGATAGATACAAGTTTAGTTCTAAGAAAGACTAACACTTTAATGAATAGCAATGGATGAGGAAAGCTCAAGTGTTAGAAGAAAACTTTGTTGAGAAAGATGAATCAAAAGTTTGATTTAATCAAACAAAGTTTTTCAATAAGAAATATTGAAAAGATAAATGCAATGAAGCTTTGAATGAAGTTTTTTAATATGATTCTCTCTATAAATGCTCTTGTAAGTGTTGTTGAATGATAATAAATGAAGTGGTATTTATAGAGATGAATTTTCGTCACTTTCTGACCAAACAGATGACCAAACGGATGACCAAACGGTCGACCAGTCAGATTGGTCAGAACTAGCCGTTGAACTGCAAAAAAATCAGAACGGGCACTTTTTGAAAAAAGACGTTCAAACGGTCGACCGGTTCAAGTTAAA
This sequence comes from Forsythia suspensa, assembly GCA_023638005.1. Lineage (NCBI taxonomy): Eukaryota > Viridiplantae > Streptophyta > Magnoliopsida > Lamiales > Oleaceae > Forsythia > Forsythia suspensa. Next base: position 29,371,502 of record CM042666.1, on the reverse strand, counting down.
CGGTCGACCGGATCAACCGGTTTTGCTAAACGAATTGTCCGTTTCCACAGTTTTGAAAATTTGATTTTTGGCTTTGATCAAACTATTTTTATACAAGTGATAAGAAATATTTTTGAGCTTTCGTTCATTTAATTGCTAAGGATTAAAGAGTTAATACCTTTACAATTTTATCTAAAAATCTATTATTCAATCTTGATCTTTGAATCTTGAATTTCATGGATCTTGAGATGCTTGAACTCTTGTATTGATTTTGACTTTGAACTTGTCATTGCATGAGAGTTCAATTTGTAGCGCTTTGAATTTTGCTTGAAAATAGATTGTTAGAAAACATAACCAATTTGTTTGTTATAATCAAAACATTAAGGTTTAAAGTTAACCATAGGTCAACAGAAATATATAAGATTACAGAAATTGTAATATTTTCCTCTGACCTACCGTATATATATTTCATCTCTGTCTGAGATCCGATAATTAGATATGAGCATAAATGACTGTTTTGCCCTTCTAATTATTCTCACTAACTTTAAGTTATATTTTCTTCAACGGACCTGTGAACTAATCACAGATGTCGAAGTTTAGCCGTCGCTAAACACTAAGCTCAGATTTATAATCGTTCAACAGAAAATACTTAAGTTATCACTCGACCTATTTTTCAGGACGATAGTTCTCGACACGAATTCGTGTTCTCTACTTCACTCATTCTCAAGCTCCCAACTCATTGAGATATTTGATCAACTAAATTGATCTCACCCATTGGTGAATCAAAGAACCACCAAACTAACGAAAAGATATACACAATCCTGTCAAGGAATTTAGATGAAATACCTGGTGATCAAGTGAAATTTAATTATTCGCACGGTCATGCTATATAACTATATAATTAAATTCGACACATGGTCCGTTCAATACACTCCAAGTGTACTAGTGTTACCATTAATCCATTTCTGCAATAAGGACAAACGCAAACCCGAATGATTGAATAGTCAACACTACAACCTTCCGAAACAAGGCGCCAACCCTTATACAATGTGTCACACTATAGTTTTCAATGCAAGCATCGAACTTATATTATCACAAGTGATCATTGGCACTTTATTTACATACTCAATATTAAACAAATGCAATAATAATAAATGAATACAAACCAAAATTTTATTCAACATAAATTGTCATTTTATCACAGCAAAATTATACTATTCGGACATACAACCCAACATTGTCACCATCTAGGAAGTAACTTCAGCATTGCAAAATCGCATATCCAAAGGGTGACAACAACGAGTCTGAGTTTTTGGCCTTCATATTAGTCTACACATCATTGGACTGAATATGTTTTTGGGTTTTGCAGATGTAATGGACTAATTGTAAATATTTAAACCCAACAATCTCCACCTAGATTGCATATTGGGCCATTCATCTTGGGCCATATGAGAATGGATTTAGAACATACCCCATTTGGATCATAGGTTCTCTTACTTGCACAAAGAAGATCATTCATTAATAATGTTTAGAAGATTTAAACAATCTCTAAACTTATTTAATGGCAAGACTTTAGTTCCCATGTTAGAAGGATTGTACTTAGTAGAAATCTTATTAATTTTTACCACCCCTTTTTCCAACACATCCCTGATGAAATGAAATTTAACATCAATGCACTTGGTTCTATCATGAAAAAAGGATATCTACTTAAGTGAATAGCACTCTGACTATGTGAATCAAGCAGGACCTCATGATCAAAGATACTTAATTCAATAAGAATTCCTTTAAGCCATATCCCTTCTTTTACTGCATCAACAGTAGCAATGTATTCTGTCCTCAGTTGAAGATAAGACAACAATCTTTTGAAATTGAGATTTCCAATTGATACATGTATCATTTAAGGAGAACATATATTCAGAAGTGGACTTTCTATTGTCATTGTTACCAGCAAAATCAGAATCGACAAAACCTTTTAAACTAATCATTCTCCCTTCTTGGTAAACATTATTCCTAAATCTAAAATACTTTTCAGATATATATGAGAAGCCATTTCATAGAATCCCAATACCCTTCACCAGGATTACTCATGTATCTACTTAGAACACTAATAGAGAAATCAAGATCACGCATTGTATAGACCATTAAGTATATTACAGAGCCTACTGTATTAGCATAAGGGATCTTATTTATGTTCATTTGTTCTTCCTCAGATTTAGGGGATTGATTAGAAGAAAATTAAAAATAGTTTGCAAGTCGTAAACTCACATATTTTAGTTCAGATATAGAAAATCTACATAAAACTTTTGAAATGTAAATTTGTTGGTTTAAAAACAACTTTTTTTTGCCCCTGACCCTTCTTATTTCCATTCCCAAAATCCTTGTGATCGATCTAAGTCCTTCATTTCAAATTCAAATTTCAGTTTATTCTTGATAAAGGAGATTACATAAATATCTTTACATACTAGTAACATATCATCTACATAGAGTAACAAGTAACAATCATTAACACCTTCACTTCTTTTATAATGAAAACAGGGATCATATTCACTTTTATTAAAGTCAAGTTTTTGATATAAAGGTGTCAAACATTTTATACCACTGCCTAAGTGATTGCTTTAAGCCATGGAGAGACGTTTTCACAAGACAAACACAACTTAATCTTTCTTTTTGTTCAAAATCTATTAGTTAAGTCATATAGATTGCCTCATCTAAGTTTTCATTCAAGAAAGCAGTTTTAACATCTAATTGTTCAAGATCAAAGTCATATTGGGTCACCAAGGCCAATAAGATCCTAATAGAAGTATACTTAACTATAGGAGAGAAGGTTTCATTGTAGTATACACCTTCCCTTTGAGTGAAACCATTTGCAACTAACCTGGCTTTATACCTAAAGCTATCAGATCTTGCCTCATTATCTTTAATTTTGTAAATCCATTTACATCTAATTAACTTTTGCCCCTTTGGATTGTTTACTAAAATCCAAGTATTAATTTTAAGTAAAGAAGTCATATATTCCCTCATAGCTACAACTTCTTACTTTCCATAGCTTCTTTATAGGAGCATGGTTCAGTTCCAAGAAAATTTTGAACATTAAAAATAGAAGCAAAATCAACATCATCAAACTTGATAGGAGATCTGATTTCCCTTCTCACCTTATCGCTTGCTAACTGATAATTATGTAAAGGACTTTTTGGACCTAACTAATATAATGGTTCATTTCTTCTACCTCGTGGACTTCAACTTTTCCTTGAGGAAGCTCCACCTCAAGCTGATCATTTTCTCTTAAATTTAAATCCAAGAGATTTAAATTAGATTTAATAAAGGACTTGTCATTTTCAGATAACTCAGAATTATACTTTTGGTCTTTTATACAAGGCATTTCAGCCTCATTAAAGACAACTGATTATCACTTTATAACCACATAAGTCTCTTTGCCACAGTCTATAACCCCTTACCATAACCCAAGAAAATACACTTAGTATCCCTTGGATCTAATTTACCCTCACTTTGATGTGCATAGGTAGCACATCCAAAAACTCTTAACTTTGAGTAATCAACAGGATGACCACTCTACACATAGTTAGGAATTATATAATCTATGGAACTTGAAGGACATATATTTATCAGATAAGAAGCAGTTTTTATAGCTTCACCCCAAAAATAATGTTGGTAATCTTGAGGAGATAAGCATATATCTAATTTTATCTAATAAAATTCTATTCATTCTTTCAGCTAAGTCATTTTGTTGAGGGGTATATGTTACAATTTTATGCCTAAGGATCCCATTTTCTTTACAAAAAATATTAAATTCTTCATTACAGATTTCCAATCCATTATCATTTTTGAGAATCTTTAGTTTTTTATTCATCTGATTTTCAATTAAAACTTTCCACTTTTTAAAATTTGAAAAAGTTTCAGATTTATTCTTTAACAAAAGAACCAAATTTTTCTTTGAAAAATCATCAATGTAAGAAGAAAATAGTTAAAACCAGAAGAAATACTTACATTTGTTGGACCCTAAAGATCAGCATGTAGGTACTCTAAAACAGTAGTAGATTTGTGTGTTCCAGTATGAAAGGCAACTTACTTTGTTTTCCTAAAACACATTGTTTACAAAAAGACAAATTTTTAATTTTATCTCAACCAAAAAACACAATTTTTCTTAAGAAATTGAAGTTTTATTTTGTGCCAAATTTCAGATTTGTCTTTTTGAGAAACATATGCAGTCAAATTCTTTTCAAAAAGAGGAGTTGTCTTTAACACATAAATCCCATTTTCTTTTGAAGTATTCATTGTTTTTTCAAAATTATTAGTGATTTTAGTGATACCATCTTTAATGGTTATATCATAACCCTCATCATCTAAAACTCCAAGGGAGATAAGATTTCTTCTTAAATTTGGTATGTACTTGATTTTATTAAGAATTAATTCATGTCCAGTGCCTAAATCCAATATCACTCTCTCAATTCCTTTAATTCTACAAGAATAATTGTTTCATATTGAAACATGACCCCCGTTAATCTAGAATCCACTCATTTTTACTAAATAAAGTATTTGTTGCATATATCTAACCATTTTCAACTACTGCTTCTTCATAAGAAACAGCAACTCCACTCTCTACCCTTTGAGAGTTTTTCAACTCTTTAATTCTTTTGTGGCAGTTTTTAATAAAGTGCCTTATTTTTCCACAGAAATAACATTTTTCCCTTTAGCCTTAGACTTATTGTTCTATTTATTATTTCCTTTTAAAGATTTTTTAAATGAATCTCTTCCTTTGTTATTTTCTTCCTTATTATTGGTACTTTAGTTCCATTTGTTTTAATATTTTCCTTTGGCTACAAGACCTACTCCATTTGTAAAGTATTTAGCCTCAGATTTTATTTTCAAATCTTTATTTCTCAAAAAGGAAACTTTAATATCAACACTAAGGCTTTTTCTGCCATATTCTAAAGTATTTTTCATATCTTTATATTTATAAGACAAGGAACTCGACAAGGCCACAAAGCGTTGTTCATCTGAAATTATCTCACCACTACTTTCTAATTCTAAAGTCAATTTGTTAAATTTGTCTAAGGAGGGTGTCCTGAACTCAGATTTTAAAAGATTTATTAATATTTATGAATTTGAATAGAATTTCACAGAATTTATAAGATTTCAACAAAATTCTATATTATAAATTTCAATATATTCTTGTTGATGTCGGAACCTGCAACGTCCACGTGCCAACAGATCTCCAGTCACTCTTCTGCCAACTTGTATGTTACCTGTACACTCGAACAATCGTTAGGCACCAAGATCTCTGGAGAAAAAGGGTCCAGCTGATCGTTAGTACTCCGACGATCAAGTCAACTGCCGATATAAGAGTAATACATAGGGGCGAAAGTAATTGAGTGTGGGAGACACAAGCAGATAGAGATTTGAGCAGAGTTTAGGGTGGGATTTTAAATGCAAAAAGAGCGTCATAAAATATGAGTACTAAAAATATGCTTGTCAAGAAAAGCCTACCTTAGAATAATCGGAATCTGATAATTATAGGAGGAGAATCCTAATTGATTTAGAGAAGTAATCAATTAGAATTCCGTTAGGGTTCTCGTTCCTTATCAGATAAGGTAGGTTCCAATCTTGCCGTTATCTTCCAAGATTGCATCCTAATCTTTCTCAATCTCTAAGATTGTGTTGCCGATTTTATTGGATTGGGATATGGTTTCCTTAAGACAATCAAACACAATCTTCCTTGAGATATCCTTTTAACTGTCCTAAAATATCAGATTATACGCAGACTATAATAAATACGAAGCCCAGGGGGACTCTCTGGGTCGACCATGAATGTCGAGACCCTTCATGGGTCTCGCAATACTCTGAATCAGGAATACTAAGATACTCGATGGGTCTCCGAGGCCTTTTGAAAATTTACGAGGCCCTTGCTGGGCCCTCGAGGTCTTCGCGGGTCTATGGGACCTTTATGAATCTAGAAGGCCTTCGCTGGGCCTACAAGACTTTAGCAAGGCCTAATTAGGCCTAAATGAGACTTTTACTAGGATTTTGCTGACGTGGAAGCCTCACCAAAATTGGGTGGTAACAATTCTTATGGATTTCTATGAATTTTCATAGATTTGTTGTCTTTTTATTGAAATGTAAATTTACATTGTTTTTATTCTAAATAGTTCAAATGATTGTCATACGTAAACAAATATTTTGAGTAGAATTTTAGAAAGAGAAAAATTCTTGAAATATAAGTCAAAGAGATGAATGATACGATGGATTCGAAGGTATACCAATCCGACGACTCTGTAATCTAAGTTCCTAGGGAATAAACTAATAAATAGGTTATCCGTCGTCTCTAAAATCGATGATCAATTAGATCCATTGTTTGGGAGGATTCACTTTACTATTATTAATTTTCTCAATTTTGAATTTTAAAAAAAAATTTGATTAAAGAGTAAGGCTTGTTGAAAAAAAAAATTGAAATAAAGTTTAATTTTCACTTTCTTTCTATTTGTCTTTTTTAATAAAATTTTCTATTTCATATCCGAGACTAGGTGATGGATATTTAGGATTCATTCTCTTCCAAAATTAGTTGTTTAACTATTTTGTATAAAAATTTATTTAATGGCTAAAAAACATCATTTATATGTGTCGCAATTGACGAGTAAATCTTTTCAAATTCAAAAAAGAATTTTTATTCCTATACTGATTTTACAGTCCAATATCCAATTGCCCTATATGGTATTAGACTAATTATCTAATTAATATTTATCAATAGAGTCTTTATATTTTTCAGCCCAATTGTTTGGTTCAATGAATGGTTATGGAACATCAAGAATAAAATTTCAAAGACGATATTTGACAACTGTACAAAAAAATTATAAATTTTTTTATAAAATTCAATAAATTTCCATACTAATATAAAATTGAAAATCAAAAACAAGAGTTTACTACAAAAACTCGTGGCACAAATTGATGAGACAGGCGAGATGGAGAGATACGTAAGAGAAGAGTTGGATTGAATTCCTAAAGAATTTGGTATTCATATTTACAAGTTCAAAATCCATGCAAATCTATTTAAATCTTCTAATTAATGAAATCTTTAGAAATGTATTAGTAATTGGGGACACCTAATTTTCTAAAGAATCTGTTTAAATCTTCTAATTAATGAAATCTTTAGAAATGTACTAGTAATTAGGGACACCTAAATTTCTAAAGAATCTATTTAAATTTGAGTTGAGGACACCTAAATTTCAATTGAATCTATTAAAATCAGAGTCGGGATACCAAAATTTACATAGATTTTTAAAACCTGTTCAAAGCTAAGTTGAGGATACCCCCTATAAATTTGCTTCTAGGTCAATGGAATGATCAAACTTAAAACTAAAAAACTGCCTCCATAGATAAAATTTATTAGGTAAAGTTTTGGTTATGTATAACCTTTCCAATTTTTTCTAGAGTGCTACAACAATGTTAGTGGTGCTTACTTCCCTAATCACACAATCGATAAGTGCAAAACAAAGTACTCGAGGCAAATTTAGTTTGTTCTATTCTTTTAACATCTTCTATGTCATCATTTCATGACTCATCTAAGGCTTTTGCATACATTTGTTGCAAAATAGAGCCCTCAATTTCACCGTAGAGATTGAAGTTTCTTTTGCCATTCTAATTTTCAATATCAACATTTTTAGAATTCATTTTACATAGATTATCCACTAAACAAATAATATTTCCACTTAGAACAAAAAACAGATTTTAAAGAAAAGGTTTAAACAGAAAACAACAATTTATTTATCAAGAAACAGACACTTCGAAGATAGTTTTAAACAAAACTTTAAAGATGCAGGCAGAAATATTTATTTGCAACAAAAACATGAAAGAAAGCCAAAAAAAAAAAACTTCAAATTATTTCAAGAAATTAAACACAATTCACATAAGCACGTGTTTTATTTACTTATTAACAAGAATATTGAAGAAAACCACAAAAATCTTGATAAAACCAAGTCCAGTCCCCTCAGATTCTAGGGTTCTCATATGAAACCCTAGACAAAGGAAGATCCAGACGGCTCAAGTCAAGATCTACAATATTATGTTAAAAGAAACTTCAAAAAACAAGGGTTAGAATTGTTAGAAATAAAGTCTATATTCTTTAATTACATACACATAATTAAAGAATACATATATCATGCCAAAATTACCAAGTATAATTAATTCAAAAGAATACATGTCTCCATTGGTGTTGAAATCGAGAGGGTTGGATCTTCCACAGTCTAACCACCTCAATAATGTCAAATGGAATCTCTGTCTATAATGGTGTAGAAGAGAAGAACAAAAGTTGTGATTGACTTGGGGATCATAACCCTTATTTATTATATTATGTAAACCCTAGTCCAATTAGAAGTCCATCAATCCTAATTAGATTAGGATTCGATCTCTATACATTACAAAACTCGTACTCAATTTAGATGTTTCTAGGGCCCAATCAACAGATCACTTAATAATCCTATTAATTAGATAGCCCATATAATTACAATACAATATGTAGTCCATTATAGAGATAAATAATCCAACAATCTCCTAGTTGAACTACATATGTTATCCGAAACAATTATACCTTAAACTTTATGTGTACACTTAAATTAGTATCTTGCCTTGAAACATCTTCGTAATTTCAACCTGGTCAATCTACTATATCAGCATGAGATCAAAGCGGTCTTTGTCACATTAATCGGTAACTAAACCCATCAATGGTCATCATACCAACATATTCAATGACATAGATCAAGTATGGATGTGTAGCATGAAAATTATATGCAATGTGATCTTAACACATGTCTATTTCCATCTGGTCCTACTTTATTTTTTAGTGAGATCATACCAAAGCTTTCCAATCTTAATGTTAAACCACAAATAGAAAGACCAAATTCAGAGATTGGTAGCAACAATTATACTTTATTCTGCAGAAAATAATCATAAAGTATGTCTACTACAAAAAAAAAACCATCAAAATACAAACTTCCACTAAACCAGCACATCATCAAACAATACAACACCTATATATATGCTCGTGAAATACCTTGGGTGGTAAACCCTTGGTTAGCAGATCCGCAATTATGGAGTTTGTGCTAATATGTTCTATAGGTACCTGACTATCCTAAACTATCTCTTTAACAATAAGAAATTTGATGTCTATGTGCTTCGACTTCGTAGAGTTTCTATTGTTGTTGGAATATAGCACAGTCGATTTATTATCACAATATATCGTCAATGGTCTTTCAATACCATCCACAACATGCAGCCTAGTGACAAAGTTTCACAACCATATACTATGATTAGATTCCTTATAACAAGCTATGAACTCAGCTGCTATGGTGGATGGAGCTATGAACGTCTGCTTAACACTCTTCTAGGATATAGCTCCTCCAGCCAGCAGATAGATAGATCTCTTACTGCACTGGCATCCAGCAAAATCAAAATCAGAATACCTAATGATCTCCAAATGATCTGACTTTCGATAGGTGAGCATGAAATATTTCATTTTCTGTATATATCGCATAACTCTTTTGGATGTTTTCCAATGGTCCATCCCAGGGTTATTTTAAATATCTGCCTAATAATCTCACTATGAATGCTATAACCGGATGCGTACATACTTGAGCATGCATAATACTCCCTATAGCCGACGCATAAGGAATTTTTCGCATTTCTTTCACCTCAACCTCATTCTTGGAGCATTGACTGATGCTAAACTTGTCTCCTTTAACAATGGGCGTATCTCCCACTGAACTTATGATACACATAATCTTCACCTATATTTACCTCAAATCCAAACAAGATAATGACTTAATGAAATTTGTAATACCATTGACGGGATGCTTGCTTGAGACCATAGATGGATTTATTTAGTTTGCATACCATTTTCTTTGGATCACCCGATACAAAGTTTTCTGGCTGCACCATATATATCGTTTTCTCAATATCACCATTGAGAAACACATTCTTTATATCCATCTGATGTAGCTCCAAATCAAAACGAGCTACTAATACCATTATTATCTTGAAAGAGTCTTTCGATAAAACTGGAGAGAAAGTCTCTTTATAGTCAATACCTTTTTCTTGGTCAAACCCTTGACAACAAGACGAGCCTTATATCTCTCAACATTGCCTTTTAAATCTCTCTTGGTCTTAATTATCCATTTGCAACCAATGAGCTTCACACCTACATGCAATTTGACTAGATCCCAAATGTCATTGTCTTTCATGGATTTCATCTCATCTTCCATGGCATCAATCTACTTTTGAGAATTAGAACTCTGTTTTGGCTTGATGGAAGTTGATTGGATCATCTTCCACCATTCATATGTCAACCTCATGTTCTTGGAGAAAGACGATATAGTCATCCAAAAATGCCCTTCTCCTTTCTCTAGTGGATCTTCGTAATGGTATTTGTTCTTGAGGTTGTTGAGTTTGCTCATCAGGAGCAACAACTTCATTTTAGATAGAAAAGTTGTCAATATTGTCTTAATAATCTGGATTCACTTCTTGAATAATGTCAGTAATTTGATCATTATCAATAGCGACAATAAAAAGAGAAACAAGTTCCTCTTCAAAGATGATGTTCTTAAACTTATCTTTTCCTCCAGACTCAACATTCTCAAAAAACTTCGCATTTCCTGTGTCGAAAAAAGAACTAGTCGAGGGATCATAAAATTTATAACCCCTAGACCGTTCAGGGTATCCAATAAAATAACAGCTTACAGTTCTTGAGTCTAGTTTCTTTTCACTTGGCCTGTAAGGCCTCGCTTCAGCTGGACATCCCCAAATGTACAAGTGCGTAAGACTAGGCTTCTTGCTGATCCAAAGTTCATAAGGGGTTTTAGTTACCACTTTATTTAGAACCTTGTTAGGGATATATGATATAGTCTTTAGTGCTTCTCTCTATAGAGATTTTGGTAAAGAATAATGACTAATCATGTTTCTTACCATGTCTTTAATAATAACCTAAAAGTCCATATAGCCTCAACTGCAACTGCTTTATCGTCGCCCACAAAGATGAATCTTTTAGCATCAATTGGTTGTCGGTTCCACATGTAACCCGTATAGGCACACTTATGCGAGTGGTAGCACCGGAATCCATCCACCAAGTGTGTCTAGGTACAGAAGCTAAATAAATTAACTTCAAAACAAACCTTAGCGAGAAGCATATATTTCTTAACACGCCATTCATCGTAACTAGAGCATTCTTTATTTCATGTGTCCACCATTGTTACAAAAGTAACATGTGAACTTCTTATCCTGTTTCATTTGTACTTTATGTTGTGGTACCCCAATTGCACCTTACTTTTTCCTTTTCCTTTTCTTTTTCTTGTCTTGAGGAGTGGTTGATGAATTAGTACTTTCAGTTCTCTCATGCTTAAGTCTTTCCTTTTCTTGCAAACAGTAAAGTATGAGCTCATTAAAAGTCCATATATCCTTTTGGATATTGTAACTCACTTTAAATTGACCGTATTGTGCAAGAAGAGAAATCAAAACTAGATGCACGAGCAAGTTCGCAGATAGCTCTAACTTTAGTGCCTTTAGTTTGGAAATGAGATTAGACATTTCCATAATGTACTCTATTACGTTCCTTTTTTCTTTATACCTTATTGAAACAAAATGATCTAAAAGAGGACTTGTTTCAGCCTTTTCGTTTTTTTTTTCAAAACGCTTTTCAATTTTTTTAAAGAACGTCTTAGCATTTTCCTCCTCAGATATAGTGCCCCTAAATGTTTATGGAATAGAACATTTCATGATCATAAGACTCATGCAGTTAGAACGATCCCAATTTTTTAAGTTTCTTTTATCCTCATTGAAACTTTCATCAGTGAGAGTAGTAGGTCGTTCTGTCCGAAGTGCAAGGTCAAGATCCATATGACCAAGAATAATCATAACGTTCTCTTTCCAATTCTTGAAATTTGTGCCATTAAGCACATGGATAAAATTAATGTTGGCAGATACTGTAGAAGTAGAAGCAGAAACTGAAAACGAGAAAATATATGAAGCTCACAATTAATAATCATGTCATAACATTTGTATGACAATTATCTATCGGTGGGCCCATTACAAGATACCTAGCACAACATTGATATTTAGTCTTTGGACAGAAATATCAACTTGTAAATGATACTCTCCATGTAGTAATCAAATATTGATAATTAATCTGTCAAACAATAAGCCTTTCTTTAGACCGACTTATTGTCACATATTTATTACCACATGTATAGCTGCCATTTGGCCAAACAATAACTTTCATTTGGGTTGGTCATTGTTCGCATAAACAACAGACACACAAATCTTAATATTCCAAAATAATCAAATCTACGTGATAGATATTACTTTGGCAACATGTTATTTTAATTGATTTATTTTGAAATGTAATACGATTAATTCAAGGATCTGAAGATATTTTAGAGATTTAATTCAAAAATTCCAAACTTTAAGGGCCTAAGATTTAAAAATCTAAAAACTTGAAGGACCTAAGATTTAAAATCCAAAACCTTAAGGACTAAATCTTAAAATCTAAAAAAGTATGTATTTTATTAGTAGGCCCATCACAAGATACCTAGTACAACATTGACATTTAGTGTTTAGACATAAACATCAATTGTAAGTGGTATTCTCTGCGCAGTAATCAAATATAGATAATAAATCAGTCAAACAATAAGTCTTTCTTTGGACCGACTTATTGTCAACATGAAAACTTTATAATTATCACATATTTACTGCCACATGTATGTCTGCTATTTGACCAAACAATAACCTTCCTTTGGATCGGTCATTGTTCGCATAAGTAACACATATACTCATTTTTATATTGTAAAATAAACAAATCAACACAATAGATGTTACTTTGACAACATATCGTATTAATATTATTCACTTCGAAATATAAGACATTTAAATCAAGAATTTGAGAATTTTCGGAGAAAAACTATAAGATTTAAAACTTAGAAGACCATAGAGTTGAAATTTTATTACTTTAGGGATTTAAAATTTAGGATTGATGAAGTTTTGAGATTAAATCCTCAATTTTAAAACTTTAATGGCCTTTCTTTGAATAAATTTTAAAACTTTAAAGTTAAAATTGTAAAATTTAAAATTTTAGTGGTCAACTTATGAAAAATTTCAACTTTAAGGGCTAAATTATCAAAATTCCATAAATATAGGGTTAGATTACTTAATATTTAAAACTTTAGAGCTTAGTTTTAAATTATCATAACCTAAGGAATTTAATTAATTAAGTTTTAAACTTTAGGGACTTAATGTGCAATATAACCTAAATCTCCAAAATTGCACCATAATCCCTGAATTCATCAAATTTACATTTGAGGTCCCGTTTCCAAAATTGGAGCTAGGGTTCGAAATCCTAGCCGCCATTCACCTCCGCTCTTCCAAATCTGGTTGGAGCAACGCCGACTAGCTTTAGCAGGTACACATGTGGCATTGTTACTTAACAACAATGACGACGGCTACTACTAGTTTTTCCTTCCAAAGTGCTGCTTGCCGACGTCATTGCTTTCTTCTTTTCCTGGTTTTATTTCTAGCCACACAATAAGGCGTCTTGCTTTCTTCTTTTTTTTTTTTTTAAATATTTAATCTATAATTCTTTAATCTGGATTTTTCTTCAACAACACCAAATAGGATGATTCATGCTAAAAAACAATATATATACGATTCAAGAATATTCTAGAAAAAAGAAAAAGAAAAAATCCAAATCCATATTATCTAAAATCAAAACTCCAGCTAATATATATTCAAGTTATATATATATATATATATATATATATATATATATATATATATATATATATATATATATATATATATACGTGTGTGTGTATGTATACACCATACTATTTACAGTCAATTTTGACAAAAAAATAAAAATAAAGCTAGATCCGACATACATCTTTTTCTTCATGTTTATGATTTGAGCATTTAATAAATTAACCAAAATAATTATCATACTGATAATTCAACATGATATTGACTCTGATACTAATTATTAGAAATAAAGTCTATATTCTTTAATTACATACACCTAATTAAAGAATCTATATATCATGTCAAAATTACCAAGTATAATTAATTCAAAAGAATACATGTCTCCATTGGTGTTGAAATCAAGAGAGTTGGATATTCCACAGTCTAATCACATCAATAATGCTCTATGGAAAACAAAAGTTGTGAATGACCCGTGGACCATAACTCTTATTTATTATATTCTGTATAACCTAATCCAATTAGAATTCCATCAATCCTAATTGGATTAGAATCTGGCCTCTACACATTACAAAGCCCGTACTCAATTTAGATGTTTATAGGGCTCAATCAACATATCACTTAATAGCTCCATTAATTAGATAGTCCATATAATTGCAATACAATATGTAGTCCATTATAAAGATAAATAATCCAACAAGAACTTGTTACCATCCTCCAATGCAAGGAAATTTAAGAAATAACATCAGAATACAAGTTTTCCCTTTACGGTTGACAAATCTTGATTTTTCTTTCAAGAAATCACAAGATCCTTTCAGATCCGTGACTATTTCTTTCAAGAAAGTATAGATCAAGAAGAATGAGGAGAGATTCTTTTATGTATGAGCTCTGATACCACTGTTGGTCCCAAATATGAACATGCAAAGCATAATTTTGTAAAGAATGCAAGATTTTTCACCTTTTTCAGGTCCGGATATTCAGCCAAAGGCCTAGTCACCCGTTGAGCCTCTACAAAAGTGGTTCTGCTCCAAATCCACTAACACAACCTCAAAACGAGTTCAATATTACATCAGATATACCAAGTATCACCCAAAGAACAAGAATACACCTTCAGTTCCTTTCTCTCACCAAAATACACTAAGTATAGAAAAGTAATTATTCATAATAATAACAACAACAAACCAATCCTAACACTATTCATCTATCTATTCACTCAAAAAGAATAAGGAAAATGAAAGATGAAGAGTTTAGAGAAGAATCCAAAGAGATGAAAAAGACGAAGGAATTCAGTAAAAAGGCATACTCGAAACAACAATCAAATAAGGTATATTATGAAACCAGTGTAACCCTCAGATCAACAGCAGCCAGCACACCACGTGTCACCATTTGAGGAAGTAACTTCAACATTGCAAAATCGTCTCCAAAGGGCGACAACAATGAGTCCGAGTTTTGGGCCTTCAGATTGGTCTACACATCATTGGGCTAAATATGTTTTTGGGCTTTATAGATGTAATGGACTAATTGTAAGCATTTGAACCCAAAAACTTCTTTATCTACTTCTTGATTATCACTTTTACTCGTTCTCTCAATTCAAGATATTCTAATTTCTCGTATTCGTAGTCATCACCATTCTCCTCATACTCATCCAAATCTTCATATTCATCTCTATCATATTTCCGCATTGCGTTAAGACACAATTCATCTATCATATATTATCATTTAAAGAAATTGTGTGCTACACATGCCCCAGGGCCCACACACATATGACAGAACTGTAATTTAATTTTCTTTTGCACTCCGTTTATTGAAATCTACGTGGTAGGTAAAATAAGTGGTCAAATTAAATATTCATCTCCAATGGGTTCCGTCTAAAACTAATATTACCACTTGTATAATATTAATTTTTAATTGGCGGGTCTTCAATTTTTATTTCCCTTTTTTTTAATAAAATGTTGAGTTGAATTTAAATTTGCTGAGTCACTTCGTCTAAAAATGTGTCTACATTTAGACAGATTTCTAGATGGAGTCTATTTTTGGTGTGCCACATCAGTTAAACGAAGTCCTCGTCAGCATGCATTGGAGATGATTTTTTATAACTTCGTCTATCTATATTTATGTGGCACATCTAAAAATTAATAAATGGGAGCATCTCCAATGCATTCTGTTTATTGAAGTCTACGTAATAGGTAAAATAAACGGACTTCCAGTCCATGTAGCACTAGTCTATTGAATAGACGGTCAAATTAAAAATTCATTTTCAATGGGTTCTGTTTAAAACTAATATTTACAGCTTATGTGTCACTAAATTTTTTTTTTAAATTGGCAGATTTTCAATTTTTATTTCTCTCGTCTAACTTTTTTTTAATAAAATGTTGAGTTTGATTTAAATTTATTGAGCCACTCTGTTTATTTTTAATAAAATGTTGAGTTGGAATTAAATTTATTGAGCCACTCCGTTTAAATTTAGACAGACGGAATTTATTTTTTGGTGTGCCATATCATTTAGACGGAGTCTTCGTCAGCATGCACTGAAAAATATTTTTTATAACTCCGTCTATTTGTGCTTATGTGACACGTATAAAAAGCAATAGACGAAGTACATCCGTTTATTGAAGTCTACGTGGTAAGTAAAATAGATGGAGTTTCAATCCATGTGTACTATGTTTATTGAATAGATTATTAAATCAAAAATTCATCTCCAATGAATTCCGTCTAATACTAATATTACCGTTTATGTGGCATTAATTTTTTTTAATGGTGGATATTCAATTTTATTTCCTCTTTTTTTAATAGAATATTGTGTTAAATTTAAATTTATTGAGTCACCCAATCTAGAACCCCTTCTCAATTTAGACAAACTTCTAGATGGAATGTATTTTTTAGTGTACTACATCAGCTAGACGGAGTCCTCGTCAGCATGCATGTGAGAGAGTTTTTTTTATAATTTCGTCTATCTGTGTTTATGTGGTTATGTGGCACGTGTAAAAAATAATAGATGGAGTGCATTGAAGATGCTTTCATTTCCAATGCTAGACAACTTCTAAAAAATTTATGTGGCAAAAGAGAGAAAAGAAATGAGGGAGAGAGTATGGAATAAGGAAAGAGAAGAGAAGAATATATGAGAGAAATAGATATAATTTAATGAAAAAATTGGTGGAAAGCCATCTAATATGATGTCTAAAACTAGACTACCAGTTGAACGTAGGGATAGTAATGGAGCGGGTTCGGGACGGGTCGCCCCCGCCCGCCCCTAGACCCGCCAATTGGCGGGTAGGGCGCCCAATGCCCGCCAATATATATATATATATATATATATATATATATATATATATATATATAATATTTGCTTTACCT
This sequence comes from Forsythia suspensa, assembly GCA_023638005.1. Taxonomy (NCBI): domain Eukaryota; kingdom Viridiplantae; phylum Streptophyta; class Magnoliopsida; order Lamiales; family Oleaceae; genus Forsythia; species Forsythia suspensa. The sequence goes on along the minus strand of CM042666.1, from coordinate 29,354,423 downwards.
ATTTTTTTTTTTTCATTAAGAAGAATTCCATATTTCCATTTTCTGATTACAATAAGTCAAGATAAAGTAATGACATCCACCAAAATTATGAAGAACACACAATTACGGGTACGACTCAGTTAAGTAAAATGTTTTGACCCATTTTTAAAATATCAAAATCTACAACAAAAATACAAACAATACAACTAACACATTCAAATTGTTTAAAATACGACACGATTACAAAATTAAATACCACCACATAAAATTTTTGGAATTGAAATCTACAATCTTCATTCTTCTTCTTGCGTAGTTGTGAAATAATCGGATCCCAATGATTTATGTATAATGAGTAAGAAAGTACGTACATTAAATATAATTATAAATATAAAAAGATTTAAACATTGTGCATTGAAATAAAAAAGATTACATCTTCTTCAATTTCCTCCTGAGTTATAGTAGAATAACATCCGGTGTACGACTACAACGGTGGAGAGTTTTCTAACAATAAAATTTATCGAGTTAACAATAAATGAATGTCAAGAATAATAAATATAAAAAGTACTAAAAGACTTTTTATTGTACCATGAATGTCAGCCCACAACCAGTTTTGAGCACACATCAATGCCTCCAATGTTGATGGATGAAGTCTACTTCTATGCAGACTCACAAATCTACCATTAGTACTAAATGCAGACTCAGAAGCAACGGTAGAAACAGGAATTGCCAAGATATCTCTTGCAAGTTTATGTAAAGTATTGTATTTGCTTCAATTTGCTTTCCACCAATTTAATATGTCAAAATCACTAGACCTAGGCAAAACCGGCTCCTCCAAATATAAGTCAAGCTCTGATTTCATATTACTAGTTCCCACTTTCTTGGTAACAAACAAATCAAAATCCTCCAAATCATCCACTACTCCAACACTTAAAGAAATTCCAGCCTGAGAAGATGAAGATAAAGACTGAGGATTATTCACACTTGACTCATTTTGTACATATTGAGATATCAACTTTTGATAAAGTGTACTGACATTGACAATTTCAACCACTGCACGTTCATTTCCATATATCCTAGGTAAATAATATTCAACAAACATCATTTTAAACCTAGGATCCAAAACAATTGCTATAGCTAATATCCCGTGAACCTCATCCCAATAATTTTCAAATTTATCCATCATACTTAAAGCCATCATCCAAATCTCAGAATAAGCAGAAGTAGTCCAAGTACGAATTGACAACTTTATTTCACAGATTTTTGGAAAAAATAGATTTGCTGTAGGATACTTAGTTCCCGAAAATAGTTCAGTTACCATATAAAACAACTTTAGCCTTTCACATATTTCTTTGGCCAACTTCTAGTCTTGATTACTAGGTAAACTCTCGTATTGGGTTTCTCTTTGTTTCAAGCGAAAAAAAACGTCAATGTACTCCGAAGTGTGTAGCACGACATGTGTAGAATTCCATCTAGTCTTACAATCAAGTCCTAATTTTCTACCACAACTGATTTTAAGCTGACGTGCACTATTCTCAAAATTTTCCCATCTTTTCGGTGTTGATGTCCAGAAAAAAAACACTATCACGAATTTTTTCAACACTTCTCTCAATGTTTTCTAAACCCTCTTTCATAATTAAATTCAATATATGGGTAGAACACCACATATGAAAGAAATCACCATTTGCCAAAAGTGAATCAGTAGAAAGTTTATTATCCAAATGGATATTGATCATAGCGTCATTCGTTGAGCAGTTATCAACAATGAGAGTAGATAACTTACAATCAATATTCCAATCTAAAAGGATTTCAAATGGAGTTGTAGATAGTGATTCTGCCGTATGTGGACAAAGAACATATATGAACCTACATATAAAACCAAACAAAATAATTTCCAAAATGTTAATAATTGTTTAAAAAAATTCAAACATATTATAAATAAAATTGTATATTGTTTACCTCATAACTCGGCTTTGAAGCCTCCAAGCATCATCAATAAAGTGTGCAGTGATCACTATGAAACTTTTTTTTTTGTTTGAAGTCCATAAGTCCGTTGTTTCGGCAATTCTACTCTTGTTGTCCTCCAATAAACACATCATTTTCACTTTCTCCAAATCATAAATCTTCAAAATGTCATTTTTGATGGTATTCAAAGACAAAACTTTAAATAGCAGTTGAATAAATTTCACAAAATTCCTAAAATTAACATGCTCAACCATACAAAGTGGATACTTATGTAAAATTATCATTTTCCTAGCTCTGTCCTAGCGTTGTCTTGATCAAAATGATAAGTCCTCATAACCACTTTTCCACCCGCTTGCTTTGTAGGGTTCAATATTGCCTGCCTAATGTCAGTTTGCTTACATTTACGAAGTGCACATCTATCTAGATGTTTTTTCAAGTGATTTGTCCCATTTTTACTATGACCAACCAACTTCGCTCCACAATAGTTACAAATAGCCCTGATCTTGTTATCAATATTCTTGAGCATAAAATGATTCCATACCTCAGATGTCAGTTTTCTTTTTCTACCTACTACACCAAGATCGGTTGTATGATCTCCATCTGAATCTATGCTTATTGGAATTTGTCTCGAATTTTCTCCAGTCGATAATAATAGAGGATTGCTAGCATTTGCCGTTGGCGTGGATCTATCAAAAGTTACTAGCGGGGTTCCATGTATACTTCCTATTGAACAATGCTCTTGTTCCGACATCTTGAAAGCAGAAGAGTGATAGACAAAAAATTAGTAGTTGGCTTGAATGAGTAAAGAATTTATTTAAATAATAAAGATCAAACACAAATGAAAACAGTGATCTAAAATTGTTGGAATGAAAACAATTTAAGTATTCTTGTTGGAATGATCTAATTAAATGGCTTGAATTAATTAGCTTTTTCTAGATTGAAAAGCCACATTGACATTGTTAAGATGTAGAAACAGATCCAGCTTAATTATTATATGTGTAAGTTACACTGTGTAACAACAATTGAAAAATAATATATTCACAAATATCGTAAAGAAAAATAGATCACCAATCCCATCTATATACGAGTAATTGTTTTACCCGAGAGAGTGTGCGGTTCCAAATAGTGAGCTTAAATCCATGGCGAAGCGAGTTCATCGACATAGCCTTTCCCATTAGTCCAAGTAGTCCAAAGAAAACATCAATTTATGCATATAGAATAAATGCACATCTCATTGTCATTTCCACTTTAAATTTCAATGTTGTAGTCCATCTCATTTCCACGGTTCCACCTTAACTTTCCACTTTAAATTTGCAATGTTGTTCAGCTTTGTTAACCCATCACATATTCACATTAGACTTACATATCCAAAAGAAAAAATGTCCTCACTCAAATTATGAAACATATATTATCCAAATAAAAAACAAAACACGAAAGCAAAAGATAAGAACCAAGAAAAACCCAAAATCAAATACACAAATCCAATAACCAAAAAAAAAGGTAGTATAATTTACCTTCAAGAATATATATTCAATCAAAGGATGAATACGTTAAGAAGAAGAAGAAGAATCACCGACAGTCAATGACCCGAGATGAGCTGTGAGTGCGACTGCTTGCAAGAGGAACCGAGGAGGTGATGCTGACTTACACTGAAGACTAAGGAGCAGGCAGTGCCGTAGTAGCAATGGTGTAAACTAGGGAAGGGAATTAGCCAATTAGGGAATGAATAAATGATTTATGTTAGGGTTTGAATGACAAACACCGAATTTGTTCTAACATTTTTATTGAACAAAATGAAAATCTTACAAGTTATGATTGTGGTGTAATGGTTAAGAATTCAAATGATTTCTCTTCTCCACTGGGTTCAAATCTTGAAGGCTGAAGCTTTTACACTTTACAATTATACCATTTTATTCTTGATTTTTTAATTAAAAAAAATTATAGACCCGCCTCGGACCCGTCGACGGTAGATCCATACCCGCCCCATTTATCCAATCGTCCGGGGCTGGGGCAGCCACAAATGGGGCGGGTCGCGGGTCAAATTGCCATCTTTAGTTGAATGGTCTTCTACAATAAATCCTGCCAAGTGAGTTTTGTCACATTCACCTCATCACCACATCAATTGAATATTCAAAATACAAAACAGCATTGGAGATATTGTTATATTGCTTACAAATTGAAGCATTATTATTAACAAGAAAGTTATATGTGCATTTACATTAGTATACCGCTTCTTTTGTGGTAGAATCCGACCGTATGCTCTATTAAGATAATAGATTGAGGTGGTTAACAGATTTTGAAGATGATTGATGGAGGGAGATGATCGATTGAGGGGGATGGATTGATAAGATGATTAGATTTTTGGAGATGGTCTGTTGAAAAAGATGCTTGAACAGCAAATTTTGGAGGTGATGAAATTGAAGACGTAGTGACATTGTGACACATAGATATACTTTTTTTTTCTCGTAGCGGAGAAAACTTTCTACGATCGTGATAATAATGATATTGATTTGTGGTGAACAATCATGACAATATTTTTCAAATTATCATAATACAATGTGTCACAACTACTGTTCTAAAAAATCTGCCTAAGTTTTGTCTAAGCGGAGCTTGGCCTCCACACCTAGCACGCCTCACACATCGCTATCGTTTTGTCCTTATCTCGTTATCGCTTAGGTCTGAAAAACTTGAAACTCGACTTCAATACCTAACCACACTTCACTATTTTTAGAACATGTTAAACCTAAATGCATAGATTTGTAAATTTTACGTCAAGCAAAAAGGCAAAAAGAAGCCAGAAAATAAGAACAGGAGAATTTGAAAGACATCCAAAAACCAACACTGTCATCCTTCCATGGAGCAGAAATGTAAAATAAGAAAAAATAAAAATAAAAACCTTATTGCACCGTCGGACATAAAAACATAAAAAGCTATATATACAAACATATTTATTCATGGACGTTTATATACATGTATAAAGACTGCAATTCGAAAACCCAAATGGGAAAAGCAGAGAAAAGGAAATTTTTGTTTGAAAAGTTTTCACTGTACGTTCGGCCTCCATTTCTTTTGGATCCTGAGATTTAGGGTCTGGTAATTCGATCAGAAAGAATCAGAAACCCAAAAATTCTGCCAACATTTGAGTTTTACATTTCAAGCTGATGTACACATATAAGCGGCGGTGCGGTGGCTTAGATGGGCTTGTTAACAGCGTGAAGAAGCTGCAAAGGAGGGAGATTTCCTCAAAGCGCTTGAAGGTTAATTTGATTAACTTTTTATATTTTTTAATCTAATTTATGTGCTAGGATAATTGAGTCAGTTGACTATGAAATAATTTCATTTTTTTTTTTTGTGTGTTATGATTGACTCTGTGGGGGCAGCAAAATTAGGGTTTTTGGTGCTTACTTCAGCGATTCGTGGGTTTCAGAGAAAACCCCAGATGGAGATTTAAGCATTTTTTCTGTTTATTAATTGCATTAAACATGTATATATTGAAATAAATGTTCATCTATGTATTATAAATGGACGAACACCAATGTGTGGATGCATGTTTATTGTTCTACTGAAAGAACGAAATGAAGATTGCTTAAGGAATATATGGAAACATAACTGGAGAATAGTTTTCCGAATATGTTGCTTCCGAATGTTGATTTTATGCTTCCATTAATTTAGTGGCTGTTGTTATGGTGGTCTGTGGATGTGAAAGGGGATCTGATGGATTATTGGTTTTCTCGAGAAGTTAGATCGTATTTAGAACACATTTTCCTACTGCCATTTGGAATTTCCTTTGAATGTCAATGGTAGATTGGCGGTGTAACGGGTATTTGGGAATAATTAATTTTTGGAACATTCGAGTTTGAGATGTGGATTAGGCTTACTAGGAAGGTATGTCCATAAACACGTGTTATGCATTCCGTCAAAGTTGTTTGCTTCTGTTAGATTTGTGAAATTTGTATTAATTGTTTCACTTGCCAAGTAGTTTTCACATGACATCTTGAGTTTTGTGCCGATGTTAAAAATTGCTTAATTTAGAGTTAACTCAAAAAAATATTGAGTCAATACGCTCAAATCTCAGGCGAGGTTTGACCGGTCTTATGCTCCAACTTGGACTAGTGCATATGTAAGCGTCAGTCCATCCATAAAATTTGGAGTAAGGCTTTTAATAGCTTGTTATTACGCGTGTGGAGCAATGCAAATCAGGAAACAGGAAACTAAATATTTGAAGAAGTATAATGATATTCTCCATGATTGCAACATGCCTATTTCATGTGGAGTGAATCAAGGAACTTACTATATGGCCTTGTGAATAATAATCATATCCATCATACCATGTTAGAAACCATACCCGTGTTTTCAGAACCCAGCCAGGTCGGCCTGGAAACCGCAAACCCGGCCATGAAGCCAGTCTGATTAGCCATATTAGACCGGTCTGCAGTTGGAGCGGTCAAAACCCTGGCGGGTTGCTCTATACCTGGTGACCCAACTGGGTCATGAAAATATATAGTTCATGAAATTGCATGCTGGAGTTTCGAACTTGAGTCAAAGGTGTGGAAAATGCATTGATGTCCCAGAAAGCAATTAAGAAAAGTAAATAGTTACACCTTTGATATTTTGAAGAATTGAAATGATATCTTTTAAAAATTCCTATAATGAGTATTTCAGGTAGGGTTTTATTATTATTTATCTAAATACATGCTTTGATTTAGTAAAAGAGTAATCTAAGAATATTACTTGATTTAATTTGCAGAAAAAAAGGAGAATGCTTCAACATTTTTCATGTTTAAGCTACTGTATTATTTTTCTTTATGTAATTCATTATTAACTTGGGATATGCCTTAATTTTATTTTTATTTTTATTGTTTTGTCTACATATCATCTTTCTAATATCTTTCAAAAAAGTATTTATATTTGGGTTCGACAACCAGTGACTAACCAATGACCCAGTGACCCAGTGTCTTGCCCGGGTTGGGTTTGAAAAATGAAAACTATGAACCATACTAAATTTCTATTTTGTCAGCTGTACTGCTCTCTGAATGGTCTCACAACTATAATTTAAATGCCAACTCAACCCCTCAACCACGACAGAATGTTGCTATTCAAAATTCTCATTGTTAATTACTTCAACAAGGGTGTTTTCAGGTTCATTTCTTGGGACGTGCTGTGAGAAACTAAGATGCAAGGACATAGATATTATATCTCTGGTGGGGGCAGTTGCCCCAACTGGATTTGAAGAATGCTTTCATATGATTACCTTGTCTCCAGAAAACACTGATTTCTTGATTGGACTTCTGGTTTCTTCCTTTTCTTGTTCAGTCTCCTGCCTAGTTCTACTGTTGACACCCGATCATATTGCCGTTTCTCACCATTTGATTTGCCGATCAGTAACATTCTGTCGTGCTTGAGCGCGAGTGGGTCTGGAACACAAAAAATTTCTTCATAATACAATGGAAGTGTTCATAGATAGAGAACCTCATTCTACTGTGGTACAAAAGTTCCAATATTAAAAAATATATAATTTTGCTAACTTGAGGTGCTTTTGACTTATATATTAATAAAAGCTTGACCTAGCATTTGCTAGATTTGTGAATTCAGATTGGAGAGCAGACTTCTTTTTCAAACAATTGAAACCTCAATACTGCTGTGACTTTAGCATTAATTTTTCTGGCTACTACTGCAAGTGTAGAGGTATTTTCTGCCATGAATTTAGGAAGAATTGGTTGTGTAATCAAATGAAAGATCAAATGACTTCTATTGCCATCTTAGCAATGTAATTTAGTGGGGGCATGACTTAGTGCATATTTAGTGGGGGCATGACTTAGGAAGAATTGGTTGTGGCTTGGATTATGGTTACTGGTTGACCCCGTTGTAATGCATTACTCGACAAAGGATTAACTTTAAAGTTTTGATTTTGTATCGAACTTGGAAGATTGCAAGTGGTTTGGGCGAGAAGCATTTGTTAGATTTTCAAGGTTACAAAGCTCTCTTGGTGATGGAACCGAGTTGCACATTTAATTAGACCATAGTCAAGTTCTGTAAATTTTAAAAACCCAAGTTGACTTGGGCCTAGTTAGACCATGTCAACTTGAGTTTCTTAACAAAACTTTGTTCTTCACAGTACAAGTGTCCTTTGTCAAATTTGCAAAGCAGTGATAATGACAAAAAAATATTGGGTATGTATGATGCTATCCTAAGATGTTGTTTGGTGCAGTGAACAAAATAACATCCATGATTATTACTTGATGCTCCATTTTTTTGTGCGTGTGGGTTTTTCACTTCCTTGGGGTCTGGATCTCATTTGAAGCATAAAGAACGAAGAAATCGCTGAACTATTTCTTGAAAACACTGTAGTTTCTTGAGAGCGAGCAGGTGTAGATGTGTTTCATTGTTTGATCATGATGGTTAGCCACATTTTATTTGGGGTGTTTGCTTGGTGTTTGGTGAAATCTCGAAATGTACTGGTTGACAAGTAATAGTAAAAGTGAGTACAAGAGTATTTTTTCACAAGAATTTAGATAGTAGCTTAATTTCGACCAATTTGAGCTTATATCGAATAGACACAATAAATGATTTAATGAAGTAATTATAACTACACCTATATTATGACTATAATTTAAATTGCGAGCAAATGTGGTTTTTAGAGAAAATTCAAGTAAATGAGTTATACTAGGAATCTGACTCTACAATTAGTATTCATTATAATTTTCAACATTCCACTTTTAATCTAATTTATGCTTAAATTGACAATTGATAATCTTAAGTTATCTAATAATCTATTCGGAGAAGAATTAAACATATTTTTATATACGTTCTAAAATATTTCTATTTCAAATTTGAATATATAAAAACGAATTTAATATGTATTCCTAATTTCTATAGGACTTGGTGTTTAATACCATAATGAGCTAATTTATTTTGTACCTCTTAGAAATAAAAATAAATTACAAACACGTTCAAACGAATATTAAAACCATGACATAAATCAAACAACTACAAATTAAGATTAGAAACGGAGAATTTTTGAATTAAAATTTTAATATATAGTTTACATCATCATCCTTAGCACAAAGAGTTTAAACTATCATGTTGGAATTGCAAAAATACATAAATAATTGAAAGGACATCACCCGGATTCTATGAATGTAGAAGAAAATAGAAAAATAATCGACCCTTTGAATCTCTTCAACAAGTACTTGAATAATCTTTTTCTTCTTCTTAATTGAGAGCCAAGAAAATCAAGATTGATGTCAATTCCCAAGAGAAGTCTTGTGTTTTTGCTTCTTTTTTCTCCCAAAATTTGTATCTCATTTAAGTCTAAGTTCTACTATTTATAATGGTCTAATTATGGTTGAATTTCGTGCTCGAAGTTCTCAAAAACCTCTCAAAAATAGATTTTTAACCTAATAGTGGGTCCGTCCACTCGAGTGGATAGAAACAGCCATTTTTGGGTTGATGGGCTGCTTGAGCTGTCCGAGCGGTTCTCCAATCCGCTCGAGCGGACAGAGAGTGCTCCGTCATCAACTAGTTTCAAATAGTCATAACTTATTGTAGGAAACTCCAAATTGAGTTCCGTAAAAAACGTTGGACTCGTAATTCAATTAGCTTTCCAACGGTATATTATTTGCCTTTTGGAGATCTTCATACCAAAATTTGTGCTCTAATTTTCTCACATGCTCTGGTATTTAGTTTCTCAATTCGCTTTTTTGGCTTTTTGGTATTTGTCCATTCTCTTCAACTCTTCATTGTCAATTCAACACACCTTAAACATATTGATTTTATCTTCTTTCTCATGCTCCAATGTGTTCACTTCAAAATTTTAATTTATTCTCATTTACTCACCGATTTCATTAGTGTGACTCGGGTTTGGAGATTTTGTTCTACAATTACGTAAATGAACAAAGACTCAATATATATCAACTCTAAAATACTTAAAATTATCCAAAAACTCTTTATTAAGGAGTCAATATAAGTGAATAAAGTACACTTATCACTTGGACTATAGGAACTTTCTATTTTGACTTCACTTATAAGAATTTCGCTGTTATGGTGTTCTTTGACATGATATTGTCACTTTAAAATGGCATTCTCTGGATGGGTATCTTCTTGATTATTTTTTTCTGATGGCTGATAAAAAATCTTTGGTTCAGGAGGAATGCGATACTCATGATCCCAAGAGACATTGTTCCATAGTGTTTCAATTTCTCATGAAGAGGTCAAGAATTATTGAGATAGTTGCTGCCTGCGATATTGTTTTTGTTCTCACACAATCTGGTGTTTGTGCCGCATATAGCTGAGGTACAGCAGACAGAAGAAAAAGTAATTTACTTCTGCAATTTTCCTTTCCATGTTCCTCTAAAGATTCTTTCAATCGAGGATGAGACTCTTCTGAAAACTTTTAACCATCTCCTTCATTGGACCAAGGTGGATTTCATTGAGCAGTTCAATGAGAATCTTCTTGTCAAGCAAGTGAATGAGAACCTCCAGATTCTTGATGTAAGTTGTTTGTTGTCTTCTATAACTTTGTAGCATGTTTCGTGTGGAGGATTAGATGGCATTAGACAATATTAAGAAAGAAAAAGGAGCTAAAAAACTTGTTCGCTATCTTGTGCAGTCCTGTTTTGTAGTGTGCACCTATATGCTCTAAACATGCACCTAACTTGCACTTGATATTCACATCTTGTAAAATTTGATATCTTGTGCATATATAGGTCTGCAATTCTGAGTTAATAGAAGTTAACAGAAGTGAATTTATGACCCCATCAGCATTTATATTTTTCTACAATAAGCAAATTATTCCTGACGTTCATAAACTGAACAGTGGCAGTTTGGAACTTCCGTGGGGATCTCGTGACTTCATTTGAGGATAACCTTTTATGGCATCCCGCTTGCAATGCTAACAATACATCACAAGTGATCAAGACCTTATCATTTCGTATTGCAAAGCTGATTCCGACGATCCATTATCTAAAGGAAATGGTATGTCCCCAGCGAGTTAGATTTTTATTCATAAAATGAGAACCGTCAACTTCAAGCAGCAATTTATGTGCATATTATCAACGTAATGTGTTGGGTAAAAAACCTCGATGGTCCTTGAACTTTACACCCTGTGCAAATAACATCCCCGAACTTTAAGACGGACATCGTTAGTCCTTAAACTTAATGTTGTGAACTCCGTTAGTCCCATCAAGAGATTCCGTCCAAAAATACTAACGGACGTCCTACGTTAGCAATGGGAGGCTTATCTTGCCTGTTTATCCAAAAATAAAATTTCAAATGGTTTCATGTTCCCAGCCACCCCCGCCCAAAAAATACATAGAAATCATCCACTGCCTCCGCCGCCGCCGCCACCACCACCACCACCTAGAGGCAGAGGACAGCCTATTCCTTTGCTATTTTCACCAATTCTTCCAACATTTTTCAACTCTAAAATCAGATTGATTTCATCAATTCCGGCCTGCGTCAAAGAATCGCTACTCATGGCTTCATCTTCATCAACCTCCACCTAGAGGCGGAGACCTCCCTTTACATCTTCTGTTTTCACCGGTTCCAACATTTGTCAACTCTAAAATCAGATTGATCTCATCAATTTCAGCCTTCATCAAAGAATCACTACTCATGACTTCATCTTCATCAACTTTTCCCCCAAGATCATTTACAGGTTTTGGACCACAATCTCCATTACTAAGACTTAAGAGCATGTTTACGGCATCACATAATTCCTCCTCTGATTTGGAAACTAGTGGAGAATTCAACTACGAGATTTTTGGCACGTGGTCATCACTTTGCTGTCAATCGCCATCCATCCAAAGATTCAGATATATCCACCATTGGAGCCACCCCAGAATCTGAATCAATTTGACCATCACCTTCTTTTTTAGATTCATCATCAAGATCATATGAATTTGGAGCCTCATTTAAAGCCTCAATTTCTGCTCAAGCCCAAATGACAAACCCACACAATCAATCTTCACCATGGCTGCATACTCGATTTCTCCCCACTCCCTTTCTTGATGGACCCTCGTGTGCACAAACAAAGTTCCTTGAAGGAATTTTTTTCCCACAAACCCTACAATTGAGTTTTTTTTGCCTCTTCATCTTTTTTTATATTGTTGATCTTCTTGCTCCATTTATTGAGAAAGGAAAAAGGAAAAATAAAGCGAAATAAAGCTAAAGAAATGAATCTGAAATGGGAGTTTTGAGGTCCAGTAGTGTGAGTAAGATTTCGGTTATCTTATTTATTTCGCACCTAGAAGTGGTAGTGGTGGCGGTGGCAGGCCTCTGACGGTTGATTTCTGTGTATTCTTTGGGTGGTGGGGGTTGGTGTGTCATGTGTGTGGGGTGGGTCTGGTGGGAAGATGAAACCATTTATTATTATTATTATTTTCCTTCTCAAATGCTTTATTTGTTCTTTTTTTTTTACTCCGATCCTTGCTCTTCTTGTGGAATTGGCTGATGTTGCTCGTTTGGTGGTTTCCCTATCATTTTCTATTAAAAATTTAAGGGTTTTTTCTTTGTATAGAAGGGTTTTTTCTTGTGTTGAATGTGAAGAGTTCTTGGCAGGTGAGGTTTTGAAAGGAATTAGCAAGAAAGTGAGAAGTGGAGGGTCATTTCTTATTTTTTGTATTGTTTATTAAAATTTTACCCTGAAAAAAAAAATTGCCAATACATTATGCGACTTTGTTGGAATATAATATATATATATACACCAGTTGGGACGTGGAACGGACATGAGTAATTTTGAGTGGGGGATCACACATTTCTGAGATGTATTGTTCTTTGTTTGGGAAGAATTGATCGAAAATGGGCGAAATTGATGACATCGTTATTCAATCTTTGTTCATTCTTTGCTTTTAAACTTCTTTGTTCTTTTGAAGAAAAACTTTCAATTCTTTCTTGAGAAGGAGTAAACAGATAAAGAAACAATTGTTCTAATAATTGTAAATTATTCTTTTGAAAGACGAATTCATGAAAGAATTCAACTGAACAACAAAAAAGATTTGAAACATCCATATTTGATAAATTGTAAAATTTATTTAATTGAAAGCATACATCATACAAAGCAAATACATACAAGATAGTAAAAGTTTTGGAGAGTAATTGAACAATTGAAGGAAAAACACACTCTGCCTATTACAAAGAGAAATACATCTTTAAATAGACTAAGTCTGCCTTGGATGCTTGAAGGAATCTGCTTTTCTTGATGGATGAGTCACCTTTTGTCGGCCATGTTTGAAAAATCCACCGAACTGTACAACTTTTGACATTTTGAAGAAAGGAATCGCTTTCATCAGTAACTTTTGAAAAAGTTGTCGACAACGCCATCAGATGATTGATATGTTTGGAATCTTTGAATTTTGGCCAAATCTACGCTTTTCCTTACATGATTGTAGAGTAATGATAAAGGGAAAGGCTAAGATTCAAAGAAATCAACATTGACACCCGTGCGGTCATTTTCATCGAGATCAAATTCTGGGTCGGGTTCTTCGTCGGATCCGGCGGCGTAACCTCTCGCTTGATTCAAATTTTCCCATGGAAGCAACTTTGTGTGCGAGAACAGCAAAGACCTCAGGGTTAGTACATTGAGCCATTTGTGCCATTATTTTTGATTTTTCGGAGAGGAAATTACTTTGAGAAGGGGCTGGAGGAGCCTTTGATTTCAATTGTTGATTGATCCATGATTGAACTGCTTTGGAACATGTATTTGATTCATTGAATTTTTCCCACCATTTTACCTTACAATGGCGACGGATAGACTTGAAAGTAAAAGGTTCATTTGAGGTTGGGAGAACTTGGAAATCCCAATGTAAGATCCGAATAATTTTGAAAATTTGACAATATTGGAAGAGAAGACATTCATTTTGGACAAGGTTGATTGAGTTTGATTTGAAGAGGTTAAAGCCTTCAGAAACCCGACTGGGAAAGATTTCTTCAGAAGCACCAAAGAAGTGCCACCAGGATTGGAACCAAATCGAGAATTTTTTGGGGCAATTTTGATCAAATAAAACAAACCAGGAATGACTTGAAGGACGAAAATAGAAAACATTGTGCTAGGCTTTGATATAGTCGAGATACGAAAATTGAGACCTTTGACCATTTTTGAAGGAGAAAACCTTTGGTTCCCAAGGTTCTTGTCCCCAGTCGGAAGGAGAAAGAACCTGGAGAATTTTGATTTTTGAAAAATCGATCCAATGCGTATTTGGTTTGTTTGGGGTATGCGAAATAATTGCGGATTTAGTAACTTTGAGAATGGTTTCGTACCACATTCTTGATTGATGAATTGACTGAGGAATGAAGTAGAATTCATTGAAAATATGGTATTTTTGATCAATAAAATTGAACGGATCATCGTCCTTAAGAAAAGAAGGGAAGATCCTAGAAAAGCATTCATCGAGAGAGGGGTATTTAGCCCACTCATTCTCGAAATCAAAAACATGGATTGTTGAAGGTTTGGAAAAATATTGATTTTTCTGGTTGTTGATCTCAGGTGGCTTGCACGATCCAGAGCGATGATCGTGTTTAAGGACATTTTTGTAGTTTGCTGGAGTTTTGATCTGAGAAGGAAGGGTACCAAGCACGGTAAAAGGGTTTGAAGTTTCGGTAGAATGTTTGGATTTTTGAGAGGACAAAATTCTTGAAGAAGAGCTGAAACTTTCAAGGAGGTAATCCTCCGGAGTCCTTCCCTTTGGGGGGAGAGGTTTCTTGGACATTTTTCTCTTGTAAGAATTCTCTGATAAGATAATCAGGAAGAGAGTTATCCTCACCTTTTATAAACTCAATTGAGAAATCAAAACAAGATAAAATTGCTTGCCATCTGGCAAAGATTTGTTTAGACACAAGATTTTTGACATCTTTTTGTAGTACATCTTTTGATGCTTTACAGTCTGTTCTGACAAGAAAAGTTTTATTGATAAGATCGTCTTGAAACTTTGAAATGCACAAAACAATAGATAAGCATTCTTTTTTGAAAGTGGAATAATTTTTTTGTGGGCCAAGCCAGATACCCGAATGAAAACGAACAAGTTGTTCTTTTCCTTGATCAATTGATTGTTTGAGTATTCCTCCATAGCCGATGTTAGAAGCATCTGTTTCAACAATAAGGAAGGCTTTTGGGTTAACAATATTGAGGCATGGAAGGGTTTTGACCTTTTCTTTGACAAGTTTGACTGCACGGGTATGCTTATCAGACCACTCAGGGGGGACTTTCCTAAGCCTTTGGTAAAGGGGTTCACAAATTTGCCTAATGTTTGGAATAAAATCAGAAATATGATCTCCATAGACATTTCATTATTGATTCATCAGAAAGATCTAAAGTAAAATTGAGAAAACAATTGCAATATGCAGGACCACTTTCGAGATTTGAATCAATTATTGATAACAAGGACTTTTCAAATTTTCCCCACCTCTTATCTCTAAGAGTCAAACAAAAAATCTTGATATGGATGCTAGATCCAAAGCTATCTGTATCATCTATCGTATTTACTACAAAGTTATGAGTACAAACATGAGTCCTAAAGCTCTTAGGTCTTCACCCAAAAATGAAACTCTTCTTATTGAAATCAACCTTTACATTCAAATGTTGCAATTCCAAGAAGACTTGCTTGGAACGAAGTTACAAGAAACCCCCTTTGGATCTTTGAAAACGAACAAGCTCCAATTAGGGAAATTCCTAGAACAAAACTCAAAGAAATCAATGAGCTACCAGATGGGAGTGTGCAAATTCAATTTGCCCTTTCATCTTCCACGGCTCGCTCTTCATTCTGTTCTTCTCGTTTTGAACCCTTTCAAATCTTCAGACAAGCTAATAATCAACCATCTAATGAAAAATTCAAAGGTGTTAATTTTACTCCCAACATTCCCAAAACTCATTATTATGAGGAAGAAGAAGATTCGACCCATCGTGGTTCTGAGTCCCCTACCTTCTCAGATATGAGATCAGATAGGAATCAATTAAATGTTATTTCCTCCACAATTGACGAAAAAGGAATTCAAAAATGACAAATCTCCTGAAGTTACTACCTTTAGAAGAGAACTCCGAAAGTCCTTTTCCAAAAAAGAAATTAATAAATACTGGAAAGAATTTTATTCTTATCCAGAAGATATTAGTTTCTATGTATGGAGTTATCTCAAAACCTTTGGCAAAAAACCCAAAAAACCCAAAACACCCAAACCTGTTGTCAATACTGCCTACGACAAAACTAAAGTTTGGAAAACCCCTTCTGGAAATACTTTTCAATCTGTTCATCCCCCTTTTGAGGAAATTATTATCCCCAAAGGAGATATCAAAGTGATTGCTTCTCCCCTCAAACAAATTTCCAATAAAAGTGAACATGAAAACCCAACCATCAAAGATATTAAGAATCTTCAACAACAAAATAATTATACAAACATTCTCCTTCATTCTGTGGCTACTCAGCTCAATCAAGTTGATCAGCCTATCAAAATGGAAGCTCCTTTCAAAATTGATAAAGGGAAGGAAAAGGTCCAGACTACAAAATCTGAACCTAATCCCACAACAAAAACGCTCTTCAAGCCAACCGAAAGTAAAGTTCAATTCGGTTCTAGTTCAACTTCCTCGGATGTGTTAAATGAAATCCTCAAACATCTTAACAATAAAGAGTCGCAGGCAAGATAAATGTAATTGATTCTATTCAAGAATTACAAGAGCAGTTCGAAGATTTACAAGTTAACAAACTTAAAAATGTTAATCAAAATATTCCTTTTTTCTACCCTCGATCAACCTTCCCTGATATGCTTCATGAAGAGCCTAGGCAACCTAGGACAACCTTTTCTGGTAATGAAGTTATTGCTTGGGATATTGATGGCTTGACTGAACATCAAATCCTTCATCTTATCGGAGAAATGACCATGGCTGCTGCTGCCTACAGTGGTAGAGGTGTCTCTGACAAAGATGCTGCTACCAATATTGCCAGTGGCTTTGTTGGTCAATTAAAACATTGGTGGATCAACTATCTTACTCCTGCCAATCGAACCACAATTCTTCAATCTATCAAAATTGAAGGAGATAATCCTCTTGACCCAACCAAACAAGATGCTGTGAACACTTTACTTTTCACCATCCTCAAACATTTCATCGGAGAACCCTCCATCCTAATGGAAAGAGCCTCTGATATTTTGATGAATCTTTCTTGTCCAAAACTTCAAGACTTTAGATGATACAAAGATATCTTCCTTCAAAAAGTCATGCTCGCGATGATCGCACTCGCTCGAAAGAAAGATTTATTGCTGGTCTTCCCAAACTTCTCGCTGAAAAGGTTCGAGAAACAATCAGAGATGAATATTCTTCTCTACCTTATGATGCCCTCACATATGGTCAAATCATTGGATTCATAAACAAAGAAGGTTTATCCCTCTGTAACGACCTCAAACTTAAGGCAAAACTCAAATCTGAAAGGATTGAAGGAAGAAAAGAACTTGGTTCCTTCTGTGAACAATATGGTTTTGAACGTATCCATCCTCCTCCTTCGAAAACCTTCAAAAAACACAAGAAACATTTCAAAAATAAAAATTTCTATAAAGATAATTCTCCTGAATTTTACAAAAAAAACAAAAATCCTAACAGATTTTATAAATATAACAAGTATAAAAGAAAACGTGATAACTTCAAAGAAAAAGGAAAATTTCCCAGAAAAACTCGTGACCCCAAAGATGCAACCTGCTGGAAGTGTCGAAAGAAAGGCCATTATGCTAATAAATGTCCTTTAAAAGAAAAAATCAATAACCTCCAAATTGATAAAGATTTAAAAGATCAATTACTCTACCTCATCAATTCTTCCAGTTCTTCAGATTCTGAAGATATCATTTATAATATTCAAGAAGACTCTGATTATTATAATAACTCATCTTCTTCTTCTCAATCATCCTATTCAAAAGAAATTTGCAAGTGTAAAGATGACTGTACTAGTGAAACAAATACTATCAATGTCCTTACTTCTGAAAAGGAATTAATTCAAGAAATTATTAATCAAATTGATGATATCGATCTTAAACAAAAATTCCAAAATATCCTTCATATTGATCCCAAACCACCTCCTAGAACTTATAACCTTAATGATGTCATGGATAGATTCAAAAAATTCGGAAAAGCCTCTTCTAGTCAAGATTTGCGATATGAAGTCAACCAAATGAAAAATCAAATCTCCAATCTCGAAGATGAACTCTCCCAATTAAAATTTGATGTTACGATTCTGAAGACAAATTCTCTTGACAAAGGAAAAGAGAAAATCCAATCAAGCTCTTCTCAATCAAGTTCCGAATCCTCTGATAATGAGGCTTCTTCACCTTTTAAAATTCAAAGTCCACATAATGAAGATCTTTCCATGAACCTTATCAACCAAATTCGTCTTCAAAAATGGTATACTAATGCTACCATCATTATCAACAAAGAATTCAAGCTCAAATTAAAAGTTCTCCTTGATTCCGGTGCTGATCAAAATTGTATTAGAGAAGGTCTTGTTCTTACCAAATACTTTAAAAAAACCACTGAGAATCTTTATGGTGCTAGTGGAAAGAGTCTTAACATCAAATATAAATTATCAAGAGCCCATGTTTGCAATGGTAATGTCTGTCTCAAAAATAGTTTCTATCTTGTCAAAGATCTTGACCAAGAAGTCATTTTAGGAACTCCTTTTTTGGTCCAATTATATCCTATTTCTGTCACTGAAAAAGGATTAAAATCTAAATATCTCGATCAAGAAATATTCTTTGAGTTCATCAATCCTCCCTCAACCAGGGATATTAATCTCATCAAAAGACACTCTATTTTGCAAATCATCAATAATATTAATCTCAAAAAACAACATATTAGATATTTAAAAGAAGATATTCGATTTACAAGAATCACTGAACAATTAGAAACCAAAAATATCAAAGACCAAATTGAGAAGATCGATAAAGCCATTAGGTCTGAAGTTTGTTCTACTATTCTTAATGCTTTCTGGGAAAGGAAGAAACATATTGTCAAACTTCCTTATATTCCAAATTTTGACGAAAAACAAATACCAACAAAAGGTAGACCCATTCAAATGAACAAGGAACTCCTTGAAACTTGTACCAATGAAATTCAGGATCTTATTCAAAAGGGTTTAATCAGGCCCAGTAAATCTCCTTGGAGCTGTGCCGCTTTTTACGTTAATAATCACGGAGAAATCGAAAGAGGTGTCCCTAGGTTAGTCATCAATTACAAACCCCTCAATCAAGTTCTCCAATGGATTAGATATCCTATGCCTCAAAAGAAAGATCTCCTCAATAGGTTAAATGATGCTGTTATCTTTTCAAAATTTGACCTCAAACTGGATTCTGGCAAATTCAAATAAATGAAAAGGATAGATACAAAACTGCTTTCAATGTCCCATTTGGTTAATATGAATGGAATGTGATGCCTTTTGGCCTAAAAAATGCCCCTTCTGAATTTCAAAAAATTATGAATGATATTTTCAATCCTTATCAAAATTTCTCTATCGTTTACATTGACGATGTTCTTATCTATTCCAATAGTATTGAACAACACCTTAAACATCTTCAAATCTTCCTTTCAATCGCTAAAAGAAATGGCTTAGCTGTTTCTGAAAAGAAAATTGTCCTCTGCCAAACTAGGATTAAGTTTTTAGGTCACGAAATATTTAGAGGAACAATTACCCTGTCAAACGAAGTCTCGAGTTTGCGTCCAAATTTCCTGATCAAATCTTAGAAAAAACAAGTCTTCAAAGATTCTTAGGATGTGTCAATTATATTTCTGACTTTATCCCAAATATTAGACAAATTTGTGAACCTCTTTATCAAAGGTTTAGGAAAGTCCCCCGAGTGGTCCGATAAGCACACCCATGCGGTCAAACTTGTCAAAGAAAAGGTTAAAATCCTTCCACGCCTCAATATTGTTAACCCAAAACCTTCTTTATTGTTGAAACAGATGCTTCGACATCGGCTATGGAGGAATACTCAAACAATCAATTGATCGAGAAAAGAACAACTTGTTCGTTTTCATTCGGGTATCTGGCTCGCCCACAAAAAAATTATTCCACTTTCAAAAAAGAATGCTTATCTATTGTTTTGTGCATTTCAAAGTTTCAAGACGATCTTATCAATAAAACTTTTCTTGTCAGAACAGACTGTAAAGCATCAAAAGATGTACTACAAAAAGATGTTAAAAATCTTGTGTCTAAACAAATTTTTGCCAGATGGCAAGCAATTTTATCTTGTTTTGATTTCTCAATTGAGTTTATAAAAGGTGAGGATAACTCTCTTCCTAATTATCTTACCAGAGAATTTTTACAAGAGAAAAATGTCCAAGAAACCTCTCCCCCCAAAGGGAAGGACTCCGGAGGATTACCTCCTTGAAAGTTCCAGCTCTTCTTCAAGAATTTTATCTTCTCAAAATCCAAACATTCTACCGGAACTTCAAACCCTTTTACCGTGCTTGGTTCCCTTCCTTCTCAAATCAAAACTCCAGCAAACTACAAAAATGCCCTTAAACCTGATACTGCTCCTGGATCAGGCAAACTACCTGAGATCAACAACCAGAAAAATCAATATTTTTCCAAACCTTCAACAATCCATGTTTTTGATTTCGAGAATGAGCGGGCTAAATACCCCTCTCTCGATGAATGCTTTTCTAGGATCTTCCCTCCTTTTCTTAAGGACGATGATCCGTTCAATTTTATTGATCAAAAATACCATGTTCTCAATGAATTCTACTACATTCCTCAGTCAATTCATCAATCAAGAATGTGGTACAAAACCATTCTCAAAGTTATTAAATCCGCAATTATTTCGCATACCCCAAACAAACCAAAAATGCATTGGATCGATTTTTCAAAAATCAAAATTCTCCAGGTTCTTTCTCCTTCCGACGAGGGGACAAGAACCTTGGGAACCAAAGGTTTTCTCCCAAAAAAATGGTCAAATGTCTCAATTTTCGTATCTCGATTATATCAAAGCCTGGCACAATGTTTTCTATTTTCGTCCTTCAAGTCATTCCTGGTTTGTTTTATTTGATCAAAATTGCCCCAAAAAATTCCCGGTTTGGTTCCAATCCTGGTGGCACTTCTTTGGTGCTTCTGAAGAAATCTTTCCCAGCCGGGTTTCTGAAGGCTTTAACCTCTTCAAATTAAACCCAATCAACCTTGTCCAAAATGAATGTCTTCTCTTCCAATATTGTCAAATTTTCAAAATCGCCTGGATCTTCTGTTGGGATTTCCAAGTTCTCCCAACCTCAAATGAACCTTTTACTTTCAAGTCTATCCGTCGCCATTGTAAGGTAAAATGGTGGGAAAAATTCAATGACTTAAATGCATGTCTCAAAGCAGTTCAATCATGGATCAATCAACAATTGAAATCAAAGGCTCCTCCAGCCCCTTCTCAAAGTGATTTCCTCTCCGAAAAATCAAAAATAATGGCACAAATGGCTCAATGTCTTGACCACGAGGTCTTTCTTTGTTCTCACACAAAAGCTGCTTCCATGGCAAAGGCTGAATCAAGCAGGGGTTCTGCCCTCGGATCCGACGAAGAACCCGACCCAGAATTTGATCTCAATGAAGATGACTGCCTGGGTGTCAATGTTGATTTCTTTGAATCTTAGCCTTTCCCTTTATCATTACTCTACAATCATGTAGGGAAAAACTGTGGATTTAGCCAAAATTCAAAGATTCCAAACATATCAATCATCTACAGTGACGTTGTCGACAACTTTTTCAAAAGTTACACAGTGAAAGCAGATTCCTTTCTTCAAAATGTCAAAAGTTGAACAGTTTGGTGGATTATTCAAACATGGCCGACAAAAGGTGACTCGTCCATCAAGAAAAGTAGATTCTTTCAAGCATCCAAGGCAGATTTAGTCTATTTAAAGATGTATTTCTCTTTGTAATAGGCAGAGTGTGTTTTTCCTTCAATTGTTCAATTACTCTCCAAAGCTTTTACTATCTTGTATGTATTTACTTTGTATGATGTATGTTTTCAATTAAGTAAATTTTACAATTTATCAAATATGGATGTTTCAAATCTTTTTTGTTGTTCAGTTGAATTCTTTCATGAATTCGTCTTTCAAAAGAATGATTTACAATTATTAGAACAATTGTTTCTTTATCTGTTTACTCTTCTCAAGAAAGAATTGAAAGTTTTTCTTCAAAAGAACAAAGAAGTTTAAAAACAAAGAACAATACATCTCAGAAATGTGTGATCCCCCACTCAAATTCACTCATGTCCGTTCCACGTCCAAACTGGTGTATATATATATATATATATATATATATATATATATAAGTATCGTGTTTGTGCGTCTGTGCGTGTTATGTGTAGGCGTGGTGTGTGCATTGCTTTTTACTACATTCTAGTTTTACTTATCTAAGAATTGTCCATAGTAACAATTTGATGTTAAAAGTTCAATATGTGATTATATTGCAACAAAGTCTGCTATACACTTGTTCCGTTTTGCATTTGTTATGATATATGATCTCTAATATATACGTACATGCAGTCGTGTGCTCAATGAAGCAAATTTTTTGTTGTTTGGATATTATATTACTTTTGCATGTTTGGATGATATTGTTGTTTTGACAAAATTGCATTTTGCAGTTTAATTTGGTGGTACTTTTGGGATCTCCATCGAACTTGATTGTTGTCATTTATATATTTTACGATGGAATGCGGGAAAATAGCAGCATAGGTCTCCAACCTTTTACGAGTTGGATTTGGATCCTTAACCTTTAAAAAGGAGTGTTACATTTCGAACATTTTATATATGTTGCACCTGTGTTCCCAACTGCCATTTTCCGTAAAAATCTATTAAAATGTCAACTTTTTACTGAAAATACAATTCTAAACTTAGTATTTTTATAGACAAGAGGAATAGAAAAAGTACAAAAAGAAATGAAAAAAAGAAAAAAAATAGCAAGTCATCTTCTCCACCCTTATTTGGTGTTTAGACATGATCTGGTAGAGGTAGGTTAAGATCGAGATCCAAGCATTTTATGATGGAATGCAGGAAAGTAGCAACATAGGTCACCAACCTTTTTTGCAAGTTGCATTTAGGTCCTCAACCTTCAAAATGTTTCAATGTTGCATCCGTGTTCCCAGCTTCCATTTTCTGTAAAAACAAAACTGTTAAACTGACCAATTTTTTGAAAAGACAAATATAACCTTAATATTTTCAATAAAAAAAAGAAAAAACAAAGTGGAAAAGAAATAATTGCTTGAAAATATTCCACGGGTACTGGCTCATGAACGACCTGCATTTTGGCAGTGTTCAACAATTCTTGCTGCAATTTCGCATAATGCAGCTAGTGGGTTTCTAGGAAATGCTTCCACAGTTTGGAACTGGAGATTACTGTAGTTAATGGTGATTCTGGCAAAAAAAACCTCATCGGAAGGAGTAGTCTCTTAGATTAGACTATCAGAGAGTAATAGCCGCCTTCTTGTTTCCTGTGAGCAAGGGACTGTCTTTATCCTAAAGGTCTAACTACAGTCAATTCTCTGACTGGTAACACATGTGATCTAGAATTTTTCTTAGGATAACTACTGGATTTTATAGCCTTTTTGAGTTCTTTCATTTCTAGCTACTCTATTCTAGGACTGTAAACTGTTTTGACAGGAGGATTGGGGCTGAGGTAGGGGTATTATGAAAGAAGATGGTGTTTTTTATTTCTTTTTTCATTTGTTTTCTCTCTCTGTTTTTTTAATTTATTATTTATTAAAAATAAATAATTACCATTTTATCCCTAAGAAATAAAGCATGTGCGCCTGACATGCCATTTAAACGGCTTCTTGAACTGATTTCGTACTCTCTAACCACTGGTGCAACATATATGAAACGTTGGTAAGGAAATGCTCCTCTTTGAAGGTTGGGGACCCAAATGCAACTAGCTTCAAAAGTTGAGAATCCCGGTACTATTTTTCAGGTGGAACAAATTATACACACTTTTGTATTCATTGAGGATGTAATAAAGAAATGGTACACTTCAATCACTATAGACCATATTAATGTGGGGTTCAAACAAAGCAAATTTGAGTGCATTTTTGAATTATATATATATTTTTTATTTTTAATGGTAAATCCATGCCTTCTCATTTCCAAATTCAGAAAGATTTTGAAATTCACCAACTAAATATGTGCCTATCTGAAATGTTGTCCATAATAATGACAAATTCAATTTATGATTGCATTAAGCGCAGTTTATCTTACTAGTTCTTTGTTCACATCAAATTCGATCTAACTAGATCCAGCTTTAATCTGTATTTGGATGGCTGTTCATTTCACAACGACCTCAATGAAGCTCTTTTATTTTTACTGCTATTGCTTGCTACAGGTATGCAGAGGGGTGGACAAAGCTGGCATGTATAGTATTGCTCTATCTCCAAACGTGCAGTGGTTGGCTGTAATCGAGTGACAAAGGTACTGTCCACATATTCTGTCTCAGGGTACGTGGTTGGTGAGGATTGTTCAGCTGATTCTGCTGTCATTAGAGGTCCAGCATTGTTACACCAGAATTCTTCAAACTCACTTGATGCTCTCATTCCCTCAAGCACCGGTGCTAACCCCGCTTGTCATTATTTTTCATGAAAGGTAGGTGATACCTATGAAACTTAATTATCTATAAAGAACTGCTTCATACAGTGGCTTAAAGAGTATTGGTTGCAGCTTGAGCTGAAATGACAATGGAAGAGACACCCACTCCCTTTATTTCACTTGGATCTGTTTTTTGGGCAAGGCTATGGCCAATGCAGTTTCCATTTTTGCTTTGTGCATAGTCAAGTGATTCGATATCAAGATCTGGAAAGAAAAATTAAGCTCTCAGCTTTTGTCTTCTTCCTCACACTTCCACTGCCTCCTATATGGCTTTCCCATCACTTTAACATTATATCATGAAGCCATGTTGAACAGAACTTCCCATCTAAAGGCTTAAGCTATTAGAGTGGGGACACATTAATTTATTTCAATTTAGTCTTTACCACGCTCCCTCATGCTCTTAGTACAAAGTGTTGTATGCAATACATGTTAATCTAGAATATGGATTTTCATTTCGACGAGCTACAGACTTCCTTTTTGTCAATAATCTTCTTCTTGATTGCTAATATGTTGTGACGTTTTACACTATCAATATCAGCAATATCTTGACAGGAAATGCATTGCCAAAATAAAAGAAAGCAACGGTCTGCTTATGGATATCTGCAGTTGCAGTGAAATTTGTGGGGACAAATTGCTACTCAAAGAAGTGTAATTCTAGGATTAGAAGCACTGTTTCAGAAGCATTGGATGACATAACAGCTTTTATTACGAGGAAGAACGTAATGTGATCTACACTGGAAATAGGCTTGGCCTTGTCTACGTGTGGTCGAGTTGAAGGCGATCCATCTTCTCATTTCTAGATGAACGGATACCTTAAGAAGGGATAATGTTGTACCATAGATGCTTCACAAAAAGGTTCGTTATCTCTCTCCTTTCCCCTAGCGATTTCGTGCCTAGTAATTTTCTGTACCCCTTGAAGGGGTACTTTATTTTCATTTCGTACTTTTGAATCCTTTATTTGTTGATTTGGTCTTGTAGGTGTGGCATTAACATTGTGATAGATGAATTTAGTTCTAGAAGATTGGCCTTGGTGCTTTATAAAAATTGTGGGTTTGTGTTGTCTGATGAATGCATGTTTTTAATAGGTTTTTTATTTCTGTTCTTTGCTTTTATTTTGTTATCAGTCACTAATTGAGGAGACACATAGTTACATAATAATTAGAAGAATTTTCTTTTTTGTGTAGTGGGATCATGATGGTGCTTGTATCTCCTTGTGTGCTCATTTTTTCTTTTGGTTAGATTAGAAGTAAGATTAATAATTTTTATCAATTAGAAGTTTTTGTGCTATGTTGCCAACAGATTATGTGATCTGGTGGGAACACATCACACACAAACACGGAACACATCAGAAAGCCATTCAAAAATAAAGAAGAAAATGAATGAGAATTGAGGTGGGCATTGTGTTAATCTCCATGTCGGCTATGCAACCAAACTCTCCTACTGGAAATTTAACCAATTTCCATATTATTCGATTTGGTCACTGCCATTCTCCTTTCAGATTCATCTAAATTTCTTTGGCTTTTTTGCAATTTTTTTTTTCTCTGTTTTTCTTTCACAATAAATGGTGCAAGATCTAGAAATCAACCACATGTAATCATGGAATTAGATTATCAAGATTCTGGGCAGCTACACCTGCAGTGCCATAAAAGTTTTGGCTTCAATAAGGATTTCGGATTCACATGACAATTGAACGGATTGTTGTTGATGGTTTCCCTCATTAGGATCCATGGGTGCAAAAAAATGAAAGAATGGGGATAGCGCTGGCTATAAATATTGGTTGATCACATCATTTTAGAAAAAGGTAAAGATTGTAGAAGGCGGCTGAGATTTTATCTTAGGACAACATGCTAGTTTTACCCCCATAAGAATGGTCCATAGAAGCAATTTGAAGTTGAAAGTTAATTGATATGTGATCACTGCAGCCATTGTCATGGGCATCCGTGCATGTTACGTGTAGGCATTGTGTGTGCGTGTTACGTGCGGGCACGGCGTGTGTGCCCTATGTGCAAGGTGCGTGCTGCTTTTGACAATAGGCTAGTTTTACCCTTCTAAGAATAGTCCATAGTAACAATTTGAAGTTAAATGTTCAAGATGTTATCATGGCAGCAAAGTTAACATACACTCGTTTGCTTTTACATTTGTTTGAGGTAAATTGCATGTATTGGACATACACTCGTTTGCTTTTCACTTCGTTTCCTCTTTGCTTTCTTCATTTCCTCGTCTCAAACCCTCATTTCTCCTTGTGTCCATTTCCGATCTTCAATTCAAATGGCATCAACTATCGACGGAAAATCCGAGGATCAAATCATTGTTGTTCCGGTCACAGCCCTAGGTCAAGCTTCTTTGTACTTAAGGAGGGAGCTTTTGTTGTTGGCTTCCATTTTAAGAAACCTAGCCCAGGTTAGAAAGGTGCCAAGCGAGGCTGAAGAGAAGCTATGTTTTTGCTTAATTGCATTGTTTATTTTAATTTTTGTTTTTGGGACATTGATCTGGAATTTTAATTAAAGTTTGTCGAAATGCATTTATCATAGTTAACTGGCCTCCTTCGTGACAAAGAGTGTGGGGATTGAGCAATTTTGGCTTTGAACCTGGTTGCTCAATGGAAGGTGGAGAAAGCTATCTGGATGCCATTTCTTGTTTAGTATTTTATAGTGTAATATGAGTTTTCGGGGAAAAAAAAAGAAGAAAAAAAAGAGAAAAACTAGCCCAGGTTAGATCTGCATTTCGTTTCCTTTTTCAGGTAATATTTTTATCTTTTCCAAGTAATATTAAAGAACACAAACTAATTCCTGACGTTAGAAACGCAAAGGGAACAATCACAGTGAGACTCAGAGAACACACAAAAACCCTAAAAAAATCATGCACACAGGAAGTCCAAAATATTAACGTGAAACAAATACATGATTTATTAAAAACAGAAAAGCATAAACGATCAATTATGATAACATGTTTTTGTGGGAGAGATACTCAATCGATGCTTCTGGCAATGGCACCGGAGGAGCGAACACTCAAGTCAATTGTCCAACTCTCCGACAACCAGCTTGGCTTCTTTGCCATTTCCTCTAGGTTTCTCTTCATCAGCGGCTTGTGTCTGCTGAGCCATCAGCAGGGGTAGCCACCGAAATTGGTGTAGCACATTTAATTAATTAATTTTTCTATGGTAAAGACTTCATTTTCATTTCACAAGTTCACTGTGTCTTGTATATATGCATGGTTGAACTGATTATTAAGTTTATAATCTGCTTCTTTTGCAATGCACAAACATGTGTGTGAATTTGGGGACAAGTCTTTGTAAACCACCTAATCCAAAAGCTTAGGTAGTTAGAGATTCATAATTTTTCTAAATGAGTAGCAGCAAGATTTGAACACATTTCTTTTATGGCTCCAATATCATGTCGAATCACATCATCTACAAGCTTGAGTTGGGTGGGGACGAATTTATTCATTTAAATTTAGTCTTCAATGGTCTTTAGGGTACTGATTCTTCTGAGATATGAAGCAGATTCCTGAAAGTGTGTTTGAGCTATGCCATACAGTCTCCCAGGTGCTAGAATTATATGAAGTGCTGCTTATTGTCTAGAGTGATTGAGCTGTCAAGAAAATCCTTGCTGGAATATGGAAGGGTCTCTCTCCCTCTCTCTCACTGTCTCTCCTGTGTGTATAATTCTCCTTCATCAGTATATATTTGGCCTTTGATTGGGATTTTAACTAGGAATTCTGATGTATATTTATTTGACTTACCTGTCCTTTGCAATACAGTCTAGGAATCATGTTATTGATATTTAACAAGGCTAGCGCCTAGCGGCCATGTCCCTCTAAAGATTCTTTTAATAAAGGATGGGACTGTTCTGGAATCTTTTAACCACCTCCTTCATCGGAACAAGAAGGTGGATTTCATTGAACAGTTCAATGAGAAGCTTCTTGTCAAGCAAGAGAATGAGAACTTCCAGATTCTTGATGTAAGTTGTTTATTGTCTTGGATAACTTTATAGCATATTTAGTTCACAAGATTAGATGGTATTGGACACTACTAAGAAATAAAATTGAGTTAAAAATCTTATTCGCTATGTGTGCAGTCACGTCTCGTAGTATGCACCCAACGTGCACTTGATGTTTACATCCTGTAAAATATGATATCTTGTGCATATACAGGTCCTTAATTCCGAGTTAATAGAAGCAAGCAGAAGCGCATTCATGACCTCATCAGCATTTATATTTTTGTACGAGAATAAATTATTCTGGACATTCATAAAGTGAACAATAGCCATTTGGAACTTTTGTGGGGATCTCGTGTCTTCATTTGAGGATCACCTTTTATGGCATCGCAAAAATAGATTCCATCCAAAAATACTAAACAGACGTCTTACGTGGCTAATGCAACGCTTATCTGCCCGTTAATTGAACAAGTTAGCATGTATCTTGTAAGAAATATATAAAAAGAGACAAATGAAAAAAGAATAGAAAAAACAAAAACAAAAAGAATAACAAATGGTTTCATCATCAAAGAATACGATACATAGAAATCATTCACCACCACCTAGAGGAGGAGGCTGTTAGATATTTCAGTATGGTATATCAAACTAAGAAAGACAAACAAAGAGAATGGGAGAGAACAAAACAATTATCATTAAGTAAAACTGATTTGATTAGTGTTAGGGTTATATTTATTAATTATAATAGAACAAATAGAACTCACTAAGTAATATTACAATTCTAAATATTATTAATATTCTAACTCCTCCTTAACTCATGGTGCAACAGTAAGGAGCAGCGAGAGTTTGTCTAAGCACATGTTTATCATTGTTTAATTTATAATTTTTATGGTTAAATATACTTTTTAGGATAAATAGTATCAGGGGTCCTGAGCCTTTGAACGTTGTAACAATGAGGTCTTGAACTTTTGTTTACTAGCAGGGAATTTCTAACTTTTCAAACGTATGTACTTGGAATCTTTTTTGGACGGAAAACGTCAAAATTATTGTTAAATCATCACGTGTGCTACATATGATGACTTTTTGAAGGGCAAAACTATCTAGCATAACTCAAATATCACTAAACTAGAAGAGAAAACAAAAAATTACAGTAAACAACCATTTTTCTTTATCTCATGTGCACCAAAAGAATTTGGAGATTCAAAAGAAGAATTTGAAGCTGGAGATGAAGAATCTGGAGATGAAGATGAAGAATCTAGGCTACTTGAACCGAACATCAATCATATTTATTCTTTATATTCGACTTTTCTTTCTTTAATTTTCCATTATTCACTATCCTTAGTAGCCTCATATTAATCATCTTCCTCTCCCCATTTCTCAAATTCAACCAAATACAGAAATAACAGTAATAGTAGGGGTAAAATCATCCAAATCAATTTGATCTTCAACAAATTGCAAATCAAATTAAATAAAAATCTCATCTTTTCGATTTCAATTCACCATTTTTACATAAAATAGGTTTTGAGAAAGATGAAGCAATAGATCCTCCATGTACCCAGAGAAGAAACTCCATTGATGCCCAATAATGAAAGCTTTCTCATTTAGTTTAGTAATACACTTTTTTTAGTTTAGTGATACTCCATTGATATCCATTTCTTATACTCTTTTAGAGAAGACACCATTTTTTGTTTTCTCCTTTAGTTTAGAGATATTTGAGTTATGCTTGACAGTTTTGCCCTTCAAAAAATCATCACGTGTGGCGTGTGTGATAATTTAACAGTGATTTTGATATTTTCCGTCCAAAAAGGACATCAGGTATGTTCGTTTGAAAGGTTAGGGACTCTGGATGCTAGTAAACAAAGGTTTAGGACCTCATCGTTATAAAGTTCAAAAGTTCGGGGACCTTTGGTACTATTTATCCTACTTTTTGATCCACATATTTTATATGACCCACAACTTATAACTCACTTTTTATTCACACGTTCACCAACAACTTATAATATAAACACTTAAAATATAATTTCAATACTACCTAACATATGCTAAGAATTGCAACGTTGTTGTTGCTTCTTACAACATTCTAGTTTTACTTCTCTAAGAATTGCCCATAGTTGCAATTTGAAGTTAAAAGTAACATGTGATTATTGCAGCAAAGTTTGCCTTTGGTTTATATTTGTTATGAAATATGATCTCTAATCATCGATCAGAGGAAGGTTTTTTTTCTACTACACGCGTAAAAAGTACTTTTTCCATGCGTCTTCAAAATCACCCCCCTCAAACAAATTCCCCCCTCTTCCCCTCCCCTCTAAATTTTTTTTCAACCCCTCAATCCATTAAAACTCTATATCAATCAATATCTCCTGATTCTTCTCAACCCCTTAATTATTTTGTTCCAAAATTGTTGTTTCTTAATACTTTTATCCTTTTCTTCATCATCTGGAAAAACACTCGTACGGAAAGAACAAAAGTTATGGTTGTCGACATGTGGCCACCCACCACCTTCTCCACGTGAGTGCTCCCATTTGTTTTTTTCCTCTTCTTGGTTGTTGATAAATGATCTTATGTGTAACTGATTTCGAAAAAGATTTCTCTTTTGGTTTTGTGGCGAATTCAATCAATTTTTTATTTGATTTTGTATGGATGCCCAGCTCATGGAAATGGATTAGTTGATGCCGGATTCGATACCCGATCGGAGTTTGTTTCTTTGTTCAGCGAATTGATTTCATGAAAAAATCATGTAAAACTAACTTTTTAATGTAGGTCTTTATTTTCCCCCATTTTCTAATTTCTCTTGATAACATTTGGGTTTTTGTAAAAGATTTTGAGCTATATTGGTACAATCAGTTTCTGCTGCGATTGTGATAAACAGGAAAAAAAGGAGTTTAAAGAAAACTAGAGGTTGGGAGATGTTACTAGATTCTATTTTGTTTGAATTTCAAAAATATACGGTGAGATATTTGATTATCTACCTTTTCTTTTTGTGTGTGATGTAGAACAATTTTTTTTAATGACAATATAAGCCTTATTTCTAATGAACTATGGAGCCATTCATTTCTTGTTTTCGCCGATTTGTTCTCGTCATCTATATGAACCTCTATTGTGACTCCGTCATTGTCCTTATTCCTAGAGTGACAAAAAATTGAACTCCAACCTTGAGGGCTCATGCCCTGAGCTTTTGTAGAGGATGTAAATTGCAAGATGATGTGCCTTAGTGTAGCAGAGTTGAGAGCTGATTTTTAATTGCGCTTACAAGGGTCAAATCTATACCAAAGGCAGGACTCAAACTCTCACACTGCAGTTACCAGCGAAGCTGAGACTACCTCACTCCCGTCTTTCAACCACTGAGCTATGCTCTAGGGGTAAAAAAAAAGATATTCTAGTTTATCATGCATATCACGTTGCTGATGCAGTAGTTGACTAATTTTGACACTTGGGAAGATTTTGTGATATTTTAGGTTGAATTAATTGTTCCAGAAACAGCTTCAAATAAATTCATGTGCATTTTGGAAAACCTAATGATATGGAGAAGGAACGAATAATGGATATGGTTAATAATTGGTTTTGTTGGCGAATTTTTTGGTTCCGAGAGTCCATTTTGGCACTAAGGTTGTGTTTGATTGCAAGTGGAAAATTTAGGTGGAAAGAAAATATTTTCCATGGAAATGAATTACCAAGAAAATTTGGATTGGAAAATGTTAACAAATTTTCCATAGAAAATAAATGGGTTGGAAAATGTTAACAAATTTTCCATGGAAAATAAATTCTCCTATCCCACAAAGAAAATATTTTCCTTGAAAACAAGGAAAATATGGCCAAAAGTGGAAAACATGGAAAATATTTTCCATGGAAAAACAAAAGTTCCAATCAAACGAAAGATGGAAAATAGGTGAGAAAATACATTTTCCATGGAAAATTTTGCCAATCAAACAGACTAAAATTTGGAAAATGGGTGGAAAATTTTCATTTTCCATGGAAAATGAAAGGAATCAAACACACCCTAAATAAACTTCTTATTCTCATATTCTTTCTTGATTTTAGGGTTTCTTTAAGTCTATTTTCCAGGGTTATGGAAGTGAGGGTGTCTGATCATGTGCTTGTTCTTTTATGTCTGATACATGCCTGTTAATCCTATCATATCTACTTCGTAAATTATCATTAGTGTTTAACCATGGCTAGCTTGTAGTTCAATTACAAAATGCAGTGATTTTTAGGTAATGTTATGATTAGTGCTCATGATGTGAATCATCATTAGTGCTCAAGATGTGAATTCAATAGCTGATGTTTTACCGTTTAAACTTGCTAATTTGTCCGTGATATTG
Source organism: Forsythia suspensa (assembly GCA_023638005.1). Lineage (NCBI taxonomy): Eukaryota > Viridiplantae > Streptophyta > Magnoliopsida > Lamiales > Oleaceae > Forsythia > Forsythia suspensa. Next base: position 29,321,658 of record CM042666.1, on the reverse strand, counting down.
ATTGTGAATAGAATTGGGGCACATGCTATTAAACAATTCTGCGTACGTCGTGAGTATGTTCGACAAGCATTGGTTTGGTTAAAACAAAATTATTTTTATTATCAAGACATAACCATTGATGAAATCTCCTTAGAAACATTATCCAAAGAAGGCATACTTAAAGATGTTCCTCATGCTCATGAAGATAATGCACATATTCCAAATGAAAATCATTCGACAGATGTTGTTGAAGATGACATAAATGGGCCTCCTGAGATTGTTAACCAAAGTGTTCATATTGATGAGTTTTATGCTGTTGTGACTATTTTTATAGGGCCTCAACCTAATCAACAAGTATGTATACATATGGCATTATATGTAGCAGATGCTAATCATACTATTGCTCACATGCATTTGACAAATGAAGTTATTGATGAGTTCTCCATACCGAGATATATTTCAATAGTTTATGGGAATGCAGATTTTAGACAAGCTCGTCCAAGAAAGGTGAATCTTTCATAATACTTACAGTATTTGATGAAATATTTAGATGAACGTTTCACTAAAGATTTACGATTCTCATATTTTGCTTGGAATTCTATCTCAATGTGGCGTGCTCTTTCTTTAGGTGATATGTATGTGAAGAAAAATCTTGCAGATGCTGAGTTGTCTATAGAAGATATTCAAAATATAGTTGCTTCTGGTGACACCCAACTTGCTGGTTGTATTTCGTATTATGTAAAGTCTATCCGTGGAACTCGTGCTTACTAGTATACAAGAATGAAAGAATTAACAATAGTAAAACAATTAGGAGCACCGACAATCTTCTTTACACTAAGTGCAGTTGACTTGTAATGACCTGAATTGTAGACCTGTTGGATCCTTCAATTAATCTCATCACACTGTCAGCTATTGATTTAAAGAAAAGACGAGTGAAGTTGCTTAATGAAAAACCATGTGTCGTTTCATGGTTCTTTCAAACAAGAAAAGATATTTTCTTGAAACATTTTTTCATAAAAGAGTATGACGTGATTGATTTTTGGTATTGTTTCGAATGGCAACATCGCGGAAGTGGGCATGTTCATGGATTTTTATGGTTTAAATATGCTCCTGATGTTAATCGTCTAACAAGAACTGATGAGGACAAAAAAAGATTAATCGAATATTTTGACAGTTTTGTTTGTACTGAAAATCCAGATGTAGCATGTCTATTCCTATGCACGAACACCCTTGTGTATGCATCTTGCCACAAGAAATTAATATTGATTTGGACGACAATGATTATACATCTTTAGTGAATTGGGTCATGCGACATTCTAAATGTGGAACATATTGTTTGCGCCTACATAAAACAACAAAGCAGATGGTGTGTCGATTTAGGTACCATTTCGATGTTCTTAAGCATTTTTCAATTGTTGAAGAGCATCCTAACAGTAACATGTTTCGGTTCTTAGGGCATCGAACTAATCTGTTTGTTTGTTCTCATAATAGAAAAGTTCTTCAAACTTGGCGAGCAAACATAGATTGGTCACCGGTCTTTTCAGTTCAGTCAGTGATACATTGCATAGCCAAATATGCTGCAAAAGTCGAACTTGCATCGAAAACATTCACATAGACTTTGCAACAAATTGTTGATGATCTTCGTCATTCATGTCTAGCAGTGAGAACTGCAATCAAACGCTTATTAATTAAAAGTGTTTTCGAAAGATATATATTCGCTCAAGAAGTTTGTCACTTACTTATGGGTTACCCTCTTACAAAGTCATCAAGAAAGTGTGTTTTTAAATGTCAATGAGAAGAGTTATGTTTTCATCAATTCTACAGCAAAGACATGATGCAAATAGTGAAGATGTAGGAACAAATTTTGAGATTTGCTATATGACCTGTCTTTTTGAATACGAAAATTTTGCCCTCCTTTAGATGGCAAAGAAACACTATTTTAGCAAAAATCATTAGCACAAATCTAAATTTGAATATATTGTACGTATCATTCCAGAACTTGGAAGGCAACAAGTTTACTTCATCACCATTACCACAATTTAGCTGAAAAAATAAGTGAGTGTGAGATGTGGGCTATATGCTATGTTAACTTAGGTTTGGCAATTAATGAATGTGTTCATATAACTGATTTAGTTGATGAGGAATTCGAGGAAACTGAAGATATAGATCTTGAATCTAAAGGGGTTAATTGAAGAATGGATGCTTGCAGCATCAATGGGACTAATATTTGACTCTAGTAAAGATGTTGAACTTAGGTTGAGAGATTTTGATACATCACATAATTTGAGAGAATGTTTAGAGCGATATCCGAACATTGATATAGACAGAAAATTTATCAATAATCACTTGGAGGTTACAGATAATTGTAATAGTGAGTTGGCAAACAATATCGTTGTTGTTCTACTTACTCATTTATCATCTCAACAACAAATGACTCATGATTTAGTATTGGCTTCTCTTCATGAAGAAAGACCTATCCATATGATTATTTCTAGAGGAGCGGCACAGGAAAGTCTACATTAATAAATGCAATTGTGCACTTTGCATTTATTTTGTTTCATTCCAATAAAGTAGTTCGGATCATGGCTCTAACTGAAGTTGTTGCATTTAATATTGGTGGTGCCACCATCCATCATGAGATTGCCATTAGTGCAGAGAGAAAACATTTACAACCATATATTCATATTAGTGGTGATCATTGTAGACGGATGCAAGAAAACTTCAAGAACACTAAATTGATTATCATTGATGAATACAACATGTTGGGAAGAGCAATGCTAACGTTGGCCTCCGTTGTCGGGACATATTTGCAACCAATCAATCATTTGGGAGAGTTTCCATTGTAATTGTTGGTGATATGCGTCAGTTGCCTCCCGTATTTGATAGTCCATTGTATTCAATAAATGAAGTTATAAGCAAAAATGTGGTATGCTTGCGTATTCTATCTTTGACAAATGTATTCAACTATCATACATATTTCGACAAGTAAGGGAAGGAGCAGACATCTTTAAGAGCTTAGTGATGGAACCTCGACTATTGAGGATTGGCATGTGTTCAAGATTCGAGATTATTCAACTCTAACTATTGAATAGATGAACAATTTTAGATACACTCTCTGTTTATTTCCTACAAAACAGTCTGCTAATAAGTATAATTGCGGAAGGTTGATTCAACTTGGAAGATCAATTGCACGAATATTTTCAAAAAACAATTGTGAAATTTTTACAAAAGCTGAGTCGGATCAAGCAAAGGATTTGGAGAAATTTCTTTGTATATCCGTTGGAGCACGTGTTATGTTTCGTACTAATCTTGCCACACATGATAGACTTGTTAATAGAGCAATGGGCACTATTGTGGACATTGTTTATACAATTAATTATATGTCACCGTTCACCTATTGCTATTATGGTGGACTTTGATAATTGTCTTGGAACTAGTTTTCGTATGGGCAGCAACATAATTCCTACTCCGCCAATAACATCAAATTGGAAGGCATCAAATAGAATCTTTTGTCAGCGAACACTAATACCAATTATTTTGTGTTGGGCAATTACAATACACAAAAATTAAGAACTAACTCTTGACAAAACAGTGGTAGATATTGGTGAGAAGGAAAGCCTTGGTTTAACTTTTGTTGTTCTATCGCGAACGAGAAAGTTACAAGATTTAGCATTTTACTCAATGTTTACTTATGAAAGACTACAAAAAATTCATAAATGTGATGGTCTGAAAGGGAGACAACAAGAGGAGGAACACTTGTGCAACATACAAATTTGTAATTACTGATTTTAACTTAATATATCTACACAAATGTATAGTTGATGTCTATTTTGTGATATTACGTCAAATACTCAATGTTGATATTTAAATTTTTTTCTTCCTCTCAACTACATTTTGAGCCGAGAGCCAAAAATTATATGATGTATTGCAAAATCAAATATGTAGTGGGAAGCCCAGAATAATATGATTAAATTTTCCATTTCGTTGATGAAATTTCCCTGATTTTTTGCTATTTATTTATTTATTTACACTATCGCTAAAAATTACGTTATCTTTTTCACTTCTATTGCTTTGGTTACGAGTATTTTAAAGATAATTGTTGGCCGAATTCAATGGTGATTGATTTGGATCCAAAAACTAATAAAGATATAGCAAAATTGATTGACACTCTTCAAATATTCGATTTTTTAACGCTGATTAAGTTTTTCTTCATTCATCTTTTTCCTAGATTTTTTATTGACATTATTTTTGTTATATTTCATAATAAATCTTACGATGGGATTTCACCGGGAAACAACGGTATATTAATATATACGTACATGTAGTCGTGTGCTGGATGAAGAAAAATTATTGTTGTTTGGATAATAATATAACTTTTGCATGTTCGGATGATATTGTTGTTTTGACAAATTGTATTTTGCAGTTTAATTTGGTTGTACTTTTGGATCTCTCACGAACTAGATTGTCATCACTTGGATATTTTACGATGGAATGCGGGAAAATAGCAGTAGAGGTCTCTAACCTTGTACGCAAGTTCGATTTGGATCCTCAACCTCTAAAAAGGAGAGTTACATTGCCAACATTTTATATGTTGCACCTGTCGTCCTAACTGCAATATTCTGTAGTAAAAAAAAAAAAAATAATTATGTTGAAGTGACAACTTTTTATTGGAATGACAATTTTAAATCTTAACCATATCTCCAACCAAAATATTTATATTAGTACAATTTTTACACTATTTTATTTAATCATCTACAATCCATTTGGAGACCATTGGAGGCATTTGGGACGGCCCATTGGAGATGCCATTAATATTTTCAAAATCGGGATGAATATAAAAAGGGAAAATTGCCAATAAGTCATCTCCACATGACTTGTTTCAAATTAGGTCAAAACTTTTTTTTTTAAATTGTGATTAAATCATACTTCACATCAATATTTTATATTAATTCCAAAATCACCCCTTTTAACCATATTTTTCATTGACACAATCTTCCAACTCCATAAACCTCCTCCACCTCCGCCAACAACCTCCGGCGACAACCACCTCCAGCGACCTCCAGCACGCCTCCACCTCCGGCGACAACCTCCGGCGACCTCCAGCGACAACCGCTTCCACCTCCGGCGAGTGCTTCTAAGGCACAATATCACTTTTTAGGCACTTTTTTTTTGTGAAGATTTTGGATCACTTTTTAGGCAATTTTTTTGGTGAAGATTTTGGATCACTTTTTAGGCAATTTTTTTGTGAAGATTTTGTTAGCTGTGAAACTAAAAAAATAACGTTTTATGGACTTTGGTCACAGTGTTTGAATCCTTATCTTTGGTTTGTATGCTTTTTTATTTCTTCATCTTCTGTGGTTGTACTCTATTCTTAATGTCTTAACATTTAGCATTGATTTATCCGTGCTTTGCAAGAGAGGTCGACCAATATGATTAACTTTGGGTTGAGTATTTGGGTTGAGTATTTGGGTAAACAATGAGCATTTTCCAGCTTGTATAAACAATGAGGTAACATCTCATTGTTGATCTTGTATTATAGAATAATAACTTGATATTGTATTATACAAAACAAAGATTATCAACAAAAATTGGCATAGAATGTTGTATATATGAGCTTGAATGTCAAATATGAGCTTGAATATTCTATTATCTTATGTAAATAGGAGCTTGAATGCTCCACCATCTAATTGCTGTAAATAGGAGATTGAATATTCCATCATCTAATATTTAGTCATGGTATGTTATTTAATACTATATTTTACAAAACATTATCACAGAAAACAGTATCACAATATAAATGGATATAGAATTGTTGTAAATTGGAGCTTGAATGTTCCATCATCTAATGTTTGAATGTCTTAGTTTTAATCCATGATACTGTTTTAATGTATTAGTTTTAATCTATGATACTGTTTAATTATGGCAAGGTTTAATAGATTGAAACTTTGTCATGATATTTCACTATCATTTGAAACATGTTTTAATCCATGATCTTGTTTTAATCATGTGATATCGCTTTGAATATATATATATATATGTGTGTGTGTGATCTTTGATACTGTTTAATTATAGCAATGTTTGAACTTGTGATATTGTTTGAATGTCTTAGTTTTAATCTATGATACTGTTTTAATCCATGATACTGTTTTGTTTAGGTAATTAGTATATTTTGATGCCGTTTTAATCCATGATACTGTTTTAATCCTGTGATACTGTTTGAATAAATATATGTGATCTTTGATACTATTTAATTATAGTAATGTTTGAACCTGTGATATTGTTTGAATATCTTAGTTTTAATCTATGATACTGTTTTGTTTAGGTAATTAGTATATTTTGATACCGTTTTAATCCATGATATTGTTTTTATCCTGTGATACTGTTTGAATCTATGTGATCTTTGATATTGTTTAATTATGGCAAGGTTTGAATAAGTGATACTGTTTGAATGTCTTAGTTTTAATCCATGATAATGTTTTGTTTAGGTAATGTGCATTAATAAATTGATATTGTTTTAATCCATATTTTAATCTATGATACTGTTTTGCATAATACAATATCAAACAAAACATATGACTAATTAAACAGTATCAAAGATAAAAGCATGATATCATAGTCATGTGTGTTTGTTTGATCTTGATTATGCAAAACAATTATCAAAAAACAAAGATATCACAATAGAAATGATCATAGAATTTGCACACGTGCTCAGAATTTTTATTATAATATGTTTTCGGAATGGTCTCGACGAGACGGTCAAGACCAGTCGCTTTGCCACTGCCTATGATGGATTTTACCCGTTTGAAGTCGTCTCTTTAGCTTAAAATAACAATCTTTATTTTTTTTTTTCAAAACAAGATCACAAATCCTCTAAAACAAAGATCACGGATTAATGTACATCCTTTTGTCGCAAATTAAAGCTCTTCCAAGGTATCTCGAGTCCCTTAAAAGCAAGCAAGCACATACTTGAGCAATGCCAAGATGAAGAAAGAATAATCGCTCACTATCATTAAAAACAGAGAAAAAAATCAAGAATTTCACTATCATTAGAAACAGTGATATATATTGAAACACATCTATTGAAACAAGATCAAGCATTTTACATGTTCTAACATAAAATCCTAACTCACAACAACTACATTATCAAAAACTAGTTGAATCGGTTTATTCAAACTCCATTTATTAACCGCATTGCATATGTTTCAATTGGAACAATATCTCAATATTTTCATGATTATTTTTAACCGAAAATGGTTACTTTATACAAAAATAAAAAATAAAAATATATTTCGCCATTGAAATATCGACTTTCAATTGTTTGTATGCGGTTACAGTGTTACGGTGAGAAGAATCAAATACAAGAACAAGATGAAAATTGTTAAAAGTAAATGAAGGAGTTTCTAAACAGCTATTGAAATGATTTTGTTGGTTTTATGTGTTTAAATGACTATTTTTACAATTGGAGGGTATATTGGTCTTTTAGTAATAAAGTATGACTTTAGTTGAATTAAGATTATATCATATGACTTTTTCAACCCACTATATTGCGTTAACGATGGTAGCCAAAATTTTCCCTTATAAAAGCGTAAAAATAAAAATAAAATGAACATAGCAAGTCATCTTCTCCACCATAAGTCATTGCTAGGTGGTGGAATTAGGATATTTTTTAGATAGGGCTATCATTGAAAAAAAAATTCACACTCCAAGACTGAGTTATTACTAAATTTTGTTTTTTTACACTATAAAAAATGATTTTTTCCGGGCGAGACCGGCCGAGCATGATCTGTCGAGGTAGGTTGAGATCGAGATTGAGATCGAGATTGAGATCCGAGACATTTTAATATGGAAGGTGGGAAAGTAGCAATATAACTCTCAAACCTTTTACGAAAGTTGTATTTAGGTCATCAACCTTTAAGAATGATCATTCACGTAAGTAACATTTGAATGTTATACCTGGGTTCCCAGCTGCTATTTTCTATTTAAAGGAAAAAAAAAAAAAAAAAAAAAAACCCGTTAAAATGACAATTTTTGACTAGGCATTTCTAACCTTAACATTTTCATTAAAAAGAAAAAGGAAAACAACAAGCTAATTTGAGTGCATTTTGGATTACATTTTCTGTTAATTTTAACGGTAAACCCATGCTTTCTCATTTTGAAATTCACCTCAAATGTTGTCCATAAGAATATGTTGTCCATAAGAATAATATTTACTATTAAGAGATAAATCCCACGTTCAAGGGCGCAATCAAATATTTTTTACTGTGAAGTTAAAAATATAGATACAATTTTTTTTAAAAAAAACATAACATTCATGAAAATAAGAATACATTACTACAATCGTAGCTTACGTGTTTTCATACTTTGAAAACGTCATATAATTACATTGTTATTAATATTGTCAAACGATTTATTTGTTTGTCTATGAATTAAGAAGGAAAAAAAAATTCACGAGATAGAGAAGAACACGTTGAAGCTATAATAAATTATATCAAAATTTTCAATTCTGAAGATGAAGAAAGTGGTAAAATAGTAAATGGGTTAAACCAATTGACTATATAATGCATATGAAATCACAAATAAAGTTCAAACATATAAGAAAAAAAAATCAACACAAACATAGAATTTAAAAAATGAATAAAGAGAACTGACGTAATTTAGCATATAGTAAACTTTGAAATGATTAAGATAGTTAGTAGGAAAAAAAAGTTTATCCATTTTTTTTTTTTTTTTTTGCAAATGAAATTACTATGAATCACCAATCGATAAAAGTTAAAGATCTATAAGCATTATACGCCTTCGCCATTTCCACCACAATTGTATAATTTGATGGAAACTAGATTGATAATATTAATACTTATTAAACTAATTTTTCTTTTTTTTTTCTTATCGTTCCCGTAAAAATTTAGTCGCCAATTTAAAATTTCAACAAACATTTTTCAAAAAAAATTTTTAAAAAAATATTTCATAACTCAAACAGGTATAAAGACCAATGAAATACCCATCAATTCAACAAATAATTGAACTAATTTTATTTTAAACCTAACACTAATTTTTAAATATGCAAAAAGATTTTTTTAAAAAAAATCTGTATATGATCTATGTAAAAGTCGATTCAACTGTCAAGATATCTCAAATGTTGTGTCTAGAGTTGGAAGCGGAAAGAAATTAGCAAATCAATCAACAAATTTGAAAGAGGAGAAAGAAATTAGAGAAGATCAGAGTGAACTCATAATATGAGATGAAGAAATCGATTGGACACGGAGTGAAGTCTCTATTTGAATTGGAAATTCTTAATAGAGATTGGCCAATTTTTATTGGGGATTCTTAATAGGAATCTATTTTTATTTTTCATTGGGTCTTAGAAAATGGCACATTTTGGGGGTGATTGTTTTTACTTTTGTGCAAAATCTATGGGGTCATTGACCTCATGTGGGTCCGCACTCTACCCACATTGATTAAATATCAAAAAAACTAATATACAAGAGTTTGAAATATTCTTCTTAATAATTTGACATTTTAAGATAAAATACAAAGTCTTAATATAGTATCGGAGTCCATTAATCTCAAACGAACAATTCAATTTATTTAAAGTTCAAATAAGCATTTGGATTCCACATAGCGCCAAAAGAGAATTGGATGCGCACGCATGTAAACTCTCAGTGTATTTTTAGTTGGGGAATTTGCAATATTGGAACTATTATGTGCATTTTGCATGATCTGGATCTTAATATACCCTCATGTTGTCAAGTCGAGTGAGACTTCTCTCTCTACTGTTAGTAGGAGTTTAGGTCTGACTCTTATGTGAGGTCATATAAATACTATAGTACAATGCGAGGTCATATAAATTAAACACAACAATACTTCTAGTTAGGGGTGGGCATCCAAACCGTCAAATTGCTCAAACCGACCGAACCGAACCGAATCGGGTCGGTTTGGTTCGATTTTTCACACTCGGTGGTTTGGTTTGGTTTGGTTTACTAATTTAAAAATATATTCGGTTTGGTTTGGTTTGGTTTGGTTTGGTTTGGTTTCGATTTGGACAAAAACCGAACCAAACCTCCAAATAAACCGAACCGAGAAATGGGAGTTAATTTTATAAATAACATGTCAAAAACAGGTTGTAAATATAGGTTATTTTATAAATGGGAGTTATATTTAAATTTTACATAAATTTTTGTTAATAACAAAGTTGCATGTTGTAAAGAAAATTTGAAATGGGAATTATAAAATTAATTTTTTTTGTGTGTATACAAGCCCAAAACATTAAAGCCCAAACCGCCAGATCAACAAAACCGAACCAAGATTGGTCGGTTCCTGGTTTAGATCGATTTCATCCAACGCGCGGTTTGGTTCGGTTTTCGAGATAATGGCCAAACCGAATTGGTCGATTCGGGCTTTGGTTTGGGCCCAAACCGAACCAAACCAACTCATGCCCACCTCTACTTCTAGTGTGTTTGGAATGATTTTTTGAGTTTTAAAAAGCAAAAGTACTTTTAATTATATTTATAGTTGTCTAGCTAAAATAAAAATTGAAGCGACTACTTTCGAAGTAACAGAAAGAAACAACTGGAGTGGGAGAGTTAGAGTCGAAGAGGATTCCTCACTTCTTTCTCTCATTCAAAATCGTGCATAAGATTTTCATCTCACACTACTGAGTGATAAAAGAAAGAAGAACTCTTCTTCTTTCTTTTTTGATTACCTTCCTTGCACATGTATAAGATCAAATTCATTCTATTTAATAAGCACTTTTGACTAAAAAGAGTTTTAAAAAGTCGTTTTAGATAAGCTCAAATTTTGAGCTTGTTTAAAAAGCTCTAATTGAGCTTTACATAAAGTTGTAATTAACATTTAATTAACTTAAAAATTAACAAAATTATCATTAATACATAAAAAAAATTAATTTATTTACTACATTAATTACTTATAACAAATTGTCACTTCATATATTTATATAAAGTGAAAAATATATATTGACGTGTTAAATAATATAATATAAATTACACATAATATGTTTGATTTAAATAATTAATTAATTTTAAGTAACACAATATATACTAAAATAATTGTTTTATTATAATTAAATTAATATTTTAATTTTAATAGTTATTATATGATATAAAAATATTATTTAATATAAAAATAAAATAATATATATATATATATATAATAATTAATTACTCAAATATATTAAAATAATTGTGTTATTATAATTAAATTAACATATTAATTTTAATAGTTATTATATAATATAAAAATAATAATTTATTTTAAAAATTAATTTGAGATATATAACAATTAATTACTGTTTAGTCAAATAAGAGTATGTTTATGTGTGTTTATAAGTACTTATAAGCTAGTCAAATATCATTTTCATTCATTCCATTTCATAGGATCCACAACGTTTATCCACTTTTTATTAATATATTTCGTAGGATCTACTACTTATAATCTACAAAAAAATTTACCAAACATATAGTAAATATAAAGTTTATACAAAAGTAATTTTACAGTTATACAACCAAATACTCAATCTAATAATCATATAACTTTTTGAATTCATATCCAAATAATTAACAGTTTTTTAACAAAAATTTACTGCCAAAAGTTCTACTGCCAAAAACTCTAGTCGCAATAACTGTGCCAAACAGACCCTTACGTAAGTACAAAATTGAACCTAATTTTTAGAGTTTTAAACTTCATTGGTTCCTTTCCCTCACATTGGTATATCAAGTCAAATTGAATGTGACGAGTCTTGTTTATAAATTTTTGTTTTAAACATTCAAAATAAGTATATAATCTATAAATAATTATTATTATTTAAGGAAATCTCGTGTACCGCATGCAACCAATGGCGGATTTACAGTGGAGCAGTGGGGTCAACTGCCCCCACTTAGCTTTCAAAATTGTTGTTGTGTTTTAGAAAAAAAAATTAATTTTATAATTTTACCTCCATAACAAATTATATACTCTAAATTTAGATAGATGCAAAGAAAGTTCTTCATTCTAGTGGCAAAGTTTATTATTTGTGTTTGGATAGATTAGAGAATTTTTTCATGTTTTAGAATGATAAAATTGACAAAACACTATACTTAACACCGAATGTAATCTTTTATACCTTAAACTTTTATTTGATTTTCAATTCCAAAATTTGAAAAATTAAACAAAATAGCCCTTCTTTTTTTACGTACAAATCTCGTGAAAATATAGTTGAATTTTTAAATTTTGTATGAATAAAATAAGTGGTTTTATTATTTTTTTTCAATGACGTTATGTCTACCGGCTAGTATTTCGTTGCTTATTGTTATAGACGCTACAAATTAGCGTAGTGTTGTCGACCAGCATTATAGTACTGCTAATCGTCAAATTGTCCTCACAAGCTAAAGTTTTTGGCTCCCTCTGCATGCAACATTTTAAAAAAAAAAGGGATATTATTATCAAAAAAATGATAACAATTATTTGTGTCTCTCCACAGGTATATACGTATACACATGTAGACACACTTCTAGACACATTTATCCGGAGATGCCCATGAAATGAGAGTGGAATTTCCATTACTAATTTTCTCCCGAATTGTCTCACGACTTGAAGAAATTGGTCGTCACAATAAAATTTTCTGTAGTATGTACACACAAATACTATGAAATATGATAGTGTATGTGCACACAAATATTATAAAATACGATAGTGACAATTTCGGATACTAATAAGAAACTACCAATTTAAATATGTCAAATTTGATAACATTTGACAAATTGACTAAATCTTAAAAATTTGGACAAAATTACCCCTAAATGACCAATTGAATATCTATTATATTTATTTCTTATTTTTCCACTCTCATTCTCTTTCTCTAACTTAAACACACTTTCTCCTCATTTCCTCTACTATTGCTGTCGCCTCTAAGCTCCATTTCCTCTCTCCTTTGTTATTTTTGTGGTTTGATTCTCTCATTATTATCCTATATTCAAAGAAGTCGACCGATTTGAAAAATTGTTGTAAATTACATGAAACTTAAATTTGATATACTGTACCTTTATTTTTTTATCGATATATTTATGTTGTTGGGTATTTTTTGTCGATTTAGTTTGTATATTAGGATTGTATTAGACATTAAGTTCAATTTACAAATTTGGTCGATCTAATTTGTTGGTATATTTTGTTGTCGATATACATAAAATAAAATTGGTTACATTTGGTTGAAAATGGACAAAAAATAGGCACAAAACAAAGAGCATGAAACTTGTATCTTCGTCGACAAAATAGACAACATTTTTATCGATGAACATCAACAAAATGGACACCATTACTAATAGGCACCAAATGTAGATAATAATGGCACTAATTTGGTGCCCATTGCTGATAATTGTTTGCGTCAATTTTTGTTATCGAAAAAATGAATATCTTTAAAAACAAATGTCGATAAAAAATGAATATTGATAATTGTTTGTCCATTTTTTTCGATATTATCGACAAAAATAAATATCGACAAAAATTTAGTGGACATCGACAAAAAAAAAAAAAAATTGTTGACATCGACATTATTGATTGATGTCGACCAACTTTTTTATCAATGTCTACCAAGCTTTTGATATCCAAATATTTACTATGAGATACAAGTTTATTTTTTATGTTAAGTTCAAATTGGCATTTAGTAATTAAAAGTTGAAATTAAATAACTGTCTACATTAAGTGATATAAAAAAAATTCAAATGTCGATTTTTCAAGCCCATCTCTCTATTTCCTTTAACAAAAAAATCAACTGTCAATTTTTTGTACTGATTTGTCAATTTTTTGACTGATATCTTCTTTTAGAAGCTATTGTATGATTGTCAACTACTATTAAATCTTAACCATACAAAAAAAATAGTCATATTTACAAAAGAGTATATTTAATAATTTGCATCTAAAATATGACATATGTGCAAATGTTCACGGCCGTATGGAGTTTTTTTTCACTACGGAAAGAAAAAAGTACTTAAAAATTCGTGTGTCTACGTCTTCAATTTCTCTCCTTACAAAATCATCTCCTTCAAAATTTATTGAGAGTTTCAATCCATATCCCTAATTCGATCATCTCCATCAACCGTTCATCTCTAAAATTTGCTCACCTCCTCAATCAATCTCCCTCCACCGATCATCTCCAAAATCTGTTCACCGCGTCAATACATCATCACAATAAAGCACGTGGTCAAATCCCATCGCCAAAAAACGATATACTAGTATTAAAAATTGTCATATTTTCAATATAATATTTACTTTCGAGTACATTTCAAAATTCTCCTATTAATAATGAGCAGAGGTGGTCAAGACAATTTTTCTAAATATCAAAATACAATATAACATAACTCAACACGTAGTAAGTAGATATGCTGATTCATAAATTTTACAATAAAAAAAGGAAAAAAAGTAGCCAGGACTCCAATTCTTTTATTATCCAACACATTCTTCTCTATATAAATGTATGTATATTGTATGTATGTATATAGGTCCCGCTCAGAACACACCCTCAGACCTATACATACAAAGATATTTATTTATTGACGTTTATATGTGTATAAAGAGAGCAATTCGAAGACCTAAATGGAAAGACAGAGTAAAGGAATTTTTTTTGTTGGAAAAAAAGTTTTCATTTTCTTTGGGTTCTAAGATTTAGGGTGTGCTTGTGAGTTTTGGAATATCGATTATGAAGATTTTTCAAAATATTGGCTTTGGACATTTATGAGAGGAGCGACTTTGAGAGGTATGTAGTTGTGATTTTTGAAACAGTCCAATCCATGCTTGAGAATTTATTATCTAAGCAGTTCTAAAAGTTTTTTAAAAGAATCAAATTACGTATATGCTCATATATAAAAAGAAATTTAAATTTTAAAAATTTTATATATCCACCTATTATTGAAAATATAAAATTAAATTTATGTTCTTGCATTTTTTATTAATTTTTTTTTTGCACATATTCTTTTATTTTTACAAATATTAAGTTTAGGATAGTTTTGAAAAAAGTTAATTACTTCAACCATCCCCAAACTTTGTCCTATGTTTCTAAGTCCTCACTCAACTTCAAATTATTTTCCAGTTCTCACTCAATTTTGCAAAGTATTTCCCATCCACCATTGACATCAATTCTGTAAACGAAAATGCTCATGTGTCAAATGGCACTCCCACGTGGCATCAGAAAATTGTCCCCACATCAGATGAAAGTGTTATGTACTGTTCATTTTGCACTTCCCAAATGCAACATAAAAATTATAACTTACGTTTACAGAGATCCCAAAATAGCTATTGAGACTGCTGAGATTGCCAAAGGAAAAGAAGATACAGAAAACTCATTCCAATTCAAGTTCAACGGAGAACTGAGATGATGAGAATTTTGTTCAAGAAGGAGCTTGCGCAAGAGACAAGTTGGAAAATGAAGGCTTTTGCAAAAGGGCTCAAATCACTTGATGTGTCATTAGTTGAGATTAATTGATTTAATCTCCCAAAACTTATGTTACTCCAAAATTTGCCAGCTATAATAAGGTAAATCCTGTGAGAAAAGAAGAAGATGAGAATGATTCAGTATTTAGTCCAGAAGTAGTGTCTGATTTTAAAGTGTGTATGTAGCATCTAGAATCAGAAGAAGAAAGCATTTTAAGCTATATAGATGGGTGCCTGCAGGCTAATAATGAAATGGATTAATGGAAAACCAAATAGAATAAGACTTGATGCGAGCTACGACCGGCTAGCAAGGACTCGTTACATATTCCGGTAGGGCCAATAACAAGATCAATAGCCAAGAAGATCAATGACACCATACAAAGTCTTGTCCAAGCTACGTGGGCCAAAACTGAGACCCAAAGTGCAACAAGCAAGATACCAACCTTCAAAATGAGTATGACAAAGGAAAAGCCAACCATAGTACATTTGATTCGAACTAAGGATCATATTAAAAGTATATTGGAGGTTAGTAAAAGTTTGGAAGGTCAAAATGAATATGAAACAAAGTTTAGAGACCAAAACGCGGAGATTGGCATTTATGCTTGGGCGATCGCCTAGGCAAAATGTGGATGTGGGACAATCGCCCCCACACCATAAAACAAACAATGACTAAACAGTTAGCTCAGGTGATCGCCTGAAATTTTACTTGGCGGCGGTCGCCAAGGCCAAATTTTGGGAAAATCCATTTTTTTTATTTTGTTTCCTTTTCCAATTAGAACTCTAATTTTGTTAAGTGTTTAGTTATTTCCGAATTAGATTATATTTTCATTGATTTTTACACTATAAATACTTCTCATTGTAGACAAAAAAAAAACTTTGATTATTTGAGAGATTAAATTAAAAGTGAGATTCACTTTTCTTGTTCTTAATTGAACTAATCAAACTTATCAAAGACTTTGCAAATCTTTGTGGTGTTCAAACTTGGTTCTTTGATTCAAGAAATCATCGGGTCAAGATCTTGCTGCTTGATATTAGCTTTCTTATCAATCTTTGTTGTGGGTTCCGAGATCCAATATTCACGGGTTCACATCAGTTGGTATCAGAGCTTTGACTCTAAAATTAGGTTCTATCTTTTTCTATTTTTTTTTGTTTCCATCAATTTCATCTTGAGTCATATTCAAAAATAAAATAATCTTTTCTTGCTCCAAAAATATTCAAGAATTGTTTGAGCACGATCTATTAAGGCACCAAAGCTAATTCTTTTCTAGTTCTTGCCTTGTGATAATTTTTTTTATTAGTTTCTTGCGTTGAATCGAAAAGTATTAAAAAAAACACAAAAATTCAACAAAAGTCAAGAAACACATTCATTTGAGATTCTTCTGTTATATTTGGCATGAAACATACACTCCGTATTGTCATCCGGTGCTTAAGTCTTCAAACTTTATTCATGTTGTGATTTTTCTTCTTGAGTCATTCTCGTTATCTTTTATGTCCTTCTTATTTTTTGTTCTTGAGCTATGGGAGATCGAATTATTGATTGTGTTTAGTTAGTTTCTTAAACAACTTGGTAAGAAAAAAACAAAGAGAGGTAAAAGGTAAGAGTGGTAACAATATTATTGAGAAAGAGCCAAATAGAGTGAAACACGAGTGTAAACACGTGGGGTTAATTTTTTACTAATTTCTATTTTTTTATCCCAAAATATCTAATAATGAATAAACAACACCTAGGGAAGACAACAACTAATTATTTTTGTTAAAAGCCATGCAACAACAATTTGAATAGATGAACATGGTGTTTGACGAAATGAAAAATAGCAATAAAGAGATGAGGGATATGATGGATAGGCATGATACGATGATTACAACCTTACTAAAGGATCAACAACATGAGATCCCTAATCATAAGCGACAGTATAAGCGTGATCATAATCCTATGCTGAATTTGAGGAAGAGAATGTAATGGGTAGTGGGGTGAGAATGACTATAATTATATGGCTGAGATGGGTAAGATGAGGTGTATATGAGATAGGTGTGAAAGAGCACCTAGATGAGGAGACTATTGAAACTTTAAGAATACATTCATTCCAAGGTAGGAATAACCCTGAAGCCTATTTAGAGTGGAAATGTGGTGGTGACAAATAGGATGAGAAATCATGAGAGGTCTGTAGAAACTTGGAGTGATTTAAAGCTCTCATGAGGATGAAATTTGTACTTAGTCATTACTATAGAGACCTCTATAAAAATTGCAGAGCGTTACTCAATGTTCAAAAGTATAGAGGATTACCATAAAGAGATGGGAGTGGCTATAATTAGGGCTAATATTGAGGAGGATGAGGCCAAATTCTTTTGAATAGATTAAATGGAGATATAGCCAATGTATTGGAATTACAATACTATGTGGAGTTGGTGGACATGGTGCACATGGCTATGAAGATGGAGAGGCAATTGAAAATAAAATGGACATCAATGTATTCTTCGAGATCTAAGCCTCCTTAGAATCTGAAGTAGGATAGTAATGATATGATTGATAGGACTGTTTTAAAGAGGAAGGCCGAACCACCTAAAAGGAAAAGATAAGGTAACTAGCAACAATAAATCTAAATTAGATTTCTAGCCTTCTAGAAATAGAAATATCAAATGTTTTAAATGTTTGGGTACTGGGCACATTGCGTCCCAATGCCCAAACAGAAAGATAATAATTTTGTATGATAATGTAGAGGTGGAGACTGAGGATGAGAGTGAAAGTAATGAGATGCCTAAATTGGAGGATGATGGTGTAGAATTTTCTATAGAAGGTGATGCTCTAGTTGCGAGACGTGCTTTTAATGCACAAATTAAAGTAGATGATATGGAGTAGCAGAGAGAGAACATATTCCATACTAGATGCTATGTTGAAAACAAAATATGTAGTATGATCATAGATGGGGTAGTTGCACCAATGTAGCTAGTACCATCTTTGTTGAGAAATTAGGCTTGTATGTAGTAAAACACCATAAAACTTATAAGTTAGAGTTGTTGAATGAATGTGAGGAGGTCAAGGTTAACAAGCAAGTCTTAGTGAGCTTTACTATTAGGAAGTATAGTGATGATGTCATGTGTGATGTGGTTCCTATGCATGCTGACCATCTTTAGTTAGGGAGACCATGGCAGTACAATAGGAAGGTGATGCATGATGGGTGTAGGAACAGGTATAGCTTTGTCAAAGATGGAAAACCGGTTACTCTTGTTCCTTTAATACCAAAATAAGTCTATGATAACCAAATGAAATTAAAAGGCGAGGAAAATTAGAAGGAAAAAAAAGTGAGGTAGAAGTACAAGAATAGAAAATGAGAGAAGAAAAAAATAAGAATGAAACTGAAAATAAAGTAGAATCACGAAAGAAAAAAGACATAGAGAGCCTATAGAGAGAAAGAAAAACAAAAGTGAATTTCTTTGCAAAAGAAAGTGAGATTAAGAGGGCTCTCATGAAAAATCAACAAATGATTTTGCTAGTATACAAGGAATCCTACAAACTGCCTCCTCGCTTTAGCTATTTATTTGTTGCAGGAATTTGAGGACGTGTTTCTTGAAGAGATGCTAGTGTATTACCATCCATTAGAGGCATTGAACATCAAATTGACTTTGTACCCGGAGTTGTTATTCCGAACCGACCAACCTATAGAAGTAATTCAGAAGAGACAAAAAAGCTTCAAAGGCAAGTTGAGGAGTTGATGAGAAAATGGAACGTGAGAAAAAACATGAGTCCATGTGCGGTGCTAGTGCTACTTGTGCCAAAGAATGATGGATTATGGAGAATGTGTATTAATTGTAGGGCATCAATAATAAAACGGTAAAGTATCGTTATCCCATACCTAAATTAGATGATATATTTGATGAGTTGCATGGATCATGTATCTTTAGTAAAATTGATTTTAAAAGTGGATATCACTAAATAAGAATGAAAGAAGGAGATGAATAGAAAATTACTTTTAAGACTAAGTATGGATTGTATGAGTGGTTGGTAATGCTATTTGGTTTAACTAATTCCCTGACCACATATATGAGATTAATGAACCATGTTTTACGTGTGTTCATAGGCAAATTTATAGTAATCTACTTTGATGATATCTTAGTGTATTAGTAAAACTTTGATGAGTATATTGATCAATCGTGTTGTGTGCTTGATGTTTTAATGAATGAAAAGCTATATGCTAATATTAAAAAGTGTACCTTTTGCATGGAACAAGTTGTTTTTCTTGGCTATGTAGTTAGTGCAAATGGTTTTGATGTAGATGAAGAAAAGATTATAGCCATTAAAGAGTGGCCAACGCCTAAAAGTGTCACTGAGATGAGAAGCATTTATGGTTTAGCTAGCTTTTGTAGGCGTTTTGTTAAAAATTTTAGCACACTTGCTACACCACTTATTGAAATTGTAAAAAAAAGTGTTGGGTTTAATTAGGGCATTGATCAACAAAAAGCTTTTAATGTTATTAATGATAGATTGTGTTCTGCACCTGTTTTAACACTACCTACTTTTAACAAAACTTTTGAGATTGAATGTGATGCCTCAGGAATAAGAATTGGAGCTTTGTTGATGCATGAGAAAAGACCAATAGCTTATTTTAGTAAAAAACTAAGTGGGGCAGCTTTGAAATATCCTATATATGACAAAAGAACTAAACGCATTAGTGTTAGCATTGGAGACTTAGCAATATTACCTATGATCAAAGAAGTTTGTTATCCATACCGACCATGAGTCCTTAAAGTACCTGAAGGGGCAAGGTAAGTTGAATATGAGGCATGCTAAGTGGGTGGAATTCATCGATACGTTTCCATAAGCAATTCAATACAAACAAGATAAGAAAAATGTTGTGACTGATGTGTTGTCTAGAAGGTATGCCTTTGTTTCTACTTTAAATGCCAGATTATTGGGATTTGAGTATATTAAAAACTTGTATGCTAATGATAATGACTTTGCTTGTGTGTATGGTGCATGTGAGAAGACAACTTTTGAAAAATTTTATTTATTAGATGGCTACTTGTTTAGAGAAAATAAATTGTGTGCGCTTAATAGTTCTATGCGTGAATTGCTTGTGCGTGAAGCACATGGTGGAGGCTAGATGGGACATTTTGATGTGAGAAACACTTTATATGTATTGCATGAATATTTTTTTGGCCTAAAATGAAACGTGATGTGAAGAGATTGTGTGCAAGATGTGTCACATGTAATCAAGCCAAATCTAAAGTCTTACCTCATTGTTTGTATATTCCTCTATCCATACCTAGTGGGCCTTGGGTAGATATTTCTATGGACTTTGTATTAGGCTTGACTAAGTCAAAGCAAAGTTAGGATTCAATCTTTGTGGTTGTTGATAGATTTTCAAAAATGGCTCATTTTATATCTTGTAATAAAACCAATGTTCGAAAATCGGGACCGATCATCGACCCATAAAAGACAACGGGTGGTCAAAAGGTCGAACCGGTTTCAATTAAAAATTAAAAAATTAATCTATAAATCCCACAAAATTTCTAAAAATAAATTATTTACAAATAAACCAACATTTATAGACAAAATAACTCACTAAACTTGACTTCAAATAAACTTTTCATAATGTCCATTTCCAATACTAGTAGAAAATAGTCAAAATACATGTCCAAAGTTCAAAGTTCAAAATATTAACTTAGCACAAATGAAATAAATGAAAGACAACCAACCAAAGTGATTACAACTAATATGACAAAAGCAAAGTGATACAAATAAAAGTGGTCAATTATCATCTGAATCAATCTCATCTATAAGTCTGAATCTTTATAGCGTCTGAAGATCACTTGAACCACCAAAACAACGAATGACATCCGGATCATCCATGTCCTGGGAATAAAGCTCTTCAATATTTTCATTGTTATCTAACAAACATATAGATTCAGAGAAATAATAAATTAGTTATATATATATTTCACTCTTATAAGAAAAAGTAAAATTGAACGAATAAGATGATTATATATACTAACTTTGAGTTGAAGCATCATTGACATGACAATCAACATTGGGAATTGCGTTGTCCTCATAAATTGGATCCTCCAATTCTTTATAATCAAGTTCTTGAAGCGGTGTTTCTTCTTCAATCCAAAAGCCCATCTTGTCAATGCACTCATAATCAATTGGATCATAACTTATCTTCTTATAATGAAGTTTGTAAGGGTTGAAATTTTTTTTACACAAACAAATAATAATTTAACTAACATATTTTCATATAGACAAAACATTTAAATGTATTGAAAAGATATCAAACCTATTGTTCAATCGCAATTTAATGTTATAAGACACGTAAACAATATCATTTAGTCTTTGATGCTCCAATCTATTTCTTTTCTTGGTGTGAATATGCTAAAAACACTTCAATTTCTTTCACATCCCAAAGTAGATGATGTTTGACTAAGGATTCGAATGGCTATCTTTTGCAAATTAGGAGCACTTGATCCAAATAGTTTCCACCATTCATCTACATAGTAAATTAAAGTAAAGTAATCTTGAATCAATATATTAGATAAATTGATAAACTAATAAAGAATCATATTATGTAAAAATGAAATAACAAGAGATAAAATTTTAATGCTTATCAGGCTGCAAATTTTTGCAAGCATTTAAGACAGATGGTCTACTAAAACTCTCTTGACATTCTTGATATATCCTTATTTATCTCATTGCTTGTTGCTCATTCAAACAAATACTTTTGATCTCAAGAAAATTGAGGAGACCATTCATGACTTCTACTTTTTGACAAAATCCTTCCTTGTAAATGAAAGTAGATTAAGAAAGTACGATGCTACATGTATATCATGCCGAAGATGATTATCCCATCTTTCATCAATTATGTCAATATAAGGCTTGTACAATCTTTCTTTGTTCAAAAATATGTTCTTGATTGTCTTATCTGCCCTATCCATGCCATCATACACATATCCTAAGGAATGTTTTTCATTCGCATCGACAATGCGTAGCAATCTTATAATCGGTGCTACAATTTTCACTATCATCAAGCAATCATCCCAAAATTTGTTATCTAAGATAATAGAGCTTACAAGTTTTCCTTTTGCACTTCTTGAAAGTTTGTGGGTTGTCAAATGTCTACTTGTCACTAAACTTTGAAGTACTTGCTTGTGTTCATAAATATTATTCAATGTAATAAAGGTATTAGCAAAATGAGTGGTTGCTGGACGTACAATCTCTTTCCATTTGAGTCTTTTTCTAAACCAAGACAAGAAAATGGTGTGATTATATACAAATATTGTAATTTTTGAAGCATGCAATGCAAGAGAGATTACATGATGCAAGCTACCAATATCCTTCAAAACAAGATTCAAACAATGTGCAGCAAAGGAGGACCAAAAAATGTGATCATATTTTTGATGCAACAATTTCCTTGCAGCTACGTAGTTCGTTGCATTATCAGTAACCATATATACTACATTTTGTGGCCCAACCCATTCAACAACCTCTATGAATAAATCACACAACGTTTTAGCATCTTTCATAACATTAGATGCATCAACAGATTTGATAAATGTAACTCCATAAGAGCAATACACTAAAAAAATTAATCAACGTCCTTGCCTTTTGATCACTCCAACCATCTGTCATTAGTGTACACCTACTACTAGCCCATTTTTTTCTGTAACCATTAATAAGTAATTGGCATTCTCTCCTACAATCTCTTAACAAATTAATACAAACATCATCATATGATGGGCTTTTATATCCAGGGCCAATTGCAGAAATAGAATGTAATGCAAGTTAAAAGTAAGGTGATTGCAAAACATTAAATGGAATGCAACCATCACAAAACCACCTAGCCCATGCCATATGTGCTTTTTTTTTTAATTGCTTCTTTACCAGCTAAAACACTATTAATACTATGTTGAGAATGTGGAGTAGTTCTTGGTACAAAATAGGTATCAATGCCTTCCACTGCTTTTCTTTTCATTTTGCTTTCTCATTTCTTTGTAATGACAAACTTATCTCTTCCACATTATCATCCCCATTCTCTCCAATTTTCATAGGGTCATCACCAAATGTATATTCACGAGCCTCTTTTGATTTTTTTTTCTTTTGAGATATTTCATTAAATATTTTTTGCATTTGAGACTTAATATCAAAAGCAACTCTCTTACATTGAGATATTTGACCTTTAATTCCAGCTATGTGATATTTCATTCGATTAATACCCCCACCCTTGAAGGTATTGTTGTAATAAAGGCATGTGTAATGAATTTTACCATCATTATCACGAGTATAAGAGAAGTGATCTTATGCTGGATCACTCTTCCCATGAACAGAAAGGGTGGATGCAGTTGATTGTCCCTCAGATGATGATGGAGTGCTCATCCTACAAAATAAAATCTTGTCTAATTAAAATCAGTAATCTGATTATCAGCTTCAATGTTTCAATTTCAGTATAATCAAATTTGAAATGGAAGAAGATAATCCGACAGCATGAATCAACAAGAAGCCAAGAACACAAGAACAAAAAAAATAAAAATAAGCATTCAAACCAGCAAGAACTAGGAGCAAGAACCCAAGAACATGCACTAGTTGAAAAATCAAATCATGTCTAATTAATTTTAGTAATCAGATTATCATTCACATTATCTAATTTTCATTTTCATTTTTATCATTCATCTAATTATCAGCTTCATTGTTTCAATTTCAATATAATCAATTTTGAAATGGAAGAAGATGATCCATCAACATGAATCAACAAGAAGCTAAGAACACACGAACAAAAAAAATTAAAAAATAAGCATTCAAAACAGCAAGAACCAACAGCAAGAACCCAAGAACAAGCATTGGCAGGAAAATCAAATCATGTCTAATTAATTTCAGTAATCTAATTATCATTCACATTATCTAATTTTCATTTTTATTTTTATCATTCATCTGATTATCAGCTTCAATGTTTCAATTTCAATATAATCAATTTTGAAATGGAAGAAGATGATCCAGTAGCATGAATCAGCAATAAGCCAAGAACATGAGAACAAAAAATTTACAAATAAGCATTCAAACCAGCAAGAACTAGCAGCAACAACCCAAGAACACGTACTGGCCAAAGTAGCAAGAAGCATTGAAAGATCAAAAATCAAACCCATAAGACATAAGCCCATAAAATCAAATGTCATAGACAACACATACAAATAAAAAACCAGCAAGAATAATCTTACCTGTGTGTGTGCGCAGCATTGTAGAGGTTATGCGATTCCACAACCACAAGAAATGTTGAAGTGATAAAGTGAGGAAGAATTTTATCCATGGATTTTCAAAGATAAATTGACAAGAAATGAAAAAAAATGGTTGAAGAAGATGATTTGTGGGCGATTTCGAAGGAGAAATGAGAAAAGAAGTGGGCAGTAGAAGACTGCAGATGAAAAAAATTGATTTTTCCCTAAATATCGTATGATCCACATTTAACCGGGTTTTTGTTTCATGTCCAACCACTACAAAAACCGGTCCGATTATCTAATAAACGGTTAAATAAGTGATCCAGACCGGTTTTGAGGCTGGTTCCCAGTTTTTTCGATTGAACCGGTCGGTCCGGTCTAGTTTTCTAAACATTGAATAAAACTAACAATGCAACTAATATAGTTGAATTGTTCTTTCGAGAAATAGTCTTACTCCATGGTGTTCCAAAGAGTATCATGTCTGATCGTGATGTTAAATTTCTTAGCTATTTCTAGAAAGTCTTGTGGGGTAAGTTGGGGACTAAGTTGTTATTTTCAACTACTTGTCACCTTCAAACAAATGAACAAACCGAGGTAGTATATAGAATTTTATCTACTTTGTTATGTATTGTAATTCAAAAGAATCTAAAAAATTAGGAGGATTGTTTGCTATTTATTGAATTTGCGTATAATAAAAGTGTCCATTCTACTACGAATCTTTCTCCATTTGAAATTGTGTATGGGTTTAATCCACTAACCTTTTTAGATTTGATTAATTTACCTGTTGATGAAATGAATAGCTTGGATAGACAAATGAAAGAAGAGATAGTAAAGCATCTCCATGAGAGTGTACGACAACAAATGAAAAGAAGAATAAACAATATGCAGCTAAAGCCAACAAACGTCGTAGACAAGTTATCTTTGAACTTGATGATTGGGTTTGAGTGCATAAGAGGTATGAAATATTTTCTGTCCGTAGACGGTCTAAGATACATCCTAGGAAGGATGGACCATTTCAAATCCTTGAGAGGATAAATAATAATGCTTATAAGCTTGATCTTCCAGGTAAGTATAATGTGTCTGCTACTTTCAATGTTTCCGATCTTTCTCCTTTTAATGCAGGTAATTATTCGAAGTCGAATATTTTTAAAGAAGGATGGGATGATGTGAGCTACGGATCGGCTAGCAAGGACTCGTTACATATTTCGATGGGATCAATAATGAGATCAAGAACCAAGAAGATCAAGAACACGTACAAGGTCTTATCCAAGCTACATGGGCCGAAACCGACGCCCAAAGTACAACAAGCAAGACACCAACCTTCAAAATGAGTATGAAAAAGAAGAGCCAACCTTAATCATTTGATTCAAACTAAGGATCATATTAAAAGACATATTGGAGGCTAGTAGAAGATTGGAGGACCAAAATGAACATGAAACAAAGTTTAGAGACCAAAACGCAGGAGATGGGCATAGATCGCCTAGGCAAAATGTGGGGTGATCGCCCCACACCATGAAACACAAATAGAAGCTAAAAAGTTAGCATGGGCGATCACCCATAATTACATTGGACGATCGCCTGTGCCAATTTTTCGAGAAAATCCAGATTTTTTCAGATTTTGTTTCATTTTCTATTT
Source organism: Forsythia suspensa (assembly GCA_023638005.1). NCBI lineage: Eukaryota > Viridiplantae > Streptophyta > Magnoliopsida > Lamiales > Oleaceae > Forsythia > Forsythia suspensa. Next base: position 29,295,431 of record CM042666.1, on the reverse strand, counting down.
AGAACTCTAATTTTGTTAATTTTTTAGTTAATTCCTAATTAGATTATGTTTTCATTATTTTTCTATATAAACACTTCTCGTTGTAGACAAAAGACAACTTTGATTATTTGAGAGATTAAATTAAAAGTGAAATTCACTTTTCTTCATTGTTCTTAATTGAACTAACTAAACTTATTAAATACTTTGTAAATTTTTGTGATGTTCAAACTTGATTTTTTGATTCAAAAAATCATTAGGTTAAGGTCTTGTAGCTTGATTTTAGCTTACTTGGAATTCATATCATTCTTTGTTGTGGGTTCTGAGATCCAATCTTCGCGGGTTCGCATCAAGACTACAAGATGGAAATTTTGGATAAGTAGAGAAAAATATACTTTTTCCTGTTTGTTCAAACAATTTGCAAGTACAAGAAAACATTGAGCATCACACTATGATTATGCTATATCAAAATTCCAACGAAAGATTAGTATGATTCTTATGTCAATCGTGCATAAGAATTGATAAAATGGTTGCCTAATCATTTTAGTGCGTAAATTTACTCAAAATTCATCTCTAGCAATATATATATATATATATATATATATATATATATATATATATATATATATATATATATATATATATATATACCTATAATTCAAATCTCCAACCACCAACTAAAATATTTAAAACAAGCTTGATTTTGCCCTAAATAGGCGTTTGGGTCCTTTTGAGCTCACATAGAATGAGCATCAGCATATTTGACTAATACAGATTTCGGTAGCTCATGAGGAGAACATTTCAAATTTTAGCCAACAAAAGTTAATAAGCAAACACATTCCCTATCATCTTTAGCTAAAGTTAAGAAAAAAAAATGCCACAAGCAACCTAATAATAATCCATTCATACCAAAATAATAAGAATCCAAGTAGAGCTTGGATGCATTGATACCAAAATAATAAGAATACAACTCCAACTACAAAATGTTGAGCCTAGATAAACAAAATAATGCCAACATTAGATCAACCAAGACTAATCAAGTCATATAGCCATAAACTGCTATTTTGACACAAAAATCATGAAATTTTTGAAATTTGCTTATAAAAAATTAGCTGGCTACTACATCCAAATAATTTTTGCAGTTTGCAATCCTAACTACTACTACTCCCATCATTCTTTCTTGTTCATTCCTCTTGTAAGTTTTGTAGCCCATTTCCTTTGTTCATTCTTTGTTGGCTAGGTATTGCTTCTATTAGGGTCCAATCCTTTGATAGTTTGCAGAAGTTGTCAACCATATTCTAGGTATTGGTATAAAAATACATAATTTGAGTGTTATAGCTGAAGCTTATTTAATGTACTTGTATTGCCTCTTTTGGAACAAACTTGCCATACAAAAAAATATTCTCTTTTGTTTATGATGATCATAGTAATAAAAACATAATAATATGCAAATGTACCTGATTCTGACAATTCGGCAATAAGCTACCTCGGTTGCCAGGTTCTAAAAGAATATCATACCAATCTTGTAAGATCATAAAATAGTTTAAGTTTTGGAACACAAATAAAATTATCTTGAACTTGTAAACACTAACATACCGGAGTTGGAGCATCTTTTTTATAATGTACCTCCTATTGTGGCCCTATAAACCACATATACTACAACTCATGGAACTTGACCTTTTTTTTTTTAATTTGATTGTCCCTTGAGAATGATACGATACGTAACATCTTCTTCAAACTGTTTCTTCCTCTTCACTTGTTTTCTTTCTTTTTTGGGAATATACCAATTTGGTGCTTTGATTGTAGCTGTCCTCAACATGAGGCCATAATTTTTTTGCCAATCATCAAGTTCACAATATTTGCATATGCTTTCAGATATGTCTCTACTGTGTAGCACTTGTCTACATAATCAACATAATTTTGTCTTTGGTCTAGAATAGCAAATATGCCATGTTCACATAGAATGCCAGCTAAATCTCACTTTTTACAGGCGCACGTAGGCTTTTGAAAATCAACAACGTGTTCACCTGAACAACATTTAACTTGATATTGTGAACCTCCACGCTATTCACCTACAGAGTCCTAAGCTAAATCAATATTTTTCTACAACTTCTTCACAATCTTTGGGCACAAGACCCCAATATATTGTCTCATCTTATTCCTTCTAACTTGTATTCTCTTCATAAACCCCTTTTGTATGGACAACAACAAGTTTAGAATTGACATTTTCCTTTTTTCCAAAATTATCTTGTTAAAACATTCACATAAATTATTTAGCAGAATGTCACATTTGGGGCTTGTGAAAAACTCCAACTTACTCTAATGCCTTGGTGGCCTTTTCATTAGCCATTCATATGTTTCTTTATTTTCTTTTTTAATCTCCTCCATCCAATATCTAAAATCTACTACAATACAAGATTTTTCCGCCCATAAGTAGTCTTTAAGTATTTTTCTTTGTTTTAAAAACATTTGTGTACATGTGCCTCACACAAACATGTGCTTAACATCATGATACATTTCAACAATCACCTTTTGTAGGCCTTTTTGCCTATCACTCATAAAAGTCCATTTATAACTATTGGTAATGCCCATATCCTCTCCCAAATGCTGCACAAACCATCTCTAAACAATGGTATTTTTTCTCCACAATTGCATACGTGATTGGGTATATACAATCATCAACATCAACACCAACAGTTGAAAGTAACTGCCTCCAAAGTTTCATTTGAAAAAACATCCACCCAACCCTACAACCGCCTACAACTCCCAATAAATCCCTTTTTGCATGCATCTAAACACACATAAATTTTCTGAAAAACCTCTTAATGTATATCAATTATAACTGTGGATCCAAAATTAATTCTTACTACTTCAACAGCATAAGACCTCAATAAACTAAATTGTTCCTTAGGGGAACCTTCTAGTAACTCCTTAGCATATCTCATAGTTGTAACCCGACTAATATGAAACTTGAAATCATATAAAACTGTTGCGAGAAAATCTTCAATTTTCCATTTTGGATCAATCCTAAATCTCTAAAGGTAATGCTCCACAAGATATCTATATGTGCAATTTCTATTGGATTTGTCCCTAGTGCATGTATGTTTTGGTTTGTAAGACTTTATTCGCATACAATTCTCGTTTTTCACTTTAGAATCTCAAACCTTCCATGTACAATCATCACCCATTGAGCTCTCTTAAGGTCATTCACTTTAAATTTCACAATGTACCTATTCTTAATCCCATAATTCCTCACCATCTGTTTAAATTCAATAATTGATTTGAACTCCATCCCAACTTCTAATCGAAGATCTTTCATGTTTGATTCACAAAATTTAGGGAACTTATAATCACCTTCATTATCTGACGAGTAATAAGTGTCCAGTTATTCGGATGATAGATAACATGAAGACTCTAAATGGTGATTTTCCACATCTACTTGCTGCCAGGTTCAATTCCCATTCGACACCTTCTACGACATTATCTTTGTACACCAAATCATCAGCGTCGTCATCAATATCATTTTTGAATCTGGAAGTTTGAATAAATATTTTCATCTTCATTTTCAGTAGTTGAAACACAATGAATTATGGTTAAGGTTCTCTTCAAAACAAAATCTAGGATTTAGGCTCGTTTTAACATATTTGGATGTGGTTAATCATTTTCCAACATTGACAAATTATAAACTTCGATCATCATTGATTTGGAATATGGTGGGGTACAATGGAAAACTTCGAGGTTGCTAGTGGGAGGAAGGATTAGGATTTGAGATTGTTGAGATGATCGATTTGGGGATTTTGTTTTCTTTATAGAAAAAAAACGTTAAGTTATAATTTTAGGTCACGGGGAATTGCAAAATGAACAATACATAACACTTTCATCTGATGTGGATTTTGTTGACTGTTTTCTGATGCCGCGTTGGAGTGCCGTTTCCATTGGTTTGAGCATTTCCATTCATGAATGCATTGGAAAGTACTTTGCGTTCACAACAATTTAGAATTGAGAGTATTAATGTCCATGGTCCAAAAGTTGTCATGGAAAAAACTTTTTAGCAGAGTAGAGTGAGGATTCCCAAAATAAACAATTTAGAGTTGAGTGATTAAGCTTAAACTCCAAATCAAAGTTTGGTGGTAGGATCCAAAAGTTGTCAAAACATGTGATAAAAAAAACAGGCCTTTAGGGTCTGTTACTTCAATCAGAAAGAATCACAAACCAAAATTCTACCAACATTCTGATCTATACATTTTAAGCAGATATACACGTATGGGTGTCTGTAATTTTCAGTGTTTATATATATATATTTTTTGTAGAGGTTGTTGATTAGTTTAATTTTGGAGATGGATGGGAGGAGAATTACGGCGAGACCGCGGCCGTGCTCTGGGCGGCGAGTGGTGGCGAAGAAGCCGTGGCGCGGTGACTTAGATGGGTTTGTTAACAGCGTGAAGAAGCTGCAGAGGAAGGAGATTTCGTCGAAGCGCTACCTTCGCTTTCATCATGAGCGATGCTCAAGAGCGGTTCCGTAACATCCGCTTGCTGGTTAATGATTGAATATTTTATTTATTTTTAATTAAATTTTTGTATTTGGTGTTTTTTGAATTTGAATTATTAAATTACATGTTAGGAGAATTGACTGTGAAATAGTTTTAATTTTTTCTGTGTTATGAAAGACTTTGCCTGGCAGCAAATTAGGGCTCTTGGGCCTAGCTTAAGTGTTATCTGGGTTTCAAGAAAAACTCAGATGGAGATTTAAGCATTTTTGCTTTTTATCAATTGCATTAGACATGTATACATTGATATAAATGTTTATGTATTAAAAATGGACAAACACCATATGCGTGGGTGGTTGTTTTTGTTTGGTTGAAAAAACAAAATGAAGATTGATTAAGGAATTTATGAAATCGTAACTCAGGATAATTTTCTGAAATGTTGTGCCAAATGTTCGGGAGTTCCTCTGGTCAAAAGCCCGCTGAAAGCTATAGAATTTCTGATTGCTTCCATTAATTAGAAGGTTGTCGTTTTATGTTGGTCTGTGGATGTGAAAGGGGAGCTGAGGGATGAATGTTTTTTTTTTTTTTCCTAAATGGATAGTATTTAAAACACATTTTCCTACTGCCATTTGGAATGTGTTGAATGTCAATGTTAGATCGGTGGTGTAACTGGTAAGTTGGTAATAATTAGTTTTTGGAATATCCGTGGACTAGGTTTGCTAGGAATGTATATCCATAAATACGTTCTATTTAAGTCCCAATTATAAATGTTACCATTTTGTTATGCATTTCATCAAAGTTGCCTTCTTGTTTTAGATTTGCATAATTTTTAAATTTTTTACTTGCTATGTAGATTTCATATGCATCTCGAAGTTTTGTCCTGATGTTCAAAACCGTGGAATTCAAACTTAACTCAGAAAAATGTTGAGTCAAGTAGACTCAAAAATCGGGTGAGGTTTGACCAAGTCATATGCTTTAACATGAGCATTGATCCATCCATAAAATTTGGAGTAAGGCTGTAATAGCTTGTTATTATGCGTGCACAGCAATGCAGATCAAGAAACAGGAACTAAATATTTGAAGAAGTAGAATAATATTCTCTATGAATGTGATAGGCCTGTTTGTGCGGAGTGAATCAAGGAACTTACCATATGGCCTCATGAATTATCACCATATTCAATCATACCATGTTAGAAACCATACGGCATTTTTAATTGTACCAGCTGTACCACTCTCTGAATGGTCCCACCACTATAATTGAAATGCCGACTCAACCCCTCAACCACGACAAAAGGTTGCTAAGCAAATTGCTCACTATTAATCACTTCAGCATTGGTGTTTTTAGGTTAATTTATTGGGACGTGCTGTGAGAAACTAAGATGCAAGGATGGAGCAATTATGTCTCCAGTTGGACCAACTGTCCCCACTGGATAGAATGCGTTTTGGTACGTTGTTATGAGCAGATCTGGTGCTCGATCTTGGGTCTTAGGTATGGGTCGAATCACACGATTGAATCCCCCGCATTCAGGATCTGGCAGGCTTTCATATCTACGTAGAAACACTAATTTATAATTAACTTCTTGGCCTAGTTTTTCCGTTGACCCTCAATCATACTGCCGTTTCTCACCATTTGATTTGCCATTGAGCTTGAGTGAGTTTGGAACAAATTTTTTTTTAGTATTACAATGAAAGTGTTCATAGATGGAGAACCTCAGTCTATAACGATAACATAGAAAAGTTGTGTGTTTCACCTTCTAAAAACAGTCTCCCTGAGTAAAAAGTTGAGGACAAAAGTTCCAATTAAAATTTATAGGTTTGCTAATTTGAGGTGATATTGATTAGTATTACAATAAAAGCTTGACCTAACATTTGCTAGATTTGAGGGTTCTGGTTATTATTGCCTGTGACTTTGGCATTAATTTTTTTGGTAACTAAGGCTAGTTTAAAGAGTATTTTCTGCTATAAATATTCTAAAGAATTGACTGCAATCAAATTAAAGATCAATGAATGATGACAATTTGGTGATGTACTTTGAGAAGGATATATTTTATGATAAAGTTTTGAAAGTATGAAAACCAATAGAGAACAGATTTAATGTATCAAACTTTTTTTAACATCTTTAATATTTTGTGTTTACCTTGTTTTAAAAGTTTTATTCTTAGTTGAGCCATGCCCCCACTAAATTACATTCGTTGTTCCTTCCCTGCTAAGATGGCAATAGAAGTTGTGAATTGGATTAAGATTATTGATTTGTAATGCATTACTTGGCGAAGGATTAACTTTGATGATTTTTGATATCATCTTGAACTTGGAAGATTGCAAGTGGTATGAGCGAGAAGCAATTGTAAGATTTTCAAAGTTACAAACACGTGATCTTTGACGATGGGACTTGCTTTGGTGATGGAACCGAGTAACACCTCTAATTGGATCACAGTCATGTTCTGTAAATTATAAGAACCAAAGTTGAATATATCTTTGGTTCAGGAGGAATGTGATACTCATGATCCCAAGGGACACTGTTCCATAGTGTTTCAATTTGTCTGAAGAGGTCAAGAATTATTGACATAGTTGCTGCCTGCGATATTGTCTTCGCTCTCACACAATCTGGTGTTTGTGCAGCATGATAGTAGAAAAAATAATTTACATCTGCAAATGTTTCCCTTCCCAATTCTTGGTAATGGAAAGGTGCTTATGCATGTTACTTGTTGGATTCAGAGACTAAACAGAGGATATGCTTTCTGAACATCAGTCCTGATGGAGTTATTAGAAGCTTATTTTATAATAAGAATCATGATTCGCTCATCACTTTTTCAGTTTATGCTTTGGATGGTTATAGTTCCCTGAAATGCTGAACCACAGGGATCAAGTATGGAATCTCATCTTCCATTTGCAAGTTTTTCATTTCGTTCTTACTGTTTCTCTTACGCATGCCTCACTTCCCTGAACCATTTCAGATACATACAAAGGGGTAAACCAGACGCTGGTTTTCTACTCTGAGTCCTAGTCGTTGAAGTAGCCCGGTTTTGTGGAATTTGATGATGTAAATGGAAAGGTTCTTATTCTGCACAAGATTGGTGAGCATTCAACAAACTCAGTTGTATTTATCTTCTTATATATTTCTATTTTTCTGAAAATTTGCACAATTTCCTGATGTATGTATTTTTCCTGTTTTCTTTCAGCATATTCAAGGTGTTTGACTTGAAAAATTATCCAATGTTATACTCAAGTTCAGATGAAAATGTTGAAGAGATTAAGATCAGGTAATTCGTACTGAACATTATTGTTTATCCATCCCCATGTCTGCTTCATTGTACATTAGTGAATGGATTCAGATGGTCATTATGATGTACCCTGCACAGAATGTATGTGAATTTGGGGACGAGTCTTTGTTAAACCACCTTATCCAAAAGCTTAAGCAGTTAGAGAGGACTGAGGAGACATGTGTTCATTTAAATTTAGTCTTCAACATGCTCTCTCGTGTGCATACCAAATTCATTTTTTATCGTATGTCTTGACACGTGCATAATTTTCATAAATGGATGGCTATGAGACTTGAATCAAGATCCTTGCTAGTTAATATCATGTTGAACCACTTCATTTAAAAATTTAAGCTATTAGGGTGGAGACAAATTTATTCATTTTAGTCTAGTCTCGATAGCCTTTAGGCAATTGATTATTCTGAGAACATTTGAAGCATATTTCTAAAAGTGTGGTTGAGCAATGCCATACATATGGTCACTTAGGTGCTAGAATTATAAGAGGTGTTGCTTATTGTCTAAAGTGATTGAGCTGTCAAGAAAACCCTTGCAGGTATATGGAAGCGTCTCTCTCTCTCTCTCTCTCTGTATTTCTCCTTCATCGGTATATATTTGGCCTTTGATTAGGATTTTAACTAGGAATTTTTTATGTATATTTATTTAAGCTGTCTTACCTGTCCTTTGGAATGCAGTCCAGGAATCATGTTATTGATATTTACCAAGGCTAGCAGTCATGTTCCTCTGAAGATTCTTTCAATCGAGGATGGGACTGTTCTGGAATCTTTTAACCACCTCCTTCATCGGACCAAGAAGGTGGATTTCATCGAACTGTTCATTGAGAAGCTTCTTGTCAACCAAGAGAAGGAGAACCTCCAGATTATTGTTGTAAGTACTTTTTTTGTCTTGTAAAACTTTGTAGCATGTTTGGTACGGAGGATTAGATAGAATTGGAGAGTACTATTTTACTAAGAAAGAAAAAGGAGCTAAAGTTTATTATATTGTAGAGTCCTGTCTCTACCAAACATGCACGTAACATGCACGTGATGTTAAAATCAGATATCTTACAGGTCCGCAATTCCGAGTTAATAGAAGTTAGCAGAAGTGAATTCATGACCCCGTCTGCATTTATATTTTTGTATGAGAACCAGTTATTCCTGACATTCAGAAACTGAACAGTGACCATTTGGAACTTATGTGGGGAGCTCGTGACTTCATTTGAGGATCACCTTTTATGGCATCCCGATTGCAATACAACTACATATACATCACAAGCAATCAAGACCTTATCATTTCATATTGCAAAGCTGATTCTGACGTTCCATTATCAGATGGAAATGGTATTTCCCGAGTGAGAAAGATTTTTATTCATAAAATGAGAACAGTCAACTTCAATTTATATCGTATGATAGGGACATTAGAGCATGTTTGCCTAAGCTTAAAAGTTACTTTTTAAGTACCCTTTTTTTGCTAAACCTGTTATTCTTTAAGTTACTTTTTTTGGGTAAATCTTTACTTAATTCCCAGAAAAGTACTTTTGCTTTGTTTTAAAGCTTAGAGCATGTATAGCTAAGCTTAAAAAACCTAAAGTTACTCATATTTAGATATGATTCTTTTTTCTTACATTCAAGTAAAAAAAGTTACTTGTCAAGAAATTAACTATTAACTTGCTAACTTACTTCTAACTTTTAATCATTAAGGAACTTACTTATTTACTTAATTAAACTTTTAAGGCTTAGCCAAACATGCTCTTAGTACAGAGTGTTGAATGCAATATATATTAATTTGGAATTTTCATTTTCATTTTGACAAGGTAAATATCTTCTTGAGTGCTAATATGTCATGACGTTTTACAGTGTTTGCACAGCGGGTTATATCTTGACAGGTAAATGCCTTGCCAAAATAAAAGAAAGCAACAAATTGATAATTGAGCTTGATAAAATTCATTATACTTCAATGATATTTATACAAGTTACAACCTATTTGAAGAAGGAAACTATACAATTCTATTACCGTACTACTTCCTAGATAAATAAGGAATACAAGACAACTATACATTCTAACTCAACGGTCTGCCTATGGATATCTGCAGTTGCAGTGAAAATTGTGGGGACAGAAATTGCTACTAAGAAATGTAATCCTAGATTAGAAGAACTGTTGCAAAAGCATGGGTAGACATAAAAGCTCTTTTCTACGATGAAGAATGTAATGAGATCTACACTGGAAATAGGCTCGGCCTTGTCCACGTGTGGTTGAGTTGAAGGCAATCCATCTTCTCATTCCTAGATGGACGGATACCTTAAGCAGGGATAATGCTGGACCATTAGATGTTTCACAAAAGGTCGGTTATCTCTTTCCTTTCCCCTAGCGATTTCATGCCTAGTAATTTGTTGTACCCCCTGAAGGGGTACGCTTATTTTCATTCGTACTTTTTGAATACTTTATTTGTTGATTTGGTCTTGTGGGTTTGGCATACATTGTGATAGATGAATTTAGCTTCTAAGATAGGCCCTGGTGCTTTGTAAATTGTGGGTTTGTGTTGTCTGATGAATGAATGTTTTTTAATAGGTTTTTTATTTCTGTTCTTTGCTTGTTTTTTGTTATCCATCACCAATTGAGGAGAAACAGAAGTTACATAAACAAAGAATTTTCTTTTTGTTTGTGGGATCATGATGGCGCTTGCATCTCCTTGTGTGCTCATTTTTTTTTTTCTTTTGGTTAGCTCAGAAGTAAGATTAATAATTTTTATCTAGGAGATTTTTGTGCTATGTTGCCAACAGATTATGTGACCTGGTGGGAACACACTGCACGCGCACACACACACAAAAACGCAGAACACATCAGAAAACCATTCGAAAATAAAGAAGAAAACAAAAGAGAATTGAGGTGGGCATTTATGCTGTTTAATCTCCATGTCAGCTAAGCAACCAAACTCTCCTCCCGAAATTTAATCAATTTCCATATTATTCTATTTGGTCACTGCCATTCTCCTTTCTGATTGATCTACATTTCTTTAGCTTTTTTGCAATATTTAATTATTTATTTTTTTCTGATAAATGGTGCAAGGTCTAGAAAATCAACCACAGGTAATCATGGAATTTGATTATCAAGATTCGGGCAGCTATACCTGCAGGGACATAAAAGTTTTGGCTTCAATAAGGGTTTCAGATTCAGGCCAACAAAGAAATAAGGTTGTGTTTGATTTGGTTGATTTTCCATGGAAAATTTTCATTTTCCACCCATTTTCCAACTTTAGTTCTGTTGATTGGCGAAAATTTTCCCTGAAAATGTATTTTCCCACTTATTTTCCATCTTTTTGTTTGATTGAAATTTTTGATTTGCCATGGAAAATATTTTCCATGTTTTCCACTTTTTGGCCATATTTTCCTTGTTTTCAAGGAAAATATTTTCTAACTGATGGGATAGGAGAATTTATTTTCCATGGAAAATTTGTTAACCTTTTCCAACCCATTTATTTTCCATGGAAAATTTGTTAACATTTTCCAATCCAAATTTTCTTGGTAATTCATTTCCATGGAAAATATTTTCTTGCCACCCAAATTTTCCACTTGCAATCAAACACAACCTAAGTCAATAACCTACACGGTCGAAAACCAAGTTCATGTGAGGTGCACTTGACACTCTAAAGAATTTTTTTGGACAGTTTCTGATACGAACCCACGAAGAATTGAATCTTGGAACCCATAAGAAAGATTGATATGAACCCCAAGAAAGCTAAAATCAAGCCGCAAGATTTTGACCCGATGATTTTTTGAATCAAAGAACCAAATTTGAACGCCACAAAGATTTGCAAAGTTTTTGTTTAGATCAATTAAGAACAAGGATGAACAGTGAATCTCACTTTTAATTTAATCTCTCAAATAATCAAAAGTTGTGAATTGCCTACAATGAGAGTTGTTTATATATGCAAACCCATTTCTCCCCTTGTTTGCTTTTCACTCCAATTCCTCTTTACTTTCTCCATTTTCTCCTCTCAAACCCTCAATTCTCCCCTTTTTCCATTTCCGGTCTTCTTTAATACAAATGGCATCGCCGACAATCAAGATCAAATACTGTCATTCTGGACAAAGGCCTAGGTCAAGCTTCTTTGTACTTAAGGATGGAGCATTTGCTGCCGGCCGACATTGTCAGGAACCTAGCCCATCTTAGAAAGGTCCGCACATAGCCCTAGGTCAAGCTTCTTTGTACTTAAGGAGGAGTGTTTGTTGTCGGCTTCCATTGCCAGAAACCTAGCCCAAGTTAGAAAGTTGCCAAGCGAGGCTCAGGAGAAGCTATGTTTTTGCTTAATTGCGTTGTTTATTTTAATTTTTGTTTGTCGAAATGCATTTATCATAGTTAACTGGCCTCTTTTGTGTGAGAGTGTAGGATTTAGCAATCTTGGCTATGAACATGGTTGCTCAATCAACGGTGGTGAAAGCTATCTTGAAGCCGTTTCTTGTTTAGGATTTTATAGTGAAATATGAGTTTGTGGCTCTCGATTTAAAAACCTACACACGTAACTAATCAATTGTAATTACATGTGTGTAGGGGAGAGATACACAATCGAGGTTTCTGGAAGTGGTGCTGGAGGAGCGATCCCTCAAGTCAATCGTCTAGCTCTCCTACGACCAGCTTGGCCTCTTAGCCCTTTCCTCTAGGTTTTTCTTCATTGGCAGTTGAATTGCCTCTGCTGAAATTGGCTCTGCAGAATGTTCGTGCTCGATCCTTGCACTTCGTCCAGAATTGGCTAGCATTGTTGGTTTGGCGGTCTCTCTCTTTATTTATTATTTATTAAAATTAAATAAACAACCATTTTAACCTGAAAATTAAATATCTTCAGTGCATGTTACGTGCAAGCATGGTGTGTGCGTCTTATGTGCAATGTGCGTGTTGCTAAATAATTTGCCAATTTATTATGTGACTGACTAGAATAAATATAGGAAATAAATATTATATACGAAACATAGCTCATAATTTACTGTAAATGTTTTATAATATAGGAAACATAGCTCATAATATGATAAAATAAGAAAATAAATATAAAAACTAATGAAAAATTAGGAAATATTGACAATGAACATCAAACAATCGATGCTTCTGGCGTTGGGCGCCAAAGGGGCGAACCCTCAAGTCAATCGTCTAGCTCTCGTGCAACGAGCTTGGCCTCTTAGCCATTTCCTCTAGGTTTCTCTTCATTGGCAGTCGAATTGCATCTGTTGAAATTAGCTCTGCAGAATGTTCGTGCCCGATCTTGCTCCTCATCTAGAATTGGCTAGCATTGTTGGTTTGGTGGTCTCTCTCTCTTTATTTATTATTTATTAAAATTAAATAAATAACCATTTCTAAAACTCCATACAACCATACTCGTCTGTCAATATTAGAGAAAACACTCTAATTGGCTCTGATACCACTACGCTCACACACAAGGCTGTACGAATTTTTGACAAAACATACAACATATGGAAGTTAGATGGTACAATAAATGCTTACTAACTTATTATCTTAAAACAATTTAAGCTAGCATAATTTTATTACGTTATAAAAAAAAAAGTAGGTTAATATAACTTACAAGTATAATCCACTTAGCAAATGGAAGATCTTTCAGAATCTCTGAAAGATTTTATTGATAAAAGAAAATTTACAAGTATTGGGTTTTTGTATACAATGGAAAATATGAAAATAAAACAAATGGTTGAAAGTTTATTCTGCCTTCTAAAGAACAAATACGATGAATTTATATACAACAAAAGAATTGTTCGGAACTCAAAATTTTATTTTGGAGTCTCGAAAAGTAGTCAAAAAGAAAACAGTAAAGATTCATTTTCTTCACACACGGAGGACATTGTTTGTCCTTTCTTGAAATTATGGCCGACAAGATACTGTAGACCTTTTGACAATTGCAGACTTCTTTTTCTTGCTTTTTGAAAATGAAGGACAGTTGTACCGTCTCTTTTCTGAAATGAGGATAGGTGTGAGGATAATTGTTCCTTTGGCCGAGGCTGAGGTTGCACTTTCATTTTCTTCATACAAATCATGAAGCTGTATTCTCATATATGCTTTCATATCTTCATTTTCGTCTTCCAAGAAATCTTCTTGGCCTTTGGATGATGTAGACATCTTATCTTCATCCGATAATGAAAATCCAATCTTTTTGAAACCATTTGAAGTATAGATTTTTTCAAATCTTCGAGTGTTCCAGTTTTTAACTTGGATTCAGCAATCTTAATAATTTCTTTCAATAGAATTATCAATCTTGCTTTCATGCTCACTTTCAGCAAGCTTCTGGAATTCTTTAATAACTAAAGCAATGGTTTTAATTGTAACTTCATGATCATGTTATTCCCACCATCTATTATTGAAAATATGTTTTCTCGATATGAAAATTGGTGATTTAAATACCACTACTTTTAGAGGATGTTCTTCAAAATGAAAGGTTAAATTTGAACCTACTTATAATTATTATTATCGTCCATCTCCACAAGATCTTCTTTATGAAGAAGTGGAAAACAGATTCCCTTGTGGTTTAAATGACAGTACCATGTATTAGATGAATATTGATGCTTTACCAAAAGATGGTATTATTAATCTTATGCATAAAATGCTTATGCATGCTCAAATCCTTGCTAACAATTAGGTTAATTCTCCTAGAAAAGCCAATTGTATTATTGCAGGATTTACTAGTCAGTTAAAAAATTTGTTGGGATAATTATCTCACTGCTAAACAAAGAGATGGCATTCTTTATGCCCAAAAGGAAGTCTTCGTTGAAAAAAGAGAGTAACTTAGTGAAAACTGAGACGACGAATCAAGAAGATGCTGTTAATGCTTTGATAATAACAATTGTCCATCACTTCATAGGAAAGCCTATGAATTATAGTGAAACTAATACAAGTCTACTTTTAAACTTAAAATGTTATGGTATAATTCATAGGAAAGCCTATGAATTATAGTGGGATCAATATGATCATGAAATTACGGTTAAAACTATTGCTTTAGATATTAAAAAATTTCAAAAGCTTGTTGAAAGTTAGCATGAAAGCAAGATTCATAATTCTCTTGAAGAAATTATTAAGATTGCTGAATCCAAGTTAAAAACTGGAATGCTTGAAGATTTGAAAAAATCTATGCTTCAAATGGTTTCAAAAATATTGGATTTTTCATTATCGGATCAAGAAAAGATCCAAGGGCCAAGAATATTTATTGGGAGACGAAAATGAAAATATGAAAGCATATATGGGAACACAACTTCATGATTTGTATGAAAAAAATGAAGGTGCAACCTCAGCCTCGGCCAAATGAAAAGAAAAGGTGAAATAATTTAGTGACAAAACTATCCTCACACCTGTCTTCATTTCAGAAAAGAGATGGTACAATTATCCTCCATTTTCAAAAAGCAGGAAAAAGAAGTCTGCAATTGTTAAAAGGTCTATAGTATCTTGTCGGCCATAATTTCAAGAAAGGACATACATTGTCCTCTGTGTGCGAAGAAAAAGAATCTTTACTGTTTTTTTTACTACTTTTCGAACCCCAAAATAAAATTTTGAGTTCCGAATAGTTCTTTTGTTGTATATAAATTCACTGTATTTGTTCTTTAGAAGGCAAAAGAAACTTTCAACCATTTGTTTTATTTTCATATTTTCCATTGTATACAAAAACCCGATACTTATAAATTATCTTTTATCAATAAAATCTTTCAGAGATTTTCAAAGATCTTCCATTTGCTTAGTGGATTATACTTGTCAGTTATCTTTAACTTACTTTTCTTTCTCTAGCGTAATAAAATTGTGCTAGCTTAAATTGTTTAAATCTATTATTAGCATGCTTAATCTTGTTTTAAGATGATAAGTTCGTAAGTCTTTATTGTGTCATCTAACTTCCATATGATGTATGTTATGTCAAAAATTCCTACTGATTGGTGTCATTCCAGTTGCTCCGTGTGTGTGAGCGTTGTGCTATGTTGCTCGGACTCGGATACGGGTGTCGGATACGGGTACATAACTAGAAGTCGAATTCTTCTTCTTTTAAAATTAAGATACGGGGATACGGCTAAAAAGGATCTGAATTTTAGATACGGGTGCGGGGATACGTTTTACATTTTTTAATTATAGAAATTAATTTAAATTTAATGCCAAAATAAAAAAAAATAAAAAAAAACAAGTGAAAAAACTGAGTTTTATGTAGATGCCTAATCAATTATTGACCAATCTTTTAAAATAGAGATTAATAAAATTGGTTTTAATTTTATTAGTGGGACACTCGTGACGTTATATTTGATGCTTAATGAAATTTGATGTGAACTAATATTGACTTGACCATAAAAAAAAAACTCATGGTATAGTCAACGGTTTAGTTGAACAACTCTTTCAATAAAATCAATTTAAACAAGTGAATTATCATTTGAAATCAATTTAAACAAGTGAATTATCATTTGAAATCAATTTAAATTTAATGCCAAAATATATATTTTTAAAAGAATTAAAAAGAAAAAATCAATTTGTCTCTTCTTTCTATTTTTTTTATAGAAATTAATTCAATTTAATTTAACAACAAAATAACACAAATAATATAACAATAAATTATTTTATTCCATCCACCACAACCCACTTTATTCCACAATAGTCCACTTAATCCACTGCTGCCCACTTAGCCCACTATCTAATTAGGGTAACATATAGTCACCGTCTCCCCACCCAACTCCCTCCATTGCAAAAATCCAAAGAGTAAAATTCTTCCTCCATTTCAAAGTAACAACATCGCCATCGCTTCCGCAGCAGAAATTCGGTGTGGACTCCACTAAAGATGCAAAGCCAAAAGAAGCCCCATTTTTCCACAGTCAACAATGGTGAGTTTTCCATTTTCTTCTTCCTTTCGCTGCCGTGTCTGAGTGAAAAATCAAGGATCCGATCCGAATTCCATTCCGTGTCGTGTCGTGTCGTGTCGACACGGGTACTTTACCATTTCCGCCGAGTCCGAGCAACATAGGCGTTGTGGTATCAGAGCATGTTACGTGCATGCATGATGTGTGTGTCTTAACTCTTATGTGCAACGTGTGTTTTTAAATAATTTTCCAATATATTATGAGACTTGACTATAATATTTACTGCAAATGTTTTATTTTTATAGGAAATATAGCTCATAATATGGTAAAATAAGAAAATAAATATAAAAACTAATAAAAATTAGGAAATATAGACATTGAACAACAAACAATCGATGTTTCTGGCAGTGGCGCTAGAGGAGCGAACCCTCAAGTCAATTGTCCAGTCTCCTACAACCAGCTTGGCCCCTTAGCCATTTTCTCTAGGTTTCTCTTCATTGGCAGTCGAATTGCCTCAACCTGTAATTGGCTTCGTAGAATGTTCGTGCTCGATCCTTGCTCCTCATCCGGAATTGGCTAGCATTGTTTGGCGGTCTCTCTCTCTCTCTCTATTTATTATTTATTGAAATTAAATAAATAACCATTTTACCCTGAAAATTAAATATTTTGCCAATATATTATGTGATGTGGTTGGAATTTTTACTTCAAATGTGTTATATGTATATACACCAGAAATGCGGTAAACATAGCACATAGAACAAGATAGAAAATTAGATGATTATTGATGAAATAAGGACGGAAAGAAAGTTAAATCACTTGTAAATATTAGAAAATGCTTTTTATATAACTTGAAACAAAAGACTAAGACTGATCTTAGTTGTTGTTGCTTTACAGACTTTGAATACGTATTCGAAAATGGAAATCTCATAAAGTGCAAAACTTACAATTCCTTGAACTATGAAATGAAAATAATCTTGGTAGCATGATTACAAAAACGCTAAGAGAATGTGAAATAAAGAACACTCTGTCTTGAATGGGGAAAACTTCTTGTATTTAAAGGCATCTTTGACTGATTTGAAATTTGGACTTGATCCAAATTTGTTGAAAGAACTGTTTGCTTTTGAAAATGTTGTCGGCCACAAGAATAATTGTCCACATTTCCTCTTTACTTTTCAACCAAGTAGTGATAAAGGGGCAACTGATAGTTTTTGTTGACTAGAAAGACAATAATTACCCACAATTTTTCTTCACCTTTTGGTGAAGTAATGATAAAAAAGGGCAAAAATCATCAACAACTTTTGACTTCTTTGCAGATGATGGACAATAGCTCTGGACAGTTTGGAAACAATCTTGAGGAATCCGCAACTTTTGACTTCTTTGCACACGATGGACAACTAGAAACTATAAAGAGGAGAACCTTGAGAGGGCTTCAAAAGTCATCAACAAGATCATCAATCCCAACAATCATCTTCATTGTTTTGGGCTAAATCTTTAGTATCTAACTTTGATGAGGATGAACTTGAAGCTTTTGAAGGATTTGAAGCCGTTCGTGCAAGAAAGGCTGCTTGTTGGGCCTAGTGTGCAAATTCTTCGAGGTCTTTGCACTGGGCTAACGTCGCCATAAGCTTGCTTTTTTCGGTTAGGAAATCGACTTGCTTGTCTTGAACTTTTGAGGGAATAGACTTTCCTTTTGATTCGTGCTCACAGGCTTCAATCCACAATTGAAGGGACTTTGTGCAAGACATTAGTTTACATAAACGTTTCTAACCATTTGATCTTAGTCCTGCAAACAATATCTTTTGGAGAGATTTTGTGGCATCGTCTGTGTAGATGTGAAAATCCCAACACATGATCCACGAAAT
Source organism: Forsythia suspensa (assembly GCA_023638005.1). Taxonomy (NCBI): domain Eukaryota; kingdom Viridiplantae; phylum Streptophyta; class Magnoliopsida; order Lamiales; family Oleaceae; genus Forsythia; species Forsythia suspensa. The sequence continues at coordinate 29,277,036 of CM042666.1, read as the reverse complement.
TTTGAAAATTTTTGAAAATTGAAAAAGTGGTTATTCTTGTTTAAGAAGGAATTTTGAACCATGAGTTATGAAATATTTGTTGGATTTGGAACACAAAAGGAACTTGTTTTATTATATAACTTACTTATACAATTTGGACACACCACTAAATATTTTACAGCACGTCACTTTAGTTGATATCACTCATCACTCATTACACTTTCTCACCACTACACTAACATCCTGTTTATACTTGGTTACAATATTTCTAGAAACATCTATAATGGAGGTTAACGACAAACTAGAAAATTCTAGTGCTAATAATGAAAACATCTTTATTGTTCTAGTTCTTTCCTAATTTATATGGCATAAGAGAAAATTCTAGATAAAGCAAAACAAAGAGAAAAATCTAGAACATTCAAATAGGTTGGTGATAACCTTCAATTCTCCCATTTAGCACCAACTATTTGATTTCAATTCTCCCATTTAGCATCAACTATTTGATTTAACTCTTTTCTTCTCATCATTCCCAACTGTGTCCGAAACTCTTCGAATTTTGAAGCGCTAAGTCCTTTTGTCAACACATCTGCCACTTGTTCTTCAGTATTGATATGCTTCAAGTCGATCTCCCCTTTAAGCACCTTTTCTCTGACGAAGTGATGTGGACTTCCACGTGCTTAGTTCTTGCGTGACACACTGGGTTCTCCGTTATGCGAATAGCTGATTGGTTATCACAATATAGTTGGGTTGCATAGCTTACTGGTTGATATAGATCGGCCATCAACTGCATTAGCCATATACTTTCTTGAGCTGCCATTGCTGCTGCTCTATATTCAGCCTCTGCTGTTGACAAGGACACTGTTAGTTGTCTCTTACTGCACCATGATACTGCAGTTGACCCAAGATTGAACACGTACCCAGTTGTCGATCTTCGTATATCTCGACATCCAGCATAGTCCGCATCACAATATCCAACGACCTTGCAATCTTTATTTTTCTTATAAAAGAGTCCATAGTCGATTGTTCCCTTTACATACCTTAGTATCCGTCGAACTACTTCAAAGTGTGGCTTCTTTGGCTTTTCCATAAAGCGACTTGCTATTCCGACTGCATATGCAATGTCAGGTCGTGTTAGCGTCAAGTAGATTAAACTACCTACTAGCTGTCGATACATGGTTGCATTTTCCAAGTCCTTGCCTTCATCACATAGCTTGGAGTTAATCTCGATCGGGGTAGATATTGGCTTGCAGTCGATCATCTCTAACTTATGTAGGAGATCTCTGGCATACTTTTGTTGGCACAAGAATATTCATTCCTTTGTTCTTTCCATCTCGAGCCCCAAAAAATGATTTAGCTCTCCAAGCTCTTTCATTTGAAATCTGACTAACAAGTTCGTCCTTGTTCTTTGGATTTTGTTTTCGTCATCTCCAGTCAAGATAAGATCATCAATGTTCACTAGCACTATTGCTAGTCTTCCATGTTGTTCTTTGACGAAGAGACTTGAATATATTGGTATCATTGAGTATTTGCACTGAACTAAAAATTCTGCTATCTTATTGTACCATGCTCGTGGCGCTTTGCTTTAATCCATAGAGAGCCTTTTTAACTTGCATACATGACCGGATTTTCTTTATTTTCGAACTCTTTGGGTTGCTCTATGTAAATGTCTTTGTCAAGTTCGCCATGGAGAAACGCATTTTTCACGTCCATTTGCCATAGCTTCCAAGACTTGCTTGCTTTGCCATTACTATTAACACTCGTACTATAGTGATCTTGGCTACTGGACTAAACGTCTTATCATAGTCTAGTCCATATTGTTGTGAGAATCCACGAACTACTAGTCGAGCCTTATACCTCTCTATTGATCCATCGGGTCGCCTCTTTACCTTGTATACCCATTTGCAGGATATAGGGTTTACTCCATTAGGTATTGGCGTCAAGTCCCAAGTCTCATTTTGCTTTAGAGCCACGATCTCTTCTTCCATTGTCTTTCTCCACTCCTTATGTTGGACCCGCCTCTTTAAAGGTCACCGCTCTTTAGTACTTTCATCTTTTCTACCACCGCATTAGCGTGCTTGGGATTTGGCTTTCGTTGTCTAGTTGATTTTCTTAGTTGTGGTTAAGGACTTGTTGATACCTCAACTTCTTCTTGTTGAATTGGCCTATTCTCTTCCGGTGTTGGTTGATGCACACCAGTTTGCCATGGGCCTTGCGTTGCCTTTGTATGCTCTTCTCCGTCGCTTGACTCATGTGAATTTTCAATTTTCTCAGGGTTCTGTTGTACTTCTGCAATTTCTTCTTGCAACTTATTTCCAATTTCTTTTGAATCTGTTAGTTCCACCCTTTGCGGTGTCCACCAAGAAGATGTTTCGTCAAACACCATGTTGCGCGATGTGTAACAACGGTCGTTTGTAGGATCGCAGCACCTCCATCCTTTTCTTTGACTATCATATCCTACGAAAATATGTCTAATAGCCTTTTTGTCGAACTTGCTCCTCAAGTGACTAGGCACGAACACGTAACAGACGTAGCCAAAGATACGAAAGTGACTAAGCGTGGGCTTAATTTTCCACAATTTCTCAAATGGTGACATGAACCCCAGCTTCGGTTGCGGAAGCTTTGTTTATCACATGTCTTCTTTGTCCTCATACACTCGCCCCAAAACTTTCCTGACACATTCTTTGCATGTAGCATACTTCGACATGTTTCAGCAAGATGTCGATTTTTTCTTTCCGCTACACCGTTTTGCTGTGGAGTGTTTGGACATGTCAACTGATGGTGTATCTTATGTTCTTGTAGATATTGGGAGAATTCTCCAGATGTGTACTCTCCTCCATTATCTGTGTGTAAACACTTAATCTTATCTTCGACTTCTCTTTCTACTTTTTCTTTAAACTCTTTAAATTTTGTAAACGTCTCAGATTTTTTTTTCAAGAAGAAAACCCAAACGTACTTTGAGAAGTCGTCAATGAATGTTACCATGTAGCGTATACCTCGAATTGATGGTTGCTTGACAGGTCCAAACAAATCAGAGTGTATCAACTCCAATGGTTGCTTTGCTCTACAATTTGACTCCTGATATGGTAGCTGATGTGCTTTACCATATTGACGACCAAAGACACACCATGTCGTCTCGATCTCAAGTCGAGAAGGCCCTTAAGCATTGTCTTCTTCATCATCACCTTGACTTGTGATAGCTTACGTGTCTTAGTCTTGCATGCCATAAATCTGCCGTCTGCTTCTTTCGAGTCTTATCTACGTACGCAGATTCTGCTGACATTACATAGATGGACTCTAGTCTTCGTCCTTCTATTACTGGTGTACGTGAAATTTTGACATTTTGATACACCTTAACATCTTACGGTCCAAACAAAACATAATTACCTGAAGATGTTAGCTGTGCCACTGATAGGAGATTTTTCTTCATTCCTGGCACATGGTAGACGTCTTGTAGATGCACCTGACTAGGACTAAAACGGGGCGTGATAACTGTCTTACGAATATGTGTTATTGGCAATCTCGAGTTGTTGGCAGTTACCACCATCCGGCCTCCCTTATACTCTGTTGTGTTTTGCAGCTTCTCCTTGTCGCCTGTCATGTGATTGGAACATTCTGAGTTGACAATCCAATCATTTTCATAATCTATTCGTCCAGAGACGACCGCCGCCTTGATCTTAGATTCTTCCTCAAGTCTTGAACTGCTTACCTCCTTATAAGTTTGTTCGGTTAGTGCGAGTGACGCTTGAAGATCTCACTCTTCTTCACTATTATATTTTTTTGCTCGTTGGAGGTTGCCATATTTCCTTCTGCGGCTTTTTCCTAAATCGGCAATCTCTTGCGTAATGACCTCGTTTGCCACATACAAAGCAAGAGCCATTAGGTCGCCTATATCTCTTGGACAATTGACCTCTCTTATCGCGATTTTCTTGAGCTCCCCTTGTTTGAGAACCTTCTATGCGTTTTTCTTCTTTATTATTTTGTCGAGGGATTGGCCTTTTCTCTTATAACTAAACAATGCATCATCTTCTTTCTTGATGAGACTCCTAGCATTTGCTTAGTCAACGCCTTTGTTGGTCGGCTAGCAAATTTTCTAGGTTGACCAAAGAAAGTTGCTCTAGCCAACCTTGTATTGCGGCAATAAAGCCTCTCGAATTCGTGTCTCAATCCATGTATGATTATTCTTCTCATCCTAGACTCAGAAATTTTACTCGGAGAATCTAATTTAGAGATTTCGCGACAGAGAGATTTTACCTTGTTGAAATATTGGTTTATCGTCATCTCCTCCTCGAGTGATGGACAAGTAGCTCATTCTCCGGGACATTTGCAATCTTAGATCATTTTCTTTGAAAATAGAGCTCGCAAATGTGTCACATGCTTCTTTTGGCGTGAGACTTGTCCTTTATGTACTCCAATAATTCCTTATCAATTATTGTCTTTATCGCAAACATGGCCTTACCGCTTTAATCTTCCATTTCTTGAGCTCAAGGCGTCCTCCTCGGTGATGTCACTTCACTGCCGCCAACCATCCTTCAAGTCTTGGCCTTGGAGATAAGACTCCATACATGTCTGCCATGTGGTCTAGTTTTGGTTGTTGAGCTTCTTCACTCCACCTATCACTTGTAGGTCGCCCATCGTGACTTGAATAACCTATTTGTTACCAAGTAAGCTTTATTGAAGCTTCACAATCTCAATTTGTGCACGATCTATAGAAGTTCGAAAATAATCTCCACTCGATTGCCTTTGCTCGGAAACAAGTGGCCCTCAATCAACTCACTCTGATACCACTTGTTGGATTTGGAACACAAAAAGAACTTGTTTTATTATATAATTTACTTACACAATTTGGACACACCACTAAATATTTTACAAAGACGTCACTTTAGTTGATGTCACTCATCACTCATTACACTTTGTCACCACTACACTAACATCCTATTTATACTTGGTTACAATATTTCTAGAAACATCTATAATGGAGGTTAACAACAAACTAGAAAATTCTAGTGCTAATAATGAAAACATCCTCATTGTTCTAGATCCTTCTTAATTTATATGGCACAAGAGAAAGTTCTAGATAAAGCAAAACAAAGAGAAAAATCTAGAACATTCAAATAAGTTGATGATAACCTTCAATATTGAAATATTTCCAAAACAAGGCTTGGAAGAATCTGTTCTTCAAGTCCAAAATATAAAAACTATTTTTGAAACCATAAAAAACAACACTTATGAACGAACATGATAAACCAGGAATGAGAGACTAGTTTAATATATAAAACCATTTATCAAGCAAATTGATAGTTAATGTAACTGAATTTTGAAGAAGAAATGGGGCTTGGAGTATTAAATTTTTGGTTTCCGAAGGGTGTTGACCCCATTCTTCAAAAGAAAGTATTTTGAAAATCTTAATTTTTTGGAAAATCATGATTGGCAGGAGTTAGCATATGAGTTATCTCTACAGATTTTGTATATGCAAGGATAAACTCATACAAAGTGCTTGTCTTTTTTATCTTTTCGGTCAAATGCCAAAATCCTTTTGGAAGTATTTGAGAGATGCATTCTTCAAGAGATGCAAATTGAGTTGACCAATTTGTTTCTAAATCAATTACTGATTCAATAGTTGGTATAGTGAAATATTGGAATTTTGAGGATTTTGCATGAGATTCCTTGATAACTGGGAGTTTTTCGGTTCCTATTTGGACAGCTTTTTTGAAATCTGTTTATCAAACTGTTTATCATGAAAGGTCTTCTGAAATCTTAATAAACATTACTTTTCCAAGACTTCATGATTTCAGATGGTGGTACAAAGACATCTTCTTTGCCAAAGTCATGGCCAGAGAAGATTGCTTTTCAAGCCTTTTGGGAGGAAATATTTCTATTTGGACTTTCAAAACTCTTCGCTGAAAGAGTTAGGATTGCTATCAAAAATCAAAATAATGATACTATTTCATATGCTTCCCTTACTTAGGTGAAATAATCAATTACATCAATAAAGAAGGACTTGCATTATGCGATGATATCAAACTTATAGAAAAACTAAAAAATGAAATATCTAAAAGTCGTCGAGAGCTTGGATCTTTCTGTGAGCAATATGGTTTCGAAAAAGTTATTGCCCCTTCCTCTAAATTCAAGGAAATGAATAAATTCAATAAATCTTCGTATAAGAAACCCTTTTCGAAACCATACCTTTTGATGAAAATTCTTCCCTAAAGAAGAGAATTATAAAAAAACACCAAAACGAAAGTTCTACAAAAGGAAATTTCAAAAGAACAAAACATGTTGGAAATGTAAACAAGGACATTACTCTCATCAGTGTCCTATGAAAAGAAAATCAACAACCTACAAATTGAAGATAATTTGAAAAATCAATTATTAAATCTTGTCTTATCCAGTTTTGAAGATTATTCAGAAAATGAGTATGAGCAAGTTTACCAAAATTAAGAAGATTCTGATTTTGAAGAAAGTTTTGTTTCTTCTCAATCTAGTAATGAGACAAAAAGTTTGCGGATATGAAACTAATGCTTGTCATTGCAAAAATAAATCTATCAATGTCCTTACTCAAGAAGATAATAATACAGAAAATGTTATTATCCAATAAATTATTGAGAAAATTGAGAACCATCAATTAAGAAGAAAATTCAATCAGCTGTTAGTCCCTTAAAGACCAAAAATTGAACCATTAAATATGTCTCAAATTTTAAATAGGTTCAAAGAAGAATCATCTGCAAAGAAGTCAAAAGTTGATGATTTTGCCCCTTTATCTTTACTTCACCGAAAGGTGAAGAAAAACTATGGGTAATTATTGTCTTTCTGGTCGACAAAAAATAATGGTTGTTCATTTATCACTACTTTGTTGAAAAGTAAAGAGAAACTGTGGGCAATTATTCTTGTGGCCGACAACTTTTTCAAAAGCAAATAGTTTTTTCAACAAATTTGGATCAATTCCGGATTTCAAATCCATCAAAGATGCCTTTAAATAAAAGAAGTTTTCTTCATTCAAGGCAGAGTATTTTTTGGAGATTTCCCTGTATTTCACATTATCTTCTTAGCATTTCTGTAATCAAGGTACCAATAATATTTTCATTTCAAAGTTCAATCAAATTGTTAGTTTTTCAATTTATTTGATTACCATTTTCAAATAATATTCAAAGTCTGTAAAGCAACAACTACTAAGATCAGCCTTAATCTTTTGTTTCAAGTTATATAAAAAACATTTTCTAATATTTACAAGTGATTTAAATTTCTATCCGTCTTTATTTCATGAATAATTCTTTTGTTTTTCTATCTTGTTCTGTTTTGCTCTGTTCTTCCACATTTCTGGTGTATATATATTATGAGTGCATGTTACATGCAGGCATGGTCTGTGCGTCTTATGTGCAACGTGCGTGTTATTAAATAATTTGCAAATACATTATGTGACTAGCTGGAATATTTACTTCAAATATTTTATATATAATAGGAAACATAGCACATAATATGATTAAAAATAAGCAAATAAATATAAAAAACTAAGGAAAAATTAGGAAATATTGACAATGAACAACAATTATGAATAGTGTCTTAAAAATAATGCTTGAAGAACTTGCAATATTGTTGCTGATTTGATAATTGAAATACTGGAGGTTGCATAAACTTTACGATTTCATCACAAAAGGAAATTACAACAGAGATATTAAAGAAACAAATTATTAAAACTAGAGAATTTTCGAATTCCGCACCATCGAGGATATTGCCACTTATATAGGCATTTTCGAACTTCAAAAATGGATTCAATACCTTTCGTAAACTGTTAAAGATGTTTGTTTTTTAGCATTCACTGAAAAGCTGTAATTTTCATGTTGAGAGATGCTCTATATTTACCATGCTTGAAAACGTGCCTGAGAAATTGAAATTATTTGACAAAAGCTTGAATTATATTGAGGAGGAAAGATGCTTGAATTATTTTGAGGGGATCCTTTCTATTGTCATAAATAATAATCGAAAGTAGACTTCGTTGTGGTTGAAATTGAAATTGAAATTGAAATGAACTAGCTCTAACTCAAATTAAAGCTAAAACAATCATCTTCATTTTGATATGGGGTCTGAGTCTTCGTTGTGGTGCTACCTAATGTGGAAAGACTGCTAATAACTTTTGCCATTTTCTAAGAATTTGAACACTGAGCTAGAGTTGACATTAGTTGCTGTTTTGAGTGAGGATTAAAATTTTTCTTGGAGAAAGTTGTGCAATTCTTTCTTGATGAGAAATCCAATCTATAATAGCTTGAGAATTGACACTAGATATAATGAAATTTTCCTACCATTTGATCCGAAATCTCCTAATTAAGGTTTTCGGAGTAAATTGAGCATTGCTGAAAAAATCCCATCAAAATATCCAGTATAGATTGAATTGTCTGGATAAAAATGGATTAAAGGACTTTAATCCTGAATAGCATAATTTGAATGCTAGATTTTTAAACCTTGTTTTATTTCTTCTAGAAGAATTTCTTTGGTGATTCCAAAAAAGAACCACCAATCTTGAAACCATTTGGGAAACATTTTAGGACGGTTTCTATCAAAAAGTATGAACCAAGAAGGCAATAATGTGTAAAACCGCGTAAATAAAATACATAGTTCTAGGATTGCAAATAATTTATATAAGAGAAGAATCTTGGAATGAAAGGTTTTGAAAATTTTGTTTCTAATAGGAATATAGGATATCTCCTTAAAAGGATTTTGTTTTTCTAATGCCGCTTGGGACACTTTACCCCCAATTAAGACTTTATCCCGGTCCAGCTAATAAGCTAAACAAAACATAAGGCTTGATCGAGACAGCCATTCTTCACCTACACGGACTATACATTCCATTCATCGAGATTAGGTGATCCTTCTTTCCTCTTTTGCTAATAAGATCTGAGAATTGGGCTTACCAGAAACCTCACCTTCGAAGGCTTAGCGTGATGGTGCTTAGTGGAATAACAACCAGTTTTTGAACTATATGTTCCAAAGTCAAGTGATGATTTTCACTTTTGAGAAATCTTGATTTTTAGAGTTAGGTGTATGAGTAATTTCAATCGAATCAGTAACAACTAAAATGAAGTCATAAAATTTTCTAGTTTTGAGGAGATTATTAAGAATGAAAAAAACTTGGCAAAAGGATTTTCTTTAAATTTTATGAAATAGAAGAGGAGTTTTGAATTCATTTTTCGGAAAAATAATTGTCTCAAAATCTTCTTTGAGAAAATAATTTTGGTTGATAATTGATTTTTATTGCTAAAGGGCAAGTTAGATTGACTTGATGAAACCGATTTTTTGGCTAGCAACTTGGAGGAAGTTTGAGGGTGTTTTGGAAATTTTCCTAACACTTCAAACTTATTTTGAACGATTTGGTTGTTTTTGAGGAAGAAGATGATGTCTTTGGTGTCGATTTAGTTAAGAGAGCCGTTTTTTGAGGAACAAGAGCCATTGAGTAGGAATCTTTTGAGGTTGGAGAAGGCGCATTTGGTTTTTTTTTGCATTCATCTCATATGAATCTTTGGATTGTGGAGATGACGATGAGTCGCTAGGCTTTTTGTTCATCTGGTTCTTTCTCTCTGTTCGTCCTGTAAAAATTCGTTTGTCAAAAAGTCTTGAAGAACATTGTCACTACATTTAATGTATTCAATTGAAAAATCAAAACATGATAATATTGATTGCCATTTTGCAAAAAATTGCTTCGACACTAAATTTTAACGTCCTTATGTGCTTTCAAAAAGTTTTCTTATTTAATCTTCAAATTTTGTAATACACAGTACTATAGATAAGATTTTTTTTTTTTATCGTTCAATAATTTTTTGAGCAGTTAACCATACACTTGAATGAATCTCAAATCATTTTTTGATCGTTCAATAATTTTTTTGACCAAAAGATTCTTTTCAAATTTCTTTATCTCATTTCTTCCTGTAAAGTCAATGAAATCAAATCTGCTTCAATTTAAAAGATTCAAAACATTAACCTAAAGAAACAATAAACCCAATATCTTAAAGAAGAAATGAAGTACAAGAAATTTGAATGTCAACTAATTGAGCCCAAAATGTAGCTTCGTATCAAACAGTTTCATGACAAAATTGTCAAAGAAATATGTTCTAATGTTCTCAATGCTTTTTGAGAAAGAAACAAAATGTTTGTTTGTTTCCCCTATATTAAAAAATTCAGTGAAGATGCGAATCCTACAAAGTCTAGGCACATTCAAATGAAGAAAGAACTCTTAGATTTTTGTATTCAACAAATAGATGATCTATTTGAAAATGAATTAATTAGTTCCAGTAAATCTCCATTGAGTTGCTCAGCTTTCTATGTCAACAACCAAAGTGAGATAAAGAGAGGGGTCCCTAGGCTTGTTATTAATTACAAGCCCTTGAACAAGGTTCTTCAATGTATACTATATCATATTTCTCATAAAAACAAACATCTTCAATCGTTTCTATAATGCTATCAATTTTCAATGTTTGATATGAAGTCGGGTTTTTGGCAAATTCAAGTCACTAAGTATGTTTGTCAGTACTTATAAGTATTTTTAAGTTGGTCAAACATAATTTTTATCCACACATTTTGTAGGACCTACAACTTTTATCCACTTTTTAACCACACATTCCGTAGGATCCACTACTTGTAATTTATAAATTTTTTTACCCAACATATGTACAAGACCGCCTTCAATGTTCCTTTGGACAATATGAGTGGAATTTTAGGGCATTTGGCCTAAAAAGTGCTCCTTCAATGTTCTGGAAAATTATGAACAACATTTGCAACCCTTACCAAAAATTTTCAATTGTTTACGTCGATGATGAGCTAAAAAATTAAGTTTCTAGAACATGAAATTTTTCAAAGAACCATTAATCCCATTAGCATGTCCATTGAATTTGCAGATAAGTTTCTTAGTGAAATCAAAGATAAAAATCAATTGCAAAGATTCTTAGGATGTGTCAATTATATCGTGTACTTTGTTCCTAATATTCAACACATCTGCGTACCCCTTTTTCAAAGGTTGCAAAAATACCTAATTGTTATCAAAATTAAAGGATTAGTGAAATCTCTTCCTTGTCTTTGCATTCTCAACCATCAAGCTTTTCTCATAATAAAAAGCGATGCATCAGACTTAGGTTTTGGTGGCATTTTAAAATAAAACTCAATAATAAACAGGAATTGGTAAGATACCATTCAAGTGTATGGATAATTGGTCAAAAAAATTATTCAACGATAAAAAAATAGATTTTATCTATAGTACCATGTATTTCAAAATTTCAAATAATTTAATCAACAAAACCTATTTGATATGCACTTTGAGTGCAGTACTTCTACAAGAGTATTACAAAAGGATGTAAAAATTTATTTGTCGAAGTAAATTTTTTGCTAGATGGCAAGCAATATAAGCTTGCTTTGGTTTTCAATTGAAACATTAAAGGTATTGACAATGTTCTTCCAGTCTTTTTGAAAATAGATTTTACAACGATGAATAGAGAAAGAACCAGATGAGCAAAAAGCCTAGCGACTCATCTTCCTCTCCACAATCCAAATATTCATATGCAATGAATGTAAGGAAACCAAATGCCCCTTCTCCAACCTCAAAAGATTCCTACTCAATGACCATTGTTCCTAACAAAAAATGACTCTCTTATAAAATCCCCATCAAAGATATCATTTTCTTCCTCAAAATACAACCAAATCGTTCAAAATAAATTTGAAGTATTAGGAAAAATTCCAAAAACACCCTCAAACTTTCTCCAAGCTACTAGTCAAAAGTCAGTTTCATCAAGTTAATCTAACTTGTCTATCCACAAGTTATTTTTGCAAAGAAGATTACGGACAATCATTCTTCTCGAAAATGAATTCAAAGCTCATTCTCTTGCAGAACATTTAAAGAAATTCTTTCCTCCAAGTTTTTCTTTCATTCTACTTAATCTTCTCAAAACTCAAACATTTTATGTGTTCATTTTGATTTGATTGAAATTACTTGTAGACCTAACCCTGAAACTCCAGATTTCCCAAAAGTGAAAATCCTCAATGATTTCACACTTTCTTATTGGAATGGAGCTATCTTATCAAAAAAGAATTTTTCAAAGTCTTTCATTCCAACATCCTTTTCTTATAGAGATTATATGCAAGCTTGGAACTATATATTTTATTTACATAGTTCTAGACATTCTTAGTTCATACTTTTTGATAGATACTATCTTAAAATGTTTCTCAAATGGTTGTAAGATTGGTAGTTCTTTTTGGAATCGCCGAAGAGATTCTTCCAGAAGAAATAAAAAAAGTTTAAAAATCTACTCCTTTATACCATTTTTCCAGACAATTCAATCTATCTAGCTTGGATATTTTCTTGAGATTTTTTCATCGATGCTCAATTTACTCCAAATACCTTAATTAGGAGATTCAAGATCAAATGGTTGAAAAAGTTCATTATATCTGGTACCAATTCTCAAGCTGTTCTAGATTGGATTTCTTGCCGAGAAAGAATCTACGACAACAATTTTCTCCAATGCAACAAGAGAAATTTCAATTTCCTTCTTAATAACAGCAACTAATGGAAACTCTAGCTCAATGTTCAAATCCTCATGATATGGAAAAAGTTATTAGGAGTCTTTTTTCAACAGGTATCACCACAGGTTCAGATGACGACAATGAAGTCCCAGACCTTGATCAAAACGAAGATGACTATTTTGGCTTTGATTTAAGTTAGAACTAGTTCATTTCAAGTTCAACTACAAAGAAGTCTACTTTTGATGAATTATTTTGACACTAGAAAAGACTCTCTCCTAAAAATTAATTTCATCAACCGCACATTTTCAAGCATGGAAAATTGCAACTTTACAGTGGCAGAAAACAAGCATCTTCAACAGTTTATCAAAGGTTTTGAGTCCATTTTTCAAGTCCAAGAAATGCTTATATAAGTGGCAATATTCTCAATGGTCAGGCATATGAACATTCTCTAGTTTTAGTATTTTGTTTCTTTAATATCTCTTTTGTAATCTAGTCGGAGAGTTTATACAACCTCTAATATTTCAATTATCAAATCATCAGTAATATTGTAAGTTCTTCAAGCATTACTTGTAAATTATTGCAAGAGCAAATTCCTTGGTAATAACGTTGACAGTTTTGCTACAAGAGTGAATTCCTTGACAAACATTATTATAGGTGCTTGAGGAATCAGGAAGAATCGATTTGAAAAATCTGTTCAAAAGTGGAGTCTTCACCTGACTCGGAGTTTCTAGAGTTAAAGAGATGTAATATCTATTGCTTTAGATCTTCATCAATTTATAATTCATTACTTCTTCCTTTCATAGGACGTGTATTTGAATAATAACCAGTTTGTTCGCATTTCTGGCCAACAATATCTTTGCGATCCTTAAAATTGATTTTTCTTTTGAAGTTATTTTTCCTGTAGTTTTGAAATTACTTGAAAAAGATCTTTTATAATAATTTTTGAGTTATAGTCATTAAAATATTGCCTCATGTAAAACTTCTTGAAAGAGGAGGTTGTAACTTTTCATAATCATATTAAGCACAAAACGACCCAAGCTCTTTATGGCCATCTTGAAGTTCACTCTTCATTTTAGCTTTGAGCTTGAGGTCAGTGTAGAGAAATAAACCTTCTGTGTTGATGAAATTAATTAATTCTCCACATGACAAATCATCATATGGGAATTTGCCTTGAAATTGATTACAGAATAGAGTTTCTAACATTTTCAGCAAAGAGCTTAGGAAGTCCAGCTATAATTTTTTCTTTCCAAAAAGTTGATTACAATAAAACTTTACTTAAAAGACATATATATGTACTATCGAAATCTTGTAACTTTGGACAAGATAAATTTGAAAGGATCTCAGAGGACTTCTCTTGAAATTTGATGGGTTCTCCAACAAAATGTTTCGTTGTGGCAAAAAGTAAGGTATTAACGGCATGTGAAATTTCAATGCTACTGTCTTGTTCTTTCTTAGTAGCATCTTGAATGGACAATTGCTCATTCTCCGTGAGATAATTGTCCCACCATCCTTCTGATTGACCAGTAAATCCTGCAATTAAGGTCTTAGCAATTTGAGAGTCAAAATTGTTCATAGATTTATAAAAGGTAGCAGCTATGGACATTTCCGGTAAGGTATTGTTGATTTGATGCTCAGTATATTAGTTGATATTCCATTCACAGGTACCATTTACAAAATATACAGTTTGAGTAAGAAAGGCTTTTCTTCGTATTGAAGATCAGGAAAAGAAGATCCTAGATACATAGGTCTTTTGAGGTGTTGTGGAATGTTGAATCTTGTTGATTGATATTTCTACAAATTGCTCTTGGAAACATTTTATATTTTGATCATGTTCTGATTTATTTATAACATTGATATTGGAAGGAGAAATCAGTTCTTTGGAAGGAGTTTCTCCTATGCTTTTGAGTTGCTTGCCTATTTGGTCGAGTAAAACAAATAAGTTGTTAATTTTGATTAAATCCTTAGTAAGTTGATTTTTTGTTCCATAATTTGAGTTGAATTGTTATTGTTCCACAATTTGAGAAACCTGTGAAAGCTCACTCTTCTTAGGAAGAGCAACTTAATCTATGTTCCAAACTGTAGATCTAGTTAATTTATCCCAAGACGAGTTTAGGAACAGTAGAATTTGCATTGTCATGATTAACTTCTAACAATATGGTTTGACCTTTAGGAGAAGAGCATATATTGAGTATCATTTTCTCATTCCATATTTTGTGTCTAAATATCTAACATTAAGGACCACAAAACATTTTGATCGGTCTAAGAAACAGAAAAGTTGGGATAACAATTGACAAAAATGGGGCCCTTATCAAGGTTTGATTCAAGTATAGATAAGATAGAGTATGAAAAATTCCTATGTCTTTTGCCTCTAAGAAGGAGCAGGATAGGAGTATCTAAGCAATGTTTGAAATAAAGTTGTGACTGCAACTTGAACAAGGCCAATATGTAAAAACTTGTATTTTTTTAATGATGAGCAAGAGCTTCTTGAGAAAATAAAGACACTCTTTTGATTTATGGAAATCGTTTGTTCAGTAGTTTTAATCGAGTAATCTTGAAAAAATTCGAACTTGCCGATTCGATAAATAGTGTTAACCTCGATTTTAGGAATTGACCAATTATACAATTGCTTTTCTATTCTAGCAATGTTAAGTTCTTGACTATTCATAATTTTTTGAGCATAGTGATCATTGTCATCTTGTCTAGAGCTACTTGCTCTTCTAAATAATGATCTTTGACATGGTTTCTTTGAAATATTACTTGATTAAACTTCTTTTTGTTTCTAGTTATCTTGGGACCACCATTACAGGAACACACAATAGAGAACACGATAGCTATTTGCTTTTACGGGCTTACCAACGCTGTCCAGACTGACCATTGTCCGTGCATGTTACGTGCAGGCATGGTGTGTGCGTCTTATGTGCAACGTGCTTGTTGCTTTTTACAATATTCTGGTTTTACCTCTTTAAGAATTGTCCATAGTAGCAATTTGAAGTTAAAAGTTCAAAATGTGATTAGTACTGCAGCACACATTGCGTTTTACATTTGTTGTGATATATGATCTCTAATATATGAAGCCAAATTGTTGTTTGGATATTATATTACTTTTGCACATTCGAATGATATTGTTGTTTTGTAGGCAAAATTGTATTTTGAAGTTTAATTTGGTGGTACTTTTGGGATTTCTCGAACTCGATTGCTATTATTAGCATATTTTACAGTGGAATACAAGAAAATAGCAGTCGAGGTCTTCAACCTTTTATGCAAGTTGGATTTGGGTCCTCACCATTTAAAATGAGTATTATGTTCCCAACGAGTTGGATTTGAAAGTTGGGTTAAGAAGATCTATAATATGTAAGATAGGGTGTATGATGAGTTGAATTTTTACACTTATGTTAAGCCATTTGTGGGTAGTTTAGTTCGTTTTGCTATTGATTTCCTCTTGTTTTTGTTTGTTTTAGGATTGACCCGAGCTTGACGAAAATCGAGGAAATGAGGATGAAAAGAGTATCAACAATGGAGATTGAACAAGTTGATGAGTAAATAAAGAGAAGGGATCGAGATGAAGCTAAAAAGATACAATGGGGAGGCTGAAACAAGCAAGCAGAAAATATGGATTTCTACTGCTCAGCTCGAAGCCGTGAGTGGAGCACCAGAAAGTGAAAAACTTATTGCATATAATTCGAGGCCTTGAGGTAGCTGTCCTTGTGTCCGACCGAGGGTTTGAAAATTGAATTTATAGGGTGTTTTAGGTATTTTCGTGACACGTTTTTCAAGGCAATCAAAAGACTGTAAAAGTATGAAATTTTAGTTAATCTAGGGTTCAGACTTTTGGCTTTGGAGAATAGAACAAAAGAATTCAATCTAGAGTTTTGAAGAGATCAAGTGAAGAAGAAGAAAAGGGGCTGCTGCAATTCGAAGTTTCGGCTACAAATTTTATCGCCAATCATTGTTTTCTTCTACTTTCAATCTAGAACCTGGTTACAGGATTTTTTTTTATTCAATTTGTGTTCTGCTCATCCGATAGTGTAACTAAATTCAATTGTTAGAATAAACGATGAAGCTTAGTTTAGATTATTTAATTTCAATTATCACGTTTGACTTTAAGATTGAGTATAAGTTAATTTTTATTGTGGTTTTGAATTGTTTTTCATATTTCTAGCCATTTTATGCATTGTTTGTGAATTGTTTTGAAACTAAGAGGTAAAATACATGATTATCACATGCAATAAGAATTACATATTTAAATAGGAGATAGAAATATACTCTTATGGTTTGTGCAATCTTTGTATGAATTTCTTGCTTAATTCACGTGCTTGAAAGTGTAGTAATTTGCATATAGATCTAGTAAATTATCGCATTTAAGTAGGTTTGATGTTTTTCGAGAGAAACTATCAAACACCTTATAGAATTTCGGTCGGTAACCACATGAATGGTTGTCAAAACGTGGTAGGTAAAGTTAAATCGAAAAAACTATGGTGAAATCGAAAGTTCTAAGAGCATCTACAACAACTTATTTATATTTAAAGAGCATATTTATCTTTTTAAAGAGCATCATTAAATATAAAGAGCAATTTTTTTAAAATATTTCAATAGCATCTTTATTTTCACTCTTTATTTTACTTTTTTCAAGAAGCATTTAATATATTTCTCTCTTCTCTCTTCTCTCTTCTCTCTTTTTATCATATATTTTCCTCCCAATTTGTAAATATTATTTAATTAAAACCAACATATTAAGTATTGAAAATTAAAATTATTTCAATGCATTTATTAATAGAGAGTGAGTTTGGCTCTCCACATTAGAGCATCTCCAACAAGTTCTTTAAACATATGATGCTCTTTAATTTAAAGAGCCAACATTTAAAATTTTGCTAGAATGGACTTTCTAATTTAACATTTTAATTTAGAGAGTGAATTTGAATGCATTGAAACAATTTCAATTTTCAATTTTCAATACATGATATATTGACTTTAATTAAATAATTTATACAAATTATGAGGAAAGCATATGAAAAAAAAAAGAGAGGAAAATATATTAAATGCTTCTTGGAAGAAGTAAATGAAGAGTATTAATAAAGAGGCGGTTGGAATGTTTAAAAAATTGCTCTTTAAATTTATAGATGTACTTTAAAATGCTAAAGATTCTCATTTAAATATAGATAAAGCTATTGTAGATCTGCTCTTAGAGAATGAGTTTGACTCTCCAAAACTCACTCTTTAAATTAAAATGTTAAATTAGAGAGTTCCATTGTAATGTAAATTTTAAGCGTTGACTTTTTAAATTAAAAAGTAATCTATGTTTAAAGAGCTTGTTGGAGATGCTCTAACACTTTAGAACATCGAATTCATTTTCAAAGTTAGATTGTCGAATACTTTAGCTTAATTATTAATTTAATTTTTAGTTTAGTTAAAATCACGAACTCATTCCTAGTAACTTTAGCACTAAATCAAATAATTATTTAGGATTAACAAGGTCAATACTCATTAGCACATTTCTCGTGAGAACAATATTCTACTCTTACACAGTTACACTTTTACCATTTATCGTGATATCATGCACATGCGATTTTCACAAGCAATAGTTATGAATGCGTATAGGTCATAAGTTTTATGTCATGGATGTGTATCATTTAAGAAAGTTCAGTATTTTGGAGAATTTTGGAGAATGATATGCAAATATCGAGGACCAAATTTTGTTAAAGGGAAAAAT
Organism: Forsythia suspensa; assembly: GCA_023638005.1. Lineage (NCBI taxonomy): Eukaryota > Viridiplantae > Streptophyta > Magnoliopsida > Lamiales > Oleaceae > Forsythia > Forsythia suspensa. The sequence continues at coordinate 29,258,855 of CM042666.1, read as the reverse complement.
TGTATATTTAAAATCCCCTAAATTATAATAGGATCTTTGGTATATATGTAGAATTTACCTTATTACGAAATTGAGAAGGAATAAATAAATCATTTTCAAAGAGAAATAAAAAAATATATAAAGGTATATATGTGTGTATGCACTGATGCACATGTATAAACACATGTTCCATCAAGACAGGATAATTGAAAAATCTCTAATCCCAACCATATAAAAAAAAATAAAACAAAACAAAGTTAACAACTATAAATTCTCCTTTTTTAATTTTCTCAACTAGTCTAAGAATATAGTCAAGTTCCTTGGTCTTGATCTTGGTCCATTCCATGAGTGTATCCAGATTGTCTCCACAAATTGAAATAAGGATCTTGTCTTTATCTTGCTGCTGAAATGCCGTTCTCTCTCATAGTGAATTTCTACAATGCTCAATTTTTTAGAGTCTTTCACAAAAATAGAGTTTTGATCGGACTAGGACTTTTGAATATTTCTTTGGAATGCACAACTCACATATTATTTTGTCATAAATGCTTGAGTATTTTTGATTTCAAAGTCCATGAAATTCTTGGATGATCACCTATCTTATTTATACGCAATAGTATTTTTATCTAAACTCTCAAATGACTTATTATTTGATAAGGTATACTAAGTCTTTAAGTTTAAATACAAGTCTTATCATAAAATAAAGGATGAGTAATAACAAAAGAATTAATTAAGTCATTTAGTTAAATACTATCATTTAAGTAGATGAGAATTGTGATAGAGATAATATTTCAATATGCATACAACTTTATCTACTTAGAAACTTAGTTCATATAAATTGCTCAATATGCATTTAACTTAATCACTTATTTATTATATAAACAACAAGAGTTTTAGAATAACTAAGTTTCCAACTGATAATGGATTAGGATAAGAATAATTTTTCAATAGCATGCATATTACCATTCAACTACCAGACAATATTGACTTGACTCTCAATTATCTTAACTCACTTCAATACGAATTTAATTAAAATAATTTATAATTAAAGATACCAACAAAACATAGATTCTCCATCAATATCCCTTTTGGCATCTCTTAATTACAAAAGTCGTATTAAGTTGTTTTGAAGTGAGCACACATGCTCTTATGTAGAAACTAGCACAATAAGCTAGCGAATCAGATTTAAAACCAAAAGGAAGTAAAGCAACAAATCCTAATTTACCAAGTTCAAGTTCAAGCTAAGTAAAGCAACAACTACTTCACATTTTTGTAATAAAAAGGGGCCAAGGCAAAAAGTACGAACCTTCCAACAAATCTAAAGGATAGTCATAAGTCAAGGAGAGAGCAACCAACTAAATGATAACGAGTGACTTCCTCTTCTATGTAGTGCCCTTGCACGTCTATTATTTCGAACCACCAGTCTATGTGTCCTTTTTGCACATGGAGAACGAAGTCTCGTTAGCAACATCTTGATGTTGGAATATAGTAGTATCAATGTCTAGAATGTAGAGCTCTATCAAGGCCAATGTCAGGATGAGTGGCAGTAGGTGGTGCAGCCAGGCCCGGTTTTGGGCGAGGTGAGTGAGACGACCGCCTCGGGCTCAAAACCGAAGAGGGCCCATTTTCGTAAATTTTTTTTTTTTTTTTTTTTTTTTTTACTAAAGTTGCCCAATATATATTTGTACAAAAGTTTGAAGTCCAACAAAACAAAGCAAGCCGCATTCTATAAGGACAATGACTATTATTAAGTAGTGACCCAAAATTGAAGGGGCCTATATTTTTTAAAAAAATATTGAAATCCAGTCCACTAACAACCGACTATGACTTCTTGATTTGGGGGCTTAAATTTTGGACTTAACCAGGTTCCGAAAATGTCGAACCGCCCAGGTGCGATCATCATAAGATTCCTCTGAACAAGAGTCCCAGTCCGGTCGACCAATGCCATAAATAATGCCCTAGTGAATATGTGATTACACGCAACACTATCAGAAAGTTCAGTTACTAGTGTAGTCAGATGTCTCACCCGAGTTTTGAGTACTGGTGTGTTTCTCGAAAGGGCTTGTTCTTCTTAGGAGAGGCTGGTCTCTTCGTGGCCCTCTTCAATGGGCGAAGGATAGAAATTGGTGTGGTGAATGTGTCATCCTCAAGAATTGAACAATGTGATGCTAGAGATATGCATGAAGTAAGCCTGGAAAGGGCAACATCCTAGAGTATGCTTGTTGGGTGGCAGTAAACACAATGTTGTCAAAAATGAGTGTGGCAATGTCCAACGGATAGTGGGTGCCCCATTGTACAAATGCTCCATCTTATCCATCCCAATGTCCGACCAGTGCTGAATGGAGTCAATATTGTGCAAGGCTATTTTGTGTAGAACCTTATACTTGGGGGTAATCAAAGTTGCAGTCAATTTTCCCGAGGGCCAGGGTTGCCAGTGAGTTCTAAGGCTAATTTATCATTAGCTGCTTCAAACTCATCATTCGGTCCTTCAGTGATGAAAGATAAACCGAGCCAACGATGAATATTTGAGGGACTGAATGGTACTAGTTGTCTCCGAACATATACGGTCTATCGAAAATTATTCCTCGGCAGTCTAATCTAGAAGGATATATTAGCTAAGAATTCTTTGACCAAAGTTTTACACGGTCTCCCAGTCCAACCCAAACAATTTATGTATACCCCAGTGCTCAATCAATTCAATTAGACTAGTTGCTCTAAATACATCTTCTTTGACATTATATTCTGTCACAAAATCTCGATTCGATATATACTTGCAAAATTGAGCCACACATCAAGAGTCCCAAGTTTGTATACCCTAGTGCTCAATCAATTCAATAAGACCAGCTGCTCTAAATACATCTTCTTTGACATTATATTCCATCACAAAATCTCGATTCGATATATACTTGCAAAATTGAGCTTGTGCATCAAGAGTCCCAAGTTTGTAATTTAGAGGAATGAAGATATGATTACATTTGTTGAGCAAACTTTGCTCAAACAGTTGAGGGTGAGTTGCTAGAGTTGGTATGTCTGAGGAGGTCTGTCAAATGTTTTGACGTTGAGCAGTTTGATCAGAACATTTGAACGTTCAGTGGAACATTCATCAATCTGTTGTTTACCCTTTCTGTGTACGTGTAAATAGGACTGGGGCAACATCTTCATCACTGGACTCTTTTTTCTCATCTTTAACTGCAAAATCAGACCCCGATTTTTGTGGATCATCAATGTTCCCGGTATTTTGAAACTCATCTGAACGTTCCTCAGATTCGAGGCCTGGTTGGTACTTGGTTTTACTATCAGAAACTATACCTTTGTCACTTTCATCCTGACTTGTAACCTCGGTGCTCGAAATGTGTGAAGCAGATTGAGTTATTTAAGGGCTAGGGTTTGGTAGTGGCACATCTAAAATTGGGTCACCCGATGGATTCTTGGTGACCCGACCAGATGGTGCCTCGCACGATGTGGAGGTGGCAGTGGTGGAGTTCTCTCCGCTGTGGCCGACGGTAGAAAAACTGGAGTGGACTGGACGGTGCTGTAAAGAGATGCACAACATGTGGCACCAGTGGTTGCAGCGCTATAGAAGGCAGAGGCAAAGAGGCTGGTGGTGACGCGGTTGCTTAGGAGGAGAGGCGATGGCGGCCATGGCTTAACGGTTGCACCGAATCGCTGGATGTTGATTAGTAGTTTTGGTCCTTGCCATTGATAATCTCCTACACAACTTGCAAGATCAAGTGAGGTAAAATTAAGAAATCAAGAGAAGGGAAATATGGTTTGATGTGTGAGGAAGATGGAGATATAAGAGCATCTCCAATGCACTCCATCTATTGCAGTTTATGTGGTAAGTAAAATAGACGGACTTTCAATCTATGTGGCATTACGTCTATAGAATAGACGGTCAAATTAAAATTCATCTCCAATGTGCTCCATCTAAAATTAAATTTGCTGACTCACTCCGTCTAGAAGTCCTTCTAAATGTAGACAGACTTTTAGATGGAGTCTATATTTTAATGTGTCACATCAGATAGATAGAATCCTTGTCAGCATGCATTGAAGATGATTTTTTTATAACTCCCTCTATATATACTTATGTGACACGTCTAAAAAGCAATAGACAGAGTGCATTGGAGATGCTCTAAGTAACTCATTTGCATTTTTAATTGAAAATAACTCCTTTTAGAAATGGACTTCTAAGTATAAACCAATTTGAGCTCCAAAACACAAAGAAAAAGAAAATAAAATGCGCCATTTTTTTTTTTTTGTGATTATAATATTCACGAGCAACTTGAAAAAATGCCAATCATCTTTCTTCATCCCTTTTCATTGATAGGTGTCAACACAGCTCAAAGTCACATATATTCAATCATGAAGTAGAATGTAGTGTGTGAATATATAATTAAAATAAAATCAATAACATCGAGTCAAATAACCACCACCCTCTAATTCACATAACTGTTTAGACAACAGTGTTTTAAACCAGACATCATTTTATTTATCTTTTTAAATAAGAAATACACAACTTGCCAAGCGTGAGTGCTATTTTTTTCTCAACTGCTGACGTTTGCACACACATTTTTGTTTGTTTGTGTTTACATAGCATATTAAGTATACAAGAATTGACTTCTACACTTTCAAGGCATCAACCGTTTTTCTCATGATTGTTTACTTATCAACGATGTCTTCTCATCATTCAGAGAAAGGTGGTCATCTCTTCAAGTACACCTGCTTGCTAACAGGTCAAAGTATTATGATACCAAAAGACATGGATACTAACCATAGTTCTTCATTCAATATTCAACCAATAATTCAGATGGTAGAATAAAGAATTCGTCAGGAGACTATCAACCAAGTTTTGAGGTCTATATGGTGTGCAAAATGTGTGATGAATATATGAAGTTTCAAGTTGTACTTTCAATTTCTATGACGAAGACAATGATATTTAGAGAATCGGTACTTCCTATATAATTAACTCAAGGGTATATATTTTTTTCTTTGAAATAAAATGAAGATTCACACTCTCAGACGAGGATACATATCACCAATGCTTTTATCAGTTTTTTCGAATCTACATATCACCATGCTTTTCTGTTTGTATGTGCTCAATTGTGATGATTATACTCTCTACCAGGTTTCTAATGAAATGGTGCCTAATATCTATGTGTTTCGTTCTTGAGTGTTGAATACGATTTTTTTATAGACTTACGGAACTGGTATTATTGTAAAATATGGTGATAGAGTTTTGTTTGATACCGTAATCATCCAGCATTTGCTTCATCCACAGTAAATGTGTACATCAACTACCTGCTACAATGTACTCTACATTGGCGGCAGATAGTGCGATGGAGTTCTGCTTTTTGCTGAGACGAGCTATAAGATTGTTCCCTAAATAAAAGATCATCATGTGGTGTTTTTCCTATCATCAATAATTCTTTTTACAGTAGCCACATGTGACTCATTTGGTTTTACCTAATACCTAGCCCGTATTCCTACACTAAATGCAATGTCAGGTTTACTAGCAGTCAAGTATAATAAGCTCCCAATCATGCTACGAGAGAGGCTAGGATTAACATCGTTTCCATTTTCATCTTTAGAGATTTTCAAAATTGTGGCCATAGGTGTTCTCATCAATTTAGAATTATCAAGTCCAAATTTCTTTTATCATATTTTTTGCATATTTTGATTGAGATACGAAAATATCATTGCTCAATTGTTTAACATGCGGACCAAGAAAAAATGTTAGTTCTCCTACCATGCTCATCTCAATTTTATTCTTTTTCATTTTGTTTATTAGTTATTAGATTGTTTTTCTGAAGTTGAGCCAAATACAATGTCATCTATGTAAATATGAGCCACAAGAATACCAGAGTTTAGGTGTTTGATAAAAAGTGTTTTGTCAACTCCTCCTTTCTTGTAACCCATTTCAATGAGATGAGTAGTTAGTCATTTATACCATGCTTGATGAGCATGCTTTATACCATAAAGAGCTTTTTCAAGTTCATTCACATGGTTTGGAAAGTGGGGGTCTATAAAAACTTAGGATGTTCTGCACTTTTGACATCTATTTGAAACAGTTTAAATTTCATTTGACATGCAATAGCAAGCAAAAGTCTTATAAACTCTAATCGAGCAGCTCCAATGGTCAATTGTTTATTTGCTTCCCTACTTTATTTTAATTCCATCTACAAATCACACGATTGTTTATTTTTATCAGCCAACAATCTTTCGACATGAGTTATTTTATAATTAAAACGAATCTTTTCTTTATTGGACACAGTAGTTTAAAGCGTTTAAGTCGGCCCATATGTCATCAGCTCCAACGTTCGGCTCCCTATCAGAATGTTCATGAAAATGATCAGATATAAAACAAGATGTGAATAAGATATCTTGAGTGTTAGAAACTTTCCCTCTCCTGATTGATAATCGATTGATTCTTCGTCATTGCTCCAACTTACATTCATGGCTTTTTTACCAAATGTTCTTCTTTATTATTAGCACATGAAAATGTGACCATATCCTTCGCAAGTACGGCACTGAATACAGTTTTCTGTTTTCATTTAGAGGATTTGATGGATTCTATCTATTTTGGTTAGAATATTTCTTTATCGATGATCCCTAATTTTTAATTGATTTGAATTTTTGAGCCTGTTCAAGAATTTGTCAACCAGTTTGGTTACCAGGGCAATATCAATATCTGAATCACTCTCATCACATTCATCTTTTTCTTCTCCAACCCATAATACTATGCCTGTAGCTTTTTCTTTCTTTCTTGTATAGAGATTTAATTCATAAATTATTAATGACCCACCCAACTCTTCAATTTTGATATCGTCGATGTCTTTGCTCTCTTGAATTGAGGTTACTTTGGATAATCTATTTGACAAAGACTACAGTTTCTTTCTGATCAATTTTGATTCTGAATATTTTTCTCCAAGGGCATGTGCTTGATTTGATATTTCACACAGACGAGCATATAAATATTTGAATGCTTCATCGTCCTTCATGCACAAGTTTTCAAATTCTGTGGTGAGCATTTGTAATTTAAACGATTTCACCTTGGAAGTTCCTTCATGTGTGGTTTGTAGGATTTTCCAAATTTCATTTGCTACCCTGCAATTAGATATCAGCTGAATTGTTTAGTATCTACAAAATAAAAAATAGCATTCAAGGCTTTGCTATTTCAGCTAGCATTATTGAAATTAGCAATTACCCATTCTTCTTATTGTTTTTCTCTTTCTACATTATTTTTAGTGACTGTGGTGGGTGGGACTATAACCTCTAATGATAGAATGGCATGATTTTTCATCCACAGTTTGAATGTAAACGGTTATATGGATTTCTAATAGGCATAATTCGTTCCATCTAAGACCAGCGTTCGAAAAACAGCACCGTCCATAACTAGATTCATAGGATCTCATTTTTTAGAAGTGAACATGGCTCTGATACTAATTGTTAGTTTTAAACTTAGGTAACAAACAACAACACGTAGAGGATTGAATTGGTTGTTATTGGTAATTACACTACAAGAAATGAGGTCAATAGCGGCGACATATGTCGTCGCCGAATACTCAGAAGTCGTCTCTTTACCTTTTTAGAAACGACTAAGTCGTCGCTAAATGTCGCCGCAACAAGTTAGTGTCTCTAGAGATATAGCGACGACATTATGTCGTCTCTATATAAATTTGTTTCTATAGCGACGACGATATCGTCGCAACAGTGTCGTGATCATATCTCGAAAACAGATATAAATGGACGATAAAATCGTCGCAAACGTCGTCGCTATTATACAAAATAATAGAGACCATTATCTCGTCGCCATTCGTCCTTCTCATATAGCGACAACTCTGTCGTCGCTATTACTAATTGTTTTAATTTACTACAGCGACGACAATGTCGTCGCTATAAACGCTTTTGAATTTTTTAAATTTTTTTTTATTTCCAAATAATATAAATAATATATAAAAATTTTAAAATCTACGGACCCTCCAAACCGTCTTCCCTCGTCCCCTCGCTCCTCCTCCTCCTCCTCCTCATCCTACCCTCCAGTAAACCGGTATTTTACTTTTCAAAACTCAATTTCACGCTGCATTTGGCGTAGCTGATTCTCGTACATGGCAAACCAAGATCGTTATTCTGGGTCCGCAGAGGACTAATGGAAAGTTCCTTGTGGGGCAAACGATGCAAAGAAATCGAATCTAGTGAGGAGAGGTGCCCTTCGAACCCGCCAACCCCACGGACGTGACCTCGCCGCTCTCCGAGAGAACTTCCTTTTGCAATAGCACGCTGCCTCAACGACGCTATTGAGGCGACTTGTATGTTGAGTCTCTCTCAACTCAACAAGTTTATCCTGCTCAATGAAAAAATAATAATAAATAATAATATCATGCATATCGATATAAAATTATATTAACATAATTTTAAAATTCTCACATAGTCACCAAATACCTGCTGGTTCACCCAATTGCCATCCCGTAAGTGTGTGAAACGTCCGAACGAATTAATAATTCCCGGCCACTTTTGGGTCTCGGGGTCCCGCTACGACAATTTAAACGCGAAATGTAGTTAGTATACATTTTTACATAATGTAATGAAGATATGCATAATGATATTGAAAATTTATATGTTGTACTGATCGTAACGCGCGGCGTAGAAGCTCTTCGACCCCTGCACGCCGGTATTTAGCCTTACCCCGATTGGCTTTATTTTTGGAGGACCGCTCTCAAGGTATAACATATAATTGATTAGCAAAAATGCATTAGTTAAAAAGTATATAAAATATCTTAAACAATATATAAACAATACGTACCACGAAAGTAGGATCGGTGAAGAAGTCAATGCACTGCGCTAGGTCCTCGGCGGACATCTCACCGTATGGTCGGCTCGGTCCATGCGCTTTTAAGTGATTATGTGTCTTGAGTTTGTAATTGCGATAACGATCGGCCGCCAGACGATCTCATCGCGGCACATACTTGCCCGGTACTTGTCGGGCGACCGATCGCCTGCAGATCGAAGTAGCTCGCAAGAGTGGAAAAAAACGTTAATGTAGAAGTCGTGAAACAAGTATTTATTAAGTATACTAATAACAAAACTAATTTAAGTTCATACCGATAATGCTACGTAACCGCGCTCACGCTGCTCCTCGGACCTCTCGTCCCATGAAGGGTAGCACTGAATCTCACTTGGTTCCCAATCAAGCGCGTGAATTACTTCGCTTATTCTCGATCAACAGATTGTGCGTTCGACATTGTCGAACGCGATAGGAAATGGCATCTTCCGTTAGCTCGCCAAACCATCTCAAGGTTGATGCCTCGAGAGATACCCCGTCGCTTTGGCGGGGTGCTAAAATGAAAAATTGTAAATTATATTGATCATACGATTTTCAACGCGTTGTATAAAAATAATAAATAATTACAATTTGAACGAAAAGTCTTACTGCACTGCTCGCTAGCCAAAGGGAGCGGAGATGGTCACGCGAGATGGTCACCGCCGAGGATCTCCGCCCATACACCATCACCTCCGTGCGACATCACGCCGACCATACTAACACATGACATAATTGCGAACATCACGTCAATTTATACTAACTTTGAATGTATGTAAAAATTTGAATGTATTATATTTTATTTCAATTTGGTCCCTAAACTTAATTTATTGCAAATAAGTCCCTAAACTTTGAATTTATGGGAAAATTTGTATTTCTTATATTTAATTTCAAATTGGTGCCTAAACTTATTTTTATTGCAAATAAGTCCCTAAACTTTGAATTTATGAAAAATTTTGAATTTATTATATTTTATTTTAAATTGGTCCCTAAACTTATTTTACTGCAAATAAGTCCCTAAACTTTGAATTTATTATATTTAATTTCAAATTGGTCCCTAAACTTATTTTATTACAAATAAGTCCCTAAACTTTGAATTTATGGAAAAATTTGATTTTATTATATTTTATTTTAAATTAGTCCCTAAACTTATTTTATTGTAAATAAGTCCCTAAACTTTGAATTTATGAGAAATTTTGAATTTATTATATTTAATTACAAATTGGTCCCTAAACTAATTTTATTTCAAATAAGTCCCTAAACTTTGAATTTATGTGAAATTTTGAATTTATTATATTTAATTTCAAATTGGTCCCTAAATTTATTTTATTACAAATAAGTCCCTAAACTTTGAATTTATGGGAAAATTTGAATTTCTTACATTTAATTTCAAATTGGTCCCTAAACTTATTTTATTGCAAATAAGTCCCTAAACTTTGAATTTATGGAAAATTTTGAATTTATTATATTTAATTACAAATTGGTCCCTAAACTAATTTTATTTCAAATAAGTCCCTAAACTTTGAATTTATGGGAAATTTTGAATTTATTATATTTTATTTCAAATTGGTCCCTAAAAGTATTTTATTGCAAATAAGTCCCTATACTTTGAATTTATGAGAAAATTTGAATAAGTTTTATTTGATTGATGAATTAGTCCCTAAACTTATTTTATTTCAAAAAAGTCCCTAAGCTTTAAACTTATGTTAAAATTTGAATAAGGCGAGGAATAAGATTATGTCAAATATGCCCCTAAAATTCAACATCATTCAATCTCAAATTCAACCATCGTCCTCTCTATAAAAACATAAAGATAGTGACAATGCATAATCAAATAAAAACTTCATCCTCAATCAAACCTCATCCAAACTAAACCAAAAATCACCCCTAATATTCAACCTCAATTCAATCAAACTTCATCCAACGTAAACCAAAAATCATCCCAAGTTTCAGTTCAACCGAAAGCCAACAAAATTGAACAAAATTTAAGCCAAAAAACTGAACAACAATGATGTTGCAAACAGTCCCAAAATCAGTTCAACCGAAAGCAAAAATTAAACTTAATTATCAACATTTTATAATCCAATTAAGCAGAATTGCATTAGATAACGTAAGCCAAATTTTGTGTGTATTTAGCTTCAGATAACATTCCAAAATTTGTGTGCATAAGCAAAAATTAAACTTTTGTATGCATAAGTAAAAATTAAACTTTCCAAATTGCATCAGATAACATGCAAAGAAGAATTTTGTGTGTATTTAGCTTAAAAAAAACCAATTTATATCTAAATGTACCTTGGGAGTTGGATATAGAGTTGAATGGCGGCGAGAATGCAGTCGAGTTCCTTGACGGTGGAAACGGATGGTGTGTGGATGAGCCAATGGCGGCGAAGACACTTCGGCGAAGAAAGACGCTGGAAGACGGCAGACGGTCCACTGTGACGGCAGTGAACGACAGTCCAAAGAAGAAGAATAGTCAAAATGAGAAAGAAAACAGTTCAGGAGTGAATTAAAAGGTAAACTCTATAGCGACGACAATTGTCGTCGCTAGTGTTCCATACAGCGACGACATTTTTTTCAGCTTTTAAGAACACGCGCCTAAAACGTGGCGCCCAATTTTCATGACTATAGTGACGACATATGTCGTTGCTATTGACAAGACAATACAGAAATTTAAATGTTGATATCTCATTTGAAAGGGATTTTTTAAGTGAAATAATTTTTATAATTATTAATTTTTAATATTTAATATTATCAATAATTTTTAATATTTAATATTATTGATATTTAATATTATCAATAATAATTTTTAGTATTTAATATTTAATATTTAATTTTTAATTTTTAATATTTATTGATATTTAATATTATCAATAATAATTTTAGTATTTAATATTTAATTTTAATTTTTAATATTTAATATTTATTGATATTTAATATTATCAATAATAATTTTTAGTATTTAATATTTAATTTTTAATTTTAATATTTAATATTTATTTGGGTCATTCAACTTTAAACATTTTTCATTTGGGTCCTCTTAATTTTTCTTTTATTTCAATTTCATTCAATTTTATTTGCAACATAAGTACTTCAAATTGTACAATGTTAGATATAATGGGAAAATTGTAGCATGTTTTGTACAATTGTAGAACTTTTTTGTCCTACATTATGTCCACAAATGTTAAAAATCCATCTAAACTCGCATTTTGATCAATAGCAATGATAGTATGAATGACAAACACTCAAGCCGAAAAAAGAATAACAATTTGAACATGCGTTTTATAAATTAATTTCATAAAATTTAGTGACGCACAATAACATTTCAATTTGATTCACTATTATGAAACGATTGATCCTCATAATCGTCACTGACGTCTTCATTGATTTCACTCGATGTTTCGTCATCCTCGTATTCTGCATTTGTATCGTCTTCAACATCATCGTCGTTTATAAACGAAGTTTCTCCTATAGTATCTGACGAGGCTCTCCTGATAACAGATGCTTCGATCTCATCAGCTTCATCATCATCCCGGTGCAAGGATACATGCTCTATGTTGCCAAGATCAACGACTAGAGATAAATCGGAAGAGTAGTTATTGTGGAGCGTGTCAATCTCGTGATGTTAGCTCCCACCGTGTCCCACGTGCTCTGTGATATACAATTTGTACTACTCGCCATTCGGACCACGAGATGGATCTTCAATGTAGAACACTTGTTGTGCTTGGCTAGCAAGTATGAACCGATCATCCTTGAACGCCTCTGCCCGATGTCAATACTTGTAACGTTATTCTCGCCACCATCCGCTCTCCCATCACACTTAAACCACTTGCATCGAATGATAAACTAAAAGTTTCGGCCTATATTGTAGCTCCATATATCTTGCAAATGTGGTCGTAGTAAATCTCACCCCAGGTCCACGGATGGACACACCACTATTCTGAGTTTTTCTTCGAATATCAAGATCATATGTCACGAATCAAACTCCTTTGACAACACAAGCTGTGTATGACATAACCTGTTGGTAACATCCACTGGCCAACGCAAATAACTCATGAGAAACTTGATGGTTGTGGCTTTGGCGCATTGCATATAGCTGCATGACGAGAATTATTCTCAGTTATTGAAAGCAATTATGTTGAAAACTTGTAATTTTATTCAGTCGATGTTCGTTTACCTTTCTGTAGAACCAACCGTGAAAGTCTCTTCTGTGCACTAGTTCGATGTTTGGACAGCCATTGTTCAGTAGTTCCTGCCTATGTTCCCTGAACAAAGTATTGAAGATCAAAGTTCATTAGTTCGTTTCAAATGATAAAGTTAATTCGAGATAAAGGAATAATAATCAGGAATTAACGCCGTCTTACTGCAAGAATGGCTCAACTTCATAACAGCTTGTTCGACGTAAAAATTGCTTGATTTCGAACTTGAGTAGGAAACGTCGTTGGTGGATCGCTTTCCAAGTGGGTGACATCATGCGACTAAAAAAATGTAAAGTTGTATCGTGGAACATTAGCATCCTCGTTTACATTCGGTCGGTTGAACTTTGTCCCTATGTCCTGGAAGTACCTCGAACAAAAGTCAATGTCTCGTCCACAACATACCATTCAGCTATTGATCCCTCGGGCCGAGCTCGATTTCGGCGTAGCCCTTCAATTTCTTTAGGTATCGCTCAAATGGATACATCCATCTCATGTGCACCTGGACCTCCAAGAATTGTCTTTTCCGTAAATGCATTACGAGGTAAATCATGATGTCGAAGAAGGCTGGTCGAAATATCCGCTCCAACTTTCAGAGAATGACTACAAGGTGATCGTGGGATGCTATCATGTCGCTAACCTTTAGTGTTCTTGCACAAAGCTTTCAAGAACGTGCACGCTTCAATAATTACCGTGAAATTGTTTTATTCAAGAACGCCCGACATCCGATCGGTAATAACCATTGCATGATAATATGGCAATCATGTGACTTCAACCCGATAATACTACATCATTTGGAGCAATATTCTTCCAAGTTTAGAAAGCGGCCATTTGGAAACTCAACCGATCGGATAAATTTACAAAAATTCTTACGATTTGAAGACGATATGGTGTAACATACGGCGAGCTTCATCCACCTATTCCTAGGTTACGATACAAGGGCAACTCCCTTTTGATCCCTAATTGCATCGATCGCGCCGCGCATTGACCGTGTCTTTTGATTTGAATGGATCGTCCATAACCGATCGGATAAATTTACAAAAATTCTTACGATTTGAAGACGATATGGTGTAACATACGGCAGCTTCATCCACCTATTCCCGCTCGATACAAGGGCAACTCCTTTTGATCCCTAATTGCATCGATCGCGCCGCATCGATGTGTCTTTTGATTTGAATGGATCGTCCATAATTGTACCGAGCAAGCTATCACAAACATTCTTCTCGTGCATAACATCGATGTTATGTTTGAGCTCAGTAGAAGTCCAATACGGCAACTCATAGAAAATGCTCTTTTTTCTCCAATTGATCTCGCCATCACTTCTCCGAATTGTAGCACCACCGTAATTTGGGTGCTTTCCTGGACTTCTATATCTGACACGACTTAACTATGCTAAAATGTCTGTAGGCGTTAACCGACGCGAGGTGGTCGCCATCCGTCCTCCCATCGAAGTTTAAATTGCTCAAAATGATGCCGGATGGCGGTGAACCGATGATGACCCACATAAGTCGCCTCTTACCTATCACACGGACTAAAGGAGTATCCTCGTTGCACGTCGGACATGCCTTGTACTCCTGACCACTCCAACCCGACAAACTACTTCTCCCTGGAAAATCGTTAACAGTCCACAACAAAGCTGCACGCAGTCTGAATACTAACTTGATGTTGGTTCCACCGTCTCCCGTGTCAATCCCATTAACCTACAACTCCTTCAACTCGTCCACTAATGGTCGTAAAAATACATCAATATCCTTACCCAGTGCTTTAGGACCGGTATCAACAGAGTAAGCATGAGGTATTCGGACTTCATGCATAACCATAGTGGCAAGTTGTAAACTGTTACAACCATCGGCCACATGTTTGATGTCAAATTTTAATTAACTCATAAGTGTACGAATCTCTCATGGAATATAGATAAGCAAAAAGCGAGGTCGATCCCACAGAGACTGCTATGAGGAAGGTATAATTTAATCTAGATTAACTGTCATTCTAGGCTAGTTGAGTTGAAGAGATTTTTGTTGAAATAGTTAACCTAAAGACTAATTAAATAAGCTAAATAAATGAATTGATAATTAAAGTTGTGTAAAACACCAAGGTTTCAGAATCCACCATTGTCTAACTTAGCAATCATCTAATCATTCATTAATTCCCAAAGAAAATACATACGACAACACGAAGTCAATCTATTGTCGTCCCTAAAGATTTATCAATTTAGTCCAAAAGAAGAAAATCAAATATAGGCTCCCCTTATGCTTCAAAAATAAATTACTTAAGCATTTTTCATATCAAATTCCATTGAAAGAAGACAAAGAATCAAAGATTACCTAAGCATTCTATGTATCCCAATACGAATAAAAGAAGAAAAATCAAAAGAAATTAATAGAACCAATTTAAGCATCAAGCATGGATTAATTAAACCAATATCTAACTATCAAAAATACATGATATTTAAGATGAAAGAAATTATATTTAATTAATTTAGTTAAGAACGAACCATGAACGTTAAAGTCCTAAAAAGAAATTAAACGAATAATGAAATAATTACTTAATTAAAACAAGATTTCATCGTCTACCTTGGCTACTGTAAAATTAGAAGAACATAATTAAATTAAAATACAAGATTTGATAGAACCCGGCATGGATTGAAGGAGAAGAAATCTTCAAAACTCTTGATTGTCGGGCCATTGTCTTCTCTTGTTTTCTTCCGTCTTCCCTTGATTCGGCTCCCAAAATCCTCCTCCTGTTATGAGAATATATCTCATATTTATACTACTCTAATTGTGCCTAAAATATCCCGAAGATTACAATTTTCGTGGCCAAGAGTCACCTAGTTGAATTGGGACTAAAAAGGAAAGTAAAATCCCGCAACAAAATTAACACCGGGCTACTGTTTTTCAAACGGTCATAACTTCTTGTAGGAAGCTCCAAATTGAGATCCGTAAAAGTGGTGGACTCGTAATTCGATTATCTTTCCAATGGTATATCATTTATTCGTCGATTTTACCAAATTTTATGCTTTTTTCGTCCAATATTCTCAATGTGCTTATAAACGGGTCCAAAAGCGAAATAGAAAAATAATAAACTAGATTAAGTAGAAAATCAACTATATGACAGCATAAATGATTAATTCAATGTCAAAATAAGTGCACAAAACGCACTTATCAAACACCCCAAACTAAACATTTGTTCGCCCTCGAACAAAAACAAAACTAAAATATACTTTAAACTAAGCTAATTGAATCCACGAAAAATTTGTCAATGTTGAATTTCTCACCATATGCCTCACGGTTGAAAATAAAGCAACACTTTTAGAAGGATATTAAACAACAGCACAAAATTTTTCACTTATCCGATGCTCGACCTTTTGTGAATGTGTGTGAATAGCCAAAGATTAAACTTATACATGTATTAGACCACGACCAATATTGTGTTGTTGATATTTTAGCAATTCTAAACCCTTTGTAGTCATTTATTCCTTACACCTCTCGTAAATTATCACACTTCTAATGCTTTTCTCTCTAATCCCGAGGTGTTCTAGCGAAATTGGTTCCTATTGATCATCACAATACTTTTTTTTCAACTAAAGTGGTAAAAATCAGAACTTGTATTCTTAGAATTAGGAGGGTGAGTGATTTCTAAATTCTCATATTCAGTCTCTGAGGTTCTAACCTAGTAATCCTTATTGAGCACTTCTACTTTTTCTTTTTTATTATGCTACTCATATTAAGAGTCTTACATCCTGTGCAATACTTCTCTTTCACTAGCTTTCTATATGACCATTGTAGCGAGCTTTGGGTCGATGACTCCCAAGTCGATGACCATAGGGCACCGTGTTTTGAAATACCCTAATGAGACTTAATTGCTCGAGTCCTACAAAGCTAATAGAGAAGTGAAGATGTAAATATATATATATATATATATATATATATATATATATATATATATTTTGCAATTTTGTTTTCTTTTATTATATATATGACTCATGTAGCGAGCTTTGGGTCGATGACTCCCAAGTCGATGACCATAGGGCACCGTGTTTTAAGATACCCTAATGAGACTTAATTGCTCGAGTCGATATTTTATTTTATCATATCAACAACGAATAGTGCTCGGTCTAGATTTCTTGACCATAACCTATTCAACCAAAGATGAGACCCAGAAAACCCAAACCATCAAAATTCTCAGGACACAAGTAGTAACTTTAACACCCCCAAACCGTTCTTAAAAAGTTTGGTCACTAACTTATGGATTTAGGAACGAATTTTTTTTTTTATCATGATACTCGAATAATAATATCAACCCAAATACTCAAGTCATGTTTCTAATAAATGATAAGTCAATAGTGGCTATGTACTTTCTTAATCGTGTCTAATATGGATAAGTATTCGGATAAAAGAACAAGTTCAAGTGTTGTCTAATATTCTATTAAAATGTGCTCAATTTTGAGCAGATATCGTCATTGGCGCGACGATATTCAACAAAGAACTAGACAAATAAACTACTAAAATATTTTTGTTTTTTTTTTTTGTGTTTTTTTAACAAAATAAAATTACTTGATTATATAGACCGAATAATGCACAAATTCGTAAGCAATGAAGTATCCCGATACTTTTAACCCACCCCAAACTAAAACATTACATTGTCCCCAATGTAAAAGCAAACTAAAGCACATAAATGAGGAAAAGATCAGGTACTCCCTAGAGATAGACGTGGAGAAGATGGATCTGGTTGGTTGAAGGTCCGATTGAAGTGGACTCAGATGTAGTGTTGGGACCCTTGGTCAAAAGAAGGTTGCCTAAATATAGTCCAAGCGGCTTGCACAAGTAGGATATCCTGCGCTTGACATGGTGAGGCCTAATAAGTACAATAAATAAAATAAAAACTAATAAATTATTTTAACTATCTAAAACTACTACATATAAAGCAAGTAAATAAAAGGGTTAGAAAATGGGTTGCCTTCCATTAAGCGCTTATTTATAGTCATTAGCTTGACTTATTGTCTAGTTTCCTTCGGCACTTTGAATAGTACTTTGGAGGACATGCTTTTCTTGCACCTATTGACTTTGGCATTCCTTGAAGTGGCTCAATTTTACTGCTTCCATTTAGTTGTACCTATGATGTGCGATTCAAGCAAAACATTAACTTCTTTTATAGCACTATCAATGTCAAAATAAGAACCCAAATGAGTTAAGCACATGTTTAACGCATCATCACAATTAGTATAAGCAAAACAATCATCATCTAATGCTTCTATCATGTCAACATCAACAACATCCTCATTATCATGTGGTAGCTTGTTGACATTAAAAATATTCAATTCTAATGTCATGTTGCCAAAGGATAGTTGCATAACTCCATTCCCCGCAATTAATAATAGCATTAGATGTTGCGAAAAAAGGACGACCAAAAATTATAGGAATATGTTTTGTAGAGTCTCGTCTTCGGTTGAGTATCAAGTACAACAAAATCAACAAAGAAAATAAAACTTGTCAACCTCAGATCAAAACATCTTCTACAATTCCTCGGGTACTTTCACGAGATCTATCGCCAAGTTGTAAAATCATAGATGTTGGTTTTAACTCGCCTAGTCCAAGTTGCATATACACAATATAAGGAAGAATATTAACACTAGCTCCTAAATCTAGCAAAGCTTTCTCAATTTTATGGTTTCCTAAGATGCATGAGATAGTAGGACAACTTGGATCTTTAAATTTCGGAGGAGTGTTGCTTTGAATTATAGAGCTAACTTGTTCAGTTAAAAATACCTTTTTGCGCATATGTAGTTGTCTCTTTGTTGTACATAGATCTTTCAAAAAATTAGCATAGGCAGGTACTTGCTTAATAGCATCAAGTAAAGGAATATTTACACTTACCTGCTTGAAGATTTCCATCATATCATTGATAGAATTACCTTGCTTTACCTTTGTGAGCCTCTGAGAAAATGGGGCTTTTGGAATGTAAGATGGCTCATTGTCCTCTTTGGGAGCTTCTTGGATTGGATTATCAGTTGGGATAGTACCTGGAGAAAGTGATTGAGATGTGTTTTTCCTTGAGATATCCACTTTGTTGTTAAACAGTTTGCCACGTCTCAAAGTCATGATGGATTTAGCCTCTTCCTGTTGCACTCATTTAGGATTAGCAAATGGCTAACTAGGAAACTTTCCTTTCTCAATGGTTGTTGCCAACTGTTGGACTGATGAAGCTAGTTGTCCCATCATGTTTTCCAAATTGGAGATGGATTGTGCTCATGAGTTCAAGCTAGCGCATTTTCATTCTTAAACTCGAGAATTGTGTGATTCTCGCGCCTAATGCAGCTTGTGTAGCTTTTGTCAAGTTTTGAATTGCTTCCTCCCATGGTTTTGGTTGTGAAAAATTGTGATTGAATTGTTGAGTAGCCTGCTGAGGGGCTTGACTTGCTGTATTATCCTGTTGAACACCCTGTGACCAAGAAAAATTGGGGTGGTCCCTCCATCCTGGATTGTATGTGTTTGAATAGGGATTGTAAGGCTGTTTCCTCATCATGTTGAGGGCATTAGCTTGCTCAGCACATGCTTCTGGTTCTGTAGGACTATTAACTGTCAATGAGGTCAACTTGCGAGAAATGTCTTCTATCATGCATTTGACTTCTTTGATTTCTGAGCTAGGTTCACTGCTGCGAATCTCATAAATCCCCCTCTTCTTTGGTTTAGTTCTAGAGGAGCGACTCCACTGTTGTGAGTTGTCAGCTTGCTTTTGAAAGAAGCTCCAGATCTCTGTAGCATTCTTAGACATAAGCTCTCCACCGCTTGTGGCCATCAACCATTCTTGAATATGCGATAGCAAGCCATCCAAAAAATATTGGCATAAATGCCATTTTCATAGCCGTGATGTGGACATTTCATGAGAAGCCCGTTGAATCTCTCCCAAGTTTCATAGAATGGTTCCTCGTCTCTCTGCACAAACTCTGAAATTTCCCTGCGAATAGCATTAGTTTTGTGAACAAGAAAGTATTTATTCAAAAATTTAGCAACCATTTGTTCCCAAGAAGTAATACTATTAGCGGTGTAACGTATTAAACCATGATCTAGATCTATCTTTCGAGAGAAAAGGAAATAGACGAAGTTTAACATTATCGAGAGACACATTCTCATATTTAAATGTTTCACATACAAAGATAGAAGTCGATCAAATGATTATAAGGTTCTTCACTATCTAAACCATAGAAAGATGGGAGATGATTACACACTTTCGGTTTAAGCTCAAAATTCCTAGTCGTGACTGAGGGTATTGTATGCATGAGGTGCTCAAATTAGCTAATGGACTAAAATAGTCCCCGAAGGTCTCTCCTCAATTTCATCCCCATAGCTACTATTGCTTGGTTCCTTCAATTTTATCTAGATTAGTGGCTCGCTTTTTGTTGGTGAAAAGTCATTTCAATTTCACTATCTAGATGTTCTAGCTTAAGTTCTAGAGATCTACGACCAAGCATGCACAATGAAGATTTTTGATTTTGAATTTTTTTTTTATAAAAACGAAAATAAAATAAAAAAAATAAAATCCTAAATTATAACTAGTCAAGAATAAAATTAACTAAGATTAGATTAACCTTCAGACGCAGTCCCCAGCAACGGCGGCAAAAAGTTGATGTCAAATTTTAATTAACTCGCAAGTGTACGAATCTACTGGAATATAGATAAGCAAAAATGAGGTCGATCCCACAGAGACTGCTATGAGGAAGGTATAATTTAATCCAGATTAACTGTCATTCTAGGCTAGTTGAGTTGAAGAGATTTTTGTTGAAATAGTTAACTGAAAGACTAATTAAATAAGCTAAATAAATGAATTGATAATTAAAGTTGTGTAAAACACCAAGGTTTCAGAATCCACCATTGTCTAACTTAGCAATCATCTAATCATTCATTAATTCCCAAAGAAAACACATACGACAACATGAAGTCAATCTATTGTCGTCTCTAAAGATTTATCAATTAAGTCCAAAAGAAGAAAATCAAATATAGACTCCCCTTATGCTTCAAACATAAATTACTTAAGCATTTTTCATATCAAATTCCATTGAAAGAAGACAAAGAATCAAAGATTACCTAAGCATTCTATGTATCCCAATACGAATAAAAGAAGATGAAAAATCAAAAGAAATTAATAGAACCTATTTAAGCATCAAGCATGGATTAATTAAACCAATATCTAACTATCAAAAATACATGATATTTAAGATGAAAGAAATTATATTTAATTAATCTAGTTAAGAACGAACCATGAACGTTAAAGCCCTAAAAAGGAATTAAACGAATAATGAAATAATTACTTAATTAAAACAAGATTTCATCATCTACCTTGGCTACAGAAAATTAGAAGAACATAATTAAATTAAAAATACAAGAGTTGGTAGAACCCGGCATGGATTGAAGGAGAAAAAATCTTCAAAAACTCTTGATTGTCAGTCAGTTGTCTTCTCTTGTTTTCTTCCGTCTTCCCTTGATTCGGCTCCCAAAAATCCTCCCCTGTTATGAGAATATATCTCATATTTATACTACTCTAATTGTGCCCTAAAATATCCCGAAGATTACAATTTTCGTGGCCAAGAGTTACCTAGTTGAATTGGGACTAAAAAAGGAAAGTAAAATCCAAAGAAAATTAACATCAAGGTATTGTTTTTCAAACAGTCATAACTTCTTGTAGAAAACTCCAAATTGAGATCCGTAAAAGTGGTGGACTCGTAATTTGATTATCTTTCCAATGGTATATCATTTACTAGTCGATTTTTACCAAACTTTATGCTTTTTTCGTCCAATATTCTCTATGTGCTTATAAACGGGTCCAAAACTGAAATAGAAAAATAATAAACTAGATTAAGTAAAAAATCAACTATATGACAGCATAAATGATTAATTCAAATGTCAAAATAAGTGCACAAAATGCACTTATCAATGGTGTACTGACAGACTCATGTCATCGAATGGATTGAATCCGTCTCATGCGGCCAAACTTAACCGACATTCCTAATCTCACTTGCGAACAATGGATGTTTCATGTCAAAATTCCGCCATGCCTTTCCATCAACGGGATGCTGCATTTCATCATCGTCCCTAGACCTTCCTTTACTGTGTCACCTCATAAGTTTTACAAGATCCTTCGTCATGCGAACATACGCTTTTAGTCTCGGGGCCAAGGAAAAATATCGCAACACCTTATGCGAACATTCTTCCGCTCACTTTCCCGTAAGTGTGCACCCAACGACTTTCCTAGTAAATCGGGCAAGTTTGTCTATCAAAGATGTTCACTCCAAAACAAAGGCACAATCGTTCTTGCATGAATGGATTTGTAACCCAAACCAAGCTTTGTCATCAGCTTCTTAGCTTCAGTAGTGAGAGTCAACCAGTTTCATGTTTGGGAATGCTAACTTCAAAGAATTTCAAAAGATCGTCGATGACTTGTTTGTCCATTTGTTTATAACTTTAATATGCATCAACTTGACTAAAAAATTTAGGGATGAAAATGATGAAACTCCAGTGCATTCTGAATGGAGAGCTCGAAACAGTTAAATCATAGTAACCATCGGTGCTTGCATGCTCATCACCAACTACGTAGTCTATTACATCCATCATCTCATCTTCCACACCATCTTGCTCATTCTGTCTATACACATTCGCAGTACGAACATCGATCTCTTCATGATATATCCAGGTGACATAACTCTCCGCAAAACCATTACGAAATATGTGAGCCTCGACAATTTCTAATAGATGTGTAAGACCGTTTAAATAATTTTTACACAGACATTTAATCCTTCCTCTGTCGTTAACGTATGGCCTCGCCATGTTTATAAATACTTGCAAACCGTTTCGAAAATCTGCAGATTTTATGCAATTTCTAATTGTTGTCCAACTTTTATCAATATCCATACTTGAAAAATACAATATTCTTACAAATACAGTACTGATAATAAATGGAGATGAAGAAATGAACTATAAAGAAGATGATTATGAAGGAAAACAATAGAAATGTAAATGACTGGGGAGATGCGGAGATGGAGAAGAAATTTTTGTGGATGTAGTCTGCAATACAGAAATGCGGAGATGGGAAGAAGATAAAGAAGAGTCTATAGCGACGACAATGTCGTCGCTATAGATAAAAGTCGTCGCTAAAGGATCATTCCCATTTTACGAAGAAATTAATAAGTCACGTGCCTGCAAAAATGATCCATATAAGTATAGCGACGACTTATGTCGTCGCTATTGATAACAATTGGGCGCCAATTTTCTCGCTTAAATTGATGTAGGTATATAGCGACGACATAAGTCATCGCTATAGACCTCATCACACTTTACGAGAAAATTCATGATTCACGTGACTTACAGCATCATCCGCAACTCAGTTGCGACGACATGTGTCGTCACTATTTATGCATCAAAATACCGCCATTTGTTCCCACCGCTTCCGAATCTTAGTGGCGGCGACATGGAAAGACGTCGTTATAGGGTCTACGTAATGAAAATGACGACACATATATTCTATGGCGACGACATATGTCGTCGCAATAAGTTTTATAGATATTGCGACGACATTTCTTAGTCGCCTCTCACGTGTAGAATCAATAGAGACGACTGTGTCGTCATAATAGGTATCGCCGCTATAGACCCTCTTTGTTGTAGTGTTAAGCGAAGCTCTAAAAATTTAAAAAAAAAAAAAAACTTTGAGCATAGAAATTGTTAACTACAAGGTTTTAATGTTCGGTATTGGTAGAAATTTGTTGAACGTTAGAACATTACACTAAATATTTTGCATAGTTCGCGACATATAACAGATATGACAATTAAAGTAGTAAATCACAACAGATATAACGTGCTAAACCTCTAAGGAAAAAAAATTCAGGGGCCCCCATACCACGGGTAAATAAATTCACTATTTTAGAAAATGTTACACACATCTCGACTTTTTAAAATTACAAGCTTACATAATCTAAAACTTTATCAAGAATTTACAAAAAGCAAAACACGCTTAACAAGAACAATAAAATTTCTCTGTTTTAGTTTTTCTTAACTAGTTCAGGATCGTAGTCAAGTTCTTCGAACTTGACATTGGTCCATTCCAAGAGTGTATCCGAATTGTCTCCATAAATCGAAATAAGGACAACATTCTTATCTTGCTGCTGAAATACCGTTCTCTCTCACAGTGAATTTCTACAATGCCTAGTTTTCATAATCTTTCACAAAAACGAAATTTTAATTGGACTAGAACTTTTGAATATTTCTTTGGAATGCATGACTCCATATTATTTTCTTATTGAAGATTAAATATTTTTGGTTTCAAATTCCATCCTTGGTTCATGACATGTCTTATTTATAAGTAAGAGTATTTTATCTAAACTCAATAACTTAGAATCTATCTTTTTCAGTGATAAGGTAGACTAAGTCTTTAGGTTTAAATACAAGTCTTATAATAAAAAAAAATAGGACGAGTAATATCACAAGAATTAATCATGAAAATAATTAACTAAATCATTCGGTCAAATACTTTCATTTGGTAGAGATAATATTTCAATATACACACAACTTTATCTACTTAAAAACTCAGTTCATATAAAATATTCAATATGTATTTAACTCAATCACTTATTTATCAGATAAAGAACAAGAACAAGTAAGTTTCTAACGATAATTGGATTGGGATAAGAATAATTTTTCAATAGCATGCAGATTTCCATTCAACTAGCAGATAATATTGACTCACAATTATTTTAACTCACTTCAATACGAATTTAATTAAAATAATTTATAATTAAAGATGCCAACAAATCACAGATTCTCCAACATATTGTAATTTCTATATTTTTATATTTTATTTTGTAAATAACAAACATACATGGAATTTTTATTTTATACGTGTTTCATGACAATAGAATATTTTAAACCGATCAAGAGATGTATAATTGAAAATGAGATTTTTAGCTTCGCATTTGATTTTATTATCAATATCTTGGTAATATAAGCCGGTAACTAGAAATATGCTTATAAGATCAATTGTATTTTTATCACGCACATAGATTTTCCACTTTATTTTAATATTCGTTATAAACTCATTGAGTGAGCTCAACTCAGATTTTAATACATTTCTTAATATTTATAAATTGTCATAGATTTCATAGATTTTAATAGAATTTCACAAATTCATAAGATTTCAATAGATTTCTACATTATAGATCTTATGGTTTTCATAGATTATCATGAATTTGTGGTCTTTTATTAAAAATTGTAGTTTACCTTATTGTTATGGTAAATTTTAGAAGATAATGGAAAGAGGTTTCTAGAATGTGAACCTAATCAAAATAAAAATCAAATAATAATAATGAGATGACTGCTTATTGGAACGAAAACAAACTCAACGTATCTAAATTTTTCAGTTCAATGAATGCAATTCTTGTTTTGCCAATTTGAGTTGGCTGTTTATTGAAATGAATACCCAAACGAACAAATAAATTCACACAAAACGTATAATTCAATCGAGCCAATTGGAAAAAAAAAACCTAATTTCACTGACTAATTAATCACACCTCACATTCAACAAAAAAATAGTGCTTAAACTTTCAAAAATCATTCAATTTATAAGTTAATATACATATACATAGATAAAAGGGTTAATACAAAAACGTGTTCACTATAGCCTTGAGGATAGAGAAAGATGAGAGAAGATAAACCAATTGAAATTTGTCATGAAGAAGAAAGAAGAGGATTGGAAGAGCAACCAACCGAAATAGAGCGTAAAGTCGGTAGTGGAAATGGGGAAGAAGAAGAAGGAAGTCCAACCGCAATTAACTAAAATTCAAAAATCTGGAAACGGCGTCGTTTGGCTTCAGCTGGATTAGTTTAATTAATTTCTGCACTTTTTAAAGTTGTAATAGGTAGAAAACACGACTTAGCCTATTTTGGGTTTTATATACGCATCTATAGAGAGAGAAAGGGCAAGTGGTTGATAACAGAATTCTGGCAGATTCCTCTTTCCACCAATTTTCTGAATTTCTTGCTTTCTTTCCCTTTCTTCTTCATTTTCTTTTCATTCCTCTTCCGTGTAATTGTTCTTCTCTGCTGAGATTATCGACTCCTTAATGAAAAGTTCAGCTTATTTCTTATAAATTTTAGTTGTTGGTTGGTTATAATTTGAATTCTTCTTCTCTGGAGTTCAAATCATAACAAGTGGTATCAGAGCATTAAGATTTATGGAGACACAACCATGGAAACTAGACAAAAGGTGACTGAGGAGCACCTTAGGAAGATGGATAAGGATCTCAGTGACCTGGGTCTTGCTTATTCTAACTTGGCTGGTAAGATGGATTCTTCTGATAAAGTCCTTAAGGATCTATGTTGTAAACATGATAGGGTGGAGGATGTATTGCAGGATATAAACTCTAAATATGAATCCCTGGTAGCTATGATGGCTAGGATGAGTGTGAATCAAAATGACCAAAGGAATAAGCAGGTTGAGGGTGCTAGTAGTGGTTCTGAGATACAGGTCTTGAGGAGAGATCAGAAATGTCCCTAATCAGAAAGGATTTAATGAAGGAAGGGGCTACACTAAATTACCCAAGATTGATTTTCCAGTCTTTGGAGGGGATAACTCGAGAGAATGGGTGAGGAAATCCAACAAATACTTCCAACTTCACCAAGTGCCTGAGGAGTTAAAAGTAGGCATAGGCCGAGATGTATTTGAAAGGTAGGGTGATATATGGTTCCATGGATTTCTATCTAGTAACCCAAATGCAGTTGGGCTGTGTATTGACAAGCGAGATATGTAGAAGGTTTGTTTGAAACCACCGGAGAAGAGGTGATAGAAACATTTTGTAAGATCGAGCAAGCGATGGATGGAGGGTGGTGAGTACATGGAGAGATTTGAGGATCTTAAAGCCCAAACTATGCAATCACTACCTAACCTACCTGCCTCCTACTATATTAGTGTCTTTACTAGTGGATTGAAGGGAGAGATTAAGTCCATGGTGAAGATGATTAAACCCACAACCTTAACACAAGCATTTGAGACTGCCCTACTACAAGAGACCACCATTTCAGCCTTGAGTAAAACCCAAAAACCAAACAGATTTATCCCCAACCCCAAAAATCCAAATGACCCTAAAAAATCACCTGAACCACCTCCAAAAGGATCACAAACCTTACCATATAAAACCATTACCCCTACTGATATACAAACCAAAAGAGCCTTGGGACTTTGTTTTAGATGTGATGAAAAATACACACCAGGGCATATATGTAAAAACAGGATGTTGAATTATATGGTTGTTAATGAGGAGAGTGAGGAAGATGATAGGGATGATGAGGGGAAGGAGATGGGGGAAACTAATGAGGAGGAAGAAGAAGAGATCATGCAAATCTCACTTGATGCCCTAGTAGGGAGTATACAACACAAGACAATCAGGATACCAGGAAAGATTAAAGGGAGGAAGATATCTATTCTAATAGACAGTGGGAGCACCCACAGCTTCATTGATGGGAGGCTGAGTAGATCATTGGGTTACCAAGATAACCTGTCCAACCCATTGATGGTAACCGTGGTTAATGGGCAAAAGTTGGAAAGCAGGTCACTCTATCCTCCAGTGAGTTGGCAAATGTAGGGTATGGAGTTTCAGTTTAAACTTAAATCACTTAAATTGGGATGTAGTGACATGGTGTTAGGGGTTAACTGGCTTAGCCAATTTGGGCCAGTGACCTTTGATTTCAATCTGGGATGTATTAGTTTTGCTAATAAAGGGAGTCAGGTGACATTGAGCAGTGGAGTCACCAACAAAGCACTGGACATGATTACTGGGATACAAATGAAATCCCTGATGGCTAAACAAAATTACGGAGTAATGGGGCAATTGTGTACAATCTCGGGAGAAGATTTGATAGAAACTCCAAAAGAACTGAAGCTCATCATATCTGATTTTAGTGATGTATTTGAGGAACCTAAAGGTTTTCCACCAGCTAGAACCCATGACCATCATATTCCACTCAAGGAGGGGGCACAACCTTTCAAAATTAGGCCTTATAGATGCCCATTCATTCAGAAAACTGAAGTAGAAAAACTGGTGAAAGAGATGCTGTCTTCTGGACTTATTCAAACTAGCAATAGTCCATTTGCTTCTCCAGTGTTGTTAGTAAAGAAGAAGGATGGTAGCTGGAGATTTTGTGTAGACTACAGGCAACTCAACAACTTAACTGTGAAAGACAAATACCCTCTGCCACTTATTGATGAATTGATTGATAAATTGAATGGTGCTAGGTATTTCTCTAAAATAGATCTCAGGGCTGGCTACCACCGGATAAGGGTGAACACGAAAGATGTTTACAAGACAACATTTAAAACTCATCATGGCTTATATGAATTTAAAGTAATGCCATTTGGGTTGACAAATGCACCACTACATTTCAAGGGTTGATGAATGAGATCTTTATGGATCACCGAGGAGGTATGTTTTGGTGTTTTTGATGACATTCTCGGTATATAGTAGAGACATGGCCACCATATGGAACATTTGGAGAGTGTATTGCGATTCTTGAGACAACATCAGTTGTATGCCAAATTTAGCAAATGCAGTTTTGGGCAAACTAAAGTAGAATACTTGGGACACATAATTGATCAGCATGGGGTTTCAGCAGATCCAAAAAAGGTTGAAGCTATGCAGTCATGGCCATCACCAGCTAACCTTAAGCAGTTAAGAGGGTTTTTGGGTTTAACAGGCTATTATAGAAAATTTGGCCAAACCATTGACTGAACTCTTAAAGAAGGACAGTTTCTTGTGGTCTGCAGTAGCTGAGACAGCTTTTAATCACCTCAAGATGGCCATGAGTACCACTCATGTGCTTGCTCTACCAGATTTCAGCCAGCCTTTCATCATAGAAACTGATGCCTGCTATGGAGGAATAGGGGCTGTTCTGATGCAGAATAGGAGACCATTGTCTTATATCAGTAAGTCTTTGGGACAAAAGAACATGGGGATGTCAATATATGAGAAAGAATTGTTGGCTCTGGTGACTGCTGTGATGAAATGGAGACATTATTTAGAGGGACACCACTTTGTGATTAAAAAAGATCACCAGTCATTGAAGTACCTACTGGAACAAAGGATCACTACCCCATTGCAACAGAAATAGCTCACTAAACTTATGGGATTGGATTATGAAATACAATATAGAAGGGGAGTGGAAAATGTAGTGGCCGATGCTCTGTCCAGAAGAGAAGAAGGAGAGTACAATGCTATAACCCAAGTAACACCTACATGGGTACAGGAAGTAATCAACAGCTGTGAAGGAGACAATCTAGCAAATTTGAAAAATGCAATCCTTGGTGATTGATCCGTATGCAGATCCATCTTACCAATACTACAATGGAATACTTAAGCACCAGGGCAAGCTATATATTGGCGGTGGAGGAGACATTAGGAGGAGGTTGATACAATGTATTCATTCATCCCAAGATGGGGTCACTCTGAGTGCGAGTGTGTCAAGAGGGCTAAACAAATTTCTTTTGGATAGGCATGACAGGAGATATAAAGAAGGAAGTTCTGCAATGTGATGTGTGTCAGAGATGCAAGGGAGAACATACTCCTTACCTAGGTCTCCTTCAGCCTTTGCCAGTCCCACAACAATCCTGGAGTCACATTTCTTTAGACTTTGTAGAAGGGCTACCTAAATCTGAAGGGAAAGATGTTATAATGGTGGTTGTAGATAGATTTACAAAATATGGGCACTTCATTACACTATCTCACCCTTTTACAAAGAAAGAAGGTGGCCCAGTTATTCCTGGACAATATTAGCAAATTACATGGTCTTCCTCACCCATGGTTTCGAGACAGGATAGGATTTTTACCACCTCATTCTCGCAAGAGTTGTTTAAACCTGTTGGGCACCAAATTACGCTTGACTACAAAGATATCATCCTCAATCCGATGGGCAAACCGAGAGGTCAATCGGTTGCTTAGAAATGTACCTTAGATGTATGACTCATAGCAAACCTAAGGCTTGGGCTAAGTGGATCCCTTTGGTGAATGAATGGTGGTATAACACAACCTACCATACAAACCCATTCAGAGAACTCCTTTTGAGGCCCTCTATGGTGTCATTCCTCCTCAATTGGCATTGGGACCCTATCAACAAACTAACATAGCTGCTGTTGAAGAATTATTACATGAGAGATATAGAATGAATAAGCAGCTGAAAGAGTGTTTAGCTCAAGCCAGTGCAAGGATGAAGCACTATGCTGATAAGAAGAGAACTGAGAGGCAATTCTTAGTTGGAGATTGGGTCTACTTAAAACTTCACCCATCTTAGCAACAAACCATGGTAAGAAGAGAGAATTAGAAATTGAGTCCAAAGTACTATGGCCCTTACAAAGTTGAAGAGAAAGTTGGAGAGGTTGCCTACAGATTAGCACTTCCAGTGGGTACCAAAATCCATCCCACTTTTCATGTATCCTTGCTCAAGAAAAAGATTGGGAGTGAAGTTGTAAATGTAACAGAATTACCATCAGATACAAGCACTCAATATGAAGATAAATATCCATTTAAGATCATCCAAGCTAGAATGTTCAGGAAAGGAGACAGGGCTGGTGTTAACTAGTTAGTACAGTGGGTTAATCAGTTGGAGGAAGAAGCAACCTGGGAAGATTCGGAGGAAATACAGCAGCAATATCCATCGTTTGAACCTTGGGGACAAGGTTTAGATAAGGAGGAAGGTTTTCATGAAGAAGAAAGAAGAGGATTGGAAGAGCAACCAACCGAAATAGAGCAGGAAGCTGGTAGCTGGAAATGGGGAAGAAGAAGAAGGAGGTCCAACCGCAATTAACTGAAATTCAAAAATCTGGAAACGGCGTCGTTTGGCTTCACCGGATTAGTTTAATTAATTTCTGCACTTTTAAAGTTGTAATAGGTAAAAACACGACTTAGCCTATTTTGGGTTTTATATACGCATCTATAGAGAGAGAAAGGGCAAGTGGTTGATAATGTAATTCGGCGATTCCTCTTTCCACCAATTTTCTGAATTTCTTTCTTTCTTTCCCTTTCTTCTTCATTTTCTTTTCATTCCTCTTCCGTAATTGTTCTTCTCTGCTGAGATTATCGACTCCTTAATGAAAAGTTCAACTTATTTCTTATAAATTTTAGTTGTTGGTTGGTTATAATTTGAATTCCTCTTCTCGGAGTTCAAGTCATAACAAAATTTTGAGGTCCGAGACTAAAATTGCTAAAATTTTGGTATTTATACTTACGACTTTAAATATATTGAAATCTATTAAAATATGAAATCATTCGAAATCCACTAGTTATTGAGGAGATCTAAATTTCTATGTTTAAGTTGAGGACTTCTCAATTTTAATTGATTATATTAAAATATGAATTGAAGACACCTCAACTTATATGGATTATTGAAATACATTAAAATGTGGGGACAATTCTCTCAATTAGTATGGTTCCATTGAAAAAAAATATCTTTAACCATTTTAGAAATAAATTATACAATTTTAGTAAATATAAATCATGAAATATTTTTATTCAATATCCTCGAAATTCCAAAATTTTATATCGTAAAAATATTTAAAATTTATGGCGTGTTATAAAAGAAAATAGAAATAAAACTGAAGCTTGATTTAATATTGTTGTGCTTTTAAAAGAATCAGTTTTTATTATGCTGTAGAAAAAATCAGTTGTGGGAAGAATTAAATAAGTATTTGGTAAACTCTTGATTTAGAATTCCTTCATATTTCCAAATCAGCATTTGATCGTTTGGTAAACAAAAGCGATTTATTGTTATGACTGTATAAAATTACTAAAATAGACATTGATTATAATAATGTTCTTTTGTATTAATATTATTATAATGAATAGTGTAAAATTCAAATTTATTTTTATACAAATACGTAATATTATCAAATATTTTTTCAAGACAATGCATTCGCCATAATTATTTAAAATAAAAATAATAAACATCTATTTAATTTTAAAATTTATAAAATTTATAAAATAAAAGCACAGTCATATAGTACAAAAAATAATTAAATTTAAATTTAAATTTTTTTTTAGATGCATTATAATTAAAATACTAATAGAAACCGGACATAAAATAAATTAATTTAATTAAAATTTGTATTTTAATAATATATCAAGAAAAAAAGCTAAAACAAAATTTGAGAAACTATCATTTTATTGCTTCTCAAAATCTGCTGTTAGAAGGTACAAAATTTTTTAAAATCATTTTTTTAAAATTTATCAAACGCTTAAAACAACATGTTCCCAGTTGCCTTTTTCAATAAAATACCGTTAAAATGACAACTTTTTTTGAAATAACAAATTTAACCTTAATATTTAACAAAAGACAAAAAGAATGTGGAAAAGAAAAAAGAATGTGTCGAAGTATGATTCAACCATTTCTATCATTTGCAAAAAGAAACCACTATTTTCAATATTAAGTTGCCCATCATCTCCTTGAAATACCAATGTATTTTTGGCATGTTTTTCACAATAGGGATGATCCTCGTTAACAATTGTCTCCAATTTTCTCTTTCTTCATCGATTACCAATTGCACATTTTTATCAATTGTATTTTTTGTTCGAAGTCTAATTTCCAATTCAATCCAACTAGTTATTCAACATATATGCTCCTCATTTTCATCATGACTTTTAAGACACCGATACAGATTATGCCAATCTTTGTATCCATCATACCCAATTGCCCCAATTTGATTTATCGTTTTTGGCATTTTAAACAATCTACAACAAAAGCAAAATATCATATACAAAGAAACTGAATATACTAGCCATCTACTATCAATTGTTTGCCCATTTGGTAGTAGCCGCTTATAGTGTGATGAATCGAAATGTCTATTTGTACCATATTTGGGAAACAATATGCCATCAACTCTTTCTGGACGAATTTCAACTAAATAATCTTTGTTTTTTTTTTTTATCAATGTCTTTCTAATTCTTGTAATCTTCAAAATTTTTTTAAAAAAAACAACGCTTTTGATTTAAATTTTTATGCTAGACATTATCTTCCTCATTCTCTTTTGATTCTTTCACAATAGCAAGTTCGATCACTTCATCATTCGTTTCGTTCACAATAGCAGGTTGAATCACTTCTTCATTCTCAGTCAATTCATTCACATTGTCATTGTGATTCATATTCGGTTGTTCCTCAATCACCAAATTTTTCATTGTTTCTTCCATATATATCTTCTTTTGTTGTGATTAAAGTACTTATCAATATCTCCAGCTTGACTTTGGACTAATGCCGCTTC
Source organism: Forsythia suspensa (assembly GCA_023638005.1). Taxonomy (NCBI): domain Eukaryota; kingdom Viridiplantae; phylum Streptophyta; class Magnoliopsida; order Lamiales; family Oleaceae; genus Forsythia; species Forsythia suspensa. The sequence continues at coordinate 29,225,594 of CM042666.1, read as the reverse complement.
CTCTCATTTCCGTTTTCTTTTGAGCCCAGACTCAGGCATCGCATATGACTATGGTTCAGTGATTAACTTTAAACAATAGTAATAAAACATTTCTACCATCTCACAATTAGAATCAACATAAGAATTCAAAGTGCTATGAGTTTTACATTTATAAGAATTCGTTGGTATATATCAAATGAAAATTTTTAAATGGTTCTCATATGACGATTAGTGTACTTGTAATTTTAAATCAATGTCGTTACTCTATTATGTTGTCTATAAATTCGACTATTTTGAACTCATTTATGCACTTCAACTATTCTCAAAAATCTAAATGTATGGATAACATTGTCACTTTACTTAAATTAAGTCAAACTCAAATGAATAAGAAAAATAGCATATTTGGTCCCAACTTTCAAAACGCAAGGAATATACATATAACTTTTAAAAATAGCACTGGACATCTCTAACGTTTAAAAAATAGACATAGTATGTCCTTTATGACAAAATTGCCCTCATCTTTAAATAAAATAAAAACAAAAGACAAGAAAAAAGAAAAAGAGGAACAAAAAAATAACTTAATGTACTCCCAAAAATTGAAGAATAACAAAGATACTCTCTTCTTCCTTCGTCTCAACCACCACCTACCCCACCACCCAACCTCCCACCTTTGCTAAACCACACTGTTGGAAATTGGTTTAAAGAATTCGAGAAATTTACTAAGTGACTTCGTGTCAACTTGGCCAAAATATACAAACTCGACCCAATCCGTTTAGACAAAATAGTTTGCCACTTCGCCGCTTCGAGAACGGAGATCGACCCTTTCGGTCGGTCGCGCGGGTCGAGGGGCGCAAAGATTGTGTCTTTATTGGATATGCAACCAATAGTGTGCATATCGATTCTTGGTTCATAAATCAAAGTACTTGATGTACATGAAGGTACGATTATTGAATCAAAAATGCGGTCTTCTTTGAAGATAAATTTCCTTGTAAGGAAAAAAAGAAATAAGTTCGATTAAACGAATTTATGATAATTTACATAGAAATGACGATAATCTTCAAATAAATGAAGAACCGAGATGTCAATAAAGACAACGAATTCTTAAGACATTCGGTCCGCAATTGTAACCAATTTACTTGAAAATGATCCAAGGACATTTGATGAAGCAATGTCCACTCCTGAAGCTCCTTTTTGAAAAGAAGTCATGCGTATCTAAATTGAATTCATAATGAATAACCATACTTGGAAATTGGTTGAACTCCCTCCGGAAAACAAAGCTTTAGGCTGCAAATGGATATTCAAAAAGAAATTGAAATTGAATGGATCAATAGATAAATACAAGGCTAGATTAGTAGCCAAATGGTATAGACAAAAGGAAGGATTTGATTTCTTTGATACTTATACACCGGTAACAAGAATCACGTCTATACGTGTCTTGATTGCAATCGCGGCATTGCATAATCTTGAAATACATCAAATGGATGTTAAAACTGCATTTCTAAACGGTGAATTAGAAGAAGAAATCTATATGGAATAACCCGAAGGGTTTGTTGCACCGGGAAATGAAAAGAAGGTGTGTAAACTTGTAAAATTCTTGTATGGATTAAAACAAGCACCAAAGCAATGGCATGAAAAGTTTGATGAAACTATGTTGTCAAATGGCTTCAAAATCAATGAATGAGACAAGTGTGTCTACATTAAAAACACACCATGATGAATATGTGATCGTATGCCTATACGTTGACGATATGCTAATTATGGGAAATAACTCAAAAGTCATTTCCTCGACTAAAAAATGTTAACAAAACATTTTGACATGAAGGACATGGGAGTGGCGGATGTGATATTAGGGATTAAAATCTCTAAGACATCCGATGGTCTGTCATTATCTTAATCACATTATGTTGAGATTATACTTAAGAAGTTTAAGGCGTATGACGATAAACCAGTTAAGTCACCAGTTGACTTAAGTATACACTTAGCCAAGAATACTAGTGAACCCGTATCTCAATTGGAATATTCACGGGTCATAGGCGCTTTGATATACATTACCAACTGCACAAGATCGGATATAGCATATATAGTCAACAAGTTGAGTAGATTCACTAATAATCCAAATGTTGAACATTGGAAGGCATTAAACCGAGTTCTTAGATACTTAAGACATACGGTTGAATATGGATTACACTACTCAAGATATCTCGCGGTGTTAGAAGGATATACCGATGCAAATTGGATATCTGACACTAAGGATTCAAAATCCATAAGTGGTTCTGTATTTACCATTGGAGGTGGAGCCGTGTCCTGAAAGTCTTCCAAGCAAACATGTATAGTTCGATCCACAATGGAATCTGAGTTTATTGCTTTAGACAAAGCCGGAGAAGAAGCAGAATGGCTGTGTAATTTTCTTGAGGAAATTCCATGTTGGAAAAAGCCGGTTTCTACAATTAACATACATTGTGATAATCAGTCGGCAATAGCATGGGCACAAAACAGAATGTATAATGGTAAGTCTCGACATATCCGTCGGAGACATAATACCATTAAACAGTTAATATCGAATGGTATAATCTCTATTAACTATGTGAAGTCAAAAGAGAACTTGGTTGATCCTTTGACGAAAGGACTTGCAAGAGATCAAATATACCATCTTTCGAGGGGAATGAGCCTAAAGCCTATTGAATAGAATTACTATAACGGAAACCCAACCTTGTAGATTGGAGATCCCAAAATCTTGGTTCAATGGGACAACTAAGTTATAAAAGATTCGGAATAAAACACTTATTCCCATTCCTAACTTTTTAAAGCGCCATGTCAAATATGTATAAGGATAAGTATACATACTTTTAATGATTCAAAACCTTGAAGTGGAAATATAAGAGATCACATATATAAGTGTGAAGTGGGGCCGCTTCTCACGAGAATTCGAGGCTTAATTCTCTTAGAACACTTATGAAACCAAGAGTTGTCTAGGACCAAAATGGACACAACCATGAGAACCGAATTGGTTAGATAAGTTATAGAGTTGGTACAATTGTTTGGGCTTACACGAACAATTTGGATGGTTCAAAACATCGTGTTCACCAACTAGTTTAGTAAATCCAATTGTATTCAACTAAATAAGGTTCAAAGCCACAAGCTACCTATCTTGATGCTATGACTTGTCGCATGTACTCCATTTGTTAGAGTCTCGCATATCATTGCATTTCATTTGCATCGTGTTTTGGTATCAAGGAATTTTTATTCATGTGGGGATTGTTGGAAATTGGTTTAAAGAATTCGAGAAATTGACTAAGTGACTTTGTGTCAACTTGGCCAAAATATACAAACCCGACCTAATCCGTTTAGAAAAATAGTTTGCCATCGCCGCTTGAGAGAACGGGATCAACCTGCCTTGGTCAGTCAGGCGGCGCCAATACGTGTGGGAGCCTGAGGGCAACGCTCCTGGAAAGAAAATTTAGAATTATCTGCATGTTTAAATGGTATATTTGGCATCTTGAAACCAATATCGAATGAATGAGAAATTACAGAAAAGGACAATTTTGGGTCAAAGTTTTGATCATGCGATCGCATGGGTTTTTCCACCTGCGATTGCAATCTGCCTAAATTTTAAGCAGAACGTTTTTGAGTCCTTCCATGTGATCGTAGGAGACAAAGCCTTGCGATCGCATGGTTAAATTGGATCAAGTTCTGTTCTGAATTTTGTAACTTGCGATCGCAGCTTGGTAAAACCATGTGATCGCATAGGTTTGTGCGAACAAACATGTCCTTTTGAAGTGTTGCACGATTTGGTTCCATACTTTTTCATTTTCAACCGATCTTCAACGTTAAAAAGGGCCTCTGGACGTCCATTTTGACAGAAAATGATAGAGAACTATTATGCAAAATAATCCACTCATATATTTCATCTTTTGAACCAAAATTTATTACATTTGTTGAATAAAATTTCTGGTTTTCATTTCGTTTCATTGTTTGGAGTACAAAATCGTTTCTGGTTCGTTGTGCTTGTGGTTTGAAGTGCTTCAACCACAAGTAAGAAGTCGTTGTATCTTGGGAGTTGATTGCCATAACCGTAAGCACCGTTGCGGGACAAATTCGACTTAAGAACAAAGTGTTCAACACTTGCCTCGACTCTCATATTCATCAATTTTCTAGTTTTCGCACTTTGGTCACTTATACAAAATCCGCCAACGCCCACCACCATCACCATTACACTCACCACCGCCGCACCACCACCACAACCTCCCAACTTTTGGCTACATAAACATCACCAATACCAAGGGGGGCAAAGTCTACTTTTCACCAATACACAGTGAAGACACAACCACATCCACATTCGTCAAATCAATCGGCGACATCCCTTGTGTCATTATTGTAATACAAATCAGCCATGTACTATTGTCGCAGAAGCTGAATATCCAGTCGACAGAACCAAAGATCTGAACACAACTTCATTAATGGCAAAATAGAGATGCAAAGCATTTTCCAATTTGTTAAAAAGTTCGGACGTAGCAGGCAATTATTCTCAAATTTATGTTTAGTTTAAAAAATCAAATTGTTTTAGTGTCTTTTCAAGAAATCAAATTCCACTAGTTTACCTTCTGCATTGATATTCTGAGCTAGGATGAGCTTGGAATTAAGAGAATCAAAAAAGAAATGGCCAATGGTGAAGTATAAGGTCACATATAAGATTGTAACTCGCAACCCATTATTAAAAGTTGGAAATTTGTGAACATGTGATGAGTCGTGGTGTGGGGGTTTTTCTTCATGTTAGAGGAATTGAGATTGTATAATGTGTCAAGGACAAAAGAGCTCTGAAAAAGGGAAGAAATGTAACCTCTTTTCATGAGCCCATTTCATACCAAATTGACCTAAAATAGAATCAGTTCAGAAATGGGAAATGGGAATTTGAGTGTTATGGATTAATCTCTTAAATTTTTATTACGATTACAAATGCACCAGAAGACACAGAAATGGAGATCTCAATCCAACTAGCAGTTAGATTTTTGGGGTTTTGAATTTTTGTTGGCTGTTATACGAGATTTCTTGTAGTTGTTGAAGATGAGGGTTGGGATGGAAGAAGATTACTAGTGGGATAGGTGGTGGTTGAAATAAAGGAAGAAGAGTGCCTCTTTCTTATTCTTCATTTTTTTGAGGTACATTTTGTTTTATTTTTATTTATTTATTTAAAAGTAATGGTAATTTCATTATAAAGACCTACCATGCTTATTTATTTAAACGTTGGGGATGTTCGGTGCTATATTTAAAAGTTAGGATATATGTCTTACGTTTTTGAAAGGTTGAGGACCAAATGGTTTAATCTTAAAAGACAGTACAAAGCAACTATGATATGTTATTTTATCGTGTTCATAGAACCAATTAATACTACATTAACATTGAATTATATATTTATATTATGACCAACATGCTTTAACTAAAATAAAGGTTCTAATGTTCTATATACTAAATTAAAGGAGACTTTGAACTGAAAATGCAAACCCAGATTGCAAGACTGATTGAATATATAATAATGGGAGTCTCTACAACAGTCAACAACCACAATATTTAATAACAAAATGTCAATTGTCAAGCAAAATAATCAGAGCAAAAAACCTCAAATGTAATTATCAAGATAAAAACTCCAAACCTTAAAATAATATTTAACACAATCCAAAATTAAATTACAATACTAAACATTGTAAAATATTCAAGCAAAAATAAATTACAAAAACCGAAAAGGCAAAAAAAAAAAAATTAAATAAATAAAAGAAGAAGATTAAATGATTAATGGATTTTTGACCTAAAATGGCTTGGAGTTTGTAGAATTGTAGTGGAGGACTTGAGAGAAAAGAGAGAAGGAGGGTCAAGTGAAGTTGAGACTTGGGAATCACTAGTCCAAAGTCGCGTCACAATCAGTTGAAATTAAGTGAGCCAAATTACATGGAAATGGAAATGGAAATGGAAAAGGAATATGGGATGGCCAATTGAAATCAATGCTTTTGATTCAAAAGTTGTTGGGGTTGGGCCTATTATTTAGATAAATTGATATGATATACTTATACCATATTTTTATCTTTGATACTATTTTATTATGATAATGTTTCAACCTATGATACTTTTTATTTTATTGGGTTGTAGTTTGTGTATGTGATAATCGCTTTTATTAAAATATTTTTATATATGCCATTAGTTGGCCAACTAAATAGTTATTTTTAGTTTGTACAATTTTTTTTTTTTTTTTAGCATTTAATTTCAACTTTCGAGCTAACTAAAAGAAATTCTTAATGAACTTTTTAATATTATCTACTATGGAAAGACTAGTCTAGAACAACGACTAAGAGCATTTTTTTTTTTTTTTTCAAGTTTCTTTTCTCGATCCATGATATTACATCTCTTTTAGGAGGTAAGAGCCTTTTGCAACTTGTCTTAAGACACGATCGGTCTTAGGCTGATGAATGACTCATGTTATTTCACACATGGAAGAAGTTAGTGGGTTCCCAAAAAAAGCTTCAACCGTCTACTAGAGAGAAGTGCAATAGCTAGAGGGTTTGACACGTGGATTGGTAAAGAAGATGGTGTTTTGTTTTTTGTTTTTTATTTTCTTTCTTTATTCACTTTTTTCATTTGTTTTCTTTTCCTTTTTTTTTTTTTTTTATTTATTAGTATTTAAAATTAAGTCATTACCATTTTACCCGTTGAGGATGTAATAAAGAAATGGTAGACTTTAATCACTGCATACCAGCTTAATGTGGGTGCTAACGATGCTAGTTTGAGTACATTTTGGATTATAATTCTTTTATTTTTTTTTTTAAAGGTAAATCCATCCCTTCTCATTTTCTAATTCAAAATTTTTAAATTAACAAATACAAGTCCATCAAAAGTGATCTCATTTTTGTCATTTTGTCCGAACTAGGCTAAGGCAACAAAGTGATTTAACACCATTAATGAGGTAGGGCATGGTGGAGAACGATATGGGAGCTTACTCTTCTTTTTCATTTATCAAATATGAAGAAATGAAAAAATAACAAATTCTTATCAATGTGAAAGCTTAATTTTAAGAGCATGACTCAATCAAGATGGTTCCATATGTCATCCATAGATTGAGATCTGCAGGGTGGCAGATACTAGAATGGCCTGTATCAGATGAAAACAAGGGGGTGGTAGAGTTTAGTAAAACTTGAAAAATGATATTTTTGATTATAAAGGACAAATTGATTTATCGAGACAATCCTCTTTCTTATTATAAAATTGTTATTGAATCCGCATATGTTTGGTGAAGAGAATATATATAAAACCATCCCCATGTGTATGATTAGTATAGGTACAAAATAACTATCGAAATTATTACATCGTCCATTACATGTACAATTATTAACAATTTTATTTCAACACTATATGATTTAAAATTAATTTGATTCGACACCTAACATAGTACACAATAATAGATTTTCAAATCGGACTAACTCAATAATTGTATCTTCAGATATAATTATTTTCTTGAAATTGAAAGAAAACATTTTAAGCAAATTAATTTTTGATATGTGAAATATTATTTTCTTACCTTTCAAATTGCAACGGAAAAAATCGAAACGGTTAAATATATTCCAACGGCCGCTTCACATCACAAAGAAAGGGGATACATCTCTTTGGCGCGAGATAGCAATAGGAAAAATATTTCTTGAAAGTTTGTATACACAAATTAAAGAACAGCAAAACCAAAATATATTCAAATTTCATTTCTGGGATTCTTAAACACCCTGCAATAATGGATGAAAACAGCATTTGGAAACTTCAATCGGACTGGTATTCTCCAACTCGCCTCCACAACAGTCCTGTGGAGTATGACTTTCCAGTATGTAATCCTGAAATTTTTCTTGATTTTCTGAAAGAATTTTTAATTTCTTCTTGGATTGTTCATTAATTTTGATAATTTCTTGTATTATTATTTTTTTTTTTTTTAAGGAGATAGATTTATACCGAATAGGAGCCTGATGGATCTTGATCAAGCCCACAGTTTGTTAACAACTACGAGTCAAAAGCCCAGCAAGCTTAAGTTTAAAGTTAGTGGATTATTTTCATTTTGATTTCTTCAGTTGTCGCGTTTATAACTTTTTAATTTTTCTTCAATTATTTTTGTGGGTATTTTATGTTCTTGGAGGTTTGATTGCCGTTCAATAAAGGATGTATATAATGTGGAATGGAATTATAAATGATGCTTTTTATTTCTGGGGTTCTTTTGATCTTGTGTTGATATTTTAATCATTAATGAGAATAGGGATTTCTGATATGGGAATTTTCTTTCTTTTATGTCCTGTGTAGTTGGGCGGGCGGGGCGGGGGCGGGGGCGGGGGGCAGGGGTGGGGAAATGTTAAAGAATATATGGGCAGGCAATTTGTTTTTGAGTGATTAATAGTCTGGTTTTCTTGTTTGGATTACATGCTAGGTTGAATATAGAAGAAAGCTGGAAAACAATCTGAAGTTGGATGTTGAAGGAAGGCCATTTCAAATGCTAGTTTTTAGGGGTAGCCCGAAATCAAGTAGAAAATCAAACCGTCTAATAGATGAGATGCGACACAGTGATGAGGAGATCTTGACTCATAAGCCATATCGACACTTCCCTAAGGTAAAAGATCTGCAGAATATAGTTTCAGTTTTTCCTAGTAATCATAATTGTCTCTCTGTCATATATAATGTCTAAAAATTTTCTTGGGTTGTTTCTGCTGTTTGGTTTTGGTAAGTTGATGCAGTCAGTTCTTTTTTATATCATTATTAGCAAAATTAGAAAAATTTGAAAATAAGACACTGAATTGTTGGATTGTACTCTTAAACCTCGACGACCTAAAGTTTCTACTATGCAAAGGATTTATTAGGGGGCCGTTTTCTTGTGAGATATAGACTGAGAGGCATGAGAAGACTTTGTACCCTTCTTGTCTGTTACAGTGAAAAGAGAAAATCTGCAGCGATGAGTGAACATAGCTCTCTTATTGATGGTGAACCACTATAATTCCGTGTGTGCTTTTAATGTTTCTGGTTGTTTTTCTGTTTATTATTTCTCTCAGAGGTAGGACTAGTGCTAAAATCCATAACTTTGAATAACATTTGGTATACATGATGTTGCTTCATAATTTAATTTAGATCCTGGAATGTTAAATGTATGGTAATGCTGGTATGCTATGCATAGGTCTTGTCAACAAACGATTCACATATCATAATGAAATCACCTTTGTGACAAATATTTGGCAAGAAGAAAATGCATTTAGAAACGTAAAAGATATTGATAAAGAGATCAAGTTGACTGATTTGTTAATGGCAATGTTTTCATAATCTCTTACTAAATATCCTGATGGTAGACTCTTTGCAGAGAGAATCTTGTATTTTGGATGCACCTAATATAAAGAACGATTTCTATCTGAACATCATGGACTGGGGGAAAACCAACTTTCTTGCAATTGCTTTGGGCTCGAAATTATACTTGTGGAATGCTGATAATCGTGAAATCGAGTTATTGTCAGATGTGGGTTATGATTATCCTACCAGTGTAGCCTGGTCAGAAGATGCCAAAACAGTAGCAGCAGGATACCGTTGCTCGAAAATACATCTTTGGGATGCCGAGACTCTGAAGCTTGTATGACCTATCCGTCTGACATTTTAAATGAACCGAATTGTTAGAACATGTTTGGCTAACCTTAAAAAGAAGTAAAAAGTTACTTTTGTTTCCAAACTTGTTTGGATGTGTTACTTCATTCTTAATTTTAAGTAAAACAAAGTTACTTGTTTCATTACAACTTTTTAAGCTTAGCCAAACATGGTCGAATCCTGCTTTCATACAAGTTATAGACTCGAGTTCTTTTACATATCCTACGCAGGTGAGACGCCTTACGGGTCATCAGAAAAGGGTGGGTTCTGTTGCGTGGAATGGCCAGATTTTGACGTCTGGAAGCAGTGATAAAGCTATCATCAATCACGACGGTAATCAAGTTTGATCTTCTGTCACTACTAAAATCCAAATAGTAAACATAATAGTGTACCATTTATTCCTGAAATTTTTGTTTCCCAGTGAGAACAAGTAACAGTTTGGCCTGTTGTATGAAAGTGCACACTGAGGAAGTTTGTGGTTTGAAGTGGTCAAACACAGGAAATAAACTAGCAAGTGGCGGAAATGACAACCTCATTTACATATGGGATGCGCGCAAGATGAGCTCCACACAATATGTGTACCGGCTCAGTGATCATCGTGCTGCAGTGAAGGCCCTCGCCTGGTGTCCATATAACTGTGACGTGCTTGCCTCTGGAGGAGGCACCAATGATGGTACTCTAAAGATATGGAATATACAGAAGGGTGCATGCATTAACAGCATTGATACAAAAGCACAGGCAAGTTAGGTCTAAGTATTATAATGCACTGGTATTTAAGTACTACCACATAGTGATATTTCGCATATATTTGATTTTCAAAGGAAGGCAAATTTTGTGTGGAGCCTAATAATATTGTAGACTAGTCCTATTGACCGTGGATCGACTTTTAGGGGTATTTTGGGTATTCTTCTATACATGTATTAGGTCGCCCTGGCCCCTAATATTCCTATCACGTAAAGAATTTTGGGACACCTTTTTTTTTTTTTTTTGTGAGAGGCATGAACATGCACCTTGTACTATTCTTCTTCAATTTAGTGAAAACGTTTATTAGCAAAGTGAATGTTACTCTCACACCTTGTGCTTTGTTTGTCTTGTGATTGTGTTTGGTTTATTATTGCTCCCATAACCAAGGTTAGGGTTTAAACTGTAACAAATTTGTATTGCTAACTTCATGTTATGTGAACAGATATGCGGGTTGCTATGGAACAGGCATCATCAAGAGTTATTAAGTGGTCATGGCTTTGGCTCCGAGTGTCAAAACCAGTTGTGCTTGTGGAGGTACCCTTCGATGTGTAAAATTGGAGAGTCGATGAATCATACATCAAGAGTTCTCCATCTATCCCAGGTCCAACTTAATATTTCAAACAATGAGGGCATGAACAGTACTTGACTTAATACTTACAACAATTTAACTTTGTTTTCTTTCTTAATATTGGGTTGTAGTATTAGAATGCTCTAAAACCTTTTCGTCTCATTTATATGTACAGAGTCCGGATGGACTAACTGTGGCGTCTGCTGGAGCGGACGAGACGCTTCGCTTCTGGGATGTATTTGGCCCTCCCCAGGATGCCAATTCAAGGATTTCACATTTGGATAGTTTATTGTCTCTCAAGACATCACCTATAAGATGAGGGGAAGTGGGAGGGCAATCCTCATTTTTGCTATCAAACAAGTTTTTTTTAGAATATACTCAAAAAAGTGAATAGAGTTGTCCTAGTGTATCATATAGATTGAATAGAATTTTGCATACATTTCAGCTCTCTTTGTAAGGTGATCCTTCCATTTTCAAAGTGTACATATATGCTCGTTCATTTTGAGTACTTAGTTTTTGACTCTTACTTTCTCGACGCTTATTTTTCGATGACTAAGTTTATAACGAAAATCCTTGCTCGGTAATTGATATGAGAAAGAATTGTCTAAGTGTTTGTTTCTTCTCTAAGGTCTACTAGCACTTTGTGTACCTCAACCTACTGAGATGAAGTGCACGAAAAATAAGTTGGTACATTATTTTTATCTTTGTGTTTTGTTGGTCAAATTGTACTTTTTTCCTTTATTTTATTTTTAAGTTTCTTAACAAACATGCATTTTAGAAAGCACGATTTATCCAATAATACACATTTTTACTCAAGTGAACGATTGAATAAATGCACCAACGTGTTTCCTCTTAATCGAGTGCCTGAAATTAACACAAATTAAAAGTTTAGCTACTAATTTGGAAAAAAAAAAAAAAACACCAAAAGAATGTATTGGGCCTGAACATGGGTCTGGGCTATGTTATTGGCCCATATTATTCCTCCACTTTCAACCTCACTCACTCCCATTCTTTGATCTTTCATTTTGCCCCAAAGTGAAGAGCCTCGAAAATCCAGAAAAAAATGTTCAGACAGGCTTCAAGATTCCTCATGAACCGATCCTCCGCCGCCACGATGAGGTGGCGCCGCCCCTTCTCCACCGAACCTCCGGTTGAGACAGCAGTGGACTCCAAGTTTTTTGATGCGTGGAAGCAAACGATCCCGAATATTGACCCACCTAAGACCCCGTCGGCATTCATGAAACCAAGACCACCCACCCCCTCCACCATCCCCTCCAAGCTCACTGTCAACCTCGCCCTGCCTTACAACTCTCTCGTCTCCGCCAAAGAGGTATATTTATATATACATGTTTAAGTTTATCTATATATATATATATATATATATATATATATATATATATATATATATATATATCCGTAAAATTGTTTTTTCTTTTTGAAAGATTTAAGTTGTTTTTAAATCCTTTATTAATGATGGGTGTTAGAAATTGTGTTGTGAAGTGAAATTTTAGTGGAATGGGTGAAATATGTGGTCGTGTCTTCTTCTCCTTTGTATTTGGGGTTTTTCCATGCTTTTGCTCTATTGGTTATTTATAAAGACTGGTTACACACGAGTAAGTGCACGTGCTTTTGTAATCATATTATCAATTTTTTATATTTTTTATATTTTTATTTTTTAATTGTTAATAATTAAAATGTTTAAAGTAGTAATTACAATAAAGATAAAAAGTACGGTTATTGATAACATGTTGTATTGTATTGTTCGATGTTGATATCTTATTTACATTCATAGAATTACAATTGCAATCAAATATGAGTTTTATATAGTGGTAATACGAATAGTAACTTGAACCTAGTGAAGAGCTTTTGGTGATTGATATCAAATCGTAAGAAATTAATGATGTATTAATAGAGATCTTTAGGGTTGTATTTTACGGAAAAAATTAATAATTATTAATTTTATTGTGAGAGAATGTAATAATTGATTATATAATATTGTACATTTGTTGGAGTAGTATTCCTTGTAAACAATATTTTTTGTGTATATTCTCTTTTTGTTAAGTGCGTCTGATTTGACGATGTAAATAAAAACAACAAAAATGTAAGTAAGAAACAAAAACTAAAGAAGTGTTCTCTCTCTCTCTCTCTCTCTCTCTCTCTCTCTCTCTATATATATATATATATATATATATATATATATATATATATATATATTAAATTAAATTAAATTAAAAATTAACAAAGTTTCAAATGTTAGTTGTGAAGTATATGATTGTAATCCAATGTATTAAAAGCGATGTTTTTATCCCCATTTCAATTTTGACAATTATGATTTGAATTTTAATGCGATAATAAAAAAAGTTGCTCAATTTATTTTTTTTTTAAAATCCATTTCTCATTTCTTTCATCTACCTAATGCAAAATAAAAATAAAAATTTGAGATCATCTTTTCACCTTCATATTTAATTTAATATATTAAATGTATACAAATTTTAATTGTACATTTAATAAATTGTTAAAAATTTAATGTACGATAATAATGAACAATAAAAGAGTAAGAAATAAATATTAAAAGATAATTGTATTCATATAAGTACAATTACAATCAGATATGAGTTTTATATGATGATAATATCAACAATAATTTGAACCATGTGAAGACTATATGGTAATTTAAACTTTGATGATTGACGAATCTTTGATATCAATAAAATTAATAGAATTAATGATTTCCAGGATTGCATTTTACGAAGAATAAAATAAAATAATTAAAAAAATAAAATAAAAATTTGTTATATATTTGTAGCAAACAAAACAGAAAAAATATAAGATTTGAGTTGTGGTGTAGTGTAGTGATTAAAATTTATAATTTAACATCTCCAATTCAGATTTAAATCTCATTCAGCAGATTTTTAGCAAAAATTATGATTTGTAATTGTATTTTATGATTTAAAAATTATAAATTAAGAGAGCGGGTGCTACTTTGGACCTCTCTCTATTATCCGAATAATCAGGGTTGAGCGGGGCAGGGTGCCAGATCAAATTGACATCGCTACGTATCTAGTCGGGCTCTATTAATCTTTTTCTCTTTCTTATATTTTTTTACTTTGTCTTAGAAACCAAATCTTTGTATTCTTGAACACATCTTATATCTAATATTATTGATTAGGACTTGACACATCCAGGAAAGCTATTTCCAACTTTTTGATTCCACGTGTAATGGAAAACTTTTGTAATTTTTCTTTTTTCTTTTTCGTTAAAAAAAAAATGAAGATAAGTTGTCCAAAAGTCCAAAACAACTCCTCATTTTGTTCAATAATGTTGAAAAATGAAAGGTTTTGGAATCATCATTTGATCTGGAAAAAAAAAAAAATTGAAGATAAATTGTCCAAAGGTCCTAAACAACTTATTTTGTTCATTAATGGTGGGAGATGAAAGGATTTTGAATTTTTAATTTAATGTAGGAGGGTAAAATAGTCCAAAGTTGTAATATATGAGGGTAAAATAGTCTAAAATTGTTTATCTCTTTTAGGACATTTTAGAATTAGTATAGATATAAATATAGAAATAGATTATTTGAGTCTTATGCTGAGTTTTCTTTTCATTAATGTTTTGGATATTGAATATAAATGATCTGAACAACTCCTTATTTTGTTCAATAATGTTGGAAAATAAAAGGTTTTTGGAATCATCATATGATCATTTGTATTCCGCAGTGGAAAAAAAAAAAACTGAAGATAAATTGTCCGAAGGTCTCAAACAACTTATTTTGTTCATTAATGGTGGGAGATGAAAGGGTTTTGGATTTTTTAATTTAACGTAGGAGGGTAAAATAGTCCAAAGTTGTAATATATAAGGGTAAAATAGTACAAAATTGTTTCTCTCTTTTAGGGCCTTTTAGAATTAGTATAGATATAGATATAGATATAGATTATTTGAGTCTTATGTTGAGTTTTCTTCTCATTAATGTTTTGGCTATTGAATATAAATGATGTGAGCCTGACGTGCTTGTTGAGCAAATATATCAAAATGTCGGATACATGGGAAATGATATTGTTGAAATTGGGCTGATGCTGCATTGTCTTAATTGTGATTTTGAAGTCCTGAATGATATCTTTTTGGGTGCATCAGGACAAATATAAGGACGTATGATTAGGATGAGTATATGTTGAAATGTGATAATATGAGGGTATATCATATTGTTTTCAGTCTTTAGTTGTTTGAGAGTTATGTTGTTTTTCAAGCACTGACATAGCTACTTCACCACGACACACAAGGCTTGGAGATATGGTGCTTTGTTTTGAGATGAATTTTCTTTTGCCAATTTCTCTGTGAGCAGTTAGGTCTTGAATTTATGGGCTGTTTGGATCAGACACTTTTTTTCTTTTTTCATTTCACAAGTATGTTAAGTGGATGCATTCTAAAATGGAGGATGTGAAGTGCATCGATAAGCAGCGTATATAATTTTTTTGGGCTGTTATAAGGTTTGGACATTATGGATCATCAAGGAGATTCTGAAAATATTGATGTTCTATACTTCAGTGTTTTTAACTTGAATATAGTGTGAATCCTTGTGTTTCAGCTTCTCTAGATGGGTTAAATTGATCAACGAAGTGGAACGTCTTTTCTTTATGGACCATGCTAGTTGTACACACTCCCTTACACCCCCCTTTACACCTTCACATGTGTCAAATACTAGTTGGTTCAAATTATTATTTATTTGGCCAAATAAATAAAGTGACCCAATCATTACTTGACACACGTGAGGGTGTAAGTGAGTGTAAGTTTTGGGTGTACAAGTAGCATTTTCTTTCTTTATTGAATTATTACATCAAGCTGTATGAATCACTTTCCCTGTATAGGATTACTGGATTGGCGTTGTTCTATTCATTTGGGTAAGGATCTTAATAGGCATCTTTACGAAATTTATTTTATTGGTCTTGGCATTTAGCTTTTGTGTATGTCTGAAAACTAAGGTTTAAATGTGTAACCTGTGTAAGTTGTGCTATTTAGCTTTCCAAGCTTCCCAAAGAGAGCTAAAAGGGTCCTATATTTGGAAGGCTGAAGCTTGCAATTCCCGTGCTGCTCGACGTGAGCAATCTAATGGCATGTTCACTAAAACAATGTAGGAAATTTCCACATGATTAATACTCTAGACTGACCTTGACTTAGTGATGATAAACCCACTGTTCAGTCTCCATCATCATTGACAATATGAAAGCATGAATGGAATTTCCCCAAGCTACATCACCAATTATTCCAAAAATGAACTACTTAATAGTGTGTAGAGAAAAAACGTTCTGGCACTGCCCCTACAAGACGATTTGCAAGATGCATTAGATCTCACTGGTGATTGCTCTATTATCTTCAGAATGGTCTCAATTTCCAGAAAGGAAAGAAGAGCAACACTGTAGTATTGGTTTTCTTTCTAACTGAAAATTTGAATTGATGTCACCCTATGAGTACTAATTTATTTGTTGAGAAATTGTTATTCATAAGGAAGAATCCGTGAGGAGCTTTTTGTTACTTTCTTGTTGTTTAGGTGACAGTGGAATTATATAATTCAGAAACAACAATACGAGCTGTGTGCTGTACTTGTAAATTCTGACAATTTGCCAGTTTTTATTTCATCTTGGTAAATCAGGTAGTGCAGAATTGTCAATCGAGTTAGATCTTTAAGCCTTGTGAATTCTGACATAATTTGCCAATTCATTTTTCAATTTTCATCTCGGTTAAAGCAGATAGTGCAGAATCATCAACCGAGTTATAATTTTCAGCCTCTGTGCCGAATGAGTAATTGGTAACTTATCGGGGAGAAAACATGGGATGGGATGATTTTTGGCTGAGATCTATTACCCAATGATGTTCAATTACTTCTGTATGCACTTATTTTTACACGTTTTGATCCTTTAACTGCAAGTACTTCCATTTTCAAATCTGATTTTGGATAGATTTCCGTGTAGCTTTCTCGAAATGAAATTATATCTGTGAATCTTTATATTGTTGTCTTTGACAAAGTGTAAACTGTGGGAACTTATTTTGGTGGCCTCTCTTATCATTGTATTGGTTTGTATGCATGTGCGCATTTTCAGGTTGATATGATTATAGTCCCTGCAACTACTGGACAAATGGGTGTTTTGCCCGGTCATGTTGCCACAATTGCAGAGCTGAAGCCTGGTGTTTTATCAGTTCATGATGGTAATGAAGTGACAAAATATTTTCTGAGCAGTGGGTTTGCATTCATCCATGCAAATTCTGTTGCTGATATAATAGCAGTTGAGGCCACGCCACTTAACCAAATTGACCCTACCCTGGTTCAGAAGGGACTTGCAGAATTCACACAAAAACTAAGCTCAGCATCAAGTGATGAGGAGAAAGCCGAAGCACAAATTGGGGTTGATGTACACAGTGCCCTCAATGCCGCACTTACAGGATAAAGCTAGGGGAGAGGCAAGTCTGCAACCCACGTAATTTTTCTGGTTTCTCTCTCTCTCTGGTTTGCTTGAGCTTTTTTCATCGCTTTGCAAAAGTTGGTTTTCTGTGCGTTCTTTAAACAAATATCTTGGAATCGTGATATAGACGATTTTCTCGAATAAATATTAAGACCAATTTGGCAATGTTTGATTTTCTTCTTGAGATTAGTGCAGAAACATTTGTACTAAATTCTTGAATTATAATAGATCGTTACCATGATCATCTTTCCATTTGAGAGGAATAATGTTCTTTAACTTGTGCTTTTGCCGTCACTCTGTTGGGTTATGGACACCATTTTGTCACCTTCACGATACTTGCAAGATCAAATTGTTGTATGATTTTACTCCATATCTTGACCTTTCTCGAGTTTTTACCTACAAAAATAAAAAAATGTTAAAATTTAGATCTTGACCATTAGGGATGCAACGGAGTGTGGCGGCAATTCTCATCCTCCACCCCCATCAGGGATTCCCTACCCCCTGCCCCCGCCCTATCCCTGCTTAAGGTGGGGTGGGGCAGAAGCCAGAAGGCAGCCCCATGCCCCGTTTACCGCCGCATTTTTTTTTTAAAGAGATCATCATTTAACTATTCTCAAGCGTATATTCCTGTCAAATCTTTTTAGTTGAATATTGATAATAATATATTATTAAAAAGTAAATAAATAAATAAATAAAATAGATAGGGTTGTTGCCCCATCCCTGCCCGGAAAACCTGATTGAGCAGAGAATTCCCGCCCTGTTTCGATGGGGCCCTGCCATCCCTATTAACCATCAACAAATTTGTGGGTGTAAAACCCGAATTGGTCAAGCATGACATTCAAAGTATATGCCCTAGTCCAACAACCAAAATTGTTCGATGGAAACGTTATTTTCTGTTCTGTGAAGAACTATGTTGTTCAAATTTTATTTCATGTTTTCGGAGGACAAATATCCATTTGTAAAAATCTATCACTGAAAGTAATTTTAGAAAATAAGATCAAATAAGATAATATTAATGACTAATGATGGAAGTTTCCTATTGCATGATGAAAGTTTTTAAAGATAAAATAAAATATGGAAATAAACTTAGCAATGGTTAAAACAAGCCTCTAATGTTTTTATATTTGAAAGGTTTTTAAGCGATGGACTGTAAGAGATGAATATTTGCGACAGAATAGCAATACCAGATTATGTTCTTCCTATACACTATTATGTTTATTCTTTTTCAACAGCCGAATTTGCAACGGATATGAATGATGGATATTTTCACCACTAAATCCGTCGTCGATTTCTTTTTTTCTTCGAAGAAAAAAATCTAGCGTGTTCATTTGCCAATGATTTCATTGTAAGAGTTCTATGGCTAGTAGTGATCGAATAGTTATGTCATTTATGATCAGAGGTTAAATATTTCAATTGTCACAATTTCTAATTGTCACTAAACTTTAAAATGTTTCCAAGTTGTCGTTGAACTTATAAAAAAATTATTCCATCCGCTACTACGTCACTCGCCGTTTGAAAAGCTAACGGTGACGTGGTAGACAAAATTTCACATGTGGCATATTTTCATGGTTAGTTATGCAACATTACCAAAATCACGAGTAACGTAGCGTGTTTAAATATCTCAATTGTCACTAAACTTTTTCAAATGTTTTTAATTGTTATTGAACTTTTAAAATGTTTTGAATTACTATTAAACTTACCAAAATGTTGTTAACATCCGTCACTCGCTATTATAATTATTTCCAACTATTTGCGCGAGTGATGAAGAATAACTTTACTTTTGAATGGTTAATGTCTATTATAGTTGAATAAATTATTATTGAGCTATGCAGCGTTCATTTCTCTCTTCTAAAGCTATGTGCCGGGAAATTAATTTCCAAGCTCATTGAATAACTCTTTATGTATGGAACTAATGTAAGGTATTGCTTTCAAATTTGTTGTTTGAGTTTGATAAGTGTAATTTATACACTTATATTGATTCTTTAATAAAGAATTTTTGTATAATTCTAAGTATTTTAGAGTTGATATCTATTGAATATTTGTTCATTTTCGTGATTGTATAACAAATCTCCGAACTCGAATCACATTAGTGAAATCGGCGAGTAAATGAGAAGAAATTGAGGTTTTGAAGTGAAATCAAGATCCAAATATTAAAAGATGAGAAAGAAGATAAAATTAGGAAGTTTAAGGTGTGTTGGAGTGATAATGAAGAGTTGAAATGAATAATCAAACACCCGAAAGTCAAAGAAGCGAATTGAAAAACCTATGATCGAAGCATGTGAGAAAATTAGAACACAAAATTTTGTACAAAACTCTATAATTGAATTACAAGTCTAACGCTTTTTACAGATTGCAATTTGGAGTTTCCTACGAAAAGTTATAGCCATTTAAATATCAGTCGCCGGAGGACGTATCTCTGTCCACTCGAGCGGGACTTCAGCCAAAAAAACACCATTTTAGTCCACTCGAGTGGCTGTGGTACCTGCTTAAGCGGACAGCCCCGTTGCCAGATCATTAGTTAGGTTAAAAATATATTTTTGAGAGGTTTTTGGAGACTTTGGGCACGAAATTCAACTCTAATTGGAGTGCTATAAATAGTAAAATTCTTAGACTTAAAGAGAGTCAAATTTTGAGAGAAAACAAAAAGACAAAACACAAGATTTTCACAAGATTTCATTCTTCCGGGCAAGATTATTGAAATTTCAAGTAAGAGAAAGTTGAGATTTTTAGACAATCTGTTGAAGACATTCAAGGGGGGGGCACAAAAATATTCTTCAAACTTCTTGCTATCAAAATTTTTGGATGATAAATTCTTAATTTATTTTATGATTTGTAATTCAATCATGATAGGCTGAATTCGTTGTGCTATGGATGATGATGTAAACCATATGTTGAAGTTTTAATTAAAGGATATTCGTTTCTAATCTTAATTTGTATTTGTTTGATTTATGTCATGGTTTTAATATCCGTTCCAATAATTGATTACCGTTTGAACGTGTTTATGATTTATTTTTATTTACGAGATGTTTAAAATAGTTTAGCTCTTAAAGGAATGGCAACGGGGCGAGACTGGGACGGTATAGAAAAATATCTATTTATCGCCTGCTTAATTAATTAATTAATTTTAATATATATTTTTATTTTTTTTATATACAATTTAAATTTTAAAATATAAAAATAAAATAAAATAAAAACATTCAGAGTGAGTTCGGGGATTTGAGGCGAGGCGGCGGGGGGGGGCGGGCGGGCGGGCGGGTTTTGCCATCTCTAAGCTCATTATGATTTTAAACACTAAGTCCTGTAGAAATTAGAAATAATTTCCTATACTTGTTGTAACCAAATTTGATAATTTTGATATTAAATGCATTTTTATATATTCGAATTTGAAATAAAAATATTTTATAACGTATATGAAAATATGTATAATTATACTTGAAAGAGATTATTAGATAATTTATAATTATTGATTGTCAATTTAAGCATAAATTGGATTAAAAGTGAGAATTTGAGAATTATAATAGATACTAAGAGCATCTCCAATGGGCTCTTTAAACATAAGATTCTATCTATTTTAAAGAGCCAAACTTTAAAATTATGCTTCAACGGACTCTCTAAATTAACTTTTTAAAATAGAGAGTGGGTTTGGCTCTCCAAATTACCCACTCTCTATAATTAAATGCATTCAAATAATTTCAATTTTCAATACTCCATATAATGATTGAATTAAATAGTGTATACAAAATAAAATAGAATAAATAGAATAAAGTCATATAATAATTAGGAAAGTGGCATGTTAAAAGAAAACAAATGAAAAAAATAATAAATACTTATTGGAAGAAGTAAAATAAAGTGTTAAAGATAAAGAGATTATTGGGGCACTTAAAAAATTTACTCTCTAAATTTATAGATACTCTCTAAAATATCAAATATCTTTCTTTATAAATAGAGAGTCTATTGGAGATGCTGTAATGGTGGAATCGAATCCCTAGCATAACTCGTTTACTTGAATTTTCTCTAAAAACTATATTTGCTCGTAGTGTAAAGCATAGTCATGATATAGGTGTAGTTATAATCATTTCATTCGATCATTTATTGTGTGTATTCGATTTAAACTTGAATTGGTCAAAATTAAGCTAAAATCGAAATCCTCATGAGAATGATATCTGCTAACTCATTTTTACTATTACTTGTCAACGAACCAGTACACTTGCAAAATTTCATCGAACAGAGTTTAAAAACTTCTAAATCATTGACAAGGTAGAAATGCTGTTGAATTGCGAGAATATGATGAAATTATTGAGGTCCATGCGAAAACATTTGGTTGAGGCAATTTGTCCGTATGAATATTATTTCTATGTCATTGCAATCCGTGTAAAACAAAATTAATTTGGCGGTAACAAATGGAAAACAAATTAATAGGATGAAAAGAAATTTCCAAAATTTTCACTCTCATCTAATTTCAATATTTCCCCCGGGCAATAATGTTGATTTTAACAAGAAACTGACCAATTAAGGTTGAAGGTGAATAAAAATCAAAGAAGTTTTGCTTGAACTGATGGGGCTCGTGTAAATTGTTGGAATTAATGATATAACAAGGAGTAACATATATGGGATAACATTTTGGAAAGTTAAGTGGCAATTCGAGAAATTTTTCAATGGCAATTGAAAAACATTTGAGAAAATTCAGTAACAATTGAGAAATATTTGAAAAGTTCATTGACAACTAAAAAATATTTAGAAAAGTGCAGTAGCAATTGAGATATTTAAATGCGCCAAGTCACTCGTGATTGTGGTGACTAGTATCACGAACGGTGAAAACATGCCACGTGAATATCCGTCTACCACTTCATAAGTCCGTTAATTTTTCAAACAACGAGTGACAAAGTGACACGTGGGATAACATTTTGCTAAGTTCATTGGCAATTGAGAAACATTTGAGAAAGTTAAGTGGTAATTGAGATATGTAATTCTATAATCTACTTGACTCTCATGCTCGTTAGTGAAATTACGTATACTATAATGGATGTACCCAACTTGTTGCTTTAGAGAAATATAAAGTAAAATTTTCAAAAAAGACACACTTTCAAACAAAAAAATTTATTGCTTTAGACCTTTTTTGTGGGTGTTGATGCAAATGCTCTTTAATGAGTAAACCAAAGAGATAAGAAACAGAAAATTTTCAAATATTAAAATTTGTTCACATTTGTGTATTTCATACTTATTTCATATGCACAACAATCTCTTTATATTCTCTTGACCGCTCAAGACATTTTAAAAAAGTCTCGGGTAGAAACGTAATTATCAAAAGATACGGTGAATACTTCATGAGAATTGAGTATTGGGTTTCATGTCAATTTTACTAAGAAGAGTAATTCAAGTTATTATATGTTAATTATAGTTTCAGATTTAAATAATGTGAAACTTTTACATTAACAATAAATAATTATTAAAAGATTTTGCCAAGCTTGAACTATAGACAACTTAGTACACTTTTTTTTTATAAGTGGTATTCAACTATACTGGACAATTTAATAGACTAGATTTTAACTTTATTTTCACTTTTAAACTTTTACTATTTCAAGTGGTGTGGGTGTGTCTCTATCTATCTATATTAATCAATTTTATATATATATATATATATATATATATATATATATATATATATTGTTGCTAGATAATTTACTTTATTGCAAATGAGCCTGGACAATGACTTGGTTGTGACTTGTGAGACCTGTTTTTTTTAAATTAATTTATATTTTTTTATGACTCGGGTTAAAGTTTCGCTTAACTAATCCTAGGTGGCGGCCCACTCCCTTATCGCTACCAGGTAAAAATTCGGATGCGGTCATAACTTATACACACTTGGGTAGAGACGTTCGACTGTTCTCCTCCCCATGACCACCGCCTTCAACATAACATTCATACCTTCCAACAACAAATGTTGCCTTTCGTATCATTGGAATTCGAACCATCGATCTTAGTGAGGGCATATGCTTTAACAGGCTCGCATGCAGCCCCTTGAATTTATTCTCCCGGTAGTAGGTAGAGAACCCTACTTTTTACCTATGGGAAGTAGTGTTTGACACTATATCTACGGTCGTTGCTAGGCTAGGGATTCATCCAATCTCACAAATCGATAGATTTTCATCAAGTATAGATCTCAAAACAATAAAGAGCACAAAAGTTCCTTTACAAGCGCCTATTGGAGATTACATTCCCGGTGTTCCACAACCTATGGATGCTCGTCTGCACATTTATTACTTAGAATCAAGAAATATTATACTACAATACACTCAGATCACCCAAGAAATGGTGATCGAAAACTCAATCCAAACCCTAACTTTGAAACACACACTTCAACCACAAAGGACTCTCAACCACCTTTCTTTTGTTATAGTCACATATCAACACATGATCTACACAATCCACCAAAACACTCAGAAGTTGTACACAGCAGATATTAGAGAAAGAATCAGAGAGAAGAACGAAAGAGCTGTGTAAAGTGTTATCATTGGGCATAACTGTCCTTACATATGACTGGTGGCCAAGAAGACATCCTAGCCCTTGATCGCAATGGCCCATATGACTCCACGTGGACGAATTAAATGATACAACTAAAGTTGCATTTGCCTACGACTTTTGTTCTTGACACTTTATTTGTGTCAGATTTTACATTCTCTACCTTGAATCCTTGATATATAGTTGACTCTTGAGCATGCTAGTAATCATCCCATTGTTTCCTAGCTCAAGTGCTTGTAAAAAGAAAAATTACCCTTCTTCAATATTCTGAGTACTCAAACACGACTTAAACTTATTGAAGGGTAAAATCTTGTTTCTATGTCAAATGGGTTGAATTGTGATGGAATTTTCTCCAAGTTCACCAATAATTTGGATACAATGTCTCTGGTAAAATGTAGTTTTACATATACATGCTTTGTACGTTTATGGAACACAAGGTTTTTGGACAAATGAATTGTAAATTGACTATCAGAATGCATAGCAACATGTTCTTGTAAATAAGTAAATAACCTAACTCTTTCAATATACCTTTAACCATAAGGCTTATTTAACAACTTCAATAGCTCAAGCCTCAATGTATTATGATTCGGTAGTAGATAGACAACAATATGTTTTAATTGTGTTCTCCAAATTACACATACTCTAAACACATAAGAAAATTTATTGATTTTCTATTGTCTCTCTCACAAGCATAATCTGCATCTACATATCCTTTTAGTTATTTCCTTCACTCTGTTGTTTAAAGGTTAACCCTAATTCAGTTGGCCCTTTTAAGTATCTAAAATACCATTTTAAAACATCCCAATGACTTGGTCCAGGATTGGACATGTCCACAACATTTGAGTAAGGTAGTTTACTAATACATTCCAATTCTTCTTCACTTTTAGGACACTCATTTTTACTTAGAATAAAGTCATTAGCTAAGGGAACACTTACTGACTTTGCATTCGTATTTGAGAACATTTTAACAACTTTAATTATCTCAACACAGATTTGGATCTATCGTCCCTAAGTATTTCCATGCCTAAAATTCTTTTAACACTTTCTAAATCATTCATTTCAAATTCAAAAAACAATCCAAATTTTTATTTGATTAATTAGTTTATTACACTAACTAATTACCAACATATCATCCACATAGAGCAGCAAGTAAGAACTTACTTTGGTTTTTGGGTCAAATATATAATACTACATGAAATTATCATAATCACTTCTTTTAAGCTAAAGAAAACAAAAGTATCAAATCTTTTGTACCACTGCCTATGAAAAAGGCACACAAATTCTGTTTTATCTTTTTCAATAAAACCTACAATTTATGGGCTGTTTCATACAAATCTTTTCATCTAACTCACAATGAAAAAAAAGTAAAATGTATTTTTTACATTAAGTTGTTCAAGTTCAGTGAAAATGAGCAACTAAAGCTAGTGTTACTCTTATTGTAGTATATTTAACTGCATGTGTAATCAACCCATTCCTTTTGTGTAAAACATTTGGCTACTAATCTGGCTTTAAATCTTAATGGTTCTGTTTCTGAATTTTCTTCTTTCACTTTAAAAATCCATTTACAATCAACAATGGTCTTGTTTTTAGGCTTAGGGACCAACTCCCATGTTCTATTTTGTTGAAGTTACTTCATTTCTTCTAACATAACATCTTTCCACTCATGTGCGTACTTACTATTTACAGCTGCCTCTCCACATGTATTGGTTCTTGATCACATAAGTCTTGATATATAGTTCAAGAGAGCAAATGAGACATTATCTCCATATCATAATTTTGTGGTTCTCTAATGTTTCTTCATGTTCTATCTCTAGCCAATTGATTATCACTAAGGTCTTCTATGTTAGGCAATAGTTTCTACTTTCATTTTCAGGTTCAACTTCTTCATTTTCAGATTCATTAGAATCTGCCTATGGGTTCTGTTTTGATTTCTCCACTTCAATTTGTGTAGGTGGAATTGTTTCACTTGTCTCACTTGTACCTATTTTCAAGTAGAAATCTTTATGTGTATCATGTTTTTCAACTTCTAATTTTGATTCTAAACAACACATTTCTTTTTCATTAAAGGCGAAACCCCTAAGTATAAGAATCTTAACTACACCTTGACTCCTAACCCATAAACTATAGCCTTTAAGCAGAAGTTCTATCATTTAAGGCAACAGATGGAGTTAACTTTGCAAGATACCAAGCTTGTCATTACATCTTCACCCAAAAGAATTTAGGCAAACTAGAACTCACCATCATAAACCCAATCAAAAGGATATAGGCAAACTAGAACTCACTATCATACACGTGGCTTTATCTAAAAGGGCCCTATTCATCCTCTTAGTTATCCCATTCTGTTGGGGGTGTGTAAGAGACTTTATTGTGCCTATTAATTCATTTATCTTACAGAAGTTCTCAAAGTCAGAGTTGTAGTATTCTAGGCCAATGTTAGTCCTATGGGTCTTTATTTTCTTTCCAATTCGATTTTCTATTAAAATTTTCATTGTTTAAACCAATATTCAGAAAATCGAACAAGTCATCGACTTGAAAAAGGCAACGGGTCAGGGGTCAAAGGTCGAATAGAGTCGAACCGGTTTCAATTAAAAATAAAAATTAATCCAAAAGTCTCACAAAATTTCTAAAAATAAGTTATTTGTAAAATAAACTAACATTTATAGACAAAATTACTCACAATACTTGGCTTTAAATAGACTTTTTATAAGTTTCAATTAAAAAATTTTAAAAATCTAAAAATCTCACAAACAAATGAGGAACAATTGAAGAAAAAGAAGAACAATAGGAGAAATGGAGAAAAAATGAGGAAAAAATCAGAAATTAGTGATTTTGCTTTAAAAAAATTTCGAACAGGAAAACCATTAAAATCGAACTGGTTCTACCGGTTTTTCCAGTTCAACCCCCAAAAATCCCAGTTTCTGGTCCGGATTTCCGAGATTTCCGATACTCTGTTAAATTGGTAGACCGGACCGGTTTTGGTACCGTTCCAATTTTCCTGGTTGAACCGGCCAGTCCAATCTGATTTTATAAACATTAGTTCAAACTACTCAAAAGTTTCATATTTTTGTTTTAGCAAATAAACCCAAACTCTTTTAGAATAATTATCAATTACTGGAAGAAAATACTTATTCCCCATGTACTTGTCTGAGTGTATATAATCAAATATAGCTTCAGACTTATGGGTTCCTTTGCAAATTATGTTGGTTATATAACACAAAACTTTCACAATATGGTAACCATGTGATGATGTACTTCTCGAACACACCGTTTTAACTCAATACTTGTAATCCTTTATTACTAACATGAAACAATTTAAAATGCCAATTTTGTGTATAATCTTTATTTTCAGAAGTAGTAAGTGCAGAATTAAGGCCTTTCAAAGCCTCAGCCTTAACTACAAAGATGACATTCTGCTTTACTCCCTTAAATGTAACAAGGGAACCCTTTGTTACATTTAACATCCAATGTTCAAACCTACCTAAGTAGCCTTCATCATCTAAGGCACCAATTGAAATTAGATTTCTTTTCATTTCTGGAATAAATCTGACGTCATCCAAAGTACATATATATACATTTTCAAATCTTAGTGAGGTATTCCCTATACCAATAATTTTACATGAAATATTGTTACCCATAGTCACATATCAAATATATTTTTCATGCAAATTTAAGATCCACTCCTTCTCAGAAGTTATATGAAAAGAGAGATCTTGAATCTAGCCTCCATTCTCTTTCCTGATTGTTATTTTGAGTTAAATTTACCTTCAAAAGTTTTTGTGATATTTTTAACTAGGGTAAATTATACTTATAGTCCTCATTCTTTAATTTTATAATAACATATCAAAGATATATTCAATTTTATTCGCAACTGTCGTCACATCCTTTCATTAATTCGCACAAATGGTCCCCAAATAGTCATTTTTTATTATTTTGTCTCTAGCTTAAATAAATTAAAATAGCAAAAAAATTGAAAACATAATGATAAAATTACAATTGGGGTCCCTAACTTTTTAAAAAATGCAAAATAGTCTCTTTACATTCTATTATTTAAAACAATTAAAAAAAATCATCATCTTCTTCCCCAACCCCACACCACCGTGACCAAACCGGGGAGATTTCTCCCTCCGATTTTAGACCCAAACTCTTGTAGGAATGGTTAAAGTCTACGCGAATCTTAAATGTAAGGAATATGAATCCTATTTAAAATGACGTATCAATTAAGATCACCCAGCTGTCCTTGATTTCACTTGCATTTTCATTGGTTTTCAATAGCACCATCCTCGCTTCATCAATCCGGTTTTGCATTACCAGCCACCTCGGGGATCAGGAATAATAAGCAATGCGAAAACAATAAAAACTGATGGAAGAATCCCAATTTATATGTGCAGGTAATTCTGAAAAGGTTTAATTCAAGACATAACCAATAAGAATTCCAAAATTCACGAAAATCTCGGGAAAGGATGTTAATGACCCTCTTGCAACTGTAGGTGATATCTCTACAATATATACTGGTGCAATCATGATTCCAAATCCAATCCCAATTCT
This sequence comes from Forsythia suspensa, assembly GCA_023638005.1. Classification (NCBI taxonomy): domain Eukaryota; kingdom Viridiplantae; phylum Streptophyta; class Magnoliopsida; order Lamiales; family Oleaceae; genus Forsythia; species Forsythia suspensa. Next base: position 29,197,151 of record CM042666.1, on the reverse strand, counting down.
AGCAAAAAGCCTACCCACCATTAACACTGTAAAGGATGTAAAACAATGATTTTTCTTGTATTTCATTATGAGAAAAGTGTTACAATTTATAGGGTATTAGAAAGCTAAAAATAGAATCATTAATCATTACAAATCAATTCTAATTGATTCTAAATGATTTATGTAAATCACTAATTGATTTATAAGAATTACTAATTGATTTAGAGGATATTTCAACACTCCCCTCTCAAATGGTGCATAGATGTCTATCATGCCCAGCTTGTCCACAAATTTTGAAAGTATGCGAATTGAAACTGCTTTGGTGAGAATATCTGCCAGTTGGTCTTCTGATCGGATTTCTGGTAGCTTTAGACTTTTCTCCTCCAATTTCTCTTTGATGAAAAATGATCAATCTCAACATGTTTTGTTCGATCATGATTAACCAAGTTATGGGCCATATCACGAGCAGATTTGTTATCACAATACAGCCGGATAGGTATATTTGATGAATAACCTAAATTCTTAAGGAGTAATTTCAGCCACAATCCTTCACAAACACCAAGACCCATTCCTCGTAGCTCCTCTTCACCACTCGAACGAGCGACCACACTTTGTTTCTTGCTCATCCAAGAGACAAGATTTCCACCTATAAAGGTAAAATACCTTGAAGTAGATTGCATGTCATTTTTATCTCTAGCCCATTTAGCATCAGTGTATACATCGATGGTTTGTTCATAAGTTTTTCTAGAAAATAGAATTCCCTTCCCTGGGGCTGATTTCAAGTATCTCAAAATTTGTATGACTGCATTCATATGATGTTCACCTGGATTATGCATAAATTGACTGACGATGATCAAAGCATATGCAAGATCCGGTCTTGTGTGGGCTAAGTACATTAGTCTGTCGACAAGTCTCTAGTATCTCTCTTTGTCAACTGGAACTTGATCAGCTTCCATTCGTAATTTTAATCCTTCTTCGATCTGTGTATTTACTGGTTGACATGCAGACATCTCAGTTTCTTTCAAAAGATCTAAAGCATATTTTCTTTAGGACAAGAAAATACCTTTTTGAGATCGAGATACTTCTATTCCTAGGAAGTACTTTAAGGGACCTAAGTATTTCATTTCAAATTCTTTGGACAAGTATTCCTGTAGAGCCTTCCTTTCAACTATATCATTTCTTGTTACCACCATGTCATCAACATAAACAATAAGTGTAGTAACTTGACTGTTTTGTTTCTTCAAGAACAAAGTGTGATCTGAATTGCATTGATGATAACCAAAGGCTACCATAGACTTTGTGAATCTTCCAAACCAGGCCCTGGGAGACTGCTTCAGACCATACAATGATTTCTTCAGTCTACACACCTTCTGGCTTTGCTTTTTTGTTACCGTGCATCCTAGGAGAAGATCCATGTAGACTTCTTCAGATAGTTCTCCATGTGAAAATGTGTTCTTCACATCAAACTATTGTAGAGGCCATCCAAAATTTGCAGCCAAGGATAACAAGACCCGGACTGAGTTCATTTTTGCTACGAGTGCAAAGGTTTTAGTGTAGTCAATTCCATAAGTCTTAGTATACCCATTTGCCACCAATCTTACTGTGAAGCGTTCAATTGTACCATCATCTTTGTGCTTTACAAAAAAGATCCATCGACATCCAACTGTTTTCTTTTCCGTAGGAAGATCCACAAGCTCCCATGTTTGGTTCTATTGTAAGGAAGCCATTTCTTCATTAATTGCGGTTTTCCACCTTGGATCGGTTAAGGCTTCATGCACACTATTAGGAATAGATACAGTAGATAATTGATTTACAAATGATTGATTTGTTTTTGACAATTGATGTGTAGACACATAATGGTTCATGGGATATCTTACTTTACTAGACAATTCAAGTTCATAAGTTGGTTTTGGAATACTAGACGTTTTGGTAACTGTCTCTTAGACGACTCAGGAATATCCTCAACTAATGATTGGTTTGGTATATTACTCGGGAGAGACTGTAACTCGACCTTTGAAGTTCCATGGTTTTCTGGATGTTCATTACCACTTATATCCAAGCATTGACCATTATAATCCAATTTATCCAATACGTTCAAGTTTTGACCACTCGTATCCAGTTCTCCTACACTGTCATTAGATATTTCCGCCATATCAAGTTTTACCTCCTCCGAATCTGTCACAAGGTTGTATTCAAGAGTTTGAATTTTCTCAAGATACTCCCTCTGAAATTCAGACTCAGAGTAATACATTGCATCTTTATGGAAAACAACATCCATAGTGATAAACATGAGCCGAGTAGGGGGTGATAACATCGATACCCTTTTTCATGCAGTGCATATCCAACAAAAACACATTTCAAGGCACGAGGCATTAACTTACTCTGTTGATCTTTGGGAAGATGAACATAGGCAATACAACCAAAGACATGAGGAGGCAGGTTGGGAACTGTCGGAGCTACAACAGCATCAGTGAGTGTTTGAAATGGCATTTTGAAGTTGAGTGACCTCGAAGGAACTCGATTGATGAGGTAGGCGGTGACAGGAGAGCTTCACCCCAAAGAGTTGGGGGGCATCTGGGCATGTGCTTCAATAAGGAAGCGCGAACAACCTCCAATAAGTGTCTATTTTTTCTTTCAGCAACACCATTCTGTTGTGGTGTATCTAGGCAACTGGTTTGATGAATAGACCCATGAGAGTCCAAGAATTGTGGAAGCTCGTTACTGCTACATTCTCACTCGTTATCACTTCGAAGTACTTGTATCTGGGCATTGTATTGTGTTCTTACAGTATTGTAGAATTTTTTAAATAATACTGTAACTTCTGATTTGGATTTCATAAGGCATAACCAAGTCATTCGAGTACAATCATCAATAAAGGTAACAAACCAATGGGAGCCTCCCAATGTAGAAATTTTGGAAGGGCCCCAAACATCAGAGTGAATAACCATAAATAGATTTGGACTTTTATTTAAAATTAAAGGAAATGAAGCACGATGGCTTTTAGCAAGTTCACAAACATCACATTTGAAACTAGAAATATCCAAATCAGTAAACAAAGTAGGAAACAAACGTTTTAAATGTCCAAATGAGGCATGCCCTAAACGTCGATGCCAAAGCCAAATCTCAGTTATTTTCTTGGTACTATTGATGACCAGAGCATGTTGTAGTTTGATGGAAGTTGTTGACTCTAGATCCAAGTAGTATATCATCCATTTCTTAATACCATAACCAATCGTTTGATGAGTCTAAATATCCTTAAACACACAAGAGTCATGACCAAAAATAACCACACAAGACAATGCATTGGTAATTTGAGAAACAAAGAGAAGATTATAGTTCAAAGACGGTACCACTAATACAGAATCAAGATGTAAAGTTTTAGTAAGATGGGATGACCCTTCCCTAAGAACTGGGATAATATTACCATTTGCAGTAGAGATATAGTTTCGAGAGGAGGGTTCAGTTTAAAGACTTGATTCACATTAAATGTCATATGATCAGTGGCACTAGAATCAATTATCCATGTATTATTAAAAACAGGTGCAGAAATATTAAAAACTTTACCTTATCCAATAGTGGTTGCTAGTGCTAATGAAGTAGATGGACCAACATCTTCTTTTGTTTGAGCAAGTGATGTCGTAGATGATCTCCTAGCATTTCGATGACGAGTTGGGTCCCACGAGTCTGGATATCCAACTAACTCAAATCAACGATTTTTGGTATGACCTGTTTGATTGCAGTGAGTACATTTCAATGAGGTTTTATCGACGATGGAATTCTTTGAGTTGGTGGATTTGGGACGATCCTGTGATGTTTGACTGGGCTGACGTCGAGAGAGCATTGCAGAAGCTTCAATTTTGGTAGTCTCCTCATTGAAGGCAATGGATCGTAAGTCCTAACGACGAATCATGGAATAACACTCTTCTAAACTGGGTTGAGGTGATTGGCACAAAGGAACACAACTGATATTTCTCTAGATTTGAAGAACTGGATTTTTGTTGAATGATTTTATGGGTTTGGGTGTCTAAGAACCGTGTTATAGCTCTAATACCATGTAAAACAATGGGTTTTCTTGTATTTTATTATAAGAAAAGTGTTACAATTTATAGGGTATTAGAAAGCTAAAAATAGAATCATAAATTATTACAAATCAATTCTAAATGATTCTAAATGATTTATGTAAATCACTAATTGATTTATAAGAATTACTAATTGATTTAGAATATATTTCAACAAAGGAAGGGAAAAGTGCCATTATAACAGCGCCAGCTTGAAATATAATGGTTGCAAAAGCCATTGTATATTTTCTATCGATGGCATTTGAAAACCAATTTTTTGTATTTTGAGATCTGCGAAGATCTGGTTTCGTAAAACTAGGAAGATATTCTCCCTAGTTTCGAAGACAAACTCTTGTGAGTTTGAGTTCGAAATCAGGAGGAGAAATCTCCCCTATTTGGTCACGGTGGGGTAGTGTGGATGGTCTGGAGAATAAGATGATGTTTTTTTTAATTGTGTTTAAATAATAGAAAGTGAATACACTATTTTGCTATTGTTAAATTTGTCAAATTTAAGTTACGAATTTGACTATTTGTGAACAGCCCAAGGTTTGGGTAGGCTCAAGCTTACCTAGCCAGAAAAAGAAATTTGAAGTAAATAGTATAAGAGAACATCTCCAACAATAAAAATAAAAATGCAAACAATATAATCCAGCCCAAAGCCCAAAACCGCTTCAAATCCCATTCCATTTTTACATGATTGCCGTCTCTAGACTCCAGCGAATTTGTGTCCTAAATCCTCGCTTGGTCAACTTGGTCGTTCATCCCGCAACCGACAAGCAAGCCAAAGTCTACATCCCAATATTAGCAAAGTGTTGTGCCGGCACCAACTGCTCCAAGAAGTTCGCCTGATCGCCTCAGGTTTGTAGTTTGCTCACTTGCTGTTCCTGTTACTGTTGGATATTGCTGTTTGCACTTTGCAATTTTGTTAATTTTTTGAAAAATAAATTGCTAATGATTAATATGATAATGATTGCTGATCTAATTGCTAATGATGAATATATGAAAATAAATTGCTTTTGCAATTTGCAATTTTGTCAACATTTCCACTTTGCTGTTGTTGTTTTCCACCTGTGCCGACTAAAGACTAATATGAATATATGATAATGAATTGTCCAATTATCCTTTAAATGACTAAATCCAATTTGATTCTCTTAATAACTAAATGAATAAATCCCATTTTGTATGATAGGTTGTTCGTACATTTTTTTACTCTTTGGATTTAAAATCGCCCTCTTTCTCAGCCTACTCTTTGTAGTTGTTTGTCAGGCTTTCTACAATTATTTGAAGGTACGAGATGGCTAACTTACACTTTTGTAATTGTATTTGTTATTCGTGAATTGAAAGTTTGTAATTTAGTTGGTGAATTGGAAATTTGAATTTGTATATAGTATATTGTTATTTGTTAATCGAATTTTTGAATTAGAAATTTGAATTTGTATGTTGTTAGTTATTAGGTCGAATTCATGAATTGAGATTTATGAATTTAAATTGTGAATTGTGAATTGTGAATTGGGAATTTGAATTTGTGTACTTTGAATATAAGTTGTGAATTACAATTTGTAAATTTGATTTGTGAATTCAAAATTTGTAAATTGAATGTCTATAATATATCTTGTTCACAAGTGGATTAAAATGAAAAAAATGAACATTTTCCATTACTTCAATAAGAAAGATGGCAATCAATCATCAAGTAACCAAAATGTATTCGAAGATACTCATGCTCCACAAGATACTCCTACTGTTGAACCATTTGAAAGTAATACTTTGTATTATGAACGTGATCCTGAAACGCATCCCAATATCGCAGTATCCAATTGTCAAACAAGATGAGGTTCGAACAACATATATTGAAATAGGACCGTTTCAGCCAATCTATGAGTATTCTTTTGCTAGATTTGGGGCTCAAAATCGTCGATTTCAATCATATTGGTTCACAAAACATCCATGGCTTGAGTCTTCCATTGAGAAACAAAGTGTATTTTGTTTTTCGTGTTATCTATTTGAAAGTAATGCATCACATCCTGAAACTTTTATAGTCAATGGGTTTAATAATTGAAAGAGAGTCAATCGTGACAATTCTCCGCTAAAAAATTATGAAGTGGATGGTATTTCACTACATGGCTTTGCAATGCAAAAATGGAAAACTTGAAAAACCTACTTCAACATATTGACAGAATGATACATCGATGGACTTCAAAAGAAGTCAACCAGAATCGTTTGCTCATTCATACCTCTGTAGAAGTGTGAAGTGATAATTGTTCGCTGAAATTGTTGATTTGATAGCAATAGGAGAACTTTAGACGAATTGGGTATAATCAAGTTTGTACTTTGCAATGAGCTGGAGCTACTCATTGGAGTTCACATTTTTCCTCTGTTACAAGATTGATTCAGATGTTTGGTTCCACTTATATGCTTCTTGGGAATCTTATTGACAAGAGATCAAACAATAATATACGTGGGGAGGCTAAATGTGCATACAAAGCTATGAAATCATTTGATTTTGCATTTATCTTGGTATTGATGTGTGAAGTTCTAGGAAAAACTGATTTATTATGTCAAGCATTGCAAATAAAAGATCAAGATATTTTGAATGCAATGAATTTAGTCTCAACTACAAAGATACTTCTTCAAGAGATGCGAGATGATCATTATGAAGGTTTTATTTGGAGTGTGATGCACTTTTGTAGTAATTATAATATTGATGTGCCTGAATTAGGTGATCGTTATATGTAAGGTACAAGACAATCTTGTCAACAGAAAAATAATATTATAGTGAAGGACACTATCACTTTCATATATTCAATGCTATAATAGATTTTTAGTTGATAGAATTGAATAATAGATTTACAGAAAAACAATGGAACTTCTTAAGTTGTGCGAGGCTCTGAATCTTATTGATGGCTTCAAATCATTTTCTGTAGATGTTATTTGTTCTTTAGCTAAGAAATTTTATCCTCGGATTTTACTATGAAAGAGATAAATGATTTGAGGAGACAAATACTACTAAAAATCGCCTTTTCACTAACGAAAATTTATCAACAGATTATTTCTGTTGGTAATCAGCAACGGATTATCCGTTGGTAAAAGTGATGACTTTTCACCTACGGTAATCAGCAATGGCTTTTCCGTAGGCAAAGGTAATAGTTTTTCACCAACAAATTTTCACCTTTCACCAACGGAATATCCGTTAGTGAAGAGTACTTCTTATTACCTACGGAAATTCCGTTGGTGATATTAATTAATTTTGAAAACCAAAAATATTTCGACCTTTCACCAACGGAATATCCGTTGGTGAAGAATGAATCATATTACCTATGGAAATTCTATTAGTGATATTAATTAATTTTGAAAACTAAAAATATTTCGACCTTTCACAAACGGAATATTCATTGGTGAAGAATGAATCATATTACCTACGAAAATTACATTGGTGATATTAATTAATTTTGAAAACTAAAAATATTTTCGACCTTTCAAAGAACGGAATATCCGTTGGAGAAGAGTGAATCATATTACCTACGTAAATTCCGTTGGTGATATTAATTAATTTTGAAAACCAAAAAATATTTCGACCTTTCACCAACGAAATATCCATTGGTGAAAAGTGAATCATATTACCTATGGAAATTTCGTTGGTGATATTAATTAATTTTGAAAACTAAAATATAATTCGACCTTTCTCCAACGGAATATCCGTTGGAGAAGAGTAAATCATATTACCTACAAAAATTCCGTTGGTAATATTAATTAATTTTGAAAACTAAAAAATATTTTGACCTTTAACCAATGGAATATCCATTGGTGAAAAGTGAATCATATTAACTACGGAAATTCCGTTGGTGATATTAATTAATTTTGAAATCTAAAAAATATTTTGACATTTCGCCAACGGAATATCCGTTGGAAAAGAGTGAATAATATTATTTACGAAAATTCTGTTGGTGATATTAATTAATTTTGAAAACAAAAAAATATTTTGACCTTTCACCAACGGAATATCTGTTGGTGGTGGAGAGTGAATCATATTACCTACAAAAATTCCGTTGGTGATATTAATTAATTTTAAAAACTAAAAAATATTTCAACTTTTCACCAACGGAATATCCGTTGGTGAAGAGTGAATCATATTACCTAGGAAAATTTCGTTGGTGATATTAATTAATTTTGAAAACTAAAAAATATTATCGACCTTTCATATACGAAATATCTGTTGGTGAAGAGTGAATCATATTGCCTACGAAAATTTCGTTGGTGATATTAATTAATTTTGAAAACTGAAAAAGATTTCGACTTTTCACTTACGGAATATCCGTTGGTGAAGAGTGATTCTTATTACCTACGGAAATTCTGTAGGTGATATAAATCAATTTTGAAGACCAAAAAACACAATTAATCAATTCAAATAAAAGAAATTTATGTGAAGAGTAATTCATATGTGATATTACTATTTCAATCATTGACCTACACAAAATGTTGGTGAAGAGTAAATCTTGTTACCCGTATATTTTTAATGAGTAATATAAATCAAATTTTGAAAATGAAAAAAGATTCAACTATATGAAATTGAAGGTTAATCACTTAAGGATTAGCCGTAAATTAAGTTTTATTCATTTAACATTCGAATTTTCTACAACGAAGTTATATATGCAATTACAAAAATAAAAAAGATTCAAACTATAATCCCGTACGCAGAAAATATAGGTGGAGTAGTTTACCTATTGTACGACATCCCTTTAGTTGGGCATTTCGTGTTTAAATGTGAAAGCAAACAATGTTTATCATCATTTCATACAGTTTGTACAGCTATAAAAAAAAATTTGAGCAATGTGATATTTTATGTTTAAGTGTTTACACAATGTGGAATTTGATTTTTCAATAATATTTATTTTTTACTTTATAAGAAATTATAAAAAATGTTCCTCATTGAACTAATATATATTATAAAAACAAATACAATTACAATAATTCATTTGTCTCCAATGGTTTGGTTGTAACTTCACAACTCTTAGGTCAAAGGTTCAAATCACATTACATATATTCTAAATTAATAAAATAATAAAAATGCTTGACAAAGCTTAGTGGATTGGGTCGGGCCTTTGGTCGTTTGAGTTTCAAGCCCATAATTGACAAATCGGGTCAAAGGTCCACCAAGTATATAAAATTAAATTCTTTTAATTATTAAAAATTTGCACTATTACCTACGGAATTTCCGTAGGTAAAAGGCTTGGGACATTACCTACGGAGTTTCTGTTGGTAATAGTGCTTGTCATTTCTGTTGCTATTTTGAGGGTCATGAAAGTTTCCACGAATTTCCGTTGGTAAAAGCGTGTCATTATCAACGAAAATTCCGTGAGGTAAAGAGTTGGGACATTACCAATGAAAATTCCGTGAGGTAATGGCACATGCTTTCACCAACGGAAATTCCGCTGGTAACCTTCAAAACCCTCAAAATAGCAATAGAAATTCCGTTGCAAATAGTCCATTGGTAGCGACTATTAGGCACGGATATCGTGGCTTCAGCAACGGAAATCCATTTCTGAAGCCACGATTTTTTGTAGTGAGTTGGATTATTACGAGTGTGATGTATTACGTAACATGCAGTTTTAGAATGTTGATTCTCTTTCTCAATTATGTAGAATGTTGGTTGAAACAAAGAAGTTGCGCCATTATTTTTTGATTGATAAGTTGATTCATTTAACGTTGACTCTTCCAGTTTCTAGAGCAACAACAAAGGGAGATTACTTTTGGTATTGATAAGTTGATTCATGGAGAATGATTTTCTAGCAAACTCCATGATCATCTATATTGAAAGGGAACTCTTGGTATTGATACAAAGGTCATTAATGACAAGTTTGATCGTTTGGGGAATCGAAGGGTGCGAATTAAGTAGTGTTTTAAAATATTTGTATGGTAGGTTTTGATACTTTTTGTTGTCTTTTAACTTGATGTATTGTATTAAATATTCATATTTAAGTTGTCACAATGCCTCCATTTTTGTTTACTAATGTTTTTCATATTTTCAAAGTCCTTTAAAAAAAATTATGCAAGCCACCCAAACAAATAAATTCGGATCCGCAGTGCTTTTAACTATCAAATAAACTTGAGCAATGTTTCCATTTGATGAGGAAGCCTCATTTGCTTTTCTTTTAGTTTTTCTTTTAATTTATTTTTCTTCTTATAGAAATCTTTAATAAGGTGTCTTATTTTCCCATATCCATAAATATTTTTTCCTTTCATCCTAAAATTAGACTTTGACCTGCCTCTATTTTATATATTTATTTCCACTGTAATTACTATCCCGATTTCCAATTTGCCTACTAACTCATCTTACTCTCACATTGAGGCCTCCTCTTTTTACAAATTCAAGATTGTTTTGTTGAATATTTAAGCTTTTACTACTAAGAGAATTATCACTATGTCAGTTCTTAAGGAATCTCTACCATACTCATGACAGTTCTAACATCCTTAAATTCATCAAGTCTGCATTAAGCAGAATTGTTGCTAATTAATGCTCGTATGATAACTTATTTCCACAACTAGCCAAATCTTGGCTTAATTTTGCAAAATTATCATGATTGCCTCCATTTTAAATGTATCCAATATTGAAATACTTAGCCTAAATCAATGAGAAGATATATGTTCACAAAGGGTACTCATTTTCAAGCCAATTCTAAAACGCACTTACATATTTTTTAATTAAAATGTCAATTTCGAATTAAGATCCAAAGTCAGCTAATAGGCCAAGGTTGCATTAAGAAGAATATTTAGGTAATTTCATGGTCCTTGATCATTGATCCACGTAATTTTTTATTTTTATGTTTCTTTAATTTCTGGAATGGTGGTCTACTTCATAATTAATAATTTATTGTCAAATGACAATCAGTTTAATCTTTCAATTTAATTTGATTTTTTTAAATAAAATTGATTTTTGTATTTTTCGTTTTGCAATTATTAAGTCAAAAAGCATGTCTTAATTTAAATTCTAGATGGTAAGTTTTAGGCTTTACCAAAAATAGAACTCAAAAAATTCATCAGAGTTAACCCAATTTATATTAGTTCCATTTATACTGGTCGCCAACTTCAATTTGATCACTTAGCTTGCATTTTTATGTTCGGTTGCTCATTCCATCTGCAACATTTACCAAAGTTAACATTAAGTCCCACATTCCTGAAAGAATGCATTACCTCATAACTGCTTGACTTTAAAATCCTTACTTTTGCTGGCAAAGAAAAATCAACCTTAAGATAAGAGAAAACTTGCATGTACAAATTATAATAATACAATGAGAGTCTTTATTCAATAAGTCTACTCGAACTTTGACCCTATGCAACAAAAATATAGGTCTAACAAAGACAAGTTCAATTAATTATTAAGTCTGTGTGTTTGACTAAGTATAAACTATAATTTAAATTTGTCAAACATACTTTTTATTCATACATTTCGTAAGACATACAATTTACTATCTACTTATTATCTATAAATTTTATATGACTTACAACTTATAAGACTTCAAAAATAATTCTAGTATTGCCACACGTGCTATAAGAGTTTGAAAACATGTTTGGAAAAAGGGTTGGAATTAATGCAAGTTTTGATTGCTAAGGAGCGGAATTAGGCTATTTTTTAGAGTGGGCTGCTATTGAAAAAAAAAAAAAAAAAAATCACACTCCAAGACCGGACTATTACTAGAATTTTGTTTTAAATTTTTTATACTATAAAAAACGATTTTTTCAATGCAGTTCGGTCCCCCCTAAATCTGCCCATGATAGTGGGTGATTTTTTGGATGGTTCCTCTTAAATTCAAGTGTGGAGGTAAGGGGCGAGTCTTTGCATTGTCTTGGTCTTTCCCTTGGTTTCACATCTCACGAGTCTCTCATTCAGACCCCAAGTCAACTAATCACTTAAATTTCCATAAATAATAAATTTTATGGCCATTTTATGGTACCTATTTGGCTATTCCATTAACTTATTTTATTTTATTTTTTGATTCAATATTCTAATTGTCACTACTTTTTTAAATATTTCTTAATCACAATTGTAGGAAGTTCTCCGCTACAGAAAGAAAAAAGTATTTAAATTAGGATATTTTTTAGAGAGGGCTGCTATTGAAAAATAAAAAAAAAAATTCACACTCCAAGATCGGACTATTACTAGAAATTTTGTTTTAAATTTTTTTATACTATAAAAAACGATTTTTTCCATGCAGTTCGGTCCCCCCCTAAATCTGCCCATGATAGTGGGTGATTTTTTGGATGGTTCCTCTTAAATTCAAGTGTGGAGGTAAGGGGCGAGTCTTTGCATTGTCTTGGTCTTTCCCTTGGTTTCACATCTCACGAGTCTCTCATTCAGACCCCAAGTCAACTAATCACTTAAATTTCCATAAATAATAAATTTTATGGCCATTTTATGGTACCCATTTGGCTATTCCCATTAACTTATTTTATTTTATTTTTTTGATTCAATATTCTAATTGTCACTACTTTTTTTTAAATATTTCTTAATCACATTTGTAGGAAGTTCTCCGCTACGGAAAGATAAAAAGAACTTTTTACTGATTCGTAAAAGAACTATCACATTAACGAAAAAGGAAATCCTTGCTATGAAAAAAAAAAAAATTTCAAAGTTCGTGACTCTACATTTTCTCCAACAAATTTCGTAAGAACAGACTCTTCATTTGTAAATCTTTCCTAAATTGCAAAATTCATCCTGACTATAAACAAGGTAGATTAATCAGATGGCAAATGTGGTTTAGCCATTATGATTTTGACATTGAAATTATTAAAAGTAAAGATAATTATCTTGCTGATTCATTAACACGTGAATTGCATTTGTGCAGTTAAAATGTCAGACATTAACAAGCAGTTAGAAGACCTTGAAGAACAACTGGAAAACTCACCTCCTCAATCCATCTCCCTTAATCGACCATCTTCTTCCATCGATCATCTCCAAAATCTGTTCACCGTCTCAATCCATCGTCATAATAGAGCCTACGGTTGGATCCCACCGCAAAGAAGCGGTATATTGGTTAATATTAAATTTTAAAAAATTTATGAGATGTACATTGCATTTTCCTAAATATTTCCCAATTGTTATTGAATTTTAAAAGTTTTTCAAAGTTACACTGAACTTACCAAAATATAAACATATTGGTCACTCCATCACTCCTCATTTTTAAGATGTATGCCACTTGCAATTTTGGTGACGTGATATTCAATAAAATCGAAAAATATACCCCATGTGAAAATTTCTTCTATCATCAAGTCTGTTAACTTTTAAAAGGATGAGTGACGGATGTAATAATATTTTGTTAAGTTCAATGATAACTCAGAAACTTTTAAATTTTAATGGTAATTCAAGAATATTTTAGAAAAGTTAAGTGGTAATTAAAATATCTTTTAAAATTTAATGGCAAATGAATTTAATAGCAATTGAAATGTTTAACCTACTTTTTTCTTAATGCTCATTGCTTTATTTTTTAGAATATTAGCTTTTATTAACGACATTATATATGTTTAATCTTTTAATTTCGTTTTCATTTTCCTTCGGTATATAACAAAATTTCATTGAAACTCTGGTGATATTTTCTGTTATTATTTTCATAATATTTTGATTATCTCTCCTTATACAATTATTTGCAACCTTATGAATATAGTCTCTTTCTTCATAATTTCTAAAACAAATCTTCTAGTAATTTTCGTTTCTTTTGTTGAGAAAAATTGATTATAAAAATAAACTTAACTTGTTCTTAAAAATTAATTTAGAATAAACTACATGAATCATTTCTCTCCATTTTGTTCATTTCATCCCATGCCTCAATGGTAATATGTATATATATATATATATATATATATATATATATATATATATATATATATATATATGTTGTAAATCTGACGTTTTTTACCCACTTATAACAAGCCTCGAGAACTAGTTAAAATAGGAAAATAAAGATTCTTTTTCTTTTTTCTTCCGAAAAAACAAAAGCGATATAAAAAGTGACTTGTTATTTACAGAATCCCTCTATATAAGGGTTGATTATAAACGAAAGATTATAAATGGTAGGAGATCAACCCTATCCTCTATATTAATATTCTTAGACTCATTCTTGAGTATTAATTTAGAAGGTTTTTTATTTTAAAGAGTTTTACCTGAAATTTTTTATTTTATCTTAAAAAATTGTGTATGTTTAATGTTTCACGTCCTTTAAACTCTTTTAATGGCTCTATAGCATTTATTCTCCTTAAAAATCTCATGTTGGTTGTAAGCCCCTTAAAAAGAAAAAGAAAAAGAAAAAGCAAATATAACAATACAATATTTTGCTCCAGACAAAATAAATAAATTAAAATCAAATCAAATCAACTAAAATAAAATTTATTAATTTAGAAAACGACTGCAAAAATGATGCTATATAAATAAGACAACAAAAGTCTATATATGTCAACTTATTAGGTGACTGTGGAACATTCAACACGGCAAACTCCATCTATTCTCTCCTCTATATAAACGGTCGAATTAGTTCATTTTGCATACAACAAGAATAGAAAAAGAAACAAAGAATTCACAAACATGTTGGGAAAATGGGTTGGGATGCTAATTTTGGTTGCTATGGTGGTCCCGATGGCACACGGTGTAACTCCGAGTGAGTGTAAAATGAAAAAATAATCTGGTTAATAATTGTAGGCCGCTTATTTTTGGAGGGATCCATCACCTAGTTGTTTGTCAAAAACGTAAGGGATGCTCATATTGAATGTGTGTGTCCTTATCTTGGCCCTAAAGCGGCATCAGTCATTAGAGGCATTGGGGTACCTCGTGTTGTTAAATTGATTGAAGGGTGTGGGATCCTGTTCCTCGCAACTACAAGTGTGGAAGTATGTTTTGTTTTTAATGATAAAAATTACCAAATTTAACTTCGCTTTTACATATAACAAATAACTTACTTGATAAATTTCTTCCTTGCGGTATATTACGACTCCACCATGAAGTGTCCCTACTCGTGAACACGAATCAAGATCCTCATACAATATTACTTTAATTATTGTTGTTCTAATGTAGAAGAACAAGTTAAGCTCTCCACCACTTTGTTTGGTACCACTTTCTTGTGTTTATTTTAATGGTGACACTTTTTGTGTTTATTTTAATGTATTTGTCACAAATAAAATTATATTTTATGTTTTATGAATTCTCTCGCATGCAAATAACAAAATTTAAGTGTTCATTTATCGATCTTTATTGAATTCTTTGAGATTATTATTTTATCCTATATAAGAAAATTTATAAACGAAATTATAATTTATCAAAAAAATATAAGTTAAAAGGATCATGTTCATATCAAAATCAAGTAAATAAAGAGGACGTAGTTAAACATTGCACTTGTAGAATCTTTACAACAAAAGAAAAAAAAAAAAAAACTACTGCATATCATAATTATATTAATTTGTATTTGTATTTGTATTGTGATCTCTAAAATGCCACGCAAGATATATAGTTTTGGTGAAAAGTATGGTTTTTGCCAAAAACCAGCCATTTTAGACTATTATACTTACAAAAAAAAAAATAGGTGGCCTTTTTTAAAGTAGGACCAAGTAAATGATTGTTATACCGGTATAACTTTAGAATTGCAACACATCATTAAAATAACTTATTTTTGGTCATTTATTAACTTCACTTTACTTCAAAATTAATGCAATTCATTTGGTCATAACTTCACTTTACTTCAAAGCAATTCATTCATTTGCCTAACATAAATTTACTCAAAAGTACATTAAACATACATGCTAAATAAATGAATTTACTTTTTTGCTTAAAACTAACTTGCATCTTTTTTTGAGTTTAGCCAAACATTATTAGTCAATGACGCATTGACATTTTCGCAATTTCAAGGTGTTAAGCCCAGAAACCACAAGTTGCATCAAGCATACACAATATTTCATTAAATCTAAGGAAATAAAAGTGCAAAAAACTAAAATAACACAAGAATTTAATTCGGTCCGGTGAGCATCTACAAAAGTGGATTAAGTTCTATATATAGTACTTATAATCAACCAAAATGGCAACAAATGTATACAATACTGTCAAATTTTACAAGTCCTAACCACTTAGGCATATTCTCAAGAGATAACCAAACAAGGGAAACCATCACATATCGTAGGCATTGTGATATTTGAGAATGACTAGAATATATATTCAAAAAAAGTTATGTTTGATTACTACACGGATCCTCACAAAGAAACCAGATATCAATCTCCTAAAGATTAGACAACGTGATAAGGAAACCAAATCAAATAAAGGCAAGAATATAGGAAATTGCATTGACAACCAATTGTCCTTATCCCATAAGGAAGGAGGATCCAATTATAAATCTAATTGATTGTTTTCCTAATCAATTAGAACTCTAAGGCTATAAATAAGACATCTCCGATTGTTCTAAGGTGCGCATTATTCTCATCCTTAAACTCTGCTCAAGTTTCTGCCTGCTTGTCTCTCCCACACTCAAATCCCATGCTCCCTATATTTTTATCTCTTGCATATACCGGCAGTTGACTCGATCATCGGAGTACCAACGATCGTCGAAACTATTTTTTCTGGTGATCTTGGTGTCTAACAGTCGTCCTAGTGTGTAGGTAACATACATGATGGCAGAAGATTGCGTACAGATCTGTTGACACGTGGTTAGTGTAGAATTTGACGTCAATAGATTGGCACCGTCTATGGAAATCGAAAAACGTTACGAAACCTAAAACTTGTGGTCAAAACGTGTTTTCTATCTAAAAGAGCATGGCAATAGAAAACTCTCTAGAAGAAGAAGTCGAGTCTCATCACACAGACTTGCGGCAAGAGAGCGTTCAAGACCTTCAAAACGTAACCCGCCGCAAGAGAAGGAGACAGCGACAGTTGCAAAAAGTCGTGCAAGAAAACCAGGACCTGAAGCTAGACAATGCCCGGATGAAGGCAGTGCTTGAACTGTTGGAGAATCAATCTCTTCAATATGGACCCAAGCGTAGCCGTGCATGGTGAAGCCCTTTGAGGTCTGGCTCGATAGGAAGCCGTTGATCACAGGACGTCATACCTATTTCAAATGGTAAAAATCCTCAGAATATGAATCCAAGGCCCTCGCAAGACATCCAAAATAGGAAACCCTTTCCGACATAAGAAAACCAGCGGACTCTAGCTGCCAATGTGTTTGACAAGTTGGGAGTGGGATTCTCCATAGCACCGCCTCTACCAGCGTACAACAGGCGCAGCAAGCGTAGCGAGGCTCGTATAGAAGAAAGAAAGGACCCAAATTTTTTCCATGCGAGGTTCAAGGATGAAAAACAAGAGCTAGAATACGATCTTGATGACGATGACGAGAACCTCTCGTTCTCCTTGGAATTGAAAGCTAGGGAGTTCCCCGTCAGCTTTAAAATACCCCCATATGGAGAAGTATAATGGAATAGGTGATCTCATAGATGACATCAACATATATAAGACGAGGCTCCAAGGTAACATCTCGACAGTAAAGTGCAGGAATTTCCATACCTCCCTCACATCCGATACGAAGAGGTAGTACAACAAACTGAAAATGGGAAGCATCAGAAGCTCCACGTCATTCGACAAAAAGAATGAGAGTTGGTGAAGAGCTATTTCAAGAAGTTTACCAGTGTCATCAACAAAATCGAGAACGTCACTGATGACAAAGCTCTAGATGCGCTGGTGACCGGGCTTCACATATGCACTTCCTTTTGGAGAGATGTCCGTAACAATGAGAGATCTAGTCTGAAGAGATGATAGAAAATAGAGAGAAGGTAGAGCGGGAAAAAGTGAATTGTTATTGCAGGAAAGGGTGACGCTCTCCTGAGCCCCGCATCAATCGCTTTCAAAGAAGACATTCTCCCGAGCCACATAACAACTGCTATAGAAGATTCAATTAGACGGAGACGATCCCAGACCCAATGTCGGGCCGTCCGTAGTGATTTCCCAACCAGCTGTTTCTTCTCCAAGTTCTGTCGCACACACAGGACCAGGTGCACATACAGAAGATTGTCCCAACGTACAAGAGCTGATCAACTGATGGAATCGAGAGGTAAGGAGAGGGAACCGCCGGTCAGAGGACGCCGAGAACCACCCAATCAAGGGCGAAGACCTCCGCCCTGATGACAGGATAATGGACCTCGCCGCAATGATGGAAAAAATGGCAGAAACATAGATCTACCATGGGTGGAAGGACTCGTGAGAGCCCTTCCAGTTCGCGAGATCAACACAATCATTGGAGGTCCCTATGTTGGAGGGCATATGATGAATTCGCGGTAAAACTATGTGAAGGCAGCAAGAGAAGAACCAGCAGAAAGTTGGCAGGTTCACGAACACCAGCCCAGGGCCCCACAAATCACGTTCACAGAGGAGAATGAAGCCAGTATCTACTACCCGCATTGGGATACCTTGGTAGTTCGCACCGTTGTAGCCAGGAACGGGCTAGGACAAATGCTGGTCGATAATGGTAGCAACGTGAACATCTTGTTTAGTAGTACTTTCGACCAAATAGATATGGACCACAAGCCGACAACCATTTCAGAACCATTGTTCAGTTTCACAAGAGATAGCCTCGTCCCACGAGGGAGAATCACCATCGTAGTGGATTTCAGAGAGTCCATGTGTCATCTGAAGAAATTCATTGAGTTCTTAGTGCTCAATACCAGCTTCGCTTATCATAGAGTCTTTGATAGGCCCGCACTTAAGGACTTGCAGGCAGTCTCCTCCATCCATCACTTGGCAATGAAGTTCTCAACTTCAGATGGGATAGCCAAAGGACGTGGCAATCAGACAGAAGCAAGGGCATGCTACATGAATACACTTCGAAAGGTGGCAAAGCTTGTAGATGCTCTCATTGCAGTGATGACAATACAAACGAAGATGATGGATATCGATCCCTAAAAAGATGAGATGAGGATATGGTCCTAGACGAGGGTCTTGATCCTCGGATCATAGGCTCGGATTCACTTGACTCACCGGAAGAGGAGTTGGAAGCATTCCCAATAAACCTTTTAGATCCTTCCCATATGTTGCAGTTGGGGTAGAAACTGGAAAAAGGGATGAAGAAAGAGATGAAACAGTTCTTGCAAGAAAACATTGATGTCTTCGCATGGAAGCACATCAACATGGTGAGGATAGATCTATCCATGGCTTGCCATGTCCTGAAAGTGGATCCTAAAGTGCACTCCAAGATAAAAAAAAAGACCGCTGAGCATCAAGAGATATGGCACCTTGAAAGATGAAGTTGACACGCTGCTGGTCAACGGATTCATCAAAAAAGCAGTCTACCCCCAATGGGTGTCCAACTCCGTGCTTGTAAAGAAAAATAACCACAAGTGAAGAGTATGCATAGACTTCTTTAACTTGAATCAGGCGTACCCTAAAGATAGCTTTCCATTACCACACATTGACCAACTGGTTGACGTGACTGTCGGTTATAACCAGATCTCGATGTTTGTGGAAGATGAAGAGAACACCTTGTTCATCACATACCAAGAGCTGTACTGCTACAAGATGATGTCCTTTGGTCTAAAGAATGCAGGATCTATATACCAGCGATTAGTAAACCGCATGTTTTTGGAACAAATCGAAAACACAATGAAAGTCTATGTAGATGACATGCTCGTGAAGAGCATGAATACCGAAGATCATATTGGACACTTGAAGGAGATGTTCGGAACTACGCAAGTCTTGCATGAAGCTCAACTTCCTAAAATATGCCTTTGGGGTCGCATCCGAGAAATTCTTGGGCTACATGGTGAATCAATGCGGGATAGAGGCTAATCCCGAGAAGATCAAACCGCTCGTCAATATGCGATCGCCATCCTTCTCCAAGGAGGTCCAAAGCCTTACAAGAAGATTGGCGGCCTTGAACTGATTCATATCGAAGGCAATCGACCGTTGCCAGCTCTTCTTCCAGACCATCAAATGAGGAAAGCGGTTTGAATGGATTGAGGAGTACGAGAATGCCTTCTAGAAACTCAAGACCCTCATCGAGAAAGCCCTGCTGATGTCGAAGCCAAAGAACGGAAAATCGTTGCTCATCTACCTCGCAGTATCTGAGAAGACGATAAGCTCAGTATTAATTTGCGAGGAAGGTCCGACGCAGCTCTCTATCTACTATGTGAGCAAGGCACTGCAGGATGCATAAACGAGATACCTAGATGTGGAGAAGATCACATTGTCTTTGATAATCGCGTCGATAAAGCTCCAACCATATTTCCAATCACACAACATTGATGTCCTGATGAATCTCTCTTTAAGATAGATTCTCTAAACGTCAGATACTTTGGGAAGACTGATGAAGTGGTCGATCGAGCTCACCAATTCAACATTTTCTACAAGCCGATGCCCTCTATAAAGGGACAGGCTTTAGCAAAATTTATGGTTGAATTCGCCTATATCCCGGAAGGTTTTCTCGAAGCCAAGCCTCATGAGGTACCAACATAGAAACTGTATGTTGATGGATCCTTGGGCGAAGCTGGAGCTAGGATTCTGTTGATTAGTCCCGATGGCCATAATCTCAATTGTGCACCTCGCCGGGAGTTCAAGGCCTTAAACAACGCTATTGAATACGAGGCACTCTTAGCAAGCTTGAGGCTGGCACAGGAGATGAAGGCGAGAAAAATCCAGATCTATAGTGACTCACAGCTGGTGGTTAGTCAAGTCAATGGGACTTTCACAGCACGCGAGCAATTTATGGTGGCCTACTTAAAGAAGGCCAAAGATCTCCTATCCCACTTCGAGAAATTTGAGTTATTCTAAATTCCCGTGATTGAGAATGGCTATGCCGATGCTCTTTCCAAGTTGGTGAGTATCAAAGACTTGGACTTGATGAAAGCCATCCCAATTGAAAAGTTTAGTCGATTGTCCATTGACGAGGCTCTTCCATAGAACGCCATGATGATAATCAAATTCCCTAAGTGGATGAAGGAGATCGTCGCGTACTTGACCGATCAATTCTTGCTGAACAACAAGGACGAAGCCCAAAAACTTCGCAGGAGGGCAACGAAGTTCATCCTACATGACTGGATCTTGTATAAAAGAGGTTTTAGTCACCCACTTCTACGCTGCATAGCTAAGGACGAAGGCGATTATGTAATGAATGAAATACATGAAGGAGTCTGTGGTAATCATGCAGGTGGGATGGCCCTAGACAAGGATACTATTGGTCGACTATGAAGAAGGACTTACATGCTTATGCGAAGAAATGCGACAAGTGCCAAAAATTCACCGTTGCACCAAAGCTCCTAGCTCAGAACCTCACCCCAGTCACCAGTCCCTGGCCTTTTGCCAAATGGGAGATCGATTTCATAGGTACTCTCCCGACCGGAAGGGTGGGGTCAAATTAAAGAGTTGTAGCGGTGAACTATTTCACCAAGTGGTGCGAGGCTGAGCCTTTGGCTAAAATCATGAAGGAAAACACGTGGAAATTTGTTTGGAAGAACATCGTTTGTCGTTTCGGGATACCACATTCTCTTGTGTCCAATAACGATACGCAGTTTATTGGAAAAAAAATTAACTCAAACTGTGAAGAGCTCGGCATTATGAGGGATTTCTCCACCCCCTACTATCTCCTAGTCCAACGGCCAAGTGGAGGCCGTTAACAAGATTACCAAGCACACCCTGAAGAGAAAGTTGGAATCCATTAAAGGGAGATGGGATGAAGAACTACTCAAGACCCTATGGTCATATCGAACTACCTCCCAGACGGCAACTAGAGAAATCCTTTTCTCCATGGCGTATGTGGCAAAGACAATGATTCCCGTCTAGCTAAGAATACCCTTCCCAAGACGCTTACATTTCTACGAGGTGGTCAATGAAGATCTAAGTAAGGAAAACCTTGACTTGTAGGAAGAAAAGCATGCCGACTCACAACTTCGACCAGGTTTATCAAAGGAAGATGGCTAGGTACTATATAACTCAAAAGTTAGGAATAGAGCTTTCCACATCAACGACTTCGTCATCAAAAAGGTTTTCCTAGCTAATAGAGAAGTGGGGGCCCGAACCCTCGGACCCACTTGGGAAGGACCCTATAAGATTGTCGAAGAGGTTGGACCTAGGACTTACAGATTGGAGGACTCAGATGGAAAGGAGACGAAGCATCCTGGAACATCAATCATCTTCGTTTATACTATCAATAGTTTCTTTTTCTTAAGCGCTAAGTCGCATGTTAGCTTTTCATTCGACTCAATAGAGCTGCAGCATTATTCCAATAAAGTTCAGTTATTTCCAAATTTAAATCTTCCCATCTCGGTTGTACAAGAAAAAATCAAGGTAGCGAGGGAGTGTGATTCGTGGCCAACTCCTTAACTCGCTGGGTAAACATTCAATGCGTACGAATACGAGTAAAGAAAGCAAGGCAGCAAGAGAGTGTGATTCGCGGCCAACTTCTTAACTCGCTTGGTAAACGTTCAACACGTACAAATACGAGTAAAGAAAGCAAGACAGCGAGAGAGTGTGATTCGTGGCCAATTCCTTAACTCACTGGGTAAACATTGAACGCGTACAAATACGAGTAAAGAAAATAAGGCAGCGAGGGAATGTGGTTCACGTCCAATTCCTTAACTCCCTGAGTAAACATTCAATGCGTATAAATACGAGTAAAGAAAGCAAAGCAGCGAGAGAGTGTGGTTTGCGACCAACTCTTTTAACTCGCTGGATAAATATTTAACGTGTATCCATACAAACAAAGTAAGCAAAACAGCGAGGCAGTGTGGTTCACGGCCAACTCTTTTAACTCACTGGATAAACATTTAACACGTATCTATACGAACAAAGCAAGCACAGTAGCGAAGAAGCATGGTTCGTGACCAACTCTTTTAACTCGCTGGATAAACATTTAACGCGTATCCATACAAACAAAGCAAACAAATCAGTGAGAGAGTGTGGTTCACAGCCAACTCTTTTAACTCATTGGATAAATATTTAACGCATATCCATACAAATAAAATAAAACATCGACATTCTTCATTAGTGGCTTTGATGTAAACGACATAAACAAAAATTACATAAAGCTACAATCCATAATTCTATGCCAACCCTTTGGGATCAGTATAACTAGAGGCCCCTAATTTGCACAACAACTCTTTGGCCTTCGAAAGCTCCGCCAAGGCTTTGGTCAACTCCTTGTGTTTAGCATAAGCCATATCTTCGCAAACTTTTAGTTTCAACTCAGCTTGCTTCCGAGCATTAACAGACAGACTTTGGATCATTTTAGATTTGATTATTTTGAACTCGGCTTGTATCCTGGCATCCTCAGAAAATGGCAAGCCTCGAAGGAATAATCTTGTTCTTTGAACGTAACTCATCAATGTTCTTTGAATTCGTAGCCGTCGAGCGTAGCTCGTCAACTTTCATTGCCAGCACCTTGTATAATTCACAATTGAGTACGTGGCTCTGGGCGGTGCTTATCTTCGCCAATTTTAACAACTTTGGTAGATCTGCATTGTTCACTGCCTTCGCCCAGACGGAAGTCCAACACTTATGAATAGAAGCCACCGCTATAGTAGATGGGGTTGGTAACTTTTCTAAAATAGTTGGGTCCAACTTATCCTGACGATACCCAATGTTGATGTGTTCGGTCCAACCGTAAGGAACAGGAATAGAGGTCCATGTCGCACTTTGAGGAGACAGAGTGGTTTATCCAGTTTTTGAGGGAGAGTCATTCGACTTCGCTTGACCCTTCTGGAATTCACCGCGTCATCCTCATCTTCTACGACCATTTTTGGCATAACTTTCTCTCCTTCATTGTTGGCAATCCATTTCCCTTTGTCCTATCGTCGGACATTTTTCGACGGAAGCAAGGATTCTTCGAAAGGGCGGGAGGATGAAATGCCTCCAGCTGCTTCCAGCACCAACGGAACAATGGCCACCAGAACAGGTGCTGTACTCGATATCGAAAGTCATAGAGGAAGAGTCACTTTTCCGTCCTGAACCCTTGCACCACTTATTCTGAACACTGGTATTTTGGAGAAGTAGAAACCAGCCATGGATGATAATGGTTGAATGTTGAAATCATGGAAAGGAGAAAGAAGAAAGAAGTGGAAGGAAACAATGAAAAGTTGTACACACATATATATAGGCGCAACACCTGATCCTTGCCGTTAATGCAGATCCCAGAATCCAAACTATCGAGATAATGGACATGTGTAGGAGGAATGCATTCTAGAAAATCCTAGGAAAGTGCAAAACCAGATAACTCAAATGCGCTTGGAACTTGCACTTTTCTTACGCAATAATGACGCCATCAGCCCCACACGCCACGCGCGAAAATGTTTGTGAAGGCATCTTGATCAAAGAGCCTCGCTTATCTTGCGAATGTATCTTAATCGAAGAGCCTCGCAACGTTTACGAAGGCATACCGACGAAGAGCCTCGCGTAGCTTACGAAGGCATACTAATCAAAGAGCTTCGTTTAACTTGTGAATGTATCCTAATCAAAGAGCTTCGCGTACCTTGCAAAGGCATCCCGACCGGAGAACCTCGCATATCTTACGAAGATGTACTTATCAAAGAAGCCTCGATCAGCTTGCGAAGGCTCCTCGTTCAAAAAAGCCTTGCATCTCTTGCGAAAGCATCTTGATCCGAAGGCCTCGCACTGCTCTTGATGGGATTAAGTCAGAAAGCCTCGAATAGTTCACGAAGGTATCTCCTAAGCTTCGACGGATGGACATGTTAGATTACGGTTCAAGTAATTCATTTCAAACTCGACACTACAACAGACAAGGATACTTAAATTGATTTTTATTCACCAAAGTCTGGATTACAAAGTGAAAATAAATAGACAAAAATATCAATATACTACCCTCGCCACCTCTTTAGGGTCAACACAGGAAAAGGTACCTAGACTGGTTAACTACTACTTGGTCTTCGCATGTTTCGCCACTACCACACTTCATATAGCTCGTCACGAGGCTTGAAACATAGGACTGACTTTACCATGACAGAGTCACCATGATAGGGAATCTCCCTATCATGGTGAAGTCAAACTTATGTTGTTGGCTACTGGACAACATTGTTAACAATACGCCAATAATGAATTCCAACTTCATGAGTTATTCTACTTCAGTTTTGAACTTGTCATCCCTTAAAATATTCCTACTGCACACTCGTAGATATGAGTTCAGGTGTATAGCAAAAATATTTCAAGAACTAACAAGTTCAAAATGGGAGTATTTGCGAAGGCAAACTTGGCCACCAGGAAAGGTTACTGTCAGAAAAGAAAGTGATTAAGTTCTGAGAAATTTTGAAATAGTGGAAGTTGAAATGGAAGACCCTTGGGTATAAATAAGGGTTGCATGGGAAACACAAGGCTTGACTGCGTGGGAAACGCAAAACATTAAATAAGGCTATTAATGAACAGCCATTTAATGTACATTTGGAACGCCACACGCCACGCGTGCCTTTCCACTTGCCCAGATATTGATGGTGTTAACCGTTCAGTTTAACAAAAAGGTTGCACCATTAATGCCTGGAAGAATAACTCCTCAATTTCAGATCCAACTTTTCGTATCCAACGAAAAAAGGAAAACTGCACGATTTATACTCTTATCAAATGATGTTATCCCCGACAACAAGGCCTCGTCACAAGTAATGAACTCTACTGACTACATGTTTCCCTTACTCACGATACGCAAAAGAAATTTTACGCAAGAGCAACAGTAGAAAATAAATTTCATTGCTAATGTTGGAACAAATATAAAAACAAAGAACAAAAACTTGCAAGTCCTACTGCCTCTCCGCTCCTTTAGGGTCGGCACAGTACGGGCTTTCAACTATGACGGAGAGAGTAGTATGGGCATCGTTTCTATCCTAAAGTTCGGCAGTAGAAGGAACAACGGCAGATGCAGGACCCTCTAGGGCAAGAAGGTCGTCAGTGGCATACCTTAGGAATGAGATATCCCATTCTGGATGGGTCTCTCTAATCATTTCGACCAATTGCTATCCACCGGCTATCATAAAAGGTTAGCTAGTCAGGTACTGTGTGTGTTAGAGAACGATTCCCCGATAGGGTCGCCACTATCCTCACCCCAACCTCGACTGCTTTTTGCCTTTACATTCTCCACCTCTTCTCCGCCTTTTGCCCAAATTGCTTATCATTTTCAACAACTATGGCCTCAAAGTTCTTGTGGCACAAGAACCAGCATAAAAGAAGGAAAGAGATAGGATCCACCTGAGAAACTACTATTCAAGATAGTGCAGACCGACTGCCATTAGAGAAGAATCAAGAGAGAGACCACGTGCTAGTTACTAGTCTCCCACTCGATTTTGGTCCATACATGCAAACACACCAAAGAAAGAAAAACAAGACACTTAGCCTAGTAGTACAAAAAAAGCCAAAGGCAAGGAAAGGCAAACCAAGACACTACTTTTTGGCACCGACACTTTTAGTCTCATTGGCACCCGCGGATTGTTCTAACTCGGTGCCCAGAAAAGAGAGAGAGTGGCTAGCGCCCACGCCCACCCCATAGAGAAAGCTCACCAAGAAGATAGTTACATAGATCAAAGAAGGACCCACCACCAAGAATAGCATTTCAACCAAACCTGCTTTCCCGAGCAAAAGCAGGACCCTTTAATTTCTTTATCAATCACACGTGGATAGGGACAAAAGCCTGGACGATAGATAGGTAAGTGGGTGGGTCTACCGATGGTGGTTTTAAGTCATCAATGGTTTTATTGGATTTAACGCTAGAGAGTGGGTGGCCCATTTCGTGCTTTAGGATGAGCCAATGTAGTCGGATGGAAGAGAAGCAGTAGCAACGGTGGTTTCAGCCGCAAAGGCCCGATCCTAAACCAACTTTTGGGATTTATCACCACGTTTGCTTCAAACACTCATTTCCAGCCTTCAACTCAATCTCATACTTGGCCTTCATATCAGCCTCATTGGCTACAACCATATCCAGCTTGAATTGAAGAGCCATATTGTCCAACTCTAGCTGAGCATTCTTAAGGATCATCGCCTTCAGATCTTCTGTTAACTTCTTCGACTTGGCCTCTTCCTTGCTAAACTTCTCATCGATGCCTGTGAGGGTGCTGTACACCTCATTGCTCAAAACTAGCCCACAGATTAAATTCATCTCCACTAGCTAAAGGAGTTCACCTATGGAAGTCTCCTCGGTAGCCTTCTCCCACAACCGGGTCTAGTACTTACATACGCTCTCCGCCATTATCTAAGAAGATGCGAGGAGAAGCTCTATCACGGAAGGATCTAACACTTCACGGCGGGAGGTGATTTGTACGCGACCCACCTGGCCGGAAGACGAGGAAGAGTTCCTAGCATCTCCAACTCCTTTAGTAGGATTCAGCAAAGCCCGGTGACTTTCCTCAACCCACCTAGTCTTTCGGCATCCTTCATAAGTCCCTCCCTAGCATCGGAAGCCTTTCTCTTCTGGCCATCGGCGTCGTCTGTACTCTCTGCGACCCTTTTTTCCTTGTCTTTTTGGGGCATAGGGGCCGGAGGCGGAGGTGGAGGTGGAGGAGGAACAATCTGATCCAGAACTTGGGCAGCGGGGACCGGATGGTGTATCGTCCTTAGCGGCACCTGCACCTCTTGCTTTGGCCGAACGTTTTAGTTCCTTATCAACTCGCTGGGTAGCAGGGGCGTCCCTTTTGTCTAGCGACCATTTCATTTCAGGGACCCCAACACCACGCTGTCTCTTCTCCACCTTCGCCATTGGTGACGCAATTGGGGTTTTCTCTCCTTCCGCTCGTGGATGCTAGGAGGGACAAACTACATGAGGTCCCTAATTAGTTTCTTCTTGCCTTTCAAAGGCAAATACGAAGATAAAGATGAAGATGAAGCTTCATCCATAATCTCGGGGTCTGTCTCGAGAGCCGATTGATTATGAGAATCATCATGTTCAGATGACATTACTATTTTTCTTGATTCAAAAAAGAGATATCCCTGTAATCGTCGAAAAAGAAGGCATAAACAGTGGCTAGAGCAAGAAGTCGAAAATCGTAAAGATAGTACACAATATGAAACACGTAAATCATTATAATTTTACCTCAAAACACAAATTGAACTCCTTAATCACCAAAAATCCTTGAATTTCATTTGTTTTCGCCGGAACACTTAATCAGTTTCAAGAAAGACGCAGAAGTAAAAGAAAAGTAAATGCAAGTAGATAACAGTTTATATAGACAAGCCCCTCTCAATCCCCACCATCGGATTCAATAGGTGAAATCTCAACCATCCATTCAGCAAGCACGTGTCAAAGTCAAGGCAAAAGGCGAGAATCAAAACCCTATGTATTTAATGAAGAGAAATGACGCGCGCTCCCAAACATCCACCATGCGCTGCGGCAGAATGATGACGCTAACGCCTTGTTTCATCATTCCTTACCTAACAACACTGATTGATGGCTTGGCTAGAATCACACCTACCCCATACACGTCACCTTAGTCTAAACCAATCAAAGTCCTCACCCGCTATGAATAAACAGGATTCGGGCTTGGGGGACTGTATTGCTTTAAAGAATTCAAGCATAAACCAGCAAAAAACCCCATTGAACAATTCCAATCAAGGCGAGGGCCCACCATGGCATTCGATGTCGACACACCTTCGTTAAATATATATATATATATATATATATATATATATATATATATATATACATACACACACACACACACACACACACTAATAAATAAATTCTTCAAAAGTTCCACGCCACCATAAATAATAGACTTGGACTTGGGGACTATTCTTACCAACATATTTTGGTAAAGCCTCCATGTCAAGAAGACCCAATCTAGGCCCCTTGCCAAGGCCTTGTAGACCCAATGAAGGCCTCGAAAATCCACAGAAGTCCGCAAATGCCCAGAAACACATTGCATTCTTGAGTCAAGTATAGTAAAGACCATGAAGGGTCTCGACATTCATGACCGACCCTAGGCATTTCATCGATAATCGAATCCATCACAAATCTGCAGACATGGTGATATTTCAGAATGACCATAAGATATATTCAAAGAAAGATTATGTTTGATTACCACACGGATCCTCACAAAGAAACCAAATCTCAATCTCCTAAAGATTAGGCAATGTGATAAGGAAAACCAAATCAAATAAGGGCAAGAATCTAGGAGATTGCATTGATAGCAAATTGTCCTTATCCCATAAGGAAGGATAATCCAATCAAATATCTAATTGATTGTTTTCCTAAATCAATTAGAACTCTGAGGCTATAAATAAGATATCTTCGGTTGTTCTCAAATTTCTGCATGTTTGTCTATCCCACACCCAAATCCCATTCCCTGTATATTGTTATCTCTTGCATATATCGGCAGTTGACTTGATCATCAGAGAACTAACGATCACTGGACCTCTTTTTTCCAAAGGATCTTGGTGCCTAAAGGTCGTCCTAGTGTATGCGGTGTAAGATACAGATCGGTAGATGATTGACCGGAGATCTGCTGACACGTGGTTAGTGTGGAACCGATTCAACAAATAGCCTCGAGCTCGATCTCCGTAATAGGAGACTCGCCATATAAAGAGAAGAAGTCGCAAACACACCGACTGATGAATCTCTAATAATCTCTCATCTACTCAAGAATCTATATTTGACGTATCCATCGATGTTGACCTTGTAAGATCCAACCGGTGGTGTACGCCAATAAACCAAAAGCAGGAGGAGAAGGGATGGAATAGTAAGAGAGATACCAAAAAGAGGAGCAATATCCACATCCCATTGCCAATGAATAACCTAATATAAACGTCATGTATATAGTAGGGAAATAGTATGGTAGACTCTCCAGATGATCCGTTTCACTCTATAGAGGTTTCCACGGTACTTTGCATCATTCTTTGCGGTCCAAATAAATCGTAGAATCAAAAGATGAATGATCGTGCAAATATGACCCTCCCCGACAAAACCCGACCCAAGAAACGTTAAGATCGAAAGCGATAATGAAAACCCTATATCGGCCGAAGGGTTATATGAAAATGTCAGAAAAATGGCACCAAACCTGGTCGGCAATATAACTATCAATAAATAAATGCTGGATAGTCTCAATAGTCGAGCAACACTAACAACGAGAAGCCATATGACTCTCAATCTGCCTCTGAATCACAACATCAATTGGGATAAGACCCTTCCATAGTCTCCAAGAAAAGAAAGAGACAGTCGTCGGGATAATATAACTCCAAATCATGATATATACAGCTTGAATCATATACCCCGTGTGAACTAGCTGCCATGCATACTTGATAGCAAATCTACCATCCGAAATATCCTTCTACATAATATGATCGTGCACCTTAGTAGTGATAGATATGCTCTCTATCTCGCTTTCGAATAATATGTGTCATGTGTGGGTGTTGATCAACTAATGTAGACTCGTCCATCCACCACTCATGGCAAAAGAATATCTGCCCACGTCCGAACTGCCAAGCAATGTGTGTCTCCACCTGTGGGCCTATGTGCTTCAACCTCTTCCATACAGCTGAAGCTTAGTAAAGAATAGTAGCCAGTACGGATGGATATTCTGACAATATTTACTCAGTAAAAAGTGAGCCCATAATGATCGCTGAGATCTAAATAACCACCAGAGCTTTTATGGAAAATGTATCAACAAGATCGTGTAGTCTACTAAAGCCCAGTCCACTCTTCTCAATAGGAATACAAAGGTCCTTCGATCTCCTTCAATTTAATCTATGTGCATGGTCTTTGGAGTCCCAAATGAACCTTGCAAATATGACCTCTAACTTCTTCAAGATAGTCTTGGGAGTCTTCATAATCCGAATGAGATAGATAGGAATAGAGAATAGCATTGATCGTATCAAAGTAATCTGTCTTCCAAATGATAGAAGTCTCGAGGCCTAGCCAGTAATCCTACTCCGGACTTTTTGGACTAAGCCATCATACAAGAATATCTTACTGACTCCTTTAAATAAAGGAACACCAAGATAAGTGAAGGGTCAGTGCTTGATGACGAAACCCCGCATCGATGCTCCAGCCTGTGTATCTGACTAGTAGAATATCTTCTAGGTAAGATAATCTCGCTCTTATCTCTGTTCACCAACTACCCAAAAGCCCCATCATAGTGCTCAATATACTGTAAAACTCGTCTGATAGACTACTTCTGGCCATTGACAAAAATAATCATATCATTTGCAAAGGACAAATGAGAGATGAGAGCATCACTCCCATGTTTGTATGCCATCGAAGAAATATGCTGATACTACTGAGTGAGTAGTGGTGAAAAATAATCTGCAGCAATAATAAACAGCGTTGGAGATATGTGATAACCATGTCTGAGCTCCTGAGATGATGAGAAAAAACCACATGGCCTACCATTAAGTAGGACCGAGAATCGACAATACACATCCGTATCCGATCAATTCAAAGAGCAGCGATCCCAAAACCCTCTAAAATAGATATCAAGAAGCCCCAATCCATGCGATCATAGGCCTTAGTCATATCAAGCTTGAGGATAACATTACCTTCTCGCACTTTTGTATCAAGTGTATGTAGTAAATCCTGTGCAAGGAGGACATTATCCCCAATGAGCTGTCCCAAGATGAATCCACTCTGAGGAGCTGAGATGATCTGAGATAGTAAAGTACTCAGTTGCAAATTCATCAACTTCGTAATCAACTTATTAAACACTGTACATAAGTTGATAGGATGAAACTCTGACCCTACAAGCATTGTCCCACTTTGGAAGCAAGACAATAGAAGTAGCTGCAAAATCCTTAGGTCGGTGCCCTCCAGCAAAGAAGTCCAAGTCTGCCTAAAACACATCATCTGATACTATGTCCCAATAGATCTGAAAAAGTGAGATGAAAACCCAACTGATTCAACAACACTGTCTGGATCAATACTAAAAATAGCCTCTCGCACTTTAGTCAAAGTAGGAGTTCGATTAAGCTAAAAATTGTCCTCATCGGATACCAATCTAGGTATAATACCAGGTCCAATAGGGTCGATGAATCGAGGAGGAGTAGACAAGTTCCTAGAAGAAAGATATTGTTTGAAGGTCGAATAGTCTCAGGAGAATCAAACACCTCACCCAAGTCAAGTAATAGACCGGATCCTCGGCTTGAATCTGTTGTCCTTGAACTATAGAATGGTAGCATCGGTTGTTATGATCATCCACACAAGTCCAACATGCTCCTGTCTTTTGTTTCCAAAAGGCCTTCTCAATAGATAAAGTACGGTTCAGAACTTCCTGAGCCTGATGCAAAAGCCTCAGCATTACTGTTCACCAAGAACTAAAAAAAAGTAAAAATTCCCTAACCCAATCTTCACAAATCGGACTAAAGAACACCAAGTTCTTTATCCATAATCTCAGAAAAATAGAAAAGAAGAAGAAGAAGATCTTGAGATAAAATCATTTTCAGAGAAGCGAGATGAGAGAGTGAAAAATGAAATTGTTCAACTCACGCACTCTCGACAACTGAACCGGCCACCACACAAAAGTATGCATAGATGATAGATCAAGATTCAATCCAACAACTACCATAAAGCCGCGTGTCAGCATCTTGGGCATTGGCTCCACTTGCAAAAATGTATTTTATCAAGTACGACTTCTATCAATTTTGGTGGCATATATGAGAATCCACAATAAAAGGAATAAAATTTTTTTGGTGGACGATTCATCTAGATTTGAATTTTATATAAGGTTCAAGAGGCAGCGGCTGCATCAAGCACACAATATTTGGGAGCGGTTGTACAGATAAAGATGATTTGGTTCGACGCATTTATACCATAAGTTGCTCTACCGCCTACTTGAAAGAGGGTTTCTCGCTGCTATCGCCACAGAATCGGTATATATGAGTAATCGTAATGCACGCAATCAAAGGAACCATAAATTGGATCTCCTTCGCTTAATCCCCGTTTTTCATTTTTCTATAATGAAAGACAATTCTATCTAGTATAACTATCCTTCTCTTGGCATAGCAACACAATTTGAATCAGTATAAAAAGGAAGTGCTGCCCACAGTCTAAAAAAATGTTTTATGTTTTTTTTTTTGAAGACATTAGTCCAGGGCAACAAACATCCACATCCAATTAAAAAAACATACTCAATTAAAAACCCATCCATAAAAATCTATTTTTTTCCAATTTGAAAGTTGAAACCTATAATATCGACTCGATTTCAATGTTCAGACCACCCATCTCCCTCTTCAATCCGGCAAAAACCAACCCCCATAGGCCATGTCAAGTCGACCTAGTTGTTTATTGTATTTTCTATGAGGGTTATAAGCGATATTTTCTTTTACTCGTTCTATTTCATTTTATATAATTTATATATTTCAAGAGTTAACTTAATACGATTTTCTTTTTTGGTAATGATTGAACCAATTGAATTGAAGGTGGACTTAATTTTGTCATTTCTTATTGACATCAGATTTTGTATAATTGGATTTGTTTTCTTTCTTGTAAATGTATATATGTTGACAAAATCTTGCAAAATGTGTTGTGATAAAAAAAAAATTCAAGGTTTTTTTGTTTTTTTTTTTGGTTTTGTACCTTTTGTTTGTCGTTTTTATTTTTAGTTTTGAGTTTGTAGATTTGGTTGCGGAAAATTCTTATGAAAATAAAATTTAATGCACACCATAATTTGAAGGTCCAATTTTTAAAAGTTCAACTCATATGTGAAAGATCTAAAAATCGAGTTAGGCTGATCATATAACATTTGTTATGCTATTTTGCATGGAGAAATCATATTATATATATACACACACACACACACAAACACACAACAAAATAGGTTGTAACTGGGCAAATCCAAAAAAGGTTTTCATGTACGTATAGCACAAAATATTTCTAGATCCTAATAGACCCAATGCCAAATAGTTACCAAAAAGCAAAAGTCCGAAAACACGATATGTGCCCCAGCTACACCTTTGTAACTCCAAATCTCCGAATTCTTTACAATCCGTCTTGTGATACTCTAACCTCCAGCTCCTCCAAATAGTTCGATTTTCTCCCAACGAGGATAAGAAGCTAAAAGATCTACTACTTTAATTTCTATTTCAAAAATAGATGATTTTGTATGTATAAAGACATGCACAAATCTATGAATCCCATCTACAGGACCCAGTGGGCGGAGCCAGACTTTTGAAGTTGGGGGGTCCCAAATAGGGGTGGTAGAAAAGCTCTCGGGGTTCGGGGACAGCGTCCTCGAAATTTTTTTTTCCTCAAACCAAAATTACTGAACTTATTCTTATGAGAATCTAATATTTTTTTATAAGTCATAGTATTTAAAAAATTTACAAGAAGTCATTGCACAAAAATAGAATCTTTATCTATTTTATCTAAAATTAAGCTATGTAGTTGATGGACACAAATTTAAACTCTTTTAATAGTGTTATATACAATTATTATTTGAACACGATATGTATTAACAAGCAAATGCCTTTATTAACTTTGTATTATCATTTGAGGAATGTGCCAATCATTTGTAATTTTGTATTATTAATTTTATTAGGCCAATAGGTCCAATTGTCTTACATTAAAAGTCAGTTTGGTCTAATTTATGAACTAGTTTATTTGACCAAAATAACTTATTTGATAAAAAATAGTTTATATTACCAAAAATTTGCCTTAATAGCCCGATATTTTTACTATTATTCTTCGTCTAATAAACCATTTCACCAAATAAACTAATTTATAAACTATACCAAACAATCTCTAATTGATATTGGGTCAATGGATCCAATTGTCATCCATTAAACTTACATTAAGTAAAAGTTAAATTATATATTAAAAAATTAAAAAAAAAAAAAAAAAAAAAAAACCACCTAAAAGTTGGGGGTCCAGTCCCCCAGGGACCCCCCCAACTCTGCCTCGACAGACCACACATATATATATATATATAATATGAGATTCATGTTCATGTAACACACATATAATATATAATATAAGGTAATTATTATGTGAAAATGCATAATTGAAGTCGAAAGTCTATTGAGAGAGAGAGAGAGAGAGAGAGAGAGAGAGAGATTGGTAGACAGTTCAGTACACAAGACAAAAATGAAAATGACATATGATGGACAACTTTTACAATCTTCCATTTTTAATGGGTGTAATTCATTT
Organism: Forsythia suspensa; assembly: GCA_023638005.1. NCBI lineage: Eukaryota > Viridiplantae > Streptophyta > Magnoliopsida > Lamiales > Oleaceae > Forsythia > Forsythia suspensa. The sequence goes on along the minus strand of CM042666.1, from coordinate 29,162,056 downwards.
TATAAATAATGTGTGGTATATATAGTTGAAATTAATGACTGTGTTCAAAATCAAATGTTAAAAATTTTATTTATATTGGTCATAAATACAATTATTTTTATTTTTATTGGTTATAAATTAATGGGTTATCAAAGAAAGCACTCTAAAGGCCTCATATGCTAAAAATGAGTTCTAGCCTTGCTACGGGAGTCCGTTAGCTAGAAATGCGGTCGTGGGGAGACGCCGTATTGTTGGGTGAACATAGCAAGATGCCGATATTGGAAATGAGTATGTTGTGAAGACACTTCAAGTCAGCCATGTATTATTAGATGACCTTGTTTGGGGAGGCTCTAACGATGGGCATTGCGGCAAGCAATAAGCTAATATGCCTAGAGAAAGTGTCAAGCAAAATGATTGCATTGCGGGGCATACGGATGATCCTCAATACTTTAGACGGAGTTAGGAGAGCTCCCATCCATCGAGTATGCTTTGAGATGACCGTATTTTAAGCGTGAACTTGAGGGAAAGCTAGCTAAGTTGGGTCCGACAAAGTTGAGAACATCGATGACGATATATATTTGAATTGGCGAGCGCCTTGGCACCAAGTTCAACGTAGAGATATGTTTGGGTGTTTATACACTAGTAAGCTTCATGGACAAAATAAGTAATGAGTGTCTAAACTTGTGATGGATACGGCAAAAGGTAATTGAATGGAGTGAGACTACTACCGCACGAACAAAAAATAATTGTGTTGCAAGACTCAAAGAGTCAATCCGTGACACATAGACTCAAATGGAAAGTTAAACCACCATACATCCAGTGTTATCTCTTTTATTCTTTCTTTGATAACTTCATAATTTATTTATTTGATATTTTACTGTTAAAGATATATGTTTCAAAAAATAAAATTAAAACTTGTTATTGGATATATATATATATATATATATATATATATATATATATATATATATATCAAAATAAATGTAATATAATTTATTCAATGCCCTTCCATCTAGATTAAATCCTATCATTTTGTTACCAACATGTCCTCCTTAGAGAAGCAAGACATCATTCGAAAGCCAGAACTTCTAATGTCGAGCCAAATTACGAAATAAAAGTTATTAATAAATTTAATATTACTTATCTTCAAAAATTTATCAGATATATTTTAGAGATATATTTCAATTAACCCAAATATATTTTCAACCACTTAATAAATAACACAACATTAATCTCCCTATCTCACGGACAAATCACTTCAATAAATTTATATTCAGACAATGTCCAAACATAATTGTTTCAAATGTGAGAACTATGCTTAAATCAATGGAAAACTAGCTAGATAACTTGTCACAAATATCCAATTGACACTACAAGAAAAGTTACTTATAGCGGTGACTAAAGTCTTCGTTATAAGTGATAATGTCACCGCTGTAGACTTACAGCAACGACGATGTCGTGGCAACTGCTTAAAAGATATTGGTCAGTTGCGAACAAGAAATAGTGACGACATATTCGTCGCTATAAAGGCCATAGAGTTCGTAAGTCTTGGTTTTTATAGTGATGACATGTCGCCGTAATAAGTCGAGACAAAATCGTCGCAATTTTGTGATACACACAAATGGCAACCTAAGGATCCACTAAATCTTCCTCATGTCATCAGGTTGTTTGTTGTCATCTTCGTCATCAAGTTGTTTCACAAGTGCAGTTTCACTAGGGAATTCAGAATCTCACATGGCAATAAAAGTATTAATAACTCCAGCCATCTTCTAGAGTTTTGCCTGAGAACGTGCCAACTCTTTAGATATTTTAGCAACCTGACTGACTGACTAGAAAGATTGGCCGGTTGTAGGTGAGGCTTGCGATGTAACAGTGGACTCTTGAAAAGAGAAGGGAGTGCCTTTCAAAATCCGTCCAAATCTGCGAATGTGTCCTCTTCTCTTTCCAAACACCTCTCTATGCTAGTCCATATACGCGGTGCCTCTTGTACCTCAACCAGTTTATCTTGAAATTTAAAAAAGAAATAATTAAATAACAAAACCTAATTATAACTCAAATAATGATAAGAAGCTATATGTAATGATGGGTATCAGCAATTGCTTATGTAATCACTTGCCACTGCCTAGTTCACCTAGTCGCCTATTTTTTTAGTGTGGAAGGCCTGCAATGAGTCTATAAGTGCACGCCACTCCTGCGTCTCCCTGGATTCCTCTACGAAAATCATATCTAAAGTTAATAACACTACTATAATGAAACATCCAAAACTGAAAAAATAAAATACTTATTATTTGAAACATCTCATACTATGTAGTCGAAAAACTCTTCGACCCCTAGAGGGAGACATATTTCATTTTAGTACGGTTGTCTTTATTCTTGGCCAAATATGCCTAAAAATACAAAATGTCAATACTATATACATAATTTTAAAGTTAATATAAATTGTAATTTAATTATTTAAATTAAAATAAATATACTTACACAAAATCTCGGACTTGTAAATAGCTTCAAAGTCTTCTGTCAGTCGGCCTCACCAACTCTGCGGTATGGACGGTTCGGGCAGTGCTCCTTGTAGTGCTTATGCACTGCTCGCTTGTAATTACAATATCAATATGTTGTCAGTCGATCGACACTGCCAACGAGCTCACTGTACAAATAAGGCGAGGGACAACCGTAAAGGTCAAAATAGTCCTACAAAAATTTGAATTAGATAACTAATAATTTTTGAAGTTAATGAATTTAGTGAAAGCGTAAAATTTGAATTTACTTACTCAACGATGTTTAGTACGCGGCTTTTCAGTTCCTCTGGAACATTTGCCCACGAAGAATAGTAGGGGGAGGGGGGGTACAATGTACCTAATTTGATTCCCCAGTAACCTTGTCATGAGCTTCGCATTGTCTCCAAGAGGCTGAAGAGTTCGCTCAACCGTGTCAAAAACAATGGTTATATGACGCTTTTTGTTTTCGAGTCACACTCTACATTTTTATGCATTTTGTGAGACCCCTTCTTCTCGAGTCTTACTTGGTTGGCAGCGGAGAATTTCATAAGGAGCCATGGGGTGGATATGTTTTTGGGGAAGATGAATTTTTTTCCCGATTAGTGGAGTAGGTGTTTGGTGGCATGGAGGTGGTGGCAGTGGTGTAGTGGTAGTGGTAGTGGTAGTGGCAGTGGCAGGTGGTTGTGGTGTGGTGATAGTGGTGTAAAGGTTTTAGTTATGGTAGAATGAGTTGGGGTTGGTGAAAGAAGAAGTTATTTTACTTTTAAAAGTCGGGATTTCATTTGCAATTTTTTGTTTTTTTTTTGTTTTTTAGCCTTTCTCTTTTTGTTATCTAAAGAGGAGGGCAAATTAGGTCAAAACTTGTCAATGGAGATATGATTTGCAATTAAATGAAAGGTTGAAGATATGTCTGGTGCTATAAAAGTTGGTTGAGAGTAGATTAGTAACAAATTGCAAAAGTTAGAGACCAAAAATGCAAATTTTCCTAATTTAAATTCTAGATAGTAACTTTTATGCTTTACCAAATATAGAACTCAAAAAAATTCATCTGAGTTAATTACCCAACATATATTAGTTCACTTTCATACGGGTCACCAACTTCAATTTGATCACTTAACTTGCATTTTTATTTTCATATGCTTATTCCATCTGCAACATTTACGAAAGTTAACATTAAGTCCCACATTTCTGAAAGAATGCATGACCGCATACTTGCTTTATGTTAATTTCCTAACTTTTGCCGGCAAAGAAACCTTAAGAAGAGAAAATACTTGCACGTACAAATTAAAATAAGACAACGAGAGTTTTTATTCAATACGTCTGCTCAAACTTTGCTCTCCTCTCTGTAAAGGGTCAAATTAGTACATTTTTGGGTGGCTCCTCGTAAATTCAAGTGTGGAGGTAAGGGCGAGTCTTTGCATTGTCTTGGTCTTTCCTTTGGTGTCACATCGATCTCAGGAATCTCTCATTCAGACCCCCAAGTAAATAATTAATGTTAATGTTATGGCCATTTCATGGTACCCATGCACCTATTCCCATTATAATTTTAAATTAAATTTTTTCCGATTTAAAATTTTAATTGTCACTTATTTTTCTAAAGGTTTCTTAATTATCATTAAATTTTAGATGTTTTCTTAGTTGCGACCGAATATTCCTAAATATTTTTCAATTGTCATTGAATTTTAAAAAAAATTCGAATTATATACCATTGAACTTACCAAAGTGTTAGCCCATACGTCACTCCATCACTCGTCATTTTTAAAACATATGTTACTTGTAATTTTCTTGACGTGATATACATTAAGTCAAAAGTATACCACGTGAGATATATTCGTCTACCATGTCATTAAGTCCGTTAACTTTTAAAACAACGAATAATAGATGTGATAACATTTTGATAAGTTCAATAGTAACTCAAATTTGTTTTGAAATTTAATGGCAATTGAGAAACATTTTGAGAAAGTTCAATGACAATTGGAAAAAAATTTAAAATTTAATGATGACTAAAAGAATAGTTTAAAAAAAATTTAGTGACAATTGAGATATTTAACCTATTTTCTTAATGCTCATTGCTTTATTTTTTAGAATACTAGTATGTAAAACATGCGTTGCACGTCATTTAATAATGGTAGTGTGAGATATATGTTTATTTAAATATTTAAATAATTATAACTTAATTTATAATACTGCATTAAAAAACAAAAATCTGACATTAGAAAATACGGTGAAATATAATGTTTGTTGTTGTATTCAAACAAAGTACTTTATACAATTGTGGGGTTAGTATTGAACATCTATTTTTTAAGTTCTATAATATAGTCAAATAATGTCAATTAAAAAACAAAAATAAAAACAATAAAAAAAATAGTGTACATAAGTTCTTAAATATATTGACTCATTGAATTTTCTTATTTTATGAGATGACAAATGACTTATAACAAATCTTTGTAATTTAATATAACTCTCCAACTATGAAGAGATTTTAACACAAAATATCACATGTAATTTGGGCTCGTAGCACCTCAAGTTAGGTAGATTTTTCAATCAGTCTATAAAAAAAAAAATAACATTTACATTAGAAATTGGCAAAATTAAACATTCTAATTTGCACAATTCAGTGTCCAGATGTCTTCACGTGAACTTATCCAAATTGTAATGGAGAAATAAAATAATATTACCAAAACTAAATATTCTAGCGATTTAAGCGTCTTATTCACATTGGAGCATAAATAGTTAAGAAAAATTAGTTTAAGCAAAATAAATAACAATTCAATTCAAAAGCATAAAAAAGAATAATAGAAATAAGATACGTATCAATAATGGATTGAAACCATTATTGGAGTTAGCCCACAATTTTTTTTTTCGTTTGAAAAATCTGAAGCCACAAGTCAATTAGATATGTAAACAATATACAAATATGCATAACATGCACAATAATTAAAAAATACACCAGTAACCTTTATAGTCCAACATAAATTATTATTTTTTTGAAAAAAGAAGAGCATTGAGAGAGGATTATTCACATTAACTAACAAAAACCACAATCACAAATATAAATTTTCAAATGAAGTCTTTATGGACATCACAAACTACATAATTACCTTTAAATAAAACAACCTTAAACTTCAAATTAGATCTTAAATAAGCTGATTATATTGTTAGTGGAATGTCAATTACTATTAATCTTGTAACTGACCAAATCCGTTCTCACAATTCAAAGAAAATATTTTCAAAATTCAGTAATTAAATATAATAAATAGAGATTTAACATTTTCAACTTCTAATGACTATATGTGGTTATAAATGCTAAATTAGGAGTTCAATTATAACATTAACTCAAGGACAATTTAGGAAATATAAAATATTAATGAGGACATATTTGTCCAAAAATATTTCTCTCTTTAAGCCTCTTTCAGATTAGTATAGATATAGATATAGATTAGGGGAATAAGCCATATTAATTTATTGACAAATTAATGGCACTACGTTTAATCTTTTAATTTCATTTGCATTGTCCTGGAATATTATGGTATGTAACAAAATTTCACAAAAACTCTGGTGATATTTTCTGTTATTATTTTCATAATATTTTGATTATCGCTCCTCAAACAATCATTTGCGACCCAATACTCTTTTTCTTCATAATTCATAGACCGTAGAGTTAAACAAATCTCATAATTCTGTCTCACTCATATTCAATTCTAATTTCTAAAAGAAATCTTTTAGTAATTTTCGTTTTTTTAACTTTTTCTTAAAATTTAATTTAGAATAAACCGGACGGACCGATTGGGTTTAATAACATTGATAAAAACCAAATCAAATCAACTAAATATAAATTAATTAATTTATAAAACGTCTAAAAAAATGATGCTATATAAATAAGACAACAAAAGTCTATATATGTCAACCTATTAGGTGAATGTGGAACATTCAAAACGGCAACTGCAACTATGCTATCCTCTATATAAAGGGTCGCATTAATTCATTTTACATGCAACAAAAATAGAAAAAGAAACAAAGAATTCACAAAATGTTGGGAAAATGGGTTGGAATGCTAATTTTGGTTTCTATGGTGGTTCTGATGTGGCGTAACTCCGAGCGTGTGTAAGACTGAGAAAAATAATCTGGTTAATAATTGTATGCCAGTTATTTTTGGGAGTAATCCATCAGCTAGTTGCTGTCAAAATGTAAAGGATGCTCATATTGAATGTGTGTGTCCTTATGTTGGCCCTAAAGCGGCATCAGTTATTAGAGGCATTTGGGGTACCTCGTGTTGTTAAATTGATTGAAGAGTGTGGGAGATCTGTTCCTCGCAATTACAAGTGTGGAAGTATGTTTCATTTTTAATGATCAAGAATTACTAAATTTAACTTCGCTTTTGCATATTACAAATAACTATCGAGATAAATTTATTTCTTGCAGGTATTACAACTCCACCATGTGTTCCTACATGTGCATGTTATAATATTGTACAATTATATAATATGAAGTGATTTGAAATCAAGAGAATAACAATTAGGTGAAAACAAAACCCGGAAATAAAAAGAGAGAAACAAAAAAAATTCATTTTTGTTTTTAAAGTTGGGCAATCGCCCGGACCCTTCCTTAAGAAATAGAGAGCAAATGTCGCCCAGGCTAAAAAAATTGGCCGTTGGATTTTGAATTCTGATAGCATTTGGGTTGGTTTTGGCACATTTTCGTGTGTAAGACTTGATCATCTATATATATAGATAGTTTTCAAGTTAAAGAATATAAGATTAACATCATATACAATCATCTATATCCAAATCAAAGATCTATGTTCAGATTTTTTTAAAGTGTTCTTTAAGTTTCATTCAAGTTCATTTTGCTTGAATTTGAAATTGGATTAAAGGTTTGATCACTCCTACAAACTATTTGCATTCAAAGCCTTCAAGCACTTATCCCGGTGGCGGCAAATATTGTTTGAGGACAACGATTCATAATTGTGTTCAAACCATCTTTCGGTAAATTAATATTCTTTTTCTTGTTCTTCATCCCTTCTTCAATGTACAACAATCTCAAACGCTATTTTGGATGGAGAACGAGACTACAATGGCTACTATCAAGATGATGAATCAAGACCTTGTGAGGCTTGATAGGTCCGATGGATACAATTTTACAAAATAGATGGATAAGTTGAAATTCCTTCTCACCACCTTGAAGACGTTACATCTTTGATCCGGATTTGGCACCATTGCTGGAATCAACTCCAAATGATTCTGATGCAATAAAGGCAGAAAGAAAGAAGAGACATGAAGATGAGTTTATTTGCAGAGGACACATCTTGAATGCTCTTTTTGATAGGCTTTATGATCTCTACACCAACACCACTTTGATAAGGAAGATATGGAACGCATTGGAGAATAAATACAAAGCCGAGGAAGAAGGTACCAAAAAGTTTCTGATCTCCAAATACTTTGATTTCAAATTTTTGAATAACATATCATTGTTAGGACAAGTACATGAATTACAAGTCATTGTCAACAAAATGAAATCAGTAAAGATTGAAATTCCCGAGACTTTCCAAGTTGGTGCAATTATTGCTAAGTTGCCATCATCATGGAAAGGCTATAGGAAGAAAATTCTTCATAGTTCCGAAGATTATTCTTTGGAAGGGATTCAAAAGCATCTTTGAATTGAGGAATAATCAAGGGCGTGAGATGGGAATGAATATTCTCATGAGGGGACTTCCAAAGCACATGCTATAGATCAAGTTGACAAATCCAACAAGAATTCCACGAAGAGGAAATTTTCAAAATCCAACAAAGACAACACGGACAAGAAAAAGTCCAAAGTTTCTTGTTATGTATGTGGCAAACCCGGACATTATTCCCGTGAATGCAGGAACCACAAACAACCAAAACAAATAGGAAAAGTGAACTCCATTGACATAGATAACATTGTTGCTACTGTGAGCATTGTCAATACCATCAAAGGAAAGGTTCAAGGATGGTGGCATGATACTTGTGCCACCATACATGTTTGTTATAATATGTCACTTTTTAAAACCTATCAAGAAGTGGACGATGAATCCATTCAAATGGAAAATGAAGTTCAATCGAAGGTTGTTGGCAAAGGAAGTGTAGACTTACTTTTCACATCCGGCAAGAAGATTACATTAACAAATGTCTTACATGTACCGGATATGAATAGAAATTTAGTAAGTGGGAATTTGTTGGAAAAATCAGGAATTAAGTCCATATGTGAGTTGGGCAAACTTGTATTTTCTCGTAATGATATATTTGTTGGAAAATGCTATTCTAGTGATGGAATGGTCAAACTTTGTATTGTTGAAAATGATATCAATGAAGTTATAAATTTAAATTATGTTGTTGAGTCTATTACTTTATAGCATGATAGACTAGGACATATTGGTTTCTCTACTATAAAAAGAATGATTAAAAATGACATGATTTCTTGTGAAAATATAGAACATAATAAATGTGAGTTATGTGTTAAGTCTAAATTAATTAAACAACATTTTCATAGCGTTGAAAGAACTTCTAATTTATTAGACTTAATTCATTCCAATATATGTGAATTAAATGGAATGATAACAAGAGGAGGTAATAAAATACTTCATAACATTCATAGATGATCATTTTAGGTTTTGTTATATCTATTTAATGAAGTATAAGGATGAAGCCTTTAGTATGTTTAAGATATACAAAATTGAAGTAGAGAACCAATTAAATAGAAAGATTAAAATTTTTAGAAGTGATAGAGGAGGTGAATACTTCTCTAATGAATTTAATCTTTTTTGTGAACAACATGGCATAATACATCAATGTAGTCCTCCTTGAACACCCGAACAAAATGATTTGGCTGAGAGAAAGAATAGGACATTAGTTGAGATGATAAATACTATGTTATTAAATTCTAAATTGCCATTTAATTTATGGGGTGAAACTTTATTAAGTGCATGTCACATAGTTAATAGAATTCCTTCTAAAAGACTTAAGGTTTCTTCCTATGAATTGTGGAAAGGAAGAAAACCTAACATTGGTTATTTCAAATTTGGCGGGGGTGGGGGGGGGGGGGGGGTGGGGGTGTCTTGCTTATTGCAAGAACACAGATCCTAAAAGGATTAAGTTGGGTCCTAGAGGGATCAAATGCCCTTTTGTAGGATATGCTCAAAACAGAAAAGCATATCGTTTATTAAATTTGGAAACCAATGTTATAATTGAATCCGTGACGTAGAGTTCTTTGAAAATTTATTATCTTCGAATAATAATTCTTTAAGAGAATCTCAAGTGGAGACTCCTAGTTCTACAAGATCACAAGTAGAAAAACCTTCAAAGGATGTTGATACAAACGAACTTCGTAGATGTAAAAGAGCTCGAAAGGATAAAGTACTAGGACCGGATGAAATTGATTCTCAACTTATTTCCTTCTATTTGGTTGAAATAAATGACAAGAGTGTCACAAGAACTATTTCATATGTCCTTCAAGTTGAAACCGATCCTAAAACTTATAGAGAAGCAATGTCATCAAGAGATAGTATTTTTTGGAAAGATGCTATAAATGATGAAATGGATTCAATTATGTCAAATAATACTTGGAAATTAGTCGATTTACCACCCGACTCAAAAACTATAGGCTGTAAATGGATATTTAGGAGAAAGTATAATGCAAACGGTACTCTTAATACCTTTAAAGCTAGGTTAGTGGCCAAAGGGTATCGACAAAGGAAAGTAATAGATTACTTTGACACGTATGCACTAGTTGCTAGAATAACATCGATTAGGATTTTATTCGCTTTAGCTTCTATTTATGATTTTCATATACATCAAATAGATGTTAAGACAGCATTCTTAAATGGGGATCTCGATGAGGAGGTTTATATGGAACAACCGGAAGGTTTTGTTCCACTTAGAAATGAACTAAAGTATGCAAATTAGTAAAATCATTATATGGTTTAAAACAAGCACCAAAGAAATGGCATGAAAAATTTGACTTAGCAATAATTTCATTTTGATTTAAACATAATAGTGTTGATAAATGTTTATATTCAAAAGTTTGTGATAATTATGTTGTGCTTATTTGTTTATACGTGGATGATATGTTGATTGTAAGTAATCAAATGCAAGGTATAAAAGAAACAGAGAGGTTTCTATCTTCCACATTCAAAATGAAAGACCTTGGTCAAGTGGATATCATATTAGGTATCAAGGTTACCAAGACTAGTGGGGGTTATATGTTGAACCAATCACATTATATTGAGAATGTGATCAAGAAGTTGAATCACTTGAACATCAAAGAGGTAAATACCCTGTTTGATTCAAGTTTGAAACTTGTAAAGAATGATGGAAGAGTAATAGCACAACTTCGATGTATGCAAGTGTTATTGGAAGTCTTATGTATGCGGTGCAATGTACGAGACCCGATATAGCATTTGCAATTAGAAAACTCGGTAGGTTTACTAGCAATCCAAGTGAAGAACATTGGAAGGCTATTGGAAGGGTTCTTGGTTATTTGAAGAAAACCAATGATCTAGGTCTCCAATATTCTAAATTTCCAACAATCCTAGAAGGATTTACCGATGCTAGTTGGATCTCTAATGCGGTGAAAATAAATCCACCTCAGGTTGGGTATTCATCCTTGGAGGAGGTGCAATTTCTTGGAAATCCAAGAAACAAATGTGCATTACACACTCAACTATAGAATCTGAATTCATAGCATTGGCTGAAACCAGAAAAGAGGCTGAATGGCTTAAGGATTTAATGTATGAAATCCCATTGGGAGAGAAAAATAATTCTTCTATATCTATCTTGTGTGATAGTCAAGCCACTTTAGCTAGAGAGTATAATGAAGTGTACAATAGTAAGTCTAGACACATGAGTCTAAGACATGACTATGTGAGGAAATTAATTAAAGATGGAATAATTTCACTCACTTATGTAAAGTCAAATGAGAATTTGGCCGATCTACTTACTAAACCGCTCAAAAGAGAGTTAGTATGGACAACAACTAGTAGGATGGGGTTGAAACTCCGTAATTAAATCCCCCAAATGATGGCAACCCTACCTGATTATACTAACAAGTATATCTCGATTTCAAAGGGTAACAACAATTCATTTGATAAGTGGATAATTTCAACAATTATTCTTTCTTAAACCCTATCCTATGTTATAAGTGCTGGTTGTCACGAAAAATGAGAGATGGTTTTTATAACTCTTAATAAAGTTCAGATCGTTGGATCAAGTATCTCTAAAAGTGACAAAGATACTGCAAGAACTTTACCTATACGAACTTCGAGGTGGTGCCACCTTAATAGAGAGTTGGAGTTTATCTCTTAAAAGTTCATGAAAAGGAGGAGCGCAAGGCCTTAAGAGCACTAAATGAGATAGTGTGGAACTTAGAACACATGATGATTATGTGTGTGATTTCACTAGTATCATCACAAGGAATAACATATTCAAAGCTTTTGCGCTACCTGAGATTTCGATGATACTTTGTGAGATTTACACTAAGGTTGGATTCAAATCGAAATATACCCATACTTTATGCATAAACGTCATTCAATTTGAGTTTGTGCTTATTATATAATTGAACAAGTGGGGGATTGTTGTAATATTGTTCAATTATATAATAGGAAGTGATTTGGAATCAAGAAGATAACAATTAGGTGAAAACAAAACCTGGAAATAAAAAGAGAAAACAAAATAAATTCATTTTGTTTTTAAAGTTGGGCGATCGCCCTGACCCTTCCTTAAGAAATAGAGAGAAAAGTCGTGGCACAGGCAATCGTCGCCCAGTGCTAAAAAGTGAAAACAAAACCCGAAATAAAAAGAGAAAACATAAAAATTCATTTTGTTTTTTAAAAGATTTGGGCGATCGCCCAGACCCTTCCTTAAGAAACAGAGAGCAAAAGCCGTGGCCTGGGCGATTGTCCAGATTGCACTGGGTGATCGCTCAGGCTAAAAAATTTGGCCGTTAGATTTTAAATTCTGACAACGTTTGGATTGGTTTTGGTACATTTTTGTGTATAAGACTTGATCATCTATATATATATAGATAGTTTTCAAGTTAAAGAATATAAGATTAACATCATATACAATCATCTATATCCAAATCAAAGATCTATTCTCGATTTTTTAAAGTGTTCTTCAAGTTTCATTCAAGTTCATTTTGCATGGATTTGAATTAGATTAAAGGTTTGATCACTTCTACAAACTAATTGTATTCAAAGCCTTCAATCACTTATCCCGGTGGCGGAAAATATCGTTTGAGGACAACGATTTATAATCGTGTTCAAACCATCTTCTGGTAAATTAATATTCTTTTTCTTGTTCTTCATCCCTTCTTCAAAGTAGAGCAGTGCACACGAATCAAGATCCTTATACAATATCACTTTAATAAATGTTGTTCTAGTGTAGCATAATAAGTTATGCTCCATTGCGGTAGCTCCACTACTTTGTTTGGTGACACTTTCTTGTGTTTATTTTAATGTATTTGTAACAAATAAAATTATGTTTTATGTGTCATTGAGAATTTATGAATTCTCTCGAAAATAACAAAATTTAGATGCTCATTTCTTGCTTTTATTGATTCTTTAAGCTTATTATTTTATCTTATATAAGAAAATTTATAAATAAAATTATAGTTTATCAGACAATATAAGTTAAATGGATCATGTTCATGCCAAAATTTAGTTAAAAAAAGAGGAATTGAAGTAATTGAAAACTCTGCACGAAAAGGACGAGAATTTGGAAGAGCATGCTTTGCCTTTATGTAGTGCTAATTAAATAAATACAAATTGCACTTGTAGAATCTTTGCCTATCATAATTATATGAATTTGTATTGCGAATGCAGGCTCTAAAATGCCACGCAAGATGTATAGTGCTTCAATCGAAGGTACTAATCTTGGCGCAAAGAAGTCGCAATAGTTGGCATGAAATGTACATACTTTATCAGCGTGTTGTCGATTTTATTGTTGATTGAATTATGAGAGGCTTGAAATTTATCATTGAAGATTTTATCTTAGCTGAAATAAAACTCAACTTGAATGTACCAAAGGGGATGAGACACCCTTGAGAGACCTTAGTGGTACCCTAGGGATGGCGGACTTGACCTTGAACTGCGCCCAACTCCAGCACTTTCGGCCACAAACCCTGCGTCATCTCCATTGCTGAGCGCGCCTAACCTTCAGGCGCGCGACTTTGATGTTGGCGCACCACGTGCAATGCCAGCACGTGGTGGGCAACCTGTGCGCGTGGTCACCGACGAGTTTCCAGCAGGTTCTCCACCAATAGGCGACCATCTTGGACCCTCTTCCCAGGAGGTTGCCGATGGCCAAACAAAAACAGCGCGCAAGCACATAGCGCACACAGTGTGCACACCTGCGCAGTGCTATTAGGCTGCCACGCACATGCCTCTGGATGGGTTATCCACCCCCATTTGTTTGCCTAATTTTTCAGCTCCAATTGCTCTGGGCCCCCATATTTTTCCTTAGGAAACTTAGTCTACACTAAATTCTAGCAAATTGACTTATGCTGCAGTTGTTACTAATCGACATACTATCTCTTCAGCTGAGCGGAGTATGAGGAAGTCATTTGCTTCTATCCTTCAATCCTCTCCCGATTCTACTTGTCACCAGTTGGTGGCAAAGAAGCCATATTTACATTGTGGTAAGCCTGCCTTGGTTATTTCATATGATGAGGAGGCATCCCTTGCTGAGCCATTCAAGTTCACACTTGTTGGTAAGTTTTCGCACCACAAGCCCAAAATGGTGGAGGTACAAAATAGTTTTCAGAAGTTTGGATTTTGCGGTGATTTTAAACTCGGGCTTATAGATTACAAGCACATACTTATACACTTAATGCACAAGGATGATTACAGTCGTTTATTGTTATAACCACTTTGGTTTATTATAGGTTGCCCAATGCATATACTTAAGTGGACTTGCGATTTTCGCCCTGATGCTGAGACCCCCATTGCCCCTGTATGGATCTCTTTTCCTTTATTGCATGTTCATTTACATGCAAAGAAATTTTTATTTGCTTTATCTAAAATTGTTGGGGTGTCGTTGAGGATTGATGAGGCGACTACTGATTTGTTGAGGCCTAGTGAAGCCAGGGTTTGTGTTGAGGTGAATCTGGAGCATAAGCTCTCAGATAGGATTTGGATTGATCGGGGTAAATCTCATTATTTTTGGCAGCTTATTGTATATGAGAGATTGCCCCATTTTTGTGCTAAATGCCAACATATGGATAATATTATTGATCAGTGCAGGGTGGGTGCTCCACCTGTAGATCCTATTGTTACCTAGGCTACTAAACCTTTTGTTGCTCAGGCTTCTAAGATCATTGTTGCTCCGCTCTAAGCTTGTTGTTGCTCCAACACCTAAGCCAGTTGATGTTCAGGTGCCTATTGTAGATAGGGCCGGGAAGGGTAAGGGGAAGGAAACTGTTGTTAAGGCTCCTAGGCAGTGGGCCCCAGTTGTTGGTTCTTCTTCAGTTGTTGATATACCACATCCAGTGGTTCATGTGGGGACCACCCATCAATCTAAACATACTATTCCCACCATTGTGGCTTCAAAGCCCTTTCATGATGTTTTTTTCTTCCGATCCACTCTTAGATCACATGATGTCTGTCCCTCGTGAGTTTCCTATTTTGTCGAGTCGGTCAAATTTAGTTTTGATAATGATCTACATGACAGCCCTCGCCTCAGTTGTCATAAGAATGTAGAGACTTTGATTCCTTCAGATACTACTAGTTTTACTCAGCTAGATGTTCATCCAGGGCACTTTCGTAGGAATTCTTCTGATGACTTGGCTGGTTTGGATGAGCGGCAGGAGGCTGATGGTTTTACTACAATGCAAAGGAAGAAAAATTCAAAAGTTATTGATATCCCGTGCCCGATCAAACGGGTGACTCGTTGTCAAACAAGTCATTCGTCACGCAGCTAGTCTTTTTTATGAGTGTTATCATTTGGAATGTGAGAGGTGTGCGTAGTATTGCCACTCGTAGATGACTTAAGAAATTGGTTTAGCTTCATTAGGTGTATTTTTTGGTGGTGTTGGAGCCATTTGTTTTGAGAAAGAACTTTGACTTTATCCAACGATTTCTCTCATTTGATGTGGGCCTACAAAATGAGTCGGATAAGATTTGGAGTTTTTGGAATTTTGGTACTATTGTTACTTCGACTTTTGATCATCCTCAATTTCTTCACATTAAAATTGAAGATCCTAGACTAGCCAGACTGTTGTTCATTACTCCGCCTATGTTTCTTGACTAGATATATCTTTTGTAGATGGGCCGTGGCTAGTTGGAGGAGACTTTAATGTGATCGCTCATAATGGTGAGCATACAGCAGGAATACTCGTGATAGTGGCACTTCAGACTTTGCAGATATGATGATGGATTGTGGTTTCATAGATGCAGGGTATTCTGGAAGTCGGTACACGTGGACAAATGTGAGGGTTTGGAAGCGTCTGGACAGAGTTTTGATTAACTCACTGATTGGCTCATTTTGTTCTCATTTTTTGATTCTTCATCTGAATCGAAGCACTTTTGATTACTCACCTCTTCTGATTCAGTGGTCTTCTGACGATGATTTGGGGCCTCATCCTTTTTTATTCCTCAATATTTGGTCTAGGCATCATGATTTTCTAGGGTTTGTATCTCAAAAGTGGTCATTTTATACCCATCTTACGGGAATGGCTGCTCTTTGGGAGAATATTTTAGGCTGAAACAGGGCCTCCGTTGGTAGAATCGACATGTATTTGGTGATATTTTTCGAGGCGTTTAGAATGCATAGTGTAGGGTAGACGAGGCGAGTTAGACCATGATAGAGATCCTTCTCATTTTCATCATGATACTTTGCATCGAGCTCAAACAGCTCTGAACCGTACTTTATCTATTGAGGAGGCCTTTTGGAAACAAAAGATGTGGAGCACGTTGGACTTGTGAGGGTGATCATAACACCAAATACTTCCATTCTATAGTTCAAGGACGACGCATTCGTGCCAGGATCCGGTCTATTATTTCAGCTTCGGGTGAGGTGTTTGAGTCTCTTGAGACTATTCAAACTTCAGCAGTATCTTTCTTTTAGGAGCTTTTGTCGGCTCCTCCTCAGTCTGTCGATCCTATTTGACCTAGTATTATACCTAGATTGGTATCCAATGAGGACAATTTGTACCTTAATCATACTCCTACTTTGACTGAGGTACGAGATACTATTTTTAGTATTGATCTAGACAGTGTTGCCAAGCCAGATGGGTTTTCATCTCATTTTTTTCAGATTTGTTGGGACATAGGATGTGTTTCAAGCATTCTTGGATTTCTTTGCTGGATGACACCTATCTAGGATTTTTGCAGCTACTTCTATTGTCTTGCTTCCAAAGCGGGACAATGCCTATAGGTGGTCAGAGTTTTATCCTATCAGCATATGTACAATGTTTAATAAGTTGATTACGAAGTTGATGAATTCATGACTAAGTATTTTACTACCTCAGATCATATCAGCTCCTCAGAGCATATTCATCTCGGGACGGCTCATTGGGGATAACGTCCTCCTTGCACAGGAGTTACTACATACACTTGATACGAAAGTGCGATAGGGTAATGTTATCCTCAAGCTTGATATGGCTAATGCCTATGACCGCATGGATTGGGGTTTCTTGATATTTATTTTGGAGAGTTTTGTGTTCGATGCTCTTAGGAGTGATCGAATACGAAGGTGTATTTCAGAGTGTCGTTTCTCGGTCCTATTTAATGGCAGGCCATGTGGTTTTTCTCATCATCTCGTAGACTCGCACCGGGTGATCCCATATCTCCATTCTTTGCTTATTATTGCTGCAGATTATTTTCACGACTGCTCACTCAACAGTATTAGCCTATTTATTCGATGGCATACAGACATGGGGTGACGCTCTCATCTCTCATTTGTCCTTTGCAGACGATATGATTATTTCCACCAATGGCCAGAAGCAGTCTATCAGACGTGTTTTACAATGTATTGAGCACTATAAAGGGGCTTCTGGACAGTTGGTGAACAGAGATAAGAGTGTTATTATCTTAACTAGGAGATTTTCTACTAGGCAGATACACAGGATGGAGCATCTGACATGGTTTCGTCATCAGCAGCAGCCCTTTACTTATCTTGGTATTCTTTTATTTAATGGAGCCATGAAGATCTTCTTGTATGATAACTTAGTCTAGAAAGTCTGGAGTAGAATTTTTGGCTGGGCTTCGAGACTCCTATCATTTGGAGGACGGATTACTTTGATACGATCATTGCTATCCTCTATTCCTTTGTATCTCCGTTAGATTATGAAGCATCCCAATGCTATCTTGAAGAAGTTAGATGGCGTCTTTGCTACGTTTCTTTGGAACTCCAGAGACCATGCACACAGATTACATTGGAAGAGATGGTGAAGACCTTTGTATTCCTATTGAGGAGGGTGGACTGGGTTTTAGGAGATTGGTGGACCTTGTTGATACATTCTCTTTAAAGCTCTGGTGGTTATTTAGATCTTAGCGGTCATTATGGGCTCAGTTTTTACTGATGAAGTATTGTCATGATACCCATCCATTACTGGCTACTATTCCTTACTATGCTTCAGCTATATGGAAGAGACTAAAGCACATAGGCCCACAGGTAGAGACACACATTGCTTGGATATTAGGGTGTGGGCATATATTCTTTTGGCATGATCACCGGATGGGCAAGTCTACATTAGTGATCACCACCAACACTTGCCAATTTCTTCCATCCAAGTTAGAGACTTATTTGATGATACCGGATGGAACACCGACCGACTTCTTGAGCTAGTACCATATACTATTGCTAAGCGGATAGGGATCGTCCATATCACTATTGAGGTGCACGATAAGATTATATAGAAGGATACATCGGATGGTAGATTTACTACCAAGTTTGCATGGCGACTAGTTCACACGGGCATACGATTCAGTCAGTATACAACATGATTTTGAATTCTATTATCTCGACGAACTTATCCCAGCTTGATGTTGTGATTCGAGGCGGATTAGGAGTCATATGGCTTCTCGTTGTCGGTGTTGCTCGGCTATTGAGACTATCCAAATTTTTTATTGACATTATATTGCCGACTGGTTTGGCGCCATTTTTCGACAAATTTTCATATAACCCTTCGGCCGATAGAGGAATTTCGATGATCGCTTTTAGTCTTGGCATTTCTCGTGTCGGTTTGTCGAACGGTCATATTCGCACGATAATTCATCTTTTGATTCTCTGGTTTATTTGGACTGCGAGGAATAATGCGAAGTACTAGGATATCTTTATGGAGTCGAGACAGATCATCTGGAGAGTATACCATACTATTTCCTTACTACATACAAGCCATTTATTTCGAGTTATTCATTGGCGAAGAGATATGGATATTGCTCATCTTTTTGGTATCTCTCTTACTACTCCATCCATTCCTCCCACTATTTTAGTTTATTGGCGTACTCCACCAGTGGGATCTTACAAGGTCAACACTGATGAATGCGTCAAAGATGAATTTGCGAGTGGAAGAGAGATTATTAGGGATTCTTCGTGTCGGTGTGTTCGCGCTTCTTCTCTTCATATGGTGAGTGCCCTATTCGGAGGTCGAGCTCGGGACTATTCTTAACAAATCATTCTTGCTCAAAGGATTGTACTATCAGATTTATGGATTGAGTCCGACTCTACTTTGGCCATTCACCGCATCACCAGAGGTGGGGGACTTTGGTCTATTCAGGCCACTCTTTACCACATCAGACATCTCCTTGCCTTCGATCGTGATACTATTTCTCATATTTATCGAGAGGGCAACCAGTTGGCTGACTTACTTGCTTCAGAGGGTTGGGATCTTCGTTGCTATTTCGAGTACACCGCTCAAGACTTACCACGACGTTAGAGCAGCTTAGTTCAGATTGATAGACATGGACTTCTTACAGTTAGGGATTTATAGAATTTTTTAGGACTATTTTTAATTACTTCATTATTTATTTATTTATTTGTTTGCTTTAGCTTTATAATTGGAGGTTAGGTTTTATGCCCCACTCCCATGTATTTTTTATGAGTTATTTATATATGGTTGGGGTATCCGAACTCTCCCATCCTTTTCTGGTGAAGGCCTGAAAACTACATTGGGTATGTGATGGTGTGTTGAATAAAAACAAATTCTTCAATGTTTTTTCATTGTAAAACTTATATTTTCAACTTTTTGTCGCTTTCTTATTCTCAACTTTACATTGATTAGCACATATGATATCTAATAACGGTTTCCATCCAAAAGTCTGGTTGGAAAGGCGTAAAATGACTTATTTGCCCATTATATTTTAAAGAGAAAATAATAAATACAAAAGTGCGAAAAATATTTTTCTCATCTCAAACCATGCAAACAGATATTTTGACTCAAACCATCCTCAAGGATGAGATATATTAATTAATGAGAAGCTGGAGATAAGTATTCTTAGGGACATAACTTTTATAATGAATAAAGGTTGAAAAGTTTGAGTGCAATTAAAATATAATACAACAAATAAAAAATATAGTATCAATAAACCACTCTTACTTCAAAACAATTCATTTGCCTAACATAAATTTACTCAAAAGTACATTTTTCCCAAACATACATACTAAAGACGCAATGACCTTTTTTTGTAAATTCAAGGAATAAAAGATTTTGGTGGACGGCTCATTTAGGATCGAACTTTAGATGAGGTTCAAGAGGCGGCTGCTTCAAACTCAAAATATTAGGGGGCCTATAGGTCTTTATTTTTTTGAAAGCATTGGCCTAAGTCAACTCAAGCTCATGTTCAATTACAAAACCTACTCAATTTTAAACCCACCCCTAAAACTTATCTTCTCTCCAATTTGAAATTTGAAACATATGACCTCGACTTTATTTCAAAGTTTAGACCACCTATCACCATCTTCAATCCGACAAAAACTGACCCCCACAAACCACGTTGAGTCAGCATAATTGTTTATTGTATTTTTTTACGAGAGTTGTAATTAAGCAATATTTCTCTTTTGCTCATTCTATTTCATTTTAGATAATTTATGTATATCAAGAGTTCATCTATTATATTGTTTTTGTTAATGATTGAACTAATTGAATTGATTAAGGTGAACTCAATTTTGCAATTTCTTATCGACATCAGATTTTGCATCATTGAGTTTTTTTCCTCATATGTCTATATGCGAATAAAATTCTTACAAGGCTTTCTTTATTGTTGGATATTATATTTTGTTTATTGTTTTACTATTGAATTTTGTTAAATTTTGCTGAACAGATAGGGTGTATACCTATCACTGCTGAGGTGCACGATCAGATTATGTGGAAGAATACTTCAGATGGTAGATTTGCTACTAAGTCTGCATGGCACCTAGTTCTCACGGGACATACTATTCAGGCTCTATACAGCATGATTTGGAGTTCTATTTTCCCAACGATTGTATCTTTCTTCTACTGGAGACTATGGCAAGGACTTATCCCATTGATGTTGTGATTCGAGACCAATTGGGAGTCATATGGCTTCTCGTTGTCGTCGTTGTTGCTCACTATTGAGACTATTCAAAGATTTGTTTATTGTGATGAGTATTGTCGACCGAGATTTAGCACCATTTCTCTACATTTTTCATATAACCCTTCGGCCAATGGAGAGTTTTCGATGATCGCTTTCGACCGTGGCGTTTGCGGGTCGGTTTTGTCGAAAAGGGTCATATTTGCACGACCATTCCTCTTTTGATTCTCTGGTTTATTTAGACTGCGAAGAATGATGCGAAGTACCAAGATATCTCTATGGAATCGAGACGGATCATCTGGAGAGTATACATAATATCTCACTACTACACACAGGCCATTTATTTCGGGCTATTCACTGGCGCGGGGATATGAATATTGCTCTTCTTTTTGGTATATCTCTTACTACTCCATCATTTCCTCTCCCTATTTTAGTTTATTGGCGTATTCTACCGGTTGGATCCTACAAGATCAACACCGATGGATGCGTCAAAGATGAATTTATGGTAGAGGGGAGATTATTAGGGATTCATCGTCGGTGTGTTCGCGCATTCTTCTCTTCATATGGTAAGTGCCCTATTTTGGAGACCGAGCTTAGAGCTATTCTTGACGGTATCATTCTTGCTCGGAGGATTATACTCTCATTTTTATAGATTGAGGCCGACTCTACTTTGGCCATTCATTGCATCACCAAAGGAGGAGGATCTTGGTCTATTCAGCCACTCTTCGCCACATCGACATCTCCTTGCATCGACCGTGAAACTATTTCTCATATTTATCGCGAGGGCAACCAGGTGGTTGATTTACTTGCTTCAGAGGGTTGTGATCGTTGTTGCTATTTCGAGTATAGCGCTCATGACTTACTGCGACAATACCTCAGCCTAGTTCAAATTGATAGACACAGACTTCCTACAATTAGGGGTCTATAGAACTTTTAGGACTTATGTTTGGGATGTAGTACTTTCTTATTTATTTCTTTATTATTTACTCATTTATTTGTTTTTTTCTCGATTGGAGGTCGGGTTTTATGCCCCCCTCCCCATATACTTTTTATGAGTTATTTATATAAGGTTGGAGTATCCGAACCCCCACCCCATCTCATCCTTATCATTTTTTGGGAGGCGCATGACAACCACATTGGAGATGTGATGGTGTGTTGACTAAAAAAAATGTTAAAGATTTAGTTTTAGAAAATATTTATTAAAAAAATTAATGCATAGTACAATTTGAAGATTCAATTTATAAATTTCGATTCAAGTCTGAAAAATCTAAGGATCAACCATGCGGTTCATACTACCTTTGTTCATCGCATACTACCTTTGTTCATCGCTTTTGCACGGGGAATGTTTTGCGTGCATGGGATTATATTATATAAATATTATATACACACATATATTATGTAATATAAGGTAATGATTACATGAAGGATGGACAACTTTTACAATCTTCCATTTTAGTGGATAGCTCAGTGCACTTGACAAATATGATTATGACATGCATTAGAGTACGGACAACTTTTACAATCTTCCATTTTAGTGGGTGCAATTTATTTGATAAATAATAATGTTATATATCCTTAGTAGAGATTATCACAAGTCTATATGTAGTAGTGTGTAACGCTCCAAATTTTCTCAATACAGAGGTTCACTAAAATAATTTCTAAAATATATTTGATGACTCAAAATAATATTTCCTGTGCTATTGAATGATTTTGAAAATATAACTTTTATGGAAAAGAACAAGCACAAGAAAAGGAAAAATGAATTTACTTCAAAATTTTAGAGTTTTACCTATACCGTAATAGATATCGCCACAATTCATTTGACTATACAAACGAACTTCAAAATTTTCAAAATTTGTACTGTAGATACTTGGGACTACAGAATACAACATGTTAAAATTTCAAACATTAGCTACATCGTTTGGTAGGTGAAAATGTTAGGCGACGTTGTTTGAAAAACTGTCTCTGGTGCCTTAAGGTATCCCGCTAAAACGCTCATAATAAATTTATATGGTGGAATTTTGAGTGATTCCAAATGCTGCCATTAGACATATATAAGGCTTTCCATAACCATAGATTTCACTCAAAAACTCCAAACGTACATAGAGTTATGATTTTTTATGTAAGGACGATGAAGCTGAAAAATTCAGAAATATAGAACTAGGCATTTCTAACTTGAAACTTTTAACGGAAAAGGAATCGACCTCTCGCTTTTCATAAATATTACATAATTAAATATTGAAATAAAATACTTAAAAACATCGTATTTACATCATAATTGACTTGATAATCTTGACGTTAAAACTTAAATTAAATAAAGAAATTCCACGTCATGCTCGCTAGCCGAAGCCATCGCATCAACGCCAACCAATTCAATTTAAAAATATGTTCGTTTTGGGGTGAGTATTTCATAAGAAACACTCAGTAGAAATACATACTAACATGTGGAAAAATCATACAGAAATATAAATGCGACATGCCATCATTTTTAAACGTACATAGGAACACATAAATAGGTAACCGGCACCATTAACTTAAGTGTGATTTCATTCAATCACCGTCATACATATGTCCCCTTCAATCACAATCATAATGTTCCTTCATAAATCATTTTTATGGAATTTATACAACAATATAATTTTTTGAACATCATTAAGAAATTATTGCAAAAGTAGTAAGTAAAACTACCTGGCAAAAAAATAGGATTTCTGTTGAGTTGAACTGGTAGGTAAAAGTTGGTTGCACCTTTCCTCAAATTAATTCCGTGCCTTTTCCTTTTGATCTCCAATTTATAGTGTTACAGCATGGGGTATAAGAACTAGAAAAGGGAAGAGAATTCTAGCCGAAAAAGAGAGAACCACAGAACTTACTTGCTGGAAAAAGTGGCTGGAAAAGAATGGTGTAACAAGTGCAAAATTGAAGCAAAAAGGGGGCGGTTGTTTCAGAAATGTTGTGGCTGAAATTCGGACAAAAATAGTTGAATAAGAAGGGCTTTATTTTTGAAATTTTGGGGCCAAGAATGAAGAGAGAGAGAGAGAGAGAGAGAGAGAGAGAGAGAGAACAAAGGAAGCTAACAACTTCCTGCTGGAAAGGGGCCGAACTTCTAAGAAAGGAGACTGATTTTTGCCTGATGAACACTGAAATTCTAAGTCTACTAATGGAATATCTTTGGAGGTTTAAATGAGGAAAATTAAGGGAACTTTTGGGTGTCTTGAAGTGAGGGATAAAAAGGGTACTTTGTCTGGCGAAATTGAGGATTGAAATTGGAGAAATTGAAACAGTTTTTCTAGTATCTTGCAAGAATGTTTTTGTGGCTTAAATGAAGGGGAGTCGTGGAGGGGAGTTTTAAGGTGGGGTTCGGGTGGGGTGGGGGAAAATAGTTAACTTGAGGGATGAAATGTGGGGAGAAATGAGTAAGAAAGGGGCTAAATGGATGATCATGAAGTAGAGGAGGGGGAGGTTTCTTCACTGTTGTAGGGTGACTTTTCAGCTTGTTTTGGAGAGTTCTTTTTGGGGCGGTTTTTGGCAGCTGATGAGGGAAACTTGGACATTTTTTTATGGAGGAAAATGGCAGGTGGTTCAGCTTAAATAAATGGTGGAAGGTGTGGGGGAAATGGGCTGAAGTGGGGCAAATCATGGGTAGTTAAAAATTTGAGAATTAGGGGCTGTTTCTGGCTGATTTAGGCATGAGAATTAACGACTGTTTGGGGCTGATTTTGGGATGAGAATTTGGGGCCATTAGGATGTTTAATTAGTATAAAAATAATTAGTTTGGTGATTGACAAAAATTCTTTTTTGTTTCACACAAAAGATAAGGAAAATACGTGAACAAAATATAAAGCGACTAAAGCATTAAAATTCACTTGGAAGTTCGCAACGACACCGAAAATTGAAATTTATTTTTCGTGAAATTTTAAATGTCAACAAAGAAATTCTAGTCGTTACAATGAGTTTTTGATTCATTGTCCAATAAAATTGTGATGCATTTTAATGCATTGGACAATAAATCAAAAGTCTCATTACCACCTAAACTGATGACGATCTCTACTGATAGATAACATTATTCTTTTATTAGTGTGTGGTATATATAGTTGAAATTAATGAATACGTTCAAATTCAAATGTTACAGTTCTTTTCTTTTTTTTTTCTTTTGGTTACAAATACACTTTTATATAATTTCAAATGGAAGGTAGAAAAGAATGAAAATACACAACTGGTGAATAACAAGTAGTAAAATCTTTCCTAAGAGTGATTTGAAAATTTATAAACTTATTTAAGAGATTTTACGAGATTAAAGTATGAAGTAACAAACCTTACTCTTTCTAATTTTAATCGTGGTGGGTGAATATTTAATAAATTTATTTCTACTGTCAAAGTTACTGATGCTATAATTAAGTTGGTATCTCAGTCAATTGAAAGAAAAAAAATTTGTTGTTGTGTAATTATAGTTGTTGGATGAAACTACAATAATTTTTTTTAAGAGTAGACGCATATTCAAATTGAAAGATAAACTACCATACATCCAGTATTATCTCTTTTATTCTTTCTTTCCATAACGTGATAATTCTTTATTTGATATTTTTACTGTTTTGTTCATGACATATGTTTCGAAAAATAAAATAAAAACGTGTAGAACTTGTTATTGGAAAAAAATCTAAAAATAAATTTATATATAAAATGTGATATAATATATTCAACACGCTCCCCTCTAGATTAAATCCCACAATTTTGTTACCAACAAGTCATCCGTAGAAGCAAGACATCATTAGAAAGCCACGACTTCTATTGTCGTACCACATTTCGAAATGAAAGAAATTAATAACTTTAATTTTGCTTTACTTCAAAATTTTCATCAAAGATATTTTAGAGATATATTTCAATTCACCCAAATATATTTTCAGTCGCTTAAAAAATAATAACATAACATTAATTAATCTCCCAATCTCACGGACAAATCACTCCAATAAACTTATATTCGGACGAGGTCCTAACATAATTTCTTCAAATGTGAGAACTTTGCTTAACTCAATGGAAAACTAACTACATAACTTGTCACAAACATCCAATTGAATAATTTCCCCCCAATAAAATGTCAATTTTTGTTACAAATGGCGAATGTTTGTATCATGTGACGCCTTTCACCTACTCTCAGTCGATTTGGGAATGAAAGGGAGTTTAAAGAAAATATTACAATTCAAGATTTGAATGTAATGAAAATAGCTTGTTCATTAATTAACAAATTAGTAAATTATAATTGTTGGTCCAGGGTGGTGAACACCAGTGAGCTTGACAAGACTTCTAATACCAATTACTCCTTATAATAACTTAAGTAGGAAAAATTTAAGTGGCAGAAATATACGTTTAAAAATTGAGGAATCATAATAAATATTTACAAACGGCAGGTTTATCTTACAACTAAAAAAATTTATCTTACAACTACAAAAAAAATTTAAACTTAAACCAATATTTACAGTGCGGCGAAAAATGGACAAACTACAACCGCGAGTGATTATAATGCTACGGAGAACTATGAGCCCTGAGACTTTGCCTTGTCTTGGTCTTTCTCTTGGTATCACATTTCACGAGCCTCCGATTCAGACCCCAAGTCAACTAATGGCCATTTCAAGGTATCTATCACATGAACTTTTTAAGGTTTATTGCTCTATTTTCTATTGGAATGGAATATGTCAAAAACATGGTTGAAAAGTTAATGGTCTTGTCCAAGTTTATTTATAATTAAAAACATGGTTGGTAAGCAGAATATTTCCAGATTTGTAAGCTGCCATTTTCTATTAATTATTGTTCTTGTTCCATATGCTCATAGCCGGCCGAAATCATGAAGAACAAGACACATAGCTTCGTTGATTAATATTTAAAGAAAACATTTTCTTCAACGATATTGAAGAATAAAAAACGATTGGTGCTCAAGTAACAATTTCATATTTTGATTAATCTACTTGACGTGAAATTAAGAATGGACGCTGTTAATCCAAGCGGTGGTTGTGGCCAAGTACAAAAGGGAAGTGATGATAAAGTCAAGATCAATGGGTTCGATTCAACTTCGCTAACAATTCAAAAGAAGAAGTATCATAAGAATGTTGATGGAAGTTCTTTTGATTGTTATTTTGTTAATTTTGCGAAATTACAAAAATTAGATACTATTGTATTTTTAATCAAGATTATTAGTGGATTATTTTTACCCATAATATGGAGGCCCGTGGATGTTTTCTTTCGTGATTTACCACGTTACATGTGTTCGTGTCTAGTTTAATTCACTAATTTTCGCACTTACCAAATTGTTGATATCGAACACTGGCTCAACCTACGTGTGTGACTCAACTATTTTTCATTGTAACGCACTAGTTCTGACTTTGTTCTATCTTGTTTAATTAATATTAAAATTTAATTTAGTTTAATTAATCTAGATTTTAAAACTTTTAATTGGTATCATAGCGGGTATACTTTTATAAGTGTGATCCAGAAATCTAGATATGGACGAAGCACCGTTTATACCACAGGTTTTAGATGAAACTAATTATGCCTATTGAAAAATTAGGATTCAAGTATATATCAAATCACTTGATGAAAAAGCTTAACACTCTATTGTCGATGATTATAAAACTCACACTATTGTTGAAAATGGTGTAGAAAGAGAGAAAAATGCAGAAGAGTGGGCAAAAATCAATTTAATTTATATTAATTAGAATTTCAAAGTTTTAAATGTCATATTCTCTTTTGTGGATTCTAATCAACTTTGCTTGATCTCTACTTGTCATGTTGTTAAAAAATCTTGGCACCAATTTAAATTAGATTTTTTTTCATTTCATTTCTGGAATAAATCTGATTTCATCTGAAGTTTATATATAGCCATTTTGCTATTTACTTAAATAAATTAAAATAGCAAAAAAATAGAAAACATAATGAAAAAAATTGCAATTAGAGTCCTTAAAATTTTGAAAAGTACAAAATGGCGTCTTTACATTCTATTATTTAAAATATTTTTCTTTAAAAAAAAAAAAAAAAAAACAACGTCATCTTCTTTCTCAACCCCCCACCCTATCGTAACCAAACCGGGGAGATTTCTCCCCCTAATTTCAGACCCAAACTCCGGCAGGTTCGATTAAATTCTGCTCAAATCTTAACTGTAAGGAATATAATGACATATCAATTAAGATCATCCAGCTGTCCTCGATTTCACTTGCATTTTCATTGGTTTACGATTGCACCATCCTCGCTTCATCAATTCAGTTTTGCATTACCAGCCACCTTGGGGATTCAGGAATAATAAGCATTGCAAAAACAATAAAAACTGATGGAAGAATCCCTACAGAAAGCATTATCCTCCAATTTATATGTGCAGGTAATCCTGAAAAGGTTTAATTCGAGACATAACTAAGAAGAATTCTAAATTTCACGAGAATCTCGAGAAAGGATGTTAACGACCCTCTTGCAACTCTAGGTGATATCTCTACAATATATACCGGTGCAATCATGATTCCAAATCCAATCCCAATTCCAGCAAAAAGCCTACCCACCATTAACACTGTAAAGGAATGCTAAAGTGCCATTATAACAACGCCAGCTTGAAAATACAATGGTTGCAAAAGCCATTGTTTATTTTCTACCGATGGCATTTGAAAACCATGTTTTTCTATTTTGATGGGTTCGAAACTGGAGGATAAATCTCCCCAGTTTTGCCACGGTGGGGTGGGGGTAGATGATGATTGGTGTGGGGTTGGGGTTGGGGTATAAGATGATGTTTTTTAATTGTTTTAAATAATAAAATGTAAATAGACTATTTTGCCATTGTTAAATTGGTTAAATTTATGTTAAGGATTTGATTATTTGTTAACTAACGAACCTTTGGACGAAATCCATCCAGACTCTAGAAGTCATTTCGACGTACATATACTGAAGGACGTAGGTGCGAAATTAAAAGGTTTGGGACTTGATAGCACATTTTTTATTATTTTAAGTGAAAATCTGTACAAAATAAAATGTTTAAGATTTATTTGTACTTTTGAAAAAGTTAGGGACTCCAACTACAGTTTTTCTATTATATTTTATATTTTTTGCATTTTTAATTTATTTAAGCTAGGAGGAAAATCATTAAAAAGGACTATTTGGGAACCATCTGTGCAGATTAATGAAAAGATGAAGACGATAGCTACGAATAAAATAGAATAGGAATTATATTGTTACAAAACTGAAAAAATAGAGAACGTGAATCTAATTTACCCTTTTAACTATCACATAAACTTGGGCAGTGCTTCCATTTGATGGAGAAGCCTCATTTGCCTTTTCTTTTAGCCTTTTCTTTTAATTTATTTTTCATCTTATAGAAATCCTTAATAAAGTCTCTTATTTTCCCATATACATAACATTTTTTTCCTTTTGTCCTAGAGTTAGACATTGACCAGTCTCTATTTTACATTTTTATTCTCACATTTAGGCCTTTCCCTTTTACAAATTCAATATTGTTTTGCTGAATATTTAAGTTTTTACTTCTACGAGAAACTATCACTATGTCAGTTGTTAAGAAATCTCTACCATACTCATGGCATTTCTAACATCCTTAAATTTATCAAGTAAAGCATTAAGCAGAATTATTGATTAATGCTCATATGAGAGCTTCTTTTCACAACTAGCCAAATCTTGGCTTAATTTTGCAAAATTATCAAGATTCACAAAATGATCCATTTTAAAACCAAAAAAATAAAAATAAAAAATTCAACAAATAAATCTTATTTGGGAATGATCTAGTATGCTACTGGGTCTCTAGTTTTCTGTAGAGTGTAGGGATAGTTTTAGAGTCATTTATCTTTCTCATTACGTTATTTGCTAAGTGCAGAATTATGACACTATGAGGCATGAGCTAATTTATCTACTTCTTTGAATATTTGTCATTTCTTCAGGAAAAGAACTATCTTTTGATAACTTTTATTGAATTAAATGAGCTTCATTTTTTGTTGCCAAATGGAAATGTCTCCTCTCCCATCAAAAGTATGAAAATCAAATTTACTTGTCTCCATTTTAAAGAATGTGTCACAAATCATACCACAAACTTAAAGATTTATGACAAGTTACAACTGAAAAATAGATAATAGTGCTTAGGAAATATATTTTACAAGAAAACTTATAATACCACATAGGTTAACACGAGCAGAGTGCAATATAAACCCCGGGTAACAGTTACTGTTAAGGATTACATTAGAGTCTTGTTATAGGTCAAGGCTTCCTCTTAGCAGGAAGGTGTATGGTTTCTTTCTAAGAGAGAATCAAAAGATATATAAAAAATATAACAGTGGATCAGGTCTTGCTCACAAATAACGCTATAAATTTTCCAAGTCAAATGATTACTCACACATAGTACAAAATTCACAATAAATCCAGAAATTATTCATAAAGAACAATTTATCCACAAAGAAATAATAGGTTTAGGGTTAATTCATCGAACAAACAATGCCTCTAGATATGCGAATCAGAAAGAGCCTTGAAGCAGAAAACCCTTGGGGCTTTCATTTGCTCTAAGAGAATTTTATATAAAAATTAATGTGTAAGGTCTAATTAGTTAGGTCGGACTTAATTACTCATTTGACTAAATTATTTAATTGGGTTTGTTAGTTGTTGGCTAACAAAGTTCTAGTAAGACTAGAACTAAGGTTGGCACCACCTATAAATACTAGGGTCACAACATTTTATGTAATCAAGAGAATCTATCTTCATTACTTGCTAGCACAAACAAGAGACAACACCTAATACAATTACTCCCAAAGTTCCGCTTTTATCTGTTCTTAGTCGTGGAAGTCCAGATATATTCTTGCTGCGTGGATTACCATTAGAGGTTGGACAATTATACAGCTGTGGTATTGAAGATTGTACCTCCAGCTAATCAGATAATCAGATTCTACAGTGTTTATCGAGGTAAATTTCTATCACGAATTCTATCTAAGTACAATATTGATCTGAATTATAGAAATTGCAGATTTAATTTCTACTGTGCATGTATACGCCAATTCCTTACAGTGCTATCCGAGCTACTTTGCTACTTGTTAGAGTTTATTAGACTACTTTGATGAATCTAATAATAATTGTTATTGGTATATTAGTTTGATTGGAGTTTTGACAATAAAATAAAAATTGTGATTTTTTTTAAAAAAAAATCTGCATTTGATTTGAATTCGTTCAGAAAAAGTTAAAGAAAAAGGTGGTTGAGGGCTCCGATAGCTTACGTGTTATTGTCCACTAGAGGTTGGGCTCTAAACTGGATTTCTGTTACATTTTCAGCGATTCGAACCATTGATCTCTCTCTTAAGAGAATTTAAGTAGAATTCTGAGTACCAATTCGGTGGCAACACCGGCGAGCCATTGCCTCCTCCTTTTCTTTTGACCCCGTCGACACCGCCCAAGTTGAAAAGATTAGGTTTCCACCTTCGTTCTATGATATTTTGGGAAAGGGGCTTCTCATGCAATTTTGGAACTTGCATGGGAAAGTTTCAAAAAAAGAGTTAGAGGGTCTCTTATGCAATTTCTAAAATTGCATAAGAAGGCCCACTGTATTAAGATTAAAAAGATATTTTGTGCAATTTCAAAAATTGCATATGAAGGCTGATGAATTTAAAAATCAAGGAACTATCTATGCAATTTTAGAAATTGCACAATAAGTCAACAAATTTGAAAAAGAAAAACAGGGTCTCAAATACAATTTTAAATTTTGGAAAAATATAATTATTTAATTTTTAATGCTGGTCAAATATTCTATATTGAATGAAATTTCTTTTAAACCATATTTTGAATTGTTCACCGGATTAAATTTTGAACTCAATACTTATAAAATTGCAATTTTGACAATTTACTAATTTTATCTTCAATTTAGGGTATGACTTTAAATTGGGAGATAAAATAATTTTTTTTAAAAAAAATTCTCCTTTATTAATAAAATTAATGGATTAATTGGATTAATTTCATAATTTTATTGTTGAAATTTAATTAATTAATTAGATCAATTACTTAACTATGTCTAGTTCGTTTCAAAATGTCTAAAAAGTTTAGACTTATACTGTTAATGCTGCAAATTTAGAAATTAATATATTTTTAATATTAAATATTAAAATGAATGTTTAGTGGATAATTATGGACTCGGCTCCATGTGATTGGTTGTATGGTTAATTTATTCTTGTTGATTGTTGGTTGGACATGCGAGCCTATTATTTAATTAAATGGGCATGCGAGTTTATTATTTATTTAATTAGATTTTTAAGCTATTCGTTTAATATGGGCATGTGAGTTTATTATTTATTTAATTAAATTTTTAAGCTATTCGTTTAATATGGGCATGCGTGTTCATTTATCTGGGCATGCATGCCCACTGGTATAGAATGCAGATTATAGTTAGGCCACAAAGAAGCAACTAATATAGGTTATAGGTTGCAACAGGAGGTGTAGATGATTACATTTAGCATTTGATGATCGAATGCAACATCTCCTAGGAATTGACCGACTTGTCTTCTTTTTAGCTCAAGAAAACTAGTTAGATAAGGTTCATAATCATCTACAGTTATTAATATGTACGATTGGTTGCATGTTGAATGTTAGTTAATATACATAATTGTGATGAGACAAACCTCTCTAAATCAAAATATTAAATTTGTATTAAATGGTTAAAACAACTTGCTTTCCAATGCTATAATGAAAACTAGAGTCTATTATCGAT
The DNA here is from genome assembly GCA_023638005.1 of Forsythia suspensa. Lineage (NCBI taxonomy): Eukaryota > Viridiplantae > Streptophyta > Magnoliopsida > Lamiales > Oleaceae > Forsythia > Forsythia suspensa. The sequence goes on along the minus strand of CM042666.1, from coordinate 29,129,364 downwards.
GTCAATTTGTTGAGTCGCTCAAGACTGTTCGCTCATGAATATGTTTATCACTATGAAATATTTGATGTTTCTGAACAATTGGTCAAATTTAACTAGAATTTTGTTTTTGTTGAGTCGCTCAAGGAAATAAAATTTTAAGAGCACAATCAAGTAAACACATAAGATGTGTGCGATAATAAGTTGTCTACTTGATGATATAGGAGTCACATAGAGATGTGATTGATAGCAGTATCTACATGAATGTTTTATTAGGCTTATTGAGTTGCTTAAGATCTATTAATATAAAAAGGATCATAGCCTACTAAGATTCTAACTAGTTGTATTGATTAATGTTTGAGGTTTATTAATTCAATTTAAGCAATAAGAGTATAATTAATTTAATATAAGTCCACGTTAAATTAATTTTCTATATTTAATTAATTGTTTTATCTTGTTATTTCAGTATTGAATCATGAGTAACCACATGATTTTGAGAAACAAAATGGATGCCAACAAACTTACCGGATAAATTTTTTGGATTGGCACCACAATATGAGAATTGTTCTCAAGCACGAAAAGGAAAAATTTGATATGTCATTGAGCAACCAATGTCGGAAGCTCTTACTGGAGAGGCTACTCTAGATAACATGCAGGCAATAATCACAGTGATGACAATAACACTTCAACATGTCATGCTTACAGTATGTCACCCGAGTTATACAAAGGTATAATGGTAAAAGGATCTTTAGTCAATGCTCATGTACTGAAGATAATTGGTTATATTGAAAAATTAAACCAATTGAGTTTTACCATCGACCACGACCTGAGTATTGACTTAGTTATGTAGTCACCACCTAATAGCTTTTAGCAATTCATTATGAACTTCAACATGAATATTCAGTGATACCTACCCGAACTGCTAAACATGCTAAAAACTTGTTGAGCCCAATAGAATGAGCAAATTTTGGCCACTGACACATCAAAGGACACTAAGAAGAGATCTAAAATGACCTTTCAGAAATGATCCAATAAGGCCGAATCTATTGAAAATAGTTAAAGCAGACAAAGACAAATCCAAATCTAATGATCCGTATTTTCATTGTGGAAACAAAGGATATTAAAAGAAGAACTGCAAGGTATAAACGAGATAAAACTAACAACTCAAATCTTTGGCATTTCATACTCGGTTATATAAATGAAAAAGGCATCACAAATTTACATAAATATGGATAATTGGATTCAAATGATTATGAATCATCTGATAAGTGTGAATCACGCTCGTTGAAAAAAATGACCTAGACCCTCTTTTCTAGAAAGGTTGTTAAAGTTGCAGATATTTTGGATCTTGTACGTATTGATGTATAGGACAAATGTCTACAAGTGCTAGAGGTAGCTTTTCTTAACATTTACAGATGATCATTCTAGATATAGTTTCATCTACTTTTCGAAATTCAAGCGTGAAGTCCTTGAAAAGTTCAAGAAATTCAAGCAAGAAGTAGAAATGCAAACTGAGCAAAATATTCTTATACTTAGATAGTTAGATCTGATCGAGGTGACGAATATTTGAGGGTGGGTTTTTAGACCATCTAAGAGAGAATGAGATTCTCTCGCAATGGACTCCACCGTATACACCACAACACACTGGTATACCTGAAAGGAGACACCTTACCTTACTTGATATGGTGCGACCAATGATGAGCTGTGCAATTTTTCTAAAATTATTTTGGAGATATGCACTTTACACTGCATGTCACACACTAAACCGTGTCCCATATAAATAAATTAATAAAAATATGTATGAGTTATAGAAAAGAAAAAAGACCCGATCTTTCATATATGAAGGTTTGGGGCTGAGATGCTTATATGAAGTGCATTAAATTGAAAAAGCTATGAGCTAAATCTGATAAATGTTTATTTGTGGAGTATCCAAAAGAAATTGCAGGATACTATTTCTACAATCCCATCGAGATGAAGTTCATCATATCGAAATATGTTGTATTCATAAAGAAAGAAAGAATTCTTAGAGAATCTTGGAGCAAAGTAGATCTTGAAGAGGTTTAAGAAACCCCAAATTAAATTGACCAATTAGATAAACCAATGGCTGAGCTTGCATATGATGACGCATAAATTGGGAAAGGAGAAGCACCAGTTCATGTGGACACGCCATCTTTGCATAAGTCGAGAAGGGTTATTCATTCTCTTCGGAGATACGACCTCCTAATACTAATAATGTATTACTAATCGAGGAAGATGAACCTACTACTTATGCAGAATCATCGTCAAGTTTTGACTTAAAGAGATGGTAGGAAGCCATGGAATCTGAGATGAATTCCATGTATGAAAATAAAGTTTGGACCTTGGTTGACCCGCCTAAAGAGATAAAACCTATAGGCTACAAATTGGTTTATAAGAAAAATGTGGACATGGTTGGTAATATTCATACGTACAAGGCAAGATTGGTTGTGAAAGCAAAGACAAAGAATTGACTTTGAATAAACCTTCTTACCAATAGCCATGTCTAAATCAATTCATATTCCACTTGCGATAGTAGCATACCATGACTATAAGATCTGGCAAATAGATGTCAAACCCGTACTTAACAGGAATCTTTGCAAGGATGTGTACATGACACAACCCGAATGTTTTGAATTCACATAACCAAACAAGGTATGCAAACTACTGAGATCCATATATAGATTAAAGCAAGCCTCTCAGAGCTGGAATCTTTTTTTTTATGAGACAATCAAAGTGTTTGATTTTATCAAGAATAAAGATGAACCATGTGTGTATAAGAAGGTTATTGGGAGTAAAGTCATGCTTTTAATTATGTATGTGGATGACATACTATTATTAGGAAACGATGTCCCCATGCTAAAATAAGTAAAATTGTGGTTATCCAAAAATTTCTCCATGAAAGTCATGGGAGAGACAACATACATTCTCAGTATAAAGATCTATAGAGATAGATGTAAAAGAATGCTTGGCCTATTCCAATATATGTACATAGAAAAAAAAAATATTGAGAAGATTTAGTATGGAAGAGTCCAATAGGAGACTCTATCCTATTGAGTATGTGATCTATCTCTTAAAAGAGTGTTCAAAAACACAGAGTGTGAGAAATCGCATGGATAGGATTTCTTATGCATCAGCAATAGGATTTATCATGTATGCTATTTTATGTACTCGACCGGATGTTTCATATGCTTTGAGTGTCACAATCAGGTTCTAAGCAAACTCTAGTGAGAAACATTGTATCACGGTCAAGAGTGAGAAACATTGTATCACGGTCAAGAACATTCTTAAGTACTTAAGAAAGACTAAAGACATGTTCTTGATGTATGGATAAAATGAACTCAAAGTTCAAGGATATGCCGATGCCGTATTTTAGTTTGATAATGATAGCAAATCTCAATCCGAATATGTATTTACTCTAAATGGTGGTGCGGTCAGTTGGAAAAATTTTAAACAAGATACGACCGTTGATCCAACTAAAAAAGTCGAATACATAGCTACTTCAAAAGCAGCAAAGGAAGTGGTCTGCATCAAGAAGTTCGTTACTGAACTTGGAGTAATTCTTAGCATTGTTGATCCAATACCTTGTATTGTGATAACAATAGAGCTATCGCACAAGTGAATGAACCCAGGTCTCATTAATGATCTAAATATATATTGAGGCACTATTATCTTATCGAGGAGATAATCTTGAGAAATGACATAAAGATAGAACGAGTCCTTACATACGATAATGTAGCAGATCTCCAGACAAAGTCGTTGTCCCAGCACAAGCATGATGGTCATGCTATTGGTATTAGAAACCCGAGTAATTGGATCTATTTTGTATGAGACATTTTTTGATATACTCTTTGTTAGACATTGATGTGTATGAATAAATCGATTAATTAAATGCTTGTCTACATTGTAATGAAAGATTTGTTATTTTTATTTTTATTATTTAAAATAATAAAGTTCAAAGAAAAGTTCATAGTAACTTGTTAATCACAAGGTGTTGTGATTGTGAGATACAAGTTATAAATAAATTATTCTTGAAATATCCCTAGTCATAGTAATAATGAGATACAGATATCATTATCGCAGATAGACTAGCATGTGTTGCATTTCTTTTGAAGAAAGTAGCTGATCTCACGGGTTCAGATGTAGAGGGACATCTGAACGAACACATGAATGCATTGTTATGAGAACATGACATTGGATGACCTGTCTAGAAATTTCACATGGATAACTATCCAAGCGTCAATGGTAAAACTCTAATATGCGGTAGTGGATTTGGTCTTTTGACTTGAGGACATCATAGAATCTTATGTGATGACCGTTATACTTTGGCGAGCACTTGATGGACCCCTAAGATTATAAGTCACCAAGATCACGCCGTACGAGTATAGTGAGAATCATATGAAGGCTGTGAATATCCAATATGAAGATTCGTCTCTCCTAAACAGTAGGAGATTATAACTTGAATTTTGTCCACTTAAGTTGATATAAATTTTCTCGGCCATTGTGGAGTTATGAGTTGAAAATATTTCAATCATAATTAGATTATATCAACAAAAAATTGAGGTGAATAATACAATTGGTTGAAATGAGATTGACCCTGATATTCCACATCTCTCAACCAATTGGGTTATATTGATAAATGATTATATTTTCACGGTAACCGCTCATATATTGGTTGTCATACCACATAACATTTCATTTCACATGGATTGTCTTGTCACATTGCTAGATGTCAATTTTAGACGCTTACGTGAATTGATTTATCTAAGTGAATCGATGAGAATATCATTGTATTTGCCATCGTGAATGGGAACCTAATGGGTCATACATAAAAGACAATAATTGAGCATCTGGAGTAGGACCTTGTTCAAGTGGGAGATTATAAGAATTAATGTCAAATGTCCAATTAGTTGGGTCGGACTTAATTACTTATTGGACCAAATTAATTAATTAGATTAATTAATTAGGTTTGTTAGTTGTTGACTAACAAAGTTCTAGTTAGACTAGAACACACAATTTTAGTAGGACTAGAACTAGGTTTAGGACCGCCTATAAAAACTAGGGCTACAATAGTTTATGTAATTGATAAATGTATTTTATACACTTATTTATACTTGTAAACTTATTATATATTCACTATAGGAGCATATTTCTATTTAAATGAGTTTAATTATTGTATACGTAGGTACAAAACCCAATTTTGATGAGTTTGGAACGAAAAAAAAGAGTTTGAGGCTTAATTGACACTTATTGTGGTGAATTCAAAAGTTTTGGGAGCATAAATCAGATTTCTAAAAGTTTAGGGACTAATTTGCAAAATTTTGAATAGTTGGAAGGCCACTTTGTAAGATTTTAGAAGGGTGAGGACCAATTAGAATGCATTTGGAAGCTTTTGAATTGAATTGAGAAGATTTAAAGAAGAAATAACCAAAATCGTACATCAGAAGCCAAATAAGGGACCAAATTGTAAGTTTTCAAAACGAATGTCACACATGGGTAGTGCGACCTAGGTGCGACCTAGATGCGGTAGTGTAAACTTACTGAAGGTCGCACAAAGGTAGAAAAATGTATTGTGCAACCTAGGCGCGACTTGAGTGCGACTTACACTGAAGAAAAGTTTTAAACGCAGTTTATAAAAATTAAGTGGGATGAGGACTCTTTTAAGACACAATATTGAAGACTTGCCAAGGACTATAAATAGACCTCTTCTAGGTCTTTTCAAGGGGTTACACAATTGAAGAGAGTTATGCAATTGAAGAGAGAAAAAGATCAAGAGCAAGAAAAAGAAGAATTCTTGGAGAACATTCATCACGGTGCAATCGGTGATTTTGATTAATTCAAGATTAAGGGTTGTATCTATTATTCTTCTTTTTCTTCCGGTTCATGAATTCTTTTATTAATATTACTATATTCGTAGGAATCATGTCCGACTAAATCTTTTATATCTAGGATAAACGATGAAACTTCATATTTTTGATTAATTAGAAGTTATTTGTTTTTGTAAATTTATTGATTTTGGGTTGATTATTTATTATTCATTATTTCTGTTTTGATGTTTGATCGCCATTAAAATATTTTTGTGGTTTAGATTGCTTTCGAGAGATTCAATTTAGATGAGCACGTGATAATAAATAACATAGGGTCCAATAATAAATATAGATTACTATTATGCTTTAAGAAATCTTTCTAGATGATCGTTGTGATTAAATGCATACCTTTGTGTTCAAAATTTAACTAGAGATGGTTAGGTTCATAAAGAGGTATAGAATTGATTGACCATCGAGAGAGGCTTTTGATTATTTTAGGATTATCGATTTTTGACCTAGGGCAATAATTTGTAAAGACGAGTAATTGATAATTAATTGTTGAAATGTAATGGTGGATTCGTGAATCCTAGTACTAGTAAAACTTGAATTTGATAATTATTCTATTTTCGTTTACGTGATAATTTAGACTTAGTTGAATTAGAATAGGATAATCGTAGGAATTGAAATCATAAAGAATCTGTGTTTTAATATTGTTAACAATCGAATTATAAATTAATATGTTAATTGGTAACTAGTCCTCGTGGGTTCGACACTCTACACATTACTTTATTAGTTGTTAACGATCCGTCTACTTGCGGGATTGAAATCACACAACAGTAATCAAGAGAATATGTCTTCATTACTTGCTAGCACAAGTAAAAGACAGAAACTAATATAATTACTTCCAAAATTTTGCTTTCATCTATTCTTGATTGTGGAAGTTCAAATCTGTTCTTGCTGTGTGGATTATTATTGGAGACTTGATAATTGGACAACTGTGATATTAAAGATTGTACATCCAGCTAATTAGATAATCAGATTCTATAGTGTCCATCGATGTAAACTTCTATTACAAATTCTATCTAAGTATAAGGTTGATCCAACTTATAGAAATTGCATATTTAATTTCTGTTGTTCATATATACATCAATTCCTTACATTTTATGCCTTCACAGCAGATTTTCTTAGGGCTTACATTTTCCGCCCTAAGAAATTATGGCTAATCCTCCTCAACGCTAAGAAGCTTTTGCAAATAGAGATCCAGAAAACCATGAAACTCTAAAGATATTGTGATACCAATGTTACGCTTAGGAATTCGTCCTGTCTCATAGATCATGGGATTTTGCTAAGTATATATCTCAAAATAATAAACAACACAAAAGTTTCTTTACGAGATTTGGTTCACCTCTTGGAGCTTACAACTCTTGAGCTCCACAACTTATAGATGCTCGTCAACACATTTATCACTTAGAATCAAGAAGTATTACACTAAATATACTCAGATCACCCAAGAAATGGTGATTGAAGACTCAATCTCAAACCATAACTCTGAAACACTCTGTATGCACAAATGACTCACAACCACCTCTCTTTTGTTATTAAAACATAGATCAACACGTTATCTACACAAATCCACCAAGAATACTCGGAAAACCACTCACACGCTGAGTTTTATTGACAAAGTATTAGAGAGAAAATCGAAGATAACAACAAAAGAGTTGCGCCAAGTGTTATCATCAAACCCAAGGGGACTGCCCTGTTATACGACTCGTGGCCAAGACCACATCCTGCCTCTTGATCTCTTGATCTCAACTACCCATATGACTCTACATGGAAAAATTGTTATTTAGGAAGCCAGTTAAATGGCACATAAAGTGGCATTTGTTCTTCTTGACACTTTCTTTGTGTCACAGATTTCACAGTCATGGACACTATTTTTCTTATATTTTTTTCTGCAATATTAAGTAACCATACAATCTAAACAATCACCAATATAAATGTATCCAATTTTGAAAGATTAGCCTAAATCAATGAGAAAATACATGTTCACAAAGGGTAATTTTCAAGCCAATATATAAAACGCACTTAAATATTTTTTTAATTAAAATGTCAATTATTTCGAATTAAGATCCAAAGTCAGCTAATAGGCCGAGGTTGCATTAAGAAGAATATTTAGGCAATTTCATGGTCCTTGATCATTGATCAACGTAATTTTTTTATTTTTATGTTTCTTTAATTTCTGGAATGGTGGTCTACATCATAATTAATAAAATTGACTTTTGTATTTTTCGTATTAAACCGTCCCCACATATTAAAATCCCTAAAATTCATTTTTTGGTAGTGATACTTGCTTGACGTTAAATTCCTTACCTTTGCCGGCAAAGAAAACTCAACCTTAAGACGAGAAAATACTTGCTTGTTCAAATTAAATTAAGATAATGAGAGTCTTTTATTCAACACGTCTATTCAAACTTTGCTCTCCTCTCTATAAAGGGTCAAATTAGTACATTTTATATGCAGCAAAATAGATGCAACAAAGACAAGTTCAATTAATTACTAAATCTGTGTTTGACTAAGTATAAACTATAATTTAAGCTGGTTAAACATACTTTTTATCAAAACGTTTTGTAAGATTTATAACTTACTATCCATTTATTATCAACACATTAAAACCCTAATTTAGAAGAGCTTAAAAAATAATTTCAACACCGCCACATATGCTATAAGGGTTTGAAAACATGTTTGGAAAAAGGGTTGGAATGCAAGTTTTGATTGCTATGGTGGGTGATTTTTGGGTGGTTCCTCAAAAATTCAAGTGTGGAGGTAAGGGTCTAGTCTTTGCATTGTCTTGGTCTTTCCCTTGGTTTCACATCTCAGGAGTCTCAGACTCCAAGTCAACTAATCACTTATTTTCATAAATAATAAATGTTATGGCCATTTCATGGTACCTATTTGGCTATTCCCAAGTCAACTAATCACTTATTCTAATTGTCACTGAATTTTTTTAGAGTCATTCTTGAGTATTAATTTAGAAGGCTTTTTATTTTAAAGGTTTTACCTGGAAAATTTTTATTTTATCTTAAAATTATGTGTATTTTTAATGTTTTACATTCTTTAAACTCTTTTAATGGCCTGTAACATTTAATCTCCTTAAAAATCTCATGTTGGTTGTAGGCTCCTTAAAAAAAAAAAAAAAAAAAAAGAAGCAAATATAACAATACAATACTTTTCTCCAGACAAAATAAATTAAAAATCAAATCAAATCAACTAAAAATAATATTTATTAATTTAGAAAACGACTACAAAAACGATGCTATATAAATAAGACAACAAAAGTCTATATATGTCAATTTATTAGGTGACTGTGGAACATTCAACACGGCAACTCCAACTATGCTCTCCTCTATATAAAGGGTCGAATTAGTTCATTTTACAAGCAACAAGAATAGAAAAAGAAACAAAGAATTCACAAACATGTTGGGAAAATGGGTTGGGATGCTAATTTTGGTTGCTATGGTGGTTCCGATGGCACACGGTGTAACTCCGAGTGAGTGTAAAACTGAAAAAAATAATTTGGTTAATAATTGTAGGCCAGTTATTTTTGGGAGGGATCCATCTGCTAGTTGCTGTCAAAACGTAAGGGATGCTCATATTGAATGTGTGTGTCCTTATCTTGGCCCTAAAGCGGCATCAGTCATTAGAGGCATTGGGGTACCTCGTGTTGTTAAATTGATTGAAGGGTGTGGGAGATCTGTTCCTCGCAACTACAAGTGTGGAAGTATGTTTTGTTTTTAATGATAAAAAATTACCAAATTTGACTTCATTTTTACATATAACAAATAACTTACTTGATAAATTTCTTCCTTGCAGGTATTACGACTCCACCATGAAGTGTCCCTACTCGTGAACACGAATCAAGATCCTCATACAATATTACTTTAATTACTGTTGTTCTAATGTAGTAGAATAAATTAAGTTGTCCACCACTTTGTTTGGTGACACTTTTTTGTGTTTATTTTAATATATTTGCACAAATAAAATTATGTTTTATGTTTTATGAATTCTCTCGCATGCAAATAACAAAATTTAAATGTTCATTTATCGATCTTTATTGAATTCTTTGAGATTATTATTTTATCCTATATAAGAAAATTTATAAATGAAATTAAAATTTATTAAAAAATATAAGTTAAATGGATCATGTTCATGTCAAAATCTAGTAAAAAGGAGGAACTAGTTAAATACAAGATTGCACTTGTAGAATCTTTACAACAAAGGAAAAAAAACTACTGCATATCATAATTATATTAATTTGTATTTGTATTTGTATTGTGATCTCTAAAATGCCACGCAAGATATATAGTTTTGGTTAAAAATATGGTTTTTGCCAAAAGCCAGCCATTTTAGACTATTATTATACTTACAAAAAAAAAAAATAAAAAATAAGTGGCCTTTTTTAAAATAGGACCAAGTAAATAATTGTTATACCTTTCAACTTTAGAATTGCAACACATCATTAAAATAACTTGTTTTTTGGTCATTTATTAACTTCACTTTACTTCAAAACAATTCATTTGACTAACATAAATTTACTCAAAACTACATTTTACCCAAACATACATGCTAAAGAAATAAATTTACTTTTTTGCTTAAAACTAACTTGCTTTTTTTTTGAGTTTAGCCAAATATAATTAGTCAATGACGCATTGACATTTTTGCAATTTCAAGGTGTTAAGCCCAGAAACCACCAGTTGCATCAAGCATACACAATATTTCATTAAATCTAAAGAAATAAAAGTGCAAAAAACTAAAATAACACAAGAATTTGATTTGGTTTGGTGACCAAATCCAACACTTAATTCCCTGTTGAGCATCTACAAAAGTGGATTAAGTTCTATAGTACTTATAATCAACCAAAATGGCAACAAATGTATACAATACTGTCGGATTTTACAAGCCCTAAGCCACTTAGACGTATTCTCAAGAGATAACCAAACAAGCCTCAAGATTTTTTTTCCCTTTTTTTCAACTCACCATCACATCTCCAGTGTGGTTGTCAGGCCTCCACCAGAAAAGGATGAGAGTGTTCGGATACCACAACCATATATAAATAACTCATAAAAAAATATATGGGAAGAAGGGGGCATAAAACTTGACATCCAATCATAAAAGCTAAAACAAACAAATAAATGAATAAATAATAAAGCAATAAATAATGAGGTACTACTTTCTAAATACATAGTCATAAAGAATTCTATAGACTCCTAACTATAGGAAGCCCATATTTATCAATATGAACTAAGCTGCACTAACATCACGGTAAGTCCTGAGCACTATACTTGAAATACAACGAATATCCCAACCTTCTAAAGCAAGTAAGTCAGCCACCTGATTGCCCTCATGATAAATATGAAAAATAGTATCATGGTCGAAAGCAAGGAGATGTCTAATATAGCGAAGAGTGGCCTGAAATAGACCAAGGTCCTCCACCTATGGTGATGCAGTGAATGCCCAAAGTAGAGTCGGATCAATCCATAAATCCGATAGAACAATCATCTGAGCAAGAATGATTCCGTCAAGAATAGTCATGAGCTCGGCCTTCAGAATAGGGCACTCGCCATATGAATAGAAGAAGGGGCAAACACATTGACATGATGAATCCCTAATAATCCCATATCCACTCGCAAATTTATATTTGACGCATCCATTAGTGTTGACCTTGTAAGATCCCATTAATGGATAACGCAATAAACCAAAACAGGGGGAGGAATGGATGGAATAGCAAGAGAAATACAAAAAAGATGAGAAATATCCATATCCTCTCGCCAATGAATAACTTGAAATAAATGGTGTGTATATAGTAGGGAGATAGTATGGTATACTCTCCACATCATCTGTCTCAGCTCTATAGAGATATCCTGGTACTTTGCATCATTCTTCGCAGTAAAAAAAACCAGAGAATCAAAAGTGGAATGATCGTGCAAATATGACCATGCCTGACAAACTGTCCTGAGAAATGCCAAGATTGAAAGCGATACTGAAAATCCTCCGTCAGCCAAAGGGTTACATAAAAAATGTCAGAAAAATGGTGCCAAACCTGGACGGTAATACAGCTATCAATAAATAAATGCTGAATAGTCTTAATAGTCGAGCAACACTGACAACAAGAAGCCATATGACTTCCAATCCGCCTCTGAATGATAACATCAACTAGGATAAGACTCTACCATAGTCTCAAGCAAAAGAAAGAGACAGTCGTCGGGATAATAGAAATCTAAATCATGTTGTATAGAGCCTGAATAGTGTGCCCATGTAAACTAGCTGCCATGCAGACTTGATAGCAAATCTACCATTCGAAGTATCATTCCACATAATCTGATCGTGTACCTCAGCAGTTATAGGGATGCTCTCTATCTGCTCAGCAATAATATATGGTACTAGCTGAAGAATTCGGTCAATGTTCCATCTAGTATCATCAAATAAGTCTCAAACCTAGATAGAAGAATGTGTCAAGTGTGGATGCTGATCAGCTAATGTAGACTCGCTCATCTAGCAGTCATGCCAAAAAATATCTGCCCATGCCCAAATTGCCAAGCAATATGTGTCTCCGCATGTGGACCTATGTACTTCAACCTCTTCCATACAACTGAAGAATAGTAATAAATAGTACCTAGTAATGGATGGATACCCGACAATACTTACTTAGTAAAAACTAAGCCCATAATGATCATTGAGATCTAAATAACCGCTAGAGCTTTATGGAGAATGTATCAATAAGATCCTGCAGTCTCCTAAAGCCTAGTCTACCCTCCTCAGTAGGAATACAAATGTTCTTCCATCTCCTTCAATGTAATCTTTGTGCATGGTCTCTAGAGTCCCAAAGGAACCTAAAAAATATGACCTTTAACTTCTTCAAGATAGCTTTGGGAGGCTTCATAATCTAAAGAAGATAGAGATGACTAGAGGATAGCATTGATCCTATCAAAGTAATCAATCTTCCAAATGATAGGAGTCTCGAAGCCCAACCAAAAATCTCACTATGAACTTTCTGGACTAAGTCATCATATAAGAAGATTTCCTGGCTCTTTTAAATAAAGAAACACCAAGATAAGTGAAGGGCTGCTAGTGATGACGAAATCCTGTCAAATACTCCAGCCTGTGTATCTGACTAGTAGAATATCTCCTAGGTAAGATAATTCCGTTCTTATCTTTGTTCACCAACTACCTAGAAACCCTCCTCATAGTGCTAAATACATTATAAAACTTGTCTAATAGACTGCTTCTGGCCATTGATGAAAATAATCTTATCCTCTGCAAAGGACAAATGAGAGATGAGAGCATCACCCACATGTCTATATGCCATCAAAGGAACATGTTGATATTGTTGAGTGAGTAGTTGTGAAAAATAATTTGCATCAATAATAAATAGTGATGGAGATATTGTTATTGTTAAGGCATGGCAGAGACTTAACAATTTGCTTAATGGAGTTGTCCATTTCAATAAGCTTATCTAACCATGGAGGAGGTTTACTACGAAGTCTTTGATATAAAGGTTCGCAAAATTTTCCTAATATTTTGGATAAAGTCTAAAATATAATTGACACATCTTAAAAACCTTTGAAGGCTGGTTTTGTCAATTATTTGATCTGGAAACTTGGAGGCAAACTCAAGACTACGCCTAATTGGAGTAATGGTTTCCTTAAAAATCTCATGCCTAAAAACTTAATCTAAGTCTGACGAAGGACGATCTTTTTCTCAGAGACAACTAAACCATTCTTCTTAATGATCGAATGAAATATTTGAAGATGTTTAAGATGTTATTCAATGCTGTTGGAATAATTGAGGACATCATCAATATAGACAATTGAAAATGTCATTCATAATTTTTTGAAATTCTGAGGGTGCATTTTTTAGCCCAAATGACATGACATTTCATTCGTATTGTCCGAAAGGAACATTAAACGCTATTTTATATTTGGCTTTCTCATCAATTTGAATTTGTCAAAAACCTGACTTAAGATCAAATTTAGAGAATATTGTTGCATTAAGGAGCCGATTGAGAATGTCCCTTTTTTGAGGCATAGGGTAACGAATCCATTGGAGAACTTGGTTGAGAGGTTTGTAATTAATAACAAGCTGAGGGGATCCTCTCTCAATTTCAGATTGATTATTGACGTAGAAGGTCGCGCAGCTCCAAGGAGATTTACTTGGTCTGATTAGGCCTTTTTCAAGGAGATCATTGATCTCTTTAGTACAATATTCGAGAAGTTCTTTGTACATTTGGATAGGTCTTGATTTTGTTGGTATTTGTTTTTCAAAAAATTGGATATATAAGGTAGATTGACAATATGTTTTTTTCTTTCCCAAAAGGCATTGGGGATAGAAAAACATATTTCATACCTAATAACTTTATCAATTTTTTAGATTTGTTCTTTAACACTCATTTTTTCTAATTTTTCTTCAATTCTTTGAAATTTTATATCTTCTTTGAGATATTTTATGTGTTGTTTTTAAGATTGATATTATTAATTATTCTCGGAAATTGTACGCTCTTTGATAGTATTGATAACTCTAAGGATGGGAAGATCGATAAACTCAAAGAATATCTCTTGATCAAGGTATCTTGATTTCAATCCAGTTTTCAGTAACTGTAATTGGGTATATTGGACAAGGAAAAGGTTTCCAAGAATAACTTCTTGATCTAAATCTTTAACAAGATAAAACTACTTTTGAAGCAAATGTTTAGATACTGACGTGGGCTTTTGTTAGCTTGTAATTAATATTGAGACTTTTACTACTTGCTCCATAAAGGTTTTTGGTGGTTTTCTCAAAATATTTGGTAGGAACAAGCCCTTCTCTAATGCAGTTTTGATGTGCACTTGAATCGAGAAGTACTTTGGTTTTAATCTAGAATTCCTTATTAATAATTATTGGTCATCATCTTGAGGAGTTTGAATTTGAAGATGAGGAATTTGATTAGTTCCCTCGTCTTCGGAAGAACTTGATGAATAAGAAGACGAAAGTTTAGCTTTTCCTTTATCAAAGGAAGCTGAGCAAGCTTTGATAATGGAGACCTCAACCTTGAGATTGGTTAATTGTTTTTCAAGGCTAGAAATTTCACTTTTCATTTGATTAACTTCTCCACGTAAATCTTGACTAGAGGAAACTTTGTTAGTTTGGTTGAATTTCTTTAATATTTCATTAAGATTATAAGTTATTTGAGTCTTTTTCTCTTACGGATGAATAATTTGATTAAATTTTTGTTTCAGTTCTGGATCTTGAATTTGATTAATAATCTATTGAATTAATTCTTTTCAGTAGTTAGGACATTGATAGAGTTTGTATCACAATTGCGGTAATTTTTACAATTGCAAACTCTTTATGAACTGGATGATTGAGTAGAAAGAGAGTCATCGCTAAAACCGGAATTCTCTTGAGTGTTGTATATGATATCTTCAAAATCTAAAGGGTCAGAAGAATTAATTAAATTTAATAATTGATTTTTAAGTTCTTCATCAATTTGGAGATTATTGATTTTCCCTTTCAAGGGACATTTGTTTGCATAATGACCCTTTTTATGACACTTCCAACAAGTTGTACGGGAAGGATCTTTGGGATGATTTTTCTTCAAATTATCTCTTTTATAATTCTTTTGAATTTTTCGTTGGTTTTTTCGTCTCTTGTAATATTCTGGGTATTATTACCTTTTTGATAGAATGGTTTTTTTTTTAATAGAATCTTTTTTTAATGAGATCCTGAAGGAGGTTGGATACGCTCGTATCCATATTGTTCAAAAAAGAACCAATTTCTTTTCTTCCTTCTTGTTTTTCAGATTTGAGTTTTTCTTTGAGCTTTAGGTCATTACAAAGAGAAAGTCCCTCTTTGTCAATGAAACATATAAGCTCTCCATATGTTAAATTACTATATGGAATCATTGAATATTCAGTTTTTATTGCATTTCTGACTCTTTCGGCAAACAATTTTGGGAGTCGTGCAATAAATTTTTCTTTCCAGAAAGGTGAATTACAGTCATCACGTATCATAACTTTTTGAAGAAAGATGTCTTTGTACCACCTGAAATCTTGTAATTTTGGACAAGATAGGTTCATAAGGAGTTCAGACGATCTTTCTAGAAAGGTCGATGGTTCACTAATAAAGTGTTTGATAATTGTGAAAATAAGAGTGTTAACATAATCCCGAGTAGTATGATCTCGTAGGATTATCACCCTCATTTTTAACAAAGAAACAATATTTGATTTCTTTCGTCTTGAGAAAGATAATTATTCCACCAATCTTTAAGTTGTCCCAAAGCCAATTGTAAGATTGACGGTGACTTGGCAATCATTATTTCCCCTAGCACCGAAAGCACTAGGTGCCATAGTCATTTCTCTAGTGACTTGGAGAATTTGATGCTCACTCATTCCATTGGATAACCTCATTCCCAGAAAACATCTTCTAAGGATGCTTTGGTTCTTCATCAAGCATATCTGGGAAAGTAGGTCTTGAGTAAAAATGGGGTAAAGTATGGGTTCCATACTTTCCTTGTTAGAGCTTGTTAATTTTTAGTTCTTCAAACTGTTCTTGAATTTCATCTATTTAATTAATGACATTAATTTTTCATGTTGATATATATATTTTTAATTGCATAGCAATTTCCACAAGGATATCTGAAAAATTGGTTCCAAAATTGACCTTTCCTTCATTTGGTTTAAAAAGAGTGTTCTTGACTAAAGGTGTTTTTGACTCTTTTTCTTTTCGCTTTTCTTTTCCTTTGGTTCGGAGATTTTGAAAGTTTTGTTGTTTGATCAATTTGATTAAGTTGAGTTGTTGCAGAATGTAGCATAAGATATTGGTATAATTATTTTGTTTTTGTATATTTTTAATATCCATAATCGTGGGATTGTCGTTTTCAGCTTTCTTGCAAATTTGTTGAGAGGAGAAGCCACAACTTTAGCATCTCCTTTCGGAATACAAATTTCTTCGAGAGGAGGGTGAACAGATTGAGAAGTATTTTCGGAAGTGGTTTTTCAAACTTTCGATTTATTATGAGTATTGTTTATTGTTGACTTTAGGTTAAAAATCCTGAGATAAGCCCACTCAAAGAAGTCGATATCTTACGGGTATGAGTAAAACTCTTTCCAGGGAAGATCGAGTTCTTCTTTTGAATGAAGCTTCTTAATGGTTTTTCAGAATGTTTTGACAATTGGATTTTTGTTCTTTTTGAATTCTCTTTTTCGATCTATTGAAAAAGAGATGACATTCAATTGATTTCTTTGAGATCTCATATATGAGAGAGTTGGAGATTCGAAGAAATTCTGACTTGTTGAGTCTTCATCCGAATAATGAGTTCTTGGAATATGAGGAGTAAAATCTACTCATTTGAGTTTTTCGGAAGAGATGGATCGCCTCTTTGATTGATTGAAAGATCTGAAAGTTTCAGTGTTGCAAAAGGAACTAAAAGAATGTCTGGACGAAGAGGCAAATTGGATTTGCACACTACCGTCAGGAAATTCAGTAATTTTGTTCAACTCTATTTTCAGGATTTCTCTTTTGGGAGGATATTCAATTTCGAACGTCCAAAGAGAGTTTTGAGTCAATTGATTCCATCTTAATTTTTTGGGAATAGCGACATTTGAGTGAAGTGGGTTGATTTCAATTAGGTATATCAATTTTATAATAATTGTACAACAATTTTTCTATTTTACCACAACGAGAAACTGATTATACAGAAGCATATACATAGTTGATGAGCTAAACTGGTTAAAATAGGAAAATGAAAGGTTCTTTCCTTTTTTCTTCCGAAAAAACAAAAGTAAAAAGTTGACATACTAAAAGTGATGTATGTAATTTACAGTAGAATCCCTCTAAATTAATATTCTTATACTCACTCTTGAATATTAATTTAGAAGTGTTTTAAATTATGGACGGTTAAGGCATTGCTCCTTGTAATACTTATGCACCGCTCGCTTGTAATTCTGATATCGATCAGCCGATCAACACTGCAAGGAGCTCACTGTATGGATAGGGCGAGGGACAAACGTAAACATCAAAATACTCCTACAACAATTTGAACTAGATAACTCATAATTTTTGAAGTTAACGAATTTAGTGAAAGCGTAAAATTTGAATTTACTTACTTCAACGATGTTTAGTATACGGCTTTTCAGTTCCTCTGGAACATCCATCCACAAAGGATAGTAGAGGATACAATGTACCTAATTTGATTCCCCAGTAACGTTGTCATGAGCTTCGCATTGTCTCCAAGAGGCTGAAGAGTCCGCTCAAGCATGTCGAAAACAATGGGAAGAGGCCACGCTCTATGAAAGTTTATGCATTTTACGGGACCTTTCATCTCGTCGGAGGTGCTGCAATAATGATTACGTCAAAATTAGTATGTAGACTCACAAAATAAATTAATAGAATTAATTAACAAAACAATTCATAAAATATAATCTCTTACCGGACTCAAAGGGGGACGGTAACTTGCCGAACCTCAACGAGAATCTCTCGTCGAGGTGTGGAACAATTCGTAAAATATAATCTCTCAGTCATACCTAAATCACAAACTAGAATGAAAAATTAGGGAACAATAGATTGTCCTTCATAATAAAGATTATTGCCTAATTATTCTCACTTTTCTTTGGAAAAATATTGTTCGTCGACAAAGTAAACAACAAAATTAAGGATACTGTGGACCATCTAACTGATGTATATTAATCTCATAAAATTTTAAAATAAAAAACTAAATCAATTTTTACACATAAGGGAAATATATACATTTTTATTCAAACCAACATTGTTTTACATTTAAAACTAGATTTTTTATAAAAATAGTTGACATTATAGGTCACAATCTTTTATCCACTAGTGGAGGCGCGCGCAACCTAAAACCTGGAAAAAGTGGCAAGGCTCTTCTCTCTCGAGGCCACTCCGGTGTAATAATCAGTAGGAGAATAATTTATCAGAGATTTTTATATAGAGTAAGTGTAATTAAAAGGTTTTTCTAAGAGCGTACCTGAAATAGAATGGGCTGTTATTTATAAGCAATTTCTCTAGTACACGTGGCACAAATCCCGACAAATCAGGGAGACACGCGTCTCTATCCCTGAAAAAGCAGCGTAAATGGGACGAAATTATCTTTTTGTTGTAATCAGTATGATCCTTCACGCCGTGGAGGATCTTCGGTTTTCTAACATGTTTTCATATTGGTTGATTGAGCCCATGTAGTAGGGTTGACCAACACTTCCGGTCGATCGATGTCTTATGTAGAGTCCCAAATCTTCAAGCTTCTCAATCATTTAGTTCTTAGTCTGAGTGTTTCTCATTTTTTAGTGATAGGTGGAGGTGTCGGTCAGTTCTTACACTATCTCTCTACGTTGAACACTTGGACTTACTGTACTCTACCTGGGCTCACTTTGCTCCACTTGACTAGCATCATAAGCCACCTATTCATTAGTGATTGTTTTCACTAGTGAATTCGTATTCCAGCAGAGTTAGCTTATCGAACCTTGAACAAAACATTCGCTACATTTCAACGGGCAATCGTGTTTTTTTTTTTTTAAATACTTTATTCTTTCCATATGTAAAATTTACATATATATAACTATACATATGCATGTACAAATATGTACTTTTAAAAAGTTTTGAACTTTTTAGTTACCGCTTTTCTTACCTTTATAAAAATTTTGAATTTTGGATTCCGCCTTTACTTACACATATAAATAGGAGAATGGTCTCTTCATTTCTTTTGCTAACTCACAGCTTTCTTCAAGTTCCAAAGTTCGAATGATCTACCGATTCACGCTCAAAGCGACATCTCCACCCAACAATCGAGCACCAGACTAGAGACCGAAAGTCCCCACTCGTCAATCGATGAACTCTTAGCCGTCGATAGAGGGCTCAAAATGCCGAACCGTCCCCATCCATTGGGTGACACCTCAAAGCGGCGATCGAGCACTCACAATCGAGCATTACCAAGGTCTCACCGCCATCGATCGAGGAGCTTCCATTTGTCCACTACCATTGACCGAGGTCCTTTTCCACCGACGGACTGCCCTAAATTGGTAAATATCTCACTTTTGTCTTTAACTTCTCAAAATAGCCCAATTTCATTCATGATTTTGAAATTTTGAATGTCTTCCTTTGATGACTTGCGCTTCATTGAAAGGCACTTCAACCAAGTATTTTGTTTTTTCGACTAACCGTGAAGTTATCATAAAAGGCCAAGAGCTCTAAAAAATACTCCTTTAACTAAAAGCCCATAGCCCTTTCTCGCTTTCTGTTTTTTATAGCTCGGCTGACTTTGTAGTTTCCAGGTAACCTTCAATTCTTCTCTTTACCATGCGTACGGTAGTACTTTTTTCTGGTTGTGAATCTAGTATTGAGTCATCATATTACTCCATTAGTAAGAGCCCTAGTGGGACAAGCAACCACTCGAGAAACCACAACAGTTCCGTGAAATTGGTCGACCGACGGACATCTCGAGCATTGACTGGTCTCCAAAAGAGAGAAAACAGACCAGCGTCAGAGATTACCCACCAGTCAACTGAATTTTCTAGAGTTGGGTTGTCGTTTGATTGGTGCTAGACATGCTGAAGGTCGAATGCTACCTATCAGATCTTCTACTGTAAATATTCAAATCAGTAGGTCTCCTTATGGGCACATAATACCTATTAACATTCCCAAAGGCTACAACATATACAATTCTGAAACCAAGTTGGATAGGATGCTGGGAAAATTTAAGGTTTTCGACGACCACACGTATAGAGCTCCAAACCTTACGAACGGCTTTCCAAGTCGAATCCATTTGAGATCGCCATGTATAAAGACAAAGATAGATGGTGGACTTAGATTCTCGATACATCATCTTTTTATATCCTTATTTCATGAATTCTACTTAACTCCCAGCTAAGTTTCCCCAAACGCCTAGATATTAACTCTCTACTTTTTGCACATGTGCCTTATTCACGAGATTGAGCTATCTCTTGACCTTTTTAGGTGTGTTTTCGAAATCCATCTCCTAACGTCCTGTGACAGTTACGTGTACTTTTCCACCCGATTTCTTTTCCACGTGCCCTACTATAGGATTTCGAATAGCTGGTGGAAGACTCATTTCTTCTTTGTTAGGCACGCTACATGTAGTTTTCCATTTGATTCCTTTTGGAAAAACCCACAAATTAGACTATGCAACAGCTTGGGTGAAGTTACTTTCCACTTTCAAAAACAACTTGACCAACTAATCACTTTAGACCCTCCTAGTTCAGAGTTAAACAAAGTTTTAGCAGATCATAACATCTTGATCGTTTGGTAGGCACCCTCCCTCTACAAACTTTTTATTTTCACATATTATATGCAGGGGCGGATCTAGGGTTGAAGTTCAGCTAGGGCGGACGTTGGCCGATGCTTGTAAAAAAATAATGTAAAAATATTTTTAATAAATACGTAACTTATCAAACAACAAGAAAATCATATAATAGTGAAATATAATTCGATATAAGTTCGTAATAATGCTAAAAATTGTTTAGTACAACTCAATTTCAATTTGTGAGACTAGATAATCGCATTCTCCGAGGTCGCATAGTCTCAAACCATTTCAAGATCACCTCATTCTCTATTTCTTTGAACATCTCCCAATTTGAATTGTAGACTAACAGATTCAAAAAAGAATTGCAGGCTAACAAACGATGGCGTGAGGACCTAGCTTTGGCTTATCCGGACGTGATGGATCGTAATTGTGATTCTTTAAAGAAACAGTATAGATTTCACATACTGCACTTCGTATTTCTATTATAATATGTTTTCGAGATCGTCTCGACGAGATTTGAAATTTAAATTGAAGTTCGCCGCTTAGAGCGGGTTTAAGATTTGCACCGCCTATGCCATTGACGCTTAGAAATTGACACGTTATGCACTAATGTGGCATGCTACTATGATTTCGCCTCTAATACTATGTAAGAAAAAACTTAAAATAAAGTCAAATATATGGCAAATAAAAAAAAGAGAGAGCAAAAGTTCTAATAAATACTTTCTATATTCTTGAATTATGAACCTTCCTTTCCTAAATTATGCAATTATTATATTAAAAATAAATAATAAAACCTTACTTAAACATTTACTCATGCAATTACTTTATTTTTTAATTTCTCAAATTGAGCACCACAAATGAGATTTTAAATTAAAAATACATTCTCTCTCTCTCTCTCTCTCTCTCTCTCTCTCTCACATTTTCAACCAATAAGTTTTAAATATATAATACATATACATACACATCTCTCTCTATCTCTCTCTCACACTGACACACACACATATACATATACATACACCTCTCTCTCTCTCCAACTGACACACACATATACATACACCTCTATCTCTCTCTCTCTCTCTATCTCACACACACGTTTCAACCTTTTATATATACATATACATAATACATACACACAGAATGCACACACACAGCGCCATTCTTCTTCTCCTTTCATTTATCGGCTTTCCAAATGAGCCTTCTTCACTATTTTTTTCGAATTCCAAGACGCGGGGCGTGGGGTCTCGCCATGTGATGGATCCGCCTATGATTATATGTAACTATCTCTTTAGACTAACTATTGATTTTCTTGTACATGTATGGAGTACGACTTGAATGTTGTGTTGAAATATCTTCCTTTAGCTATTGACGATGAGGACCAGTGGAGAATCATACGCCCGAGCAAGAAGATGAGACCCTGAGACAAATGAAAAGATCTACCTCGAGCAAGGAGATTTTGACTACCACCAACGAAAGCAAAGAGACTAGTTGAATGAGACACCTCAAGGATGCACCTATTGATTAGCAAGACGATGATCCTCTTGAGGATTAGACTTCTCTTTACGATAAACGTTTTTTGGCCACTAACGCCAATAGAGACCTCGAGATCGTTTAAAGCTACGACCCCCGTGTACTGATCTATCCCAAAAGAAGGTTTCATCAGTCAATAAGACCTTGGCAGTGTATACCAATGGGGTAACGCTTCCTTTCATTTCTCTCCTTTTTTTGTTGTCAATTTTATAGGTGATTATAACCTTTGAACTTGTTTATCATGTAATTACCATGCAGGATTTTGTAGCCCAAGCAAACGAAGATCTGGAGAGGCACCTAGAATAGATGGATTTTCAGAATGCCGAGAAGAATGTGGAGGTTGGCTTGAGGAATAAAATAGATGAAATGAGAGACCAAGCAAAGTAATGAGAGACCAAGCAAAGTTGGCTGAGGCTAGAGCCAAGACACATGAGGATGAGATCAACATGCTCTGCTTCATTCTGGCTCGCGCCAAACAAGACATTGTTACCTGCTACAAAGCTTTCTCAGAGTTCACCAGCTATATGCACATGTTTTACGTAGATCGATGAAGGATTCTATAAATCTAACCAAGAATTGGTTGTTTGAGGAGCACCCTTTGTTCGAACCTCTGGGACTTAAACATTTCTTAGCCAGATAACAGAAAGTTGAGCCCATTTCCAAGAATATTGCTCCTAAGGGTTGTCAGGAGGGCACATCCAGAGGGAGCGACTCCGACGGTCCTTCCGCCTGATGCATGTTTCTCCGTTTCTCTCTTTTTTATCTTTCTAAAAACTCACAAACTTTCTTGGCCCATGATGTGGACATGAAAACAATGTTTGTTTTAGAAGTCTTGTAGCTTTTTTGGCCTGAGATATGGGTGTACAAATGGTGTTCGTTATGAAAGGTTTTGATTTTTCTTGGCCCAGGATGCGGGCTGTTACGACCCATTTTAAATTAGTCAAAGTCAATTTATTTAGTCAAAGTCAATAAATTTTTGAGGTCAAGTCCAAGTCAAATAAGTCAAATTAGGACTCAAATTGAGTAAATGAAATTTTATGGGCCTATTTTGTAAAGTATAATTACTTAGGGATTTAAATTACTCTACATGGAAGTTATGGACTTAAGTTTCAAATAGACTTAATTGAATATATGAATTTGGGACCATTTCTAGAGAGTTCTCAGCGGCAGAAAAGAAAAGAAAAGAAAAGAAAGGGGAAAAAAGAAAAGAAAGAAAATGAGGAAAAAGGAGAAGAAGAAGAAGAAGAAAGGGCCGGCTAAATCCTAAGATGGTCGAAAAATCAACTTTTAAGGATTGGGTTCTCCATTTCTTTACAATCTCAAGAGGTAAGTAAGAAATTACTTATTTAAGAAAAGTTTAAATAATTATGATTTTTGCTTATTGGCTTAAATGTGAGTTTTATGAAAAGAGATAAGTTGATTTTAGTGGCATGAGCTATATTTGCATGTTAAATGAAGGATTTAATTGATGAAATATTCGGGTTCTTGACTTAGTGGATTTAATTAGAGATTTAAGCTATTTTAAGCATTTGAAGATTTGTATTGGTTTATTTATGTTATAAGTTTGGAATTGTGATTTTAGCGAGCCCTAAAATTTCTATTCGGGTCCTTTAAGTCCTTTAAGTGAATGTATTGTAAAGAAGTTTATTTAAGAGCTTTATGGAAGATTAGAAATGCTTGAAAATGTTAAGGAGTATTATATGTTATTGAATTAATGGAAATGGGTTTCTAGCTTCGTGTCTTTACTACTAAATCTAAGGAAATTATTCTTGGTCGCATACAATTGATAGAGGTTAAATGTGAAAAGGGAAACAAAAGAATTTTGGATAAGTTTTGCTTAAGTACGGGTAAGTTAAGGTTAGTCTTTCTTTTAATTATTAGTATTACTTGGAATGATTATTTATTAATTCGAGCAATTATATTCTATTTCAGGAGGTGACGAGGAAGTTGGTGCTGAGTACCGACCAGTCTAGTCCTAGTCAAAAGTTCTGTGAGTGGAAAACCCTATTTTTCCAAATATAAGAATTTAAATACCATATTATTACGAAGACGAGCATGATTTTCATGATAGAATGGATTTCATAAATAAATTAAGTTCTATCAGTTTAAATTATTATTATGTTTTATCATGAGAAATGCTATTATTTAGATACAGCTTTATAAAACCACCGTAAAGTGTTGATGATGTTGTTATCTACTATAGTGCATGAGAGGGCTTTGGGCCGTGTACTAGGGTGTAATATGAGAGGTCTTTACGACCCACTCTTATGCATAGAGGGGCTTTGGGCTGTGTATAAGTGTGCTTATTTCAGAGGTCTTTGGGACCCACTTTCGTACACAGAGGAGCTTTGGGCAGTGTCACGAGAGTGCTCACCGATCTATCGTATTTACCCGATTTCGATTATTGATTACTGATTATCGATGATTCATGATACTTTTTGGTGATTTTTCAGTATATGACAGCTTATTTAGTTTGCACAAACACATGTTTACATATATTGTTATCAAATGGCACTTCTTTGCAAATTTACTAAATTCTCGATTTTTGGTTTCTTTACGATTCTGATTTACATTACTCAATGTGTGTGTGTGTGTGTGTGTGTGTGTGTGTGTGTATATATATATATATATATATATATATATATATATATATATATATATATATATATGACATGAGAATACGAACTCTCTACTCATTTTGAGCTATTAGTTCACGATTTTCTATGTTTTTACTCGTAGTAGTTAAGTTTTGAGCAGACTTTTTGAAGATTCATTGATTGTTGAGTGAGAGCCACACGAGAATTAGTTTAATCTCCATTTAACATGTCATCATTTATTTTGGGATATTTGTTCTAGGTCTTTTTTATGATTATTTTGGATTATATGTATATGGTTGGATAGGCTCACTGCTTCTTTTGCAAATTCATATGCCTTTGGGTCATTTTGTAAAAGATATTGGAGATGACAGAGTTGTCGGTACTTGATCATGGTTATTATGTATGTTGTGGGACAGGTGATCCCTAATTGTTATCTTAAGTATGTTTTTGGGAAAATCTTATTGCTTTTCAGGTTTGGTTTAGTTAAATTTACAAGGAAATCCTGCCAAAATTTTTATAAAATCTTTTTAGTCCAAGAAAAGTTAATAAGTTGCAGAAAAGTCTAAGTAGCCCTTAATGGTGGGTCTGGTATCTAGCTGGCATCTATCATCGGTGCACGACATGTCTTGGGTCCACTAGAGTGATTCGGAACGGGTCGTGTCAAGTTGGTATTAGAACATCGTTTATAAAATTTCTGGGCTTGCATAGTTCATGCATTAGATGTTTTAGCATATCATGCATTTTAAATGTGTTAGTCATATGTCGTGATGGCGAAACTCTCAGGCTTCAATCTCTTGTCTGAAACTCAATTGCTTTTCGAGAAAGGGAAAGAGGACATGAAACCCAAGATGATAGAAGAAATTGTTTTGTAGAACAACTAGTATATGACAAAGTTGTTGAGATTGATGTGATGGTTAAAAAAAGGGGGTTACTACAACTAGTGTGCTGGCACTATGTTCTATGTTGTTTATTGAAGTAAAAAAAACTCAATATTCAATCGGAAACAAAATTGGGGGCAAGAGTTTTGAGGCCTCATAGATTGTTTATCTATAGGCAGGAGAGAACAAGTAATAAGTTGTTTATAAAAATTATGGGCTTCTTTTATAAGTATTATGAGGAAATTCTTGGTGCCGTGTATGATAAGTGCTGACAAATGTTTTGATACTTGTGCACTTGAAAAAGATTATGTGATATATTTATGATTGTCTTGAGAAATTAAATGATGATTATTTTATAAGAAATTTTTGACTACTATGCGTATAAGAGCATGATGCTTATGATTGAAAAGCCTGATGGTGTATCATTTGATAAAAAATTTGTCGACGACAAAAATAAAGAGTATGTGGAATGTTGATATATGGAAAACCATGGTGTTATTGTATATGTTAGGCCTTGAAGATTTGAGAAAATAGTTCTACCACAAGGTACAATTGAAAAAAGGAAAATTAAGAAAAGTAGAAATTATAGAACTACAGATAGGATTCAAAATGGTTACTCGATTGATAGGTTAAATTGAAAGTCCATGAATAATGGATTGAGATGTGGTGTTGACTTTAGAGATTGGGAAATTGTATTCTTAGTATGAAGCCTTCACCATCACTTTCATTTTCCACCTGCAAGAAGGTAAGAAATGGTAGTATAAAGTTGGAGGTAGGAGAAAAGAAATGGCTTGGATTTTGCAATGGCATGTGTATGTTCGAGATTGAGTAGAATGGACCAAAGGTTGAAGAAGAAAAATAGGTAGGTAAGAAAGCTTAATTGAAGAAGATAGAATAAAATATTAGATTAAAGAATATCTTTATATATGGTGTATATTAAGATTTGAAAATTGAGAAAAGTACAATTAGATGAAAAAAAGAAAAAAAAAAGCAATTAAGTTGGCTGGTAGCTTTAGTGAGCATCCGAGAAAAGAGAATAGCTCCTTGACTTCATCCCTCGTGTATGGTGAAGGAAAGTGTGTTAGATTCATAGACAAGGAATTGAAAGACAAGAAAAATGGATAAGCCATATATGCGTTCATGGAAAATTTAGTAAGGTGATGCGGGATTAACCTTAATTGTATACATGCACTGTGTAGATGGGAGTTAGGTCGTATGAATTAAGGAATAAGAAAAGAAAGAAACCATTAAAGAGAGATATGTTGATATATCTTAAGGTTATGAATTGGGTTTTAGCGATATTTGGTTATTTAAAAGTTCAACAAAGATAAAAACGATGATAATTATTCGTGATATTATGATACGTATGTGGTTAAACATTGAGGCCATATGGTATGATAATATTCATGTAGCTAGATTATATGATTACAAGAGCGGACATTGTAGATAATGATATATATGAGATATGTTTGGTTTGATCTCAATATAATAGGCGATAATGTATTTGGGTACGAAGTGAATTGATCTTCCGATTACCATTGTTGGAATTATTATGTCATATTACATTTGATTGGGGATGATCAAATATGAGATGAGTTTAACGATATTTTATGATATTTTTTGACAAGTATTTCTTCAAATGTATGTTTAGATCTTAGGGGAAGAATAATTTATGGTTGTTGAGATAAATATATTATAGAATTCTTCAATGACATATCCGTGTATTACAAGGCTATGAGGATTAGCAAATGCGAATTCTGGTTAGACTCGATGGTATTTTAGATTATGTGATTTCAGGAATAAGTGTTGTGAACCTTCAGAATAATGAATCAGTGCTGAAATGATAACGCTCTTTAATGTGATAAGTACAAAATTTCCATGGGTTAGAAGATAACTATTATCTCTTCTTGAAAGTATCTCCAGAGTAGCTCTTCGTTCAGCTAACTTGTTAGAAACAACATTAACTTTTTGATTACAATAGAATGACAAACAAGTTTCCAAGAGCTAGAGAAATTATTAGTTTTTAGTACAAGATTTACTCTTTTAGCCACATGTGAAGGGTTTGTGGTTTACTATAATATTTCAAGTCAGGGCCTAGGGTTGTTCAGTTTTAGAATGACAAAGTTATAGTCTATGCTTCTAGACAATTGAAGGAATTTGATTGAATTTATCCAATTCATGATATAGAGTTGTTAACTATAGGTGTTGACGTTGAGGATTTGCATCTATTGCCTGGATAATGAGAAATGTCATATATTTATAGATTACACGAGTTTAAAGTATATTTTTGGTCAAAAGGAGTTGAATTTATGGTAATGAAAATAGTTAGAATCGTTAAAAGATTATAATTGCAGAACTCAGTGTCATCAAGGGAAAACCAATGAGATGCTTTCACTAGAAGGATGTGTGGTTCTACAATGTATCATTATAGATTGTCGTTTAGTTATTGAACTTAGTGTTTTCAAGCTCAACTATCAGTGTTCATATTAGGAGCATTGTTGTCTAATTTAAGTGAAATTTACTTTGTTTGATAGTGCTGGTGATCACAGGCTAAGTAGATTGGATGCAGAAGTTAGTAATGGTATGTAAACAAATTATACTATTAGAGATATCAAAATCATTGTTATGGGAAATAGGAAATAGGTTGTGTGTTCCTAGTAATACAGAGTTGAAGAAAGAGATTCTAGAAAAAGCACATCCTTTTACAATGCACCTTATAAATAAACTTTATCATAAGGAGTTAATTAGATTGTTGCACACTTCCGGTCCAGAGAATTGTGATCATATTATTACAGACTTTTATTGAAACTTCCTCATAGTTAGAATGATCGTGATGGATATTATAATACTCGTGCCCTGAATAGAATTTAACTACAATAATAGTTAGTTTGTGAAGACTATTTTTTTTTGGTTATGTATAATGTTCAATTATGCAGAACACTAAATTTTTGGGATCAAAGCTAGCAAAGAAAGTTATTTGGTTATACAAATAACTTGAATTCTTGAAAATCATCATAGATAGTTTCTTGAATTTTAAATTGAGAATGAAGTTTTGCGATTGTTATCGTGGAAGAGTATTTTAGATTTAGTAAGTGGAGAAAAATGAGTCGACGATATATATGGGCCTTATGAAATTATTGAACGGATTGGGCCAATTGCTTATCAGCTGCCTTGCCAGCTGAGTTATCTAAAATTCATGATACATTCCATGTCTCTATACTTCCGAAGTACATTCCAGATTCCTCTTGCATTTTAGAATTTCAGCTAGTGGAATTGAAAGAAAATTTAACCTATGAAAAAGAGCTAGTTCATATTTTAGAAATAAATGAGCAAGTTCAGTGAAACAAGATCGTTTCGCTAGTTAAGGTCCTTTACAAGAATCATACTGTAGAAGAGGCTACATGGGAGAGTGAGGATTAGATGTATGCTCAATTTTCTCAATTATTTCAAGCCCAGCCGATCGAATTTTGAGGACGAAATTCTTTGAAGGAGGTAAGATTGTTACGACCCGTTTTACATTAGTCAAAGTCAAAATTTATTTAGTCAAAGTCAATAAATTTTTGAGGTCAAGTCCAAGTCAAATTAGGACTTAAATTGAGTAAATGAAATTTTTTGGGCCTATTTTGTAAAGTATAATTACTTAGGGATTTAAATGACTCTACATGGAAGTTAGGGACTTAAGTTGCAAATAGACTTAATTGAATATATGAACTTGGGAACATTTCCAAGGATTTCCCAGCGGCAGGAAAGAAGAAGAAGAAGAAAGGGCCGGCTGAATCATAAGGTGGTCAGAAAATCAATTTTTAAGGATTGGGTTCTCCATTTCTTTGCAATCTCAAGAGGTTAGTAAGAAATTACTTATTTAAGAAAAGTTGAAATAATTAGAGTTTTTGCTTATTGGCTTAAATGTGAGTTTTATGAAAGGAGATAAGTTGATTTTAGTGGCATGAGTTTTATTTGCATGTTAAATGAAGGATTTAATTGATAAAATACTAGGGTTCTTGAATTAGTGGATTTAATTAGAGATTTAAGCTATTTTAAGCATTTTAAGATTTGTATTGGTTTATTTATGTTATAAGTTTGGAATTGTGATTTTAGCAAGCCCTAAAATTTTTATTTGGGTCCTTTAAGTTAATGTATTGTAAATGAGTTTATTTAAGAGCTTTATGGAAGATTAGAAATGGTTGAAAATGTTAAAGGAGTATTATATGTTATTGAATTAATAGAAATGAGTTTCTAGCTTGGTGGCTTTACTACGAAATCTAAGGAAATTATTCTTGGTCGCATACAATTGATAGAGGTTAAAATGTGAAAAAGGAAAGTGGTGAATTAGAATGAGGATTAGATCAAAGTGAGCAAAAAAAATTTGGAAAAGTTTTGCTGAATTACGGGTAAGTTAAGCTTAGTCTTGCTTTTAATTATTAGTGTTACTTGGGATGGTTATTTATCAATTCGAGCAATTATATTCTATTTCAGGAGGTGACGAGGAAGTTGGTGCTGAGTACCGACCAGTCTAGTCCTAGTCAAAAGCTTTGTGAGTGGAAAAACCTATTTTTCAAAATATAAGAATTTAAATACCATATGTATTAGCTACAAAATTATTATGAAGACGAGCATGATTTTAAAAATAGAATAGATTTCATAAATAAATTAAGTGCTATCAGTTTAAATTATTATTATGTTTTATCATGAGAAATGCCATTATTTAGATACAGTTTATAAAACCACTAGAAAGTATTTGATGATGCTGTTATCTACTCTAGTTCACAGAAGGGCTTTGGGCCGTGTACTAGAGTGTAATATGAGAGGTCTTTACGACCCACTCTTATGCATAGAGGGGCTTTGGGCAATGTATAAGGGTGCTTATTTCAGAAGTCTTTGGGACCCCACTTTCGTACACATAGGGGCTTTGGTCGCATCTGGGGAGTGCTCACCCGATCTCAGCGTGTATGACCAGATTTCAGATTTCAAATTATAGATTACAGATTATCAGTGATTCATGATACTTTCTAGTGTGATTTTTCATTATATGACAGCTTATTTAGTTTGCAGAAACACATGTTTACGTATATTGTTATCAGATCGCACTTCTTTGCAGATTTACTAAATTCCCAGATTTTTCAGTTTCTTTATGATTTACAGTTTGCATTACTCAGTAACATACATACATACATACATACATACATATATATATATATATATATAACATGAGAAATCAATTTCTTAAAAATTATGATTAATTACGAACTCTTCACTCATTGAGCTATTAGCTCACAGATTTTCTATGCGTTCTTACTCAGGTAGTAGTTAAGTTTTGAGCCAGAGCCACACGAGAATTAGGTTGTATGATTCATCTCTATTGAGCATGTCATCATTTATATTTGGGATACTTGTTCTAGGTCTTTTTGATGATTATTTTGGATTATATGTATATGGTTGGATGGGCTCACTGCTTTTTTTTTTTTTTTTTTTGCAAATTCAAATGCTTTTGGGTCATTTTGTAAAAGATATTGGAGATAACAGAGTTTTCGGTACTTGATCATGGTTATTATGTATGTTGTGGGACAGGTGATCCCTAATTGTTATCTTAAGTATATTTTGGGAAAAATCTTATTGCTTTTCAAGTTTGGTTTAGTCAAATATATATATAATATGAGAAATCAATTTCTTAAAAATTATGATTAATTACAAATTCTCCACTCACTGAGCTATTAGCTCACAGATTTTCTATGCGTTCTTACTCAGGTACACTACAAGACAGAAGACCTTTACCGACTAGACTATTAGTCGGCAATATTGTAAACTCAGTCGGCGAATATTATTGCCGACTGAAATTTGTTGGTCGGCATGGTAGTCGGTGAAAGCCTGTCGGCGATTCCAATACCGACTACAATATTGTGTAGTCGGTAAATATTATCTACGACCAACATGGTTTTGGTCGGTGTTATATTCGCCGACTAAGAAAATCTGTAGTAGGTAAAAATCATCTTGGACCAAAATTTATTTGGTCGGTGTTATGTTCACCGACTAAGATTTAATGTAGTAGGCAAAAATCATCTCGGACCAAAATTTATTTGGTCGGCGTTAAATTCGCCGACTAAGGTTGCAATTAGTCGAAAAAAGGTATCTCGGACCAAAACTTGTTGGTCGGCAATTCTCTCTCGAGTTTGTTTTAATAATTAATTTTATGCTAATTATGAAGTCGTTACAATTTATATCTAAATACAATAAATTTTAAATTTCAAAACTTAAGTCCACAATTCATGTATTGCCAAATTGTCCATAATGTTTATTCACATAAGAAAGAACCAATGCACGCATAAAAGTGTTTTAATATATAAAAATGGGTGCAGTGTTTTGCATCTCTAAAATTCCAATCTTCTCTAGTAAATGTTAGCTAACTTTGTTGTGTTTCGACCATTTGACGAAGTTCAACATTCTCGTGTTGGGATGAGAAAGCTCGACACGTCTTCTTTGGAGGCTTTGGCCTCTTGCCTAATCCAATACAATAGTCAGATCGGGTGTCAAGAATCTCATTGGCTACATCATTAGCAGTAAGCATCGGTGGTCAATCACCCCCTCATCACTTTGACTTTCATTTCCAGCCTGTTGCATGTTGCTATGAAGATAAACGCGTGACCATATCATCCTACAAGAGAAAGCATAAATAAGTTAATGACATATAATTTCAAACAATTCATTATTTTTTAAATTGAAAGTAAAATTACATATTTCTTTTTAAATGAGTTAATGACATATAATTTCAAACAATTCATGTAAGGTTACTGCTGAACACTATAAGCAATATGATATTTTATTATAATTATTAATAATGTAGCGCCGAGGCAAAATACCAAGCAGAACCTCAATTATCATATTTTGAGAAAAATATGAACAATAATCCCTGGAAGATATAAATTCACGGATGACAAAAAAATTTCACGTAGAAACAAACTTTGTTTTTGGCTTGTGTTTGCAATATTAAAATAGAAAAATTTAACCTTTCCTCACTATTCATTTTATTTTCAATGCTGTAGAATAATTTTTGGGTTAAGAGCTTGAAAAAAATGACTATATTACTGGTGTATTGAGTTTGGCGTGATGTTTTGAGTTGGTTTATGATTACAATAAAAGTATGTGTATATGTGGCCACTTGTGAATGGAATTATACAAATAAATTAGTAATTCCTTGGTATACATGGATGTCAAGAGCCCAAAAATCTATCGACATAAAACCGACTTCGTGAAGACTTCCCATAACGTAAAATGTCTGTCTGGGAGCAAAGACAAGTCATCTTCGGAAAGAAGATAATGCTACTTGGAATTTATAATTCATTCCAGACGAGGAGCCTGAAGATGCTTACTTATGTCATCAAGAAAATAAAGAGAACCAATTTAATATTCTACCTCAAATTACATATGGACCTTAAGGAACCAAAATGGTTACTAGTGGACACTAAATTACCAGCCAAATTCATGTGTAGAATGGGCAACCCAAAAAGAAATGAATAAAATCACAAAGTGACGAAAATTATATGAAATAGCGATTCGACGTGCCATTGGTATTAAATCTCTTAGTGATCAAATTAAGATGGAAAAAGTTATGTAGTTTTGTGAATGTGTTCCTTAGTTGGACATCCGTCGGCGGAAAAATAGATTCAAACCTCAAATAAATAACGCAAGAAAGAGGGCCAAAGAGCCACTCAGCTTTTAACTACCATTCCTTGATGTCCTTACAATTTTGTTTCTCCTCATTTTATAAGATAGCCCTATGCACATGTTAAAATTTGCTTTGAAGGTAAATCAACTAATAAATTATGATATACACGTGAAGCATATGACTGTTTTCGACTAATACCACAATTTAGTCATCTATATGCATGTTGTTCGAGGATAATGTTCCAATAGGGCACTCAATTATCGAATGAGCAAGAATGTTTAATGGTAGCACCTAATTTTTACCAATACCTTCTTATAGATCTCACTGAACTAAACCAACACAACTATGTTATATATCGTGCTCTAATTTCCTGCTAGGACTGATCAATAAGAAAGGCTGCAAAAGGATGATTCTAATCTCTTTCTCTCTCTCTAACCCAGAAACTAAGGGCTATAAAATAATGATTTTAATTTTCTCCACCATGTTCCAATTACTTGAACAAAAACATCAATCCCAACCCAACCAAAATGTAAATACAATGTCCTAAAATTCAGTTGTTCGTCAATCCTCACACATATTCCGAACAGACAAAAAACGTTACGAGGCATCTTTGGAGGATAGTCTAGTACCAAAGATATCTCACCTCTTCAGTACCTGATTTTGGACATAAAAAGGACTTAGTGGAAGAGGTAATAATGCAGGAGCATGAACACAAGGAATCCCAAAATTCTTCACCACTAGATGGCTTATCACCGCTTCCACACCTGCCAAAAAGATCTATACCCTGCAGTCATAAAAGCATGAATTAAAATGAGATGTAAGCTTATACTACTTGATGATGGCTATTAGTTTTTTTACTTCAGATTAGTGACACACTCATTCAGTTTATAGAGATAGCTAAAAGACTTGGACTTACCTTGAGATACCCATGGTTTAGAACACAATCTTAATGTAGAATAACATGCAGTGAAATGGTTGAGTTAAGAGCAAAATTGGGTGATTTAGTTGACGGAAACAGAAATCATCGCAGGAAACAATGAGCATATCTCTCTGTTTGTAAGTCTCTGTGTTTTTGGGATTCTAGAGGCAATAAATATGGGTGATTTATATGCTTCCACAATCTTAAGTGCAGACAGTGTATCCTACACTTCATGTGTTCCCATTTCAGGCAGAGAAGGAAAAGAAATGCAAATATGAAGCAAACACCTTATCAATACTAGCAGCTGCAATAGGTAGTTCTTCGAACTCCATAAGCAATTGATCAATTGGAGCACCCAATTACATTTCAATGAAGTTCTTTAATTCATAATTGTAACCAAATGGATTGATGTTCAATGTTTTCTCTTTTTGTTTTGCATCAATATAGAAAATAAAAAACTTGAATTGAAGTCGCAAATTAAGGCATAAGGAAAACCCAATCAAATGGTATGCAGCAAAACCCAATCAAATGGTATTCAGCAAAACCCAATCAATTATATTACATTTAAATGTTATTGTGCAAAATCCAATCAAACACAAAATAAGACAATCAAAATTTAAACCTAGAGAATTGAAGCGACAAAGGAGGAACTGTGATGAGAAAATAGAAATTAAAAAATAGAGAAATTACCTTGAATATCTGGAGTGAATCTAGAATGAAGAATCTGACCGGTGATGGCAATGGAAAACTGAGACCGGTGAGGGCATTTCAACAAATATAAGAAAAAAATGGAATGGAAAATGAAATTGAAGAGATAAAACAAGAGAATGACTTACAGTGATTGAGACAAATTGGTTGGAGACAAAGAAGAGAATGGAGAAGAGAAGAAAGTGAGATTGGGTTGAAGAGAATTGAGAAGAGAACGGAATATTCAAGCAATGAAATTGAATACACCAAATGGGCCAAGAGCGCCAATATTTTTTACTCACCCCGCCAACAATTCAATTCCCACCAAAATATAGGCCGACTAAGAATATTACATAGTTGGCCCATTAATTACCCACCACCAAAATTTAGTCAGCCAAAATACCCCCGACCCAATCCTTTAGTTGGCCATTAAGCCCTGCCAATTAAATCAAACGCACGGAAAAGTCCTGGGTAAAATTTGGCCGACCACTATTTTTTAGTCGGGTCGATGAATTCTTTTATGAGTTGGCCAACCCAACCCCTAATGTTTAGGCGACCATATCCTATTTGTAGTCGGTAAAAACAATTTTTGCCGACTATATTTTGTTAGTCAAGAAAATTTGGCCGACTAAAAAATTTTAGTCGGCATTAACACCTTCGCCGACTAGATATTTGTAGTCGGTAATGTTTAGGCGACCAAAAAATAATTGTAGTCGGTAAAAAAAACTTTCGCCCACTAGATATTATAGTCGGTAATGTTTAGGCGACCATAACTAATTGTAGTCGGTAAAAAACACCTTCCCGACTAGATATTTGTAGTCGGTAATGTTTAGGCGACCATAAAATAATTGTAGTCGGTAAAAAAAAACCTTCGCCGACTAAATATTGTAGTCGGTAATGTTTAGGCGACCATAACTAATTGTAGTCGTTGAAAACAATTTTTACCGACCACATATTTTTAGTTAGTAAAATTTAGTCGGTGAAGGCCTCATTCTTTGTAGTGTAGTAGTTATGTTTTGAGCCAGAGCCACATGAGAATTAGTTTGTATGATTCATCTCCATTGAGCATGTCATCATTTATTTTTGGGATACTTGTTCTAGGTCTTTTTGATGATTATTTTTTATTATATGTATATGGTTGGATAGGCTCACTGCTTCTTTTACAAATTCATATGATTTTGGGTCATTTTGTAAAAGATATTGGAGATGACAGAGTTGTCGGCAATATATTGTGCGACAAGTGATCCCTAATTGTTATCTTAAGTATGTTTTGGGAAAAATCTTATTGCTTTTTAAGTTTGGTTTAGTTAAATTTACAAGAGAAATTCTGCAAAAATTTTTATAAAATCTTTTTAGTCTAAGAAAAGTCAATAAGTTGCAGAAAAGTCTAAATAGCTTTAATGGTGGGTCCGCATCTAGTGGCATCCATTATTAGCGCACGGCATGTCTTGGATCCACTAGAGTGATTCGGGACGGGTGTATGTCATGGGCGCGAACATCACTCATTAACCTAATTTGAAAAACTTGCAATGATATCCACTTGCTTGATTAAAAAATTGTGATTGTGCTCAAGATCATGTCAGGTCCTACCTTACTTTCAAGTTGAATTTGGAGTACTCGAGGTACTCCCAGGTGGTAATCGCTCTGGCCAATCACTGTGGTCGACCACTTCAGACATTATAGGTCACAATCTCTTCTTCCATTGGTGGAGGCGCACGTGGCCTAAAACCTGAAAAAAATAGTGGGTCTTTTCTCTTTTCCATTCTGCCAATTCAAAGTCTATGCTTCATTTGAAAAAGAATAGGTGCAACATGATATTTCAAAGTCTATGCTTCATTTGAAAAAGAATAGGTGCAGCATGATAATTCAAAGTCTGTGCTTCATTTGAAAAAGAATAGGTGCAACATGATAATTCAAAGTCTATGATAATTAACGCAATCCTCTCTTAAACTTGAGTTTTTTGCATAAACTAATTGTATGCAACATCTATACTCAGGCTCTCTAAATTTGCATTTTAAGATGGTTGTGGCTACTTTTGGTGGTAGAAAAGGGACATTGTATACATCAGTTATATAAACTACCCAATCTACGATATGCAACCCTCAGTACATCAGTTTAACGCTAAGTAATAAAATTTAAAGAGTGAGTATCAAGAACTAAATTGATAATTGCAGTGGAATTATTTTGATCTCATATTTTTGT
The DNA here is from genome assembly GCA_023638005.1 of Forsythia suspensa. Lineage (NCBI taxonomy): Eukaryota > Viridiplantae > Streptophyta > Magnoliopsida > Lamiales > Oleaceae > Forsythia > Forsythia suspensa. The sequence continues at coordinate 29,091,792 of CM042666.1, read as the reverse complement.
ATTTATTTTAGTTTGGTTTATTGCAATTATATTGTTGATTTTTAATGTTGAAAAAGAAGGTATGCGTGTATGCGTTCTAACGTTCTAACTGGACACACCTTGTTGTCGATGATTGATTGATCCGAGATGGTAAGCAGAATATTTCCAAATCTATAAGCTGCGATTTTCTATTCTATTTCCTTATATGATATGATTTGATTTCATGGTAAACAGATGGAGCTCGTGTATTTTAAAAGATCATCTCTTATTTTCTTGGATTTGTTTAGGAAGATTTTAGTCAATTAATCTCGACTTTCCTAATTACTTCCTATATCTACGAATCTAGAAAATCTTTTTGTATCTTATACTCTCATATTTTTATTATTTTATTTATTGCAATCTTTGGGTAAAAAATTATTCATAATTTGATTATTACATTACCTATAAGTAAGAGTAGAAATCAATAAGAAATTAAGCTTTGAAATAACAATTATTGTTCTTGTTCTATATACTCATAGCCGGCCAAAATCATGAAGAACAAGACACACAGCTTCGTTGATTAATTTTCAAAGCAAACATTTTCTTCAACGATATTGAAGAATAAAAAAAAATTGGTGCTCAAGTAACAATTCCATATTTTGATTAATCTACTTGGTGTGAAGTTAAAAACGGAGGTTCTTATTCCAAGCGGTGGTTGCAGCCAAATACAATAGGGAAGTGGTGACAAAATCAAGACCGGTGAGTTTCATTCCACTTCGTCAACAAGTCAAAAGAAGAAGTATCAAGTTGAAGTTGATCGAAATTCTTTTAGTTGTTATTTTGTTAATTTTTTGAAAATACAAAAACTAGATACTATTATATTTTTAATCAAGATTATTAGTGAATTTTTTTTATCCATGGCATGGGGGCTCGTGAGGCCCACAACCGTAGGCCGTCCCGTGAACCAAGCGGGTGGTTCACAGGCCGTTAGATTGAACTACCGTGGTTTGGTGGTTAAGCATCTAACGAACCAGCCGTTAACTCGCTAGCCTATTTAATTTTAAAAATTTGAGGCGGCGAGAGCCCGCTTGACCGCTCAACGCCTCTCTACCATTGATGTGACAAGTCCATCACCGACTTGTCAACCACAGAAAGACGGGACCTCACTGCGCTCCCTCTCGCTCAGCAGAATAGCTTCATGCCTCTGACTTTGCGGTCATGCGAATAATAAGAAAAATATATAAAATTAGTAAAAAAAAAAAAAATGTACGTGTAGGTGTGTTGTCCCATCACATTTAAACAATTTGAAATTTTGAATTTAAAGTGCGGAAAATTTGTTTGCAACGACAATTTTTTCCATCTATAAAATTAAACACATCGAATTTTTAACTACACATGATTTTCCTTACATATTATCAGATAAATTTCAAAAAATTTGAAGTTCTTAGACATTCATTATTTCTCATTCTATTGTAGTATAAATTTTATCAACTACTCGACTACTTCATTTTCACTACTTAATTAATTATTTCTATTTTCTAAAGTTTCTATTATTGTGTTATAGATTCCTACAATTTTTCTTATGAAAATATTAATTTACATGATAGTTGTTTTCCAATAAATTTAGAAGATTTTGGATCATCTAGAAAAATCCAGGAGAAAAAAAAAACAAACATTAGTTGTGTGGCAATTTTTTTTATAGTAAATGAAAATAATGGTATATGCAATATTTGAAAAATTGTTTATGTGTGGAGAAGTGGTCAAAGGCACCTAAGGCATGCGAGAAAGACAGTACATCTAAATAAAATAGGACATTTAAATTCGAGACAAACTCAAATTACTTCATTTACTAATACTAGTGGATCTATGACTTATACTAATTTTACTTATTCGCAGGAACGAATGAGAGTTGGAATATCAGAATTTATTTCAGCAAATGAGATGCCCTTCACTTTTGCAGAAGATACGTATTTTGAAGAGTTCATGCAAAAGTATATTCAACCCTCTTACATGAGTGTAAGTAGAAATCTTGCTCATTCCAATTGTCTGAAATTATTTCAACAAATGTTGAAAAATTAAAAAATGAAATTACAAATATCGATGGAATTATGTGTTTCACGTCTGATTGTTGGTCTGAGTGCAATCACAATGGGTAGGGTTGTGTTACAACACATTTTATTGATAATAATTGGTTACTGCACAAGAAAATAATTGATTTTCGTTTACTTGAATATCCACATAATGGAGTAAGCTTGTGTGAAAATTTATTACAAGTATTTAATGAGTTTGTTGTATTAAAAAAATTATTTAGTATTACTTTTGATAATGCAAGTCTGAATACTGCATGCATACATTGAGCTTTTAATGAGAACAGTTAAATCATAAATTATTTCATGTGCAGTGCATTTGTCATATTTATAATTTAGTTGTACAAGATGGTTTGAAATTAATAACCCCACAAATACGTTTAATTAGATAAGCTATTAATTATATTTCTTCTTCAGATTCTAGACAACAAGAATTTGAAAAATTTTGCAAAAAATTTAGATTGAGAAGAAGATTTGTTGATGATATTTCTAATAGATGGAACTCAACATTTTTATGTTAAAATTGTGTGTTGGCTATACTAATGCTATTAATGCATTCGTTAATTCAAAGTAGAATCAAATTCATATAGATGATTTGGATTGGGAACATGCATTTAAAGTTATGAAATTTTTGAAACCTTTCTATAAGAAGAAATGCTCATTTTGTAGGTTGAATCAGTAGCGGCAACAAATGTCGTCACAATTGCCCTCTCATGTCGCCGCTAAAATTAAAATGGCGCCAAAAGATCCCGCCAATTGTCCTTGTGGCCTATAGCAGAGTCACATGTCGTCGCTATTAGCAAGACAACAAAGAGGCGCAAAGATTTCTTGCCATCTTCAAGCCCTATTGAGACAACTCATGTTCTTATTGCGACGACACTTTGTTGTCGCTATTGGATTCGTACTATAGCGACCACTTCTTTTTTTTGCCGCTATTGTGTGAAACTAATAGAGACGATATTTTTGTTGTTGCTATATGTCGTCGCAAATGGCAAGTTTTCTTGTAGTGTGAATAATTTTTACCCAATAATATGTCAATTTTTGTTAAAAGGGGTGTGTCATTGTATCATGGAGAACTTTCATTCTAGCACAAAAAGGGGCAATGTGTGGCAATAGTCTACTCCGCTAGACCACCTTCCGCTTATTCTCAATTGATTTGGAAACAAAAGACAATTTGAAGAAAGCTTTACAACTAAAGATTTGAAAGCATTGAAAATAGCTTGTTCATTGATTAATGAAAATAGTGAATTTTAATTGCAAGTATATGGGTAAACATCAGTTAGCTTGACAAAACTTCGAATACCAACAACTCTCTATAATAGTTTGAGTAAGAAAAACTTAAGTAACAAAAGTAGACGTTTAAAAACTAGAGAATCATAATAAGTATTTACAAACGGTAGACTTCTACAACTGAAGAGAAATTACAACTTAAACTAATATTTACAAAGTGCGTTTGAAATTGGACAAGCTATGTATAACTATGGGTCATGACACTTTGCCTTGTCTTGGTCTTTCCCTTGGTTTCACATTCCAGCAGCCTCCAATTGAGACCCCAAGTCAACTAATGACCATTTCATGGTATATCACATAAACTTTTTTAAGGTTTCTTGCTCTACTTTCTAGTGGAATGGAATATGTTAAAACATGGTTGAAAAATTAATGGCACTTGTCCAAGTTTATTTATAAGTAACTTACAAGTTTATGTAAGTTATTTTAAACTTATTTTTTTTTTCCCAAAAATGTTTGGCTTTTTTGTTAGTAGTTTCTTTGTTTTATAAACTTTAGCACAATTTTTACTAAAATATAAGCACGGTCTTTCTTATATTCCAAAAAGATAAATTTGCTTATTTTTTAGCATAGCCAAACGTTAAGAAAATCTTCTAGTTTTGGTATTTTTAGTGATGATCCACATGTGAATTTAGCCATAAAACATCAACATAAAAGAACTTTTGAGAAGAACAGAGATTTTAGAGTTTGAAGTGAGAGACATGAGAGAGAAAGTTAGGGCAATAGAATGATACATTTGAGTAACTTCAATAGCCACTTGACTTTTTCTGTTTAATCTCAGTCATTGATCTTCATCAAATGTTGAGGTTGATCATAAGTTAGCACAAACGAGGACTTAGAGCATCTCCAATAGATTCTCTATTTATAAAGAGCATCTATAAATTTAGAGAGTAAAAATTTTTAAGTGCTTCAACAATCTCTTTATTTTTAACACTTTATTTTACTTCTTCCAATACGTATTTATTATTTTTCATTTATTTTCTTTTAAAATACCTCTCTCCTAATTATTATATGATTTTATTCTATTTTTTCTATTTTATTTTGTATACACTATTTAATTCTATCATTATATACAGTATTGAAAATTGAAATTCTTTGAATACATTTAATTATAGAGAGTAGATTTGGCTCTCCAAATTTGGAGAGCCAAACCCGCTCTCTAAAATTGTCAATAAGTCATCTCCACATGACTTGTTTCAAATTAGGTCAATTTTTTTTTTTTAAATTGTGATTAAGTCATACTTCACAGCAATATTTTATATTAATTTCAAAATCACCCCTTTTAACCATATTTTTCATTGGCACAATCTTCCAACTCCACAAACCTCCTCCACCTCTGGCGACAACCTTCGGCGACCTCCGGCGACCACCTGCGACAACCTCCTCCACCTTCGGTGACCTCCGTGAGAGCTTCTACGGCAGCAGATGTCACTTTTTAATTCCATATAGTAAAATCTGGGCTACGTTCTGCTTCTCCTTGGTATTATAATTGTTCTAAACTAATTCTAGTTCTTCTTGTGCTTAATATTGTCAACCTTGTTCTTGCTTCCCATGGACACCAATTGAATAGAACCAAAAATATGCATTTTTCTGTTGTTGTTATGATATTTATCATGTTTACATTGCAGGAATGTATATTGGGGCTTCTGGATTCAAAAACTGTTATTTATGTCACGCATCAAGTAGAATTTTTACCAGTAGCTTATCTGGTTTGGTGAGTTGGGTCACAAAACCTAATTGCTTTATCATCAAGTTATGAAAGATGGAAGGATTACTCAAGATGGAAAGTACAACGATATTCTAAAATCCGGTAGTGATTTCATGGAACTAGTTGGTGCACATAAAGAAGCTTTATCAGCACTTGATTCCATTGAGGCAGGGGCAGCAGCTGTTGGTGAGGATAGCAGCACAGGAAATGCTAAGAATTTTCTGCAGAAAAAGGAATCTCCAACTGATCAAAATGATAAAACAGTTAATGCAATGGGGACAAATGGACAGCTTATTCAAGCTGTTGGTTTATCATTGTCTATGTTGCTTTGGCAATCGGAAGATCATTTTGTATTTTTGCCAAAGCCTTGCTTCTTGTTACGGTTGGTTACAAGACAGCTTCAATGCTTTTCAACAAAACAGTATCACAAAAAACAGTATCACAGCTACAATCATATGATACTGTTTTAATCCATGATATTGTTTAATTATGGCAATGTTTGAACCCGTGATACTGTTTGAATGTCTTAATTTTAATCCATGATACTGTTTGAATGTCTTAGTTTTAATCCATGATATTGTTTTAATGTCTTAGTTTTAATTCATGATACTGTTTAATTATGGCAATGTTTAATAGGTTGAAACTTTGTCATAAACCTGGGATACTGTTTGAATGTCTTAGTTTTAATCCATGATACTGTTTCAATCATATGATACTGTTTGAATGTCTTAGTTTTAATCCTTGATACTGTTTTGTTTATGTAATGTGCATTAGTATATTTTGATATTGTTTTAATCCATGATACTGTTTGAATGTCTTAGTTTTAATCCATGATACTGTTTTGTTTAGGTAATGTACATTAGTATATTTTGATATTGTTTTAATCCATGATATTGTTTTAATCCTATGATACTGTTTGAATCTATGTGGAATGAATTTTATTTATGATACCGTGCTTTTATTTTTGATCTTCGCTTTAATTATGGCAATGTTTGAACCCGTGATCTCTTGTTTGAATGTCTTAGTTTTGTCTATGATACTGTTTTAATCCATGATAATGTTTTGTTTAGGTAATGTGCATTAATATAATTTGATACTGTTTTAATCCATGTTTTAATCTACGATACTGTTTTGCATAATACAGTATCAAACAAAACATATGACTAATTAAACAATGATCAAAGATAAAAGCATGATATCATAGTCATGTGTGTTGTTTGATCTTTGATTATGCAAAACAAAGATCACAAAAAAGATATCACAATAGAAATGATCATAGAATTTGCACACGTGTTCGAAATTTTTATTATAATATGTTTTCGAAATGGTCTCGACGAAGCGGTCAAGACCAATCGCTTTCTTACTTGCCTATGATGGATTTTACCCGTTTGAAGTCGTCTCTTTAACTTAAAATGACAATCTTTAATTTTTTTTCAAAGCAATGATCACAAATCCTCTAACACAATGATCACGGATTAATGTACATTCTTTTGTGCAAATTAAAGCTCTTCCAAGGTATTTCTTGTTACCTTTAAAAGCAAACACATACTTCACCGTGAGCAATGCCAAGATGAAAAAAGAATAACTACTCACTATCATTAAAAACAAAGAAAAAAAAATCAAAGAAATTTCACTCTCATTAGAAATAAAGATCATATATTGAAACACATCTATTGAAACAAAGATATCAAGCATTTTACATGTTCTAACATAAAATCCTAACTCACAACAACTACATTATCAAAACTAGTTGAATCGGTTTATCCAAACTCCATTCATTAACTCAGATGCATATGTTTCAATTGGAACAATATCTCAATATTTTCATGATTATTTTTAACCGAAAATGTTACTTTATACAAAAAAAAAAAAAAAAAATGTTTCGCCATTGAAATATCGACTTTCGAATTGTTTGTATGCGTTACTGTTACTGGTGAGAAGATTCAAACACAAGAAGAAGATGAAAATTGTTAAAAGTAAATGAAAGAGTTTCTAAATGTATTGAAATGATTTTGTTGATTTTTACGTGTTTAAATGACAGTTTTTACAATTGGAGGGTATATTGGTCTTTTAGTAATAAAGTATGACTTTAGTTGAATTAAGATTATATCATATGACTTTTCAGCCCACCATGGCATTAACAGTGACCGGCCCAAAATTTTTCCTTTAAAAAGTTAATTTAGAGAGTTCGTTGAAATATAATTTTAAAGTTTGACTCTTTAAAATAGAGAGAATCTTATGTTTAAAGAGCCTATTGGAAATGATCTTATCAACACAATTTTTTATTTTTACTTTTCTTTAATTTCTAGAATGGTGGTCTACTTCATAATCAATAATTTATTGTCAAATGACAATCAGTTTATTCTTTCAATTTAATTTGATTTTTGAAAAGTAAAATTAATTTTTTATACCACATTTCGAAGTCAAAAAAGTATTTAATAAAATTAATCGCTATTTCATAATATTGCTATTAATCAGTGAAATTGACGGTCAAGCTTTATTTTGTAAAATATTAGTGGAATAAGCCATATTAAATTATTGACAAATTAATGAAACTATGTTTAATCTTTTAATTTCATTTGCATTGTCCTTTGGTATGTAACAAAATTTCACAAAAACTTTGGTGATATTTTCTGTTATTATTTTCATAATATTTTGATTGTCGCTCCTTATACAATTATTTGCAACCCTATAGTCTTTTTCTTCATATATAATTCATAGACCGTAGAGTTAACCAATTCTCATATTTATGTCTCACTCATATGCAATTCTAATTTCTAAAATAAATCTTTTAGTAATTTTTGTTTTTTTTTTTTACTTTTTTAAGAATTTAATTTAGAATAAGCAACAGGAATCATTTTCCTTTCTTTGCCCAAAAACACAAACAAAAAGTTAATATATTAAAATTTATGTACGTTATTTACAGTAGAATCCCTCTAAATTAATTCTTTTAGACCCATTCTTGAGTATTAATTTAGAAGGGTTTACTTTGTAAATTATGATTGTCTTAAAAAATGTACCTATTTAATGTTTCACGTTGTCTAAACTCTTTTAACGGCTCTATAGTGTTAGAGATTTTATGTTTATTATTTCACAAGTGTACGGATCGAATAAGTAATAAAGTGAATTTTGAGTCCAAGTATCGTACCTACAAGAATTTAGATAGTTTAATTCAATTATAATAACCTTAACTAAATCAAATTATTTTTGAAATTTGGTGTTTTAAACTAACTAAAATATGAACTAAGAATAATTAAATAGTTATAACTCAAATAATTAAAAGATTAAATTTACGAAGAATTACTTTAAATTTGGTAAAGAAAAGCGTATTAAGACCCCGAATCCACTTATATCAATCTCCTTTAACTCGAACCGTTAATTTTAATAACAAAAATTAATTTTGAAGATCAATATTCCTAATTTTTTAACAATCTCTTTAAGTAGAATTAAACTTATCCCTATATGTTACCCAACTATATTTTTATATGACGGATGCGAACATATAAGAATGCATTAAAAATTATGAATACTTAAATATCACGTAAAGTATAGTGGTATATCTCTATCAATATCGGATTCTACGACAATTGATATTATGTTTAATATATTTTCAATCTCTCGATGTTAAAATAAGCCACAAAACTCATACAATCATTGCGCATATAGTTATAGAGAAAAAGAAATCAATATCAATGATTCAAAATTAAAAATATGCTCAAATATAAAAAACTCGATTCAAAAAATTAAAAGTTTATGATACAAGTTTCATCATGATTCAAGCATTAAAATAATTTAGCCTAACATACTAAAAAGAGGAAAATAAAAAGTAAATATAAAAGCTATCACCCGGATAGGAAAAAAAACTAGAAAGAGTTGATCTTTGTTGAATTCTTGAAATAATAAATCTTGATCTTCGTTTTTTGTTTTTCTCTCCAAATTCAGCTATAAATCGGCTTTCTAATTATAAGTTAATTACTCATATTCATAGTTTCATAATAATGCCCAAAAAGATCCCAAAAAATCATTAAAATCACATCCCAAACGGTTTCCTAATTGGAGTCGAACACAAAAGGCAACAAAAAATCCGTGGGCCAAAAGTTACACCTAGGCAATCAATTTTGCATTCTGCTGATAATTTCAGGTGCTTGGGTGGATGCCCAGCTAAAACAATTCAATTCTGCACCTTTAGTCCTCCAACTTTGGATTTTGGTCATTTTAGTTCTTAAACCTTCCAATAGCTTCCAAAATGGTCTTTCAAGTTTCAATTGAGTGAAATTGAGCTCCCATACTCTCTAAATATTCTTCAAATTATTGTTCTTTCCGTCCATTCTTCTCCAATTGATTATAAACGGGTTTAAAACTGAAAGAGAAAGATTAATACACTAAATTAAGTATAAAATCAATAAAATAACGGGGTAAAAGCTTAGTTTTAATGTGACGACCTCTGAAATTTTCCTTAAATTTTTTTTTCTCACATAAAGGCTACTAGTGGCCTTCAATTGAATTAAAAACTCAGCTACAGTTGGATACTAGTATCCTCATGCTATAACACAGCAGAAATAGTTTCAAACTAAAACCTTATTAAATTTTCTCAAATTTTATATCTTACTCCATAATTACCCAAAAATATTTAGAAGAGATATTTGAGCATTTCACACAATTTATAAGAGCACAAAAATATACCAAATACTCAATGACTCTAAATACTTTGATTTCCACCTTACAAACTAATACACAAGGATTCCTTTTAACAAATTACATTTTCTTCAAGTTAAAGTAGCATCCCTCCCTTCAAAATCAGATATTGCCATTCCGGTAGCAAAAAGAGTCGGAATAACATACTTGGTTGATCCATTAATCAAAATATTTTGACAAGACAACTTTAAAATGTCCACAAATAGCTAAGGGATACAAGGAATCCTTGAAACTACCAAAACAACCATCAAAGACTCTTGGTTATTTAGTACATAAAAAAGAGAGTCCCCTTCGGCTCCAATGTGATGGCATTGTAGACATATATCGTTTTGTACGATCTTTCCTTAATGTACAAGCCCGGCCATTGCGGAAAATGAACCCATACATCTATCTTGGTGACGATATAGAAGTCTACCCTATTTCTCGATGCCCTTTCATAAGTATGCATTACCTCAAGGTAGTTCCGTTCCATTTCCTACATTAGTCATTAAACGACTATAAGCAATGATGCTTAGTGAGCAAAGTAGCATATAAACATGAAACCACATAATTCATACCTTCAATTGAATGGAATTTTTTCACTTTACCTTCTAACCTTGTTGTTCAATTCTCACATAAGTGAATAAGATCATAATCAAACATTAACTTCCAAACAATTTATAAGATATATGTTTCATGAAATGCCTTTGATGATCACTCACAAGCAATCGATACAATATGCATAGTATGGATGCTAAACATTGGAATGCTATGCATGTACTAATAAAAAATGGTTCCATTCTTCTTTTCTTACTTTTCATTTCTTTTAACTTTCATTTCTTTTTTTTTTCTTTCGTTTCTTCTTTCTTTTTGGGTCCTTCACATATTAGGGTCATACACCGAGCGCTTATAGTGTTTTGCTAAACACAAGGTCACAACATCATTAGAGCACTTTGTTCAAGTACTTTCATTTCATTTTAGGCATCTCATCCCATGGGCATCTAAGTAGCCGTGACCTTCAAATTGGGACTTGCTCCCATGGTGTACAACCTAAATAGGACATTCTTAACTATTCATGATCATTATGTAAACATAACTTTTAGCTTTAATGTTTAAGGATCATGAATTCTTTCTTAAATAATGCCATGATGCAACACATGGAAACAAGATATTTAATTGCTAAACATCATTCAAAAATCTTGCACATAAACATTCAATCAAGTTCTTCCTCAAAGAAACATATTACTTTAAATCCCAATCAACATGCAAGGGATTGGTCTAAAAGTCCTTCATCATACTACTACTTCTATTTCTTTCTTGAAATGACAGCAACATTTTAAGTCATTCTTGACTCAAATAAGCACACCTTTACTATAGGATAAGGCTCCATTTAAGCACATACAATTATAATAACCATCACTTCAAAGTCATCATAAACCACAGATTCTAAGCTCATTAAAAATCGACTTAAACATAATTTTTGGAAACATGCAAGGTCATAAACATGAAGTTGAATTTCTGCAGGTTTTATTACCTATATTTTCTCATATATAAGCAATTAATTTCAATACCTATGATCACTGGATAGGAAATTTGATAGGTAACAGTAAATCACAAGAGAGACTTTATTTAACATATAACTCATGCTATATGTTCTGATCCTAATAAGAAAAATCAATATAAAAACAACAATACACATAAACCTTACTCTCAGCCCAAAGGAAATCTTTTTATTGGATTAATGACCTAAAATTTTACAAGTTTATGGAGAGTTAATAAATCAAAAATAAGGGAAATGAAAATGTATGTATTGGGCTTGGCTAAGGAGGAATTTCTGTCCAAAAACTCATTATTTTAAACTGGAAATGAAACTACCAGAGAGCAGTGTAGATTCGGGGCTACCAAAAGCTAAACTGTGTTGTTTCCGAGGCTACCGATGAGTCTCCGATCTCTTTGTAACCTGGGTTTTGAATTTCTGGATGGAAATTTCTACTTTTCTAGCTTATCTTGGAATAGATGTGCTGAATTCCTTATTAGTTTAGTGTCTCATCACACTATTTCCCACAAACACAAAGAAGAAAGAAAAAATTTCTTGGTTTCCTTTTAATTTTTCTTTTCATTCTTACCATTCTTTTTTTTTTCTATGAATTCCAGCAAAGTTTCCTTACTTAAATTTTGGTTTCAAAAGGCAAGAAAAGAGGGTGTATTTATAGAGTGTTGGTAAGGCCATGTTTGGTTTAGCTTATCTTTGAAAATTCTTACTTATTCTTATTTTATCTTATTATTTTATTAGTTTATCAGTTATTTATACGAATAATAATCAACATTGATTTTTACGTATGATAAGCATTGCCAAACATGCCCTAAGGTGATAATCATTAAAAATGACATGTGTCCCATTCAACTAATATTTTATTACAAAAATTCTTAGATTTCTTATTTTAAGTAGTCATGTTTGGGACAACGTTTGGGGTCGAGACGAGCTCTGTTTTGGTCAAACTTTATATCGTTGCAAAGTTCATACTTCAAGCTTTACAACGAGCATACATGCAAAAGAAATGGATCGATTCGATGGCTCGTGCGATTAGTTTAAAAATGACTGCCCGGTTGAATTTCCATACTTAGCCAAATTTGGTAAAATTTCTGCATTACATAAAATCTGAGTACACCACTTTGGCTCAACTTTCAAGGTAAGTCCCGACTTGAAAAATACCCAAACTTGATATCAATTTAAACATCTCAATAAGAACTACGTGATGGTATAACATGCATAGGCTATGGATCAACGCACGTTACACATGATGGTTGCAAATTAAGTTGGTTCGAAACAATGGCAAAACTGTAATTATCTTGAAGTTTTCCAGAATTTTCAGCTTATTCTCTATCTATGGGATTAAATTCGATTAAGCCCAAACATTTTTCACAACTTAATATTTTTCCTAAAAAGTCCTCAATACTTTAATCCAATGAAATTTATATGCTTTCTCCATAAACTTATTGAAATTGGCATACCAAACTTAACAAATTTTGGGGATTATTAGATTTTTCTTAAGAACATACGAATTTAGATTTTCTAAATTATAAAATTAAGATACAAAATGTTTGTGGCCTTATATTTAAAGCCTGAATAAGTACACAAAATGAACTTATGAAACACCCCTAAACCAAACATTTGTTCGTCCTCGAACAAAAAATATAAGTTAAATACAAATTTAAACTAAGCAAAGAGAATTACCAGAAATTGAGTTAATGTTTAATTTCTTACCATATGCCTCAGGTTCGAATATAAAGCAATACTTTTAGAAATATATTAAACAATACAGCAAATAAATTTTTACTTATTCGATAATCGACCTTTTGTGAGTGTGTGAATAGTCAAATATTGAACTTACACATGTATCAGACCACAACCAATATTGTGTTGTTGATATTTTTATAATCTCGAACCCTTTGCGAGTTATTTATTCCTTAAATCTCTCGTAAAATATCACACTTCTAATGTTTTTCTCTCCAATCTTGAGGTGTTCTAGCGAATTTGGTTCATATTGATCAATACAATACTTTTTTCAAATAAAGTGGAAAAATAAGAAGCTTGTATTCCTAGAACTAAGATGGTGAGTGATTTCTAAATTCCCATCTCCAATCTCTAAAGTCCTAACCTAGCAATCCTTATCGAACACTTCTAACTCTTTTTATTTATTTAACTAATGTATCAAGTTTTACATCTTGTGTGCAATACTTCTCTCATGTAAGCTTTCTATGTAATCCATGTAGTGAGCTTTGGGCCGAGGACTCTCAAGTCAGATGACCATAGTTCACTAGGTTTTAAAATACCGTAACAGGCTTAATTACTCGAGTCCCACAGGCTATAAAAAAGTGAAGATGTAAATTAAATTTTTTTTTGCAGTGACCCATGTAGCGAGCTTTGGACCGATGAATCCCAAGTCAGATGACTATAGAGCACTAGATTTTGAAATACCCTAACAAGCTTAATTGCTCGAGTCAGAAATTTTATTTTATTTTATTTGTTTAGCAGTGAGTAGTTCCCGGTTTAGATTCATTGACAATAACATATTCAACCAAATATGAGACCCAGAAAACCCAAACTATCAAAATTCTATAAACATCACTTCTAACTTTAACACACATAAACTGTTTTCAAACAGTTTGGTTACTAGTTTAAGAATTTGAGAATGGAGTTTTTCACAATAATTCTAGGTCAATGATATCAACACATAACCGCATACACTCAAGTCATGTTCATATATAAGTGATAAGTTAATAGCGGCTATGTGCTCCATTAATCTAATCTAACATGGATAAGTATTCAAGTAAAAATACAAGTTAAAGTGTTGTCCAATATTCTAAATAAAAGTGTACTCAACTTCAAACAAATACTACCATCATTGGCGACAAGTCTTTCAACAATAATTTTTCATTTTATTTATTTATTTTTTACTATGGAAGTTATTTAGACTCACATAGTAAGCAGATTCAAAATTTATCAAATAAGTATTCTAATACTTAACCCACCTCAAACTAAAACATTACATTGTCCCCAATGTAATAACAAAAATAAGCAAATAAATGATGGAAAAGATAAGTTACTCCTCGGAGGTAGATGTGGAAAAGATGGATCTGGCTGGTTGAAGGTACGATTGAAGTTGACTCAGATGTTGTGATGGGACTCTTAGTTGAAAGATGATGTCATAGATATTATCCACGCGGCTCACGAAGTGGGACATCTTGCGATTGACATGGTGAGGCTTTATAAGTGTAATAAACAATAAATGAAATAAAAACTAATGCATTATTTAACCTAAATCAATTAATAAGGATATAAGAATGGGTTTCCTCCTATTAAGCGCTTGTTTAAAGTCATTAGCTTGACTTTGTAACAATCGTTTTACGGTACTTTAAATAGTGCTTTGGAGGACATGCTTTGCTTGTATCTATTGACTTTGCACCATTTTTCGTTTATCCACAAAATTTTGAATTTGCGCTCCTCATAAAAATATAATTTTAGTTTAGCACCTTGCTCAAACACCACTACGAACACTTCAACTTCCTCATCGACCTTGATCACAAAATCAATTTTAGAAGAAAGGCGGGAGTTAGAGAATTGCTTGATAAGTACAACACAATTAAATGTCACTTTTTCATTTTGCCCATTGAGGATCATCTTCTCTTTTTTCACATAATCTTCTTCATTAATTGGTACTTTCTCAAGTTGGATGACATGTCCATCATCCAAAATCTCAAACAGTTTCTCTCTACTCCTTGTTGTAATGTTTGGCATGTGTTCCACTAAGTTGGCTTCAGTGTCGATTGAAAAGGTGTCTTGTGGACTCTCCACCAGTATCTTTATCATCTGCCCAAGTTGATTCTCTATATTTTTTCAAAGTTGCGTCTTGGCTCTGTCCTAATTCTTTTATGGATCAAATAGTTCATTCTTGATGTGGATTATTTGCCAACTGAGCGAGAGTCTCTTCCCATCCTTTTTTCATCTCTTGCGGTATTCTTGTTTGACCTTGGTTGTTGTGCCGAGAGTAGTTCGAGTGATTTTCCAATCCTGATTGTAGGTATAGGACTAAGGACAAAAACTTTGTGTGGCCGGTAGTTTCCATATATCTCCCAAGATCAAGTCATCCTCATCAATTTCAGAAGTTGTATCATATCTCGCTATATTAGCCTGGTGCATTGCGATTAAATTTCTATAAAGCATGTCACATGTGTCGTCCTCATCAATTTCAGAAGTTGCATCATATCTCGCTATATTAGCCTGGTGCATTGCGTTAAAATCTCCATAAAGCATGTCACATGTGTTATCCTCATCAATCTCAAGGTTTTCCATTTTGTGTTGTGGTTGATCTCCTAGATCCCGTTCTTCGATGACGGAAGGTTCTTTATTGCTTCTCTTTGCCTACGATAGAAAGTACGTTCGATCTCTGGATCAACTGGTATTAGAGACTCATGTCTCACGCTTCGCATGCAAAGACCTAAAAAGAAACAATTCAAACAATAAAATATACTAAAAATTATAATAAAACAATAAAGTTCGAATTAGTGATAAAATAATTGAAAGAGAACTAAAATTAAATCTCCGACAACGGCGCCAAAAACATGTTAGAGATTTTAAGTTTATTATTCCACAAGTGTACAGAACGAACAAGTAATAAAGTAGAATTTGAGTCCAAGTATCGTACCCTCATGGACTTAAATAGTTTAATTCAATTATAATAATCTTAACCGAATAAAATTACTTTAGAAATTTGGTGTTTTAAACTAACTAAAATATGAACTAAGAATAATTAAATAATTATAACTCAAATAATTAAATAATTAAATTTATGAAGAATTACTTTAAATTTGGGGAAAAAAAAAAAATGGGAAAGAAAAGCGCACTAGGATCTCGAGAATCCACTTATACCAACCCCTTTAACTTGAACCGTTGAATTTAATAACACAAATTAATTATAAAGATCAATATCCCAATTTTTTTTAAAAATCTCTCTCAAGTAGAATTAAACATATTCCTATATGTAACCCGACTACATCTCTATGACGAATGCGAACATTCAAGAATGTATTAAAATTTAAAGTTCACGTAAAACATAGCAGTATATCTCTATCACATATCGGCCTCTACGACAATTGATACTATCACTACAACAAAAGGTAGCTATAGCGACGACACCGTTAGCGACGACCATACAACTATTGTGCATATAGTTATAGACAAAAAGAAATCACTATCAATTATTCAAAATTAAAAGCATGCTTGAATATTAAAAAAAATCGGTTCAAAGAATTAAAGGTTCATAATATAAGTTTCATCATGATCCTAGCACTAAAAGAATTTAACCTAATATACTAAGAAGAAGAAAATAAAAAGTAAATATATAAGCCATCACCCGGATAGGAAGAAAATTTGAAAGATTTGATCTTTGTTGAATTCTTGAAAGAATAAATCTTGATATTCATTTCTTGTTTCGTCTCTTGTTTTTCTCTCCAAATTCGGCTCTAAATCGGCTCTCTATAATTATGAGTTAATAACTCATATTTATAGTTCCATAATAATGCCCAAAAGGATCCCAAAAAATCATTAAAATCACGTCCTAAAAGATTTCCTGATTGGAGTCGAACACAAAAAGGAAACAAAAAATCTGCGGACCAAAAGTTACACTAAGTGATCGCCCCATGCATTTCTGGGTGATCGCCCAGGCAAGCAATTTTACATTCTGCTAATGATTTCATTAAGCTTGAGCGATCGCCGAGCTTAAACAATTCAATTATGCGCCTTTAGTCCTCTAACTTTGAATTTTGGTTATTTTAGTCCTTAAATCTTCCACTAGCTTTCAAAATGGTCTTTCAAGTTTCAATTCATTGAAATTGAGTTCCCATACTCTCTTAATATTCACCAAATTATTGCTCTTTCAGCCCTTTCTTCTTTAATTGCTTATAAACGGGTCCAAAACAAAATACAAAGATTAATACACTAAATTAAGAAAAATACAAATGCACTTATCATATAGCATTATTATTCATTTAAAATGATGCTATAAAAATAAGACAACAAAGTATATATATGTCAACTTGTTAGGTAACTGGAACATTCAACACGGCAACTCCAACTATGCTCTCCTCTATATAAAGGGTCGCATTAATTCATTTTACATGCAACAAAAATAGAAAAAGATACAAAGAATTCACAAAATATTGGGAAAATGGGTTGGGATGCTAATTTTGGTTTTTGTGGTGGTTCCGATGGCACACGGCTTAACTCCAAGCGAGTGTAAGACTGAGAAAAATAATCTAATTAATAATTGTATACCAGTTATTTTTTGGAGTAATCCATCAGTTGGTTGCTGTTTGACATAAGGAATGCTCATATTGAATGTGTGTGTCCTTATCTTGGCCCTAAAGCGGCATCAGTCATTAGATTCATTGGGGTACCTCATGTTGTTAAATTGATTGAAGGGTGTGGGAGATGTGTTCCTCACAACTACAAGTGTGAAAGTATGTTTTGTTCATAATGATCAAGAATTACTAAGGTTTTGTTTGATTTTGATTAAAATTAGATTTTTTGGTAAAAGTTGATAAAAGTTGTTGAAATGTGTGATTAAAAAGTTGTGAAATCATGAAATGTGTAGTTAAAATTAATTGTTAACTTTGACTTTAGCTTTTTAGCAAAATTAAAATTGAAAACAAACAAGCTCTAAATTTAACATCGTTTTTACATATTACAAATAATTTACGAGATAAATTTATTTCTTGTTGGTATTACAATTCCACCATGAAGTGTCCCTACATGTTCACACGAATCAAGATCCCTATACAATATTACTTTAATTAGTGATAATTAGTGTTGTTCTAGTGTAGTAGAATAAGTTATGTTCCATTGAGGTAGGTAGCTCGTCCACTTTGTTTGGTGACACTTGTGTTTATTTTAATGTATTTGTAACAAATAAAATTATCTTTTATGTGTGTTGAGAATTTATGAATTTTCTCGCATGAAAATAACAAAATTTAGATGTTCATTTCTTGCTTTTATTGAATTTTTGAGCTTATTATTTTATCGTATATAAGAAAAATTATAAATAAACTCATAGTTTATCAGACAAAATAAGTTAAATGGATCATGTTCATGTCAAAATTTAGTTAAAAAAAGAGGAATGAAGTAATTGAAAACTCTGCACGAAAAGGATGAGAATTTGGAAGGGCATACTTTGCCTGTGTAGTGCTAATTAAATAAATACAAATTGCACTGTAGTGCTAATTAAATAAATACAAATTGAATGTACTTCATGTATGATTGAAAGATATGATTCACAAATAACTACATTGTTACAACATTTTTTATAATAAATAGTTGGTTGTTGAGAAATAGAGATGCAAAGTTCAAGTAAAGTTTTATCCTGTCAAGAATTGGCACGTACCACTTTTTGCTGAATATTTCAAAACTATTTTTCATAACATGAAAGGATACTTGTTGCAAAAATTTAGAATTGTTTTGAACTCATTTAAATGAAAACAACTTATTATTCTAAGAGCATGTTTGACTAAACTTAAAAGATGATCAAAGTTGTTTTTTAGTAACTTACAATTTCCAAAGATGTTTTGCTTTTAAAAAAAAAGTTACTATTTAGTAAGTTTTGGTGAAAAGAAATGTTTTTTTTTTTCCAAAAGCCAGCCATGGCTTATACTTACAAAAAAGTATGTGGCATTTTGTGCATTTATTTGGACTTTAAAATTAAGTTTTATCTCGTTATTTTATTGATTTTCTACTTAATTTAGTGTATTGTTCTTTCTATTTCAATTTTCGACTCGTTTATAAGCAATTGGAGAAGAATGGATGGAAAGAGAAACAAATTGGTAACATCGACGAGTAAATGAGAGAAGATGTTGAGTTTTTGAAGTGAATATCAAGAGCCAAACATTGGAGGATGAGAACGAAGATAAATTCAATAAGTTTAAAGAGTGTTGGAGTGACAATGAAGAGTTGAAGCAATGATCAAACACCGAATGTCAAAGAGTCGAATTGAGAAACTACCTACCGAAGCATGTGGAGAAATTCGAGCACAAATTTTGGTATTAAAATCTCCACAAATAAAATGATATACCATTGAAAATATAATTGAATTATGAGTCCAACACTTTTTACGGATCTCAATTTGGAGTTTCCTACAAGAAGTTATGGCCGTTTGAAAAACAGCTGCAAGGAAAAATTATAAAGCTAGGCGAACGACATGCTGCACTGTTCAATAGCAGAGACCAAAACATTGGCTTGGGAGATCGCCTGGGACATTTTTGGCACAAGCGGGATTTTTTTTCTTTTTTGAGTTCGACTCCAATTAGGAAACCTTTTGGGACGCGATTTTAATGATTTTTTGGGATCTCTTTGGGTACTATTATGGAACTATATATATGAATTCTTAACTCATAATTTAGGAGCCACTATTGGAAGAAAAACAAGAGAAGAAGTAAGAAACGAAGATCAAAATTTATTCTTTCGAGGGTTCACTCTTTTCAAGTTTTCTTCCTAAGATCAAGATCCACTTTTTTCAAGTTTTCTTCCTATCCGGGTGATGGCTTTTTCTTATTTTCTTTTGTTTTCTTCTTCTTAGTATGTTAGGCTAAATCTCTTTAGTACTATGATCATGATCATTCCTTTGTTCATCTATTTTGCATGGGGGAATGTTTTGTGCGCTTGTATCATGAACTTTTAATTCTTTAAACTTGTGTGCATGGGATTATATTATATAAATATTATATACACACATATATATATGTACTATATAAGATTTCACCCACCCAAATCCCAAGTAATGATTACATGAAGGATGCATCAAATGTATGTTTACATGTATTTCTTAGGTTGCTAAAACTTCCAAGCCAATTGAAGCCCCTTTCAACAGCTTGTCAAGTCTATTGAGAGAGAGAAAAACAAAATTTGGTGGATAGCTCAGTGCACTTGACAAACATATTGTCATGATTATGACATGCATTAGAGTATGGACAACTTTTACAATCTTCCATTTTAGTGGGTGGAATTTATTTGATCAAATGTTATATATCATTAGTAGAAATTATTTCAATTCTATATGTAGTAGTGAGTTTATTGATTCATTGTTCAATAAAATTGTGATGCATTTTAATGCATTGAACAATAAATCAGAGGTCTCACTATCACCTAAATTGATGATCATCTCTTGTGATGCATTTTAATGCATTGAACAATAAATCGTATAGATAACATAAATATTCTTTCATAAATAGTGTGTGGTATATATAGTTGAAATTAATGACTGTGTTCAAATTCAAATGTTACAATTCTTTTTCTTTTGTTTTTGGTTACATATACACTTTGATTTTCAGATGGAAGGTAGAAAAGAATGAAAATACACAACTAGTGAATAAAAAGTAGTAAAATATTTCGTAAGAGTGCTTTGAAAATTTATAAACTTATTTAAGAGATTTTACGAGATTAAAGTATGAAGTAACAAACCTTACTCTTTCTAATTTTCATCGTGGTGGGTGAATATCTAATAAATTTATTTCTAGTGTCAAAGTTATTGATGCTATAGTTGGTATCTCAGTCAAATTGACAAAAGAAATTTTGTTGTTGTGTTGTTATTATTGTTGTTGGATGAAACTACAATAAAAAATTTTAAGACTGTGTTTGATTACACCATTTTCCATGTAAAATGTTATATCTATGAAAAATAATGTCATATCAGAGGAAAATATTTTTCAACTTTGGCAGTTTAATTCAAGATGGAAAAAGGAAAAAAAAAATCTAAAGTACAATCAATTAAAACATGGATTTGGCCACTTTGTTGGAAAATATTTTCTCACCATTTTAGTGGTTTTTATTTTCCTTATAACATGGAAATTTTTTTCCTTTTCCACCATTCCCAATCAAACACACCCTAAGAGTAGATGTATATTCAAATTGAAAGTCCATAGAACCAGTGTTTTCTCTTTTATTCTTTTTTTCATAACTTGATAATTCTTTATTTGATATTTTACTGTTTTGTTCAAGACATATCTTTCCAAAAATTAAATAAAAACGTGTAGAACTTGTTATTGGAAAAAAATCTAAAAAAAATTTATATATAAAATGTGATATAATATATTCAACGCCCTCCCCTCTAGATTAAATCCCACAATTTTGTTACCAACAAGTCATCCGTAGAAGCAAGACATCATTAGAAAGCCACGACTTCTATTGTCGTACCACATTTTGAAATGAAAGAAATTAATAACTTTAATTTTGCTTTACTTCAAAATTTTCATCAAAGATATTTTAGAGATATATTTCTATTCACCCAAATATATTTTCAGTCACTTAATAAATAATGTTGATATCCGAACTAATCTGTCACATCAACCACGTAATTTTGGATTAGCCAATTAATGGGAATGCCGATCTGATCCTAGTTATGAGGACAATCCAGGTCGGACCTCTTCCCTAACCTTGACCGAGGTTTCAATTTGGAATGTATTCAAGTCAGACCTCAACCATGAATATTCAGGTCGGTCTTCATCCCTGCTTGGTGAAGCTCACGTCATTAGCCTAGCTTGTCGTTCAGGTGTCAGGCGCCAGGCTAGTTGCCACAATTAATGCAAATGTCACTTCACAATAAATGCCCAAAAAAGGGATGTCTTGTAAGTAATTAATGCCGAACTTGACATTAATGCGAACTTGGCATTAATTACCTCAGGATTGTATATTTTCTTATAAATAGGAGACATAAATGTCTTTCAGGTCGGACATTCGACTAATAAAATAAAAGCACACTTAGAAAGTTTATATAATCAGGTCTTCCATCATATACTTACATATCTTCTATTCACTACGTCCATACCCGACCTGAATACTCAACATTAAGTTAACTTGGAAACAATACAAACCATTTTCCAATGTCAACAGTTTGGCGCTAGAAGGAGGGCGCCCTAAAAGCTCTCTATATTCTACAAACTCACCAAAAAATCGACACCCAATCATCATATCTAAACACTTCAACTTATAAAGATACCTTCAACATGAGTCGTAGTCACGAATCAAGGATCCGTAGCCACGGGAGAACTGGAAGACAACGTTGATCTCTCCTCAGGTCTTCCGTCGAAGACATCGAGGAGAAACTTTAGCTCAAACGCATGTCCCCGAAAAGGATGTGGTTTTACAAAAGCTGGAGTATCTAACTCACGCTATTGAACGACTTGAGAAAAATCAAGCTACCACTAGGCATATCTCCGACTCAGAAGCAGAGTCACCAGTATGTGACAAATCCGAAGATCATCGCGTGAAAAGAAGATTGGATTTCAGCGAGAAAATTAAATCAAGAAGCAAGGAAGGCAAGAACAAACGCCCCAGCCTTCTCCGAGGAAGGATGCCACGCAACGATCAACAAGCGTCTTTGACCGTCTAGGTCACCCTTCTCAGGTCCCACCTATACCGCACAAAGAGAAAGTCTAAAGGAATGAAAGAGCCCCATCTGCAGCAGTAACGTGTGTACAAAACCCTCCGGATGAACTAGAATTAATGAAACGATGCTTGGCCAAGCTCGAAGCTAAACAAAAGAACATACCGGAGGAGTACATAATTGATCGACACTCTCCCTTCTCGGAGGACATCCTAGCAAAACCTCTACCGAAAAAGCTCAAAATGCCACAGCTAACTAGCTATGAGGACGGCAATGATCCAGTTGGACACCTTGATAGGTATACCTCTTGGATGGAATTCTTGGGGGCCACCGATGCAATTATGTGCAGAGCTTTCCCCCTAACCTTCAAAAATAGAGCAATGAGATGGTTCAAAAAACTACCACAATGTTCCATACGAAGTTGGAGTGACCTATCAGCTCAGTTCGTCTCCACCATCATGGTGGCAAGGACTTGGTCTACTCCCAAGGAACACCTTGTCAGCATCAAGTAAGGTCGAACTGAATCCTTGAGGTCCTACATGGACAGATTTAGCAAAAGGATAGTAGGAGTGGACAAAATCTCCGACAACGCTGCTCTAATGGTTGTCTTGTCTGGATTACGAACCATAACTCGGTTCTGGTGATATGTTCACGAGGATGACCAACCGACATATCGAGAATTCTTAGCTAGAGTTGAGAAGCACATCAGTGCTAAAGAAGCGACCTTCGACCAGGAGAATGACAAGTTCGACAGGAGAGACAATGTCAAGAGCAAAGAAAAATATTTTAAATCAAAGAAGAAGGAAAGCTCCAAGAAAGCACTGGACTTCTAACACCCAGGTCAGCCAAGACCGCTCCCCAGAGGTTTCAGGGATACCACATCTTAAATACCTCACTTGAGAATGTCCTAATATGAAAACTAAAGGCAAGGACATCCTCAAAAACCCGTTCATATGAGGGCAAACTAGTCTGAACTAAACCAAAGGAAGTACTGTAGATATCATCGGTCCACTGGATGCGACACCGATGATTTTCAAGACTTGAAAGGTGAAATAGAGAGCCTCATCAGGAGAGGTCACCTGAAAGAGTTCCTAGCACGACCGGCTGGAGGAGTTGAGGTACTCCCACCACCGGGGCCGAACGGGTTGAACATCCACCCCCCCCCACCCCCCCCCCCCCCCACCTCCACCTCAATAGGGACGAGGTGAAATTCACATGATAGTTGAATGAAGTCAATACTTGTAAGGATTAAGAAGGCAACGCCGCAAACTCTCTAGGGAAGCTCATACCAGCTATCGTCTTTGTCACAAGCGCCATAACTAAGCCAAATACAGAGAAGTTCTCTTTCTCCGAGGAAGATGCGTCCCACGTATTGCAACCACACTCGGATGCACTCATCATTACTATGCATGTCTCTGGAATTAATATCCATCGAACGCTAGTTGACGACGGGAGCTCTATAAATGTTTTATACTTGAGAACATTCAAGAAAATGGAGATCGACGTTCGACATGTTAGCCCATTCCTAAAGCCTCTCCAAGGATTCACGGGGGACTAGGTGAATCCAAAAGGACAGATTGCCCTCGTGGTAGAGCTTGGCCTACCTCCGTGCCAAAGAAGGATAATCCCAGTTTTCATGATTGTGGATCTTCGTCCAATTACAACGCCATCATGGGACGACCAAACTCAAAGCAATCGCGTCTATTTATCACTATGCCATAAAATTCCCAACTCCCCACGGAGTCGAAATAGTAATAAGAAGTCAGACAGTGGCTAGGAACTTCACATTTTCTCGGGCAGGAGTGGACTTGCTCCAGGTAGAGCCTGAACGCCCAAGTTGTAGGTCATACCTGGATGAACTAAAGAGAGACTCAGTGGAAGAGCTCGGACGTCTTGACCCTAGGTCGAACCAACATAAGTAGAAAGCCGAACATGTGGAAGAGCTGGAACTAATCCAGGTCGACCTCAACCACACATAAAAGGCCCTACGCATCGATAAATAGCTCGGAAACCAATTAAATCACAGCTAATGGCCTTCCTGAAGGATAACCTTGACGTCTTCGCATGGAAACATGCAGATATGGAAGGAATAGACCCCAGGGTCACTTGTTACAAGTTGAACACCAGCATGTACATCAAACCAAAACAACAACGCCGACATCCCCTTAACCCAGAAAAGATATGAAGCTCTTCCTAAAGAAGTTGACAAATTGCTCAAATGTGGCTTCATCAGAGAATCATTATATCTCCGATGGGTGGCCAACCCCATCCTAGTAAAAAAGAGTAATGGAACTTGGCGGGTATGCATCAACTTTACCGACCTGAATAAAGCATGCCCTAAGGATAGCTTTCTACTTTTTCGATATGATCAAATGGTAGATGCCACGGCTGGTCATGAACTCCTAAGCTTTATGGATGAATACTCCAGCTACAACCAAATCCCGATGCATGAGAGCGATCAAGAGAATACCTCTTTCATCATTGACCGAGGTCTGTACTGCTATCGAGTTATGCCATTTAGACTAAAAAACGATGGAGCAACCTACCAGCGGTTGGTCAACATGATGTTTTCTGAGCTCATGGAGAAGACCATGGAGGTGTACGTTGACGACATACTTATGATAAGCACTATGGCCACAAACCACGTCCAACACCTTACTGAAATGTTTTCCGTACTGAAAAAGTATAGGATGACACTCAATCCTTCAAATGTTCCTTTGGTGTCGGATCAGGAAAATTCTTAGGCTACATGGTCCACCAGAGAGGTATCGAGGCCAACTTAGAGAAAATCAGGGCCCTACAAGAAATGAAACCTCTTACAAAAATCAAAGAAGTACAGAGCCTAACTAGGAGAGTAGCTGAGCTAAGCCGTTTTGTCTCAAATCAACAGATAAATGCAAACCCTTTTTCGACGCTCTACGCAGTGGCAAAGACTTCAAGTGGAATGAGGCGTGCCAGCTAGCCTTTGAAGGGCTAAAAGCACAACTTGCACAACCTCCATTATTGTCAAAACCACTAACTAAGAAAACCCTGACTCTATACTTGGCGGTCTCATAACACTCCATTAGTTCTATACTAATCAAGTTGGACGACGAGTCCAACACCCAGTATATTATGTCAGCCAGGTGTTGCATGATGTCAAACTGAGGTACAGCCCAATGGAGAAGCTGGCCTATGCTTTGATAATGTCAGCAAGAAAACTCAGACCTTACTTCCTACAACATCCGATAGAAGTCCTAACGAACTACCTCCTAAGACAGGTCCTCCAAAAACAAGATACTTCTAGGAGACTTGTGAAATGGGCGATAGAACCCGGTCAGTTCGACCTCTACTTCAAACCCAAGACTTCCATCAAAGGTCAAGCACTCGCTGATTTTGTTGCCGAGTTTAGCCAACACGAGCCCAGTACCAAACGAGAAGAAAGTTGGACCCTCTTTGTAGATGGATCCTCAACTGAAACACGCGTCGGAGCGGGAGTGGTACTAATGAGCCCAGACCTGGAGCCACTATGTCAATCTCTGTGATTTGATTTCTATGTCTCTAACAACATGGCTGAATACGAGGCCCTAATCACTGGTTTGATGTTTGCGAAAGGAATGGGTACACTCAGATTAGTAGACAACCAACAACCAAATTAACAAGTCTTACCAAGCCAAGGACGAAATGATGGCGTCTTACTCGCAAATAATAGAGCAAGAAATCAAAACATTCAACGTCGTCGAGGTCAAACAATACCAAGAACTCAAAACAATCTTGCCGACGCTTTAGTACGACTCGCTACCAGCGAGAGAATAGAAGAGCTAGAGAACATCCCAATCAAAAAATCAGCCATCCAGCAATCAGCCACCCGATCATCACATACTCACCACGGTCAACCTGAACTTTAGCTAGACGGATGGATCATCCAATTTTTAATGGATAGTAAGGTGTCCCCAAATAGCACAGAAGCAAGAAAATTAAGGATCAGGGCAGCTAGATACACGATCATAGATGGAGTCCTATTCAAAAAATGCTTCTCACTCCCGTTACTCAGATGCCTAAATGAAAACGAAGCCCAATACACCCTTAGCGAAGTTCACGAAGAAATATATGGCAACCACACTGGGGGCAATCACTAGCAAACAAAATCCTTAGGCAAGTGTATTTATGGCCATCACTAAAGAAAGATTCTATATAATTTGCTAGAAAATATGACAAATGTCAGAGGTTTGCCCCCACCATCAGAGTTCATCCAAAAGGGCTTACCTCAATCCTCAGCCTATGGCCCTTCTCAAAATAGAGGATTAACCTAATCGGCCCAATGCCAACGGGAAAATGTGGAACTAAGTACACCATAGTCGTCGTCAGACTAATTCACTAAATGGGTTGAAGTAGAACCACTAGCCAAAATAACAAAACAAAAAAGATCATCGATTTTATATTGAAATCGATCGTATGCAGATTTGGAGTCCCCTACTCAATCATCACTAACAACGGCAAACAATTCGACAATTCCAAGCTGAGGTTATTCTATGAAGAGCTAAAAATTAAGAAACATTCTCCACCCCGAACCACCCTCAGGCTAATGGCCAAGTCGAGTCTATCAACAAAATTATCAAGCACACTTTGAAAACACGCCTGGATGAGCTAAAAGGAGCCTAGGCGGAAGAGCTCCTAAGCGTACTGTGGTCTTATCACACAACATGTCGGTCCAGCACACGAAAAACACCTTTCTCACTAGCCTTTGGAACTGAAGCCGTCATCCCATTAGAGCTCGGACTCCCATCATTTAGAATTTGAACTTTCGATGAAAATTGCAACAATGATGCCATGAGAGCCGAGCTCGACCTACTGGAGGAGAAAAGATTGGGGTAGAATTGAAAAATACAATTTACAAACAAAGATGCACAAGGTATTACAATAGCAAGGTGAATGAGCGAAAATTCAAAGCTGGAGATTTCGTCTTAAGAGAGGTCTTCCTAGCAACAAGAGAAAGCAAAGCAGGAACACTTGCTTCAAATTTGGATGGACCTTACAAAATCGTTATAGTCCTCAAAAACGGAGTTTACGAGCTCTGAAATGTAGAAGGTCTATCGCTTATGCATATGTGGAATGCTAAACACCTCAAAAAGTACTACCAGTAGAAGTTATCAACAATGGCCCACGGGCGTAAGCTACTTCTTTAAAAAAGCCATGGCTTCCACCTTGTAAAAAATTCTCATATTTATGAAATGAACGAATGTTTTGTGAGATCAAGACTTACATCAAAAACAAAAAGTCTAGACATAGTTTGAACTAAGGATGTGATCAAGATCACAATCCTTTGGACACATAGGTCCCACATAGCTCGGATCCGCGTTGGATGGCATAAGTGCTACGTCACCAACGTCAAATTAAAATTCTTTACCCCCACGGGCATAATACTCCACCAAATATAGATACAAAAAATAGCTCGGTAATTAGCTGACCTATTTTCCCAAAATTATGAGGTAATTAAATTTTCGGTTCGTCCGAACGATCGAGCTGCAAAAGACCAAATGTAGACCCGAGTATGATGCCAATAACCTGAAGTCAAGTGCGAGATGTCCAGAGGTAAAAACTATGAAGTCAGATATCAAACCTTCATAGTCAGTAGTCAAAAATCAAAGATCACGTGTAAAAGTTATAAGGTGGGAAACACTGACATCGGACATTCACTCCACCGTATGACCAAGCTACAAACTTGGGGACATTCACACACCTAAACCTAAAAAGATCCGATGTCGGACGTTGGTGGTCAAAGATCGGAAGCTTCAGCTCGCCCATGTACCGATGACAAAAGTCAGAAGTCAAAAGTCAGATATTTGAAGTCAGAACTCGGTTAAACGGTTAAAGTCAGATCTTTGAAAGTCAAAAGTCAAAAGCCAATTAAATTGAAAAATCAAACATAACAGAACGAAAATTCTCATTGACATTAAAGTTCAGTACATTATGGCAAAAGTTCATTACAAATACAAAAAAGAAAGAGTTTACGAACACAAGAGTTCATTCTTCAGCACCGGACTGATCTACCTCATCGGACGACGAAGGATTGAGTGTGGAATTTCTCTTCAGCTCGGGAAGCTCGTCCTTCAGGAACTGAACGTCCCAGTTCAGACGTTTCTCCACTGCCGTCTCGATCAACTTCTCCATCATCAGGAAGTAGACCTTTTCCTTGTCGGCCAAGTAAGCTTCAGAAGACTTGAACTCTGCCACGGAGTCATCCCTGTCAATTGTCTTTTCTAGAGCAGGTCTGAGCTCGATCCGACTCTTCTTCTCTACCTCTAGTTCAGACTCTAGCTCAGCCTTACCCTTCTTGGCCACCTCCAGCTCCTCCGCCAACGCCTTTAGCCCAGCCTTTTTCTCCCAGAGCTCTTCCTCCCTCTTCATGAGCACATCCTCGAAAGTGGCACGGAGCTTCTTTTCCTCGTTAAGTTCGGTCACAACCTTCCGTCTTTCTTCTCTCATGACTTGGACGTCAGCCAAGAGTCTGCCTATCTTCTCGGTGGCCGAGGTAAGATGGATGGCCACCTTGGAAGAATTTACCGACGTAGCCATGATGGACTCCACAGTCCCCATGCTGTCCAAATATCTTTGATGGACTAGAGACCAGCTCTTCCCAATCACACTTATAGCTTTATTCGCTGAAAATGGAAGACCGGTAATTTTCTCCTTGGTTGGGGAGTTCGACCTCAAGAAGTCACAGACAAGCTTGGGAAGAGACCCACGAAGCCTCAAAAACTCCTCATCTTTCTCCGGGGTTAAGCCCAAGTATGTGGCCTGGAATATGTGATGACGGTGGAGGAGGTCGGGAGGGCTGAGATGAAGATGGTCCTCCACGAATGGAACATAAGTTATCTCCTCGACTCTCCGAGCTGGGTTGGGAACATGATGAGGGGCAAACTCTGATTGCGGACGTCGTGCCACAAGCGCTTGACCTCAGTAGGAGCTTTCCTCTTGCCCTTCTCGGCCTGACCTTTCTTCTTGAAGAGAGCAGATGTGTCCTTCATCTCTTTTCCAAATTGACCTGAAAATGGACAAAGTTAGAACTGGACTAGGCGGATACGAATGAAATAACAACCAAGTAACGAGTCCCGAATTCAAACTCACGAGGTTGGGGACAATCTGAAAGGGATATATAAAGACGAGCTGATATCAAGTTCTCCTCGGTTATTAAAGCATTGCTAGATCGTAAGTCCTCGCTAATAGCTCTTGCCTTTCGAGCTCTCTCTGATGATTCTTATGTTGGGTCGTATGAGTTATACCCTTGAAGAGGAAACAAGTAAGATAGATTAGTAAGTTATCGGGTGTACTGACCTAAATGAATAAGAATTTGGCTTACGTCCTGCCTGGTATCATGTTCGGAGAACTGCCAGGGACCTCGGACAAAGAACCAAAATTTTTTCTAATTCTTAACGGTGTCCGGGGTCTGGGTGATGACACTACCTCCTATCTTTGCTTTGAATGACGCATACTACCAGTGCAACCTCCTCCCATCCGACTTAAACGAGTGCAGACTATTGAACTCCCTAACAGAAGGTCGAGAAAATCCGAGCTGATTCCACAAAATAAGAAAACCTATCAAGATTTTCCATCCGTTAGGGCAGAGCTGGGTCGGAGCTATTCTCCACTCTCACAAGAACTTCTTAACTATTCTAGGGAAGGGAAGACGGAGTCCTCCTGCCAGCACGACCTGGTTTAAGGCCACACAACCCAACGACGGATCATCAGCCTTGTCATTGGGATCGGGGATGAAGAATTCTATCTTGTTTGGGACTCTATAAGCCCTATGCCAGTCTCCATGTTGTTTTGCATTGACTTCGGAGAGAAAGAACTTACATTTCCAGATTGGGATGGTTCTATGGCCGGACTCAACCTCCATTTCCCACCGACCTAAAGTCTTAGGCACACCCCCTGCTACCACTCACTTCAGCCTGTAGGGAGGACCTAGCTAATGGAGGAACGGTGGTCAAGGGAGCTGGACTAAGGACGTCATTCTCATCTATTCCTCTCAACTATTCTACCTGAACTAACCCCTTCTTTCTCTTGACCTCTACCCCAGGATAAGGCTTCACTCCCGCCATCGCTTTCGAACTCACTAGACATCCTACAAGATAAACTCAAAGAAGAAGATAGAAGGGGACAACATGAAAGAAGAAGGAGTGGATACTGACCATTCTGACCCTCAGCTCGAACTCAACAAACTGTGGTGACACTTAGCTCGAAAAAGTTTACCGTAAAGACCGTTAGCTTAGACAAAGCAGTTGATACTGAATGAATCGTTTAGGCAAGAGTCCCAAATAAACTTTAGTTTCTTTATTTGTAGGGGGAATACGAAAAGACAGCTCAATCAATGTCACAATAATGAGGTGTCAGCGCAATAATGGCTCCTCATTAAAAATACGTCCTCGAGCCACGCAAAAAACTGACATCACCACTGAGATTGTGCCATTCGTCAACAAACGAGGTGGATTGTCAGTTAGGCCACGTCTGTTTGTCATATGAGAATTCAAATCAGTATGGATAGCAGTTTCAGGAGCGAACTAAAGACCACCCTTGACTTATTCCAAGGCAGGTCTTGGGGGCAATTGTTGATATCCTAACTGACCTGTCACATCAACCACGTAATTTTGGATTAGCCAATTAATGGGAATGCCGACCTGATCCCAGTTATAAGGACAATCCAGGTCGGACCTCTTCCCTAGCCATGACTGAGGTTTCAGTTTGGAATGTATTCAGGTTGGACCTCAACCATGAATATTCATGTCGGACTTCATCCCTACTTGGTCAAGCTCACGTCATCAGCCTAGCTTGTCCTTTCAGGTGTCAGGTGCCAAGCTAGTTGCCACAATTAATGCAAATGTCACTTCACAATAAATGCCCAAAAATGGGATGTCTTGTAAGTAATTAATGTTGAACTTGGCATTAATTACCTGTCATGATTGCATATTTTCTTATAAATATGAGACATAAATGTCTTTCAGATCGGACATTCGACTACTAAAATAAAAGCACACTTAGAAAGCTTATATAATCATGTATTCCATCATATATTTACATATCTGCTATTCACCACATCCATACCCGACCTAAATACTTAACATTAAGTTGGCTTGGAAACAGTACAAACCATTTTCCAACTTTAACAAATAATAACAACATTAATTAATCTCTCTATCTCACGGACAAATCACTCCAATAAACTTATATTCGGACAACGTCCTAACATAATTTCTTCAAATGTGAGAACTTTGCTTAATTCAATGGAAAACTAACTACAAAACTTGTCACAAACATCCAATTGAATAATTTCTCCCCAATAAAATGTCAATTTTTGTTACAAGGGGCGATTGTTTGTATCACATGACGCCTTTCACCTACTCTCGATCGATTCGAGAACGAAAGACAGTTTAAAGAAAACTTTACAATTCAAGATTTAAATGTACTAAAAATAGCTTGTTCATTAATTAACAAAATAGTAAATTACAATTGCTGGTGTAGGAGGTGAATACCAGTGAGCTTGACAATACTTCTAATACCAACTACTCTTTATAATAACTTAAGTAAAAAAAATTTAAGTGACAGGAATAAACGTTTAAAAGTTGAAAAATCATATTAAGTATTTACAAACGTCATGAATTAATATTACAATTGAAATGAAATTCTACAACTAAAAAATATTAAAACTTAAACTAATATTTATAAAGTGCATCAAAAAATGGGCAAACTACAACTACAAGTGATTATAATGCTACGTGTAACTGTGAGCCCTGACTCTGAGACTTTGCCTCGTCTTGGTCTTTCCCTTGGTTTCATATTTCACGAGCCTCCGATTCAGACCCCCAAGTCAATTAATGGCATTTCATGGTATCTATCACAAGAACTTTTTAAGGTATATTGCTCTATTTTCTATTGGAATGGAATATGTCAAAAACATGGTTGAAAAATTAATGGCACCTGTCCAAGTTTATTTATAATTAACTTATAAGTTTAGCTAAACATATTTGGAGCTTTAGAAGTTATTTTAAGCAACTTATTTTATATTCAAACATGTTAGGTTTTTTTATTAGAAGTTTCTTTGGTGAGCAGAATATTTCCAAATCTGTAAACTGCCATTTTCTATTAATTATTGTTCCCATATGCTCATAGCCGGCCGAAATCATGAAGAACAACAAGACACAAAGCTTTGTTGATTAATTTTCAAAGCAAACATTTTCTTCAACGATATTGAAGAATAAAAAACAGTTGGTGATCAAGTAACAATTCCATATTTTGATTAATATACTTGGCGTGAAGTTAAGAACGAGGGTTCTTAATCCAAATGGTGGTTGCGGCCAAGTACAAAAGGGATGTGGTGATAAAGTTAAGACAGATGGGTTTGATTCAACTTCACTAACAATTCAAAAAAAGAAGTATCAAAGAGATGTAGATGGAAGTTCTTTTGATTGTTATTTTGTTAATTTTGCAAAATTACAAAAACTGGATACTATTGTATTTTTAATAAGATTATTAGTAGATTATTTTTACCCATAGTATAGGGGTCCGTGGATGTTTTCATTCGTGGTTTACCAAGTTACATCTTGTGTTTGTATCTAGTTTAATTCATTAATTTCAGCACTTAACAAATTGTTGCTAACGAACACTAACTCAACCTACGTGTGTGACTGAAAACTATTTTTCACTGCAACGCGCTAGTTCTGACTTCGTTCTGTCTACTGTTTGTTTAATTAAGATTAAAATTTAATTTAATTTAATTAATCTAGATTTTAGAACTTTTATTTAGTATCAGAGCGAGTATACTTTTGTAAGTGTGATCCAGAAATCTAGATATGGACGGAGCACCGTTTAGACCACCAATTTTAGATGAAACTAATTATGCTTATTGAAAAATTAGGATTCAAGTCTATATCCAATCTTTTGATGAAAAAGCTTGACACTCTATTGTTTATGGTTATAAAACTCATGCTATTATTGAAAATGGTGTAGAAAGAGAGAAAAAGGCAGAAGAGCGAGCGGCAATTAATTTTAATTATACTAATTAGAATTCCAAAATTTTAAATGTCATAATCTCTTTTGTGGATTCTAATCAACTTTGTTTGATCTCTACTTGTCATGTTGTTAAAAAATCTTGGCACCAATTTAAATTAGATTTCTTTTCATTTTTAGAATAAATCTGACTTCATATGTAGTACATATATAACCATTTTCCTCTTAACTTAAATAAATTAAAATAGCAAAAATAGAAAACATAATGAAAAAATTATAATTGGAGTCCCTAACTTTTTGAAAAGTGCAAAATGGTCTCTTTACATTCTATTATTTAAAACAATTAAAAAAAAAACACACACATCATCATCTTCTTCCCCAACCCCTCACCCTACCGTGATCAAACCGGGGAGATTTCTCGCCTTGATTTCAGACTCAAACTCCGGCAGGTTCGATTAAATTCTGTGTAAATCTTAAATGTAAGGAATATAAATCCCATTTATATGACATATCAATTAAGACCACCCAGCTGTTCTCGATTTCACTTGCATTTTCATTGGTTTTCAATAGCACCATCCTCGCTTCATCAATCCAGTTTTGCATTACCCATCCACCTCGGGGATTCAGGAATAATAAGCAATGCAAAAACAATAAAAACTGATGGAAGAATCCCTACAGCAAGCATTATCCTCCAATTTATATGTGCAGGTAATCCTGAAAAGATTTAATTCGAGACATAACCAAGAAGAATTCCAAATTTCACGAAAATCTCGGGAAAGGATGTTAATGATCCTCTTACAGCTGTAGGTCATATCTCTACAATATGAGGAACTTATCCATTCTCAATTCCAGCAAAAAGCCAGCTTGAAATACAATGGTTTCAAAAGCCATTGTCTATTTTCTACCGATGGTATTTGAAAACCAATTTGTTGTATTTTGATGGGTTCGAAACTACGCAGGAGAAATCTCCCAGTTTGGCCACAGTGGGCGTGGGCGTGGGCGTGGGCGTGGGGGTGGGGGTGGGGGGGGGGGGTGGGGTGTGATGATGTCTTTTAATTGTTTTAAATAATATAATGTAAATAGACTATTTTTTCATTGTTAAATTGGCCAAATTTAGGTTAAGGGTTTGGCTATTTGTTAACTAACGAACTTTTGGATAAAATCCATCCGGACTCTAGAGGTCATTTCAATGCACGTATGTTGAAGGACATAGGTGCCAGATTAAAAGATTTGGGATTTGATGGGACATTTTTTATTATTTTAAGTTAAAATTTGTACAAAAATACAAAGTTTAGGATTTATTTGTACTATTGACAAAATTAGGGACCCCAACTGCAGTTTTTCTATTATGTTTTATATTTTTTGCATTTTTAATTTATTTAAGCAAGGAAAATCGTTAAAAATTACGATTTGGAAATCATCTGTACGGATTAATAAAAGGATAAAAACGATAACTGCTAATAAAATAGAATGAAAATGATATTGTTACAAAGCTGAAAGAATTGAGAACATGAATATAATTTACCCTTTTAACGATCACATAAACTTGAGTAGTGCTTCCATTTGATGAGGAATCATCATTTGCCTTGTCTTTTAATTTATTTTTCTTCTTATAGAAATCCTTAATAAAGTGTTTTATTTTTCCATATCCATAATACTTTTTTCCTTTTGTCCTAGAGTTTGACATTGACCTGTCTCTATTTTACATTTTTATTTCCACTGTAATTATTGTCCCGATTTCCAATTTGCCTACTAATCTTACTCTCACATTTAGGCCTTACCTTTTTACAAATTCAAGATTTTTTTGCTAAATATTTAAGTTTTTACTTATAAGAGAAATTATCACTATGTCAATTGTTAAGGAATCTCTACCATACTCATGGCATTTCTAACATCCTTAAATTCATCAAGTAGAGCATTAAGCAGAATTATTTCTTAATGCTCGTATGCGAACTTCTTTTCACAACTAGCCAAATCTTGGCTTAATTTTGCAAAATTATCAAGATTGCCTCCATATTCACAAAATGATCCATTTTAAAATCAAAAAAATAAAAATAAAAATTCAACAAATAAATCTTATTTGAGAAAGATCAAGTATGCTACTGGGTCTCTAGTTTTCTCTAGTGTGTAGGGATAGTTTTAGAGTCATTTATTTTTCTCATTACATTATTTGCTAAGTGTAAAATTATGACACTATGAGCTAATTTATCTACTTCTGTCACTAGAATATTTGTCATTCCTAATTTCTTCAAGAAAAGAATTATCTTTTGATAACTTTTGTTGAATTAAATGAACCTTCATTTTTTGTTGCCAAACGGAAAAGTCTCATCTCCCATCAAAAGTTTGAAGATTAAATTTACTTGTCTCCATTTTAAAGAATGTGTCAAAAATCAGATCACAAACTTAAAGATTTATGACAAGTTACAACTGAAAAATAGATAATAGTGCTTAGGAAATATATTTTACAACAAAACTTATAATACCACATAGATTAACACGAGCAGAGTGCAATATAAACCCCGGGTCATAGTTACTGTTAAGGATTACATTAGAGCCTTGTTATAGGTCAAGGGTTCTTCTTAGTAGGTAGGTGTATGGTTTCTTTCTAAGAGAGAATCAAAAGATAGATAAAAAATATAACTGTAGATCAAGTCTTGCTCACCAAGAACGCTATATACTTTTCTAAGTCAAATGATTATTCACACATAGTACAAAATTCACAATAAATCAAGAAATTATTCATAGGGAACAATTTATCCACAAAGAAAGAGCCTCCAAGTAGAAAACCCTTAGGGTTTTCGTTTGCTCTGAGGAATTTTATGTAAGAATTAATGTCCAATGTCCAATTAGTTGAGTCAGACTTAATTACTCATTGGACCAAATTAATTAATTTGGGTCCGTTAGTTGTTGGCCAGCAAAATTTTAGTAAGACTAGAATACACAATTCTAGTAGAACTAGGGTTAGCGCTGCTTATAAATACTAGGACCACAACAGTTTATGTAATCAAGATAATCTGTCTTCTGAAGACTTGCTAGCATAAGCAAAAGAGAACTCAATACAATTACTCCTAAAGTTCCGTTTTCATATGTTCTTGATCGTGGAAGTCCACATCTGTTTCTTCTTGTGTGGATTACCATTCGAGGTGGACAATTGGACAACTGTGGTATTGCAAATTATACTCTAGCTAATCAAGTAATCGATTCCACGGTGTTCATCAAGTAAACTTCTATCACGAATTCTATCTAAGTACAAGGTTGATCCGACTTATAAGAATTGCATGTTTAATTTTTAATGTGCATGTACACGTCAATTCCTTACAATGCTATCATAGCTTACCTTGTTACTTGTTAGAGTTTGTTAGACTACTTTGATGAATCTAACAATAATTGTTATTGGTATATTAGTTTGATTTGAGTTTTGACATGAAATAAAATTTGTGATTTTTTTTTAAAAAAATTCTGAATTTGATTTGAATTCGTTCGAAAAGAGTTAAAAAAACGGTGGTTGATGGCGCCGATAGCTTACATACTATCCACTGTATGTTGGACTCTAAACTGGGTTTCTGTTTCGTTCCTAGCAATTCGAACCATTGATCTCTCTCTTAAGAGAAATTTAAGTAGAATATTAGTACCAATTGGGGTGGCACGGGTGTTGAACCCATGGCCACCGCCTCCTACTTTTTCTTTTTGACGACCCGGCCAAGCCTTGAGGTTGAAAAGATTAGGTTCCCACCTTCTACATTCTATGATATTTTGGGAAAATGGGCTTTTCATACAATTTTGGAAATTGTATGGAAAGCTCTCTGGTTTCAAAAAAAGGAGTTAGATGGGTCTCTTATGCAATTTTTGAAATTGCATAAGAAGGCCCACTCTTTTAAGATTAAAAAGGACCTTTTGTGCAATTTTAAAAATTGCATAAGAAGGCCTACTGAATTTAAAGATCAAGGAACTGTCTATGCAATTTTAGAAATTGCACAGTAAATCCTCAAATTTTAAAAAAGGAAAACAGGGTCTCAAATGCAATTTTAAATTTTTGGAAAAATTATAATTATTTAATTTTTAATGCTGGTCAAATATTCTATATTTATTGAAATTTCTTTTAAACCATATTTTGAATTTTTTTACCAGATAAAATTTTGAACTCGTTATTTTATAAAATTGCAATTCTGACAGTTTACTAATTTTATCTTCAATTTAGTGTATGTCTTTAAATTAGGAGATAAAATAATTTTTTTTGAAAAAATCCTTTATTAATAAAATTAATAGATTAATTGAAATAATTTCTTAATTTTATTGTTGAAATTTAATTAATTAATTAGATTAATTATTTAACTTTGTCTAGTTCGTTCCAAAATGTCTAAAAGGTTTAGACTTATACTGTCAATGTGTAAATATAGAAATTAATATATTTTTTATATTAGATATTAAAATGAATATTTAGTGGATAATTATGGACTCGGCACATGTGATTAGTTGTTTGGTTAATTTATTCATGTTGATTGTTAGTTGGGCTGCGAGCCTATTATTTAATTCAATGGGCATGCAAGTCTATTATTTATTTAATTAGATTTTTAAGCTATTCGTTTAATATGGGCATGTGTGCCAACTGATATAGAATATAGATTGCAGTGCCACAAAGAAGCAACTAGTATATGATCACAGGTCGCAACAAGAGATGTAGATGATTGCATTTAGCATTCGATAATCGAATGAAACATCTCCTAGGAATTGATCGATTTGCCTTCCTTTTGGCTCAAGAAAACTAGATAGATAAAGTCTATAATAATCTATAGTTATTAATTTGTATGATTGATTACATGTTGGATGTTAGTTAATATACATAATTGTAATGAGACAAACTCTTCTAAATCAAAATATTAAATTCATATTAAATGGTTAACACAACTTGCCTTCTATTCTTATAGTGAAAACCGAGTTCATTATCGATGTCGATTTGATGAGTTGCTCAAGACTGTTCGCTCATGGATATATTTATCCCTATAAAATATTTGATGTTTTTGAACAATGAGTCGAATTTAATTAGAATTTTATTTTTTGTTGAGTCACTCAAAGAAATAAAATTTTAGGAACATAATAAAGTAAACACATAAGATGTGTACGATAATAAGTTGTCTACTTGATGATCTAGGAGTCACATAGAGATGTAATTGATAGCAGTGTCTACTTGAATGTTTTATAAGGGCTTATTGAGTCACTCAAAGTTCTATTAAAATAAAAAGGATCATAGCTTACTGAGAATCTAACTAGTTCTATTGATTAATAATTGAAGGTCATTAATTCAATTTAAATAATAAGAGTATAATTAATTTAATATAAGTCCATGTTAAATTAATTTTCTGTATTTAATTAATTGTTTTATCTTGTTATTTCAGTATTGAATCATGAGTAATCACATGAGTTTGAGAGACATAATGGATGCCAACAAACTTACCGGGTCAAATTTTCTAGACTGGCATCACAATCTGAGAATTGTTCTCAAGCATGAAAATGAAAAATTGGATATGTCATTGAGCAGCCAATGTCGGAAGCTCCTAATGGAGAGGTTATTCCGGAGAACGTACAGACTTACAATAAACACAGTGATGACAGTAACACTTCAACATGTGATGCTTACATTATGTCAAATGAGTTAGAAAAACAGCACGAGTGCATGGATGCCTATACCAATATATATCATTCCAAAGAGTTGAATGATGAACAATCATGGATTCAACGGTATGAAACATCTAAAAATGTTATACAAAATTATGATGGTAAAAGAATCTTTAGTCAGTGCTCATGTCCTGAAGATAATTGGTTATATTGAAAAATTAAACCAGTTGAATTTTACCATCGACCACGAAATGAGTGTTGACTTAGTTATGTAGTCCCTACCTAATAGTTTTTAGCGAGTTCATTATGAACTTTAACATGAATAAGATTCAGTATACCCTACCCGGGCTGCTACAAATGCTGTAAACTGTTGAGCCCAAGAAAATTAGCAAATTTTGGCCACTGACACATCTAAGGACATTAAGAGAAAATATAAAAGAACCTTTCCAGAAGGATCAATAAGACCAAATTTGTTAAGAATGGTTAAAGCAGACAAAGACAAAGATAAATCTAATGATACATCTTTTCATTGTGGAAACAAAGGACATTAAAAGAGAAACTGCAATGCATAAAAGAGATAAAACTAACAACTCAAATCTTTGGCATTTCATACTCAATTCTATAAATGAAAAAGGCATCACCAATTTACAGAAAGATGGATAATTGGATTCAAATGATTATGAATCATCTATAAGTGTGAATCATGCTCGTTGGGAAAAATGACCTAGACCCTCTTTTTTGAAAATGGAGTCA
The DNA here is from genome assembly GCA_023638005.1 of Forsythia suspensa. NCBI lineage: Eukaryota > Viridiplantae > Streptophyta > Magnoliopsida > Lamiales > Oleaceae > Forsythia > Forsythia suspensa. The sequence goes on along the minus strand of CM042666.1, from coordinate 29,051,800 downwards.
GAGTTGCAGATATTTTGGATCTTGTACATACTGATGTATACGGACAAATGTCTACATATGCTAGAGGTGGCTTTTATTAACATTTACAGATGACTATTTTAGATATAGTTTCATCTACTTGGTGAAATTCAAGCGTGAAGTCCTTGAAAAGTTCAAAGAATTCAAGAAAGAAGTAGAAATGCAAAGCGAGCAAAATATTACGACACTAAGATGGTTAGATTTGACCAAGGTGACGAATATTTGAGGGGTGAGTTTTTAGACCATCTAAGAGGGAATGAGATTCTCTCATGATGGACTCCACCGTATACACCACAACACACTGGTATATCTGAAAAGAGAGACCTTACCTTACTTGATATGGTGCGACTAATGATGAGCTGCACAGTTCTTCCAAAATTGTTTTGGAAATATGCACTTTACACTGTCACACACTAAATCGTGTCCCATCTAAATCAGTCAAAACTCTATACGAGTTATGGAAAGGGAAAAAGACCCGATCTTTCATATATGAAGGTCTGAGGCTACGATGCTTACATAAAGCGCGTTGAATCGGAAAAGCTAGGAGCTAAATCTGATAAATATTTATTTTTTGAGTATCCAAAAGAAATTGTAGGATACTAATCTACAATCCCACCAAGATGAAGTTCATCATATTGAAACATGTTGTATTCTTAAAGAAAGAAAGAAATCTTAGAGAAGACTGGGAAAAAAGTAGATCTTGAAGAGGTTCAAGAAACTAAAAATGAAATTGACCAATTAGACGAACCAATGGCTAAGCTTGCATCTGATGAGGCACATATTGAGAAAGGAGAACCACCAGTTCATGTGGACACGCTATCTCCGCGTAAGTCAAGCAAGGTCATTCGTTCTCTTCGAAGATACGATCTCCTAATATTAATAATATATTACTAATCGAGGAAGATGAACCTACAACTTATGCAGAATCAAAGTCAAGTGTTGACACAAAGAGATGGCAGGAAGCCATGGAATCCGAGATGAACTCCATGTATGAAAACAAGGTTTGGACCTTGGTTGACCTGCTTGATGGGATAGAACCTATAGGCTGTAAATTAGTTTACAAGAAAAAAGTCGACATGGATGGTAATGTTCATACTTACAAGGCAAGATTGGTTGCGAATGGTTACAAGCAAAGACAAATAATTGACTTTGAAGAAACCTTCTTACCAATAGCCATGTCTAAGTCAATTCAGATTCTGCTTGCGATAGTAGCATACCATAACTATAAGATACGGCAAATAGATGTCAAACATGTATTCCTTAACACGAATCTTAGCGAGGATGTGTACATGATACAATCCAAAGGTTTTGAATTACGAACCAAATAAGGTATGCAAACTCATCGAGATCAATAAATGGATTAAAGAGACTCTCACAATGGAATCTTCTTTTTGATGAGACAATCGAAGTGTTTGATTTTATCAAGAGTGAAGATGAACCATTTGTGTACAAGAAGGTTATTGGAAGTAAATTCGTGTTTTTAATTATGTATGTGGATGACATACTATTATTAGGAAACGATGTACCAATGCTAAAATAAGTAAAATTGTAGTTATACAAAAATTTCTCCATGAAGGACATGGGAGTGACAACATACATTCTTAGTATAAAGATCTATAGAGATAGATGCAAAAGAATGCTTGGCCTATTCCAATATATGTACGTAGAAAAAAATCTTGAGAAGATTTAGTATGGAAGAGTCCAAGAGAAAACTCTGTCTTATTGGGCATGTGATCTATCTCTCAAAAGAGTGTTCGAAAACACAGATTGTAAGAAATCGCATGGATAGGATTCCTTATGAATCAGCAATTGGACCTATCATGTATGCTATGTTATGTACTCAATCGGATGTTTCATATGCTTTAAGCGTCACAAGCAGGTTCTAAGCGAACCCTGGCGAGAAACATTTTATCACGATCAATAACATTCTCAAGTACTTAATAAAGACTAAAGACATGTTCTTGGTGTATGGATAAAATGAACTCAGAGTTCAAGGATATGCCGATGCCAACTTTCGATAAAGATAATAGCAAATCCCAATCCGGATATGTTTTTACTCTAAATGGTGGTGTGGTTAGTTGGAAAAATTCCAAACAAGATACGACCGTTGATCCAACTATAAAAACCGAAAATATAGCTGCTTCAGAAGCAGCAAAGGAAGCTATCTGCATCAAGAAGTTCATTACTAAACTTGGAATAGTTCCTAGCATTATTGATCTAATACCTTGTATTGTGATAACAATGGAGCCAAGTCTCATCAATGATCCAAATATATATTAAGGCACTGTTATCTTATCGAGGAGATAAACTTGAGAAATGACATAAAGATAGAATGGGTACTAACAAACGATAATGTAGCAGATCTCCTGATAAAGTCGTTGTCCCAGCACAAGTATGATAGTTATGCTATTGGTATTAGATACCTGGGTCATTGGATCTATTTTGTATGAGACATTTTGTGATATACTCTTTGTTAGACATTGGTGTGTATGAACAAATTGATTAATTAAATACTTGTCCACCTTTTAATGGCATATATGTTATTTTTAATTTTTTTTATTTAAAATAATAGAGTCCGAAGAAAAGCTCATAGTAACTTGTTTATTCACAAGGTGTTGTGATTGTGAGATACAAGTTATAAATAACGTATTCTTGAAATATACTTAGTCATAGTAATAATGAGATACAAATATCATTATCGCAGATAGACTAGCATGTGTTGCATTTCTTTTGAAAAAATTAGCTGATCTCACGAGCTCAGATGTAGAGGGACATCTGAATGAACACATGAATGCATTGTTATAAGAACATGACATTGGATAACCCGTCTAGAGATTCCACATGGATAACTATCCAAGCGTCGGTGGTAAATCTCTAATGCGAGGTAGTGGATTTGGTCCTTTGACTTGAGGACTTCATAGAATTTTATGTGAGGACTGCTATACTTTGGCGAGCACTTGATGGGCCCCCTAAGATTATGAGTCACCAAGATGACGTCTTGTGGGTATAGTAAGAATCATATGAAGGTTGTGAATCTCCAGTATAAAGATTCATCACTCGTAGAAAGTAGGAGATTATAATATGAATTTTGCCCACATAAGTTGATATAAATTTCCTCGGCTATGGTGGAGTTATGAGTTGAAAATGTTTCAATCATAGCTATAATAGATCAATGAAGAGTTGAGTTGAATGATATAATTGGTTGAAATGAGATTGATCGATGTTGATCCACATCTCTTAACCAATTGGATTATATTGATGAAGAGATTATATTTTCCACTGTAACCGCTCATATATGGGGTTCTGTCATACCACATGACATTTTGTTTTATATTGTTCGATGTTGATATTTTATTTACATTCATAGAATTACAATTGCAATCAAAGATGAGTTTTATATAGTAGTAATACGAATAGTAACTTGAATTCAATGAAGAGCTTTTGATGATTGACAAACTATTGATATCAAATTGTATGAAATTAATGATGTATTAATAAAGATCTTCAAGATTGTATTTTACGAAAAAAAAAATTAACAATTATTAATTTTATTAGAGACAATGTAATGATATATATAATATTGTATATTTGTTGGAGTAGTGACTCCTTGTAAACAATATTCTTTGTATATATATGTTCTCTTTTTATTAAGCACGTCTAATTTGACGATGTAAATGAAAACAATATAAGTATAAGTAAAAAACAAAAACTAAAAAATTGTTAACATTCTCTCTCTCTCTCTATATATATATATAAAAGAAACAAAAACCAAAGAATTGTCAATATTTTCTCTCTGTCTGTCTATCTCTCTCTCTCTCTCTGTGTGTGTGTGTGTGTGTGTGTGTGTGTATAATTATTAATTAAATTAAAAATTAAAAAAGTTTCATATATTAATTGTCAACTATAATAACTGTAATCCAATGTATTCAAAACAATATTTTCATCTCCACAATTTGAATTTTAATCCGATAATAAAAAAAAAAGTTACAATTTTCTCATTCATTTTATTTAAATCCATTTCTATTTACAAATTTTAAATGTGCAATTAATAAATTGTTAAAAATTTATTGTACGGTAATAATGAACAATAAAAGAGTAACAAATAAATATTAAAAGATAATTGTATTCATTAAGTACAATTACAATTAGATATGAGTTTTAACTCATCTCTAATATTAAAAAATAGAGAGACATTTTTGGTCTATTCTACTCTTTCAAATTTTTTAAAATTTCATATTAACCTTTAGTATTCATTAGGTATAATTATTTTTTAATATTTTATTTATTACTCTTTTATTGTTCATCCTTATTGTACATTAAATTTTTAACAATTTACTAAATATACAATGAAAATTTTTAAATTTTTAATCTATTAAATTAAATATGAAGGTGAAAAGATGATCTTAATATATATATATTTGGCATTAAGTAGATAAAAGGAATGAGAAATGAGTTTCAACAAAAAAAAATGAATGAGAAAAATTGTAACTTTGTTTATTACCGTATTAAAATTCAAATCATAGTTGTCAAAACTGAAATGGAGATAAAAAGATTATTTTTAATACATTAGATTACAGTGATTACGAGCATGTTTGGTTGAGTTCTTTTTTTCTCAAATTCATTTTCAACTACATATTTTGTGGGACCAACAACTTTTATCAACTTTTCATCCACACATTTTACCAATTTTTTTCAAAATCTTTAAACCCCACCAAACATATACTATTGTAGAACTAATGTATGAAACTTTTTTTATTTTTAATTTAATTTAATTTAATTAATATATATAGAACGTTCTTCACATATTACTTCTGTCCGTTAACAATATTATTACAACATAGACAAATATTGATACTTCTTCAATTTTTGTTTCTTACTCTCATTTATAACGTTTCATTTGCGTCGTCAAATCAAACACGTCTAATATAAAAAGAACATACACAAAGAATATTGTTCACAAGAAACTACTACTCCAACAAATGCACAATATTATGTAGTCAATTATTACATTTTCTCACAATAAAATTAGTAATTATCAATTTTATTATTCGTAAAATGCAGCCCTGAAGATTATTAATACTATAAGATTTGATATCAATAATTCGTTAATCGTCAAAGTTTAAATCACCAAAAGATTTTAATTGGGTTCAAGTTATTGTTGGCATTATCATCATATAAAACGCATCTCTAATTGTAATTGTACTTAAATAAATGCAATTATCTTTTAATATTTATTTTTTTACTCTTCGTACTGTTCATTATTATTGTACATTAAATTCTTAACAATTTATTAAATGTGCATTTAAAATTTTTAAATATTTAACATATTAAATTAAATACTGAAGGTGAAAAGACAATCTTAACTTTTTGGCCTTACGTAGATGAAAGAAATGAGAAATGGATTTAAAAAAAGTGAATAGAAAAATTGTAACTTTTCTTACTACCAGATTAAAATTAAATCATGGAGATGAAAATATTGTTTTGAATACATTGGATTACAGTGATCATAATTGACAACTAATATATAAATTTTTTTTATTTTTAATTTAATATATATATATATATATATATATATATATATATATATATATATATATATATATATATATATATATATATATATATATATATATATATATATATATATATATATACTGGTTTTTGATACGTGCGTTGCACGTAGTCATTGCTTGAATATATACGTATAAAAAAATTTAAATGTATAATACGTAAATAATAAATATAAAAAATATATTTTTGAACATACTATTTAATATAATTAATTAAGTTCAAATTCTATTAATAAAAGCAAAACCAAATAAACACATAACTCGTACAAAAAAAAAAATAAATTAAATAACTAAGATTCGTAAACGACAATTGGATGTTGGTAAAGTGATATGGTAAAGCGACTATTTTTATATTTTTATTGACTTGTACTATTTCGAGAATTTGAATTGGACCAAACTCTCATTCCTCAAACTCGGTTCCAACTTTTTTAATTTTTTTAATAATGACCTAAAAGCTAAATATTAAAGAATTGTGTATAATTTTCTTATAACATCAAATAAAAAAATAAAAAATAAATGGTGAAAAATTGAATGAAAATCTAGACGAGTGTGTGAATAGAAAAAAAATAAGAAAAAAAATAATAGCATTTATTTAGAATAATCTGTAATAAATAATTCAGTAAAAGTGAACTGGATCTAATTGTGTACAATTTGCTTATAAGATAAAATAAAAAAAAGGTTAATAAAAAATTGAATGAAAATGTGTAAAAGAATAAAAATAAGAATAAAAATTAAAGAAAAAAAATTTGTCGGCTAATAATTGGCACACACCACAATAAATATATATATAAAAAAAAGTAAAAAATGGGCACACCACAAGTTTTAAAAAAAAAAAAAAAAAAAAAAAAAAAAAAAAAAAAAAAGAAGGAAGAAGAAAATTTCAAAATGGGCCAAAGCCTTTATAGCATGTGTCACCAAAAAAAAAAAAGTTATTTTCTTGTGCTTGTCGAGTTGCAAGCAAAAAATAATAATAATAATAAATCAAAAGATTGTTTGTCGAGTTATTCGACAAAGTTTTAATTTTTTTTATTGTAACTAGACAAAATCGAGTTACTCGACAAAGATTTAATTTATTTTTATTTTTATTCTTATTGTTTAGTTTATTTTTTAAAACCTTTTCACTGTTTAATTATTGGACTCCTATTTGTCTGTCGACAAAAAAAAAATTGGTATGGGGGAGCTACTCGACAAAAACAAAATTGGTATCTGGGCAGTGTCGAGCAGCTTGAGAAAGAAAAAAAATGAAAAAAAAAGGAGAAAAATAATTGTGTACAATTTGCTTATAAGATCAAATAAAAAATTGAATAAAAAGATAGATGAATATGTGAATAATAAAAAAAAAAAAAAAAAATATATAATTTTCAAAATGGGCATTGCTTGGCTTTCTAATCTCAAAAAAAAAAAAAAAAAAAAAAAAAAAATTTGGACAATTGTGTCAGTGCTTGACAAAAAAAATGGCTTTGTGTCGAGTAACTCGACAAATGGGACACCTATCTATCCGCTTGACAAAAAAAGTTTGGTATGTGAGCAATTAGTCAAGCTACTCGACAAAAAAAAATGGTATCTCGGACGGGTGTTGAGTTGCTTGACAAAAAGGGCCTTTTTGTCGAACTGCTAGACAAAACTAAGGGAAAAAAATTGGTATTTGGTTGTGTCGAGCTGTTGAAAAAAAAAAATTGGCCTTTTTGTTGAGCTGCTCGACAAAAATAAGGAAAAACTAATTAAATATGTTTGGAATGGGATTGGAGAAAGAAAGGAAAAATGAGAAAAAAGAAGAAAAAAATGAAAAAATGAGCGCTTAAAAACCAAAGCCAAATCCAAAAATAATTATAATAATAAAATCAAAAAATCAAAAATGGCGGATGCTTGACTTTCTAAGCTTTAAAAAAAATCCTCAAAATGGCCCATTTTTGCTTGGCTTTGATTGTGTCGAATGTAAAATAAAGAAGTCAAAAATTGCTGATTTTCTAAAAATAAAAAAAGTCAAAAATTGCAGCTGTCAAAATGGTACGTTTTGAACAAAAAATCTACAATAAAAATCAATATTCTAAAAAGCGTATAGCATAGCTAGGCGTCGAGGCCGAGTTTCAAGTTTTTTGAAATTAAGCAAGGCCTAGGCGAAGGCTAGACAAAGGCGATGCGAGGGCGAGGCGTGAGGCGTGGCTAGGCGTCGATGTCGAGCTTTAAGCTTAGAACAGTAGTAAATATTTAAGACTCTTATATATATAGTAGGATGTATATATTCACATTACACTTTTTGTTAATCACACCACGTTTTAATTGAAATAAAGGTATCCTAACTTTTGATAGTTAGACACTTATGTCTCTAACTATTTTTCATCGTGTTTTTATCATTAACTTTCATTTAGTTTTCACATCTTGTCTCCTATGAAGATTTTTAAATTTACATGCAAACCCTTCTCCATGACAAACCCACCGCCTAAACCACCGGATATAGACTCCAATGTGGCCGGCCACTTCCTGCCGACAAACCCCCAACCCACAGCGGCTTCAACAATGGAGAGTTTTCAGTATCGCTTTCAGTCTTGGAGAGTTTTCCAAATGACTCAACAATATTTAAATTTCTTATGTACATTTAAATTCTCTATGCATATTTAAATGTAATTTAGTATTTATTTTAATAAAATAAAATTCACGTAGATAGCAATCCATACAATGCATTAGATTCATTAGACATTAATGCCACGTAGATCAGAAGTCTTTCAATATTTGTGTCACTTAGATAACAATCTATATAATGCATTAGGGATGTTCTTATATATTCTGTGGAATTCTATTCAAATTCAAGAAATATATAAAAATTCATAACTATTAAGATATCTTTTGAAATCTGAGTTAAGAATATCTTTATTACTTTTCGCAAAAAATTAACTCGCTTATTTTTTGAGTTTAACCAAACATAATTAGTCAATGACGTATTGATGTTTTTGTAATTTCAAGGAATAAAAGTGTTTTGGTGGATGAATCATCTAGGCTTGAACTTTATATGAAGCTCAGGTGGAGGTCTAAAAAATGTGTTAAAGTTTTATTTAGTACTTGTTTGGTACTTTATTTTTATTGATTATAAGTAGTGTGGTCCTACAGAATGTGTTGATAAAAATTGTATGTCTTATGAAATGTATAGATAAAAATAATATTTTACCAATTTCTAAGTGCATATAAACACTCTCAAACATACTATATTTATTTGAAAGCATTGGCACATGGCAGCCCAAGCCACATCCGGATAAAAAAAGCTACACAATTAAAAATTCACCCCCAAAACATATTTTCTTTCTAATTTGAAAGTTGAGATATATAACATCAACTCGATTTCGAAGTTCAGATTACCCATATCTCTCTTCAATTTGGCAGAAACTAACCCCCACATGCCACGTCGAGTCGGGAAAGTTGTTTATTGAATTTTCTACTAGAGTTATAAGCAATATTTCTCTTTTACTCATTCTATTTTATTTTAAATAATTTATATGTTTCACAAGTTAATCTATTTAATTTTTTTGATAATAACTGAACTAATTGAATTGATTAAGGTATTCTTGATTTGTCATTTCTTATCGATATTAGATTTTGCATCACTAAATTCTTTTTCTCGTATATGATCTATATGTTGATAAAATTCTCACATAATAAGTTGTGATAAAAAAAATATTCAAGGCTTTCTTTATTGTTGGATATTATATTTTGTTTGTCGTTTTATTGTTAAGTTTTGAGTTTATAGATTTAGTTTCGAAAAATTCTATGGAAAAAAATAATAATAATGCACATTACATTTTGGAAGTCTAATTTGCAGAGTTGGATCACTCAAATGTGAAAAATCTAATATATAGTTCAGGATAATCATATAACCTTTGTTAAGCTATTTTGCACGGGAGATCATAATAGATTTTATGTGCATGGGATTTATATGATATGTATACACTACCAGAAATGAGGGAAATAAGCGGCGACATTTGTCGTCATTTGAATATCCATATGTCGTATCTTTAAAGTTTTAGAAACGACAAAGTCGCCGCAATATGTCGCCGCAACAAGTTAGTGTCTCTAGAGTTATAGTGACGACTTTACGTCGTCTCTATATAAATTTGTATCTATAGCGACGACAATATCGTTGCAATAGAGTCGTGACCATATCTCGAAAACGGACTTATAGGGACGACATAGTCGTCGCAAAAAACCGTCGCTATAGACAAAATAATAGAGATCATTGTCTCGTCGCCATACGTGCATCCATTTCAGCGACGACAAAGTCGTCGCAAATACAAATTACGTAAGTAACTATAGCGACAACATTGTCGCCGCTATAAACATTTTGAATTTTTTTTAAAAAATTTTTTTTTTCAAATAATATAAATAATATATAAAAATTCAAAAATCTGAGACCCTCTAAACTGCCGTGCGTCCCCGTCCCCGTCCCCGTCCCCGTCCTCCTCATCCGCAGGCGCAGCTGGTATTTTACTTTTTAGAAGCTCAATTTCACGCTGCATTTGGCGTAGCTGCTCCTCGTACATGGCAAACCGAACATCATTATTCTAGGGGTCTGCAGAGGACTGATGGGAAGTTCCTTGTGGGGCAAACGATGCAGCAGTCGAATCTAGCAAGGGAGAGGTGCCCTTTGGAACCCGACCAACCCCACGGACGTGACCTCGTCGTTCTCCGAACCTCCTTTGCAATAGCACGCTGCGTCTAATGACGCCGCTATTGGAGGCGACTTGTGTCTGCTGAGTCTCTCTCAACTCAACAAGTTTATCCCTGCGATGAAAAAATAATAATAAATAATAATATCATGCATGTCGGATAAAATTATAGTCACATAATTTAAAAATTCTCACATAGTCACCAACCCGCTGCTGGTTGACCCAATGCCATCCCTAAGGTGTGAAACGTCCTAACGAATCAATAATCCCGGCCACGGGTCTCGGGGTCCCGCTTCTGACAATTTAAACATGAAATTTAGTATACATTTTACGTAATGTAGTGAAGATATTTATAATGATATTGAAAATTTATATGTTGTACCTAATCGTAACGCTGCATGGCGTAGAAGCTCTTCGACCCTGCACGCCGGGTATTTAGCCTTACCCCGATTGGCTTTATTTTTGGAGGACCGGTCCTGAAGGTATAATATATAATTGATTAGCAAAAAATGTATTAGTTACAATAGTATATAAAATATCGTAAACAATATATAAACAATACTTACCACGAAAGTAGGGCTGGTGAAGAAGTCAATGCACTTCTGCTTGTCTTGACGGACATCTCGCCGTATGGTCGGCTCGGTCCATGCGCTTTTAAGTGATTATGTGCCTTGAGTTTGTAATCGCGATAACGATCGGCCGCCAGACGATCTACTGCGGCACATACTGCCCGGTACTCGTCGGGCGACCGATCGCCCTGCAGATCGAAGTAGCTCTGCAAGAGTGAAAAAAGAATATGTTACTGTATAAGTCGTAAAACAAGTATTAATGAAGTGTACTAATAACAAAACTAATTTACGTACATACCTCGATAATGCTACGTAATCGTGCCTACCGCTCCTCTGGAACCTCTCATCCATGAAGGGTAGCACGGGGCGCGGTGAATCTCACTTGGTTCCCAACCAAGCGCGTGAAATACTTGGCGTTATTTCCGATCGGCTGCATTGTGCGTTCGACAATGTCGAACGCGATAGGAAAATGGCATCTTCCCATTCGCACCCAAACCATCTCAAGATTGATGCTCGAGATATACCCCGTCGCTTTGGGCGGGGTCTTTGAAAAATGAAAAAATTGTAAAATGTATTAATCATACGATTTTCTTCAACGATATGTATAAATTAATAAATAATTACAATTTGAGCGAAGCGTCTTATCGAGACTCGCATGCCGAGAGGGAGGCGGGTGAGATGGGCTGCTGTGGAGGATCTCTCGCACCATCACCTCAAGTCTGACATCACATCGACCATACTAACACATGACATAATTGCGAATATCACGTCGGTATACTAACTTTAAATGTATGTGAAAATTTGTATGTATTATATTTGATTTCAATTTGGTCCCTAAACATATTTTATTGCAAATAAGTCCCTAAACTTTAAAATTATGGATAATTTTGAATTCATTATATTTTATTATAAATTGGTCCCTAAACTAATTTTTATTTCCAATAAGTCCCTAAACTTTGAATTAATGGGAAATTTTGAAATGATTATATTTTATTTCAAATTGGTCCCTAAACTACTGTAAAATTGTAAATAAGTCCCTAAACTTTGAATTTATGGGAAAATTTGACTTTATTATATTTTATTATAAATTGGTCCCTAAACTTACTTTAATTTCAAATAAGTCCCTAAACTTTGAATTTATGGGAAAATTTGACTTTATTATATTTTATTATAAATTGGTCCCTAAACTTATTTTATTGCAAATAAGTCCCTAAATTTTGAATTTATGGAAAATTTTGACTTTATTATATTTTATTATAAATTGGTCCCTAAACTTACTTTAATTTCAAATAAGTCCCTAAACTTTGAATTTATGGAAAAATTTGACTTTATTATATTTTATTATAAATTGGTCCCTAAACTTATTTTATTGCAAATAAGTCCCTAAATTTTGAATTTATGGAAAATTTTGACTTTATTATATTTTATTATAAATTGGTCCCTAAACTTACTTTAATTTCAAATAAGTCCCTAAACTTTGAATTTATGAAAAATTTGACTTTATTATATTTTATTATAAATTGGTCCCTAAACTTACTTTAATTTCAAATAAGTCCCTAAACTTTGAATTTATGGAAAAATTTGACTTTATTATATTTTATTATAAATTGGTCCCTAAACTTACTTTAATTTCAAATAAGTCCCTAAACTTTGAATTTATGGAAAAATTTGACTTTATTATATTTTATTATAAAGTGGTCCCTAAACTTACTTTAATTTCAAATAAGTCCCTAAACTTTGAATTTATAGAAAAATTTTGACTTTATTATATTTTATTATAAATTGGTCCCTAAACTTACTTTAATTTCAAATAAGTCCCTAAACTTTGAATTTATGGAAAAATTTGACTTTATTATATTTTATTATAAATTGGTCCCTAAACTTACTTTAATTTCAAATAAGTCCCTAAACTTTGAATTTATGGGAAAATTTGACTTTATTATATTTTATAATAAATTGGTCCCTAAACTTACTTTAATTTCAAATAAGTCCCGAAACTTTGAATTTATGAAAAAATTTGACTTTATTATATTTTATTATAAATTGGTCCCTAAACTTACTTTAATTTCAAATAAGTCCCTAAACTTTGAATTTATGGAAAATTTTGACTTTATTATATTTTATTATAAATTGGTCCCTAAACTTATTTTTTTGCAAATAAGTCCCTAAATTTTGAATTTATGGAAAATTTTGACTTTATTGTATTTTATTATAAATTGGTCCCTAAACTAATTTTTATTTCCAATAAGTCCACTGAACTATGAATTTATGAGAAATTTTGAATATATTATATTTTATTTCAAATTGGTCCCTAAACTTATTATATTGTAAATGAGTCCCTAAACTTTGAATTAATGAGAAAAATTTGAATAAATTTTATTTGATTGATGAATTAGTCCCTAAACTTATTTTATTTCAAATAAGTCCCTAAATTTTCAATTTACGTCAAAATTTGAATAAAGGCGAGGAATAAGATCATGTCAAATAAAGGCGGGCTTGACACCTCTAAGGACAATCGATAAGATATGAAATTGAAAAACAACAACTCCAACTTAATTGGGACATGGAATTGAGGCAATGAGTTTTCAACCCCTAACATTAGCGTTTTCAACCCCTAACATTAGCATTTGCAAAATCCATAGTGGATCTATTATAAATATGCATATCCACAAGTAATATTCTAATAATCAATTATGTTGTGACTATATTATAGCTTTCAAATTCCTAGATAGAACAACTAAAAGTTCAAAAAGAAAGCAACTAAACTTGAAAAAGTAAACTTCAACTTAATTAACATACAAAATTACAGGACATACTCAGAATAATCAAATGCTAACCATCACAAAAGCTGACATGGGCTCACAGCAATTCAAACAAAATGCACGAACTATAATAATTGATATGTATTTCATGATTCATTTCCCCAAAATTCAAAAAAATGCCTTGGATAAATTATAGGGTTTCAGTGAGATTGAGCAAAATCATTTGCTATTATGAAGGAGCATAATGTCACCACCACAACAAAGAATGCAATGATTTTGGATGCTTGACCCCAAGCTCATTGCTAACCATTAGACTAAATTATAATTAAACCACAATTAATGAGGAAGTAATTATAAGTAAAATCAATTATTTTATCTTCTAAAAATTAAATTTTGGAGAATATTCAATTCTCGAAAAGCGATGAAGGAGATATTTGGGTATGGGTTTGATCTAAGATGGAATCTCAATATAGAATATGGTACAAGTGTCCGATAAAGAATACACAAAACTAGGGATAAGAAAATAACACCGTGACGGCGGTGAAAAAATTTGGAAGGCGGGCCGGAACAGGAAGAACGGTCCATCGCGATGGCGGTGAGCAAGTATTCGGGAAGAAGAAGAGTCCAAGTGAGAAAGAAAAGCAGTTCGGGCGTTAATTAAAGGTGAACTCTATAGCGACGACATATGTCGTCGCTATTGTTCAACTCTGACTGACGACGTTTTTCGACTTTTAAGAACACGCGCCTAAAAAGTGGCGCCCAATTTTTCAGACAATAGCGGCGACATATGTCGTCGCTATTGACAATACAATTTATTGATATGTAATATTATCAATAATAATTTTAGTCTTTAAAATGTAAAATTTAATATTATTGATATGTAATATTATCAATAATATTAATTTTAGTATTTAAAATTTAAAATTTAAAATTTAAAATTTATTGATATGTAATATTATCAATAATATTAATTTTAGTATTTAAAATTTAGTATTTAATATTTATTGATATGTAATATTATCAATAATAATTTTAGTCTTTAAAATGTAAAATTTAATATTATTGATATGTAATATTATCAATAATAATTTTAGTATTTAAAATTTCATATTTAATATTTATTGATATGTAATATTATCAATAATATTAATTTTAGTATTTAATATATATTGATATGTAATATTATCAATAATAATTTTTAGTCTTTCAAATGTAAAATTTAATATTATTGATATGTAATATTATCAATAATAATTTTAGTATTTAAAATTTAAAATTTCAAATTTAATATTTATTGATATGTAATATTATCAATAATATTAATTTTAGTATTTAATATTTATTGATATGTAATATTATCAATAATAATTTTAGTCTTTAAATGTAAAATTTAATATTATTGATATGTAATATTATCAATAATAATTTTAGTATTTAAAATTTAAAATTTCATATTTAATATTTATTGATATGTAATATTATCAATAATATTAATTTTAGTATTTAATATTTATTGATATGTAATATTATCAATAATAATTTTAGTCTTTAAAATGTAAAATTTAATATTATTGATATGTAATATTATCAATAATAATTTTAGTATTTAAAATTTAAAATTTCATATTTAATATTTATTGATATGTAATATTATCAATAATATTAATTTTAGTATTTAAAATTTAGTATTTAATATTTATTGATATGTAATATTATCAATAATAATTTTTAGTCTTTAAAATTTAATATTTAATTTGTAATATTTCATATTTATTGATATTTAATATTATCAATAATAATTTTTAATAATTCATATTTATTGAGATATAATGGGAAAATGAAATCATGTTTTTGTACAATTGTAGAACTTTTTTGTTCTACATTATGTACACAAATGTTGAAACTCCATCCAAACTCGCGTTTTGACCAACAGCAATGATAGTATGAATGACAAACATTCAAGCCGAAAACAATAACAACAATTTGAATATGCGTTTGTATAAAGTAATTTCATTGCAAATTTAGTGACGCACAATAACATTTCAATCTGATTCACTATCATGATACGATTGATCCACATCATCGTCACTGACGTCCTCATTGATTTTCACTCGATGTTTCTTCATCCTCGTATTCTGCATTTGTATCGTCTTCAACATCATCGTCGTTTATAAACGAAGTTTCTCCTGCAGATGTCGACGAGGCTCTCACGATAACCGATGCTTGATCTCATCAACTTCACCATCATCGCGGTGCAAGGATACATGCTCTATGTTGCCAAGATCAACGACTAGAGATAAACCGGAAGAGTAGTTATTGTGGAGCGGGTCAATCTCGTGATGTTAGCTCCCACATGTGTCCCACGTGCTCTGTGATGGACAATTTGTACTACTCGCCGATTCGGACCACGAGATGGATCTTCAATGTGTAGAACACTTGTTGTGCTTGGCTAGCAAGTATGAACCGATCATCCTTGAACGCCTGCACTGACCGATGTCAATCTCGGTAACGTTATTCTCGCCACCACCATCGTCTCCTATCACACCTAAACCACTTGCATCGGATGTATAGATCGAAAGTTTCGGTCCATATTGTAGCTCCAGTATATCTTGCAGCTGCCCGTAGTAAACCTCACCCCCAGTCCCTGGGACGGACACGCCACTATTTTGAGTTTTTCTTCGAATATCACGATCATATGTCACGAACCGAACTCCTTTGACAACACAAGCCGTGTATGACATAACCTGCTGGTAACATCCACTGGCCAACACAAATAACTCATGAGAAACTTGATGGTTGTGGCTTTGGCGCATTGCATATAGCTGCATGACAAGAATTATTCTCAGTTATTGAAAGCAATTATGTTGAAAACTTGCAATTTTATTCAGTCGATGTTCGTTTACCTTTCTGTAGAACCAACCGTGAAAGTCTCTTCTGTGCACTAGTTCGATGTTTGACACCACTGTTCAATGGTTCACCGCCTATGTTCCGTGAACAAAGTATTGAAGATCAACGTTCATTAGTTCGCTTCAAATGATAAAGTTAATTCGAGATAAAAGCATAATAATCAAGAATTAACGTCGTCTTCTTCGCAAGAATGGCTCAACTTCATAACAGCTTGTTCGGGATGTAAAAATTGCTTGATTTCGAACTTGAGTAGGAAAGCGTCGTTGGTGGCCCGCTTTCCAAGTGGGTGACATCTGCGACTGAAAAACAGAAAGTTGTGTATGTGAAACAGTAGCATCCTCGCTTCTATCTGGTCGATCGAACCTTGTCTCTATGTCCCGGAAGTACCTCGAACAAAAGGTCAATGTCTCGTCCACAACATATCCTTCACTATTGATCCATCGGGCCGAGCTCTATTTCTCGTAGCCCTTCAATTTCTTCGGTATCGCTCGAATGGATACATCCATCTCATGTGCACCGGACCTCCAAGGATTGCATCTTACGGTAAATGCATTACGAGGTGAATCATGATGTCGAAGAAGGTCAAGGCGAAATATCCTTTCTAACTTACGAGAGAATGAGTACAAGGTGATCGTGGGATGCTATCATGTCGCTAACCTTTAGTGTTCTTGCACAAAGCTTTAAGAACGTGCGTGCAGCTCAATAATGACCGTGGAAATTGTTTTATTCAAGAACGCCCGACATCCGATTGGTAATAACCGTTGCATGATAATATGGCAATCATGTGACTTCAACCCGATAATACGGCTGTCATTTGGAGCAATATTCTTCCAAGATTAGAAGCGAAGCCATCTGAAACTCAACCGATCGGATAAATTGACAAAATTTCTTACGATTTGAAGACGACATGGTGTAACATGTGGCAGGCTTCATCCACTTATTCCCGTTCTGATACAAGTGCAACTCCCTTTTGATCCCTAATTGCATTAGATCGCGCCTCGCATTGACTGTGTCTTTTGATTTGAATGGATCGTCCATAATTGTGCCGAGCAAGCTATCACAAACATTCTTCTCTACGTGCATGACATCGATGTTATGTTTGAGCTCTGTAGAAGTCCAATACGGCAACTCATAGAAAATGCTCTTTTTTCTCCAATTGAGCTCGTCATCACTTCTCCGAATTGTAGCGCCACCGTAATTTGGGTGCTTTCCTGGACTTCTATATCTGACACGACTTAACTGTGCTAAAATGTCTGTAGGCGTTAACCGACGCGGAGGTGGTCGCCTATCTCATCCTCCATCAAGTCTAAATTGCTCGAAAATGATGTCGGATGGCGAGAACCGACGATGACCCACATAAGTCATCCTACCTATCACACGGATGAAGGAGTATCCTCGTTGCACGTCGGACATGCCTTGTACCGACCACTCCAACCGGACAAACTACTTCCGAGAAATCGTTAACGATCCACAACAAAGCCGCACGCGATCGAATATCGACTTCTTTGTTGGTTCCACCGTCTCCGTGTCAATCCCATCGCCCACAATTCCTTCAACTCATCCACTAATGGTCGTAAAATACATCAATGTCCTTACCCGGTGCTTTAGGACCGTATCATCAGTAGTAAGCATGAGGTATTCGGGCTTCATGCATAACCGGGATGGCAAGTTGTAAATCGTTACAACTCATCGCCACATGTCTTTGTCGATAGACTCATGTCACCGAATGGATTGAATCCGTCTGCGCCAAACCTAACTCGACATTCCCGATCTCACTTATGAACATTGGATGTTTCATGTCAAAATCCCGCCATGCTTTTCCATCAACGGGATGTCTTGCATTTCATCATCGTCCCTAGACCTTCCTATACTTGTGCCACCTCATAAGTTTTGCAAGATCCTTCGTCGCGAATGACGCTTTTAGTCAGGGGCCAAGGGAAATATCGTAACACCTTATGCGGAACATTCTTCCCGTTCACTTTCCCGTAGTGTGCACCCAACGACTTTCACGGCAAATCGGGCAAGTTTGTCTATCGGCATGTTCACCCCAAAACAAATCGCGATGTTCTTCTTGCGAGGAATGAATGGATTTGTGACCCAAACCAAGCTTCGTCATCGCCTTCTTAGCTTCGTAGTGAGAGTCAACCAGATTCATATTTGGGAATGCTAACTTCAAAAATTTCAAAAGATCATCGATGCAGAGACTTGTTTGTCCATTTATTCATAACTTTAATATGCATCAACTTGACTAAAAATTTAGGGATGAAAATGATGAAACTCCCGGTGCGATTACGAATGGAGAGCACGAAAGCAGTTCGTCATAGTAACCATCGGTGCTTGTACCGCATGCTCATCACCAACTACGTTGTCTATTACATCCATCATCTCATCTTCCACACCATCTCGCTCATTCTGTCTATATACATTCGCAAAGATGTAACATCGATCTCGCCATGATATATCCAGTGACATAACTCTCCATAAAACCATTACGAAATATGTGAGCCTCGACAATTTCCAAAGGATGTGTGAGACCGTTTAAACATTTTTTGCACGGACATTTAATTCTTCCTCTGTCGTTAACGTATGGCCTCACCATCTCGCTCATTCTGTCCATACTTGTAAAATACTATATTCTTACAAATCAAGATGCGATAATAATTGGAGATGATTATGAAGAAATGGAGATGAAGAAACGGAGATGGAGAAGAATTTATTTTAAAGAAGATGGGAAGCGAAGCCAGGAATAGACGGAGATGCAATACAGAAATGCGGAGATGGGAAGAAGATAAAGAAGGGTCTATAAGCGACGACATCGTCGTCGCTATATAGACATACGTCGTCGCTAAAGGAGCATTCCCATTTTTCGAGGAAAGTAATTAGTCACGCGCCGCAAAATTTAATCAACATAGGTATAGCGACGACATATGTCGCCGCTATATATATAACAATTAGGCGCCAAATTTCCGCCTAAAATGATGTTGGTCTATAGCGGCGACATATGTTGTCGCTATAGACCCCATCACACTTTACGAGAAAATTCATGATTCACGTGACTTACATCGTCCTCCGCATTTCAATTGCGACGACATTTGTCGTCGCTATTTATGCATCAAAATGCCGCCATTAGTTCCCGCCATTTCCTAATCTGAGTGGCGACGACACAGAAAGACGTCGTTATAGCCTCTACGAAACAGCGACGTTATAGGTCTATAGCGACGACATATGTCGTTGCTATAAGTTTTGTTTGTATTGCGACGACATTTCTTGGTCGTCGCTACTATGTAGAATCAATAGAGGCGACTATTTGTCGTCGCAATATATGTCGCCGCTATAGACCCTCTTTGTTGTAGTGATATTATATACATGTAACACACACATGAGAAGTGATCTCTTGTCTTCAATGACAAATTGTTATATTGTCCATATTCAATGTGTCACTTGCACATTAGATGAATTATCTATAATATTTACTTATGTGTGCAATACATCCAATGTACAAGTGACACGTTGAATATGAGCAACATAACAATTGCGCACCAAAAATAAGAGATCACTCCTCACACACATATTATATGTAATATAAGGTAACCATGATTACGTACGTGTCGAATCTATATTACATGTATAGGCATCTAAAATTCACAAATTGAAATCAAAAGTCTATTTAGAGAGAGAGAGAGAGAGAGAGAGAGAGAGAGAGAGAGAGAGAGAGAGAATTGGTAGATAGTTCAGTGCACTTGACCGTGTAAATGACATATATAATAGGGCATGGACAACTTTCTTCCATTTTTTCGTGGGTGGAATTCATTTTATAAATAATGTGTAGAATATATAGTTGAAATTAGGGAAATTGGTGCTTAGTCACTAACATTTGTCTTTAGTGTAGAAATAGTTCTCAACATTTGTTTTTTGGCACATAAATTTTTAGTGCGCGATTGACCATTATTTGATAAAAAGACAGATATAACTTTTTAATTAGAAAAATAGAAATTAGATTCCTAATCTTTGTAAAAAGTACAAATATGTTCGATACTTTTATTTTTTTATAAAAAAATTAAAAAAAAAAACTAACAATTTTTTTTTTAATTAATATTTTATTAACCAAAATGATAATATACTAATTGTTTTGTATATTTTGTAAACTATTATAAAATAACTAAAATTTAAGCTTATAATTATTAACAAACATGTTAAATAATTTTTTTTTATTTTAAGTAATTATATTATTTAAAATTTAAACTTTTATTTTATCGTTACAACATAAAAAAATAACTTTGTCACAAACTTGATGTTCAAATATTATTATCTAATTGAATTATTCATTTATTAACTAAAAATATTAGAGCTCAATTATTCTTCATATTTTAATTTATCATTTTATTATCGTTCAAAAATAAAAACACATAATATGTAAATTAATTTTTATTAGTATTTTTATGTTAAAGAAAAAACAAAACAAAATTGGTTCAATGTCATAAAATTATATACGTCATTTTATTATTTATTTAACTTAGTTTTTATTCAAGTTTTTCATATCACATAGGAATTACATATTAAAAATAATAAATTTACATTTTTCTTTTATAAAAAATTTAAGTGACACGATTGTAGTGATATTTTTAATATGCTAAATTAATTATTATTTAATAAATGTATTGGACCATTTACACCTTTTTTAAAGGTTAAAAATCCAATTGTATTTTTTTCTATTTAAAACTAAGGGCAACTAAGGGCATATTTATCTTTTTAATCAAATAAGGACCAATTGCGCACTAAATCACACTGAGTTATGGACTTTTGTGCTAAAAAATAAATATTATGGACCATTTCCATACTGAGGGCAAAGATTATGGATTATTTGCGCCAATTTCCCTTGAAATTAATGACTATGTTATCAAATTCAAATGTTACAATTTTTTTATATTTATTTTTTGGTAATATATACACTTTGATTTTCAGATGGAGGATAGAAAAGAATGAAGAAACATAACCAATGAATAAAAAGTAGTAAAATCTTTCGAGAGAAAATTCGTTGTTTTTGTTGTGGGATGAAACTCCACAAAAATATTTTGAGAGTAGACGTAGACTCCAATGAAAGATAAACCACCATACATTTAGTGTTATCTCTTTTATTCTTTTGCATAACTTGATAATTTATTGTTCAAGGCATGTGTTTCGAAAAATAAAATAAAAACAAGTAAAACTAGTTATTGGAAACAATTTTTTTTTTTTTTTTTTTAAAAAATCTAAAGATATATTCAACACCCTCCCCTCTAGATTATAGATCCCGTCACTTTGTTACTGACAAGTCTTCCGTAGAAAAGTAAGACACCATTAGAAAGCTAGAACTTCTTGTAAGAATTAATGTCCAATATTCAATTAGTTGGATCAGATTTAATTATTTGTTGAACCAAATTAATTAATTAGATTAATTAATTGGACCCGTTAGTTGTTGGCTTCTAGTTGTAAATATAAGAGTTTTAACATATTGAAAGATTTTTTATGTTTGAAATCTATAATATTTGTCACTATACAAACCACTGTTCTAAAGGCGGGAAAAGGCAAGGTTTAGGCGGCATAGATGTTAAGGATTGTATACGAGGAAGGCATAGAAAAAAACAGTTAACTCTCTTTTTGACTGATTAATACGGGCCATGGCAGCAAAAGGCAGGCCTAGATGTATTTTTTTTTATTTTTTTGTCTAATTTTATTTTATTTTATATTTTAAAAAGTAAAATAAAATAATTAAATTAAAAAATATATATTAGAAATAAAAATTGTCTTGTTACACTTAAACTCGTAAAATTTGATGTTTAATCTTATCGCTTGTCAAGTTTAGAGCCTTATACAAATAACTTTATCCAAGGCATTGGCTAGCGGGGTGGGTTAGGTCTTGGTTGGTGGGAAAGGGGTGGGTCATGGGTGGTTGTTTTGTAGTTATTAGAATTGGTGATCAGCACAAAACGTCTTCACCTTTTGAAGTTATTGTACAAATTGTCTATACCTTCAAAATTTTGATATTTTCACCATCACTCTACATATTTTCTTGCGCAAAACGTTCTTTCCATCCATTACAAACCAAAAAGCTCCGTTAAATATGATTTTCAACACGATTTGTACTAATTTCGAAGAGTAATTTTGTCCAAAAACTTTCTTATCAAATTCTTCTACCTGCAATTCTTTCTAATGGCGATTAGAAACTAATCCAACCCAAAATACAGGCAAAGAGAGAGGAAATTCTTCCCAACTAAACTCTCCGGTCCAGAAAAATCTAATGGAGATTGGAAAGTATTTTATAACGCAAGATGTTGCACAAGAATCTTTGAAGCAGCCGTAATAATAACATGATCATTCGAGCACGTTGCCACAAACAAGATGTTTCACCAAGACAATGTTCTCAGTGAGTCCCACGAAGTAGAAAGACAGAGTGCCAGAGCCAAAATTATCAAAAGGTGCTGAAATGCAAATTAACTATAAAAATCGCAGTAATGAAAAGCTTCAAACGTAACAAATCTTCAAAGTTCATTGATGTGTACATCATGTCAACGATTTTTATCAAAATGTTCTTTTCCTTTCACTGCCAAAAGTTAGAAAAATAAACATATATTCTAACAGAATGCTAACACTCCAAATCCTCTATTCCGCCATTAGCCCATAAATTCCTTCGGTTCCCCATTTCCAAATTCACCAACCAAAAAAAAAAAAAAAAAAAAACCACAAAAACAAAATTAAATTCAACTTTTCCATTCACACACACATGGGAAGAATTTCATCCCTCTTTGCCTGTATTCTGGGTTGGATTAGCTTCTAATCACCATTCGAAAGAATTGCAGGTGGAAGAATTTGGAAAGAAATTTTTTGGATGAAATTACCCTACGAAATTAGTACGAATCGTGTTGAAAATCATATTTAACGGAGCTTTTTGGATGGTAATGGATGGAAAGAATGTTATACGCAAGAAAAAGTGTAGGTGGGGTGAAAATGTCAAAAAGATAAGGACGATTTGCACAATAACTTCAAAAATGGGAATGTTTGTGCTAATTACCTTATTAGAATCACAAAGTGGAACGTACAAAAATTGGAAAGGCAATGTTATCCTTGTCCACTTGATCAGTGTTTTTATCTTCTTCAATAAGATGGCTCACCAATTGGTACTACTATTTTTATCATTCTTCATTTCTTTATATTATAAGATCTCATTAAAGGTAATTTCTGACAAGGATATATTTGATATATTCTTTTAACTCATCGACTTTATTATTATTATTAAACAAAAAGTATTGAATGTTAGACATGTCGACAAATATTATCTTTACAAATAACCAGTCATCACGGAAGAGATCCTTAGGTGAATGGGTTGGGTGGCTCAAGCGCACCCAAACCCCCTAAAAAAAGAAAGAGAAAATTTTGTTTACTTTGTGAATTGAGAATTCGAGATTCTTAGGTTTGTATAGTAGCTTTTAGGTTTTGATATTGCTGTGCTTTTAAGAGAATCAGTTTTTGATGTCTTTGAGAAAGAATTAGTTGTAGAAAGAATCGAGATAAGTGTTTGAGTAAACTCTTGTTTTATAATTGATGTATGTTTCAAAATAAGTATTTAAGCATTTGGTAATAAAAGTGATTTATTGTTGTGATTGTGTAAAATTACTAAAATGGACATTGATTATAATAATATTATTTTTTATTATTATTATCATAATTAATATTGTAAAAATTAACAATATGTAATATTATAAAATATTATTTCAAGACAATGCAGTTACCATACTTATTTTAAAATAAAAATAATATATATCTATAGATCTTAAAATTTTAAAACATTAAAAATAAAAGTATATTAATATTGTACGTAAATTAATTAAATTTAAATTTAAATTATTTGTGGAGATGCATTATAAATAGAATACTAATAAATCTGTGACATAAAAGGAATTACTTTAATTAATTAAGGTCAAAATTGGTATTTTAATAATAGATAGATAGAAAAGCTAAAACTAGAATCTGAAAAGCTACAAATTTGCTGATTCTTTGCCGTTGTCTTTAAGGTTTGTACCTAGTGCTGGGAGCATTATCTTTTGGTAGATGTTGAACGGGTGATTAGGCCTTTTAACTGAACATCCGGATCCTTTTTAGGGCAAAACAAATCTCTTGTGTTCTTTACTACTTTCGTCATACTTTTTTTTATATATTCTTGGTGCTGGTTGCAAGCAAAAGGGATCAACATAGAAGATATATGTTCACAAAGGGTCATTTTCAAGCCAATTATAAAACGCACTTAAATATTTGTTAATTGAAATGTCAATTTTGAATAAAGATCCAAAGTCAGCTAATAGGCCAATGTTTCATGGTCCTTGATCCAGCGGAATTTTTTATTTTTATGTTTCTTTAATTTCTGGAATAGTGCTCTACTTCATAATTAATAATTTATTTTCAAATGACAATCAGTTTAATCTTTCAATTTAATTTGATTTTTTTAAAATAATTTTTTTTTTTAGTATTTTTCGTTTTGCAATTATACATATTCTCCTAAAACCATCAATGATTTTTATCCCACCTTTCGAATTCAAAAAAAGCATTTGATAAAATTAATCGCTATTTCATAATATTGCTATTAATCAATGAAATTAACGGTTAAGCATATTTGACGAAAGCTCAAAAGAAAGTAAGTTTTTTTTTTTTTTTTTTTTTTTTTTAAACGTAGTTTCATAATTATTTTCTAAAAGAACTTAATTTTTTTTTTTAAAGGATGTCTTCATTTAAATTCTAGATAGTAAATTGCCAAAAATAGAACTAAAAAAAAAAAAAATCATGAGAGGTAACCCAACTTGTATAGTTCTGTTTCAAACTGGTCACCAACTTCAATTTGATCACTTAACTTGCATCTGCAACATTTACCAAAATTAACATTACGTCCCACATTCCTTAAAAAAAAAAAAAAAATGACCTCATACTTGCTTGATGTTAAAATCCTTACTTTTGCCGGCCAAGAAAAAATCAACCTTAAAATAAGAAAAAACTTGCATGTACAAATTATAATAAGACAACGAAAATCTTTATTCAACAAGTCTACTCAAACTTTGATCTTATGCAACGAAAATAGATGTAACAAAGACAAGTTCAATTAATTACTAAGTTCGTGTTTGACGAGGTATAAACTATAATTTAAACTGATTAAATTGGTTAAACATACTTTTTAATTTATTCACATATTTTATAAGATCAACTACTTACTATCTACTTATTATCTACACATCCTATAGGGTTTACAACTTATAAGCACTTAAAAAATAATTACAGAACTATCACCCATGCTACAAGGGTTTGAAAACATGTTTGGAAAAAGGGAATATTGCAAGTTTTGATTGCTATGGTGGGTGATTTTGGGTGGTTCCTCATAGATTCAAGTGTGGAGGTAAGGGTCGAGTATTTGCATTGTCTTGGTCTTTCCCTTGGTTTTACATCTCAGGAGTCTCTGATTTAGACCCCAAGTCAACTAATTAGTCACCTATTTCCATAAATATTATATGTTATGGTCATTTCATTGTACCTATTAGGCTATTCCCATTAACATTATTATTATTTTTAATTCAATATTCTAATTGTCACTGATTTTTTAAAAATATTTCTTAATTATTATTGAGTTTATAATTTTTTTTTGAGATGCACTGCACTTTCCTAAATATTTCTTAATTGAATTTTAAAAGTGATTCAAGTTGCCACTGAACTTACCAAAATATAAATATATTCGTCACCACTCATTTTTAAGATGTACGCCACTTGCAATTTTGGTGACGAGATATTCATTAAAGTCGAAAAATATACCCCATGTGAAAATTTTGTCTACCATCAAGTCCGTCAACTTTTAAAATGACAAGTGAAGGATATAATGATATTTTGGTAAATTCAATGATAACTCGGAAACTTTTAAAATTTAATGGTAATTCAAGAATATTTTGGAAAAATTCATTGGCAACTGAAAAACTTTTAAAATTTAATGGCAACTAATTTTTTTTTTAAAAGTCCATAGCAATTGAAATGTTTAACCTACTTTTTTCTTAATGCTCATTGCTTTATTTTTTTAAAATATTAATGGAATTATCTTAATTAATAACACTATGTTTAATCTTTTAATTTCATTTTCATTTTCCTTTGGTATATAAAAATATTTCATTGAAACTCTGGTGATATTTTCTGTTATTATTTTCATAATATTTTGATTATCTCTCCTTATACAATTATTTGCAACCTTATGAATATAGACTTTTTCTTCGTAATTTCTAAAAGGAATTTTCTAGTAATTTTCGTTTTTGTTGAGAAAAGTTGATTATAAAAATTAACTTAATATGTTCTTCAAAATTAATTTAGAATAAACTAAATGAATCATTGCTCTCCATTTTGTTCAGTTCATCCCCATGTCTCAAATATATATATATATATATATATATATATATATATATATATATATATATATATATATATATCTTGTCATAAAACTGACAATTTTATAGTAATTGTACAACAAATTTTTATTTTTATTTTACCACATCGCGAGATTGACTATACAGAAACTAATACAAAATTAATTGTTGAGCTAAACTGGTTAAAATAGGAAAATAAAATATTCTTTGGATTTTAGGGTTTTATGTGCCAAGTTGTTACAATGTGGATAAAGGGTTAAGGTGTTAGAACATGTTGTAATGTGTATTGTGGTTGTTGGATGAATAAATGCAAATAAGATCATTATAATGTGTATTGTAATATTGTATAATAGTTGTTGGATGAATGAATGAAAATAATCTTTGTTTCATTGTGTTGAATGTGTGGAGATGGTGCATAGATAGTCCCTAACTTTTTCAGTAAAGACAAATTAAAGGAGAGTCCACTCCACGCACCCAACTAACGGCACATTTGGACGGAATTCGTCCATAAGGACCACTTTTGCATCCAATGGCATAGGTTAGGGACCAAAAACGCACTAAGGACATACATTAGAGACTATTTGCGCCAAAATCTCAAAAGAAAAAGGGGGAAAAAAAGAAGAAGCAAATATAACAATACAATATTTTGCTCCAGACAAAATAAATTAAAAACCAAATCAAAATAAAATTTATTAATTTAGAAAACGACTACAAAAATGATGCTATACAAATAAGACAACAAAAGTGTATATATGTCAACTTATTAGTTATTAGGTGACTGTGGAACATTCATCACGGCAACTCCAACTATGTTCTCCTCTATATAAAGGGTCCAATTAGTTCATTTTACATGCAACAAGAATAGAAAAAGAAACAAAGAATTCACAAACATGTTGGGAAAATGGGTTGGGATGCTAATTTTGGTTGCTATGGTGGTTCCGATGGCACACGGCGTAACTCCGAGTGAGTGTAAGACTGAGAAAAATAATTTTCTTAATAATTGTAGGCCAGTTATGTTTGGGAGGAATCCATCAGATGCTTGCTGTCAAAACGTAAGGAATTTTCATTTTGAATGTGTGTGTCCTTATGTTAGCCCTAAAGTGGCATCAGTCATTAAAGGCACTGGGGTACCCCGTTTTGTTAAATTGATTGAAGGGTGTGGGAGATCTATTCCTCGCAACTACAAGTGTGGAAGTATGTTTCATTTTTAATGTTCAAGAATTACTAAATTTAACTTCGTTTTTACATATTACAAATAACTTACGAGATAAATTTACTTCTTTCAGGTATTATGACTCCACCATGAATTGTCCCTACTCGTGCACACGAATTAAAATCAATATACAATATTACTTTTATTAGTGTTGTTCTAGTGTAGTAGAATAAGTTAAGCTCTCCACCACTTTGTTTGGTGACACTTTCCTGTGTTTATTTTAATGTATTTGTCACAAATAAATTGTGTTTATTTTAATGTATTTGTCACAAATAAAATTATGTTTTATGTTTTATGAATTCTCTCACATGCAAATAACAAAATTTAAATGTTCGCTTTATCGATCTTTATTGAATTATTTAAGATTATTATTTTATCATATATAAGAAAATTTATAAATGAAATTAAAACTTAATTATCAAAAATATAAGCTAAATGGATCATGTTGATGTCAAAAGATAGTAAATAAAGAGGACGTAGTTAAATACAAGATTGAACTTGTAGAATCTTTACAACAAAGGAAAAAAAAACTAATGCATATCATAATTATATTAATTTGTTGTATCGTGATCTCTAAAATGCCACGCAAGATATATAGTTGCTACTGTTTAGCAAGTTTTGGTGAAAAATATGGTTTTTGCCATTTTAGACTATTATACCATTATACTTACAAAAAACTATAGGTGGCCTTTTTTAAAGTAGGACCAAGTAAATGATTGTTATACTTTCAACTTTAGAATTGCCACACATCATTAAAATAACTTGATTTTTGGTCATTTATTTACAAAAGTGACCAAAAGTAAGATGTGGATTGAAAATAACATTTGTAAATATAGTTATATTTACATGCAAAACGTCGAATATATTTATTTGTAAAAATGATCACTTTTGTGTGTGGTTAAGATTTCATGGTATGTGAAATTCATGTAATAACTTCAAGTAGAAGCTATCAAAGTGTATCTTAAAATTACACAATATAATATAAGTACACACAAGATAATGTGAATTAAATCATAGTCAAATGATATATCTCATTTTTATAATATGTTTTCATGATTAAAGTAAAACAGAAGGCACAAATCTAATAATTGAGAGACACTCCACCAAGAATTGTCGATTCCCAATTATGACTTCAAAATGTGGGAATGTTTTGTGCTAATTACCCTTATTAGAATCACAAAGTGGAATGTACAAAAATTGGATAGGCAATCTTATCCTCGTCCACTTGATCAATGTTTTTATCTTCTTCAATAAGATGGCTCACCAACCATTGGTACTACTATTTTTATAATTCTTCATTTCTTTATATTATAAGATCTCATTAAAGATAACTTCTAACAAAGATCCATTTGATATATATTCTTTTTAACTCTTGAAATCGATATTATTTTTATTATTATTAAATAAAAAATTATTGAACGTTAGACATATCGACAAATATTATCTTTACAAATGACCAGTCATCGTGGAAGAGATTCTTAGGTAAATGGGTTGGGTGGCTCAAGCCCCCCCCCAAACCCCCTAAAAAGAAAGAGAAAATTTTGTTTAATTTGTGAATTGAGTATTCGAGTCTTAGACTTGATTTGATATTCTTTGTTTTTAAGAGAATCGATTTTTCTTGTGTTGCGTAAAGAATTAGTTGTAAAAGAATCGATAAGTATTTTGTAAACTCTTGTTTTATAATTGATGTATGTTTCAAAATCGTGATTTAAGCATTTGGTAATAAAATGATTTACTACTGTGATTGTATAAAATTACTAAAATGGACATTGATTATAATAATATTATTATTTTGTATTAATATTATCATAAGTAATATTGTAAAAATTAAGAATATATAATATTATAAAATATTATTTCAAAACAATGCATTTACCATACTTATTTTAAAATAAAATTAATATAGATCTATATATCTTAAAATTTTTAAAACATTAAAAATAAAATCATATTAATATTGTATGAAAATTAATTAAATTTAAATTTAAATTATTTGTGGAGATGCATTATAATTAGAATACTAATAAATATGTGACATAAAAAGAATTACTTTAATTAATTAAGGTCAAAATTGGTATTTTAATAATAGATGGAAAAGCTAAAATTAGAATCTAAAAAGCTACTATTTTGCTGATTGTTTGTCGTTGTCTTTAAGGCTTGTACATAGTGCTGGGAGCGTTATCCTTTGGTGGATGTTCAATGGGTGATTCGGCCTTTTGGCTGAACATCTGGGCCCTCTTTAGGGCAAAACAAATCTCTTATGTTGCTTTCGTTATACTTTCTTGATATTGACTTAGTGCTGGTTGTGGTGACGTCGAAATCTGTACTATCCACGTGTCAACAGATCTCCAGTTAATCATCTGTCAGCCTGTATGTTACCTACACACTAGGACGACCGTTAGGCACCAAGATCACCGTGAAAAAGAGATTTGGCAATCGTTGGTACTCTGACGATCCAGTCAACTGTCGGTATATAGAATAATATACGGGAGAGAATATTTGGGTGTAGGAGAGACAAGCAGGCAAATATTTAAGCAGAGTTTAAAGGTGAGAATACTGCATACATTAGAATAACCGGAGATGCAGTATTTATAGCTTCAGAGTTCTAATTGATTTATGAAAACAATAAATTATATGTCTGATTGGATCCTTCTTCCTTAAGGGATAAGGATAATCGGTTGTCAATGCAATCTCCTATATTTTAAACCTTATTTGATTTTGTTTTCCTTTTCATGTTACCTGTTCTTTAGGAGATTGATATTTGGTTTCTTTGTGAGAATCCGTGTGCCAATCAAACACAATCTTTTTTTAAGCATATCTTTGGTTATTCTGAAATATTATGCTACCCACGAATTACAATGGATTCGAAGCCCTGCGAAGCTCACTAGATCAGCCATGAGCGTCGAGGCCATTCATGAGCTTCGTTGCACTTTGGTTCAAGAGTGCTGATATGTTGCTGGGCCTTCGAGGCTTTTACAAATTCAAGAGGTCCTCGCTGGGCTTATGAGGCCTTCACGAGACCTAACTTGGGCCTTCACTGGGCCTTTACGGGACTTAGGGAGCCTTTGCTGACGTGGAGGCCTTACCAAAATCTGGTGATAACAATAGTCCTCCAAGTCCAAGCCTATTATTTATGGTAGGCATGGGACTTTGTAGAAGATTTTTTTTAACGAATGCATCAGATTCTATGGTGGGCCCTAGCCTTGACTGCGATTGTTTAATGGATTTCTTCGCTGACGTATACTTGAACTCTTCAAAGTAGTACAGTTATCCAAGCCTGAAACCTATTTATTCATAGCGGGTGAGGGCTTTGATTGATTTAGCCTCAGGTGACGTATTTGTGGTTGGTGTGATTCTGACCGAGCTATCAATCAAAGCTGTCACATTGGTCAAGCAATGATTATTCGGGGAGTATAGGCCATAAATGTTGTTGGTGCCTGAAGGGTGATAGGGACGCACGCCGCGCGCCTTTTCGTCTTTTCGCTTAATTAAATGCCTAGAGTTCCATTTCCTACCTTTTGCTCTGCGTTGGACACGTGCTCGCTGGATGGACGGTTCAGATGGCGTCTTTTGAATTGGACGGTGGGGATTGATGGGGCTTAGTCTATATAAATCGTTGCTTCTTCCTACTTATTTTCTTTCACTTCTGCATCTTCTTGAAATTGGCTAAGTGTTCTAGCGAAAACCAGAGAAGTTCAGGGCATTTCCAGCTACTAAGGAGTAAGTTATGTTAGTTAGGTAAAGTGTAGAGCTTACTGTGTTTCATTTCGTGTACCATCTTTGTAATATTTCGATTTCATGTTCTGATCGCCATTTCTTCTATCTTTTCTTTGCGATTATAGAGATATCTCATTTTGAATCAAGAAAAATAGCAATGTTGTCCGAACATGATGATTTTTAGAATCAGTCGGCCACTGGTACTGACCCCGAGATCATGGGTGAGGTTTCATCTTCATCTTTGGCTAAGAGAAAGACGAAGCTGATCAGGGACCGACTATTGCTTGTCCCTCCAGCATCTATGAGTGGAAGGGAAGAAACCCAAGTTGCGTCGCCAAAGCCAAAAGCGGGGAAGGGACAGTGTGGTACTGGGGTCTCTGAAATGAGAGGGTTGCTAGACAAAAGGAATGTCCATGCTTCCAGGCGACTTGACGAGGAGCTGAGACGTTTGGCCACTAAGGCTTCTATGGTTCGCTCGAAGATCAGGGAGGTCGACTTGGAAGACATCAGGCTGTTTTACAATGTCTTAGCCTCAGTGGTGCTCAAAACCCCAGGCCCTAAGGAAAGGGCCGATGACCCACCTAAAGGATTCGTCACTATTTATGACCCGATGATACAACAAGGCCTTCACCTGCCAATGCACCCGTTCTTTCGTGAGGTTTTGCGAGATTGTAATATGGTCCAATTTCAGTTAACGTTGAATGGTTTGGGCCAGATGGTGGCGGCGTTCTTGTTGTAGAGGGTTGCCGAGGCTAGTGGGGACTTATCCCCAAGGAAATTTGAGTCAATCTACTGGCCTTGTTAGTTCGTGGGTTGGTTCAACATACCCCGCGGTCGGGTCAAAAATAAAGGAAGACGACTGATAGTCCTAATAAAGTGCATAGCTAGAAGGAAAGGTTCTTATTCTCCAGAGAGGATTGGAAATTTATTCCAGAGGATCCCCTCCCCAATGTGTCTATCCCTTGTTAATTTGAATACCTTACTGTCTTGTGTGACTTATGATCTTCATCCCTGACTTAATGTTTCATTTATCTTTGCAGATTGTGGAAAGCCGCCAATCTCGAAGAGAGACTTGGGTGACTTGAGGTTGAAGTGGGATAAAGTTTATGCACTCGACATCGACTTTAGGAGCCTCAGCAATCTGCTCAAGGATAACGACTTACTTATTCGTTTTGGACTAATGGGTAAGCTTCGTGATTTGAGTTGTATAAGAGTTGCGTTAATGATTATTCCTAACATTCTGGGCCTTAGCTATTATTACAGTTGCGTTCCGATTCAAGCATGTCCCCACCTTCAAGCTTGTCAAGGGTGCAGGCAAGTCAAGTTTCCTGGCCCGACCCTTGTCGCAAGAGGTGAAAGATGCGGTACTGCTAAGGACAATATAGTATCCGGTCTCTGCTGCCCAAGTTCCAGATCAGACTGTCCTCTCTCCTCTTTCACCTCTACCATATATGCCCCCACAAGACAAGGAGAAGAGGGTCGTAGAGAGCACGGATGAGGCTTCTGGCCAGAAGAGAAAAGCTTTCGAGGCCGGGGAGAAGCTTTTGAAGGATGCCCGCAAGACAAGGCGGATTGAGGAAAGTCGCCGGACCTCGCCGGATCCTACTAAAGGGGTCGGGGATGCTAGGAATTCTTCCTCATCTTCTGGCCTATTAGGGCGCATGCATATCACCTCCCATCACGAAGAGTTAGATCTTACCGTGATGGAGCTGCTCCCTACGTTGCGGTGAGCGTCTACAAGTACTAGACCCAAACATGGGAGAAAGAATCTAGTCTAGGGGCTGGTTTCATGAGGCTTTCATGAACTCTCACACAATCGGGCAGAGATGAATCTAGTCTAGGGGCTGGTTTTGAGCAAGGAGGTATACATCACCCTCGCAGGCTTTGAGGGCAAGTTCAACAAGGAAGAGGCCAAGTCGAAGAAGTTATCCGAAGATCTGAAGGTGATAAATACTGAGAAGGCTCAGCTTGAGTCGGATAATAGGGCTCTTCGATTCAAGATGGATACTATGGTGGCCGCGGAGGCCGATTTGAAGGCCAGGTATGAGGTCGAGTTGAAGACCGCAAGTGAGAGAATGAAGTAGGCCCGAGACCAGAAAAGGTTGCCGAAGCCTCCTAGAAATTAGCCGAGGATCGGGCCTTCGCAGCTGAAACTACCATTGCCACGCCCAATAGCAACTTTGAGGCTATGGTTGCTTAAAAGGATAAACAGCTGGTCGAGGCTAGGAAAGAGGTGGAGAAGGTGAGGGTGGAGAGTTCCGAGGCTGAGACGAGGGCAGTGATGTCCTATAAGGAGGAGTTTCCCAACACGCTTGAGTACTTACAACTCGTCAACCTTCTTATGAAGACCGGTGGGCAGCAATTGGTCGAGAGGATCGGAGAGACTCATCCGAATGGGACATTTCATTCCTTAGGTATGTCCCTGATGAACTTTCTGACCCATAGGCTCCTGCATCTGTCGAACCTCAGGATGGAGGCGAAGCCCAAACTACTCATCCCATTATAGGAAAAGGCCCGTAATGTACTGACCTTGGAGAGGCAGCGGGGCAGTAGAACTTGTATATTTTTTTCTTTCGCTTTTGTATTCGCTCCAAAATTGTCAATGAATTTTATTTCTACTGTTTCTTTTGTGTAAAATTATCTTGTGCATTGTAAGTAACTGAAACATGTAGTCAGTAGAATTCCTCACTTGTGATGAGGCTTTTTTAACGTGGATGACATCCTTTGGTGAAAGTATTAATCATGCAGTTTCTTTTTTCGTTGGATCTGAAGAGTTGGGTGTGAAATTGAGGAGTTATTCTTCTAAGAATTAATGGCCCAGCCTTTTTGTTGAATCTGAAGGGTTAGCGTCATTAATGTCTGGGCAAGTGAAAAGGCGCGCGTGGCGTATGGCGTTCCAAATGTCTATTAAATAGCTATTCATTAATAGCCTTATCTAATGTTTTGTGTTTCCCATGCAGTCAAACTTTGTGTTTTCCATGCAGCCCCTATATAAACCCTAGAGTTCTTCCATTTCAATTTTCACACGTCTAGAACTTCTGTGAATCCCATTATTCCATTTCGATGGCTGTAGCATCTCCCGGTGAAAGAGGCAAAGAAGGTTTCCTTGCAAGTTGTCCAATTGGTACCAGCATTCAACTTAAGCACCTCGTAAAGGAGGAGGCCAAGAATAATTGTTTACATGACCAAGTGTGCCCTTACAAGTGTTCTAGTCGTGCCTCAGATCATAAGGGTGCTTTGGATACCTTGGAAGAGGTTGAACCTAGTAACCTTAGCGAGAAGTTTTCAAATGGTACATCCACAATAGACATCGATGATACATGCTTCGATGATTCTCATTCAATGACGAGGCTGAAAGCCATTTGCCAAAGATGTCAACGGTATTTTTTGAGCAGTATGGCCTAATTAGTCACCAAATCAACTTATATGATATCATCGCAATGATATCATATTTGGGAAACTCCCTATCATGGCGAAGTCAAACTTATGTTGCTGACGAAGCCTAACGACGAGGCGTAAGCAGTCCCGAAGACTAAAGACTAAGTAGTTAAAATGTGGATCCCTTCTTGTGTTGACCCTAAAGAGGCAGTGGGGTAGTAGAATGGTGTTTATGTTTACTTTCCTTCACTTTGTAATCTATACTTGGTAAATAAAAGGCAAATTTGATTATCATGTCTGTTCTATTACCGAGGTTGAAACGCATTACTTGAACTGTAATCTAACATTTTCACCTGTTGATGCTTAGGAGATATTTTTGTGAACTATGTTAAGGTTTTCTGATCGGGAGGCCCTCGCGAACAGTGCAAGGCTTCTCGATCGAAAAGCTTTCGCAAACAATGTGAGGCTCTCTGATCAGGATGGCTTTGCCATCAATGCGAGGTTCTTTGATCAAGATACCTTTGCAAGCGATGCGAGACTCCTTGATCAGGATACCTTTGTAAACATTTATGCGTAAGGCGTAGGCTGATGGTGTCATTATTGCGCAAGGAAGGTGCAAGTCTCCAAGTGTATTTAAGTTATGCAGCCTTTACGTTTTCCTAGGGTTTTTTGGAATGTAGCCCATCTACACGCGTTCGTTATCTAACGGTTCGGATTCTAGGTTCTTCATTAATGGCTGGGATCAGGCATTGCGCCTATATATATTCCCACCATTTTTCATTGTTTTCCTTTACTTATTTATTCTTCCTATAATTTCATAACTCAACTGTTTTTATCAATGGCCGGTTTTTACTTCTCCAAAATACCAAAGTTCAAAATAACCGGTGCAGGAGGTGACGGTGGGAAGGTGACTCTTTTTCCACAACTTTTGATATCAAGTATGGTGTCCGTTTCGGTAGCTAGTGTCCTGTTGGTGCCGGAAGCAGCTGTGGACATTTCATCATCTCTTTCTTTTGGATAGACCTTGTTTTTGTCATAAAATGTCCGACGGAAGGGCAAAGAAAAATGGATTGCCAATGATGAAGGAGAGAAAGTTCTGCAAAAAGGGGTCGTAGGAGATGAAGATGATGCGGTAGATTCCAGAAGAAGCAAGCGAGGTCGAATGACTCCTTATGAAATTAGAGAATCAACTCAATCTCCTGAATGTGCAACGTGGACCACCATTCTTGCTCGTTATGGCTAGACCGAATGCATCAACATTGGGTCTGTCGGGATGAGTTGGACTTGATTGTTTTAGAAAGGTTACCATCCCATCTGCTATGGTGGCGGCTTCTGTTAATAAGTATTGGACTCCCTCTTAGGCAAAGGCGGCGCACAATGCGAGACATATCAGAGATGTTGAAAATGACGGAATAGGCACCGTCCGGAGCTATGTACTCAATTGTGAATTATATAAGGTGCTGGAAATGAAAATTGATGAACTGCGCTCGACGGCCACGGGTTCTAAAGACATTGATGAGTCGTGTTCGGAGAATAAGATCCTTCGTTTGAGGCTTGCCCTTGCCGAAGAGGCCAGAGCATAAGCCGAGTTTAAGATAAACAAATCCGAAATGATATAAAGGGTGTTTGTCAACGCTTGGAAGCAAGTTGAGTTGAAACTCAAAGTGTGCGAAGATATTGCTTATGCTTAGCACAAGGAGTTGACCGAAGGCTTAGTGGAGCTTTCGAAGGCCAAATAGTTGTTGGCCGAGCTAGGGACCTCTAGTTATACCGACCCTAAATGGTTGGCGGAGAAGTAGGAACCCGTGCGTTGTGTAATTTTTCTATTTTTGTTGCTTACATCAAAGTTACTAATGAAAAATGTCATGGTTTCGATTTATTCATGACAAATGTAGTTACCCGATGCCTTTCTTTTGTTGTTTGTATGTATACGCATTGAATGTTTACCCAGCGAGTTAAGGAGTTGGCCGCGAACCACAAACCCTCGCTACCGTACGTTGTTTGTATGTATATGTGTTGAATGTTTACCCAGTGAGTTAAGGAGTTGGCAGCGAACCATGCACCCTCACTGCCGTGCTTGTTTTACTTGTATGTATACGCGTTGAATGTTTACCCAACGAGTTAAGGAGTTGGCCGTGAACCAGACTCTCTCACTGCCTTGCTTTCTTTACTTGTATGTATACGTGTTGAATGTTTACCCAACGAGTTAAGTAGTTGGCCACGAACCAGACTTCCTGGCTACCTTGCTTTCTTTACTTGCCTGAATACGCATTAAGTTTTTATCCAGCGAGTTAAAGAGTCGGTCGCGAACCACACTCCATCGCTACCGTGCTTGTTTTACTTTGTCGGCATAATTGAGATGATAGAGTCTTAACTTGAAAATGACTGAACTTTATTGGCAGAATACTACGGCTGAACAAAGTCGAAATGAATACTAATATGCAGCTTAGTACTAACAAAAACAAAATGAAACCTATTGGTTGTATGGACGAAGGTGAGTGATGTTCCATGCGTGCTTCATCTCTTTTCCTTTTAAGTCTTCTAATCTATAGGTTTCAAGTCGAACTTCTTCAATGGCCTTGTAAGGCTTTTCCCAGATGGGTCCAAGGGTTCAGGTTCCCACTTTCCTATTAGCCAGGAAGACCTTTTTTAGGACGAAGTCATTGATCAAGAAAGCCCATTTCCCTAACTTTTAAGTTATAGTACATGGCCATCTTCCTTTTATGAACCACTATACAGAGTTGTGAGTCAACGTGCCTTTCTTCTTGCAAGTCAAGGTTTGCCTTACGCAGATCCTCAATGAGCACCTTGTCAAAATGTAAGCGTCTTGGGGACATCATTCCCACTTCAATGGGAATCATTGCTTTTGCCCCGTATGCCATGGCGAAAGGGTTTTACCGGTTGCCATTTGGAAGGTAGTCCGATATGACCATAGGGTCTCAGAGAGTTCTTCAGCCCATCTCCCTTTAGCGGATTCCAACTTTCTCTTTAAGGTGTGCTTGATAGTTTTGTTGACGGCCTCCACTTGACCGTTGGATTGGAGGTAGTAGAGGGTGGAGAAATTCCTCCTAATGCCAAGCTCTTCACAGTTCGAGTTAAATTTATTCCCAGCGAACTGCGTACCGTTGTTGTCGACATGAGGGAATGAGGTATCCCAAAACAACAACGATATTCTTCCAAACAAACTTCCACGTGTTCTGCTTCGTGATTTTAGCCAAAGGCTCAATCTCAAACCATTTGGTAAAATAGTCCACCGCTACAACAAAGAACTTGACACCACCACTTCCAGTCGGAAGGAGACTTATGAAATCTATCATCCATTTGGCAAAAGGCCATGGACTGGTGACTGGGGTGAGGTTATGAACCGAGAGCTTAGGCACAATGGCGAATCTTTGGCACTTGTCGCTTTTCTTTAAGTAAGCATGTGAGTCATTCTTCATAGTCGGCTAGTAGTATTCTTGTTTCAGAGCCTTTTGTGCTAGGGCCATCCCACCTGCGTGGTTATCACAGACTCCTTCATGTATTTTCTACATGACGTAATCGACTTTGTTCTTAGTAATGCAGTGTAGGAATGGGTGGTTAAAACCTCTTTTGTACAAGATCTCGTCCTGTAGGACGAACTTCATTGCCCTTCTACGAAGTTTTCAGGCTTTGTCCTTGTTGTCTGGCAAAATCTAATCGGTCAAGTATGCGACGATTTCTTTCATCCACTTGGGAGATTCACTACAAGAAATATATGCTTTCCCTACAAAATTTCCGTAGACAAATTGATATTTGTCTATGGAATTAACTTTTTCCCACAAATCCATTTTTTGGTAGGGCCATGGTTTATTTTGAAATTTTCAAAAGTGTGATAGCTTGTGCGTACAAACATATACATTTGTTCCGGAAAAAAAAATAGTCGGGCAAAATATATCTTTTGCTTACAAAAAAAAAAAGACTCATTTGTAGGGTAATATTTAGAGGAAAATTCCCGATTTTTTTTTATTTTTGTATTTTTAGTGCACAACATCTAACTATAAATAAAATATAATCACCAATTAAGGGATTTGACGTGCACTCAACCAAAATTTTGATATCTACGTTTGTCTTGTCTTGATATCTGTGAGTCGCTGTAGATTTGGATTTTCCTTGCCTTCATCTCTTGTGCCAACCTCAAGCCTGCTAGAAGTGCCTCGTATTCAGTAGCATTATTTGAGGCCTTGAATTTCAGGTGAAGTGCACAGTTGAGATTATGACCGTCGAGGCTAATCAACAGGATCCCAGCTCTAACTCCAACTCTAGCCTCGCTCGAGGATTCATCAACATATAGTTTCTATGTTAGTACCTCTTGAGGCTTGGTTTCAAGAAAATCCTCTGGGATGTGGGTGAATTCGGTCATAAAGTCTGCTAAAGCATGCCCCTTGATGGAGGGTCTCAGCTTGTAGGAAATGTCAAATTGGCTGAGCTCAATTGACCACTTCTTCAGCCTCCCCGAGGTATCTGGCTTCTGGAAAATCTGTCTTAAAGGAAGATTCGTCAGGACGTCGATGCTATGTGATAGGTTAGGGTATCCGAACTCCTCCATCATTTCCTGGTGGAGGCCTGACAACCACACTGGGGATGTGATGGTATGTTGAATAAAA
Source organism: Forsythia suspensa (assembly GCA_023638005.1). Lineage (NCBI taxonomy): Eukaryota > Viridiplantae > Streptophyta > Magnoliopsida > Lamiales > Oleaceae > Forsythia > Forsythia suspensa. The sequence continues at coordinate 29,011,965 of CM042666.1, read as the reverse complement.
AAAATGTTAATAAAATTTTTGCAAAATGTGTTGTGATAAAAAAAAAAAAATATAGAACTTTCTTTATTGTTAGATATTACATTTTACTTATCGTTTTACTTTTCATGTTTGAGTTTATAGATTTAGTTTATGAAAACACTAAAAAAAAATATAAAAAAAATTTAATGTAAAGTAAGATTTGAAGGTCTAGTTTTTAAACATGAAAAATCTAACAATGAACGAGGCTGATGATATAACCTTTGTTAAGGTATTTTGCACGGGGTATATTTTATGTGCATGGAATATATACACACGCTAATACACACATATATTATGTAATATAAGGTAATGATTATGTGAAAGATGCATCAAATGTATGTTTACATGTATAGGTTGCTAAAACTTGCCAATTGAAGTCAAAAGTCTATTTAGAGAGAGAAAAATAAAATGTGGTGGATAGCTCAGTGCACTTGACAAACATGAATATGCGTACATTAGAGCATCGACAACTTTTACAATCTTTCATTTTAGTGTGTGGAATTTATTTGATAATGATTAATCTTATTTATCATCGATAGTTTTTAGATTATTACAAGTCTTGTGATGTATTTTATTATATTGAACAATAAATTAAGAATTTTACTGTCATTTAGATTGGTGATGATAATAAATAGTGTGTAGTATATATATAGTTGAAATTAATGACTATGTTCCAATACAAATGTTACAATTTTTTTTTTTTGGATACAAATACACTTTGAATTTCAGATGGACGGTAGCAAAGAATGAAAATACACAACTAGTGAATATAAAGTAACAAAATATTTCGTAAGAGTGCTTTGAAAATTTTTAAACGTTTATTTGAGAGATATTTTATGAGTTTAAAGTAGGAAGTAACAAACCTTACTCTTTCTAATTTTCATCGTGGTGAGTGAATATTTAATAAATTTATTTCTACTGTCAAAGTTATAAGTTGGTATCTCAATAAATTGAAAGAAAAGAAAATTTGTTGTTGTGTTGTTATTATTACTGCTGTAGGACGAAACTATTGTCGAAAATCCAACTAGTCTAATACGAAATGAAGTATAAGTAGAGATGGAGTAAGGTATGACGAAGCAAATCTCCTTAAAACAGATTTTGTCTCCTGCAAAAAGGTGCCAACAAGATATATGGACGCGTGCCTTCCAAGATACAACACTCCTTTCAAAATTGGTATTGCACTATACTAACTTTGTCATTCGAACCAACGAATTGATTGTACTCTTCTTGAATGGAATGGAAAACACGAACTTTAAAAAGTTGCACAAAACTAATTTGAACCGAAATTTGCTCAGAAATATGTGACGGAATTTTGGAGAGCGGTGAGAATTTATAAATCATATTTAGAATTGATTTTGAATGAAAATTTGAATATAGATGTCCTTATTTCTAGAATTTGAAGTGTTTCTTTAAATGTGTGTGTGCCTCTTCTTCATGAGTATTTGCACCATTTGATCTAATTAATTTGAGCTTTTAGATCGCACAATTTCATATTTTTATGTGATCTGATGATTCATATTAAATTTTGAATGAATATGTTCATTCATCATACATATTCTCCAATTTTTGAATGAATGTGTCCATTCACCAATTACGTACTTTTTATTGAATAATTTTTCAATTTACCCCAAATTAATTGTAATTGTTCACATTATTAAATATATTTAATAATTCAAACCGATAAAATCCAATTAATTCCAATAGAAACTACAATAAATTTTTTTGAGAGTAGACGTATACTCAAATTGAAAGATAAACTACTATATATCCAGTGCTACTTCTTTTATTATTTCTTTCATAACTTGAGAGGAGCCTTTTCAGAGAGGTGAGAGAAGAGAGAGAAAAATGGAAATGTTCAACTCACGCACTCTCAACAACTGAATCGGCCACCACACAAAAGTATACGTAGATGAAATATCAAGATTCAATCCAACAGCCACCATAAAGCCACGTGTTACAAAAACGCATTTTATCAAAGTGCGACTTCAATCAATTTTGGTGGCAAACACGAGAATCCACAATACAAGGAATAAAATTTTTTGGTGGGCGATTCATCTAGATCTGAATGTTATATAAGGTTCAAGAGACGGCTGCCTCAAGCACACAATATTTAGGGGCCCATAAGTCTACAAAAATGTTTTATATTTTTTTTTCCTTTTTTTTTTTATTTGAAAGCATTGGTCGAGGGAAACCAAAGTCCACAACCAATTAAAAATACCTACTCAATTAAAAACTTACCCATAAAACTTATATTTTTCCTAATTTCAAAGTTGAAACATATAACCTCAACTCAATTTCAAATTTCAGACCACTCACCTCCCTTTTCAATCTGACAAAAACCAACCCCCATAGGTCATGTTGAGTCAACATAGTTGTTTATTGTATTTTCTACAAGAGTTGTAAGCGATATATCTTTTTTATTCATTCTATTTCATTTTAAATAATATATATTTAAGGAGTTAACCTATTACATATTTTTTAATAATTGAACAAATTGGATTAATTAAGGTGGACTTAATTTTGTCATTTTTTGTCGACATCATATTTTGCATTAGTGAATTTTTTCCCTTATATATCTATATATGCTGATAAAATCTTGCAAAATGGGTTATGATGAAACAAAAATCAGGGTTTTTTTTATTGTTGGTATACATTTTGTTTGTCGTTTTATTGTTAGGTTTGAGTTTTATATATTTAGTTTTGAAAAACTCTTATGAAAAATAAAATTTAATGCACGCTATGATTTGAAAGTCCAGTTTATCTAAAAATTGGCGAGCATGATCATATAGCCTTTGTTAAGATATTTTGCATGGGAAATCATATTAGATTTTAGGGTAAATATCATTGAGGGTCTGGAACTTTTGAACCTTGTGACGATAGAGTCCCGAACTTTTGATTTCTAGCACATCAGGTCCTTAACCTTTAAAAAGTGTGCGGGCATAGTCATTCTATTACGAAAATCGTTAATTTGACCATTAAAGAGTCAAAATTTACTTAAAATGGCCAATCTATCATTTTATAATTTAAAATAAAAATAAGAAAAGGAAAAATAAAGAGAAAAAGAAAAATGAACAGAGGGGTGGGAATATTGAATTTTTTTTTTCATTTTTTTTGTTCTTGGCTGTGATTTTAGATTGATTCAAAAGCCAATCATTGGAGGATGAGAGAAAAATATAAAATCAATATGTTCAATATGTGTTGTAGTGATAATGAAGAGTTGAAATGAATGGGCAAACACCCGAAAGACGAAAAAGCAAATTGAGAAACCTACGACAGAAGCATATGTGGGTAATTAAAGCACAATCTTTAATACAAAAATCTCCACAAGAAAAATGATATACCATTGGAAAGATATTTGAATTACAAGTTCAACCCTTTTTACGAATCTCAATTTGGAGCTTCATACAAGATGTTATGGCATTTTGAAAAATAGTCGTGCAGTGGACAGTTCTCTGTCTTCTTGAGCGAGCCACGAGTGGACCAGACCAGCTACTCGAGTGGGTCGGTGGCTTGCTTGAGGTGACAGACCAGCTGCTCGAGCCGACGATCCAGCGGTGATTTGAGTTAAAATTTATTTTTGACATGTTTTGGGGATTTTGGGTACGAAAATCAACTCAAATTGGACCCTCATACATAGTAGAACTCTTATAATGATTAGGAAATGAATTTTGGGAGAGAAAAGGAGGCAAAAACATAAGACATCTCTTGAAAATTGACATCAATCTTGATTTTCTTGGCTTTCAATTAAGAAGAAGAAGAAGATTATTCAAGAACTTTTTGAAAAGATTTAAGGGGTCAAGATTATTCTTCTATTTTCTTCCACATTCATGGAATCTGGGTGATGTCCTTTTAATTATTAATGTATTTTTGCAATGCCAACATGATAGACTAAAACTCTTTGTGCTAATGATGATGATGAAATTTTAATTCAAGGATTTTCGTTTCTAATTTTAATTTGTGTTTGTTTGATTTATGCTATGGTTTTAATATCTATTTGAATGATTAATCACCGTTTGAAAGCGTTTGTAATTTATTTTTCGTTTCTGGGAGGTTAAAATATATTAGCTCAATATGGTTTTAAACACTAATTCATTTAAAAATTATGAATAATTTCCTATGCTTTGTCAATCAAATTTGATAATCTTGATATTAAATGCATTTTTATATATTCGAATTTGAAATAGGAATAATTTGAAACGTATATAAAAATAGGTTTAATTCTACTCGAAAGAGATTATTAGATAACTTAAGATTTTCGATTGTTAATTTAAGCATAAATTGGATTAAAAGCGGGATTTTGAGAATTATAATAGATACTGATGGTGGAGTCGGATTCCTAGTACAACCATTTACTTGAATTTTCTAAAAAAATATATTTGCTTGTAGTTTAAATCATGGTCATAATATATGTGTAGTTATAATCACTTTATCAAATTATTTATTGTGTGTATTCGATTTAAACTCGAATTGGTCGAAATTGAGCTAAAATCTAAATCCTCGTAGGAACGATACTCTTTTACTCTCTTTTACTATTAGTTTTCAATTATCCCGTACACTTGCGAGATTTCACTGAACAACTTTTTGGCGCCGTTGTCAGGGATTAAGAAATTTAGCTTAAGTTTTATTAATTTTAACTTGAATTTGAATATATTTATATATTTATTATTTTTTGTACTCTAGTGCTTTTTTTTTCTCTTATCAAGCAGTTGCAGTCATTGTATGCAAGATTTGGAAGATCTCGGCCTTTTGCGATTTGATGCTGAGATCGAAAGAACTTTCTGCATTGAAGAAGAGAACGGAGAGAAACACACCAAAAAAAACAACACGAGATGGTAGACCTTGAGATTGATAAGGACGACACATGTGATATGTTTTATGGAGATTTCATCGCAATGCACCAGGCTAATATATCAAGATATGATGCACCATCTGAAATTGATGAGGATGACTTGCTCTTGGGAGATTTATAGGAACTACCGATCACACAAATTTTTTGTCCCTACTCCTATACCTACAATCAGGATTGAAAAAATCACTCGGATTACTATTTGTACAACAAACAAGGTCAATCAGGAATACCACAAGAGAGGAAAAGAGAATGGAAAGAGGCTTTCACTTAGTTGACAAATAATCTATATCAAGAATGAACTAATGGATCCATAAAGAAATTATGACAGAGACAAGATGCAACTTTGAAAAAGTATAGAAAATCAACTTGCAGGTAGATGATAAAGGTGCTAACAAAAAGTCCACAAGGCACCTTCCTAAGCGATGTTGAAACCAACCCAATGGAACACATGACATGCATTCCAACAAGGAGTGGAGAGCAACTGTTCGAGATTTTGGATAATAGACCTGTCATCCAACCCGATGAAGCGCCAACTAAAGAAGAAAAGTATGTGGAGAAAGAGAAGTTGATCTTAAATAGGCAAAATGAAAAAGTGACATTTAATGGTGTTGCACCTATCAAGCAATTCTCCGACTCCCGTCTTTCTTTTAAAATTAATTTTGTGATCAAGGCCGATGAGGAAGTTGAAGTTTTCATAGTTGAGTTCAAGCGGGGTGCTAAACTAAAATCATATTTTTATGAGCACAAATTCAAATTTTGGAGGATAACCGAAAAATGGCGCAAAGTCAATAGATACAAGCGAATCAAGTCTTCCAAATCACTATTTAAAGTGCTGTGAAACGATTGTTACAAAGTCAAGTTAATGACTTTAAATAAGCGCTTATTGAGAGGTATCCCAATTTCTAACCCTTTTATTTATTTGTTTTTTAGGTAATAGTTTTAGGTAGATTTTGCATCTAGGTTGTCGTCATCATTTTGTATGTAATTTCTCAGGTATCACATAATATATCTCTTGATTTTGTAGGTCACTCACAAAGTGTTCGATGAAATACTTCAACCAGAAAAATGCTCCAAAGCACTTGGAAGATTCACTACAAGTTTTGGAGAAATGGAATGGTCGGTTCAAAGTGCTCGAATACTCTAACTATAAAGGAGAATATTAGGGGATTATCGCGATCCTTCTCTTTACTTTCATAATTTGTCTTCGTTCTTACATTGGGACAATGTTGATTTAAGTTTGGGGGTGGAGTTGACTTGTTGAGTCAAGTTTTTATTATTATTATTGTTTTTGTTGTTGTTGTTGTTGTTATTATTATTATTTGTTTTTTTATTTATCTGGAATTTTTAGTGTAAAAAATAAATAAAATAAAAAGTCAAAAATATTTTATTTGTGTAACATAGTTGAACAACTTGCTAGCTTATGATGATTTCTGTTTGGTCTAAGATTAATTGTAAAAAATGATTGAGTATTGCTACAATGTGCTTAATTTTGTTAAAACTCCTTATTTGTGAGACTTAAGACTACTTTGAACACATAACTATTTTTGTTGTTGTTTTAACTTGGAGACATGTTATGTGATGTAAATGGAGACTTGAGTTTAAGACTTTAGATAGTGTTTTTGATTTTCAAGTACCCGGTTGAAAAATTCACTTAACCAACATTTGAGAATAAGTTTGAGGGTGATTGAGCTGGTAACGGTGATAGTTTAGAGAAGTGATGATTTAGCCTTTATTGAGAAATTTTATAATTAGTTCAAGTTGACGAGTTGAAACTAGGCATTGATTATTTTCTAGAACTCTAATCCCAACTTTCGATCCCAATAAAAAACACTACACTAGTCAAGGCACATCGAGTAGGAAAGAGTTGCCTATACTGATGTGTGAAAGCTAACCTTAAGTAATCTGGCTCTATGTATCAATAATATATAGGAGACGATCTACCATGGAAGAGGGTTGCCTTAGTATTAGAGCGAAAACCTACCTACTATGGTGATCAATAAAGTAAAATAGAAAGTATAAAGAAAAGTAGTAGCAAGAAACGAAATAAAAGTACTACAATTGCCTGACTAACTCTTGGACAAGAAAGTGGATTTAGATGCCTAGTTAGTTTGACTTGCTTAGTGAATACCTAAAGACTAGAACGCTTGACATCTTGGAGAGTCATTGCCTATCTAAACTTCGCTTTAAATAGTTAGATCCTTCTAGGTTGAGAATGAAGATTAAAATATTTCGTGGCAATTGATATTTGTTTATATGACAAAGTTGAGTTTGAAGTTGAATATATTCTCAACACGTAGAGTTTGTCGCAAATCGATATATAGTTGTGGCGCAATTTATTTTATTTTATTTATATATGTCGTAGATTCTATTTTACAACAAATAAAATTGTTGCAAATATTATTTTGTGACAATGAATATTTGCTTATGTGACAATTTGTATTTGTCGTTGAATTTATAAGACAACATAGAGAATTTGTCGCATCAACATTTGTGCAACGCTCTATAATTGTTGCTCAATTTATTTTGTAAATATTTATATATATCGCGATTCTATTTCACGTAATGTAAATATTATTTTGTGGCAATATGAATTTTCATTGCATAATACTTTCAACAACAATAAATTTTCAATTTCTTGTATCGTAGTAGAATTTTTACAAAGATACACATTTAATTGAAAAATGTAATTTACAAAGATTAAAATTTGTAGAATTAATCAAATATAAATAATATTATTGTCTTAAAATTAAAATACTAAAGCTTGTGAAGATAGTGCCATAGCAATTCTCAATCTCTTATCGACTCTTAGTAGATGTATCATCATCGGCTGGAATCTACATAGAAAAGGATAATATGTTAATCATTAAAAGTCAAAATAGAAAGACATTTCGTAATAAAGAAAAATAGAAGAAGTCATGGAAAAGACTATTAAGAAGCAATCCCATAATTCCATTACTTTTATGATTTTGGATTCCTCTAAAGATATCAATTTCTTAAATCTAACATTTAGAAACTATAGCTAATGCAAGGGTATTACATGGACGACTGTCGCTTTTTCCCAAATCGTAGTCTAATGCTTCTTAGCCTCTCTTAGATCAAAATAAACATGGTAAACAAACTTTATATATTTACATAAGAAAAGGACATCTCGTTGATCTCTATTTGGAGTAAATTTTACATGTTCTCAAAATACTCTTACGAGGCCAAAGGTTAATGTACTTCTAACACACTTCACTAATGATTTAATTCAATTCCCATACTAGGTAAGATGTCAACTAAAATTGTACATAAACTACAGCAGCTTCATTTTTCTTCTTTTCCTTCTATACTTTCAAACTTGAAGTTATACATAGACCATAGTTAAGACATGTTTAAACTTTCAAAAGCATTATAGAACCACAAATGAAGGGCAATAATACTAAATTAAACAACTGGAGTCTTCCATGATTAGTAGAGAAAATCTTACATTAGAAGTTCAAATTCAAACATAGACAAAAGTATAAGATGGTTTTCCATTTTCTGTTTCTTCCTTGTTCCTCATCCTATCCATTGTGTATATTAGTGTATTTACTTAAAGCTAATGGAATGGATATTCTTAGGTTAGTTTCTTTAGAACACATGTGGTTTAGTGCCATTAGCCACCTTCCCTTCATGAATGTATAAAACTCATGAAGGTATAGGTCGGTTGTTTTCCTTTAAAAATTCTAACTACCGAAACATGAAGGTTGGGCTAGTTTGAACACCATATTACACGATCAAAAACTAATTTAGGAGACTAAAGCTATAAGCTATTCCATATAGAAAGCCAATTGATATTCTTGCGCTATCCATAGGAGATCAAATACCTTATGTACCTGCGCTATCCTCATAGTAACCAATTGATATTCTTCTTCAATGATAGCCGGCCCACATGTGATCCATTCTCTGCAAGTTTCAATTAAAAAAAATACTTTCAATAAAAGTCGCATACATGGATTGAATATATGCATACGCATTCATGAGCACTTTCGGATTTGTTTTTTCCCTCTCGAAACATGTCATACATGTTGAATAAATACTCCCAATGTCTTTTACATATACTTGCATATGGTCATATGAATAATCAGTTAACCAAATCATACAACTTAGGAATAAAAAATGGCGCTTTAAGGGTTCAGAATTTCCATCGTCAGCCTTCATGGTAAGAAAACTGGGAATCTACAGGGCTTCTCTGTGAGAGTTTTTGAAAGTCCAATCACACAATCACTAGTTCCTATCATTGCCAGCAGCCAAATTGAAATCCATAAGTGAATTATAGAAAGCATAGAAGTTATAGAAACAAATGTTAAATAGAACAATCTCTAAACTAACATATCAGATAGAGCCAACCGATATCGATTTACCCCAAGCAAAACACACAACCCACTTTCCTCCATAGGCACAAACAGATCTTCCCATTTCGGCTCAATTTTATTTTTGAAACAAGAAAGTCTGCTCCCCACTACCAACTTGCTTGTCCGGTGTACATTATTGTAAACACCGCAAGCCAAATGGAGCAATCGGTTTGGATGTGCTTCACATAGTATATAGGGATGCTATAATTGGAACACGGCTTGAGATGGCAATGCAATGAAATTTGACCGGAGGTTTGCTCGCTTTCTAATGCCAATGCAATGAAATTCACCACAAATAATGAGCTTCTACATGAGTACCAAAGTTAACCAAATTAAGATTCCAACCATATGCACATGAGTTTCTCCTTAGGTATTTAATCAAACACTTGGAAAGCATCAACTTTTGTCTAGAGTTTCAACAATTTGGGAATTGGAATCTAGCCCAAAAATTTATAGTTCAAAACAAAAAATAAATAATCCAACATCTACCTAAGCCCATTCTCCTCAATTTATCAAGACTAAATCAAAAAAAATTCTACCCATAAAGCATAACCGAGAAAAGAGGATGAAAAAGCATACCTTGGAAGTTTAAGCTTTGCCACAAGATAAAATAGAGGTTAATGTAATGTGATTGTAAGCGAATTTGAATGAGATTTGATATGTATGGACGAAGAATTTGGAAGGAGATGAAAAATGGAAGAATACCGTTTGGTTTTTGAAAAGGAAATACTTTTTCCCCGTAGAGTTGAATGGCTCGCAGCTGGGGTTATTTAACCCCAATATGAGCCCTGACGAACGCCAGCTATAACCTCAGGCGATCGCCAGTTAGCTCTGGGCGCTCGCCTGTGTTTGAAGTAATCGGCAATCGCCGATTCAAGAAACCGGGCGACGCCCGCTTACCAAGAAGCTTTTCTATTTTTTTTTTCCCTTTCTCTGTTTTGTATGCACACAGCTCTCTGTTTTTGTATGCTCATCTGGATTGTGTGCCCTAAATCAGATGGCAACCCAACCATTAATAGGAATTCCAATTGTTGTTTGCTAATGAAGGTATACAAGATTATACCTGGAGGGATCTTTTCTAGGATCAAAATTCCCAAAACCCCAACCAACTACATAGAAACTGTAACCATGTAAATGCATTGATGATTGTCACTTGCTAGCACATTAGTACTGCAATATCATCTCCACACTAGGAGCATAATTAATGTGTTCAAATTCAGCTTGCAAAGGAGCATAATTAAGCTAATGTGTTGCAACTTAGTTCTTTGTGGCCAACATGGTTTTCCAATTTTCTAGTTGTCTTATCACTCCTAACCAGTATATGCTGGTGATCGATCCCAAAAACTAGTTTCTTAATTCTTAAGCAATTCAAATAGAAAGCAAGGTAATAATAATATTCAAAACACAAGTGCCGAAATCTTGAGAGTAGCTTTATCCAAAGTTCGAAAACAATTTTTTTACTTCAAAGAATGTAGAGCCCATTTCAAGTCAAACTTGTATGTCATGATTCGTGCTAATTTAGATCATGGAGCATAGCTTAAAAATTACATTATTATCTACATTGCAGCCACATTACGTACTAATTCATTGTCAAACTAAGAACTCAACCTAAATGGCGATTTAATCCTTTAACAGGGAAAAGAAATGGCATGTGTTGAAATCTATCAATCTCATGTCAAATGTGCAACTACAAGTTTATCATAGCATCACATTCTTTCAATCATTGCCATTAGTTAACTACCATTTTCCATTCACCAATATTATATAAAACTCATCAAACAAATTATAACAATCAACTTAAAGACAATAACTACCAGCATTTGGTTCCCGGCAATATCTCGTACTAATAAAAATCTACCTGTGCATTTTGTTATCTCGTACCAATAAAAATCTAATTAATATAAATTTTGGTATTAATGTTATGTTTAAATAATAAATAATTCAGCCATGCATTATAACTTACATGTGAAGCAAACCATTGAGGAAACAATTCTTCTTGTTTTCGTTCCAAATCATTGTGATTTTGTCGTTGCAACAGCTCCATGTGCTCACTACAAAACAACATGTAGAAAAATATTATAACACATAACTAATTAATAGACAAATAAGTTAAAAGTTTAATAAGTACTTACTCTAAATATTGTCGAACTTCATCACAATTATTTAGAACATACCAATGAATTCTATCAATCTCCTGCTTTGAAAGTAACTTTGGTTCTACACGACCTAATTGTCTAGTATTTTGAGAGAAGATTGACAGTTTGCGCTTGGAACCCCACCATGGTCGCTATGATCAGTCGATTAAATCTTGTTTCAATGTCATAGAGATACATTGAGCAAAAATTCAAAGACTCATTAACAATATATATGCTTCGCGATTGACCCTTCGTGTCGGGCTTTATTCTTAACATATCTCTTATATCGACCTAATATTCTCACCAAAAAATAAAATTAAAAATTAAGTAAATTAACAAGATTAGTAATAAAGTAACTATGTGCAATAATATTAATTACCTTTCAATTGGATACATCCATCTAAATGCTACTGGACCTCCAAGTTTTGCTTCCTCGTAGGTGAACAACTAAATGAACCATGACATCAAATAATCTTTGGTGGAAAGATTCGCTCAAGTTTACATAAAATTATAACAATCCCATCTTCCAATTTCTCTAAATCACTTATATTCAATGTTCTTGAACATAATTTTTGAAAAAAGCAAGAAAGCTCTACAATTGCATTACACACTTCCTTTGGCAAAAACTTTCGAATTCCAACGGGAAGAAGTTGTTGTAACAACACATGACAATCATGGGTTTTCAAACCTGATATTTTGCCTTCAGTTTCCCGAACACAATTAGAAATATTTGATGCATATCCATCAGGAAACTTCACAGATTTCAAGAACTTACAGAATTTTTTTTTTCCTCCAATGTTAATGTGTAAGAAGCATGAGGTTTCAAATAGCCACTCCCATGTTGTTGTAAATGCAATTCTTTTCTAATATTCATATCCTGCAAATCCAATCTTGCCTTATCCGTATCTTTTGTCTTCCCTTCAATATTCAACAATGTCCCAACAATATTATCACACACGTTCTTCTCAATATGCATCACATCTAAATTGTGTCTTATTTTCAGTTTAGACCAATACTCCAACTCAAAAAAAATGCTTTTTTTTGACCAATTTAACTCATTGGGAGTTCGTTTCCTTTTCCTATCTTTATTATTTGGGTGCTTTCCAGGCTTCCCGTACCTCACAACCTCTAATTGCTTTAGAATATCATCTCCTGATAATTTGTTTGGTGGTGGTCGTAAATCCCATTTACCATCATGTAATTTACTTTTTCTCCAAGGATGGTTAGGTGGCAAATAACGTCGATGACCCATAAAACATATTTTACTACGTAACCCTTGTGAAGAAGTATCATCATTGCATGTTGGACATGCTTTGTACCCCTTAGTGCTCCATCCAGATAGATTTCCATATGCAGGAAAATCATTAATCGTCCACATTATAGCTGCACACATAGAAAATATTTGACCACTATAAGCATCAAACGTGTCAACACCAACCCCCCACAATTCTTTCAATTCATCTATTAGAGGTCTCAAATAAACATCTATATCTCTTCCTGGTGCATGTGGCCCTGGAATTAAGAGTGACATCATCATAAACGGTTCTTTCATGCACTTCCATGGCGGCATATTGTATTGCACAAGAATAACAGGCCACATACTATAGGAATTATGCATGTTTCCAAATGGATTGAAGCCATCTGTTGCAAGACCCAACCTAACATTGCGGGATCTCGCATAAATTCGGATATAACTTATCAAATTCTTTCCATGCCTCACCGTTAGTCGGATGTCTTAAAACACCTTCTACTTCAACTCGCTCTTTACAGGTGCCATCTCATATCTATTGCAAAGGTGCCTTGATATGAATAGTCTCTGTAATCTTTTTTCAACGGAAAATATCGCAACACTTTTTGAGGTACCTTCTTCCCTTTCCGAATCTGGGTTTGTATCGTGGTTCATCACATTCTCAGGCACCGCTAGCAAATGCATGCTCCTTCCAAAATAATGCACAATCATACTTGCATGCATGAATAGCCTCATAACCCAATCCCAACTCACTCAAAGATTTTTTTTGGGTATTGTAAGTTGATTTTGGTAATCAAGATCTTCTCGAAAAAATGTCTTTCAATAATTCCAACAACATATTAAAAATTTGTTACTCCATTGATTAAGAACTTTTATGTGCATCAACTTCACCACAAAGTTCAATAATGAAAATTTACAACCAGAAACAATGGTTGTTGAGCTTTATTCAACATCCCTACAAACTTGTTACTCTCTTCATTATGCATTTGAGGTGAGGAATTATGATTCCTTCCATCTTCTTCCTCATCCTCGCGGTTGGTCATCTTCAAATGACACGGGAGCACAAAGATCTTCTAACATAGTATTCATTTCATCATCAATTTCTTCTTCTTCCAATTCGGATGTATTTATTTCATCGCCTCTTTATCAATCTCCGGTTCTTCTCCATGAAAATCCATCTCTCAGTAACTTGTAGAGATTCCGTGGAGGTATAAATGAGACTCAACCACATCTAATGATTGAAAGAAAGCATTTTGACAATTTTGACATGGACAACGAACTTCATTGTTCTCATTCGTACATAGTTTTGCTACCTCCATAAATGAATTAACACCGCCTAAATATTCATTACTTAATCTATTACCAAGTCGCATCCAACTCTTATCCATCATGTATATAACGATTTCAATCGAGATTAAACAATAAAGAACATTTAATTAGTAATTTTACAATTATTACATCGCATTGTACGTAGTTCGAATTAATGTCAACATCGAGAATTCATTGCAAAAATAAAGTTCATTGAATTAGATGGATGGAGAAATGGACTACAAAACCGAAAGATTGAACAACTCCTAAACTAACAATGACATGTACCGAATAAAACTAGTCCCAAAAGTGATGGGATCGGTATTGCCGGCTTCCAGATTTCGTTTAAGTTAAAAGCGAAATTACATCTATATGTACCATGACATAAACAAAGATTAATCAAATATAATTCCAACTTCGCTTTTTAAGTATAATCAACCGATTGACCCGATTAGAAGAAAAAAATCCAATCACCAAAACGATTGATCTCATTAGAAGAAAGAAATCCAATCTTCAAATACACCCAATGGTTCAATTCATGTTATCCCTTAATGGTATAATTCAATTAATTTGTTACGGGTTTTAAGTGCCAAACGTGGATAGATGACAATACAAGATACAAAATCTGGAAAGCCAACCTTAATTGGGTGCTGGGCTGGGAGTGAGAATTCTTGCTTCCTTCTTCAGGTTCTGGGCCTTTTGGTGAGAATAGAGACGTAGATGGAAGACAGATGACGGCGGGAGGCAGGGAGGCGAGAGGGAGGAATCGGGAGGAAGGGAGGCAGCAGCAGAAAGGAGATGGAGGAAGATAGATGAAGGCGGGAGGCAGGCAGATGATGGAATTCTGATTATGGGTGGCAATGATTTTGTTTTCATATTGTTAATTTAATAGGTTGGGACGTTGGGTTGGGTTGGGTTTGGGGCTTAATGTGCTATCCACAAACCAACCCGTTAGTTTTTTATTTTATTTTAATTTTCCAACTAAAAAATCTATAATACTATAATTAGAAAATATGAATTGATTTGAAAAATTATAAGTCTGAAAATTTTTTAATTTTTTTTTGGACTGTGGTTGTATTCAAATTGGAGAATAGCCTTCAATTTATAAATTATAGCTAATATTTTGAAATAATAAATTAATTTAAGTTAAAATTTTTGTTCTCGTATAATTCAAAAGAACAACTATAATTTGAAAATAAGATGATACTAATTATTTTGATTCAAGACATTATAGTTAAATTAGTGAAGATATAAATTTTATAGGTTAATCTCCTTACTTGTTCATAGTGACATTAGGGGTAGGCATGGTTCGATTCGAAAGATATATTAACCGAACGGAGTAGCAATGACTATATTTAAAATGGAACCTTTAGTTCAATCTCTAAGAAAGGGATCGATATGGAAGTGAAGCTATCGATCGAGGTGGGCATTTAAACCGCCAAATCGCTCAAACCGACCGAACCGAATCGAATCGGGTTGGTTTGGTTCGGTTTTTCACACCACGACGGTTTGGTTCGGTTTATAATTTAAAAATATAGTCGGTTTGGTTCGGTTTCGGTTTGAGGAAAAAAACCGAACCAAACCGCTATAAACCGAACCGATAAAAAACCCCGAAATGAGAATTCTACCCAATTGTAATATTTTCACCCTTTTGTTATCACATTATATTATTTTTCTCTCCGAGGTAGAGTGATTAACACTGTGGTTTTAAATAGTCGGCGACGTCGCCATATAGCTTTAGCTTCATAGGTTTTCTACTCAAGGATCTAATTAAACGTCTTATACATCAAGCTAATGCTTAGCTTCCTATAATACTGGATGTTGGCTTTGGGGACCGGACACTAATATGGCTAAATGGACAATAATTATTCGGGTTCGAATCTTAGTGAGAATTTCTTTGATGAATGAAAGTTGAATATTATTGCTAAAATAAGCTAAAATTGCTATAATTCGGTATGTTTGTGATATTTTTCATTCCAAAGGATGAATTGGATGTGGAAAGATAGAATATTAAGAGAGTTTATATAGGGAAAGATGGAATAATAAGAAGAAAATAAGCAATTCTTTCTGGCAAGTAACTATCTTTTTATTAGTTTTAAGACTTTTGGAAATGAGTTATTATCATTAGGCCCAAAACATTAGGCCCAAACCGCTCAAACCGAACCAAACCGAACCAAGATTGGTCGGTTCGGTTTGGTTCGGTTTCATCGTGAGCGGCGGTTTGGTTCGGTTTGGGTTAATGGCCAAACCGATTTAGGCGGTTTGGTTTCAGCTTGGGTTCAAAACCGAACCAAACCAACCCACGCCCACCCCTAATCGACTCTAGTTCCGATTTGATCTAAGTTAGTTATTTAAATTCGAGTTTTGAAATTCATTAACCCATGCAACGCTGGTGCTCAAATATGAAATTATTAATAAAATGTTTATTCAATCCAATTCGGTACACTTACAAAAATTAAGATCTTTTGTTTGATTTTATAAATAACAACTATTCGTCTCGCATATCATTCGTCAATACTAAGAGAGCTATTCCAATAAGGCCTAAGAAGATAAAATGGGCCGACCAATGGCTTTCTTTATATCGCCATCGTTAGTCCGTCTAGCGCCTTTCGGTTGGGGTCCACCTCGGGGTTAGACCGCTTGGGTTATTTTTTCTAGTCTAGAAACGGGCGGATATCCGCCTACCTACAGAAACCATGGATCCTCCGATTCCCAATTGAGTAGCCTTCCCGTGTCTCCCCGCCAAAGAACCGAGAGACGACGACCACGGTCCCGACCTTACCAAAGACCGGAGGTGTACTAATCAATGAACCCCTCATCAAAAATCAATGATTTTGGACATTATTATAAGATAATAAAAAAAGAGATGACTATGACTTTTACAAATGAAAAATTCTATCATAAAACGGGTGTCAATTGAGACCCATTCTTCTAGATCTCGCAGTAGTCCTATTTCGTGTACAAAGCCTCTTCAAGAAAGACGCTAAGGAAGAATACTAGTTGAGACTATAGTTCACTAGCAAATTTCCCCTGAGCCCAAATTTCACCGGAGAGGCGAAGATGAAATGAGAAGTGCTAATTCGGTCTAGATAGACTTCATATTGTCATTTAAAATGAAAATAAGATGCATTTTTCTTGTCCTTTGACCAATCCTTTTCCGTGTAATCCTTTTCCAAATTCGAGACATGGTCCTCGTCCCCGCCACAACCCCTCGAATCGTTTCCATCCCTCTCGATGTTTATACGGAATTGAACTCGACATAAATGTCATAAATGATCAATTCTTGATTTTTATGTTGATTCCTTCTGATTTATTTTTTTTATATCAAATAATGTTAGATATACACAATAATGATAGCACATGTACGTATGCTCAATCTAATCATAATGTTTTATTTTCTTTTCGTTGTTAATCTTAAAATTCAAAGTTCAACTTTTCAAAAAACCAGAACTTAAAAAATATGTATATTTGTGTGTGTGTGCACACACACACACACACATACTGTTGTTTGTGTGATTTTATCCGTGTCTATTTTTATGTGGATAGAGAGCTGATATACTGAAATTCCATGAAAAATCAATCGATTTCGAAATTGAATAATAAACTCCCATAATTTTTCGTAAGAATGCCATCAATTAATTATGCATCAAAGGTGCTTAGTGCTTGTTTTCGTGTCACAATTTATTCCAGCAACTGATCATAAATTATACTAATTTCAATCAGATTCATTGCTTGATTGCAATTGGTGGGTCAAAGGCATTTTCTTCAAAGAATAAGTTAGCAATCTCTAGTTACGGGTTTCACACAAAAGCAACATTTATCGGTTTGCACCAAATTATTAATTTCTAACACTATGTTATTATCATACTACATATATATATATATATATATATATATATATATATATATATATATATATATATATATATATATATATATATATATATATATATATACATATATATACACTTAAAAACAAGGAAATATATTCATCTCTTCCCGCCAAAGAAAAGAGGCGCAAAAATACTCTCCATATTCATCTCAATCTCGTAAGGAAATATACTATAATTCTTCATCACAATCCTAAATCATAGAATCCTACCAATTTTACGTTGATTCTTTCTGGAATTTTTTTCTTTATTTCTTTTTGTTTATCAAATATTGTTAGATATACACATTGACGGCACATGTATGATCAATCTAATACTAATATTTTTTTTTCTTTGTTAATCTTAAAATTCAAATTGTAAGTTTTCAAAAAATCAGAACTTAAAATTATATATATATATATATATATACACACACACACACTGTTGTTTGTGTGATTTTTTCTATGAGTCAGAGTTACTTTCTTCAGCAAATAAATTAGCAATATCTAGTTACGGGTTTCGTCATTAAATTAACATTTGTTAGTTTGCACCAAATTTTTAATTTCTAACACAATATAATATTATATGCTAAATAAATAAATAGATAAACATATATATATATATATATATACACACACACACACACTCTCTCTCTCTCTCTCTCTCTCTCTCAAAATCCAAATCACGTCTCTCTCAAAATCCAATTCACGTTTATTTACACCTCCCGCCAAAGAAAAAAGCGCCAAAATTTCTTCCCAATTCATCTCCATCTCATAAGGAAATATACTCTAATTATTCATCACAATCTTATACCAATGAATCCTACCAATTTTGAAATTCTATGATACCTAATTCTATAAATCAAACAACACGTCCCTATTTTCCTTTAACCGTGAATTGGGAGAATCACCACCTAGTTTTCTCAAAGATCCCCAATTGCTCATTGCCCAAACATTCTGTTCAAAGTCTGGAAGTTAGGTAAAGATATATGTATTGAATGATTACTTTAATTTTCTCCCATCTTTTGACCGAAATTATGAGAATGATGGGCTGAATTCATGTTGTTCCTATCATATGTGTGCATACTCTATTTGTTATTATATTTCAATTACCCATGATTATATGATGATGATAATTATTTATTTCGTTAATGCTTTTTTTAATTAAGGGGTTGGGGAGCAGTTGTAGGGATATGTTTGGGGAATTTCTGCTCAATATGGTGAAGTACTGATTTTGGTGTATATGTTCATTGGTCTTTGGTTTTATCTCAATATGGATCTTCATTGTCCGCTTTTTGATGCTAGTTTTATCTTTGGAAATAATGATGATTTTTATGCTGCTGAAATATATGTTCTAATGCTTGTTTTTATGCTGGAAATAATCCTGATTTGAAGATGAAAATAGAAAGGTATTAGTTCCAGGCTATATATTTCTTGGGTACCAAATGGAGTTGGGTTGTTTTGCAGTCTCTATTAAATGAAAGCCAATTCTTAACTGGTAGTCAGTTTAAGCACAGAAAAAAATATTCACTGTTCTTAGAAACTCAATGCTGACCTTGAACATTTTGAACCAGCTTTGTTGAAATTCAAAACCACCCTAGCATTGTCCCTGACTACCAGCTCTGTTCAGACACTCACTTTAGTCGTTAGGATAGAGTCCAATTCATTAAGTCTTTGGTTGTGTTGTCATCTACTTCTAGGAATAACCAGGCCCTTTGGACAGTTGGAAAAATTGGAGATGAGGCTTTAGACTTCTCTGGTAAAACAGAGACCATTTCTATTTGCCAAATTTCTATAAATAGCACCAACAGATACTGGTATAATTCAATGGTTTAACAATGAGGCATGCAAATTTATACTCTGGCCACAGAATACAAAATTGCATATAATCCCATATTTTGCTTCTGATCTTCTTGGAAAAACATGAAATCTTCTTCTTTATTGTACATCCAATAAATATTCTGGGTTCGGCAATGATTTAACCATCTCGACTCCATGGTCACGTTTCTTTCATGATTTAACCATCTCGACTTCATTTACGTCAGGCCAACAGCTTGCATGTACCAACAAGTTTCACTTTGCGTTGATACAATTGACGAAATGGATATTCCAAATGTGTAGCGGAATACTTGTTTGCTTGTGGATTTTTAGGTCAAAATATGTAAATGAATTTTTTTCTTTTCTGAGATAATGTCATCTCGAACAAGACACGGCAAGAAAAAGAGAGTTGTTGCCACATCGTCGTCGAAATGACTGCAGGTTCCATTATCAAAGGCATCATGCAAGGGTTCGTTATCCCGCACAACTCCTCAAGCTAAGATCTCTACTTCATTGTCCCAAACTACTAATGTTCGTGTTCATACTCCATTACCTCGGCCTGCAAGTTCCCCGTCCCATTATCTCAACCTCGGACTCGGGCTCCATCTCAACATATGTCATCACATGAAACGACATTGGCTCCGAGATTACTCTCAATTCCATCGGTATTAATTTATCTACATATTTATGATATAAAATCAATTTATTGTATACAATTAATTGATACTATCTCATTTTTATTTATAGATTCTCATCTTTTGAGTATTTTATTTTATAGATCTTCATTCTTTGAAGAGGAAAGGGCGTGTGGCGGACAAGAGGTAAGGGCACCGATGATATCGTCATTCAAAAGCAGGAAAAAATAACCTTAGAGATTTCTAAAAATTAGGAAGAGCTATTGGAAATCGGCAAGCACGTTTGGCTAGTGAATGTGGCTACATAGTTTGATCCTTTGCTCCACTCCAATACAAAAGGTGGATCGACATACCGAAAGAAGAAAAAAATTAAATTATATGATCGAGTTTTGGTAAGTTCAAATCAATTTTTTTTTTAAATGATTTTGGTAAGTAGTTATTTGGTTCCTATGTTATTATAAATAATTTATTAATATAAATACTATTTTTGAATTTTTTTCCAGGCCAAATTCAATCTTGATTTGACAGTAGAATATGTCCTTAAATGTGTGAACGATACTTTAGCGAGGAGATATCGTGATTACCGTTGTAGACTCAAAGAAAAATACTTTAATGGAAAATCATTGGATGATGCAATAAAGAACGCCCAATTGATGTGACGCAAGAAGATTGGAACCGGTTATGTCAATATTGGTCTACTCCACGAATTTCGTAAATTTTTATTAAATATATTATTATTTTATTTAATTTTATAATTATTAATTTCGTAATAATTTTGAACAATATATATATATATATATATATATATATATATATATATATATATATATATATGATTCAAAAATAATGAATGGAGTTAAAAACAATAATAATAAAATTATAATAAGGGAGTTAATTAGAATGATATAATATTAATTGCAGGTACTATCTACGCGCAATTTGGCAAGCCACAATTGCATTAAATATAATCATCGTGGTGGATCAAAGTCATTTGTTGTACGTCTTGAAGAAAAGGTAATATTTTCTGTTTAATTTTTAAAAAGTAAATATATTTATATAACATATTGTATATTATTTCAAGCGAGAGCAATTACTAAAGACCATGCACAAGGAGAAATAGACCTTTATTACGAGACTCATTACAACGTGAAAAGGGTGGGTAAATGATGAGGCACAAACAAGATATGTAAGTATATTAGCCATTTATTCTTCTTCATTGACATTTACACTATTTTTGGTCTTAATATAGATTTCTCATTTTCTTTTGACCTATATATAGGAGAGAATGCTTGAGATTAAAGAGCAACCTATTCTGAGGGATCTCAAGCCCCACCGAATTTGAGATCATGCAGGAGGTTTTAGGAAAATGTAGAGGTTACATTAGAGGACTTGGACATGGTCCAAAACCCGCATAAGCCACTCTGTTGATTTGACATCTCCACATCGAGTCGGTGGTTCTTCATGAGCAAATAGAGAAGCGAGGAGCAAGAATTAGTAGATATGCGTGCTAGACTATCTCAATTTGAGTCACTAATCTGAGAAGATCGTGTCGGCTCAAGAGGGCATGTCTTCACAACCACCGGAGAAGCAACAATCTTCAACATGCCACCGCCTGCTGACCACATATAGGTGTCACAAATTTGCTTACTTATTTGCTTAATGTATTGAGACAATTATTTTCCATTTTATGGATTGATAGATTCTAGTTAGACATTTACCATTTACACCTAGAGAGCCGAACATGGAATGAGATTTAACTTTTTATAGTAGCAATATTTGGATGTTTCTCGAGTTAAATACATGAATACTATCTTGAAGCACTACTGGTAGGTGGTCCAACTGGATTACATGATAAATCTTTTGGTTTTTTGTTTATTCTCGTAGTTTTGTTTTGTTTTGCTAAAGGACTAGCAAAATGTTAGTTTGAGGATAAGTGTAAAAGTTATACTTATTTGTATCCATAATCTTACAAATTGGTAACAACTTTGAGTAAAATACCATTGATTTCACTTATTTTCATGTCTTAGGAACTACCTCAAACTTAGAAACCATATTGACATAGAAAATATTCATAATAACAAGGCGAAAAATTGTTAAACATTCAATCTACATCCTAATGCTGATTTTGTATCTTTGGAAATAATCTTGATTTGAAGATGAAAAATAGGAGGTATCGATTCGAAGCTAGTTCCAGGTAAGTTGTTTTGCCATAGATACTTTACATCCCCTATTGTGCTGCCATCTCATATCTTGTCCCTGTATTCAGCTTTGTTCATATACAAAACCAAACAACAGCAAGCTCTGTTTTCCTTATGAAGATACTCACATATGACATGAGAATAACGAGGAAGCTCGCTTGCCCAAATGACACGATAATAACAAAAGTCATGCTCATTGTTATCTCCCAACATGAATAGGATTAAGTACATGTAAGAATAAAACAAATGCTCCATAAATGAGTGTGGGAGAACTACTTAACTGCTGTATAATCCACTAATTTATGCCTTATTATTAAGTAAATGTGGTACAGAATTCTCTGAATCCCATAACTGATTACGTTGACTTAGGATGATGCCAAGGTTGTGGTGATTTACCAAATGCTTGCTGCCCACTATCCACACAATAATCAAACTAGAATTAAAAACACTGATTAAATGGATTCCTGAAGTTGAGAGATACAGCTCAATTCTAGCAGATTATCTAATTATGGTAGAGAGTGTAGTGCTTAGCTCCCTTAAATAAAAATCTGCTACTTAAGCACTTTGTTAAAACAAAACCATAACAATATAAAATTGATTAGACAATTGATGAATATGGGGTAGTTTTAGTTGTGATTGCGAAGCCCTTTATTGGACAGTTCTCTGTGATTGATTTCCGGTGCATATTCTGTTTGAGATCTTCTATCATTGGTGACATAATTTCTGCTACTATATATCATCTGCTACTTTATTCAGATGATACGGAAATTTTATATTAGGTTCGTCTTTGCAAGAAATCTTACGCAATGATAAAATTTACGTAGTTAAGTTTTCGGGATTAATTGTGCTCTGTTTTGCATCCGTAGTCTTGGTTATGCTTTGCATCAACCTATAGAAATCTCTTATCGACATCCAATCTGGAGTATTTGAACAGGTGAATATCCTACATGTTGAATAAAATCAATTTCTTTATTACACACTTCATATCATGGATTAGATGAACTCCTAATGGATTGAGGTGGATTATATAGTCAAGTTATTTCACCACCCTTTGGTAAATGAGTTCTTTGCTTTGTGCGTCGAAGAGTTCTGGACCAACTGAATTCCAATAAGGGCGGCAGACATGCTGTATGATGAAGCAACCTTCCCACCATAGCATGTAGGCACTCTGTGCTGGAAAAAAAGCTATGTGGATTGCAGTTCAGCTGATCTGTACGTCCCAGGCAAGTATCCTCCTGTTTTGTGGGTTTCATGACTCACTAGTATATAGTTTATCACTTTCTGTGGTATTTAGGTGCATTTAGATGTAGATTACACCTTGCCCCCTTATCCATAAGATAACCCTCTTGGGCATGCTCTAATTTGGGAGCTGCGTCAAGCCGTCAAGGATCGTGTTCTTTGCTTTATTACAGTCATGCTTAACACAATTCATTTAGATGGAGATTATAGCTTGCGCCTTCTCGATTCACCAACCAACACTCTTGCATGTGTTCTTACTTTTATTTTATTTTTTCTTTCAACAACAACTTGGTTGTTCTCTTTTTGATTAACAGTCAATAAGCATATAACTTATTCCATTCAACAACAACTTGGTGATAAAACTATACAACAAAGAAATAGCACAATCACTTGAAGCATTAATAAATAAAAAGTTAAAAAGATTAGTGAATTTTGAGATGATACAGAATACTTGAATCAGGATCAAGCCACTCCACGGTTTCACCAATTGATGCCAAGTTTTCTTGAGTTGAAGAGTTTATCAATATATATAATCACAGGGATTGATGAGGCAATGTAGTTTTGCATTTGAATTCTTGCCGAGACTTCATCTTCATTGAGTTTCTTCAATAGGTATGCCTTCGTTAGAAGGGCATACGATCCTGCAACCCACAGCTTTCATTGAGTTTCTTCAATAGCTGTGCCTTGAGTTATTTCGATGGAGTATACAATTCGTGATGACAATGACAGAAGAAATGGGCATAGCCCTGATAGGAGAGGTCGTGATGTGTCATCCAATAGAAGAAGCTATGGTGTAGGACGTTCCCCAAGTCCTTATTGTAACAGTATGAGTAGTCCTGATTATGGACATGGATCAGTCCAAGATTCTAGATCCAAGCTAAGTCCAAGTCCTGATTACCGCAGAGCAGGAAGCCCTATCAATGAAAGATACAATAACCGTTCATCGTCCCCTCGTGAAAGATTTCGATCTTGAGAAGGATGCCAATGCTCGAATCTTGAGAAAATGTCTCTCGATTCAACAAATATTTCGAGTTCTATATTCTTTGCTCCATGGAGGCTTTTTTAATTCATTTTGTGGGTGCCATTTGAATTGAATTTCGGTTCTTCTAGAGACCTTAGGTCGAAATTCAACTGGTGCATTTTCGACTCTAGCATCAGCCACCGTACCATTGTGTGGTATTTTTCTCGCTATTGAGCACGTGTTCAAGTTTCATTATTGCTCAATTATGAAATTTTAACGAAAAAGTGAATCTTGTTTGAATGTAAGCTATATAAATTTCATAAATATGGACAAAATTCAGACTTAGATTCACATATTTATTGTGACTTTTAAGTGTAATTTTAAAGTTCACATTGAAAAAAAAAAAAAAGAGCTTGCACACATATAGAACAAAGCAATGGATAAGACATTGGGACCTATTATTCAGTCTCTTAGCTCATGTGGATGGTAGAAATGTTGGAATAATTTGACCACATTATGAATAATAGTCCTTCTATTCGTTTCTCTATAATTTTGAAACATCAAGGCCAAAGTACTTTGTCATGGATACCGGTAATATCATGTTTCAAAAGAAAAAATTGAATCCTCTTTTGTCCACTTGTCGTTGATGTTTCATAAACTATTGTCCAATGAAATATTATTGAAATAACTGTTGTTTTTTCCTTCATCATCATCATAATCTAGTGCAGATTTATTTTGCAAAAAAAAAAAAATGATTTGAAGTTTAATAATTTTTGAATTTTTATGCGGAAATAAAGTTTTTGGCATTTCATACATTATACACAATAAAACATTATAAAAATAAATTCATATTAAAAAAAATCCAATTGCAAGTTTGTGCATACTTATTAATAATTTACTATGATTTGTTAATTAGTTGAAATATTTATTTATGAACAATAATGAATAGATTTGTGACAAATAGTGTTAATTACAAAGACTAATAGGCGACAAATGTGGATGTCACTATTTGTTTTCCACCATTCCTACAAGCTAGAGCAATAACAAATATAGGTGTCACAATTTTTTTTTTTCTCCAACCTAGAATTTTTAGCAACAAATATTACTTGTCAAAAAATAGACCTATCGCATCACAAAAAATTTGTTGCAATAAATTAAAGTTAAATGCCATAAGTTTCCCACCAAATATATTTTGGCGCCAAGCTTTCTATCATGTTTTTGGCGACAATCTTTATTACTTGTCGCGATTTCGACATTTCATGACAACTTTTTATGTTGCCTTAATTTTTTTTTTTGTACTTATTTTTTCACCAAAATTTTTGCGACAAACTTTAAAAGCGTGTCGCTAAATCACTTATTGCGAAAAATTTATGTATGTCGCAAAATATCTTGTCGCGAAATAGAGATTTTGTTGTAGTGAATGTGAGTCTAGCATTGGTTGAAAGCTCTCGGAGAGAAGTGATAGATAATTGAATATGGTGTGAAATTTACGAGAGGAGAAAGGAAAATATGACCATTGAGGTTGAAATTGAAAAGATTTAAGACTCAATTTGTTTGCATAACTTTAGATTAAAGTAATGACTGAAATAGCTATTAACACACACACACAAGTTGAGCATTGGATAAGTGTTAAAATCTTTTATGTAGCAATATTTGAACATTATTCTTGAATTAAATGGTAAGAAGTCCAAAGGCGTTCACAATCTTTTATTTGCATGTTTTTTTAGTCTTTGTTTTGTCTTGTTTATATTCGGGACTAGCAAGAGTTCATGTGTGGGTGTTTAATAATTGTAATTTATATACTTATAATGAATCCTTAATGAATATTTTTGTATAATTCAAATTATATTAGAGTCGTTATCTATTGAGTCATTGTTTATTTTCGTGATTGTAGGACAAAATCTTCGAACTCGAGTCACACTAGTGAAATTGGCGAGTAAATGAGAATAAATTAAGGTTTTGAAGTGAATATCAAGAGCCAAATATTGTAGGATGAGAAAAAGATAAAATTAATATGTTGAAGATGTGTTGTAGTGACAATGAAGAGTTGAAGTAAATGGACAAACACCAAAAAGACGAAAAAACGAATTGAGAAACCTTCGACCGGAGCATGTGGGTAATTATAGTACAACTTTTAGTACAAAAATCTCAACAAGGCAAATGATATACCATTTGAAATATAATTGAATTATAAGTCCAACGCTTTTTACGGATCTCAATTTGGAGTTTCCTACAAAAAGTTATGGCGGTTTGAAAAATAGTCGTGCAGCGGACAAATCTCTATTCGATCGAGCGGACCGAAGGCTCGGTCGAGCAGACCATCAGCCAAAAATGGCCATTTCTGTCCGCTCGAGTGGATGGTCTCGCGAACAAACTTTTATTTGAGTTAAAATTCTATTTTTGACATGTTTTTGGAGGCTTTGGGTACGAAATTCAACCCTAATTGGACCTTATAAATAGTATAACTCTTATAACGATTAGGAGATGATTTTTGAGAGAGAAAAGGAGGCAAAAACACAATTAATGGATATATGCAGAAACATGATTGAAAAATCAATGGCACTTGTCCAAGTTTATTTATAAGTAACTTATAAGTTTAGCTAAACATATTTGGAGCTTTAAAAGTTATTTGGTTGAGGCAATGTGTTGAACAATATGCGAACTATTTCTATTTCATTGCTATCCGTATAAAACAAAATTAATTTGGTGGTATCAAATGGGTAACAAATTAATAGGATGAAAAAAAATTTCCAAAATTTTCACTCTCAACTAATTTCAATTTTTTTTCCCAGGCAATAATGTTTATTTTAACAACAAATTGACCAATTAAGGTTGAAGGTGAATAAAAATCAAAGAGGTTTTGCTTGAATTGATGGGCTCGTGAAAATTGTTGGGATTAATTATATAACAACGAGTGACATATATGGGATAACATTTTGATAAGTTTAGTAGCAACTCGAAAAATTTTCAATGGCAATTGAAAAACATTTGAGAAAGTTAAGTGAGATTGAGAAATATTTGGACAAGTTCATTGACAATTGGGAAATATTTAGAAAAGTTCAATAGCAATTGAGAAATTCAAATGCACCAAGGCACTCGTGATTGTGGTGACCTGGTATTGCGAACTGCGAAAACATGCCACGTGTGAATATCTGTCTACTATTTCATTAAGTCCATTAACTTTTCAAACAACGAGTGACAAATGGGATAACATTTTGCTAAGTTCATTGGAAATGAGATACATTTTAGAAAGTTGAGTGACAATTGAGATATGTAATCTTATAATCTACTTGACTTTCACGCTTGTAAGTGAAATTACGTGTACTATAATGGATGTACACACATTTCTGCTTTAGAGAAATATAAAGTAAAATTTCCAAAATAGACACACCTTCAACCACAAAAATTATTGCTTTAGACTTTTTTGTGGGTGTTGATGAAAATGCTTTGTAATGAGTAAACCAAAGAGAAACAAAAAAATTTCAAATATTAAAATTTGTTCACATTTGTGTATTTTCATACTTATTTCATCTACACTGCAATCTATTTATCTTCTCTTGGTCGCTCAAGATATTTTCAAAAAGTCTCGGTATTTTTCTAACAATCATTAGCAACGTCTTTATCAAAAGATACGGTGAATACTTCATGATAATTGAGTCTTGGGTTTCATGTCAATTTTATTAAGAGGAGTAATTCAAATCATTATATGTTAATTATTATTTTTAGATATAATTAATGTGAAGCTTTTACCTTAACAATAAATAATTGGCCCAAAAGATTTTGCGAAGCTTGAACTATAGACAACATAGTACAAATTTTTTATAAGTGGCATTCAATAATAGACTAGATTTTAACTTTCTTTTCTCTTTTAAAGCCATGTTCGGTAGTCATTTTTTTCCAAAGAAAACTCATTTTTTTACATACAATTTTTGAATTTTCAACCTTTTTACACTACAAAAAAGTTGGAAAAATTAATAAAGTACTACATTCCTGTTAACTCTTTTAGCTTAGTTTAAAGTTCTAGTTTATTTTTATTTTTGTTCGAGGACGAACAAAGGTTTAGTTTGGGGGTGCTTGATAAGTGCATTTTGTGCACTTATTCGGACCTTTAAACTAAGTTTTTATTCCGTCATTTTATTGAATTATTACTTAATTTTGTGTTTTAATCTTCATATTTCGGTTTTGGACTGTTAAATAGCAATTGGAGAAGAATGGATGAAAATAGCAATAAATTGGAAGATATTTCGAAAGAATGAGGATCCAATTATACTCAATCAAAAGTTAAAGGACCAAATTGGAGATTATCAAAAGTTGAAGGACCAAATTGGAGATTATTAAAGTTGAAGGACCAGATTGAAGATTATTAAAAGTTAAAGGACCAACTTGACCAAGAACCAAAGTTGAGGGATCAAGTTGAAAGACTTAAAAAGAGCTAGGCTGGGCGAGCGCTTAGATTATAGTGAGGCGATCGCCAAAGATTGAACAACGAAGCGAGAGCTATACCATGAACACAGGCGATCGCTTTGGGGAATGGCTCGGGCGATCGCCTGTGCTAACTTTTGGCGCTGGGAGATTTTTTCCTTTTTAGGTTCGACTCCAATTAGGTAACTTTTGGCCCACGTTTTTTAGGTCTTTTTGGCATCTTTTGGGGCACCATTAGGGTATTATATATATGAGTTGTTAACTCATAATAAAGGAATGAGGATTTTGGAGAGAAAAGAAGACGGACACAAGAAACGAAGATCAAGAATTAACCTTTGAAGAATTGAATGAAGATCAAGATCAAGAGTTATTCTTATTCAAGTTTCTTCATATCTAGGTGATGAACTCTATGTTTTCTTCTCCTCTTTCTTCTCTTATTATTAGTATGTTAGGCTAGTTTCTTTTGTGCTAGGATTACGATAAAGCTTGTAATCTAAATTCTTCCATCTTAAGACTTGGTTTTTGACAATTTATTTCATTATAGTTTTGAATAATTAATTTTGATTTATATGAATCTATAATTATATGCGCAATAATTGTATGATCGTTGTGGTGTGTTTTACTATCGAAAGATCGAAAACATGCTAGACCCTATTTTAATTATCTTAAAGTCCGATAGGGGATAGAAATATACTGCTATGCTTTAGGTGATCTTTAAGTATCCACAGAAATTTAATGCTTTCATTTGTATTCGCATTCGTCATAGATATATAGTCGAGTCATGCATATGAATATGTTTAATTTTATTCGAGAGAAACTGTTAAACAATCTAGGGATATTGATCTTCATAACTGATGTATTTTGTCAAAACCAAGAATTAAGATAGATGGATTAACAATTATAAGTGGATTTGGGATCCTAGTACTCTTCTTTCTCAATTTTAAAGTAATCTTTATTAATCTAATTTTTAGTTATTTGATTTACAATTAGTTTATTGTTTTTAGTTCAAATTCTAATTAATCTTAAATACCAAACATCAAAAGTTCAATAGATTCGGTTAAGGTCATTGTAATTGAACTGAATTATCTAAATTTTCGTGGGAACGATACTTGAACTCACAATCCACTTTATTACTTGAGCGATCC
The DNA here is from genome assembly GCA_023638005.1 of Forsythia suspensa. Classification (NCBI taxonomy): domain Eukaryota; kingdom Viridiplantae; phylum Streptophyta; class Magnoliopsida; order Lamiales; family Oleaceae; genus Forsythia; species Forsythia suspensa. The sequence goes on along the minus strand of CM042666.1, from coordinate 28,981,747 downwards.
GTGCACTTGCGGAATTATTTAAGACATAAAATCGCTGACACCTTGCCTTGCTGATATAGACTCTAATGATAGTATCCCAGAAAATAGCACTAGGTTTCAGGTGGAGACTGATTCTCCTTCTGATCTTAATCAGCATCAGAATGTTGCAGCCTCTGATGTTGACTCGAATAATGAAAATGAGGGTCAGCCAGAAAAAGAAGACTTGACCCAAGATTCTCATCCTTCTAATCTTGATAGATACCACTTAACAAGGGATAGGACTAGAAGGGAAATTAAGGCTCCTTCAAGGTTTGATGATTTTGTTTCTCTTGCTGTTATGTCCTATAATGATCTTGTGTTTAAAGAACCAAACTCTTACAATGAAGCTGTAAGTAGTAAATTTGCTGATAACTGGTATTGTGCTATGAATGAAGAAATGGAGTCTTTAAAGAAAAATGTCACCGGATTTTGGTTCCAAAACCTAAAGATAAGTCTCTAGTAGACTGCAAGTGGATTTTCAAAGTAAAGAAGGAATTTCTAAAAGGGATCCTTTGAAATTTAAAGCCGGACTTGTAGCAAAATGGTTTTACTCAAAAACATGGTATTGATTACAATGAAATCTTTTCTCCAGTAGTTAAATACACTACTATCAGAGTCATACTTGCATTAGTTGCTCATCATGATTGGGAAATTGAACAAATGGATGTTAAAACTGCCTTTCTGCATGGTGATCTTGATGAAATCATTTATATGACCAAACATGAGGGATTTGTTGATTCTACTGAACCTGATAGTGTGTGTTTATTAAAGAAATCTTTGTATGGCCTTAAACAATCACCTAGACAATAGTATAAAAGGTTTGATAACTTTGTATTATCTGTTGGTTTTCAAAGGAGTGCCTTTGATCATTGCCTGTACTGAAGAAGAACAAATCAAATCAGGTGACTGTTTACTTACTCCTTTATGTTGATGACATGTTACTGATTGGTTCTAATATGCATGACAAAAATGAAATTAAGAAATCTTTATGTTTTGAATTTGATATGAAAGATTTGGGGCATGCTAAAAGAATATTAGGAATGGATATTGAAAGAAAAAGATCCAATCGTGTTTTACTATTAAAACAGACTGCTTACATTGAAAAGGTTTTGTCTAAGTTTTCTATGCATGATGCTAGAACTGTGTCTTTACCTTTAGCAAGTCATTTTAAATTGAGTAAAGAACAATGTCCCATAGATGATTCAGACATAAAACGTATGGAAAAGGTGCCTTATGCGAATGCTGTGGGGTCTGTCATGTACACAATGGTGTGTACAAGACCTGATGTTGCCCATGCCATAAGCACCCTCAGCAGGTTCATGGCCAATCCTGGTCCTGAACACTGGAAGCTCTGAAATGGTTATTAAGATACTTGAAAGGTACCTCTAATCTTGGGTTAATCTATGGGACATGTAATGAGGGAGTAATTCTTAAAGGTTTTGTTGATGCTGACTTTGCTGGTGATAAGGACAATAGAAAATCAACTACTGCTTATGTTTTTACATTGTGTGGTACTTGTATTAGTTGGAAGTCACAACTCCAACCCATTGTAGCCTTATCTACTACTGAATCTGAATATGTTGCAGCAACTGAGGCAATTAAGGAAGGTTTGTGGTTAAAGGGATTGTTATCTGAAATAAATATGTTATCTAATCCTGTTGTAGTTTACTCTGATAGTCAAAGTGCAATACATTTGTGTAAGAATCATGTCTTTCATGAATGTACAAAACACATTGATATTAAACTTCATTTTATTAGAGATATTATTTCTAAAGAATTGGTGAATCTTGAAAAGATACCATCCCAGTTTAATCCATCTGATATGGGTACAAAGGTACTGCCTCTAAACAAATTTCAATCTTATTTAAGGTTGCTGAACATTGATGCTGGTTAACTTTGTCTGCAGGTGATTCCCTTGATGTGAACTCTGGTTCTTATACGTTGGCATCAAGGTGGAGATTGTTGGGCTGAATAATATGATGCCAACAATTCTTTGGGGCAATGATGAAATTGGGTATAGCCCAAATCTGGAGATGGTCCATGATCCATTGCCTGAGACGTTTCATCTCTTTAAATCCCCGGCCCACTTACGGAAGACCCAGCCCAAATATTGAATCTGACGCTTGAGATGGCTGATGGCTGAGAACCGTTGGATGACTTCTTGATCAATGGATGGCAGCTCTGGTATAAATACTACCTGAAGTTGCCCTATTCTTCAGAGAGTCACAATCCACCGTCTGAAAGAGAGAGAAATAGGGTTAGAGTTTCTTATGTGAAATTGCTTTCGTCTTCTTCTCTGATTCCACTAAAACCTCTGGTTTTAGTGTTCTTCTGCTTCTTCTTTCCTTCTGATGAAGGTTTCTGAGTGATATAAAGAGGGAAGTAGTGTAGTGTGAGGCCTCTGGTTTTGGCCGTAGTTACGAGTTCTTCAGAGCAACTCGGTGTTTTGTTCGTTCGAGAGGGGTTTTGTGGTCTTCTAAGTGGGTGCGGTTTCTTGAGGTGGAAACAAAGGATACAATGTTCTAGCCCCAAGTCCATATGCGATATTCTCATTATTCGGTTCTTGGGTGATCTTGGTTTGTAAGCGGATCTCAATCCTATAACCCTATCACTTTGATCGAAAACAATCAACTTAAACCACAAACAAAAGGACCTCAACCACCTTTCTTTTCTTATTCAAACACATATCAACACATGATCTACACAACCCATTAAAACACTCAGAAAACCACTCCCACTCACATAACACATATTAGAGAAAGAATCAGAGAGAACGAAAGAGCTGTGCAAAGTGTTATCAACGGCAATAACTGTCCTCGTATACGACTGGTGGCCAAGAAGACATCCTAGCCCTTGATCTCAATGGCCCATATGACTCCATGTGGAAAAATTGTTATTTAGGTAGGGGTTAAATGATACAACTAAAGTTGCATTTATCGAATGCAACTTTAGTTCTAGAAACTTTATTTGTGTCAGATTTTACATTCTCTACCTAGATATATAGTTGACTATTGTGCATACTAGTAATCATCTCATTGTTTCCTAGTTCAAGTGCTTGAAAAAAAAAATTACCATTCTTCAATATTCAACATACTCAAACACGACTTAAACTTATTTAAGGGCAAAATTTTTGTTACCATGTCAAATGGGTTGAATTGTGATGGAATTTTCTCCAAGTTCACCAAACCTTTGAATACAATGTCCGTGGAAAAATTTAGTTTTACATATACATGCTTTGTACGTTGATGACCACTAGGTTTTTGCACAAATGAATTGTAAATTGACTATCATAATGCATAGTAACAGCTTATTGAAATTAAGTATTCAATATACCTTTAACTACAAGGCTTATTTAACAACTTCAATAGCTCAATGTATTGTGATTCAGTAGTAGATAGACCAACAATATCTTTCAATTGTGATTTCCAAATGACACATGTATCACATACTCTCAACACATAAGAAGCTATTGAACTCACCATCATACACCCCACTCAAAAGGATTTAGGCAAATTAGAACTCACCATCATACACGTGGCTTTATCTAAAAGGGCCCTGTTCGGCCTCTTAGTTATCCCATTCTGTTGGGGTGTGTAAGAGACTGTCTTGTGCCTATTAATTTCATTTATCTTATAGAAGTTCTCAAAGTCAGAGTTGTAGTATTCTAGGCCATTGTTAGTCCTATGGGTCTTTATTTTCTTTCCAATTTGATTTTCTATTGAAATTTTTCATTGTTTAAACTACTCAAAAGTTTCAGATTTTTGTTTTAGCATATAAACCCAAACTCTTTTAGAATAATTATCAATTATTGAAAGAAAATACTTATTCCCCCATAGTAGGTTTACTTGTCTGAGTGTTTATGGGTTCCTGATTTGAACTGCAACTTATGATGGTTACATAACACACTACTTTCACAATATGGTAACCATGTGATGATGTACTTTTCGAACACCCCATTTTAACTCAATATTTGTAATCCCTTATTACTAACATGGGACAATCTACTATGCCAATTTTGTGTATAATCTTTATTTTCAGAAGTAGTAAGTGCAGGATTAAGGCCTTTCAAAGCCTCAGCCTTAACTACAAAGATGACATTCTGCTTTACTCCCTTAAAGGTAACAAGGGAACCCTTTGTGACAATTAACATCCAATGCTCAAACCTACCAAAGTAGCCTTCGTCATCTAAAGCGCCAATTGAAATTAGATTTCTTTTCGGTTATGGAATAAATCCGACTTCATCTAAAGTACATATACAGCCATTTTAAAATCTTAGTGAAGTATTACCTATACCAATAATTATTCATGAAATATCGTTACCCATAATCACATATCAAATATATTTTTCATGCAAGTTTAAGAACCACTCCTTTTTAGAAGTCATGATTGTTATTTTTTAGTTATTTTGAGTTATTCTAACATCCATTCTCTTTCATGATTGTTATTTTGAGTTAAATTTACCTCAGAAGTTTCTGTGATAGTTTTAACTAGAGTAAATTACACTCACAATCTTCATTCTATTAGCTTTATAACAATACACTCCATGTTCAATTTTATTCGCAGCTATCTTCACATCTTTTTTATTAATTCGCATAGATGGTTTGCAAATAGTCTTTTTTGATCATTTTGTCCTAATTTAAATAAATCAAAATAGCAAAAGATAGGAAACATAACAATGAAAAATTACAATTGAGGTCCTTAACTTTTTGAAAAGTGCAAAATGATCTCTTTATATTCTATTATTTAAAATAATTAAAAAAGAAAAAAGAAAACATCATTTTCTTCCCCAACCCCACCCTACCGTTACCAAACCCGGATTTTCTCCCCCACAATTTCAGACCCGAACTCCGGCATGAACGGTTAAAGTCTGCACAGATCTTAAATGTAAGGAATACGAATTCCATTTAAAATTACATATCAATTAAGATCACCCAGCTGTCCTCGATTTCCCTTGCATTTTCATTATTTTTCAATAGCACCATCCTCGCTCTATCAATCCGGTTTTGCATTACCAGCCAACTCGGGGATTCAAGAATAATAAGTAATGCAAAAACAATAAAAAATGATGGAAGAATCCCTACAGCAAGCATTATCCTCCAATTTATATGTGCAGGTATTCCTGAAAAGGCATAATTCGAGACATAACCACGAAGAATTCCAAAATTCACGAAAATCTCGGGAAAGGATGTTAATGACCTTGCAACTGTAGGTGATATCTCTGCAATATATACCAGTGCAATCATGATTCCAAATCCAATCCCAATTCCAGCAAAAAGCCTACCCACCATTAACACTGTCAAAGAGGGGAAAATTTCCATTATAACAGCGCCAGTTTGAAATACAATGGCTGCAAAAGCCATTGTCTATTTTCTACCAATGGCATTCGTAAACCAATTTTTTCTATTTTGAGATCTGTCCAGGGGTTCGAAATCGGGGGGAGAAATCTTCCGAGTTTGGTTACAGTAGTATGGGATTGGGGTTGGGGTTGGGGTTGGGGTTGGGGCGAGGAAGAAGATGGTTTTTTTAATTGTTTTAAATAATAAAACGTGAATAGACTATTTTTCTTTGTTAAATTGGTTAAATTTAGGCTACGGGTTTGATTATTTATTAACTAACAAATCTTTGGACGAAATTCATCCAAACTCTAGATGTCATTTCGACACACATATACTAAGTGACGTAGGTTCAGATTAGAAGATTTAGAACTTGATGGCACATTTTTTATTATTATAAGTGAAAATTCGCAAAATAAATAAATAAATAAATAAAAAATTTATGATTTATTTGTATTTTTGAAAAAGTTAGAAATCTCAACTACATTTTTTCTGTTGTATTTTCTATTTTTTTTCTATTTTAATTTATTTAAGTTATGAGAAAATCGTTAAAAAGGACCATTAGGGACCATATGTGCAAATTAATGAAAGGATGAGGACGATAGTTGTAAATAAAATAAAATAGAAATGATATTGTTATAAAGTTGAAAGAACGGAGAATGTGAATATAAAATACCCTTTTAATTATCACATTAACTTCACCAATGCTTCCATTTGATGAGGATGCCTCGTTTGCTTTTCCATTAGCTTTTTCTTTTAATTTATTTTTCTTCTTATAGCACTTCCTTAACAAAGTGTCCTATTATCTAATATCCATAACACTTTTTTCCGTTTGTCCTAGAGTTAGACCTTGACCGCCTTTATTTTACATTTTTATTTTCACTATAATTATTGTCCCGATTTCCAATTTGTCTACTAACTAATATTACTCTCACATTTAGGCCTTCTCCTTTTACAAATTCAAGATTGTTTTTCTAAATATTTAAGCTTTAACTTCTACGAGAAATTATCACGATGTCAGTTGTTAAGGAATCTCTACCATACTCATGGCATTTCTAATATCTTTAAATTCTTCAAGTAGAGCATTAAGCAGAATTACTGCTTAATGCTCGTATGAGAACTTCTTTTCACAACTAGCCAAATCTTGGCTTAATTTTGCAAAATTATCAAGATTGCCTCCATATTCACAAAATGATCCATTTTAAAACCCAAAAAAAAAAAAAAAAAAAAAAGTCAACAAATAAATCTTATTTGGGAAAGATCTAGTATGCTACTGGTATTTAGCTTTCTCTAGAGTGTAGGGATAGTTTTAGAGTCATTTACCTTTATTATTACATTATTTGCTAAGTGCAGAATTATGATACTATGAGCTAATTTATCTACTTCTTTTACTAGAATATTTGTCATTTCTTCATAAAAAGAACTATCTTTTGATAAATTTGTTGAATTAAATGAGCCCTCATTTTTTGTTGTCAAATGAAAAAGTCTCATCTCCCATCAAAAGTTTGAAGATCAAATTTACTTGTCACCATTTTAAAGAACGTGTCATAAATCAGACCACAAACTTAATTAAAGATTTATGACAAGTTAAAATTGGAAAACAGATAATAGTGCTTAGGAAATATATTTTACAATAAAACTTATAACACTACATAGATTAACATGAGCAGAGTGCAATACAAACCCCGGGTCCTAGTTACTGTTAAGGATTACAGTAGAGTCTTGTGATCAGGTCAAGGGTTCCTCTTAGCAGGTAGGTGTATGGTTATTCACAGAATCAAAAGATACATAAAAAATATAACATCAGGTCTTGCTCACAAAGAACACTCTTTTCTAAAAATGATTATTCACACTGAGTACAAAATTCACAATAAATCAAGAAATTATTCACAGGGAACAATTTAGGGTTAATTCATCGAGTGAACAACAAATGTTCGTAAATGTGCCTCCAGATATGCAAATCAGAAAGAGCCTCCAAACAGAGAACCCTTAGGGCTTACGTTTGCCATATGGGAATTTTATGCCTTCAAAGCAGTTTTTCTTAGGGCTTACATTTTTTGCTCTAAGACATTATGGCTAATCCTCCTCAAGGCCAAGAAGCTTTCGCAAACAAAGATCCAGAAAACCATGAAACTCTGAAGATATTGTGATACCAATGTTACGCTTGGGGATTCATCCAGTCTCATAGATCATGGGATTTTTGCCAAGTATATATCTCAAAATTATAAAGAACACAAGAGTTTCTTTATGAGATTCGGTTCACCTCTTGGAGCTTACAACTCTTGAGCTCCACAACTTATGGATGCTCATCTACACATTTATCACTTAGAATCAAGAAGTATTGCACTAAATATACTCAGATCACCCAAGAAATTGTGATTGAAGACTCAATCTCAAACCATAACTCTGAAACACTCTTTGTAATCACAAAGGACTCACAACCACCTCTCTTTTGTTATTAAAACACATATCAACGCATGATCTACACTAATCCACCAAGAATACTCAGAAAACCACTCACACTTTTGTTATTAAAACACATATCAACACATGATCTACACAAATCCACAAAGAATACTCAGATAACCAGTCACACGCTGAGTTTTACTGACAAAATATTAGAGAGAAAATCAAAGATAAGAACAGAAGAGTTGCGCCAAGTGTTATCATCGAACCCTAGTGAACTGCCTGGTGGCCAAGACCACATCCTGCCTCTTGATCTCAACAGCCCATATGACTCTACGTGGTAAAATTGTTGTTCAGGAAGCCAGTTAAATGACACATAAAGTTGCATTTACCATATACGACTTTAGTTCTTCTTGACACTTTCTTTGTGTCACAGATTTCACAGTCATGGACACTATTTTTCTTATATTTTTTTCTGCAATATTAAGTAACCATAATCACCAATATAAATATATCCAATTTTGAAAGACAGAGCCTAAATCAATGAGAAGATACATGTTCACAAAGGGTCATTTTCAAGCCAATATATAAAACGCATTTAAATATTTTTTTAATTAAAATGTCAATTTCGGATTAAGATCCAAAGTCAGCTAATAGGCCAAGGTTGCATTAAGAAGAATATTTAGGCAATTTCATGGTCCTTGATCATTGATCAACGTATTTTTTTTTTTTTTTTTATGTTTCTTTAATTTCTGGAATGATGGTCTACATCATAATTAATAAAATTGATTTTAGTATTTTTCGTTTTGCAATTATACATATTAAAATTCCTTAAATTCCTTACCTTTGGTCTACATCATACTTGCTTGACGTTAAATTCCTTACCTTTGCCGGAAAAGAAAACTCAACCTTAAGATGAGAAAATACTTGCTTGTACAAATTAAAATAAGACAATGAGAGTCTTTTATTCAACATGTCTATTCAAACTTTGCTCTCCTCTCTATAAAGGGTCAAATTAGTACATTTTATATGCAGCAAAATAGATGCAACAAAGACAAGTTCAATTAATTACTAAGTCTTTGTTTGACTGAGTATAAACTATAATTTAAGTTGGTTAAACATATTTTTTATCAACACGTTTCGTAAGATTTATAACTTACTATCTATTTATTATCAACACATTAAGACCCCTAATTTAGAAGCGCTTAAAAAATAATTTCAACACTATCATATATGTTATAAGGGTTTGAAAACATGTTTGGAAAAAAGGCTGGAATGCAAGTTTTGATTGCCATGGTGGGTGATTTTTGGGTGGTTCCTCAAAAATTCAAGTGTGGAGGTAAGGGTCGAGTCTTTGCATTGTCTTGGTCTTTCCCTTGGTTTCACATCTCAGGAGTCTCGGACTCCAAGTCAACTAATCACTAATTATTTTCATAAATAATAAATGTTATGGCCATTTCACGGTACCTATTTGGCTATTCCCATTAAATTTTATTTTTTATTTTTTTGATTCAATATTCTAATTGTCACTAAATTTTTTTAGAGTCATTCTTGATTATTAATTTAGAAGGCTTTTTATTTCAAAAGGTTTTACCTGGAAAAAATTTATTTTATCTTAAAAAATTGTGTATGTTTAATGTTTCACATCCTTTAAACTCTTTTAATGGCCTATTAATCTTTAAAAATCTGATGTTGGTTGTAAGCTCCTTAAAAAGAAAAAAAAAAAAAAAAAAAATATAACAATACAATATTTTGCTCAAGACAAAATAAATTAAAAACCAAATCAAATCAACTAAAAATAATATTTATTAATTTAGAAAACGACTACAAAAATGATGCTATATAAATAAGACAACAAAAGTCTATAGGTTTGAATGGGTGACTGTGGAACATTCAACACGGCAACTCCAACTATGCTCTCCTCTATATAAAGGGTTGAATTAGTTCATTTTACATTCAACAAGAATAGAAAAGAAACAAAGAATTCACAAACATGTTGGGAAAATGGGTTGGGATGCTAATTTTGGTTGCTATGGTGGTTCCGATGGCACACGGTGTAACTCCGAGTGAGTGTAAAACTGAGAAAAATAATCTGGTTATTAATTGTAGGCCAGTTATTTTTGGGAGGGATCCATCAGCTAATTGCTGTCAAAACGTAAGGGATGCTCATATTGAATGTGTGTGTCCTTATCTTGGCCCTAAAGCGGCATCAGTCATTAGAGGCATTGGGGTACCTCGTGTTGTTAAATTGATTCAAGGGTGTGGGAGATCTGTTCCTCGCAACTACAAGTGTGGAAGTATGTTTTGTTTTTAATGATAAAAAATTATCAAATTTAACTTCATTTTTACGTATAACAAATAACTTACTTGATAAATTTCTTCCTTGCAGGTATTACGACTCCACCATGAAGTGTCCCTACTCGTGAACACGAATCAAGATCCTCATACAATATTACTTTAATTACTGTTGTTCTAATGTAGTAAAATAAGTTAAGTTGTCCGCCACTTTGTTTGGTGACACTTTTTGTGTTTATTTTAATGTATTTGTCACAAATAAAAATATGTTTTATGTTTTATGAATTCTCTAGCATGCAAATAACAAAATTTAAATGTTCATTTATCGATCTTTATTGAATTCTTTGAGATTATTATTTTATCTATATAAGAAAATTTATAAATGAAATTAAAATTTATCAAAAAATATAAGTTAAATGGATCATGTTCATGTCAAAATCTAGTAAAAAAAAGAGGAACTAGTTAAATACAAGATTGCACTTGTAGAATCTTTACAACAAAGGAAAATTGTTATTTGGGAAGCCAGTTAAATGACACAGAGTCGCATTTGTTCTTCTTGACACTTTCTTTGTGTCACAGATTTCACAGTCGTTGACACAATTTTTCTTATATTTTTCTCTGCAATATTAATAAGTAGCCGCACAATCTAAACAATCACCAATATAAATGTATCAAATTTTGAAATACTTAGCCTAAATCAATGAGAAGATACATGTTCACAAAGGGTCATTTTCAAGCCTATATATAAAAGGCACTTAAATATTTTTTAATTAAAATGTCAATTTCGAATTAAGATCCAAAGTCAGCTAATAGGCCAAGGTTGCATTAAGAAGAATATTTAGGCAATTTCATAGTCCTTGATCATTGATCAACGTAATTTTTTATTTTTATGTTTCTTTAATTTCTGGAATGGTGGTCTACATCATAATTAATAAAATTGATTTTAGTATTTTTCGTTTTACAATTATACATATTCTCCCTAAAACCATCAATGATTTTTTATCCCACCTTTCAAATTCAAAAAAAAAAAAAGCATTTGATAAAATTAATAGCTATTTGTTATAAACTAGAGACAATAATAGATGAGAATAGAAAAAACTATGTATTTCATTATAATAAAGGACACATATATATAAGGTTTCAAATACATGTAAACTAGGTAAGAAATCTCTAAATATGGTCATCAATATTATTTTCCATATTTTATAACACTCCCCTTTGATGACCATTAGTACAATAACTGTCTCGCTAAAAACTTTGTTTGATAAAAATCCTCTAGTGGGACAAAATATCAAACGAAAAGAAAAAAATAGTACAGTTAATTGTAAAAGTTTTGGAGTATTAAGAAAATGCTGCCTCATTAAAACCTTGCCGGAAAACCCAATGATACAACACTTGAGCGAAGGAAAAAAAGTACAGCTACTCCTCCTGATTTCAATCAATGAAAAAAGTTTGTATCGAAATATCCATATCTTGTGTTTCAATGTCTTCCATACCGCCATCTTTTTAAAACTTGTATAAAACAACTCTAGTGAAATGTGCTCCATGTTATAATCTCCAAACATTATCATTTTCATGCACTATCTCTGGTTGACTGTAGTGAGCATAATGATCTGATGTAATTATATTAAAAAAAACAGTTCTTGTTGTTGTTCCCTTCAGAGTCTCATATACAATTTATAATACACATGAGTATAATCATAAGATTATGGTGAGGGTAAATGTTTTGTATGTTATGGACATCCATAACTATAATATTTATACAACTTCCAATTGGATGTTATTTACAAAAAGATTATGCCTCGTTAAAACCTTATTAGAAAAAAACCCAGTGGAAAAAAATTTTAGTGAATGAAAAATAGTACATAATTATTTTAATACGCCATGAAAGTTCCCTCATTAAAAACCTTGCCAAAAAAAATCCAATGGGAGAGAACATTGGTCAAGGAAAAGAATACAACACATATTTACTCCCCCTCATTATAAGATCACTTCAGATCTGTACTTTGATCGATTGAGTTCTAGAAAAATTGAACTATAATGCTTCAGGCATATTAAATCTTCCAGAGATTTATATACATAATTTTATTAGTCATGCCAAATGAGTTGGTTATAACAATATTCATTATATGCATATATGTCATACATTGACATGCTAACAAGATATCAACTTATAATTACTTTACATAAGCTTTTACGAAGTTCATAATGTTAAAAGTCGTGCATTACATGCTATGACTTCATTTTCTCATTTCTTTTCCGCATAAGTGTACATGATAAGTACAATTTTGTACTTATCTGAACTTACAAAAAGGGATAATTATGAGTACTCTTACTTTATTTTCGGTATAATTGTGTGTTGTTTTTGTTCATTTTAGAAAATAATCAAAATCAAGTGTCAATCTGACGAAAAGAGAGCAAATAGAAGAAAATGGACTCAAATTGCTAAGAAAAGATACTTGTGGGCTCGAAGATGCAAATATTAAAAGAAGAAAACCGGATCTGCGACCAGTTAACCATGCGATCGCATGGTTAAACACGGTTGCGATCGCAAGGTGGACCAAAAATCAACGTAATGCAAAACAAATGAACCATGCGATCGCAGGTAATTACACCATGCGATCGCAAGGGCATAACGGGCACCACTTTGGCAGTTTTCTGATGGGATTAGAACTCTACAACTCCAAGATAAAATAACAACTTAAACATACGTCGTAGAGGGTTGGAGAACATTATAAATAAGGCAGATAATAGCCAGAACAAGAGAGATGAATTTTGGGAACAAGATACAAGAGGAGAATCGAAGATCAAGGCACGGGATTGAAGATTTTTCATCCAGAGTCACAGATTGTAATTATTTCTTCTTCTTTTTCTTTCGTTGGATCATGATGAAGTCAATTATTTTCATAATTGACGAAATCATATCCGGCTAATTTACTTTTTCTAGGATGAACGATGAAACCTCATGATTTTTAATTAATTAGAAGTTTTTCCGTTTTAGTAATTAATTGCTTTTGGGTTGATTATTCTTTATGCGCTTTTATATTATTTTAATGCCCGATCACCATTAGAATATATTGTGATCTATATTGAAGTCGAGATTCAATATAGATTAAGCACGTGGTATTGAATAACATAGGGTCCAATAATAGATAGAGATTACTATTATGCTTTATGAAATCTATTTAGGTGTTCTTGAGATTTTAATGCATGTGTTTATGTTCAAGCTTAATTAGAGATAATGAAGTTCGCATAACATATAGAATTGATTGACCATCGAGAGAGGCTTTTGATTAATTTAGGAACACCGATTTTCAATCTATAGTAATTATAAGCTAAAACGGTTAAAAATGAGATATTTGATTAAGAAAAGTGTTGGTGGATTCGCAAATCCTAGAGTTAGTAGATCTTGAATTCGTTCTCATTACTTTAAAGTTAATTGTTTGATAATTTAGTTTTAATTAAAATAGTTTTAGAATTACAAAACCACAATTTGAATCATGTTTCTTTTTATTGTTAAAATTTAGGTTATAAATTAATTGGTTAAATTAATATCTCGTCCGTGGGTTCGACACTCTACACATCATTATATTACTTGTCAACGATCCGTCCACTTGGGGATTATAATCGCACAACAAATTTTTGGCGCAGATTCTTGGGGACTAGTTTTATTGATTGCTACGTTAGTTTATAATTTAGCTTTTAACAATTCTTTTAGTATTATTTATATTTATTTTATTTTATTTTATTTTATTTTTATTTTTATTTTAAATTTTTCGTAATCTTCTTTGAATTGTATATATTTTCTAATTTTTCGGTGTTAAGTGTGCATGCCCCGTGCACAAAAGATCTTGATCTATTTGATTTAGATTTAGAAATTGAACGAAGCTTTCACCGGCGACAACGTGAAAAACGAGAAAAGAAAATACGTAAAAAAGACACAATGGCGTACAATCAAGTACATGATCGATAAATAATCAAACACCAATAGCTCGATCGGTTGAAGTTAGTGAGCGAGATGTCCTTATGGGTGAGTATATGATGCCACCGATTGTTGAGAATCGGTCCAAAGATAGTCTATCCACCTTATGGACATGATAACTTCCAGTTGAGGCCAGACGTGATGAATTTGTTCTCGAACAACCTGCCGTTTTATGGGATGACAGATGAAAATCCTCATTACCATATTTCTCGTTTCGATGAATACTTGTGAAATTTCAAATACCACGGTGTTAATGAAGAAGCAATCAAGATGAGGCTCTTTCCACACACATTGAAGGATAAAGCTAGAGAATGGCTAGATTCTCTACCGCCTGGGAGCATTACTACTTGGACATATCTGATCCAGAAATTCACATTGAAATATTTTCCTCCGGCCGAGTAAACAGATCAAGTATGAAATTTCCAATTTCCAACAATGAGTTGGAAAATTTTCACGAGGCATGGGAAAGATTCAAACAACTCGCTCCGAAGTGTCCAAGTCATGGTTTCTCCTTAGCATCTCAGAATCATTATTTCTATTCTGGACTAGCTCCAACCAGTCGTTCTTCAGTGGATTCTGCAGCAGGTGGCTCTATCCAAAATAGATCCGCTGGTGACCTTTACGATCTATTTGAAACCATGAGTGAACAGTTTATTATGTGGCCAGAAAGAGGATTGCAGAAGAAAGCAACAGGGATACACGAAGTGGGCACCAATTCGCTTTTATTAGCAAAAATTGATGCATTGGCAAAACAGATGGAAGCACTGAAATGCCTCCACCAATCTGTGTAACATGCGGGGCAAACCATCAATCATCAGAGTGCCATTTGACCAAAGTTGATATGTCATCCCACGAACAAATTGCATATGCTCAAAATTTTCAAATGACAACGTAATAATCCGTACTCACGAGAATTACAATCTCGGATGGAGAAATCATCCAAACTTCTCATATGGTAATACTCAAAATATTCAAAACCCACCAAATCAGGGAAGACCTCAAGAAAGAGAAGGAGGATTAGAAGAAGCCGTCACGCGTATGGAATCTGAATTGAAGGAGATGCAGAAAAGACAAGATGTTGTTATAAAGAATATGGAAAATCGATTAGGCGGTTGGCTAAAATGTTGACCGAGCGACAACCGGCACATGGCCAAGCAATACCTAGGTCAATCCAAAAGAGCAAGTAAATGCAATTACCACGAGGAGCGGAGTTCGATTACTGAGATTCATGTGACTAGACCGGTGTAGAAAAAGAAACCGTGTCCAACAAAGAGAGAAAAAAAAACAGATGCAAAAGTTGCACAAGAAAACTGGAACTCTCCACCGACTTATATTCCACCACCGCTTACGTCCCTCTAATTCCATTTCTTCAAAGGCTACGACAACATAAGCTAGACCAAAGAATTCAAAAATTCTTGGATGTATTCAAAAGCTTCACATCAACATACCTTTCACGATGCATTAGCTCAAATGCCTAGCTATGCTAAATTCATGAAGGACATTCTTTCAAACAAAAGGAAGTTGGAGGAGCATGAAACAATCACGCTAATCGAGGAATGCGATGCCATATTGCAAAACAAGCTACCAAAATTAAAAGATCCGGGGAGTTTTAATATTCATTGCACTATCGGTAGTTTATTTTTGATAAAGCTTTATGTGATTTGGGTGCTAGTGTGAATTTAATGCCTTACTCTATTTTCAAGCACTCGGTTTAGGAGAAGCAAAGCCAACAACGATAACAACACTCGCAACTTGCGAGATAGAACAATCAAACGTCCAAGGGGAATAGTTGAAGACATATTTGTGAAAGTTGGCAAGTTCATATTCCTACCGATTTTATTATTCGGATATGTGTGAAGACATGGATGTACTACTCATTTTAGGTCGACCTTTCTTGCTCTCTTGGTCGAGCGAAGAATTGACGCTTCAAAAGGAGAACTTGTTGAAAGTGAATGATGAACACATTACATTCAATGTGTTCAAAGCAATTAAATTTCCAAGCTCTTGATTCTTGTTTCAAATTGATGTCATTGACCGTATAAGGCGGGAGTCTAGATGATAAAGTTGTTACCCAACATCAAGATGTACCACTTAGAGAAGAAGAGTATGTGCAGAAGAGGAATTCCATCCGCCTTTACGTGATCAAAGTCGATGAGGAGGTGAAATTTTCTTAGTTGAATTCGAGCATTGTGGCAAAACAAAATCATATCAATATGATAAGGGAAAAATCAAGCTCGGACGGTAAACAAAAATGGTTCCAAAGTCGATCAAAGCAAGAAAAGCAAGGCTTCCAAAGATCTATTCAAAGTGTCTTGAGCGATCATCACGACAAAGTCTAGCTAATGACTTTAAAGAAGCGCTCAATGGAAGGCAACCCATTTTCTACCCTTTTATTTATTTCAATTTTAGGATTTCAATTGACAATTTGCACGTTTTAGGTTTTAGGATTTAAAGTAGGTTTTTAATTCTTAGGTTTTGAGGCTACAATCATCGCCATCGTGCATAATATCGTTGTTCAATTATTTTAAATTTGTATTTAAAATTAAAAAAAAAATCGTTTTTTTTATAAACAAAAAAAAATCGTTTTTTTCTTTAAAAAAAAAATTTATTTATAAGTTCTTTTTTCTTTTCTTTTTAGGGTTACAACCTGCAGGCTGGCTGGATAACATTCAAACAAAGATTTGCCGACCAACCCGCATGATTTCTCCTCCAGCTTGATCTTATCACACCTTTTCTCCTGGCACCATCAGATCTATCTCAGGGAAGTCTCTAATATTTTGATTTTAAATTTTACATTGGAGACAATGTTTCTTTCAAGTTTGGGGCTAATGGACTAAAATGAAAAATTTGCTTGATTCGATAATTGATATTTGATTTTTAATTTATTTTTGTTTAAAAAAAAATTATTATTATATTTATTTGTTGGCATATTTATGTGATATGAATAGCCTTGCCGGCTAATGATGTAACTTTTTATTTAATTATTTCGCTTTAATCCATGACTTGTGAACAGATTATTACTATTGGTTAAATGTGAGACTATTTAACCATGTTTGATATTGTGTTGTGTCGGCCAGTTAAAATAATTTTTAGCTATGTTGGTGCACTTAAGTTGAAAATAATAGGATACCCTGTTTAAACCTAAAAATCATCCGTATCTCGAACAAATAACCAATATAGTGAGAAAGTGTGGTAATTAAACTGTGATAGTGGCTATCTAGGTTATGATTGATTCCATGTATGTTGAAAATTTGTGTGGAGTACTTTAGACCGCTTAGAGGAAACTAAGTAATGACCGAATGTTAGAATCTAATCCTCACGATGAACTTATTGTACGCAAAGAACAAAAATTATTATTATTTTTGCTTAACTCTTTTCGTAGCCTAATTGACTTGAGTGAAAAGGTGCATGAGGGTTTCTCAAAACCCGATGCCCTAAGGTTCGAAAGACACAGGAGTCATCGACATCAAGCTCGTTACATGAGTCATTTAGAAAGCTTAATGGACTGAGTTTTGCACTTTATTAATATCTTATAACTCCTTTCGTAGCCTATTTGACTCGAGTGAAAAGGTCCGTAGGAGTTTCTCAAACTTGATGCCCTAAGGTTCGAAAGACACAGGGAGTCATCGACCTCAAGCTCGTTACATGAGTCATTTAGAAAGCTTAATGGATTGAGTTTTGCACATAAGATCTATATTAAAAAATAAAAATAAATATTATTTATTTATTTAAATTTAATTTTTTATTTCTGTAAAAAAAAAAAATTTCTTTGCAAAGTAAATTTGAGGATTAGATAACTAATGTGTTTAACTTATTTAGTAGAAACTTTCTGGTCGAGAGTGCTCATAAATTGGATAATCTTCATATACTTAGGTTGTCACGATTATTAGTTTTCTCAACCACCTCGAACAAGAAAATAATGAGCTAAAGTGTTACCTTTGAACCAAAATCTCTGGATTTGAGAGAAAACATCATTTTGGGGAAGTGTACCTTACGAGAGGGAAATGAAAAGTTGACTAAGTGGTTGGGCTATCACCACCATAGAATTTAAGTTGATCAGATTAACGGGTCTCACACACATATCAAGTGTGGTTTGAGTATAATCACATTTGCAATAGTATTACCTAAACACTCGTCATGAATTATAAGTTTTTCTTTTGCAAAAGTGAAGTAAGAACGGCAAGCTATTTATATTGTGAAGTATGTTACCGCTTATTTTATTAAGTGCATGATTAGTTTTAGCTAGTTTATTCTAGGACGAATAAAAGTTCAAGTTTGGGGGTATTTGATAAGTACAATTTTGTACTTATCTGAACTTACAAAAAGGGATAATTATGAGTACTCTTACTTTATTTTCGGTATAATTGTGTGTTGTTTTTGTTCATTTTAGGAAATAATCAAAATCAACTGTCAATCTGACGAAAAGAGAGCAAATAGAAGAAAATGGACTCAAATTGCTAAGAAAAGATACTTCAGGGGCTCAGCATACAAATATTAAAAGAAGAAAATCGGATCTGCAGCCAAGTTAACCATGCGATCGCATGGTTAAACACGGTTGCGATCGCAAGGTGGACCAAAAATCAACAGAATGCAAAACAAATGAACCATGCGATCGCAGGTAATTACACCATGCGATCGCAAGGGCATAACGGGCACCACTTTGGCAGTTTTCTGATGGGATTAGTACTCTACAACTCCAAGATAAAACAACAACTTAAACACACGTCGTAGAGGGTTGGAGAACATTATAAATAAGGCAGATAATAGCCAGAACAAGAGAGATGAATTTTGGGAACAAGATACAAGAGGAGAATCGAAGATCAAGGCACGGGATTGAAGATTTTTCATCCAGAGTCACGGGTTGTAATTATTTCTTCTTCTTTTTCTTTCGCTGGATCATGATGAAGTCAATTATTTTTATAATTGACGAAATCATGTCCGGCTAATTTACTTTTTCTAGGATGAACGATGAAACCTCATGATTTTTAATTAATTAGAAGTTTTTCTATTTTAGTAATTAATTGCTTTTGGGTTGATTATTCTTTATGCGTTTTCTATTATTTTAATGAGTGATCACCATTAGAATATATTGTGATCTATATTGAAGTCGAGAGATTCAATATAGATTAAGCACGTGGTATTGAATAACATAGGGTCCAATAATAGATAGAGATTACTATTATGCTTTATGAAATCTATTTAGGTGTTCTTGAGATTTTAATGCATGTGTTTATGTTCGAAGCTTAATTAGAGTTAATGAAGTTCGCATAACATATAGAATTGATTGACCATCGAGAGAGGCTTTTGATTAATTTAGGAACACCGATTTTTAATCTATAGTAATTATAAGCTAAAACGGTTAAACGGATATTTGATTAAGAAAAGTGTTGGTGGATTCGCAAATCCTAGAGTTAGTAGATCTTGAATTCGTTCTCATTACTTTAAAGTTAATTGTTTGATAATTTAGTTTTAATTAAAAATAGTTTTAGAATTACAAAACCACAATTTGAATCTGTGTTTCTTTTTATTGTTAAAATTTAGGTTATAAATTAATTGGTTAAATTAATATCTGGTCCTCGTGGGTTCGACACTCTACACATCATTATATTACTTGTCAACGATCCGTCCACTTGCGGGATTATAATCGCACAACAGTACACATTTAGGTACTCGGACTATAGGTTCAGAAACTTCAGGTTTCTCTAGTCAGTTCAATTTACTTGGATTGCATTTTTTTTTTGGCCAATTAATTCTTTGACAGATTTCTTTCAATATCCTCGCCACCTTTCATAATATGCGGCGCTTCATTATGTACAAAAGTATTGTAAACAACAATTCTTTTTTGAATCCATTTCTTTCTCATAACAAAATAACTTAACGAGATCTTTTTATTTTATTATTTCAGCTAGCTGAACCTTTTCTATAGTTTTATAATAAGTTATGTCTATATACTCTCCAAGAGCATACACTTCCTCAATATGACCATCTTTATAATTGGCTCCATTTTTAATTTGAGAATTTTTTAGAATCAAATGTCATCATGCTTCAGGCGTGTCATTAGTTTACCAGATATAATGTTAATGGTTTGTCCTTCAAATACGTTAATATAAATTGGAACATTTAGAACTGGTATGAGATTTGATTTAATATCTTTGGTCAGTAAATACACTTGTCAATTGTATGACTTACAAATAAGTTATTTGTCGAACTTCTGGTTTCATATTGTCTTGTGCAATGATATAAAAAATATAATATGCTGCATTTTTATTTATTCTTTCCAGCTACTTAATTTCTCTCCCCTAATGTTGATAAAACTATCTTTTCAAAATGAAATTTGAAAAATCGTGTTATAAAATATCATCCGTTAGGACTTAAGATATTTTATAATGTTCTAAACTAAACATGTGTTCTCAACATTTTTTAATGCCCATCTCAGACACTATGGTTGACCGACTGCACTATCAAAAATCATTAGATGGATAATATTAGATTTTGACCATAAGCCAACTATAGCAGAAATAACTTTGATGTTGGCATGATACGTATAAGTATTTTTGCATATAAAATAGCATTCCCTAGATAAAAATGTGAAGCACTTTGTTCTCAATAGTAATAGTTTAGAATTTAATTGGAGGCATTCACAAACAATATTGCTACACCATTTAACATTTATTAAAAGTTGGAATTTAGACTTACTAGCATTGACAAGACATATCACCGTCTTGGTTGTATAATATGAGAATTATGCTCATAATTTAAAATTTGAGCAAGTAAAAAACTTCAAGCTGCAAATAATAAAACCATTTAATCATCTAGTAGATGTATCTATTAGATACAAATAATATCTAGATGGTCAACATGGAGGGTGATAGGGCCCCATAATTCATCCTAAATAATTTTCAGAAATGCAGGAAATTCAGTCCCGATTTTACCTAGTGAATGTCTACTAGTTTATATACCATGACAACAAGCATCAAGTGAGAATTCATTATATTGAAAAATCTTCTGATTTTCAATAAATATTCTCATTAATAATTCACATCATATTGATCCGGGATAATCTAACTAGTAATGCCAATCAATAAAATTTCCAGGTATTAAACATCTAGTTCAATATAATTTAACAAGTATATTTTTCATTTATTTGAGGAACAAGTTTATGTTTTTTGTCTAACAATAATGGATAAATGGAGAATGGAGAATTGTTTCATAAGTTTATTGTACTTCTTTAAGAGTATTAATACTATAATATTACACAACATTAATATTTTGACATTGTAAAGTTGTGCTTGTTCAAGAACAACATCACGATAATTTTTCTAGAATATTGATATGTACAAATTTATGCTTCTTCAAAAGTAGTCATGCAATATTCGTTTAATTAAGTTATGCTTTTTCAAGAACAACAACACAATATTCTTCTAAAATATTTTCTATACTTTGCATTTCTACAGAAACAACAATATTATTTTCTTTTACAATATTGATATTCATAGAGTTATACTTCTTCATAAGTATTAATAAAATATTTGTATAAATATTAATATACAAATAATTGTTCTTTTTAAGGATGAACTCAATATTTTTCTAAAATATTGACATGTATAAAATATTAAAAAGTTTATTGGGAGCAATAACTTAATATTAAATCTTACACAATTACGCTCTTCGAGAGCAAGTAATATTCTACTGAAATATTAATATAATGTTGTGCTATTTCAGGAGAAACAACAAATTGTTATTTATGAATATTAGATTATGTGAGAATTTACTCATCAGAAACAAAAATAAATTGTTATTTAGGAATATTATGTTATATAAGAATTTACTCATCAAGAGCAAAAACATAATAAATGTTTAGATCTTATACAGTTATGCTATTTGATAGCAAGTAATATTCTGTCAGAATATTAATATAATGTTGTGCTTCTTTAGGAGAAACAACAAATTATTTTAAAATATAAAAATTTGTTTTTCAGAAACAAATAGTTTAATATTAAATTACAT
This sequence comes from Forsythia suspensa, assembly GCA_023638005.1. Taxonomy (NCBI): domain Eukaryota; kingdom Viridiplantae; phylum Streptophyta; class Magnoliopsida; order Lamiales; family Oleaceae; genus Forsythia; species Forsythia suspensa. Next base: position 28,959,706 of record CM042666.1, on the reverse strand, counting down.
AAATTATATTCTTCGGGAGTAAGTCATATTCTACCAGAATATGAATATAACGTTATTAACTTCTTGAGCAACAATAAATTATTTTAAAATATTAAACTTTTGACTTCAAAATGTAAAGATTTGATATTCAAGAAATAATTAATATTCTACTATATAATAATATTCTTATAGAATATTAGATCTTATAAATATATTAGGGCTATTTAGAAATAATTAATATTCTACTAGAATGTTAATATAATATGATTGTGCTACTTTTTTTTTTCCGGAGCAACAAAATATATCTTATATATATATATATATATATATCGTTAGGTAGGGGTATAATGGGAGAATGAAATATAAAACAACATTCTTCTTAATGTGAAATATTAAATTAATTATGTCACGCAACAAAATATTTTAGGGACAAATAATATTCTTCTAGAATATTAATATTAATATAATATTATGCTCTTCGGGAGCATTAACATATTTATCAAACATAGACTTGTATAAAGTTAATTTTCAAAACTAACATAATATTCTTATAAGATATTAGATTTATAAAATTACCCTTTTCGAGAGCAAGTGTATTCTACTGAAATATTAATATAATATAAAGTTGTACTTCTGGAAGACCAATGAAATATTCTTCAGGAATATTAATTTGTATAAATTGATATTTTTCAAGAATACTAACACAATATTAATTTAAATATTGTTATATAATAATTAATAATATTCAAGCAATATCAATACTAAAAAATATATAATCAAATATGATAGCAAATAAAATACTGACCTTTGTTCATGAACAGAAAATAAAGATCACTTTGTTAACTCAATTGGCTTCATCTCCATATACATTATGTTCATGTAGTGATTTCTCACGAATGAACCGTCCGATCTTGATCGTAGTCATTAAATTTGAAGAACAATGAGTTTTGAACTTTTCGTCCAAATTTTATGACGATCGGACCATGAAGAATTTTGAAATTTCAACGTTGATCACAGCCGTGTATGCTGTCCAAATTCTGCGAAATTTCTAACTTTAGTTCTCAAATTTTCTAACTATTTCGAATGAGCTTTGTCGTGCTGATAACGTGTTATAAACTAGAGAGAATAATAGACGAGAATAGAGAGAAACTATGTATTTCATTATAATAATAGATTTATATATATATGGTTTCAAATACATGTAAACTAGGTAAGAAATCTCTAAATATGGTCATCAATATTGTTTTCCATATTTTACAACACTGTTTCATAAATTGCTATTAATCAATGAAATTGACAGTCAAGCATGTTTGACGAAAGCTTGAAAGGAAGTAAGTTATTTTAAGTTATTTTATTTGTCAAACATAGTTTCATAATTATTTTTCTAAAAGAACTTATGTTTTTAAAAATTCATGAGAGGTAACCCAACTTATATAGTTCCGTTTGGTCACCAACTTCAATTTGATCACTTAAACTTGCATCTGCAACATGTACCAAAATTAACATTAAGTCCCACATTCCTGAAAGAATAAATGACCTCATACTTGCTTGACATTAAATTCCTAATCTTTGCCGGCAAAGAAAACTCAGCCTTAAGATGAGAAAAAAATTTGCTTGTACAAATTAAAATAAGACAATGAGATTATTTTATTCAACACGTCTATTCAAACTTTGCTCTCCTCTCTATAAATGGTCAAATTAGTACATTTTATATGCAGTAAAATAGATGCAACAAAGACAAGTTCAATTAATACTAAATTTGTGTTTGACTATGTATAAACTATAATTTAAATTGGTTAAATATACTTTTTATCCACACATTTCGTAAGATCCATAACTTATTGTCCATTTATTATCCACATATTACATAAAACCTCTGATTTAGAAGCGCTTAAAAAATAATTTCAACACTGCCACATATGCTATAAGGGTTTTAAAACATGTTTGGAAAAAGGGTTGGAATGCAATGGTGGGTTATTTTTGGGTGGTTCCTCAAAAATTCAAGTGTGGAGGTTAGGGTCGAGTCTTTGCATTGTCTTGGTCTTTCCCTTGGTTTCACATCTCAGGAGTCTCTGATTCAGACTCTGATTCACTTATTTTCATAAATAATAAATGAACGAGACTAAGCGTGAGGGAAGATTTCTCAAATAAGAAGCACTTTCTTTCGGTGGGGAACATCTTTCATCACAGTCAAGTCTAAGTCCATTTCAACATAGTCAAACCATAACCCTAAGAAAACGAGATTGCTGTTAATAGAAGCATCGGCTAAGGTCGAGTCTTTGCATTGTCTTGGTCTTTCCCTTGGTTTCACATCTCAGGAGTCTTTGATTCAGACTCAAAGTCAACTAATCACTTATTTTCATAAATAATAAATGTTGTGGCCCTTTCATGGTACCTATTTGGCTATTCCCATTAACTTTTATTTTTTATTTTTTTGATTCAATATTCTAATTGTCACTTAATTTTTTTAAATGTTTCTTGATTATTATTAAATTTTAAAAAAATTCTGAGATGCACCCTGCATTTTTCTAAATATTCCCCAATTGTTATTAAATTTTAAAAAAAATTCAAATTGCTACTAACTTACCAAAATATAAACATATTTGTCAATCCATTACTACTCATTTTTAAGATACACGCCACTTGTAATTTTGGTGACGTGATATTCACTAAAGTTGAAAAATATACTCCATGTGAAAATTTCGTCTATCATCAAGTTTGTTAACTTTTAAAAGGACGAGTGACGGGTGTAATAATATTTTATTAAGTTCAATGATAACTCGGAAACTTTTAAAATTTAATGGTAATTCAAGAATATTTTAGAAAAGTTCAGTGGCAATTGGAAAATCTTTTAAAATTTAATGGCAAATGAAAAAAATTTAAAAAAATTCAATAGCAATTGAAATGTTTAACCTACTTTTTTCTTAATGTTAATTGCTTCATTTTTTAGATATTAGCTTTATTAATGACACTATGTTTAATCTTTTAATTTCATTTTCATTTTCCTTTAGTATATAACAAAATTTCATTGAAACTCTGGTGATATTTTCTGTTATTATTTTCATATTATTTTGATTATTTCTCCTCATACAATTATTTGCAACCATATGAATGTAGTATTTTTCTTCATAATTTCTAAAAGAAATCTTCTAGTAATTTTCATTTTTTTGTTGAGAAAAATTGATTATAAAAATAAACTTAACTTGTTCTTAAAAATTAATTTAGAATAAACTACCTGATACAAAACTGTTGAGCTAAACTGGTTAAAATACGAAAATAAAATATGCTTTCCTTTTTTTCTTCCTAAAAAACAAAAGCAAAAAGTTGATATATTAAAAGTGATGTATGTTATTTAGTGTAGAATCCCTCTAAATTAATATTCTTAGACTCATTCTTGAGTATTAATTTAAAAGGCTTTTTATTTTATAGGGTTTTAACTGGAAAAAATTTATTTTATCTTAAAAAATTGTGTATGTTTAATGTTTTACGTCCTTTAAACTCTTTTAATGGCCTATAGCATTTAATCTCCATAAAATCTCATGTTGGTTGTAAGCTCCTTAAAAAGAAAAAGAAAAAAAAACTGCAAATATAACAATACAATGTTTTGCTCCAGACAAAATAAATTAAAAATGGGTTGGGATGCTAATTTTGGTTGCTATGGTGGTTTCGATGGCACACGGCGTATAAGACTGAGAAAAATAATCTGGTTAATAATTGTAGGCCAGTTATTTTTGGGAGAGATCCATCAGCTGCTTGGTGTCAAAACGTAAGGGATGCTCATATTGAATGTGTGTCCTTATCTTGGCCCCAAAGCGGCATCAGTCATTAGAGGAATTGGGGTACCTCGTGTGGTTAAATTGATTCAAGGGTGTGGGAGATCTATTCCTCGCAACTACAAGTGTGGAAGTATGTTTCGTTTTTAATGATTAAGAATTTCTAAATTTAACTTCGTTTTTACATATTACAAATAACTTACGAGATAAATTTATTTCTTGCAGGTATTACGACTCCACCATGAAGTGTCCCTACATGTGCACACGAATCAAGATCCGTATACAATATTACTTTAATTACTGTTGTTCTAGTGTAGTAGAATAAGTTAAGCTCTCCACCATTTTGTTTGGTAACACTTTCTGGATTAAATCCTATCATTTTGTTACCAACATGTCCTCCGTAGAGAAGCAAGATCATTTGAAAGCTAGAACTTCTAATGTCGTACCAAATTATGAAATAAAAGATATTAATAAAATTAATATTACCTATCTTCAAAAAATTTATCACATATATTTAGAGATATATTTCAATTAACCAAAATATATTTTCAACCACTTAATAAATAACATAACATTAATCTCCCTATCTTACGGACAAATCACTTCAATAAATTTATATTCAGACAATGTCCAAACGTAATTGTTTCAAATGTGAGAACTATGCTTAAATAAATGGAAAACAAGCTAGATAACTTGTCACAAATATCCAATTGACACTACAAGAAAAGTTACTTATAGCGGCGACAAAAGTCTTCTCTATAAGTGAAAATGTCACCGCCGTAGACTTACAGCAAGGACAATGTCGTGGCAACTGTTTAAAAGATATTGGTAAGTTGTGAACATGAAATAGTGACGACATATTCGTCGCTATAAAGGCCATAGAGTTCGTAAGTCTTGGTTTTTATAGTGACGACATGTCGCCGTAATAAGTCGAGAAACTGCAAACGACAAAGTCGTCACAATTTTGTGATACACACAAATGGCAACCTAAGGATCCACTAAATCTTCCTCATGTCTTCAGGTTGTTCGTCGTGGTCGTTGTCATCAAGCTGCATCACCAATGCAGCTTCACTAGGGAATTGGAATATCACATGGCAATATAAGTATTAATAACTCTAGCCATCTTTTAGAGTTTTGCCTGAGAACGTGCCAACTCTTTAGATATTTTAGCAACTTGACTGACTGACTAACTAGAGAGACTGGCCGGTTGCAGGCGGAGCTTGCGATGTAACAGTGGACTCTCGATCAGAGAAGGGAGTGCCTTTCAAAATCCGTCCAAATCTGCGAATATGTCCTCTTCTCTCTCCTAACACCTCTCTATGCTAGTCCATAGACGCGGTGCCTCCCGCACCTCAACCAGTTTAGCTTGAAATTTAAAAAATAAATAATTAAATAACAAAACCTAAGTATAACTCAAATAATGATAAGAAGCTATATGTAATGATGGGTATTAGCAATTACTTATGTAATCACTTGCCACTGCCTAGTTCACCCAGTTGCCTGTTATTTTAGTGTGGAAGGCCTGCAATGAGTCTATAAGTCCACGCCACTCATGCGTTTCAGGATTCCTCTACGAAAATCATATCTAAAATTAATAACACTACCATAATGAAACATCCAAAACTGATAAAACAAAATACTTATTATTTGAAACCTACCATCTCATATCATGTAGTCGAAAAACTCTTCGACCCCTAGAGGGAGATGTATTTCGTTTTAGCACGGTTGTCTTTATTCTTGGCCAAATATGACTAAAAAAAATGAAATGTCAATACTATATACATAATTTTAAAGTTAATATAATTAATTGTAATTTAATTATTTAAATTAAAATAAATATACTTACACAAAATCTCGGACTTGTAAATAGCTTCAAAGTCTTTTGTCAGTCGGCCTCACCAACTCTGCGGTATGGATGGTTCGGGTAGTGCTCCTTGTAGTGCTTATGCACCGCTCGCTCGTAATTGCAATATCTATCGGCTTTTAGTATTTCGACACTGCCAACAAGCTCACTGTACAAATAAGGCGAGGGACAACCGTGAAGGTCAAAATAGTCCTACAAAAATTTGAATTAGATAACTCATAATTTTTTAAGTTAACGAATTTAGTGAAAGCATAATATTTGAATTTACTTACTCAACGATGTTTAGTATGCGGCTTTTCAGTTCCTATGGAACTTTCGCCCACAAAGAATAGTAGGGGGATACAATGTACCTAATTTGATTCCCCAATAACCTTGTCATGAGCTTCGCATTGTCTCCAAGAGGTTGAAGAGTCCGCTCAACCGTGTCAAAAACGATGGGAATAGGCCGCTTTTTGTTTTCCAGTCACGCTCTATGCATTTTTATGCATTTTACGAGACCCCTTCTTCTCGAGTCTTACTTGGTTGGCGACTGAGGTTGGTGGCCGAGAATTTCATAAGGAGCCATGGGGTAGATATGTTTTCGGGAAAGATGAATTTTTTTCCGTTAGGTGGAGTAGGTGTTTAGTGGCATGGAGGTGGTGGCAGTGGTGTAGTGGCGGTGGCGGCGGTGGTTGTGGGGTGGTGGCAGTGGTGTAAAGGTTTTGACTATGGTAGAATGAGTTGGAGTTGGTGAAAGAAGAAGTTACTTTTACTTTTAAAAGTTATGGACTTCATTTGCAATTTTTTTTTTTTTTTTTTTTTTTTAGCCCTTTTATTTTTGTTTATTTAAAGAAGAGGGCAAATCCATCAAAATCTGTTAATGGAGATATGATTTGCAATTAAATAAAAAGTTGGAGATGTTTGGTGCTATAAAAATTGGTAGAAGGTAGATTAGTAAGAAATTGAAAAGGATTGAGACCAAAAATGTAGATTTTCCTAATTTAAATTCTAGACGGTAACTTTTAGGCTTTACCAAATATAGAACTCAAAAAAATTCATCAGAGTTAATTACCCAACTTATATTAGTTCCCTTTCATACTGGTCGCCAACTTCAATTTGACCACTTAACTTGCATTTTTATTTTCGTATGCTTATTCCATCTGCAACATTTACGAAATTTAACATTAAGTCCCACATTCCTGAAAGAATGCATGACTTCATACTTGCTTTACGTTAATTTCCTAACTTTTTCTGGCAAAGAAAACTCAACCTTAAGAAGAGAAAAAACTTGCATGTACAAATTAAAATAAGACAACGAGAGTTTTTATTCAATACGTCTACTCCAACTTTGCTCTCCTCTCTATAAAGGGTCAAAGTAGTACATTTTTGGGTGGTTCCTCGTAAATTCAAGTGTGGAGGTAAGGGCGAGTCTTTGCTTTGTCTTGGTCTCCCTTGGTGTCACATCGATCTCAGGAATCTCTCATTCAGACCCCAAGTCAACTAATCACTTAAATTTCCATAAATAATTAATGTTAATGTTATGGCCATTTCATGGTACCTATTCTCCTATTCCCATTAATTTTTTTCCCATTCAAAATTTTAATTGTCACTAATTTTTCTAAAGGTTTCTTAATTATCATTAAATTTCAGAAGTTCTCTTAGTTGCCACAGAATGTTCCTAAATATTTCTCAATTGTCATTGAATTTAAAAACAAATTCGAATTACTATTGAACTTACCAAAATATTAACCCATCCGTCACTCCATCACTCATCATTTTTAAGACGTACGTCACTCGTAATTTCCTTGACGTGATATACATTAAGTCGAAAGTATACCACGTGAGAAAATTTCGTCTACTATGTCATCAACTTCGTCAACTTTTAAAACAGGGAATGATAGATATGATAATATTTTTGATAAGTTCAGTAGTAATTCGAATTTGTTTTGAAATTTAATGGCAATTGAAAATCATTTTGAGAAAGTTCAGTGGTCACTGGAAAAAAATTTAAAATTTAATTTCGACTAAAAATTTAGTTTAAAACAATTTAGTCACAATTGAGATATTTAACCTAGTTTTTTCTTAATGCTCATTGCTTTCATTTTTTCAGAATATTAGTGTTTAAAACAATTTAGTCACAATTGAGATATTTAACCTAGTTTTTTCTTAATGCTCATTGCTTTATTTTTTAGAATATTAGTGGAATAAGCCATATTAATTTATTGACAAATTAATGACACTATGTTTAATCTTTTAATTTTATTTGCATTGTCCTTTGGTATGTAACAAAATTTCACTAAAACTCTGGTGATATATTTTTTTTTTTTCATAATATTTTGATTAACGCTCCTTAAACAATTATTTGCAACCCTATAGTCTTTTTCTTCATAATTCATAGACCGTAGAGTTAAACAAATCTCATATTTCTGTCTCACTCGTGTTCAATTCTAATTTCTAAAAGAAATCTTTTAGTAATATTCGTTTTTTAACTTGTTCTTAAAATTTAATTTAGATGCATGTCATAGAACTTACAGTTTTAAAGTAATTGTCAATATACAACACTCCTATTTTAACAAAAACAAAAAGTTGATATATTAAAAGTGATGTACATTATTTACCGTAGAATTCCTCTAAATTGGTATTCTTAGACCCATTCTTGAGTATACAACACTCCTAGTTTACTTTGTAAATTATGATTGTCCTAAAAAAATGTATCTGTTTAATGTTTGACGTTGTTTAAACTCTTTTAACGGCTCTATAGCATTATTATTCCATTTAACCTCTTTAAAAATTTCACTTTGGTTGTAAGCTCCTTTAAAAAAAAAGGAAAAAGAAAAAAAGAAAACAATACAATATTTAATTTGCTCCAGACAAAATAAAAACCAAATCAAATCAACTAAATATAAAAATAATTAATTTATAAAATGACTACAAAAATGATGCTACATAAATAAGACAACAAAAGTCTATATATGTCAACCTATTAGGTGAATGTGGAACATTCAACACGGCAACTCCAACTATGCTCTCCTCTATATAAAGGGTCGCATTAATTCATTTTACATGCAACAAAAATAGAAAAAGAAACAAAAAATTCACAAAATGTTGGGAAAATGGGTTGGGATGCTAATTTTGGTTTCTGTGGTGGTTCCGATGGCACACGGCGTAACTCCGAGCGAGTGTAAGACTGAGAAAAATAATCTGGTTAATAATTGTAGGCCAGTTATTTTTGGGAGTAATCCATCAGCTGGTTGCTGTCAAAATGTAAGGGATGCTCATATTGAATGTGTGTGTCCTTATCTTGGCCCTAAAGCGGCATCAGTTATTAGAGGCATTGGGGTACCTCGTGTTGTTAAATTGATTGAAGGGTGTGGGAGATCTGTTCCTCGCAATTACAAGTGTGGAAGTATGTTTCGTTTTTAATTGAATTACTAAATTTAACTTTGCTTTTGCATATTACAAATAACTAACGAGATAAATTTATTTCTTGCAGGTATTACAACTCCACCATGAAGTGTCCCTATATGTGCACACAAATCAAGATCCTTATACAATATCACTTTAATTATTGGTGTTCTAGTATAGTAGAATAAGTTATGCTCCATTGAGGTAGCTCTACCACTTTGTTCGGTGACACTTTCTTGTGTTTATTTTAATGTATTTGTAACAAATAAAATTATGTTTTATGTGCTGTTGAGAATTTATGAATTCTCTCGCATGAAAATAACAAAATTTAGATGTTCATTTCTTGCTTTTATTGAATTCTTTGAGCTTATTATTTTATCGTATATAAGAAAATTTATAAATAAAATTATTGTTTATCAGACAATATAAGTTAAATGGATCATTTAGATGTATAGTGCTTCAATCAAAGGTACTAATCTTGGCGCAAAGAAGTCGCAATAGTTGGCACATGATATGTACATACTTTCTAAGTGTTTTGTCGATTTGATTGTTGATTGAAATTTGAGAGACTTGGAATTTATCATTGAAGATTTTATCTTGACTTGGAATGTGCTTCATGTTTGATTGAAAGACATGATTCACAAATAAATACATCGTTTCAACATTTTCATAATAAATAATTGGTTGTTAAGAAATAGAGATGCAAAGTTCAAGTAAAATTTTATCGTATCAAGAATTGGCACGTACCACTTTTTGCTGAATTTTTCAAAACTATTTGTTGCAAAAATTTAGAATTGTTTTGAACTCATTTAAATGAAAACTACTTATTATTCTAAGAGCATGTTTGGTTAAAGTTGATCAAAGTTATTTTTAAGTAACTCACAATTGCCAAATATTTTTTGCTTAAAAAAAGTTGCTACTATTTAATAAGTTTTGGTGAAAAAAATGTTTTTCTTTTTCAAAAGCCAGCCATGGCATACTTACAAAAAAAGTAGGTGGCATTTTTTAAGGTTCGACCAAATTTGACTGTTATACTTTCGACTTTGGAATGGAACAATTGTTTTTGGTCATTTATTAAATATACTAGTTTTTTGATACGTGCGTTGCATGTAGGCATTACTTGAATATATACGTATAAAAAATTTTAGTATAAAAAATATTAAATGTATAATACGTAAATAATAAATATGAAAAATATATTTTTGAACATACAATTAAATACAATTAATTAAGTAAAATGTTGAAATTCTATTAAGAAAAGCAAAATCAAATAAACACATAATTTGTACAAAAAAAATTAAATAACTCGTAAAAAAATTTAAATAACTAAGGTTTGTAAACAACCTTTGGATATTGGTAAAGTGACCATTTTTATATTTTATTGAATTGCACAACTTCGAGAATTTGAATTGGACCAAACCAAATATTAAAGAATTGTGTACAATTTACTTATAATATCAAATAAAAAAATTGGTGAAAAATTGAATGAAAATCTTGACGAATATTTGAATAGTAAAAGAAACAAAAATTAAGGAAAAAAATAATAGAATAATCTGTAAACTTAAATGGTAAAAAAAAAAAAATTAGGGTGTGTTTGATTGCAAGTAAGAAATTTGGATGGAAAGAAAATGAATTCCATGGAATTGAATTGACAAGAAATTATTGATTGAAAAATAAGACAAATTTTCCATGGAAAATAAGACCTCCTCACCGCCTAAGAAAATATTTTCCTTGAAAACAAGGAAAATGTGGCCAAAACAAAGAAAATGAGAAAATGTTTTACATGACAAAAAAAAAGGTTGCAATCAAACACAACATGGAAAATAAGTGAGAAAATATTTTTTCCATAGAAAATCTTGTGCAATCAAACACATCAGTTGGAAAATAGGTGGAAAAAAATGATTTTTCATGGAAAACTATATGCAATCAAACAGAGACTTAGTAAAAAATTGAATGAAAATTAGTTGTAAAAGAAAAACAAATAAGAAAAACAAATTAAAGAATTTTTTTTTTTTTGTCAAAATGGCTAATTGGCACACAGCACAATAAATAAATAAAGAATAAAAAAAAAAAGGCACATGTGTAACACAATCACCATAATTAAAAAAAAAAAAAAAAAAAAAAATTGAAAATGGCCAAAAGACCAGCATGTGTCACAAAACAAAAACAAAAAAAAAAAAAAAAATCTGTGTCGAGTTACTGTTGGAACTCGACAACAGCAAAAAGAAAAAAGAAAAAAAAATTTATGTTGTCGAGTTATTGTTGTAACTCGACAACAGTAAAAAGATCATGTCGTCGAGTTACAAACAGTAACTCGACAACAGTTAAAAAAAAAAAAAATTTTAAAACCTTCATGTTGAGTAACTCGACAACATGAAAAAAAAATTCAAAAAAAAATCACCCAAAACCCAGCACGTGTAACCATAAAAAAAAATTTGACCCAAAATATAAAAAAAAAATTAAAAAGTTGTGTTGTGTGCTTGAAAAGCACAAAAAAAAAAAAAATTGTGCTTGTCGAGCTACTCGACAAGCATAGAAAAAAAAATATCTTGTGTGTTTGTCAAGCTGCTCGACAAGAAAAAAAAATCTTGTGCTTGTCGAGCAAAAAAAAAATCAAAAAGTGTTTGTCGAGCTACTCAACAAGCACAAAAAAAAAAAAATAAAAATTGTCGAGTTGTTCGACAAGCACACAAAAAAAAATTGTGTTTGTCGAGTTATACAGTGCTTGCCTTTAAAAAAAAAAAAAGGTCAAAGATTGCGGCTGTAAAAATGGGCTAAAATTGGCTTTGGTTTGTCGAGTTACTCGACAAACCAAAGCCAATGCACTAATTAAATTAAAAAAACCCACAAAAGTAAAAAATTGCGGCTATTGTTAAATCAAAACGGTGGCGTATTGGACAAAAAAAAACAATCGTAAAAAATTTAAGACTCTTATATTATTGTAGAAATACACTTTACTTCAAATAACGTGTTTTTGGGTCTTTTATTAAATTCAGGGTAATTATATTTATATCAAATCTTTTATTTACGCACTACATTTTAATTGTACTTAAGATCTTCAATTTTTATTCATTGCAAAACTTATATTTTCAACTTTTTTGTCACTTTCTTATTCTCAACTTTACATTGATTAGCACATATGATATCTAATAACAGGTTTCATCTCTCAGTTGGTTGAAAGGCGAGAGTAGGGTAATCTCAGCTTCGCTGGCAGCTGCAGGGCGGGGGTTCGATTCCTACCTTTGATATGGAAAAGGCTCCTTACAAACGTAGTTAAAAAGCAAACTCTTAACCTATTCCACTGAAGCACATCCTGCGATTTACATCTTCTACCACGGCCCCAGAGCAAGAGTGGTGGAAGCCCTCAAAGTTGGGGTTCAACCTTTTTTTAATAACAGGTTTCATCCAAAAAGTCAGTTGGAAAATCGTAAAATGACTTATTTGTCCATTATATTTTAAAGAAAAAACAACAAATACAAAAGTGTGAAAAATTTTTTTTCTCATCTCAAACCATGCAAAGGATGAGATATATTAATTCATAAAAACTTGGAGTTAAGTATTCACGGAAAAAAAAGCTAGAGACATATAAGTGTTATAGTGAATAAAGATTGAAAACTTTAAGTAGAATTAAAATATATTATAACAAATAAAAAATATAGTATCAATATGACCACACTTACTTCAAAACAATTCATTTGCCTAACATAAATTTACTCAAAAGTACATTTTCCCCAAACATACATACTAAAGACGCATTGACATTTAGCCAAACATAATTTTGACGCATTGACGTTTTTGTAATTTCAAGGAATAAAAGATTTTGGTGGACCGCTCATTTAGGATCGAATTTTATATGAGGTTCAAGAAGCGGGTTCAAGAAGCGACTGCTTGAAACTCAAAATATTTAGGGCCCATAGGTCTAATAAAATGTGCTTTTTTTTTTTTTTTTTTTTTTGAAAACATTGGCCCAAGGCAACCCAAGCCCACGTCTAATTGAAAAAACCTACTATATTTTATATCCATCACTAAAACTTATTTTCTCTCCAATTTGAATTGAAACATATAACCACGACTCCATTTCAAAATTCAGACCACCCATCGCCATCTTCAATCTGACAAAAATCGACCCCCGCAGACAATGTCGAGTTGGCATAATTGTTTGTTGTATTTTCTATGAGATTTGTAAGCAATATTTCTCTTTTACTCATTTTATTTTATTTTAGATAATTTATCTATATCAAGAGTTGACCTATTATATTTTTTTTAATGATTGAACTAATTGAATTGATTAAGGTGAACTTAATTTTTAAATTTTTTATCGACATCAGATTTTGCATCACTAAATTTTTTTTCTCGTATGTCTATATGCGAATAAATTTCTTGTAAAATGGGTTGTGATTAAAAAAAAAAAAAAAAATCAGGACTTTCTTTATTATTGGATATTACATTTTGTTTATCATGTTATTGTTGAATTTTCAGTTTATAAATTTAATTTCAGAAAATAGTTATGAAAAAAACATATATATATATATAGTATGATTGGAAGGTTCAATTTATAAAGTTGGATACGGGTCTGTAAAATCTAAGGATCAACCATGCTGATCATACAACCTTTGTTCATATCTATTTTGCATGGGGAATGTTTTATGTGCTTGGAATTTATATTATATAATAGTTTTTGGTCCGTGCGTTGCACGTGGTGTATTTGTGATACTATATTTTTAATTGTTTTGATGTTATCGCAAATAAGCTCTCAAAGAATGGTAAGAAAATGCATCAAATATAAATTGATATGGTATATATCCCATTACATGTCTTTGAAGTGAAGGATTTTTCTTCTCCGCTAGATGATAGTTCCAGCCATATATAGCACAAAAACATTACATACTTTGAACACAACTCAAGCTAAAGAAACCTATTTAGGTATATGAAAAGGACACTAATGATCAATTCAATTCTAGGCATGATGAGTACAAGGCAGGCGGGAAATTGTTTCCATCTTGGGCACAATATTTCAATATCCAAAATTCACACAAATTAACTAATAATTCATATACACATACATATAGCTAGAAATTGTCAAAGACCAGAGCTTGACAGAGATATATCCCAACCTCATAACAAGAAATGGGTGATCACAACATTGATGAAGACGCAAGACCAGTTCCAAAATAGAGGCATAGTTATGAAGAACCCGACCTTGCTCAACAAATGGATTAAAGTTTACATGGAGATATGGAAATCAAAACATTATTGAAATGCATTACAAATAATGGATGTTACTGACAAAATCTATAAAGATTGGACACCATCTATCTTTAAACAAGGCTCACCTTTGATCTATTAAACAAGGCCTCATAGAACTGCTTCTCTGCATGTGTAAGGTCACAATACATCACTTGAATATCCACAGGTGGACAAATTAAAATTGGCATGCAACTCAATAAAGTTGAAGTAAAGACAAAAGTAACAACCACAATAAGTTACATGAAGATAATGCAAACAAGAACCAGCTCAGTGGTGAGCTTATTGTTATCACTTGCCTTCTCGGTATGTGCTAAACTTTGTTCATCTAATATGATTGACTTTAAGATTGACTGAACCAGCTTCAACTTCCTCTCACCACCTTCCTCAAAAGGCTTCTGAACAAGTTTATTCAACCTAAAATATTAATCACAGTGCAGATTAGCATATAGTATGATAAATAAAATTTGTTGCATGGGCCATGAGACAAAGTATGAAACAATAATTAAGAAATAATTTACTTAAGTGTGAGCATATTCATTTACATAGTACTTAATAATATCCAATCAAAGATTGGAACTGAAATACATAGATGATAATGTATGTCAATAATATCATGTGTGAAAACTTATATGTGAAAGTTAATTGAAACTAAATGTGAACATGTAAGACCCAAATTCATGACATGATGTTATCTAGTTAATTATAAAAGAGCAAACAACATAATACCATAGATATGGTCAATGTTGGGCTCCACTGTTCTTTTAGAATATCAAGGTAAATGCTTCCATTGCTATTGATGTTAGGGTAGAAGACTTTTATCCAAAATGTATGAACAAATCAACTACATTGGGTCACTAAGTTCTTTAAAATGATCCCACTATGGACGAAGGTACTTGAGATAAGCACCACCACATTCAAGACCATTCTGGAGGCGAACCTCATATTGAAGGACAATAGTCTCATCCTTGAGGTTGATAGGTTCATCAAGTTTCTTTTCAATGGCATGTTTCCTTGCCTTCTCACTCACAAGAAGCCCACAATCATCATGTCCCTCACTCTTTCAGTGTTTCCACACACCTAAGAAGCATTTACACATCAGCATAAAGTGCAATTATTGCATCCTCAGCAACTAAGCCATTAATTGCCAAATGAAACTACATTCAATTAATGCACACCAGTGACCATAGCATGAATTACATGTAGATGTCTCACAACGTGAATACACAGCTCATCAACATGATAATTATATAATTCTGGTGAATGATAATTATCAACTATCTACAAGATAGTTGAATCCAAAGAAAAAGTTCAATTATTTCTCAAGATTCCCATTCCTATTGGTATTAATAGAACCAAATCCTAGAAAATGAAATACAATAAAATCAATAAATTCACTATTTGTCAACCCTGGAATTTAATGCCAACTTATTACTAAGGAAATTTAGCACAAGAAAAGCTATCACAAAGGTTTTCCAACATGCATGTGGCCATACATTACACATTGTTTATCCTGTGAATAAAATAAAGAGCACAGTTCTTTGAATGAGCAACAAATCTCCAGTTCAAGTCACTAACCTCGCTCTATGGCTTGAACAATTGACAAAGCCAACCAAATCTCTCGTCGGGAATAATGACTCAAGCCTCATTGGGCTCAATAGTACAAAATGGGAAATTTTGAGCAGGTATGGATAACTTGGTAGCGTGTTGAAAATAATTTATTTTTCCATATTCGGTAACCCAATCTGGAAACCAATACAATTAAAACTATTACCTAAAGATAATAATATTAAGTTTCTCTGAAAAAGGAAAAAAACACGCACCTCCTTTTATTTAGATACTTAACAGTGAAATCAAAGAAATCATTTTACAGTCTACAAGTAAAAGAGATGACAAATGCGTTAAAATTTTAAATTAAAAAATTATTAAATAATGATCCAAATTTATCACAAACTAAAACAAACAGTTAAAAAATATGTTTTACTACACATTTACCAAATATAATTGTCTTGGCCTCAGCTAGATTCATTTCACACAGTTCCCAAAAATGAGATGCTGTCTATGATAAAACTAATAAAATAAATATAACATCTATACAATAAGAGCACACATCAAATATGGAAAATAAAAAACTTACAATTCCAATTTTAAGGTGAGAAGAAAATCGACCAAGAATCGGTCTTTCAGCAAGCTGGAGCTTCCTTTGATTTAGCTGTTTTTAGAGGCATTTTTTGTTATCTCTTTCTTTGCTTTTCTGATGTTAATTCTTGCTATGAAATCAAAATACAGAAAGAGAATTGCAATGAGAGAGTTTAGTGAAGAGTGGAAGAAATTTATTTTAGGATTTCATATGCAAAAGCTTTATTACGACGCACAAAAAATCAATGAATGGGATCGAATAGATCATTTGGGATTTAGCTCGGTGACCAGCATACATGAACCATGCCAAAAACACAATTTCATATAGTTTTTCCCAAAAATAACTAAAAATTGTTTGAATGAAACCCTAGCAAAACTATCTTTACACAAATGACATCCCACCAGAAATCTCATCACCATCGTCGCCAAGAAGTATTTCATCTTTTTCTTCAATTTTGTTCTCTAATTTTCTGCAGAGGGTGAGAGAATTGAAGCAATTTTGAATGGCCGCTTACAGGAGAGAAATAGAGACTTTGCCTTTGTGTGTTGTAATGAAAAGAAGAGATGGCTGTGTTAGATTTTTGGTGAAAATTGAGATGGCAAAATGATGGCGTTCGACCAAAATTGAGGTCCAAACGACATCGTTTTGCGTGTGCAAAGGCAAAAAAAAATAAAAAATGCCATCATTAACATGTCACCAAAACAACGTCGTTTTGGTCGAAAATGTGAATAGTAAATCTTATAAGTGCCTCTTATATGTTGTAAGGATATGTTCTTATAAAACTAATACTAATTAATTTTTGTGGCAAATTAAATTAAAGAAATAACTTATTCTCGGATAAAAGAATCATTTTCTCACATTGGTCAACAATTTAAGCCTCCGGCTTACATTCAGACAACACTAACTACAATGCCTCTGCATCAATTGAAGAAAATCAATTAAAAACTAAATCCAAAATACCCAACAGGAAACCAAAAAGAAAAAAGAATCAGACTTTCTTTTGAAAAATCAAATATAAACTCACAAAGGAAAACAGATGTGTGTGCACTTAGATATATAATCGTCAGAACCATATCTGTTGATAATTTTATCCCAACAATCAAAAAAAACAACATCGATCAGCCCAACAATTAGATAAAATTTCTTTTCCTTTTTTTTTGGTTGAAGTCTCGTAGCAAATTAGAATGGCTTCAAAATTTTAGCTTGCTTCGAACAGAACCCTGTGGATAGCTTGCGAAATGAAAACACTATTCTTTAAACATGTCGCTAAACATACATATCACATGCTAAGTTTAGCAATTAACGTATGAATTCAAAACAGCAACCACATGCCATCATTTTACACTGCAGAAGAAATAATGCCTCAAAGCTTACTGCAAACTCGTCCACACTATGCAACTTGATAGCTAACTGCTTCAAATCATTCACTTCTTCCTCAAGTTTGAATGTTGTACATTCCAATGTGGGAGGCTTTCCAAGCTCATGAATGTATTCTTTTTTATCAACAAAGTCAAGGACAGAGCTTCTCCAGTAAATGCACAATCCAACTTGACATCATTGATTCTTTTTGTATCCTCTCTGTTCCTATATCCCGTCCATCAGTTTAGATGTATAATTTATAGTCTAAGTAGAAACTGGGGATTACATATATTTACAATTACATAAATTTATTTTGTATAGATTATCCAGAAAAAAGTTGAAAAATGCCACAAACACTGTTAGTATCAAAGTTAGCAAGAAACCAGTTTGAAGCAATTCAAATACCACCAAGAACAGATATTAGCATATATTGCAACCTGACAATTAATCTGTACAAAATTCGGTTAAATTTCCATCTGAATTCTTTTCTGTTAACATCAATCCATCGGATAAGACCAAATTCTTGGACTACCAGCTTTATATGATAACTCCATTTCCATTTCTGGTGGGCTAACAGTGAAGGTGTTTATCAGAAAATTTGCTTTTTTGTGTTGTGGACTTCTTGCAATCCACTTAATGTAGTTCAGTAACAAAACTTGGCTAATGGTTAAAAGATAACCACGAGGTGAAACTTGATTAAAAAAACTTCTAGTTTTTTACGAGTGTTAATAGTTGTTGAATCTGATTCTATCATTAACTATGAGACAGAAATTAGAGAATTGTGGGATCTAAACATACCATGGCGGTGGTGGCAGCACCAAATAAAGCAATTAGGGAAAGAACAGACACTTTTCCTATAAAGGTTTCCATGGCTTCAAATACGAGAACTCCATAAACATAAGGATGTTGCAGAAACAAGAGAATTTAACTTGAATATTGTTTATACTGGATTAAAATGAAAAAAAAAGATGATTTTTGGAATTTACCTTTGAACACGAACTTCATGCCGTAAATAGTTCTCCCGTAAAAAGCATTGGTGGGATCAAGAAAGGCATGCCAACAAGGGTAGAGTAACAAAGCATTTCCGTAGATTGAACAAATGTGACGAATGAAGAATTTCTAATCACAAATTTCTCATGATAACTTTTTCACACCAAGAATCAAATCACATGCATCACCTATGTTGTTCCAGGATTCATGGTAAAGATAGCTTCTTGCAAGTTCCCCAAAAAGGCATCCATAATCAATGCGCCAGATACCATCAGGACACCAATCACACTAAAATTCGGCGAAGTGTGTGCATTTGCTAAGGTGAAGAGGATCAAACCCACCACCAAAAGCACATCAGATAGGTATTTATGAGGTGGATATTTCCGTTTCAAACTGGGAATGACGGCTCCCATTACCATCACTAGCAAAACCTGTATACAATAACAGATAATTAACTAGGATATAATTGAAGTGGGAACAAATCTTTTCACCACAAACAAGGAATTCAAGTAAAAATACAATGTTCCATTAATCTTAAGTGCATCTTTGGTACAAAGTACTTGACACTAAAGGAAAGGACACTATAATGCACAAGATTTTATCTTCTTTTTCCTTTTTACTATTGTTCAATACCATCAAATCATCCATACCAAGCATGCCATATGACTTTATTATCCTATAAATCTTCATCTTTGTAATGTTAAAAACTTAGTGTATAAGCCAGTCATGTTCATCAGCTTATGGTAACTTCTCATCTGGCTAAAATTCGCTGCTATTATGAGAACGAGAGCTTCATGGAATTAATCCAATTATAAGCATATTCAGAGCTTATGCAAACACATTTATCCTGCAACACCATTAAAGTAAGCCACAAGATTTCTTTTCACCTTGGTGGATTTGAACATGAGCTGTGCCGGATAATTGAGAAAAGCCAGAGAGCCTTGGTAAGTCCATTTGAACCCATGAGCACAGCGGAGAGCTTCACATAAGTCTTCCACGGGTTCACTATTTGCTTAGGGGTGAAGCCTTGCAAGTAAATCAGGAATATATACACCCATCCTTCAACGAATGTGAAGTACCATCCGTAGCTACAAGAAGTAAACCAATGAAAGAACCAATCAGATACTCGTGATGTCTTGTAAGATCAAATTCCATTTTCAAAAGACAAGATTGCAATCATAACCTCACCTGAATTGGAGCCTGTTGGACACATATTCCTAAAATTTGAATAAAACAAGTCAAAATACAAATCCACAGAAGACAGAAAATGCAACAGAATTTCATTAGATTTACTTTGGTCCTTAAAGGAAATAATTTCTCAAAGCCCATATATAAATTACCAGTTTGACAATCTAAGAAAATGCTAATTCTATTAGCAAAAGAAATTAATAATTACAAGCACAAGCTTTTTGAAAAATAATAGCCAATAAATTAGTAATTGAAAAGGGATAAATTGGGTCTATGCAGCGTCATATCAATTTGAAGTCAAGTAAATTAAGATTCTTCTCACGCTTGTTTGGGTCAGTGACATGGATCTGTTGTACCAAAGACCACTTATATAATTAATCAAAGACTCTTAACCCTTTTCAATTATCAAGATCTATGTTTTTTTTGGCGTCCCCTCCTCTAAAATCACCACTAATACAAACCATGTCGTTTTCCCAATGAGTGCATCTAACAACCTCAGTGACTGTGTCCAAACCATCTTAGTCAGTTCTCTTGTAACATAAATTACCTATAAGTGCATCTTATTGACTGTGTCCAAGCCATTCAAAAACCTCCCATTTTCATAGCATATATTGTGAATCTGCCCGAACTATATTACCACCCTTTTTGTAACTCATGCTTAACTCTTTATTACGACAATCTAGTCACCTAATGAGAATCACATTAGGAAAAAATGTGCATAAAACTAATTGTTTTCAAGTCAATTATTTGTTATTCAATAAATTTGAAAAAAATGTCACATCCATGGAAAATGTTGTCTCATATTCTTTTCCACCTTTTGATTCTTGACCAAAAAGAAAATGATTTTCATGACTTACCTAAAAGACAGGTCACTTTCTTGGAAAATATTCTCACCTATTTGGTGGATTTTTTTTTTTCCACCTCGAAAATATTTTCATTTTCCACCATTTTCCATGGAAACCAATCAAACACACCTTAAAAGGAAAATTTACAATTACCAAATTCTTGTTCTGAAGAGACTCTGACCGCCCGTTAGTGCAAAAATACAGCTTCTATGAAAAAATTAAGAGGAATGAATATTTATTAATCCAGTAATGAAATAAAAATTAGAATGGAATGCATCAATTATCAATATGGGTAACAATCAACAACTATTATGAGGGGAAACAGTTGTTTTGCAAGTAAAAACTTAACAAGCGAAATGCATACAACAAACATTTTAGAAAGAGAATGAAAAGGCCAACCTGGTTTATCAGTTTCTGCTGTTCATCAAAATCGAAATCGAATTTCAGCAGAAACCAATGGCGAGTTCGGACGCAGGAGATGGATCACGAGGGTTCCTAAATGAGAGACAAAAAATGAAAATTAAAAGGCGAAGAAGTCGGATATATATATTTATTTAGAATTAATCAAGGCTGCCTTTAGAATTAAAATACCCCAGTTGGAACTCATGCTTATTTGGCACCCCAACGGCCACTGTGGGCCCACCTGCCATGCGCAGTTCATTGTACTCTTTCCTTCTCCGACAAAACAATAGTGGCAAAAAGCCTCATAAATCCGCTGGAAAACTCCATCGACGACTCCTTAACCTCGTGCCAAACCTTGGATTCAATTACGGGAACAAAATACAAACAAATCTAAAATTTAAGCTTTTGAAAAACAGAGATGGATGGTAATTTTGTGGTCTGTATTTTCAAGCAAGAAGAAATAAACACGGAAATGGCAACAAACGTGGATGAGTAGTGACAAAAACCAGGTCTATTTCAAAACAGCACGCTTAGGGTTTTTTTTTTTTGGGTGAGAGAAAATGTCTAAGGGTGTGTTTGATTTGCACATTTTTATGAAAAATGTCCAATCCAATAAAATATCACAAATACAAAAATTTTCTTTTTCCACTTGTTTGATTCATGACGAAAAATAATTTTTTGATTTTCAGTACAAACATTTAAAGACAATTTTTTCAACTTTCTTGAAAACAATTTCTCACTTATTTGGTGGATTGTTTTCCATGGAAGATGGAAAAGATTTTCATTTTCTACCATTTTCCATGTTAACCAATCAAACACACCATAATTGATCAAGACAGCAGGAAAGGAGACGAGGGCAAATACGACGTCGGCATGGACGAAAAATGAACAGTAAATCTCAATAAGACTCTTATAATATTGTAGTCAAATATTACACACACATATACATTATGTAATATAATGTAATGATTACATGAAGGATGCATCAAATGTACGTTTACATGCATAGGTTGCTAAAACCTGCCGATTGAAGTCAAAAGTCTATTTAGAGAGAGATATTTGGTGGATAGCTCAGTGCACTTGTCAAACAAGAAAATGACATACATGGACAATTTTTAAAATATTCCATTTTAGTGGGTGGAATTTATATAGTACTGAGTCTATTGATTCATTGTCCAATAAAATACTTTTTTTACAAAATAGTTCCTATTTTTTACATTTATTGTGGGTTGAGAACATTTTTTTAATTTTCAAGAGTGTAACTCCTATTTCAAACTTTTTAGGCGACAATGGTTCTTTCCGTCCAATTTCACAAAATTAATCGTAATTCTAAATTTTTGCACAAACAGTCTCTACGTGTATTCCACATTCTTCATTTCATAAGAACATTTTTGACATTCTACTGTTAATAAATAAAAATTTGTAGTTGAAGTCCTAAACTTAAGAAAAAAAGAAATAATTAAAAAAAGTATTCATCTTCTCCAATGTACCCCACCCCACCCCACCCCACCCCACCCCACCCCACCCAAACTCAAAAGCTCGATGACTTGCACATTAAGAAATTGAACGTGATAGATCCGAACATAACTAAAGTAGAATTGAAAAATAAAGATAAAACTCCCAATTAATTTTAGGATAAAAACCACGGACAAGAATAGAGGGATTTAACTATAGTAGGAGAACTATAACCTTCTCTCTAAATACAAAGAGATAACAATGATCAATCTCTCTTGTAATAAGAGAAACACACTCTCTTCTGGAAGGAAAGAACACAATTTATATGTTTAGGAGAAACCTAACTTTTCCTCTTTAAACCCTCTCTCTCTCTCTCTAGAATGAGCATACAAAACTTATGAACTCTTTCACCTATTTATAGAGTTCATTTCTTAACCTTTAAGCAAACTTAACGCTTTTGACTTAGTCAAAGTTTTCATCTTTGACTTGGTCCAAGATGTGTTCAAATTAATTTGAACTCTTCAAAGTAGTAGTGTTCGAATTGAACTTGAACTCTTGGGTTGTAGACAATTAAATTGAATTCAAACTCTTACTTTTCAAAGATTTAATTATTAAGCTACTTTGACTATTCAAAGCAAAACCAAAATGGGATTTTGCTTTTTCACATTCTCCCACTCAAAATCACATTTGGTAGTTATTCCTTCCTTTATACTCTTGCCACTTCATGCTGCTTACGTCTCTGCTAAGCCAAAACAGGATCTACACTATACAAACTTATCATGTTGATTGGCTTTGTCATAATATCTGCAAGGTTCTCACTAGTGTGAATCTTTTGCATATCCACACTACCATCTTCCACTACTTCTCATACAAAATGATATTGTACACCAATATGCTTCGTCTTGGAATGAAAAGTTGGATTACTTACGATATGCAAGTGCATCGCGACTATCACAAAACAATTGAATTTCCTCTTGTTTGTGACCAAGCTCCTCCAATAGCCTTCGAATCCAAACCGCCTCCTTGCAAGCTTGTGTAGCTGCCATGTATTCTGCCTCTGTCGTAGATAAGGTCACAACAGTTTGCAGTTTTGAAACCCAGCTTACAACTCCTCCTGCAAGTGTAAACACATAGCCTGTAGTGGATTTTCTCTTATCAAGATCACCTGTAAAATCCAAATCAACATATCCTCTGACACTTATATTTGGTCCTCCATAACATAATGCAGTATCTGAGGTTCCTCTGATATATCTCAGAATCCTCTTTACTATATCCCAATGCTCTCTACCAGGATTCGCCATATACTGACTAACTGCTTCCACTTCTTGTGCAATGTCGGTCTTGTACATATCATGGCGAACATTAAACTTTCTACTGCTGATGCATACGGTACTCGAGACATCTCCATCCTCTCTGCTTCATTGCTAGGGCACATATTTGAGGAGAACTTGTAATGAATAGGATGTGGAGTAGAAATTAGCTTACAATCTTGCATGTTGAAGCGTCATGAAGATTTTCTTTAAGTAATTCTTCCGAGAGAGCCAAATCTTCCCGTTATTTTGTCTTGGTGAATTTGCATCCCTAGAATCTTGTTTGCTGGTCCTAAATCCTTCATATCAAACTCCCTAGCCAATTGTGCCTTTAATTTTTGTACTTGATCATTGTTGGGGCTTGCTACCAACATGTCATCCACGTACAATAACAAGATAATGTAGTCATTATCGCCATCAAACCTCTTGTAGTACACACAATGGTTTGAACTGAGTCTATTGTACCCAAGGCTAATAATGAAGGAATCAAATTTCTTATACCAACACCTTGGCACCGCTAAAACCGTCATGAGATTTGTTCAACCTGCAAACTAAGTTCTCCTTGCCTTTTTCAAAGAAAAACCTTTTGGTTGGAGCATATAAATCTCTTCTTCAAGTTCTCCATGAAGAAATGCAGTTTTAACATCTAACTGCTCCAGATGTAAATCAAATGTAGCACAATAGCTAGGACTACTCTGACTGTTGTAAGTTGAACCACCGGAGAGAATATTTCGTTAAAGTCAATACCTTCTTTCCGGCGCATATTCTTTTATCACCGATTAGTGCGATACCCTTCTACTTTATCATTCTTTGTCTCGCTTTGATCTTGTAGACCCATTTATTACCAATAGCTTTTCTTCCATGTGGTAATGGTAGTAGCTGCCATGTCTTATTTTTGTAGAGAGCTTCAATCTCTTCCTGCATTGCTGTCATCCATAGAGCTGCATTTGAGCTGCTTACAGCGTCATGGAAAGTTGATGGCTTTCCATCCTCCGTTAGAAGACAATACGCAATATTGCTCTCTGTATCATACTTCGGGTGCCAAGCTGGTGGTCTTCTCTCATGAGTTGATCGACGAACTTCTAGTACCTCGGACTCGACACGGCCTTGTACCTCGTGCTCCGGTGCTACTTCAGAAGAAACTAAATATTCATTTATTGGACCATTCTCTACCTGCACTGTTGTAGTCTTTGGCCTCTCTTTTGTCGTGCTATCATTTTCATCTGTTCTTTTTCTTTGTAGTTGATCATCTACAAAGAAAACATCCCTGCTAACGATAACCCTGTGAGCAATGGGATCCCACAGGCGATAACCCTTCACACCGTCAGCATATCCCAAGAATATACACCTTCTGGATTTTGGATCTAACTTTGTTCTTTCTTGGGTATTGTACATTACGTACATACAGACATCTAAATGAATGTAAAATGTATAATCACCGGCTTCCCGATCCACATCTCCATCGGCGTCTTCAATTCAATTGTTGTTGATGGAGAGCGATTTATCACATAACAAGCGGTTTTAGCTGCTTCTGCCCAAAATGGATTGGGTAGATCGGCCGTTCTCAACATAGCTCTTATCTTTTCTGTAAAAGTCCTATTCATCCGCTCCGCCACTCTATTTTTTTTTTTGAGTGTGTCATGGTCGCGAATGACTGTCTATCGATACCCTCTTACTTACAAAATGTAAGAAAATCGCCGTTTGTGTATTCTCCTCCATTATCTCGTCCTCAAACACTTGATCCTTTTTCGGATTCAAATTCCACCCGGGCTTTGAATTCCTTGAATATTGGAAACACATCGACTTTCTCTTCATTGGATAAACCCAACATCTCCTGAGTAATCATCTATAAAAGACACAAAATACTTCGCTCCTCCTACGGACGTGTCCGTAATTCCCAAACATCGAATGAATCAAGTCTAGAATGTATTTACTCCGCGCCAGATCTGCCAAATTTTAATAAATGTCGCTTACTAGTCACACAATACTCACAAAAAGGTAGATTTACTAATTTGAGTCCTGGAAGTAACTTCCTGTCGGAGAGAATCTTCAAACCTTGTTCTGACATGTGGCCTAGTTTGAGATGCCACATCATTGCTGACTCTTCTCCTTTGCTGGTTAATGCAACACATGCATCTGCCTCCTGTATTGTTTCTCCTTTAAGCATGAATAGTTTTGGCCCGATCTTCTCCACTTGCATAAGCACAAGCGCGCCTCTGACAATTTTCATGATCCCATTTTTACTACGGATCTCACATCCGAGGTCATCTAATTGTCCCCAAGACAATAGATTTTTCCTCAAGCCCTTCACACGTCGTACCTCCTGAATAGTGCGAACTATGCCATCAAATATCGTAATTTTGATAGTATCGATACCAGCGATCTCTAGTGGATGATCATCTCCCATATAGATAGATCCTTCTGAGATAGGTTCATATTTATGAAACCACTCTCTCCGAGAGGTCATATGCCATGTTGCTCCTGAGTCTATAAGCCAGACGTTAGCTAACCGCTTTCTTTCTTGAAGAACAATTGATGCCTCGTTGTATAATACTTCACCATCATCTGAGGTACTTGCCACACATCTCTGAGCATTTGACGACTTTATTCCAGCAATCCCTTTTAAGGTTTACTATCCTTCCACAACCGTAACACCTATAATTCTTCTTATTTACTGATTTTGATCTCCTACGACTCGACTCCCACTGGGGCCACATTCCGTTGATCTTCCTCTCATCATCGATAAAGCTTCTGCTTTCTGAGAAATAATGTATCTGTCTTCCCTATTTTTTCGTCGACTCTCTTCTTCTAGTATAGCGGCTGCAATTTCATCGAAGACTAGATAGTCCGTAAGGATGTTGTTCGTCAAGTTGATGATGAGTTGATCATACGAGTCGGGTAGACTTTGAAGTAGAAGTTCCACACGTTCAGTTGCCTCTATTGTATGACCCAACATTGTAAGTTGAGAGAATAGAGTATTCATGGTGTTAATGTGGTTAGTCACCAATGTGGATTCCGCCATTCGAAGAGTATAAAGTCTTCTTTTAAAGAAGATCTTGTTATGAAGTGACTTGGCCTCGTACAATCTTGTCAGAGTATCCCATATTTCCTTCGCCGCTTTTTCGCCACGTTAGATAACACTCAAAGTCGCCAAGTGCTAGATGCAAGTCGGCAATTGCGTTGCCATCCCATCTCGCTCCACTTTTCATTAGTGACATATACGGGCTTATCTTCAATTGCTTTGTAAGCAATTGTCCTTCCTCAATACCGCTTTATCTTCATTTTCCACAACGTGAAATTACTTCCGTTGAACTTCTCAATATCAAACTTTGTCGCCATGGCTTCTTATCACAAATTCTCCTTCACTGGGATCGATTCTACCATTTTCACATGAATAGTAACCGTACAACTATACACGTGAATGTCCTTTTGATAACCCAAAGCTCTCGATACCATTTGTTAAGAAATTGAACGCGATAGATCCGAATTGCAACTAAAGTAGAATTGAGAAAAATAAAGATAAAAATAGACACAAGGAATTTAACGTGGAAAACTCCTAATTAATTTTGGGATAAAAACTACGGGCAAGAATAGAAGGATTTAACTATATTGGGAGAACTACAACATTTTCTCTAAATACAAGGAGATAACAATGACCAATCTCTCTTGTAATAGGAGATACACACTCTCTTCTAAGAAGGAAAGAACACAATTTATATGTTTAGGAGAAACCTAACTTTTCTTCTCTAAACCCTCTCTCTCTTCTCTCTAGAATGAGCATACAAAACTTATGAACTCCTCATCTATTTATAGAGTTCATTTCTTAACCTTTAAGCAAACTTAACTGCCTTTGACTTAGTCAAAGTTTTCGTCTTTAACTTGGTCCAAGATGTGTTCAAATCGAATTTGAACTCTTCAAAGTAGTAGTGTTCGAATTGAACTTGAACCCTTAAGGTTGTACAATTCAAATTGAATTCAAACTCTTACTTTTCAAAGACTTAATTATTAAGCTACTTTGACTATTCAAAGCAAAACCAAAATAGAATTTTGCTTTTTCACATTGTCGGCGGTTGCTTTGTGCTGGGAGCGATCGCTCTTCCTAAGCGAAGCCATATACCAACGCTTATGCCTTATTTGAAGCCCACGCGGCTTATCTTCACTCTCTTAAGGCCATCGGTGTCTCCTTCGATATATTTTTCAATCAAGTTATAGATGGTTCCAATCGGGTCCGTCTTTGCTAGTTCTCAACCTTCCCGCTCAACGGAACGTGACCCCTCGAACTTTCTCGGTTCACCTCGGAAAAGATTCACCACCTTCACTCTCACTCCGACTCCGGTTCGCAAGCGCATTTTTCTTCGGGTTTCGTGAATGCCCGAGTGAGTGCCAAAATATAAATGTCTGGTCTGGGCAACAATGGCCAAGTGTGAGAGCGGCAAAGTTGTCGAATCGATGGAGCTGGACTGGAATTTCACGCTTTGGTGGGCATTTTCCATGGCCTCATTCTGCCATAAGATCATCAACGCCATTCATCAAGGCAGCGGAATCATGCAAAAGCCGACCAACAAACTCGAAAAGAAGAGGCGGCCGGATCCAACAAGTTGCTCGAGAGCTTTTGAAGCAACTGGATTGTAGGGAGAATGAGGAGGAAGTAAGGAAAAAGAAGAGGCCTTGGAGGTTCTAAAACGAGTAGCAAAGAAGTGCGGCAGGAGAGCAACTCGGAGGAAGAGTTGAAGATAAATGTGTTGGAGGGGCAAGGGAGGTTAGAAGGGCGACAAAGGAACAATCTGAGCCGTGACCACTCTAGCTCTTACGGGTGTCATTCCGCCTCGTGGGGTGGGGTGGAGAAGATGAGTACTTTTTAATTTTTTTTTTTTTTAAGTTTAGGATCTCTCTGTAAAATTTTATTTATGAACAGTAGAATTAAAAAAATGCCCTTATGAAATAAAGAATATAGAATACACGCGGGGACTATTTGTGTAAAAAATTCGGAATTAATGGTTAATTTGATGGAATTGGACAATGGGGACGGTTGTCGTCAAAAAAGTTTGAAATAGGGGTTGCACTGCTAAAAATGAAAAGATAAGTCCTCAACCTGCAATAAGTACAAAAGATAGGGACCATTTGTACAAAAAAGCCCTAATAAAATTGCGATTAATTTTAATGTTTTCAATAGTAAATCAGGTGTCTCACTACCACATAAATTGGTGATGATTTCTATAATAGATAATATTATTTTTTCATAAATAGTGTGTGGTATATATAGTTGACTATGTTCAAATTCACATACACTTTGATTTTCAGATGGAGGGTAGAAAAATAATGAAAATATACAACTAGTGAATAAAAAGTAGTAAAATCTTTCGTAAGAGTGCTTTGAAAATTTATAAACTTATTTGAGAGATTTTAAGAGATCAAGTATGAAGTAAGAAACCTTACTCTTTCTAATTTTCATCGTGGTGGGTGAATATTTAATAAATTTATTTCTACTGTCAAAGTTACTGATGCTTTAAGTTGGTATCTCAGTCAATTGAAAGAAAAGAAAATTTGTTGTTATTATTGTTGTTGGAAGAAACTACAATAAAATTTTTTAAGAGTAAACATATACTCAAATTGAAAGATAAAGTATCAGACATTCAGTGCTATCTCTTTTATTCTTTTTTTTAAATAGCTTGATAATTCTTTATTTGATATTTTAGTGTTGTGTTCAAGACATATGTTTGAAAAATAAAATAAAAACGTATAAAACTTGTTATTGGAAAAAAATCTATAAAAAAAAATCTAAAGAAATGTGATATAATATATTCAGCGCCCCCGTTTTCTAGATTAAATCCCACAATTTTGTTACCAACAAGTCCTCTGCAGAAGCAAGATCTCGTTAAAAACTAGGAATTTAATTAATAACTTTAATTTTGCTTTTCTTCAAAATTTTCATCAAAGATATTTTAGAGATATATTTCAATTCATCCAAATATATTTTCAATCACTCAATATACAATAACACAAGATTAATTATTCTCCCTATCTCACGGACAAATCACTCCAATAAACTTATATTCATACGAGGTCCTAACATAATTTCTTCAAAAGTGAGATCTTTGCTTAATTCAATGGAAAACTAACTACATAACTTGTCACAAACATTGAATAATTTTCCCCCAATAAAATGTCAATTTTTGTTACAAGTGGCGAGTGTTTGTATCATGTGACGCCTTTCTTTCTAGTGTAGAGAGGGGCATCGTGCAACAGTAGGATAGTCTGTTAGGCTACCTTCTGCCTACTCTCGGTCAATTCGGAACAAAAGACAATTTAAAAAAAAGCTTCACAATTGAATATTTGAATGTCTTGAAAAATAGCTTGTTCTTTAATTAACAAAAATGGTAAATTACAATTGTTGGTGTAGGGAGTGAACACTAGTGAGTTTGACAAGACTTCGAATACCAACTATTCCTTATAATAACTTAAGTAAGAAAAACCTAAGTGACGGAATAGACGTTTAAAAGTTGAGGAATCATAGTAAGTATTTACAAACGCGAGTTTATATTACAACTAAAAATAAAATACAACTTAAGCTAATATTTATAAGGGTAATTTAAACTTTTGGTCCCCAACCTTTGCATGGTTACTAATCTACTCCCAACTAATTTTTGTAGCATTAGACATCCACAACCCTTGTAGTTTGTTGCAAATCAAGTCCTCACTGATATATTTTGACGAATTTTCTCCCATTTTTAAATAAACAAAAACAAAAAAAGCTAAAAACCATAAAAAATTAAAAAAATTGCAAATGAAGTCCCATAATTTTAAAAAGCACAAAATAACTCCATATTCTCCAAAAACCTACCCCACCCACGGCCAAATCACCACCATCCAACCATGGGAAGGAAAATCCAGCAAGCCATCCATGAGATGAGCAATCAATCATGAATGGTGGTGATTTGTTTGCTGCTCCGCCGTATGCCGACGTGCCTTGCTTGTGCACTGTCAGATGTAGGCGGCGACAACTTCAAATCTAATGTATCCGCAGCTGTTTTCGACTTCCAGGGTCGAATCCTCGCAGCTTTGTTTTGGAGTTTTTCAATCTAGATTTTGTGAGATTCAGAAACGCCAAGGTGATGAGCTTCTTCCGCTGCAAAACAATAAAATAAGTCTTTGAGGAAGGAAAATAGTAATTTTGCTCATGTTGAACATATAAGGAAATGTATTCGAATAGAGCAACCACGTATAGTATGTATTCTAAATTACAATTTGATTATTAAAAGTACTTCAAAACCTTTTTCTCGATTTAATGCTTAAGATTTCCCTAGCGTTAACATCTTTGTTGGTGCTTTGTTTTCAGAAACGATAAGACTCCATTTTGGAATTTACTTCACATTTCACCAGTCCGTAATGCTTCAGGAAAGGTAACTTCCATTTGCATTTGAACTTTTCATTAGGTGTACCATTTCTCTTCCTAGGAGAATTTGCACATGTTTGCTAACTTCAATTTGTGGAAGAGCTTCAAATCAGCTGTTTTAATTAGCAATGTTCTCATGGCTGGCTTGCTGGATTTTCCATCTCATGGTTGGGAGTGTTGGGAATTGAGACTAATTCTTTTATTGCCTACAAGATCCTTGTTCAGAGAAAATAACGAAATAGAGAAAAATTTATGGACTGTCAAAGCTTTCACTATATGAAAAATCGTTACAATCATATAGATTTCACTCACCCAAATCCCAAAAGTATCTTAAGAAAAATAATATCCTAAGCTTTACCGCACATACCAATTTCTACTCTTTGTACAACCTATAAAGAGAACAGAAAAAACAACTAAGATGCTAGGCTTACAATTTTTCTCTCAAAAATCCTCAACTCACCTCTACAAAAGAGAATAAACCACATCAATTTATAGTTAACGTATGACCTAATTTTCTTCCAAGTTTCAACTGCCAAATAGTCTAAGATTTGGAAACTTGTTCAATTTTAGTCGATCTAGATGTCTTCCAAGTTTCGGCTATCAAAGTGTCCAAGATTTGAAAATTTGTTCAATTTTAGTCGACCTAGATGTCTTCCAAGTTTTGACTACAAAGTTTTGAGAAAGTATCCCAACAATCTCCACCTTGACGAAAAATGAGTCAAAACTCAATCATTTCTTCTGCAGCTCTTCATCTCGATACTTAAAAAAAATCGGTAAACTTTGACAATCTCAATTCTCAAAGCAGAGAATTAATATACTTCACCACATAAATATAATCACTTAGAATTAATGAATTCTAAGAATTTTATCGGCTCATGTTGAATAAATTTGCTGAATTATTATGGTGCAACTTCTTTGCTTGACTTACTTAGAAGTTCATCAGCCGTCGACACCAATTCTACTACACACCTTGCATTAATGTCAAGTCAATGTCCATGTGCGAACATGTAGACCCGCTAGTAGTAACACATGCTCTATCATGACAACTAGCGCATGCTACGAAGATGTAAATATTTACTTAAGCGACATCATCGTCTCCCATAAAGAGAGACATATTATCCGTATTTGATGTCGAGCAGTTAGTCGAGCCTACTCCACCTTTTGGGCAATTTTTCCTCACGTGACCAGGTTGTCCGCAATTTCAACAAAATACTTTTCTTTTCATAGAGTCATTCTTATTCCATTTTTCAGCAACAAGTAATGAGTTTTCAGATAAAATATTACTTCCACCACTCAACCTTCTTTCTTCAAAAATTAATTTACTTGTAACTTCTTCAAAACTCACAGTTTTTTTTTCCATACATCAAAATTGATTTGATGTGTTCATAGAAGAATTGAAGAGACCAAATGAGTCTTAATGCTTTATCCTCGTCATCAAGTTTAACTCTAATACTATCCAGTTCAGAAACGATCCCATTGAGAACACTCATATTGTCTGAAATTTTTATACCTGCATTCATTCGCAGAGAATGAAACTGTTCCTTCAAGTACAATCGATTTGAAAGACAATTTATTTTATACAACTATTCAATTTTTTTCCAAAGTTCTTTTGTAGCAGATATTCCATAAATACTTGCAAGAACATTTTTGGCTAAACATAGATGTATCGTACTTGCAGCTTTCAAATCCAAAGTTTCCCAAACCTCATCACTTATACTAGATTGTTCAAGATCTTTGTCGAAATAGGGGTTGGTTTCACTTTCAAAGCATTGTGCAGTCCAAATTGAATCAAAACATCATTGTCTTGTACTTGCCACAAGCCAAAATTGATTCTTCCGTCAAATTTCACCACGTCATATTTGATAGACATATCTTTTTCGTGCGCCAACACTCTGAATGACCTGACGCTCTGATACCACTGTTGGAAATTGAGACCAATTCCTTTATTACTCAAAAGATCCTTGTTTAGAGAAAAATAATGAAACATAAAAATGGAGAAAATTTTATGGACTGTCAAAGCTTTCAATAACTGAAAAATCGTTACAATCATATAGATTTCACTCACCCAAATCTCCAAGTATCTCAAGAAAAATAATATCATAAGCTTTACCGCACATACCAATTTCTACTATTTGTACAACTCACAAAGGCTTACAATTTTTCTCTCAAAAACCCTCAAGTCACATGTACAAAAGAGAATAAACCACGTCAATTTATAGTTAATGTATGATCTAATTTTCTTTTCGACCGCCAAGGAGTTTAAGATTTAGAAACTTGTTCAATTTTAGTCGATCTAGATGTCTTCCAAGTTTCGACTATCAAGGTGTCCAAGATTTAAAAACTTGTTCAATTTAGTCGACCTAGATATCTTCCAAGTTTTGACTACTAAGTTTTGAGAAAATATCCCAACATGGAGGTGGTGATTTGGCCATGGGGTGGGGTATGTTTTTGGAGAAGATAAAGTTATTTTGTGATTTTTAAAAGTTATGAGACTTCATTTGCAATTTTATTTTATTATTTTTGTTGTTTTTAGTTTTTTTCTATTTTTTATTTAAAGAAGGTGGCAAATCCGTCAAAATATGTCAATGATGACGTGATTTGCAATTACTTGAAAGGTTGGGGATGTCTAGTGCTAAAAAATTGGTTGGGAATAAATTAGTAACAGATTTAAAAGATTGAGACCAAAATTACCTTATTTATAAAGTACGATTTAAATTGGACAAACTACAACTGCCTGTGATTATAATGCTACGTACACAACTGTGGGCACTGAGACTTTGCCTTGTCTTGGTATTTCCCATGGTTTCACATTTCACGAGCCTCCGATTGAGACCTCAAGTCAACTAATGACCATTTCATGGTATCTTTCACATGAATTGCCACATTTTCCATGGAAAATGTCACATCCATGGAAAATGTTGTCACATTCATGAATTTTCTTTTCCACATTTGGTTGTTTGATTGCACATGGAAAAGAAAATTGATTTTCAATGTACAATCACTTAAAACACATTTTTTTCCACTTTCTTGGAAAATATTTTCTCACCTATTTAGTAGAATTTATTTTCCATCTTAGATGGAAAATAATTTCATTTTCCACAATTTTCCATGCACACCAATCAAACACACCCGAAATGTTTTAAGGTTTATTGCTCTATTTTCTTGTGGAAGGGATTATGTCAAAACCATGGTTGAAAAATTAATGGCACTTATAATTAACTTATAAGTTTAGCTAACATATTTGGAGCCTTAGAAGTTATTTTAAGTAGCTTTTTTATTTTCAAACATATTAGGCTTTTTTATTAGAAGTTCCTGTTGAAAAAAATTAGAAAATTGTGTCATGTTTAAGCATGATTTTGCGTGGGACCGTTTTCTATTTGATGAAAGCAAAAGTCGATTTGTAATTGAAGCTCAAAGATGTTTTTAAAATTATTGAAGGAAAAGAATTTAGTTATATCCTACATCGAAAAAATAGAAAAACTTAGACTTGTATATATATGGCCACACTTATTGAAAGGTGTAATCATGTACAGCATAGAGGCTTTCTCTTGCATGTGCCCGCAGGGAGATGGGGGCAAATCACGAACCGATTAACACCTCGGGTCATTGAACTCATGTGTGAGCGCGACCTATGTACACGAATGTCGGACCAAAATTGGCCATATAGTCAAGCCTACATTTTGCAGTTTTTTTTTATTTAATTACAAAATTAAATTTGTCTTTTCAGCTACCTCAAACTCCTGAATTTCTAAAGGCAACGAGGTTTATTAAGTCTGTTGTTAATGGAAAAGGAGGTCAGGGGTCATCCTGGAGCCTATAAAAGGGGTATGAACTTCCACAATCAAAAACACGAATTCAGTCTTCTACTCCTTCATTTCTGCTCCAAAATATCCAAGTGTCATTTCGGTGATACTATTCGGCATTAGATCGATTCATTTGGTTTCGCTACCGCTTCTTTCGTTGTATCCTGGGAAGTAGACGTTCATTACCTTCAAGAAGCTACAGTAGGGAAGCGAATCTATTTTAAGGAAACTGTGTTTGCACAGGCCTCAGTTTACAGTTTCCAACCTTATGTTTATTTTATTACTTTATTATGCAATTTACAGTTTTGGACTATGTAGTTAAACACGTTTTGTATAAATCTACTAACATTCTTAAAACAGATTCCAAAAGAAAGATTATATTAAAAGACAAACAGATTTTAAAATTGAATTTGAGAAACTAAAATAGTTTTAATTGGCAGTAATTTTTTCAAAAGCTTGTTTAAAATTTAATTTTCCAGCATATATATTTTAAACTAAAAATCTGATTTTTATAAACAGTACTATTTATACTATTTATTTTTATTTAAAAGTGGAACTAAAATTTTCCTATTGTTTCAGAAAATGTCAATTGATCCGATTACTGAAGTTTGTGGCTACTGGAAAAGAAACGCCAACTAATGTGTCCAAATTTCATCTCATGGCTCAAACTGTGACTCCAACCACTACCCCGACTGTGAATATTTTGGTTAATCATGGAGAGAAACCGAAAAAATTCAATGGGTTGAATTTCAAAATGTGGCAGCAAAAAATGCAATTTTATCTGACCACCTTAAATCTTGCAAGATTTTTGACTGAGGATGCTCCAAAACTCAATGAGGATGAGGAGATATCCAAACTGCTGGTGTCGTTGAAGCTTGGAAGCATTCTGATTTCTTGTACTGTAACTATGTCATGAATGGTTTGGCAGATTCACTATACAATGTGTATAGTTCAATAAAAACGGCGAAGGAATTGTGGAAGTGTCTAGACCGCAAATATAAAACTGAGAATGCGGGGGCTAAGAAATTCATTATTAGCCGCTTCCTCGATTATAAAATGGTGGACTCAAAACCTTTGATCAGTCAAGTACAAGAATTACGAAAGATTTTGCATGAGATTCACGCCGAGAGAATGAGTTTGAGTGAAACTTTCCAAGTGGCAGCTATTATTGAAAAGCTACCTCCGGCCGGGAAAGATTTCAAAATTATCTCAAACACAAGAGAAATGAGATGAACATTGAAGAATTAATTGTTAGACTTAGCATTAAAGAAGACAACAAAGATTACGAAAAGAAGATGTTCAATTATGTTGTGGCCAAAGCAAATATAGTGGAGCATGGTCAAAGCTCTAAGGAGAAAGAAAATAATTTTGTCAAAGGGCCTAAGATGGGACTGAAAGGAGGTGTGTCCAAGGAGAAATTTCTTGAAAAATGTTACAACTGTGACAAAGTAGGTCACAGATCCTCGGAATGCAGGTCGCCAAAGAAGAACAACAAGAAAGAGGCCAATATGATTGATGACATTGCAAACGATGTGTCTCGCAATGAGCCTTTGTACCGTCATTTCCGAAGTTAATTAGTGGGTTCAAATTCAAGAGAGTGGTGGGTCGACAATGGTGCTACCCGACATGTTTGCTCGGATAAAGAGCCGTTCAGTTCTTTTGAAGCAACCGAGAATGGAGAAAGCTATATATGGAAAATTCAGCTACATCTCGAAATCAAAGGCCAAGGCAAAGTGGTTTTAAAGATGACGTCTGGGAAAGAGCTGACTCTTAACAATGTGCTTTTGTGCCAGAAATCCGCAAGAACCTGGTGTCCGGGTCACTATTGAACAAGCATGGTTTCTGTATGGTATTTGAGTCAGATAAAGTCATTTTGTCTAAGAGTGGAATGTTTGTTGGAAAAAGTTATGTGTCTGATGGACTTTTTAAGCTCAATATAATGACGGTTAAGTCGAAAATTAATAAAGTGGATAATTCTTCTACTTACTTGCTTGAGTCTTCCAATTTGTGGCATGTTAATTATGATACTTTGCGTAGATTAATTAACTTGAATTCCATACCTGTATTTCATATTGATTCTAAACACAAGTGTGAAACGTGTGTTGAGAAAAAAAATTGACAGGTTATCATTTCAAACTATTGAAATAAGAACCGAACCACTTGATCTAATTTACACTGACGTGTGTGATTTAAAATCTGTACAAATAAGGGGTGGCAACAAGTACTTCATTACCTTTGTTGATGATAGCACAAAATAGTGTTATATCTATCTACTTAAAAGTAAGGACGAAGTTATAGAAAAATTTGTTCTTTATAAGAATGAAGATGAGAATCAACTCAACAAGAAAATTAAGGTGTTGAGAAAGTGACCGAGGTGGTGAATATGAATCACCATTTGCTGAATTATTTGCACAATACAGAATCACACGTGAAACCACAACACCTAATTCACCTTAACAAAATAGTGTTGCTGAACGAAAAAACCATACCTTAAAAGCAATGATGAATGCAATGCTATTAAGTACTTTGTTACCTCGAACATGTGGAGAGAAGTCAGTATTATCGACTAATTACCTTTTAAATAAGGTACCCTGAAAGAAAGAAAAGAAGACCACATATGAGTTATGGAAAGGAATGAAGTCTTCCTATAAATACTTACGATGTGGCGCCCAAAACTTAACCTTCGGTGTCAAGAGTTACTTAAAATCGAGGATTTAAAATTTTCTATGATTTTTGCTATAAAAAATTACATTTGATACCTAAATGGTATCGTCGAGTTGCAAACTTTTTAGAAAAGCACTATTGATTAATTTACTAATGATATGCCAAATTTGAAAAGTTATCAGCACACGATCTATTTATAATAAATTTTGAAAGATGCTTGGTCGCTATACATAATGAGTTTGCACCTTACTGATAAGAAAATATGTATAAAATTTTATACATATTAGAAAATAGTAAATTTAGCTCCTAATGAAAGATAATTCCTTATATAACCCTTGTGTAAAATTTCATGACAAGAAAATGAATGTAAAGACCTTAAACTTCATCCCAAATACATGGAACCAATGCAGATTCTGGAGTTGTCGGGTGCATTCATTTTGAATATTTCTATAAAATACATTTCAAATCCTTTTTCTATGAAATTTATGGAGTTAGAAAGATATTTAAAACTATTTTTATCTAGCAAAATATGAAAAATTTATAAATCATCCTATGGGGACGATTGAGTAAGAACCGTGAGGTGACCATACTGGACGGTGCCAAAATTTTTGTTCAACACCTTGATGCTAAAATATTTATATCTCATGCTACACACATCAAATCAAAGAAGTCTTTATAGTTGAAAGAAAACTCAGATACGGATATAGACATATTTTTAGAGTCTCAAACAAATTTTTGTGGAGTCCGTGATGGTATTTGAAAGTTGGTTATAAAACTGTCTAGCTTCTAGATTTCTTAAGTTCACTGACAAAAAATCTAAACTATCACCCTAAAGTGTGTTGACGTTAGAATTTGCACTATCCACGTGTCAACAGATCTCTGATCAATCTTCTGTCAACCTGTATGTTACCTGCACACTAGGACGATCGTGCACACTAGGACGATCGTTATGCACCAAGATCACCGAGGAAAAAGGGTCTGACAGATCGTTGGTACTCCGACGATCAAGTCAACTGTAGGTATACATAATAATATATGGAGGAATAACGAATTGGGTGTGGGAGGGACAAACAGGCAGCTGAGATTTGAGAGTTTAAGGGTGAGAATAATGTATAAAAAGTGTGTACCTTGAAATAACTGGAGATGTTGTATTTATAGTATTAGAAACCTAATTGATTTAGGAAAACAATCAATTAGGTATCTGTCTGGATCATCTTTTCTTACGGGAAAAGGATGATCTGTTGTCAAGACAATCTTCTAGATTTCAGTCCTTATTTGAGTTGATCACGTTGCACAATTTTTAGGAGATTACGGTTTGGTTTCCTTGTGAGAATCTTTGTGTCGATCAAGCACAATCTTTCTTTAATTACTTCTCTGGTATCCCAAAATATCATATTATCTCGTGGATTATGATAGTACGAAGACCAAATAAGTGCTCCGGATTGGCCGAAATGTTAAGGCCCTTCATGGATTTCGTTGTGATGGATTCAAAAGTGCTAAGATGTTCGATGGGCCTCTGAGGCCTTCGAGAATTTACGAGGCACTTGTTTTGCCCCCGAGGCCTTTCTTTGGCTTTTGATGACGTGGAGGTTTTACCAAAATCGGTGGTAACAATAGTCCCCCAAGTCCAAGCCTATTATTCATGGTAGGGGTGGGGCTTTAGGAAATTTTTTTTTTTTATTTCATGATTTTTGTTTAGCGAGGCGCATACTACTACGATGGGCCATGGCCTTGACTAAGATTTTTTAATAGAGTTCTTCGCAGATGCATGTTTGACTTAGATGCATGTAGTACGGTCCCCCAAGCCCAAGCTCACTTATTTATAATGGGTGAGGGCTTTGATTACTGACGTGACCGCGCTATCTCAGCGGTTAGACAATGATGAGTTGAGGGGTCAATGTCATAAGTGCTGTTGGCACATGCAGGATGATTGAGAGCGTGACACGACCCGTCCTGAATCACCCTAGTGGACCCAAAACGTGCGTCATGCCGATGATGGGTGCCGACTAGACGCCGGACCCACCATTAAGGCCTTAGACTTTTCTATAACTTATCGACTCTTTCTTGGACTAAAAATATTTTATAAAAATTTTGACAGAGTCTCCTTTGTAAATTGAACAAAACCAAACCTGAAAAGCAACAATTCCTCAAGCAAAAAATATATACAAATCAAATGGGTCCACCGACCGAAATATGAACCAATCAAAAACAAAGTATAGCCAACTTAACCATTTCCACTATCATTTGTAAAAAGCGCCCAAAATTATAACCTTTACATCAAAAAGGCGGCAAGCCCATCTAACTTCTACATGCCACAAATAATACCAAAATGAAATATGCTAAACTGGTGGACATGAGACAAATGAATGATAATGCATTGCTTAACAAAATGCAATTATACAATTAAGTAGATCAAATGGTCATGGTGGTGGTCATGGTGGTACGTGGCTCTTGCAGAATCTCCCAAAAGTTGCTCAAAAAGCTCAATCTGCGCCCTAAGAAAAGAGTAATGAAATACGTGAGTTTATAACTCAAATGAGTGGAGAGTTTGGAAATAAATATACATTTTCCTGCTTAGAAACATTTATCAAATCCTCGAATTTTTCTATAATACTTGTAAGCAGTAAAGATTAAGATTTCTTTATACTTGATATAAGTAATATAACTGCAATCATAGAGAAATTGAGAAAGGCTAGTATAAATGTAGTTTACAAATAAAAAGTAATCTGATTAAACTGTAAAGTCGTAATTTAAAGTCTCGAAGCGCATGATCTATTATCCGAAATCGATATCGATGTCTCAAATCTATATCTTGATTATTCTCGAATTATATAATACCACACCAAAAGGTACTCTGGATAACGATAATCTGTAATCAGAATCAATCTCACGGTCATCAGTGAGCTGCCCCAAAGGGCTAAGCACCCCCAAGACACGGCCCAAAGCCTATATGTGTACGAGAGTGGGTCCCAAAGACCTAATAATCTGTCATACATCTTTGTGAAACAGATTCACACCAAAGGCAGAGCGGGTAAATCACCATAACTCGGTCATACACTGTAGAAACACATTCTCACCGGTCAGAGGCGGGTAAAATCACCATATCTGGTCATACACTGTGGAAACACATTCACACCAGTGCAGAGCGGATAAAATTCACCTGGGTACTTTTTGGTGGTTTTTAAAATAAACTTTACTGAAATTCTCATTTATAAAAGTTAACTTGTACTAAAAATCATGCTTGTCAAACACTTGAAAAATAATTCATTTTTGTAATTTACGTAACTTATTTGAAGCACTGAAATAATGAAACAATTTATATAACTTTACTAACTAATATAATATAATAAAAAGCTTATTTCTGAAAGATAAGTTTTTCCACTCACAGAGTTTTGACTCGAACTAGATTGGTCGGTACACGGCACCAACCTCCTCGTCACCTCCTGAAATAAGATATATTTGCTTGAATCAATAAATAACCATCTCGAAAAGCACTAAGAATAATTTTCTTAACTTTCTTAGTAAGGTCATTAAGCTAGAACCCATTTCTATTGACTCAATAACATATACTTCTCCTTAACATTCTCAACATTCTCTAATCTTCCATAAGGCCCTCAAATAATCTCATTTACATCACATTCACTTAAATGACCCAAATAGAAATTTTAGGGTTTACTAAAATCATCAATCCAAGCTTATAACATAAATAAACCAACAATAGCCTTATTATCCTTAAAATATCTTAAATATCTAAATAATTTCACTAAGTCAAGAACCCTAAAATGTCATCCATTAAATCCTTCATTTAACATGTAAAAATAGCTCATAATACTAAAAATAACTTATCTCCTTACATAACATTCACATTTAAGCCCATAAGCAAAAACCTAATTTTAACTCATTTCTAAAATAAGAGGATTCTTGCTTACCTCTTGAAAATGGAGAAGAAATGGAGAACCCAAGCTAAAAATCAACTCGGCGGCTGACTTCTTCTTCCTCCTCCTCCTCTTTTCCTTTTCCTTTCCTCTTCTTTCTTCTCTTTTCCCTTTTTCTTTCCTCTCTCGTCATGCGGTCTCTTTTCTCTCTGTGTCTGCGTGAATTGCCAAGAAATGGGTCCAAAATCAATTTACAAATAAGCCCAATTGCAACTTAAGCCCCAACTTCCACAAAGTGACATTTAAATCCTTAAATATCCATAATTTTATAAAATAGCCCAAAATAATTTATTCATTTAATTTAAGTCTAACTTTGACTTTTTGACTTAGACTTGACCCAAAATTTCATTGACTTTGACTAAAAGAATTTGACTTTGACTAAATTAAAAACGGGTCGTAACAGCGCGTCTCTTTATTTCATTAAATGCCTAGTGTTCCGTTTCCTGCCTTTTGTCCTACCTTCAACACACGTTCATTGGATGAACGATTAAGATGGTGTCTTTTGAATTGGACGACAGAGATTAAAGGGGCCTAATCTATATAAGTATGTACGCCCTCTTACTAATTTCCTTCTTGCCTTTACGTGTGTCTCATATTTCCTTGAGTATTACGCCGAAGTAGCGAGGAGTTAAAGGGGTTTCGAGATTGAAGAATTCAACCGTGTTTTCGAGGTAAACATCGTAGGGATTGCAGTGTTTTTCTTCTTGCTATTGTGATTTCTTGGTTTCTTGGTGTGGACACCGTATCCGTTTTCTTTTCTGACGGTTGTGGCCATTGTTGAGTTGAGTTTAGAGAAACAGTGATGTCGTCTGATCATGATGATTCTCAGAATCAACCAGCCACCGAGATTAATCCTGAAATTACGGATGAAGTTTCTTCATCAAGTTCGGTGTCTTTTTCGCGTGCGAGGGGCAAGAAGAAGCTAGTGAGGACCTTCGTAGAGCATTTATGAGTGGGAGGGATATGAACCCCAATGCGTCGTCGAAGGCGAATGTGGGTAAGAAACAACGTGGTGTTGGGATCCCTAAGATAAGAAGATCGTTAGACAAAAGGGATGCCCCTGCTGCTTGGCATCTTGACGAAGAATTTTAGCGTTGACACGAGAGGCCTCTTTGGCTCGTTCGAGGATCACGTGGCCGAGTTGAAAGATATCGACTCGCCTTATGACGTTCCTACTTACAGTGGAGCTCAAGGCCCCTAGTCCCGAGTAGCGTGTCGGTGACCCACCGAGGGTTTCATCTCAATTTATGAACCGCGCGATGCGCAAGGTCTTCGCCGCCCATGCATCATTTCTTTCGTAAGGTTACGAGAGATCGTAATTCGCCCTATGTCGAGATAACATCGAACGATTAGGGCGGATGGTGGCAACATTCCTATTGTGGTGAATTGCCAAGGCTACTGGGGACTTAACCTCTAGAGAATTTGAATCAATTTACCAACCTTGCTTGGGTTCGCGGGTTGGTTTAATATTTCTTCCCGCCCGAGACAAAAATGGAGAAGCGGCAACCAATAGTCCCAACAAAGGAGAGGTTCATCTTCGTCGGATGGGACTGAGAGTTTATGCCGGAGGATCATTTCCCAAATGTGTCTATACCTGCCGATTTGGTGAACTCGGTATACCTTACTATCCTGAGCGATTTTTGACCACTGTCCTTAACTTAATGCTTCGTTTACCCTTGTAGATTGTGGGAAGCCGCCTATTCCAAAGAGGGAACAAGGTAACTTGAGGCTGAAGTGGGACGGGGTTCGAGTGCTCTCATGACTTTAGGAGCCTCGGTAATTTTCTTAAGGACAACGACTTATTGATTCGCTATGGACTAATGGGTAAGCCTTGTCAATTGAATTGCATGGTGATTTGCCTTAATATGCATTCGTAACGCCTTGCATCTTGATTATTGTGTTAGCGATTGTGATGGCAACGGACAGATTAGGCGGATCGAGCTTGATCCGATCTATCCCGCAATAATTATAGAATATCCAAATCCGTCCCCGCGATCCGCCATTTTTCGTATGGATTGGGACGGATCGAGAGTCCTTATCTCAGATATCTTGATCTGTTTTTTTTAATAAATTTTTTTAGCTAATTCCAGCCACCTCTAAATTGTAATTTAAGCTCCAAATCTTTCATCTTTTTATTATTTAATCATATTATTTTTTCAAAAGGGGCAGATCGGTGATCATGCCTGATCCGCTCTGATCTGTCCCGATCTGCCCTGCTGATCCGTGGATTAGGAATTTTTTGCTCCATTTGGATCGGGTATTCATCGGATTTGGAGTTGATCGGATATTTTTACCATCCCTAGTTAGCAGCATTCAGATTCAACGGTGTCTCTTAATTCTATCTTATGCGATCTACTGGTGGGACAAGTTCCTCGTCCCAACCATCCTCGCAAGATGTGCCATCGTCCCAA
Organism: Forsythia suspensa; assembly: GCA_023638005.1. Taxonomy (NCBI): domain Eukaryota; kingdom Viridiplantae; phylum Streptophyta; class Magnoliopsida; order Lamiales; family Oleaceae; genus Forsythia; species Forsythia suspensa. The sequence continues at coordinate 28,915,567 of CM042666.1, read as the reverse complement.
GAAATACAAGATGTGGTGCCATTGAAGAGAATTTATCCTCTGGCTCCCGTCATTCAAGTTCTGGATTAGACTACTCCGCCTCCGCCTCTGCCTCCGCCTCCCATCTCTCCAAAAGATAAGCTTAAGGAGATCGCAGATGATACATGCGAGGCCATTGGTTAGAAGATGAAGGCTCATGTGGGCTGCTGGGAGTTTTATGAGGATACACCGCAAAACTAGACAGATTGCGAATCGCCGCCAGCTTCGCCCACCCTATTGGAGAGGTTGGGGATGCTAGGAAATCGCCCGCCTCTTCTAGCTAAGATGGTTATATTCTCATCACTCACCACTGCTGTGAGTTGGATCCTTCCATGCTAGAGTTGCTCCCTACCCATCTCGTGATAATGGCAGTGAGGGTTAATAAGTACTGGACCCCGAAGTGGGAGAAAGCAGCCGAAGAAGCCACTACATGCGAACGCCTGCAAATGGCGAAGATGAAGTTAATACAGAGGTTGGTATTGACTAAGGAACTGTACAGTACCCTCGAGGATATTGATAGCATGTTCAGTGATGGAGAGGCCAAATCAAAGACACTATTCGAATATCTGAAGGCGATGAGCCTTGAGAAAGTATAGTTGGAATTGGACAAGAGAGTCCTCCAATTCAAGTTGGAGTCGGTGATGGCAAAAGAAGCTGACATGAAGGCCAAGTCACGAGATCGAGTGAAGGCCACAAAGGAGAGTTTGAAGCAGGCTGTAGACTAGAAGAAGACCGCTGAGGCCTCTCAGAAGTGTGTTGAAGAAGCTCAGAAATTGGCCGAGGACCGGGCCTTCGCAACTGAAACTGCTGTTGCTACTGCCAACATCAACTTGGAGGCAATAGTTGTAGAGAAGGATAGGCTTCTGGCCGAGGTCAGAGAAGAGGTGGAGATAGTCAAGGTGGAGCGTGTAGATGCCGAAGCTAGGGTAGTTTTAAAATATCGGGGATGGTTTGAAGAAATCCCTGAGTACAAGGAACTCACTGACCATTTTAGGCGGGGAACAGTTGGTTGAGAGGATTGCGGAGACTCACCTGGAGTGGGATATCTCATTCCTCTGGTATGTCCTTAACGATGCTCTTGCCTCCAAGGATCTTGCAACTACCGAGAGTCCCTCTCCTGACGAGGATCAAACTGAGAGCGAGGCCCAAAATACCACCCTCGATATAGGAGAAGGCCCGCCTTGTTTTGTCCCTAAAGAGACGGAGGGTCATAAGACTTGTTCCTTATTTTGTATCCGTTCAAACATTACTAATCAAATTTACTTCCTGCCGTTTTTCTTTGCATAAAGTTTCTTTGCATAGAATTAGTAATTTTCTTACTTGTGACGAGATTCGTGCTGCCAATGATGATATCCTTTATCGAGAGTACAACTCATGTAGTCATCCATCATGTTGGTTACGAAGAGTTGTATCTGTAATTGAGGAGTCATTCCTCCAACTATTAATGAAAGTGCAACTAAAGGGCGCACGTGACACATGGCGTTCCAATTGCCTCGTTAAACGACTGTCCATTAATTACCATAGTTAACGCTTGGTGTTTTCCATGCGGCCATGTTTTGTGTTTTCCTCGCTGTTTCTATAAAAGCACCATGGGTCTTTCATTTTGTTTTCTGCACCCCACAACTTCTGTGAATCTAATTGAACAAACATAATGATGATCACTTCCCCGAAAGAAAAGATGCAAAGGGAGTTTCTCTGCCAATTGTCTAATTGGTTCTTGTATTCAACTTGAGTGTCCCATGAGTGAAGAGATTGAAAATCAAGGTTCTGAGGACCAAGTGGGCTCGTGCAAATGTCCCAATTATACTTTAAATCGGTGGAGTGTATTGAAAACTGTGGAGAGAGTTGGGCCTAGTAGCCTTAGCGAGAGGTTCTCAAACGATACCTCCACAATGGTTATCAATGAGAAATATTTCAGTGATCCTGATTCGGACGACGAGGCTGACAACAATCTGCCGAAGGTATCTACGATATTGGTGAGATTGTTGTTGAGCCCGGTCATGATCCTTCAAAAAAGAGAGATGGTGATTGGATGTATGCATCTCTCAAGTTTGGAGAGATCGCACTTAAGTAGCGGACATTTTGAACTGGCGAGAAGTTTGCAGCTGAGGGTGGTAAAGAGTTTCTGGACATGTATCCTCGGCATGCTCGTCTGCAGAGAATATAACCTATTCGCTCAGGATAAAAGTTGTAATTCATCTCCGGTGTCTGGTAAAAAATCTTTTAGCGATGACAAGTTGAACGACTTGTTGGCGGTTTGATGACCAAGTACATGTATTTTCAAAGGCTAATAACTAGTTATGTTATGAATCCCTTCTTGTACCAACCCTAGAGAGGCGGTTGGGTAGTAGGACAATGTTTATATTTACTTCATTCGGTCTTGTAATCCATGATGATGAATAAAATCAAGTGTTGATCATCTTTGTTTCACTATGTTATCGAGGCAAAATGCATCACCAAAATAGTAGCCTAACTCATTTATTTTCGATTTAAACACATGTGAAGCATAGTACGAGGTTTCATATTTGGGTAACCCTTGTGAACACGAAGCTAGTCGACTTAACATATTCAGAAAAATACGAGGATTGCGGACCACGAAACCTTCTCTCTAGCTACAAGACTATTTGATCCGGTGTTCGTCTTTGACGTGGGACTCTGTATCAATAAACCATTGTGAAATGACAAGGCTTTTTGATCGAGATGCTCTTGTCTTCGCTACGAAGCTCTTTGATAAACATATATTCATAACGCACGCTCATAGTGTTCCCGAGAGTTTTTCCATGCGTGACGTGGAATGTAGGAATCATCATCACATCAAGATGGTGCAAGTTTCCAGGCGCGTTTAGTTCACACGGCCTTTACATTTTCCTAGGGTTTTCTAGGATGCTCCTCTCTTACTGCACGTGTCGGTTGTTTGACAGTTTGCATTCCTCTTTGCCTATATATGTTTGTAGAATTTGCTTTGATTTCTTTCTCTTCTTTCTACTCCCCATAATATCGAGACCCAACCATTGTTGGCCATGACAGGCTTTTATTTTTCCAAAATACACATGTTCAAGATAAGGGGTGGAAGGATTGTGGAAGAAAGAGAGACCCTTCTCTCGAGACTTACAGTGCTGAACATGGCACCTAATCCTGCGTCCACTATTCATTCGATGACGTGAGCGACCGGGAGTGTCTCATCTTCTCTCCCACCATTGAGCTTAGTGCACTGTCTAGCGGCCATTGTTATTCGAGCCATGAGAGTTGGGAACAATTTATCTTCTCTCTCTTCGACCCATCTATGAGTTCGTCTGCATTGATGTTCACATCGAGATGAAGGGAGAGGGGGTGTTGTAGATAAAGGGGATGAGGTGGCGTCGAAAAGGGGCTTGGAAGAAGAAGGTTTTGTTGCGATTCTAGAAGAGTCAAGAAGGGTCGAGTGGCTCCTTCTCAAGAAACTTCATAATCAGTCCTAACTTCTCCTCTCAAGGCACAGGATCTCCTTTTTAATTAAATCTGACTGGCTGGAGCATATCAACACTGGATCCCGCTAAGATAAATTGGACCCCGCTATCTTAGAAAAGTTGCCACCTCCATTTGCTATGATGGCGGCCTTTGTCTATAAATGTTGGACTTCTGTTTGGGCAAGGACAACCGAGAACGCGAGCATTTCGAGAATTGATAAAGATGGCAGAGATGAATACTGCCCAGAGCCATGTTCTTAACTATGAGCTATACAAGGTGTTTATGATGAAGGTCAACGAACTACACTCAACAGTGGTGGGCACAGAGGATATTGATAAATTGTGTTTAGAAAATAAGATTCTTCGTTCGAGGCTTGCGATTTCTGAAGAGGCCAGGGAAAAAGTCGAGTATAAGATAAATATGGCCAAAGCGATTCAAAAATCGTCTATCAAGGCTCAGAAGCAAGCAGAGTTGAAACTCAAGGTGTGTGAAGATATGGTTCATGCCAAACATAAAGAGTTAATGGAGGCCGTGGCAGAGCTCTCGACGGCTAAAGAATTGTTGGCCAAACAATGGATTTCTCGCTATGCCGATCCCAAATGTCCAATGAGACGCACTTAATCGTGATCTTACGTAATATTCATTTGTGTTGTCTTCATCGAATTCGTTAATAAAAAGACATCCATGTTTCACACCATTTGTAGTTATCGGATGTGTTGCTTTCGTTGTATGAATGTATACATGTAGAATGTTTATCGCACTTTCTTTGCTTGTTTGATCATGCATTGAATGTTTACCCAATGAGTTGAAAGAGTTGGCCGCAAACCACACTTCCTCACTACCGAGCTCTCTTTACTTGATTGATTACGTGTTGAATGTTTACCTGGGAGTTGAAAGAGTTGGCCATGAACCACACTCCCTCGCTCTGAGCTCTCTTTACTTGATTGATTACGCATTGAATGTTTACCCAGGGAGTTAAAAGAGTTGGCCGTGAACCACACTCCCTCGCTGTTGAGCTTTCTTTACTTGATTGATTACGCGTTGAATGTTTACCCAGTGAGTTGAAAGAGTTGGCCGCGAATCACACTCTTTCGCTATCGAGCTTTCTTTACTTGATTGATTACGTGTTGAATGTTAACCTAGCGAGTTGAAAGAGTTGGCCGCGAACCACATTCCCTCGCTGCCGAGCTCTCTTTACTTGCAAAATTAGGCATAGAGTGTCGTACTTTGGAAAATACTGAACTTCATTAAAATGATGCGTCGTCTTCGAACAAAGCCGAAAGGAATGCTGATATTCAGTTTAGCGCTAAAAAACAAAGAAATAGAGAAAACAAAAAGGAACTACTGGTAGTATGGGCATAGAAGAGTGATGTTCCAAGGATGCATCATCTCTCTTCCCTCTGAATCTTTCAATCTGTAGGTTCCTGGCAGAATCTCATCGACGATCTTGTAAGGTCCTTCCCAAGTGAGCCCGAGGGTCCCAGCTACCACTTCTCTATTAGCTAGGAAAACATTTTTGAGGATGAGGTCGTTACATGGAAAGTCCTGTTCTTAACCTTCGAGTTATAGTACCTAGCCATCTTCTTTTGAAAAATCGCCAGACAAAGTTGTCAGTCGGTGTGCCTTTCCTCTTGTAAATCAAAGTTCGTTCTGCGCAGATCCTCATTAACCACTTCGTCGAAGTGCAAGTTCCTTGGAGAGGGTATTCTTATTTCGACAGAAATCATTTCTTTAGCTCCATATGCCATGGCGAAAGAAGTTTCACCGATTCTTGTCCGAGACGCATTGGTGCGATGGGACCATAGAGTCTCGGGTAATTCTTCAGCCCACCCTTATTTGGCGGATTCAACTTTTCTTTTAGTGTGTGTTTGATGATCTTGTTGACGGCCTCTACACGATTGTTGGGTGGGGATAGTAAAGAGTGGAGAAGTCCCTTCGAATGCCAAGCTCTTTGTAGTTTGAGTTAAACTTTTTTCGGTGATCTGTGTGCCGGTTGTCGAGAAAGAGAGTGGGGTACCCCAAACGACGATTTATGTTCTTCCGAGACAAACTTCTACGTGTTCTCCTCCGTGATTTTGGCCAAGGTTTCACTTCCGCAACACTTGGTGAAATAGTCCATTGCTACAATCTGCGAACATGACCCCACCCCTACCAGTTGGGAGAGGACTATGGATTTGATCCACCATTTGGCGAAAGGCCAAGGACTGGTGACTGAGGTAAGATTCTGAGCCTGGAGCTTTGGTATAAAGGCGAATTTCTAATACTTATTGCATTTCCTCGCATAAGCATGCAAATCTTTCTTCATCGTTGGCAAATAGTACCTTTGTCTTAGTGCCTTTTGTGCTAGGGCCATCCCTCCTGAGTGATTATCGCAAATTTTCTCATGTATTTTCTTCATCACGTAATTCACTTCCTATTGAGTTATGCAGCGCAGGAGAGGGTGGCTAAAACCTCTTTTATATAAAATCCCATCTTGTAAGACGAGTTTTGTTGCCCTCTGCTGAGAGCTAGTGCGTCATTCTGTTGTCGTGAGCTGGTTGGTTAGGTATGTAATGATTTCTTTTATCCATTTAGGAGACTCGGTGATCGTCTTGGTATTCTGTGGTGGAGTCTCGTCAGTGGATGGTCGGCTATGCTTTTCAACTGGGATGGCTCTCATCAAGTCAGAGTCTTTACTACTTGCCAACTTAGAAAGAGCATCGGCATAACCATTCTCGATCCAGGAAATTTGGAGTAGTTCGAATACCTTGAAATAGGACAGGAAATCTTTAGCCTTCTTCAAATATGATACTATGGATTGCTCGCGAGTTGTGAAGGTTCCGTTGACTTGGCTAACCACTAGCTATGAGTCGCTGTAGATCCAAATTTTCTTTGCCTTTATCTCTTGTGTCAGCCTCAAGCCCACTAGAAGTACCTCATATTCGATAGCGTTATTCGAGGCTTTGAACTCCAGGTGAAGCGCATAGTTGAGATTATGACTGTCAGATCTAATCAGCAAAATCTCGACTCTAACCCCGGCCTCGCCCGAGGATCCATCAGCATATAGTTTCCATGTTGGTACCTCATGTGGCTTGGCTTCAAGCAAACCTTCTGGGATATGGGCGATTTTACCATAAAGTCTACCAAAGCCCGTCCACAGATGGAGGCATTGGCACAGTAGGAAATGTCGAATTGACTGAGCTCGATTGACCATTTCATCAATCTTCCCGAAGTATCTGGTTTATGGAGAATCTGTCTCAGAGGAAGATTTGTCAGGACACCTATGCTATGTGACTAGAAATAGGGCCAGAGCTTCCGAGATGAGATAATCAAAGACAAGGTAAGATTTTCCATGTCTGGGTACCTAGTCTCTGCGTCTTGCAGGGCCTTGCTCACATAATAGATAGGGAGCTGTGTCGGGCCTTCTTCTTAGATCAAGACCGAGCTCACTGCCTTTTCAGATACTGCGAGGTCGATAAATAGTGTTTCTCCATTCTTTAGCTTGGACAGCAGTGGGGCCTTCCTAAGGAGGACCTTGAGTTCTTGGAAGACCTTCTAGCATTCTTCAGTCCATTCAAACCGCTTTTTCCTTTTGATAGTCTGGAAAAAAGGCTGGCAACGATCAGTCACCTTTTATATGAATCAGTTCAGGGCCCCCAATCTTTCTATCAGGCTTTGAACCTCCTTGGGAGAGGATGGATATCACATATCGATGAGTGCTTTGATCTTCTCAGAATTAGCCTCCATCCCACATTCATTCACCGTATAGCTCGAAATTTCTGGATGCGACCCAAGGCGCATTTCGAGAATTGAGCTTTATGCGATATTTGTAGAGAATTCCGAACATCTCCCTCAAGTGTTCAATGTGGTCCTCGGCATTCACGCTCTTCACGAGCATGTCATCAATGTAAACCTCTATTGTGTTTCCAATCTATTCCGAGAACATGCGGTTTACTAATCGTTGGTATGTGGCTCTGTGTTCTTCGGGATGAAGGGCATCATCTTATAGCGATATAATCCTCGGTTTGTAATGAATGTAGTGTGTTCTTCATCTCCTACAAACTTGGGATCTGGTTGTAGCTGGAGTAGGCGTCCATAAAACTAAGTAACTTGTGGCCGACAGTCGCATCAACCAATGATCAATACGTGGTAACGAAAACTGCATCTTTGGAGCATGCCCGATTCAAGTCGAGAAGTCTATACATACCCTCAATTTCTTGTTATTTTTCCTTACCAACACGGGGTTGGATACCCATTGGGGTAGACCGCCTCTTTGATGAACCCATTTGCCAATAGTTTGTCAACTTCTTCTTTCAGGGCGCCACACCTCTCGGTACTCAGAGGCCTTCTCTTCTAGTTCTTGGAGCGCATTTTAGGGTCCACTTTCAAGGCGTGACAATCTACAGATTGGTCAATCCCCACCACGTCGCTATGTTTCCACGCGAAGACATCTGTGTTCTCTCGTATAAACTACTTCAGTTTTTCCTTGATCTTTTCCTTATGTTTCTGTCCTACCTGCAAAATCTGCGTAAGGTCTGAGGAATTCACAAGAAATGCTTCTAGCTCCTCCGCAGGGAAAGCCAGAGAATTTGAGCCTATAAGTCCAGTATCATTTCCTCATCTATTTTTTTGGGGTCGATTTCCATCGACTCTATTTGTATTGTCATCACCGTAGGGGTCACATCTTTGCTCTTTGCTACCTTTCAGAGTGCGTTCATATAGCAGTCCCTTGCATTTTTCTGGTTACTACGAACCTTGGCGACCCCTCCTGGTGTTGGGAACTTCATTGCTAAGTGATGGATAGAGGTAACCACTTGTTGATCCTTGAGCACGGGCCTACCGAGGACTCCATGATAGGCAGAGCGAGTGTCAACCACTAAGAACTCCATGAATTTCCTCAGATGGCACGAGGGCTCTCCAAAGTCCACTACGAGGGTTATCCTCTCATGATGCTATCTCTCGTAAAACCGAATGGTAGTTCTGAGATGGCTGTCAATTCATGATCCATGTCCATTTGATCAAAAGTACTACCGATCAAGATGTTCACGGTGCTTCTGTCATCGACCAACATTCGTCCCAGCCCATTCCTGGCTACAACCGTACGAACCACCATGGCGTCGCAGTGTAGGTAATGTATACCAGCCCCGTCTTCTTCGGTGAACGTGATTTGTAGCACCTTGGGCCGATGTCCATGGACCTGCCAACTTTTTACTAGTTCTTTTCTCACTGCCTTCGTATAGTTTCGTTGTGAATTCATCGTTTGCCCTCCAACGTAGGGTTCTTCTATGATTGTATTAATTTCCTCGGGCCGGGAAGGCTCTGGATGACACTTCCACCCTTGGCGGGTCCATGTTTCATTGTTTCATCCATCATTACGGTGGTCCTCGGCGCCCCGGGCGGTCGGTTTATCTCTCTTTGTCCCCGATTCTTCTGATTGATCGGTTCTCTTACATCGGGGCAATCCTCCGTGTTATGAACCCATATACAATAGAACTTTAGTGGAGGAGCGGTGGCGGAGGAGTCACTATGGGTGGTGCGGCATGGGGGGCCGTAATCATCTCTGTCTGGTTGAATCTCCTACAATGGTTGTTCTATAGCTCGGGAACACTTTCTCTTGAACCGATTGAGCGGGGTTCGTGAAAAGCGTCGCCCATCCTTTTGATAGCGATCGCCTCTGTCTCTTTCTGTTCTTTTTCTGTTCTCAATTATCTCATCCGATCAAATTTCTCACCTGGATCAAGTCTACCAACCGATTGTAGGTTTTAGGCTAACTATTTTGGACGTATTTCCAAAAAAGCGCTTGTGAAGTCCGGTCCACCAACGTATCCAGAACCTTCTCATCAGTGACGTTCTCACTTTTGTTGATAACAACCTTGGATCTCCTGAAGTAGCTCTTCACCGACTCTCCTTCTTTTTTACTAATATCATGAAGGTGAGCAATGTCGGCTATCATTGTCCGATTACCAATGAAAGCATTAATAAACTCCCGTTTGAGTTGGGACCAGCTCCTGATGCTCCCTGGTTTCAGTTTGTTGTACCACATCTTCGTATCAGTTTGTATACGTTGGTTTGATATGTGGGGTCGCCTCTCTGTTATACTTGTCCATTGGTGGTATTCTAAAATTAACGAGAAGCTCCATGGCCTTCAAGAAGTTGGTGAATGGGAAGTTCTCGTCATCGTCATCTTCATGGAATTCTAACCTTTCTTTTTCATCTTCGAGCCTTACAAGTACAAGCTTCGGGTCCTTCATCCATTCTGTACGGCCCTCTCTATGCTCACTGTGCCTGCTGTACATTGGTGGAGGTGGTGCTATGGAAGATCCCACTCCCAACCTGTCAAAAACGTTGGCAACATGAGCTAGTTGGTTTTTCCGCGTCGGGAGGGGTCTCCCATTCTTATTATCTTGCGAGGGTCTAGGATTTATATTCCGAGGGTTCCTACCATTTGAAACTGGCAGATCATCCCAAGATCGACGGCTCTCCATTTAATCGAACCTTGAAGAGCTTCGCCGAGCACGCAGCTACGATTGGATCCATGTTGGAGGATTGATTTTCCAACAGCTCAAGCGCCGCCTTCATTCGGGCATTGTCTAGCTTGGTCTTGGTTTTCCTACTCGACCATCCAATTATGTCGTTGTCCGTCCAATTACGTCATTGTCTTATTCTCTTACGATGGTTATGTTACGAAGGTCTTGAGCGCTTATCTGCCGTAAGTCGGTATGATGGGACTCTACTTCTTCTTCCAAAGAGTTTTCTATTACCATGGTCTTTCTGGTAGAAAACATGTTTTTACCACAAATTTTTGGCTGTGTAACATTTTTCGTTTCCACGACGGTGCTAATCTGTTGAGGTCGAAATTTGCACTATCCACGTGTAAACAGATATCCAATTAATCCTCTACCAACCTGTATGTTACCTGCATACTAGGAAGATCGTTAGACACTAAGATCACTGGAAAAAAGGGTCTGGCGATTGTTTGTACTCCAATGATCAAGTCAACTACCGATTATCTGAGAATAATATACGAGAGAATAACGAATTGGGTGTGGAAGGGACAATAAGGCAGATATTTGAGCGGGTTTAAGGGTGAGAATAATGCATAACAAGTGTGTACCTTGGAATAACTGGAGATGTTGTATTTATAGCATTAGAAACCTAATTGATTTAGGAAAACAATCAATTAGGTATCTGACTGGATCCTTCTTCCTTACGGGATAAGATGATCGGTTGTAAAGACAATTTTCTAGATTTCAGTCCTTATTTGAATTGATCACGTTGCCTAATTTTTAGGAGATTGCAGTTTGGTTTCCTTGTAAGAATCCTTGTATCGATCAAACACAATCTTTCTTTAATTACTTCTTTGGTTATCCAAAAATATCAGATTGCTTGTGGATTATGATATTACGAAGACCAATAGGAATGTCGAGGCCCTTCATGGTCTTCACTGTGATGGATTCCAAAGTGTTAAAATGTTCGATGGGCCTTCAAGGCCTTTTGAGAATTTACGAGGGTCCAACAGGCTTTCGTTAGGCTTTTGATGACGTGGAGGCCTTACCAAAATGGGATGGTAACAATGTGTAAGAAAACAGAAAACACAAATAAAACTTACTTTCAAAATAAAATTTAACATCTTTATCATTCATAAACATATATTTAACACTACACAGACATTTACTTAGTGAGCTACTCGCTGTGGAAAACTTACAGAAAGAAACATTTGTAACATTATAATTTGTTCAAAATCCAACGTTGAGCACCTCGACCAAATCCAGCCAACCTAGCGATCAAGTAACTGAAAAATTAATATGAATAATATGATTATAAGAAATACTCAGTAAGACGTCATGCTAGGATTTAACATGTTAACATCAAAGTGAAAGAAAATCAATTAAACACATACTTTCAAATTCCGGCTTGTCGGCACCTTTAGAACTTGTCCTAAATCATATATAGATATCTATCTCGGTGGACCTGTCCACTAAATTTCTGTATTATGGTTTGCATGCAAAACTTAAGCTTAAGATATTATCATGAAAAATCATATCACTTGATGATTGGACGATGTCTTACTTTAATACTCTAAAGCAACATGTTCGAAAATTTGAAAAACTTCTACGAACCAAATTCCTTATAATTTTTTCTTGCAAAGTAACTACAATGAATATCTCGAGGATCTTGTCTTTAAATATGGAATCAATAAAAGTTTATGAGAATGAATGTTATTATTCACCACAACCGCCCACTCAAATGCTTATCTCCAATATTTGGAAACGTAAATATTTATCCAATTTTCCTAATATATATATATATATATATATATATGATGAAACCAATAATGTATTGAGATCATTAATTAATTGGTATAATTATATAATGACCAAAATTCATTTTCTTATGAATTTACTTTAACGGCCATATATATGATCTAATTTAATGGAATAATTTTTTTCTTGAGCTAATTACACGTAATTTAATACGAGCTTCGAAACGAGCCTAATATTGACATATAAATTTTTAGGTCCTTAGAAACCCAAAATATTTACTAAACTAGTGTAGGAAATTTAATAGCACATAACATTCAAAACATAATTAAATATCATAAATGAAATATCTAGCATAAAAAATTTGGGGTATTACATGCGAGTGTGGGGTGTCTTGCCAAAGTAGTCAGTAACTATACCGAAAAAGGTGAGAAGATATGTCAAAAACTGTTGATTGTATTTTTATTGGCTATACACATAACAAGAGTGCTTATCGAGTTTCTTGTGCATGAATCTAAAATCTCGAGACATACACAAAAATACGAAAATAGAATCGAGAAATTTTTATTTTTGAACATGTATTTACATACGGATCCAAGAAAAGAAGAAGATGAGTTTGAACCAAGACAACAAAAAGTTAGAACCGAAAAAACTTTTGTTCTAGATTTTGACTTATATGCTAGAAAGTGAACCTCAAAGTTTTAATGAAGCTGTGAACTCTTCAGAAGGACCTCAATGGAAAGAAGCAATTAAATGTGAGATAGATTCTATTTTGCAAAACCATACATGGGAGCTAGTGGATCTTCCTCCGAGATGCAAACCACTAGGCTACAAATAGATTTTCAAGAAGAAAATGAAAGCAGATGGAACAATCGAAAAGTATAAAGGCAGACTTGTTATAAAAAGATACAGACAACGAGAAGGCCTTGATTACTTTGATACATATTCTCCAAAAACGAGAATAACATCTATCAGAATAATACTTGCAATTGCAGCTTTGCGAAATCTCGAAGTAAATCAAATGGATGTGAAAGCTGCCTTTCTAAATGGAGATTTAGATGAAAAAATCTACATGGAACAAAGTCTGTAAATTGGTGAAGCCATTGTATGGTTTGAAACAAGCTCCAAAATAATGACATAAAAAGTTTGATCATGTCATGATGAATGTGGATTTAAAATCAATGAGTGCAACAAATGCGTTTATATCAAAGACACTGAAAATGGCTGTCATTTTATATCTTTACGTTGATGACATCCTTATTATTGGAAACAACGACATGATTAAATCTACTAAAGACATGTTAAATTCAATATTTTACGTGAAGGATATGGGCTTAGCAAATGTGATACTAGGAATTAAAATTTCAAGAACATCAGATGAAATTGTCTTAAATCAGTCACACTATGTGGACAAAATTCTTATTTCTCAAGTAGAATACTCTAGAATTTTCAAAAGTCTGATGTACTTGATGATTTGAGAATACTAAGGTATTTGAGATATACTCGTGATTATGGACTGCACTATGCCAAGTTTCCGATAGTTATTGAATGTTACAATGACGCTAACTGGATATCTGATATAAAAGACTCAAAGTCTACAATTGGATTTGTGTTCACACTGGAAGGTACAGCTATATCATGGAATTTTTCTAAATAGACGGTTAAAGCTAGATCTACTATGGAATATGAGTTTATAGCCTTGGACAAGTGTGGTGAAGAGGTTGAGTGGTTACGTCACTTCCTAGAGGATATTCCTAGATGGCCAAAGCTTGTGCTGGCAATTTGCATACATTGTGATAGTCAATCTGCAATTTATAGGGCACAGAGTAACATGTATAATGGTAAGTCTAGACACATACGTCGTAGACATAATACCATAAGACAACTACTCTAAACTGGAGTTATCTCTATTGACTATGTGAAGTCAAAGAATAATATTGAGGATCCACTAACTAAAGGTTTGAATAGAGAGTTAGTTGGAAAGTCGTCAAAAGGAATGGGACTTAAGTCTTTGGAAGAATAAGTTAATACAATAGAAACTCAACCTAGTTGACTGGAGATCCCAAGATCTAGGTTCAAAGAGACAACCTAATTATAAATACTTAGTTAGATCACTGTGGGGGGTTATCTCATGTCCATTCCCATAATGAAATAGTGAAACCCGTAGAAGAGAGGATAATCTATAAGCTTTTAATGATTCTTATGAGCGGAGTACAACAGGCTATTCTTAATTAAGAAATCACCTATGTGAGAGAGAAATGGGGCCGTTTCTAAGAGAATTGTGTGAGGTGCAATTCTTAAAAACTCTCATGAGAACCAAGCATATGTTCACGGCCACAAATGAACATAACAATGAGAATTGAACTATGTCAGAAAGAAGTTTGTGTGAGGTGTATCATCTTTTACATAAGCGGCGAGCAGTTTAAGGATATCGTGTCTACTGATCAGTAGTAAAGTAAATATACTTTCACGATGAAAGGTTCAAAGGGTAGCACCTACCTATCCTATGCAGGTTTCGGACGTTGAACTTTTTGACCAAATCTTCTGTGTCTCGGTCAATTTCTATTCATGTGGAAGATTGTTGGAAAAAATCAAAAATTGTGCCATGTTTAAGCATGATTTGGCGTGGGACCCATTTTCCATTTGATGAAAATAAAAGTTGATTCATGTTCTCCTCCGTGAGAACATCGAAATCATGTATTTACTTGTCCAAAATGATGCTTGGGTGAATGGGAAATTGAGGCTCAAAGATAGAGTTTAAAATGGTTGAAGGGAAAGAATTTAGTTCTATCCCATATCAGAAAAATAGAAAAAATTGGACTTGTATATATATGGCCACACTTATTGAATCTGTATAATCATGTGTAACATAGAGGCTCTTTCTTGCGTGCGCCCTCAGGAGGGTAGAGGAATCACAAACCGATTAACACCTCGGGCCATTAAACTCATGTGCGAGCGCGACCTGCATACACGAATGTCAGACCAAAATTGGCCACATAGTCAAGCCTATATTTTGCAGTTTTTTCTATTTAATTACTGAGGATTAAATTTATGTCTTTTCGACTACCTTAAACTCTTGAATTCTGAAGGCAGTGGGTTTATTAAGTTTCTTTGTTAATGGAGGAGGAGGTCGGGGTTATCCGGGAGCCTATAAAAGGGGTCCGAACTTCCACAATCAAAAACACGAATTGAGTCTTCTACTCCTTCATTTCTGTTCTAAAATATCCAAGTGTCCTTTTAGTGATACTGTTTTGGAAGTAGCTTAGTTCACTGGTTTCGTACTACTAGTTCTTCCGTTATATTCTGGGAAGCAGGCGTTCATTATCCTTAAGAAGCTACGATGGGGAGAGAATGCATTTTAAGAAAACTATGATCGTACATGCCTCGGTTTGCAGTTTCCTGCCTTTTGTTTATTTATTACTTTATTTTACAGTTTACAGTTTTAGACTATGTAGTTAAACACGTTTTGTATAAATCTACTAACAGTTCCTTTGTTTTTATAAAGTTTAGTACAAAAATTGACTATAAAATATAAGGATGATCTTTCTTACTTTTCAAGAAAGATAAATTTGCTTATTTCTTAGCTTAGCCAAACATTCTAAAGAAAATCTTCTAGTTTTGGTATTTTTATTGACCAGAATGGTTTTTAACAACAAAATAATCTTTATTCCTAATAAATTAATTTAGAGCACGAGGGGATGATATTTTCAAAATATTCAATTTTTCGAACGCCTTGACAAATCTTGCACAAAAATTCATGTTAGAAGACATCACAAAATTTTAGAATAATTGTCAACATGCCACAAATACAATCTTATTCCTCCCACTTACCCCAAAAAGTGAGACCCACCTCGAGGAAACACATGCGAAGTTGTTTAGAACAAAAATAATAGATTTTTTCCTTGGTTTTGAGAAGGAAAAAAAAAAGTTGACATATTAATGTATGTAATTGTAGGAATTTTAACCCCAAATACGTTTAGATGTTACACAGAAATCAAAGAAACACCTAAAAATGATGTAACCAACAGCACTTGATGATGAGCTCTTGATCCAATCCTATAATGAACACAATTACGCTCAGGTTAATGCCATCAGAGTCCCAAGAGAACGGCAGCCAGGTTTCCTCAAGTTCATAACCAATAATCCAAAAAAAATTTCATCCTACAATTTGTTACCTAGCTATTCTCACTTTTCTTTGGAAAAATATTGTTCATAAACAAAGTAAACAACAAAATCAAGGATCCTGCGGACCATCTAACTGATATATATTAATCTCATAAAATTTTAAAATAAAAAAAACTAAATCAATTTTTACACAAAAGGGAAATATATAATTTTTTTCTTCAAACCAACATTGTTTTACATTTAAAACTAAATTTCAATAAATATAGATGACGTTATAGGTCACAATCTCTTATTCCACTGGTGGAGGTGTCTGTGACCTAAAATTTGAAAAAAGTGGTAAGGCTCTTCTCTCCCAATACCACTCTGGTGTAAGAATCAGTAGGGGAAGAATATATCGAAGATTTTTATGTAGATTTAGTATAGTGAATTTTTTTTTTCTGAGAGCGTACCTGAAATGGAATGGGCTGTTATTAAAGGAAATTTATGTAGTCCACGTGGCATAAATTTCAGTAGATCAGGGGGACACGCGTCTCTATCCCTAAAAAGGCGACGTGAATTGGGCGAAGTTATATTTCTGTTGTAACTGTATGATCCTTCATGCACGTGGAGGATCCTCGGGTTTTCTAATATATTTTCATATTGGTCGATTGAGCCCATGCGGTAGGATCGATCGGCGCCTTCGATTGATTGATGTCTTATGTAAAGTCCCTAATCTTTTGGCTTCTCAATCATTTGGTCCTTAGTATAAGTGTTTCTCTTTTTTAATGATAGGTGGAGGTGTTGGTGAGTTCTTACACTATTTTTCTCGTTGAACACTTGGACTTACTTTGCTCTTGCTCGGGCTCACTTCTCTCCACTTGACTATCATCATAAGCCACTATTCATTCGTGATTGTTATCACTAGTGAGTATGAACATTCATATTTCGTGAAGTTAACCTATTGGACCTTGAAACCTTTCAACGGGAATTCGTTTCTTTTGTTTTAAATACTTTATTTTTACCATATGTAAAGATTTACTTATGTATAACTATATATATATGCATGTACAAATGGGTAGTTTTAAAAAGTTTTGAACTTTTCAGTTTCCGCTTTTTCTTACCTTTATAAAAATTTTGAATTGTGGATTCTTGCCTTTACTTGCCACTATAAAAGGAGAAGGGTGTCTTCATTTCTTTTGCTCACCCACAAATGCTCAAAGCTTACTTGAGTTCCAAAACCTCGAACGCTCCCACCTGCCTCGCCTGTCGGGAAACATCTCCACCAAGCAACTGAGCACAATTGGAGACCGAGAGCCCCCACTTGTCGATGACAAACTCCTACCCATCGACCGAGGGGCTCAAAAGCACCGCACCGCCCCATCCATTGGGTGACACCTCAAAGCGACGACCTAACACCCCCAATCAAGCATTACCAAGGTCCACTACCGTCGATCAAGGAGCCGCCAATCACCCACTACCATCGACCGGGTTCTCTCCCGCATGAGACCAACCATCTTAAATTGGTAAATATCTCACTTTTGTCTTTAAATTCTCAAAATAGCCCAATTTTATTCGTGATTTTGAAAATTGGAATGTTTTTCCTTTGATGACTTGCGAGTTAATTGAAAGGCACTTGATTGAGTTCTTTGTTTTGTCAACCGACCACGAACTTATCAAAAAGGCCAAGAGCTCTAAAAATACTCTTTCGACCAAGAGCCCATAGCCCTTTCTCGCCTATACATTTTTTATAGGTCATCTGACTTTGTAGTTTCTAGGTAACTTCAATTCGTCTCTTTACCATGCGTAGGGTAGTACTTCTGTCCGGTAGTGAATCTAGCATTGAGTCTTCATCTGACTCCATGTCAAGCAATTACTTGAGCGACCACAGTAATTCTGTGAAATTAGTCGACCGACGAACATCTTGGGCTTCGAACGGTCTCCAAGATAGAGACAATAGACCGACGTCAGATATTACTTACTAGTCAACAGAATTCTTGGAGTTGGGTTGTCGTTCAATTGGTGCTAGACACGCTGAGAGGTCGAATGCAACCTATCAGATATTCTTCTATAAATATTCAAATTGGTAGGTCTTCTTCTGGGCACGTAGTACCTCTTAACATTTCCAAAGGCTACAACATGCACAATTCTGAAACCAAGTTGGATATGATGTGTTACCACCAGATTTCGTTAAGGCCTCCACGTCAGAAAGAGTCCAGCTAAAGCCCCGTATAGACCCAAGTTAGGCCTCGTTAGGGCCTCATGTGCCCAACGAGGGCTTTCCAGATTCGTCAAGGCCTCAGATATCCAGCGAGGGACTCGCGGATACGCTTAAGGCCTGGCAACATGTTAGCACCCTCAAGTTAAGTGGAGTGAAGCCCACGAAGGGCCTCGACACCCCTGGCCAGTCTGGAGTGTTTCGCTGGTCTTCACACACTCATAATCCACAGACAATCTAATAATTTGGGATAACCAGAGAGAGGTAATTAAAGAAAGGCATGTTTGATTGTCATAAGGATTCTCACAGAAACAAATCCCAATCTCCTAAAGATTAGATAATGTGATTAGCTCAAATAAAGACCGAAATATTAGAGATTGTATCGACAACTGATCATCCCTATCCCATAAGGAAAGATAGTCCAATCAGATTTTTAATTGATTATTTTTCTAAATTAATTAGAACTCTTGTGCTATAAATACAACGTCTCCGGTTATTCAAAGGTATGCTCTTTTTACGCATTATTTTTACCCTTAAAACTCTGCTCAAATCTCTGCCTGCTTGTCCATCCTACACCCAATTGTTTTCGTTCTCCATATATTATTCTATATACCGCCGTTGACTTGATAGTCGAGAGTACCAACGATCGCCAACCTCCTTTTTCACGGTGATCTTGGTGCCTAACAGTCGTCCCTAGTTTGCAGATAATATATAGGTTGGTAGAGGGGTGACTGGAGATCTGTTGACGCGTGGACAATGCAGATTCCGACGCGTCAGCAGTTGGCACCGTATGTGGGAAATGAAATCGTTACACAACCTAAAACTTGTGGTAAAGAACATGTTTTCTACCGGAAGAGCATGGCAACCAAAAACTCCATGGAAGAAGAAGTTGAGTCCTACCACACTAACTTACGACATGAAAGCATTCAAGATCTCCAGAACGTAACCCGCCGTAAGAAGAGAAGACAATGATAGAAGCAGACGGTCGAGCAGGAGAACCAGGACCTAAAGCTAGACAATGCCCGAATGAAGGCAGCGCTTGAACTGTTGGAGAACCAATCCCTTCATCATGGACCCAAGCGTAGCCGTGCCCAGTGAAGCCCTTCAAGGTTCAGCTCAATAGAAGGTCATCGATTCCAAGATGACTCATCTGTTTCAAATGACAAGAACCCTCAAAATATCATTCCAAAACCCTCGTAGGATAATCAAAAGGAGAGATTTCCTCCCGTGGCGTGGAAACCAAATTTCGTCTTTAAGCGTGTTTGATAGGTTGGGAGTGGGATCCTCCAAAGCACCACTCCTACCGATTGCACGGTCACGATGTGGCGCAATGAGGCACGCATGGAAAAGAGAGGACACGAAACCTGTTCTCGCGAGGCCCGAGGATGAGAAGAAAAGGTTAGAATTCTATGAGGCTGATGATGACGAGAACCTCCCATTCACCAATTACATGAAGGCCATGGAGGTATCTACAAATTTCAAAATGCCTCCGATGGACAAATATAACGAGAGAGGCGACCCTACGGATCACATCCACATATACAAGATGAAGCTCCGGGATCATTTTCCATAGTAAAGTACAAAATTTCCACACCACGCTCATATCTGATGCGAAGATGTGGTACAATAAGCTAAAACCATGAAGCATCAGGAGTTGGCCTCAGCTCAAAAGAGAGTTTGTCAACGCTTTCATTGGCAACTAGACAATGATAGCCGATATTGCCCAACTCTATGACATTCGGCAGAAAGAAGGAGAAATAGTAAAGAGCTATTTCAAGAGGTTCAGTAACGTCATCAACAAGATCGAGATTGTAACCGATGAAAAAGCCCTAGATGCACTAGTGACCGGACTTCACATGCGCACCCTTTATGGAAAGACGTCCAGAATAGCCAACCTAAGACTTACAGTCAGTTGGTAGACCTGATCCAGCGTGAAATCCAATCGGAGGAGATGATCAAGAACAGGGAGAAAGCCGAAAGAGACATAGGATATCGCTATCAGAGGGAGGGGCGATGCTCTCCTGGACCCCGTTTCAATCGCTTTCAAGGAAAGTGCTCTCCTGGACCACAGAACAATCTCTACACGAGATTTCACTAGACGGATGTGGCCCATGCCCCCATTTCGAACACCGTAATGGCTCATTTCTCCACCCTCCTCCACTTAAGTTCTATCACATACACGGACTAGGGTGCATAATACAGAAGATTGCCCAGATGTAAGAGAACTGATCAATCGCGAGAACTAAGGGAAATGAGAGGAGAACTCGGGCCACCCAATCAAGGGCAAAGGCCTCTGCCTTGGCGTCAGAACGATGGACCTCACCGCAATAACAGAAGGAATGACAGAAATAGGGATCCGTTGAGGGTGAAATGACTGCGGAAGCTCCTCCAGTTCAGGAAATCAATACGATCATAGGAGGGCCCTATGTTAGAGGGCACACAATGAACTCGCGATGAAAATATGCAAAAGCAGCAAGTGAAGAGCCGGTGGAGAGTTGGCAGGTTCACAGGCACTGGCCAAGAGAGCCATAGATCTCGTTCACTGAGGAAAAAGAGGCTGGCATACAATATCTCCACGGTGATGCCTTGGTAGTTCGTGTCGTCATCGCCAGAAATGGACTAGGATAGATGTTGGTCGATGATGGAAGTGCCGTAAACATCTTATTTGGCAGTACCTTTGATCATATGGACGTGGATCATGAATTGATAACCAATTTGGAACCTTTGTTCGGTTTCACCGGATATAGCCTTGTCCCACGGAGGAGGATCACCCTTGCAATGGAGCTTGGAGACCTCCCGTGTCATCTCAAGAAATTTATGGAGTTCTTGGTGGTAGATACTCGCTCCGCCTACCACGGAGTCCCGAGGTATGCCACGCTCAAAGACCTACAGGTAGTCACTTCCATCCACCACTTGGCGATAAAGTTCTCAACACTAGGTGGCGTTGCCAAGATTCGTTGTAATCAAACAGAGGCCAGGTCCTGCTACATGAATGCACTCCGAAAGGCCGCGAACCGTGAAAACCCCTCCCGACGGTGATGACGATACAAACGAAATCGATAGATGTCAACCCCGAAATAGTTGAGAAAGTGATACTAGACGAGGACCTGGACCCCTGGATCATAGGTTCAGATTTCTTAGCCTCTCCGACAGAAGATCTAGAGACATTTCTTGTGAATCCTTGAGACCCTACTCACATGTTGCAAGTGGGAGGAAGCGATGATTCCCGTCGAAGTAGGGATACACTCTCCTAAGCACTTACACTTCGACAAAGTGGCCAATGAGGATCTATGCAGGGCGAACCTGGAATTGCAGGATGAAAGACATGTAGACTCACAACTTTGCCTGGCGGTTTATCAAAAAAAGATGGCTAGATACTACAACTCGAAGGTTAAGAACAAGAGTTTTCACGTCAACGACTTCATCCTAAAAAAGGTGTTTCAGGATAATAGAGAGGTGGGAGCTGGACCCTCGGACCCACTTGGGAAGGACCTTACAAGATCATCGGAGAAATTTGGCCTGGAACCTACAGATTGGAGGATTCAGAAGGAAGAGAGACGAGGCATCCCTGGAATGTCACTCACCTTCGCCCATATTACCAATAGTTTTCCTTTTCATTTCTCAGTTTTTCATCATTATTTTCGACCTTGCTCAGACGCCGCGTTGTTTTAATAAAATTCACTATTTTTTGAATCGTGATACTCTCTACCTTTCAACTCGGCCGGATAAACATTCAACACGTAAGGAAAAGAAACTCGAAATGACGGTGTAGTTCGCGGTCAACTCTTTCAACTCGCTGGATAAACATTCAACGCACAATCAAACAAGTAAAAAAAATTCAGCAGCGAGAGAGTGTGGTTCACGACCAACTCTTTCAACTCGTTGGATAAACATTCAACGTGCAATCAAACAAGTAAAAGAAATTCGACAGCGAGGGAGTGTAGTTCGCAGCCAACTCTTCCAACTCGCTGGATAAACATTCAACGCACAATCAAACAAGTAAAAATAATTCAGCAGCGAGAGAGTGTGGTTCGCGGCCAACTCTTTCAACTCGCTGGATAACATTCAACACGCTATCAAACCTGTAAAGAAAATTCAGCAGCAATGGAGTGTGGTTCGCAACCAACTCCTTTTGACTCGTTAGATAAACAACTAACATGTTTTCATATAAGCATTAACGTGTGTTATATAGAACAAAGCTCATAATAAAAGATGTACTCCGTAAAAACTTTACATTTCTAAAATCAAGAAAGTAACATTAACGTGTGTTATGGAGAAACATGACCCATAAGTCCCAGTCGGACCTTTGGGGTAGGCAACAACCCCAGGTTGCCTCGGGCCAATTCTTTGTCTTTTTATCTTTGGTGAACCATGTTTTGGCAAGACCTCAGCTGTGACTCAACCTTCCTCTGAGCCTGTACACACAACCTCTGGATTGTTTCGGATTTGGTTATGTCATATATGGCTCGTGCCCTGGCGTCCTCGAAAATTGCAAGCTCAAAGTGAAGAATATGATTCTCCAAATGCAATGCGTCAATATCCTCCATACCCGCTACTGTAGAGCGCAACTCGTCAACCTCCATCGCAAGAACCTTATATAATT
Organism: Forsythia suspensa; assembly: GCA_023638005.1. Classification (NCBI taxonomy): domain Eukaryota; kingdom Viridiplantae; phylum Streptophyta; class Magnoliopsida; order Lamiales; family Oleaceae; genus Forsythia; species Forsythia suspensa. Next base: position 28,892,940 of record CM042666.1, on the reverse strand, counting down.
CACAATTCAAAACATGACTTCGGGCGGTATTCATCTCTCGTCATTTTTATCAGTTTTGAAAGGTCCGCGCCTTTAGTTGCCCTTTCCCAAACGGAGGTCCAGTATTTATGACAGAAGCCACCTCCGTAGCGGATGAAGGCAAAAACTAATCCAATATAGCAGGGTCTAATTCATCCTGAGGAGACCCGATATTGATATGCTCGGACCAGCCAGGAGGAAGAATAGAGGTTCGAGCCCCACCTCGAGAATGGGGAGCGTGCTCTCGACTCTCCAAGAAAGAGCCTCCTGGCCTTGCTTAGCCTTCTGAGAATCCACCACATCCCCGTCACCCTTCGTGCCCCTTCTTGGCATGGTCGTTTCTCCCTCCTCATCAGCAACCATCTTCCTCTTATCTGATCGTCGAACATCTTTTGACGAAAATAGAGGTTCTTCAGGAAGAAGAACGGAACGGATGCCCACTGTTATTTCTGATGCCAATGGGACAGTGGAGGAAACGCCCACTATTAATCTCGGTGCAGATGGAACGGTGGAAGAAATGCCCGCTTTTGCTTTCGATGCCTGTGGGACAACAACCTCTGGAACAGACACCATGCGGGACACCGAAGGCTAGGAAGAAATGTCCCCCTATTCACCCACGACTCTCCCACTTCTTATTTTGAACTTGGGCACCTTGGAAAAATAAAAACTGGCCATGGCAAACAATGGCTAAATTCTGATACTATGGAGATGAGGTGGAAGTGAAAGTAAGTTTTGCAAGCATGTATATAAGCAAGGGGGAATGCAAACAGTCAGACTAATGGACACGTGTGTGGAGGAGATGCACCCCAGAAAACCCTAAAAAGATGTAAAGGATGCGTGTGGTAAATGCGCTTCAGTAGTCACACTATCATGGTGCAATTATGGTGCCGTTAATGCATATCACACGCGGGAACGCTCACGAGAACGCCGAAGTCTAAAGGCCCTACATAGTCGACAAAAGCTATTTGGTCAAGATATTACGTATTACTCGTTCGGATATATCTTCACTTTGTCAAATGCACATGTGTGATCGTAGTTTCAAACGGTTCATCTCGAGTTTAACTATACAACAAACAAGGATGATCAAATGCCTTCTCACTTCATTCATCATAATCCGAATTACAAGTCAAGAATAAGCAAACATGGCTATCATCCTACTACTCTCGCGCCTCTTGGGGTCGACACATATGAGGATCTCTATGGTCTTCATCATTGGCTTCGTTGGGCTTCGTTATTGGCGAAAATCTGACTTTACCATGATATGGAGTCTCCCAAATCATGATTTGGTAACAAATTAGGCCACACAGCCCAAAAAATGCCGTTGACACTTTTTGGCAGTTAGCTTTCAGCCCCTTTATCCGAATCAGGATCATCGATGGGTTTGGTCGTTGATGTCCATTATGGAAGCACCATTTAGGACCTTCTGGCTAAGGCTATTAGGCCCAACCCCTCTCACACGTTTGGTCCTCTGAACATTGATTCTCTGGCATTTGGTCCTCTAAATGTTGATTCTCTGATTGTTTGGTCTTCTGGACGTTGGATCTATATCCTTCTTTTCATAGTACATTTGAGTCGAACGTTGGAACCAAATAGACAAATATTAATAGATGTGCTTGTGCATTTTCTACCAGGTGAAGTTACAGCCATGGGGATTAATTAGCGGGATTTACGAGAATTATGAACGTGTGAGAAATCGCAATGAAGGACCCATGGTATTTTTATAGGAACTGCATGAAAACACAACACTTGGCCGCATGGAAAATGCATGGCAAGAAATGAGATAGTTAATGTACAGTCATCAAGTGGGTATTTGGAACGCTACACACCCTAGTCGCACTTCCATTTACTAGGAAAATTAATGACGTTAACTCTTCAGATTCAACAAAGAAGTCTACGCCATTAATGTCCGGAGGAATGATTCCTCAATTTTAGGATCAATTTTTCATGCCCAACAAATACAATCATTCATAAGATCATCTTCTTTGACTAATGCGATAGGATTTCATACGAAGAAAACATAGCAAAAAATAAATTCGATTGGTAATGCTGGAACATAAGCGAAACAAGGAATAAAATTACAAGTCTCGATGCCCCGCGGTCTCTCTAAGGGTTGGCACAACGTGGGCCTTCCCATGTAACATGAAGAGTAATTTTATCTTCACCTGCATCATGGCCCTCGTTGAGAAGAACCTCGGGGGCAGGGACCTCGGCAGGAGCATACCGAAGAAAGGAGATATCCCACTTTGGGTGAGTCTCCGCAATCCTCTCCACCAACTGCTCCCCGCCTATTGTCATCAAGCGATGGACAAGATCTTGGTACTCGGGCGTGTCCAAAAATCCATCCTGGTACGCCTCAACCACCCGGGCCTCGGCATCCACACGTTCGGCCCTGACCCTCTCCACCTCTTCCCTGCCTGCAGCTAGCAGCCTATCCTTCTCCAGAGCAACGGCCTCCAAATTGCAATTAGCGGTTGCTACGGCGGTCTCTGCTGCGAGGGCCCGTTCTTCGGCCAACTTCTGAGCCTCCTCGACACATTTTTGGGAGGTTTCGGTAGCCCTCTTCTGATCCAGGCCTGTTTCAATCTCTCTTTCACGGCCTTCAGCTCAATTTCATATTTAGCCTTCAAGTCAGCCTCCTTTGTCACCACCAAATCCAACTTGAATTGAAAAGCCCTCTTATCCGACTCAAACAAGCTTTCTCGAGACTCATGCCTTCCGTGTGGGTGGAAAAAAAGCTCGTGGGCTCGCTGACTCGGCCCATAAAAGCTCTGGGCTCGGCCAGCCCAGGCTCAAGCTCATCTCGGGCTCGGGCTTTTGAGGACTCGAGCACGAGCTAGGGACCCGAGCCCAAAAAAGAGGTCGAGCTCACTCAGCTCGGCCAAAAACAAGCCGGCTCGCAGGCTCACCCAACGAGCCAGCTCCAACGAGTCCACAAGCCCAAAATCACAAGCCACGAGCCAGCTCGGCTCGACTCATAGCTCGTGCAACAGTTACTTAATCATGACAGTTGTATGATCATCCAACAGTCACGATTAAATGACTGTTGGTTACACCATTTTTTTTTCAATTTCATTATTTTCTTATAAATAATCATATTCTAAACTCATTTTTTCACACTTCAATCTCTTATCTCTCATTCAATTATATACTCAATCCATTAACAATTCTCAAATTTCATTCTCTCAATATTAGTGTTATAATTATTATCTAATATCTCATTATCTAAATAATACCCTATAATTTTAAGTTGTAATTTTCCACTTCTACTAATTCTCTACATTTCTATTTTCTGGCTTCTACTTTCTAGTTTCAACTACATCTTCATCATCTCTTATTCTCTTTATTCTATTATTCCAAATGTCATACAATCGAAGTGAAGATGATTTAGTGGTCTTAATGATATTCAAATTCCATACAATATTCTTAATCAGTTTGGTAGTAGCACTGATCCAATTGATTTGAAAAATTTTCAAAAAGATACCGATACACAAACTACCATCGGCTCTAGTACTAAACGAAAAGCCAACAAACAAAAGGCTAAGTTGGCGGCATTTTGAGTTGGTGCCGATTGGTAAACCAGTGGACGGAGTCCCTGAGTTCAAAGCACAGTGTAAATACTGTCAAGAGAAGTTAGCTTGGCACAAGGGGATATGCACTCCATCTAAACAGACACTTCAAAAAGTGTTAACACAAACATGGAGGTTTGGATACAAATCAGGCACAACTCCAGTTTGGATCTCCAGGAGCCAGGTCCAGTAGTCCCACACTCAACAAATGGATATATTCACAAGAACTGATGCACCACAAAGGACTGCCGTAATTGATAGAAAATGTCAAGTTTTCACTATGCTTGGTGGACAATCCTCATTGGACGAAATTCATCCAAAAATATCTCCAACTAAGGTATGTTAATATTTTTAGAAATACACTTTGTAAAAATACTATTGTTAAATATAATACAAAAAAAGAAGCTATTATTAATGATATTACTAATTACAACGGTGTTGTATATTTTACATCAGACTTATGGACATGTTGTAACAAAAAAAGATACATAGTTGTAACTACATTCTATATTGATAATAATTGGATAATGCATAAAAAGTAATAGTATTTAAAAAATAGACTATCCTTATAATAGAAATAATATTTACCATGTTTTATTAGGTGTGTTACATGAATTTAAATGTGATTCTAAGGCTTGTAGTTTTACATTTGATAATGCAGGCTCAAATAATATAGTAATTGAAAAATTAATGCAATATTGTAGTCTAGATTTTGATGGTATTTTATTTCATATTCGTTGTGTATGTCATGTGTTTCATTTAATTGTACAAGATGAATTAAAATTTATACAACTCCAATTAGAAAAAATTAGATATGCTATTAATTATATTTAGATCTCACTATTAAGAAAACAAATTTTTGCTGCTCTATGTATAGAAAATCGGCTGCAATCAAAACGTTTTGCAGCTGATGTTGCCAATAGATAGAATTCAAGATATCTTATACTTGAATCTTGTGAAGACTAAGAAAATTGCATTACTGTATATTATAATGGCCGACACTCACACGACTCATAATATGATTTAGAATTACATGACTAGAAAATATGTAGTCATGTTAGAAAATTTTTAAAAGCTTTTACGACCCAACAACTACATGTTACGGTGTATATTATCTAACCACTCAACTTGTTTTAAATCATTTCTATTATATTGCTAACAATTTTAATAGGTATAAGAATTTTGCTCTTTTTCCTAGTATTATACACGTCATGAAAGCTAAATTAGAAAATATTGGAAAAAATTACCTATGTTATTTCCATTAGCATGTATTGTAGATCCTAGACTTAACTTAGAGGGTACAAAAGTAACAATAATGGCAATTTCGGAAAAATTAACTTACGAAAATTCAAGATGCGTGTGCTAATTTAGAACAAACTTTATGTTCTATGTATGAGGTCTATGTTGAAAAGACAGGTACGAAAATTGTACGATCCCCTAATCCAACATATACTTCGTCATCAACTGATGAGATTGACTTATGGAGTTGCATCAGTACACATAGAAGTGGTCAAGGTCAAGGTCAACAATCAGTTGGTTCTTCTTATAGTTCTTCCCTCCCCCGTTCTAATGATACACCTGTAGAGTTAGTTAGGTATTTTATGCATGATGTGCTTAGTATGTTAGATGACGAAAAGAGAAAAAAATTTGATATACTACGATGGTGGAGATAATATCAATGTAGTTACCCAATTCTTTAAAAAATGGTACGCGATCTACTAACACATCCGGTCTCAACTGTAGCATCGGATGCGTATTTAGTACAAGTGGCGGGGTCTTGTCTGATATCAAGTCAACATTTTAGAAAGTTTACTATGTCTAAAGGATTGGGATGACGTCGAATTTCGAATCCAAGACAAAGTGGACAGAATAATGTCCAAAGAACTAGAAGATTTGATTATGGATTATTCAGATTCGTAGTAAGTATTATTTTTTCAATACTATTTGATATTTTTTTTAATAAAAAATTATACACGTAACATTTTGTTCATGTACAATTTTAACTCCGCCTACTTTCAAAGTAGCTGGTCCCAAGCCCAGAAAAAGGAGGAAGGTTTTCAATCTTTAATTTTTAACATAAATGATTCTTGATATTGTATTTTGTTTTTTTCATTTTCAAAAAAAAATTAAAAAATTTGAGGGCCGAGCTCGTGGATCGTGGTTAGCTCGGCTTGGAGATGTTCGATCCACAGCTCGATTTTTATGGTTGGCTCGACCCATTGAGATGAGCCTAGCCTTCGTTTCCTGGGTAGCTTATTTGATTTGACCATTACTCATTGCCTTGGCCGTCGAAGCTCTCCAGTTCTTTCAGTTCTTTGGTCAAGACCAACCCTCGGATTAAGTTCATCTCTGCCAGTTGCAGGCGCTCGTGCATTGTGGCTTCCTCACTGCTTTCTCTCATTTTTGGATCTAGTACTTGTGGACCTCGCCGCTATTATCACGGGATGGGCATGGAGCAATTCCATCATGGAAAGTTCCAATTCATCATGGCGATGAGTAATGCGGATACGACCTCTTTGGCGGTCGAGGAGGTAGAATTTTCGGCATCTCCAACCCCTCCATCAGGATTTAGAGAGGATTGGCAATGCTCTTCAGTCCGTATCGTCTTGCGGGCATCCTTCATAAATACCTCCGCAGTCGCAGGAGCCTTCTTCTTCCATCCAGCCACCTCGTCCGTGTCCTCAGTGATTCCCTTTCCCTTGCCCTTTAGGGGTATGGAGTCGAGGGAGGATGGGAGGCGGCGGTGGAGGTGGAGGAAGTAGCGACACAGAACTTGGATGTCGATGCCTGAGGTGGATTGTCCTCAAGGGTGTAGCATCCTGGACCTCTTGTGAAGAACATGGCATCTCATGCTAAAGAAGCTGGGCGAACAATCTCTCGCGCCAAGGTACAAAGCATTAGGGTAGCTTATCATAAGCCAAACACAATAGCCAATACAAAGTATTAGGGTAGCTTATCAACTAACCAAGATACCATCTTGCGAGGCTACCCATTAGTCCGTAGCAAATCAGTAAGTTGTCTTCCTCGACCAGATTGCTAGGCTCCTGAAGTCACTATCGAGCGCTTGAACATTATCCTACTTCGATCTTAATTCACCTTGATCCCTCTTTAGAATGGGTGGCTTCTCGCATCTGCAAAAATAAGAGAAACATTAAGTCAGGAACAATGATAAAAAATCCGCACAAAGATAACAGGATGTACCAAGTTCCTCAAATTGATGGAGAATAGACACGTTGGGGAGAGATCCTCCGGCATAAACTTCCAATCCCCTCCGACGAAGATGAACCTCTTCTTCTAGTTATGCACTTTGTTGGAATTGTCGATTGCCGTTCTCCATTTCTTGCCCAGTCGAGAGAGAGATATTAAACCAACCCGCAAAACAACAAGGTCGGTAAATCGATTCAAATTCTCTGGAGGTTAAGTCTCTACCAGCCTCGAAATCTCTCACAATAGGAACGATGCCATCATCTGGCCCCATCCATTTGGTGTTATCTGGCATGGGGCCAAATTCTAATCTCTTAAAACCTCGTGGAAGAAATGGTGCATGGGCAGGCGAAGACCTTGTTGCATCGTCAGTTCATAAATCACGACGAACTCCTCAGGTGGGTTGTCGGCACACTCCTCGGGACCGGGAGCCCTGAGCTCTACAGAGGCTGGAATATCTTAGAATAATCTTATGTCCTCCCACTCCACTTTCTTGATCTCCAAACAAGCCATAGAAGCTTCGGTGGCCGAACGCTTGAGCTCTTCGTCGAGCGCCCGGGCTGCAGGACATCCCTTTTGTCCAGCGACCTCCTCATTTTGGATACCCGATGCCCCACGCCACCCCTTTCTTACCATCACCTTTGGCGATCTAGTTGGGTTTACTTCTTTCCCACTTGTGGATGTGGGGAGCAGGAGAGCGACGGTGGGTGCTTGATCAACTTCCTCTATGCCCTCGGCCGAAGGTGAAGACGAAGAGGAAGATGACACTTCACCCCGGATGCTAGGGTTTATCCTATCAGTTGGTCGGTTTTGTGAATCATCATGTCTAGAAAACATCGCTACCCCTCTCATTTCAAGAAGAAGGTACATCCACAATTGCTGGGAAATATGGAAGAAAACGGCATCCAAACCAAGAAACCAAAAAATAAAAACAAAGGCAGTCTAAGAAACAAAGCACATCAACTTCCACAGGGCTTACCTCAAGATTACATTTGAATCAATGAATACGACCTGAAATTTCTTGATTATCGACGAAGTACTCTGCAAAGCCTGAAATGCTTGTAGGAGCAAGAAGAAGACAGGTATGGAGGAGCACGAGTTTATATAGATTGAGGCTCTTCAATCTCCACCGTCCAAACTCAAAACACGGCATCTGAACCATCGCCCAGTAGACGCGTGTTCAAATGAGGAAAAAAGGTGGGAAACGGAACCCTAGGAATTTATTGAAACAAAGAGACGCACCCCACACGCACCCCAATCACCTATCACACGCCATTAGCATTTAACACACACACTCTCTCACCCATGATTACTTGACCAACAAATTGACAGCTTGGAAGAAATCACACCAACCAAGGACAAGTCACTAGAAGCCCAACCAATCAAAGCCCTCACCCGTCATAAATAATCAGCTTCGGACTTGGGGACTATACTGAGTAGGTAATTCAAAGATGTATGGATAAGTAATTCAACAGTGCATCCGCAAAGACCATATTTGCAGGATTCTCCCCACCCCCAAAAACTTTCTACCAAAGTCCACACCTACCATAAATAATAGGCTTGGACTTGGGGGACTATTGTTACCACCAGATTTTGTTAAGGCCTCCAAGTCAGCAAAAGTCCAGCTAAAGCCCCGTATAGGCCTAAGTTAGGCCTCGTTAGGGCCTCATGGGCCCAACGAGGGCTTTTCGACACGTCAAGCCTCGGATATCCAGTGAGGGCCTCATGCGATACGTTTAAAGCCCGACAACACGTTAGCACCCTCAAGTTAAGTGGAGCGAAGCCCATGAAGGGCCTCGACACCCTGGCCAGTCTGGAGTGTTTCGCTGGTCTTCGCACTCCCATAATCTACATGCAATATGATATTTTGGGATAACCAGAGAGGTAATTAAAGAAAGATTGTGTTTGATTGCCATAATGATTCTCACAAGAGAAACAAATCCCAATTTCCTAAAGATTAGGCAATGTGATTAGCTCAAATAAGGACCAAAATATAGGAGATTGTATCGACAATTGATCATCCCTATCCCATAAGAAAAGATAGTCCAATCAAATTTCTAATTGATTGTTTTTCTAAATCAATTAGAACTCTTGTGCTATAAATACAACGTCTCCGTTATTTCAAGGTACGCTCTTTTTACGCATTATTTTTACCCTTAAAACTCTGCTCAAATCTCTATTGCTTGTCCTTTTCACACCCAATTGTTTTTATTCCTCGTATATTGTTCTATATACCGACAGTTGACTTGATTGTCGAAGTACCAACGATCGTCGGCCCCTTTTTTCGTCTTGGTGCCTAATGACCAACGATAACATACAAAGGGTCCCTTTTTCCGGTGATTTTGAGGTGCCGTGAAAACGGTTTTCATCCACACGTGTAAACCTCCAAACCCGTAACGGCTCTCTAGGTCGAATCCCTTTGAGATTACCATGTATAAAGATGGTCCTTTCCCATACATCATATTTTCTTATCCCTATTTCATGAATTCTACTTAACTCCCGAGGGCCCGGGTGAGAAGAATCTCTACTTTTGTACATGTGTCTTCTTCACGTTGAGCCATATCTTGACCTTTTTAGTGTATTTTTGAAATGTACTTCCTCACGTCTTGTAATAGTTATGTGTACTTTTCCACCGAGTCCTTTTCACGTGCCCACTATTTGAAACACCGGGTGGAACAATAGCTTGTCTCTTCGTTAGGTTTGTTATAGGTCACTCCTTTGACCTTTTGGAAACACCCAATTATTCAATAGACCAACTTACTCACTTTCAGACCTTCCTTTAGACATTCCTATTTCAGAGTTAAACAAAATTTTAAGAGATCATAACATGCTGACTATTTGGTAGGCACCCCTCTCTGCAAACTTTTTATTTTAACATATTATATGGAACTGTCTCTTTAGACTAACTATTGATTTTGTTGATTTTCTTGTACAGTATGGAGTACGATTTGAATATTGTGTTAAACTCTCTTCCTTTAGCTATTGACGATGAGGACCGGTGGAGAATCATGCATCGAGCAAGAAGAGACCCTCAGACAAAGGCAAAAGATCTACCACGGGTAAGGAGATTCTGACTACCATCGACGAAGGCAAAGAGAGACCAGTGAGGAAGACACCTCAAGGATGCAACTATTGATCAGCAAGACGAAGATGAAAACATGGACCTTGAGATCGTTTAAAGTTGCGCGCTTGAGGCCTTGAATACTGGTCTATCCCAAAGGAAGGTTTCATCAGTCAATATGACATTGGCAGTGTACACTAGGGGGTAACTCTTCATCTTATTTCTCTCCCTTTTTTGTTGTCAATTTTATAGATCATTTTAACCTTTGAAGTTGTTTATCATATGATTACCATATAGGATTCTATGGCTCGAGCGAATGAAGATTTGGAGAAACCTGGAATAGATGGATTTTCAGAATGCAAAGAGGAATGTGGAGGTTTTCGGGTTGAGGAAGAAAATAGATGAAATGAGAGACCAAGCAAAATTGGTTGAGGCTAGGGCCAAGGAATAGAGGATGATATCGACACGCTCGCTCTCCACCCTAGCTTCCGCCCAAGAAGACGCTATTACTCGCTATAAAACATCATTAGAGTTAACCAGCTGCATGCACATGTTTTGCGCAGAGTCGATGGAGGCTTCTATAAATCTTACCAATAAGTGTTTATCATAGGAGTACACTTCGTTCAACCCTCCGAACTCGAACATTTCTTAGCCAGACAATGGACATTTGAGCTAGTTTCCAAGAAGATTGCTTCTAAGGGTTGTTGGGAGGGCACATCCAGAGGGAGCGACTCTGGGGTTCCTTCCGCCTAATGCATGTTTCTCTCGTTTCTCTCATTTTTTTGTATTTTAAAGAACTCGCAAAATTTCTTTACTCGGGATGTGGGCATGAAAACAATGTTTGTTTTAGAAGTTTTGTAGATGTTTTGGCCCAAGATATGGGCATAGAAATGATGTTTGCTATAAAAGGTTTTGATTTTTCTTGGCCCGGGATGTGGGCAGACATCACTCATTAACCTAATTTGAAAAACTTTCTTCACTTGGACCTCTCACTACCTAACTGTGTTCCGATGATATCCACTTGCTTGATTAAAAAATTGTAATTGTGCTCAAGATCATGTCAAGTCCAACTTTACGTTCAAGTCAAATTTCGAGTACTCGAGGTAACCCTAGCTAGTAATCTCTCCAGCCAATCATTGTGGTCAACCACTTCAGACGTTATAGGTCACAATCTCTTCTTCCAGTGGTAGAGGTGCACATGGCCTAAAACCTAAAAATAATGGTGGGCACTTCTCCCCCAAGACCACTCCAGTGTAAGAATCAGTAGGAGAAGAATATATCGAAGATTTTTATGTAGTGTACATGTAATTGAATTTTTTTGAGAGCTTACCTGAAATGGAATGTGCTGCTATTTATAGAGCATTTTCTCTAGTCCACGTGACACAAATCTTGGCAGATCGGGAGACACATGAGTCTCTATCCTTGTAAAGGCAGCGTGAATGGGGCAAAAGTATCTTTCTGTTGTAATTGTCTCATCATTCATGCACGTGGAGGATCATCTGGTTTCCTGACTTGCTTTCATATTGGTCAATTAAGCCTATGCATGAAGGTCAACCGACGCTTTCGGTCAATCAATGTCTTATGTAGATCCCCTAATCTTCTGGCTTCTCAATCATTTGGTTCTTAGTCTGAGTGTTTCTCTTTTAGTGATAGGTGAAGGTGTTGGTCAATTCTTACCCTTTCTCTATACGTTGAACACTTGGACTTACTTTGCTTTGCCTTGGCCACTTCTCTCCACTTGACTAGCATCAATAGACTAGTTGAAAACCATTTGTAACTTGTCCTTTAAAACAATGAACATAAATCGTACAAGACTTGAGAGATGTATAAATGAAGTGCACGAAATTTAGCCTCATAAGCTACTTGGATCTACTAATTGCTAAATGCATGTTAAAAATATGAAATATTAACATACTTCAAATAAATTATATATGCATTCAAATTTCCTCTGTAAAGGAACTTTAAAACACTAATTACATACTGGACATTTCAAATATTAATTTTTAGGACACGGAAAAAGTTATGGTCCTTATAATTTCATAATAAGAAATTAGTAATTTATCCAACATTTATTTTGAAAGCATTGACTGTAATGAAATGATAAACCATTAAGACTAGGATCCATTATTAGTTTTTAGAGTTTTGCCCTCAAAATTAAATACATAAAACGAACTGCCTTGAAAAAACTACCTCTAAGAAGAATGAATAAAAATGGACTCAAATGCTAAAGAAACAAAAACCACTGCATTATGTAATTAAAAAGCTGTGAATATATAGGAGATTCAATGCTGCATTAAATAGTTTTTCTTTGTTTTGCAAACAAATTAAAAATGAAATTTCTTCATGAAATTGCTTGTGAATTTAAGAAATTCTAGATATATAAAGAAATTGTTCTTCAAAAATAATAACCCACATAATTAACTCAGAATACTTAGTACTCTCTAACATAAACTTCGTAATCATCATAATTACCCTGTCTCTTTTCCATTCTGCCAATTCAAAGTCTATGCTTCATTTGAAAAAGAATAGGTGCAACACGATAATTCAAAGTCTATGCTTCATTTGAAAAAGAATAGGTGCAACATGATAATTCAAAGTCTGTGCTTCATTTGAAAAAGAATAGGTGCAACATGATAATTCAAAGTCTGTGCTTCATTTGAAAAAGAATAGGTGCAACATGATAATTCAAAGTCTATGCTTCATTTGAAAAACATGATAATTCAAAGTCTATGCTTCATTTGAAAAAGAATAGGTGCAACATGTTAATTCAAAGTCTATGATAATTAAAGCAATCCTCTCTTAAACTTGAGTTTTTTTGCATAAACTAATTTTATGCAACATCTTCACTTATGCTCTCTAAATTTGCATTTTAAGATGCTTGTGGCTACTTTTGGAGGTGGAAAAAGGGACATTGTGTGCATCAGTTATATAAACTACCCAATCCACGATATGCAACCCTCCCTACATCAGTTTAGCGCAAGTAACAAAATTTAAGGAGTGAGTATCTAGACTAAATTGATAATTGCAGTGGAATTTGTTGGAAAATATGAATCTTTTATTTTTGTATTTATTTTAATTTGCCTTGCATAAATTATATTGTTGATTTTTAATATTAAAAAAGGAGGTAAGCGTGTACGTTCTGAGTAGACACACTGTTGTCAGTTATGACTGACTGAGATGGTAAGCACAATATTTTCAAATCTGTAAGATGCGATTTTCTATTCTTTTTCCTTATATGATATGATTTGATTTCATGGTAAATAGATGCATCTCGGGTATTTTAAGAGATGTACCATCTCTTATTTTCTTAGATTTGTTTAGGAAGATTTTAGTCATTTAATCTTGACTTTCCTAAATATTTCCTATCTACAAATCTAAGAATTCTTTTTGTTTCTTATACTCTCATATTCTTAACATTTTATAGTAGATCTTTAGGCAAAAAATAATTCATAATTTGATTATTACTTTACATATAAGTAAGAGTAAAAATCAATAAAGAATTAAGTTTTGAAATAACAATTATTATTCTTGATCCATATGCTCATAGCCAACCGAAATCATGAAGAAGAACAAGACACAAAGCTTCGTTGATTAATTTTCAAAGCAAACATCTTCTTCAACGATATTGAAGAATAAAACACAATTGGTGCTCAAGTAACAATTTCATATTTTGATTAATCTACTTGCCGTGAAGTTAAGAATAGAGAGTTCTAAATCCAAGTGGTGGTTGCGGCCAAGTACTATAGGAAAGTGTTGATGAAGTCAAAACCGGTGGGTTTGATTCCACTTCGTCAACAAGTAAAAAGAAGAAGTATCAAAGGGAAGTTGATCGAAGTTCTTTTGATTGTTATTTTGTTAATTTTGAGAATTTTCAAAAACTGGATACTACTGTATTTTTAATCAAAATTATTAGTGGATTATTTTTACGCATGGCATGGGGGCCCGCGTATGTTTTCTTTCGGGGTTTACCACGTTACATCTTGTATTCGTGTCTAGTTTAATTCTTTACTTTCTGCACTTAACAAATTGCTGTTAACGAACATAGTCTGAACCTACGTGTGTGAGTCAACTATTTTTCACTACAACGTGCTAGTTCTGATTTCGTTTTATCCGCTGCTTGTTTAATTAAGATTAAAACTGAATTTAATTTAATTAATATAGGTTTTAGAACTTTTAATTGGTATCAGAGTCGGTACATTTTTATAAGTGTGATCCGTATCAGATTAATTTTTGTTAAAGAAACTTAGACCACTGTATTCTCAGACAGATCTCCTCACACTTCAGTTAGAGCTAGACTGACTTGCCTATGCAAAATCTGACCAACGCCAAAACTAAAATTCAGATTATTTCATCAGTCAAACAACCAATATATCAAGTCCCAATGCAGAAAGATAAATCTAAATACTTTGTAAAAAGTAGCATATGTGATACGGTTGGACATGACTTCTTTAATTGTTTATCCAAAAAGAAGTTGATTGGTAGACAAATGAAGCACCGTAGTAATACTAAAGTGAGAAAAGTTTGGGTTAGAAAAAGTGATTCAAATTGTTATAATGTTGATGTTGCCTATAGAACACTTGTTCCTAACTCATGGTATTTTGATAGTGGATTTTATACACATATAACTGGTAATTACTCCTATCTAGCTAATTACAAGAGTCATACAAATGAACTAGTTACCTTTGGTGATAGGGCACAAGATAAAATTGAAAGTGTAGGTACTATTTTGGTTGATGAATTGCCTTATCTAAAAGAAGTTTTGTTTATTGAAGGTTTAAAAGCTAATTTGATTAGTGTAGAGAAATTATGTGATGATAATCACTTAGTTATGTTCTCAAAAAATACATGTAAAGTCTTGAAATATGGTGGTAGTTGTATCTTACATGGTATTAGGTCTAGTAATAAATGTTATCTTATTCACACCAAAATTACTTGTCATAGTTTTTGAAGACTGGTTCTACAGAGTTGTGGTACAAACAATTGTGACATTTTAACTACATTGATCTGTTGAGACTAACAAAATTGAATGCAATACGAGGAATTCCTAGACTCACTGAAAATACTAAAAGTGTGTGTGGTTCATGCCAAAAGGGTAGCAAACTAAAAGTACACACAAACAAGGTCATTTTCTGCTACATCTCAAATATTAGAATTATTATACATGGATTTGATTTGACCTATTCAAACTGAAAGTATTGATGACAAAAAATATATCTATGTATGGGTGGATGACTTTTCTAAATACACATGAGTAGATTTCTAAAGAGAAAAGTCTAATATTTTTTATAGCACATAAGTTGTCTTACCAATTACACTCGTTGATGATGTCTCTTCGTTGCAAGTTGCAAGTTGGACATCAATTATAACCCTAACCATTCCACCCAGAGAGACTACTCATTGTAGGAAAATTATTTATTGTCCACAACAATGTTGCATACATTATGAATACATCGTTATTACTTCTCACGTCACGTGTTTCAACACCAGTGTCCCATAGCTCCTTCAACTCAACAATTGATGGTCGTAAAAATACATCTATGTCCTTGCCTGGTGAATTGGGACTAGAGATCAAGAAAGTTAATATTAAGTAATCTGGTTTCATGTACAGCCAAGGTGGCAGGTTATAAGTTGTCAAAACTACTGGCCATATGCTATAAGACAGACTCATGTTGCTAAAAGAATTAAATCCACTTGCAGCCAAACCCAAATGGACATTTCGTATTTCACATAAGAGTTTACTGTGATTTTATCGAATTCATGCCACGCCTTTCCATCTTCGGGATGATTCATCTCATCTTTGTCTTTCGACTGACTTGTACTGTGCCACCTCATGAGTTTCATAGTATCCCTTGTGGCAAACAAACATTGAAGTATATGTGCCAATGGAAAATAAAGCAATACTTAATGCGGCATATTCTTCCTAGAATCTTTCCTTGCTTTCCGTTTCTAACAATTTTCATAGCAGACTGGACAAGTTTAAAGAACATTGCACAATCATTCTTGAAAATATGAATAGATTCATACACCATACCCAACTTCATCATCAGCTTTTTAGCTTCCTAACGAGAGTCAACAATATTGATTTTGGGAAATGCCAACTTCAACAACTCATTGATGGACTTATTTGTCCACTTATTCATAACTTTTAGATGCATCATGTGACGACCTCTTAATGTTCCTTAAATTTTTTTTTTCCGGCTAAAGGCTACTAGTAGCCTTCAAATTTGAACTAAAACTCAATTTGCAGTAAATACTAGTATCCTCCTTTGATAGAAATATTTTTCAAACTTAATTCTTTTAAACTTTCCCAAGTTTTATACATCACTCCAATATTACTCAAAACACTTAGAGGAGGTATTAAAAGCATTACAAACCATTTGTCAATAAAAATACAAAGATACACCATATACTCAATTACTTAAAGTACTTTAAATCTCCATCATATATGCTATTACACAAGGATTTCTCTTACAAGTTCCACTTTCTTCAAAACAAGTATAGTATCCCTCCCTTTCAAAATATGATTCGTCATTCCGATAACAAAAATGTCGAAATGACACTCATCATAAATCTATTGCTCAAAAACGTTTCAACACTAACAACTTAAAAGGTTTACAATTAACTAAGAGATACTAAAAATCCTTGAAACTACAAAAACAACCATCAAAGACTCTCGGTTATCTAGTACATGAAAAAGAGGGTCTCCTTCGGCTCCAATGTAATAGCATTGTAGACATATATCGTTTTGTAAGATCTTTCCTTTATGTAAAAGCCCGGCCATTACGAAAAATGAACCCAAACATCTTTCTTCGTGATGATATAGAAGTCCACACTATTTCCCGATGCTCTTTCATAAGTATGCATGACCTCAAGGTAGTTTCGTTCCATTTCCTACATTAGTCATTAAACGACTATAAGCAATGACGCTTAGTGAGCAAAGTTGCACATAAACATGAAAGCACATAATTCATACCTTCAATTGAATGGAATTTTTCACTTTACCTTCTAACCTTGTTGCTCAATTCTCACATAAGTGAATAAGATAATAATCACACACTAACTTCCAAACAATTAACAACATATATATTTCATGAAATGCCTTTAATGATCACTCACAAGCAATCAATACAATATGCATAGTATGGATGCTAAACATTGAAATGCTATGCATGTACTAACCATAAATGGTTTCATTCTTCTTTTCTTACTTTTCTTTTTTTTTTCTTTTCTTTTCATTTCTTCTTTTCTTTTCTCTTTTCATTTCTTTGGGCCCTTCCCATATTAGGGTCGTATACCGAGCGCTCATAGTGTTTTGCTAAACACAAGGTCACAACATCATTAGAGCTTCTATGCTCATAGTACTTTTATTCTCTTAGAGCACTTTGCTCAAGTACTTTCATTTCATTTTGGGCATCTCGTAGCCCATGACCTTCAAATTGGGACTTGCTCCCATGGTGTACAACCTAAATAGGGTATTCTTTAATTGTTCATGATCATTATGTAAACATAACTTTTTGCTTTAATGTTTAAAGATCATGAATTCTTTCTTGAATGATACCATGATGCAACACATGGAAACACAAGATTTAATTGCTAAACATCATTCAAAATCTTGCACATAAACATTCATTCAAGTTCTTCCTCAAAGAAACATATTACTGTAAATCCCAAATCAACATGCAAGGGATTGATCTAAAAGTCCTTCATCTTTCTATTCATCATGCTATTACAGTAACACTTTAAGTCATTCTTGACTCAAATAAGCACAACTTGAATATTATAATATTCAACATTAAACATTTCCTAACAAGCCACAATAATGATACATAAGATAAGATTTCATTTAGGTATAAACAATTATTTTCACCATCACTTCAAAGTCATCATATACTGCAGATTCTAAACTCATCAAAAATCGACTTAAACATAAGTTTAGGAGACATGCAAGGTCATAAACATGAAGTTAAATTTCTGCAGATCTTATTACTTATAATTCCTCATATATAAGCATTTAATTTCAATATCTATGATCACTTAGATAAGAAATTTGATGGGTAACAGTAAATCACAAGAGGGGATTCATTCAACATAAAACTCATGCTATATATTCTGATCCTAACAAGAATAATCAATATAAAAACAAATATACACATAAACTTTACTCACTGTCCAAAAGAAATCTTTTTCTTGGATTAGTGACCTGAAATTTTACAAGTTTATGGAAAGTTAATACATCAAAAATAAGGAGAAATGAAAATTTATGTTTTAGGCTTGGCTAAGGGGAAAATTCTATCCAAAAACTCATTATATTAAACTAGAAATGAAACTACCGACAGACAAAGGTGCAGATTCGGGCTACCGAATCTAAATCAGATTGTTCGAGGCTACCAGTAGCCTCGGATCTCTGCTGTAATCTGGGTTTTGAATTTCTGGACGGAAATTTCTACCTTTCTGGCTTATCTTGGAATAGATGTGATGAACTCTTGTTAGTTTAGTGTTTCATCACATTTTCCATTAGTGTTTCATCACACTATTTCTCATAAACACAAAGAAGAAAGAAAAAGTTCTTGGTTTCCTTTCAATTTTTCTTTTCATTCTTACCTTTCTTTTCTCTCTGAATTCCAGCAGAGTTTCCTTACTTATTTTTTGGTTTAAAAAGGCAAGAAAAGAAGGTGTATTTATAGAGTGTGGGTAAGGCCATGTTTGGTTTAGCTTATCCAAGAAAATTCTTACTTATTCTTATTTTATCTTATTATTTTATTAGTTTATCAGTTATTTATACGAATATTAATCGACATTGATCCTTAAGTATAATAAGCATTGCCAAACATGCCCTAAGGTGTTAATCATTAAAAATGACATGTGTCCCAATCAACCAATATTTTATTACAAAAATTCCCAAATTTCTTATCTCAAGTAGCCATGTTCGGGACAACGTTTGGGGTCGAGACGAGCTCTGTTTTGGTCAAACTTTATACCGTTGTAAAGTTCATGCTTCAAGCTTTACAACGAGCATACATGCAAAAGAAATAGGTCAGTCGATAGCTCGTACGATTAGTTCAAAAATGACCGCCCGACTAACTTTCCATACTTAACTAAATTTGGTGAAATTTCTGCATTACATAAATTCTGACTACACCACTTTGGCTCGACTTTCAAGACAAGTCCCGACTTGAAAAATACCCAAACTTGATATCAATTTAAACATCTCGATAAGAACTACGAAATGATATAACATGCATAGGCTACGGATCAACAAACGTTACACACGATGGTTGCAAAGTTGGTTCGAAACAATGGTAAAACTGTAATTATCTTGAAGTTTTCCAGAATTTTCAGCTTATTCTCTATCTATGGGATTGAATTCGATTAAGCCCAAACATTTTTCACAACATAATATTTTTCCTAAAAAGTCCTCAATACTTTAATCCAATGAAATTTATATATTTTCTCCATAAACTTATTGAAATTGTCATACCAACTTAACACTTTTTGGGGATCATTGGATTTTTCTAAGAAAATACGAATTTAAATTTTCTAAATTATAAAATTAAGATATGAAATTTTCGGGGCGTTGCACATCAACTTGACTAGAAAGTATAACGACTAAAAAGATGAAACTCCAGGGTAGAATTCTGAAAATAGAACCCAAACAATTTGTCGTAATGATCATCAATACATGTCGAGTCATTCCCGACTATATCGTTCAAAACATCCATCATCTCATCTCCCCATTCATTATGTGCACGCACGTACGCTAGGTCATTGTCATTCTCCCCATGATGAATCTATTTCTCATAAGTCTCGAAAAAACTAAAATTAAATATGTGAGCCTCGACATCATCTACTAATTGCACTACCCTATTCAAATATCTTCTACACATACAACTAATTAATAAATCCCTGATCATTTGCAAGTGGCCTCACCATTTTTATAAAGACTTGCAATCTATTCTGAAACACCATAGACTTATCACAGTCACTAGTCTTGGCCTAACTCTTAACAATTTCCATTCCAGGTATGCTGCAAGAATAAAAAAAAATATTAAGTGAAATATCCAAGTGACGTGAGAGTGTCCTAACTTCGCCTTATTACTCCAATACTAATAAATAGATAAGGGCCTAAACCATTCTTCATTGATTTGTGAATTACGAATTGTGTTACCTAATTCTTGTTTATTGACTCTTTTTCACGTATAAATTTTGACAACATCTCCACTATTCTCCTAAATGTGCAATCTATATTAAATATAGTCCACACCCAAAAATAAAAGGGACACACTAGCGAAATCTACATGCAAAAATATAAGTGATAATATGAACAAATATTGATAAAACAATTCTTATAATTCACAAATTAATGACAAACTCTCCAAAAATAGGACAATTCAAAGATTAAATTATAAATCGTAAACTGTCCAAAATGAGGACGTGTGTGGTTTACAAACTAATCTTGAAACAGTTTTTTAAAGTTTATGAAAGTGCAATGAAGTATACAAAATAACAGTAAAAGATGATAACAAAATATAGGTAAAAAATACTCACCAAAATACTAAATTTCACGTCTCAAAGCTAGCATCTGAGATCAATTGGTTCGAAGAGCAAAATGGAGGAGGAAAAAATTAGGGAGGAAGGAGAAGTGCTAATTTTGTAGGTTCGATCTATAGCGGCGACAAGTGTCGTCGCAATTTTCCTCTATCTCGCCGCTAAAAATTAAAATGGCGCCAAAAGATCCCACCAATTGTCCTGGTAGATTATAGCGGAGTCACGTGTCATCGCTATTATGACAAAGAAGAGCCAAGATTTCTCACCATCTTCAAACCCTATTTGCGACAACTTTTGTTCGTATTGCGACGACAATGTATCGTCTCTATTGGATTTGTACTATAGCGACCACTTTTTTTTTTTGCCGCTTTTGTGTAAACTAATAGAGACGACATTTTTGTCATTGCTATTTGTCGTCGCAAATGGCAAGTTTTCTTGTAGTGTGAATTTTCCCCAATAAAATGTCAAATTTTGTTACAAGGGGGAGTCATTGTATCATGGGGCACCTTACTTTTTAGCACAAAATGGGGCATCGTGTAGTAATAGTTTACTTCGCTAAAATACCTTCCATTTATTTTCGATCGATTCGAAAACGAAATACAATTTAAAGAAAGCTTTACAACTGAAAATTTGAATTCATTGAAAATAGCTTGTTCATTGATTAATGAAAATAGTAAATTTTAATTGATGGTATAGGGGTGAATAAAAGTGAGCTTGACAAGACTTCAAATACCAACAACCTTCTATAATAACTTAATTAAGAAAAACCTAAGTGACGGGAATAGATGTCTAAAAACTAAAAAATCATAAAGTATTTACAAACGATAGGCTTTTACAACTGAAAATAAATTACAACTTAAACTAATATTTACAAAGTGCGATTGAAATCGGACAAACTATGACTGTAAATAGTGAGGAGGCTATGTATAACAATAGTTCCTGACATTTTGCCTTGTCTTGGTCTTTCCTTTGGTTTCACATTTCAGCAGCCTCCAATTAAAACCCCAAGTCAACTAATGGCCATTTCATGGTATCTATCCACATGAACTTTTTTAAGGTTTCTTGGTCTACTTTCTATTGGTATGGAATATGTCAAAACATGGTTGAAAAATTAATGGCACTTGTCCAAGTTTATTTATAAGTAACTTACAAATTTATGTAGGCTTTTTTATTATGTAGTCCTCCAATTAACCCTTTTTTTCAAACATGTTAGGCTTTTTATTAGTAGTTTCTTGGTTTCTATAAACTTTAGTACAAAATTTACTAAAATATAAGCACTATCTTTCTTATATTTTAAAAAGATAAATTTGCTTATTTTTTAGCATAGCCAAACATTCCAAAGAAAATCTTCTAGTTTTGGTATTTTTATTGATGATCGACATGTCAATTTAGTCATAAAACCTCAACATGGAAGAACTTTTGAGAATAAGAGAGATGTTTAGAGAGTTTGAGGCGAGAGAGAAGAGAAAGAAAGCTCTGGCAATAGAATGAGACATTTGAGACGCTGTACGTCTAGCAGAACTATGCAAACCTACTTTCAAGTGGCGGCAATTAGCGCCACCGCCACCTCCGGTGGTCCAATCGACATGGGCCCACCACCAAAAGATGCCCACGCTCATAGGTTCTCTTCTCATGCCCTCAATTTCAATTTTGATTCGTCGGATTCTTCAATTTTGCTCCGGGAGCCTTCTTTGACTAGTTTGATAATTGAGGCAAATCGACCATCAATTGAAGGTACCCATGCCACCAATCAACCACCAATAATCAATTCTAGTGTAAGTGAAGCTATTACATCATCGCATGTAGAAACATTGGACCCGAACCATAAACCCACCACCAAACCGCAACTTCCATCAAATTCTGGCATCATCACAGTTCCCAAAATAGTACACGCGCGATCATCTGAATCATGGGATAATTCTGACCTTGCCCTTGAAAGGGCATCAAATTCCGCCTGAGGACGCATCCCCTACACGCCATGCGTGTGCGGCAACCAGATCCAATTCTAGTGCGTGGGGCCCACGCGCCTGGTACAGTAACCTAGCAGCGTCTCCCTACTGCTCCTGGTCACTCCCGGTCTCCTATTCTACAACAAGAGGCTCAATCAGCCTTGAATTCGGGTACATTGACTTATGCTTTGGTGGTTACCAATAGTCAAAATTTATCGCCAACTGATAGGAGTATGAAGAATTCATTTGCATCCGTTCTTCAGGCTCCACCTGATTCTCCTTGCCATTAGTTTGTGGCTAAGGAGTCTTCTCTAGATAGGGGTGAACCTTCATTGACAAATTCTGCTGATGAGGAAGCTATTCTTGCCGAGCCTTTGAAGTTCACACTTGTAGGCAAATTCTCACATCGTAAGCCCAAAATGGTGGAGGTAGGTAAAAGCTTTGAGAAGTTTGGATTAGTAGGTGATTATAGGTTGGACTTAATTGATTTTAAGCATATTTTGATTCATTTAAAGCATGAGGATGATTATAGTCGGCTATTTCTTAAGCCTTCATGGTATGTAGATGGTTGTCCTATGAGAGTATTGAAATGGACATGTGATTTTATCTAGAAAATGAGACCCCTATTGCCCATGTGTGGGTTTCTTTCCCCGATTGCCTATTCCTTTACGTACTAAAGGCTTTTTATTTGCATTGGCTAAAATTGTAGGAGTACCATTGATGATTGATGAGGCAAAGATCTTTTGATGCCTAGTGAAGCCAGGGTATGTGTGGAGGTGAATTTGGGGCATAAGCTCCTGAATAGGGTGTGGATTGACCGTGGTGAGGGGTGGAGTTTTTGGCAGTCAGTGATTTATGAGAATATTCCTCTATTTTGTGCTAAGTGTAGACATATGGGGCATGATGTTTCCCATTGTAGACTGGGTCTTCTGTTACACCTGTGACCCCTTGGGCTCCTATTGCTCGGCTTGTGGTAGTTCTGGCTCCTATTGTTAATAGGGCCAGTAAGGGTAAAGGGAAGGAGGTTGTTGTTGAGGTTCCTAGACAGTGGGTCTCAGTTGTTGGTTCTTCTTCAGTTGTTGATATATCACCTACAGTGGTTCATGTAGGATCTATCCTTCAGCCTACTCCTACTATTCCTACTATTGTGGCTTCAAAGCCCTTTCATGATGTTATTTTTCCGATCCAATATTAGATCACATGATATCCATCCCTCGTGAGTTTCCTATTTTTTCAGAGCCAGTGCAGCCAACTTTTGATATTGATCCATTTGTCAGTCCACGCCTCAGTAGTAATGAGAATGTAGAGGCTTCGATTCTTTCCGATATTGGTAGTTCTATTCAACTAGAGGTTCATCTGCCATAGATTTTTTGCAGGAATTCTTCTGATGACTTGGTTGGTTTAGATGAGAGGTAGGAGGCCGATGGTTTAATTGCAGTTCATAGGAAGAAAAATCCAAAAGTCCCACGCCCGATCAAACAGGTGAGTCGTAGTCAGACAAGTGCTTCATCATGTAGCTAGTCTTTTTTATGAATGTTATCATTTGGAATGTGAGAAGTGTGCACAGTATTGCTTTATTATTTACTCATTTATTTGTTTGTTTTAGCTCTTCTGATTGGAGGTCAGGTTTTATGCCCCTCCTCCCATGTATATTTTATGAGTTATTTATATAAGGTTAGGGTATCCGAACCCCCTCCCCCCTCGCATCCTTTTCTGGTGGAGGCCTGACAATCATATTGAAAATGTGATGGTGTGTTGACTAAAAAAAAAAAAAAATGAGACATTTGAGTAACATTAATGGTCACTTAAATTTTCGTGTTTAATCTCAGTAGTTGATCTTCATCAATTGACGAATTTGATCATAAGTTAGCACAATTGAAAACTCATCAACAAAATATTTTATTTTTACTTTTCTTTAATTTCTGGAATGGTTGTCTACTTCATAATTAATAATTTATTGTCAAATGACAATCAGTTTATTCTTTCAATTTAATTTAATTTTTGAAAAATAATTTTTTTTAATATTTTTCGCTTTTTGATTATATATATCCCCTCTTTAAACCATCAATGATTTTTTATACCACTTTTCGAAGTCAAAAAAGCATTTGATAAAATTAATTGCTATTTCATAATATTGCTATTAATCAGTGAAATTGACAGTCAAGCATGTTTGATTAACAACTTGGCTATGCTTAAACTATATAATATAAGATCGTCAAACATATTTTTTATCTACACATTTTATAGGAGCCACAACTTACTACTCAATTATTATCTTAATGACTCACAACTTATAAGTACATAATAAATAATTTTAACACTTCTAGAACATGCACTAAAGCTTAAAATAAAGTAAGTTATTTTTAAATTTTTTTATTCGTCAAACATAATTTCATAATAATTTTTCTAACAAATTTTTTTTTTTTAGATGTCTTAATTTAAATTCTAGATAGTAACTTTTAGGCTTTACCAAATATAGAACTCAAAAAATTTCATCAGAGTTAATCCAACTTATATTAGTTCCGTTTCATACAGGTCGCCAACTTCAATTTGATGACTTAACTTGCATTTTTATTTTCGTTTGCTTATTCCATCTGCAACATTTACCAAAGTTAACATTAAGTCCCTCATACTTGCTTTACGTTAATTTCCTAACTTTTGCCAGCAAAGAAAACTCAACCTTAAGAAAAGAAAAAACTTGCATGTACAAATTAAATAAGACAACTAGAGTTCTTATTCAATATGTCTACTCCAACTTTGCTCTCCTCTCTATAAAGGATCAAATTAGTACATTTTATATGTAACAAAAATAGATGTAACAAAGACAAATGCAATTAATTATTAAGTCGGTGTTTGAATAAGTATAAACTATAGTTAAACTGGTCAAACATACTTTTTACCAACATATTTCTAAGATCTACAATTTACCATCTACATATTAACCATATATTTTAAATTTTTCACAACTTATAAGTACTTAAAAAATAATTCTAGTACTACTACACATGGTATAAGGGTTTGAAAACATGTTTGGAAAAAGGGTTGGAATGCAAGTTTTCATTGCTATAGTAATTTTGGGTGGTTCCTCGTAAATTCAAGTGTGGAGGTAAGGGGCAAGTCATTGCATTGTCTTGGTCTTTCCCTTGGTGTCACAACTCAGGAGTCTCTGATTCAGACCCCAAGTCAAATAATCACTTAAATTTCCACAACTAATTATGTTATGGCCATTTCATGGTACCTATTCGGCTATTCCCATTAATTTTTTCAATATCTTAATTGTCATTAAATTTTTTAAATGATTCTTAATTATCATTAAATTTTAAAAGTTTTCTCAATTGCCACTCAATGTTCCTAAATATTTCACTTTGCTCCTTAAAAATAAAAATAAAAAGAAAAAAAATATAACAATATATACAATATTTAATTTGCTCCAAACAAATAAAACCAAATCAAATCAACTAAATATAAAATTAATTAATTTATAAAACAACTACAAAAACGATGCTATATAAATTACACAACAGAAGTCTATATATGTCAACTTATTAGGTGACTATGGAACATTCAACACGGCAACTCCAACTATGCTCTCCTCTATATAAAGGGTAGCATTAATTCATTTTACATGCAACAAAAATAGAAAAAGAAACAAAGAATTCACAAAATGTTGGGAAAATGGGTTGGGATGCTAATTTTGGTTTCTTTGGTGGTTCCATGGCACACATGTGACTTCGAAGCGAGTGTAAGGCGAGAAAAATAATCTGGTTAATAATTGTAGGCCGCTTTTTTGGAAGTAATCCATCACCGATTCTTTGTCAAAATGTAAGGGATGCTCATATTGAATGTGTGTGTCCTTATCTTGGCCCTAAACCGGCATTAGTCATTAGAGGCATTGGGGTACCTCGTGTTATTAAATTGATTGAAGGGTGTGGGAGATCTGTTCCTCGCAACTACAAGTGTGGGAAGTATGTTTCGTTTTTAATGATCAAGAATTACTAAATGTAATTTCATTTTTACTTATTACAAATAACTTACGAGATAAATTTATTTCTTGCAGGTATTACAACTCCATCATAAAGTGTCCCTACAAGTGCACACAAATCAAGTTCCATATACAATATTACTTTAATTACTGTTGTTCTAATGTAGTAGAATAAGTTAAGCACTATTGAGGTAGCTCCACCACTTTGTTTTGTGATACTTACTTGTGTTTATTTTAATGTATTTGTCACAAATAAAATTATGTTTTATGTTTTATGAATTCTCTTGCATGCAAATAACAAAATTTAAATTTTCATTTATCGATATCTTCAAAATTTTCATCAAAGCTATTTTATAAATATATTTCAATTCACCCAAATATATTTTTAGTCACTCGATAATAATAACACAACAATAATCTTATGGAAGAATCACTCCAATAAACTTATACGCGAACAAGATCCAAACATAATTGCTTCAAATGTGAGAACTTTGCTTAAATCAATGGAAAACTAGCTACATAATTTGTCACAAACATCCAATTGAATAATTTTTCCAATAAAATGTCAATTTTTATTACAAGAGGCAAGTCTTTTCCTTGGTTTCACATTTCATGAGCCTCGTAAAGTCAACTAATCAGTTGAAATTTGGCCATGTATCAATTCACATGAACTTTTTAAAGATTTCTTGCTCTATTTTCTATGGAATGGAATATGTAAAAGAACTTTTTTGACAAATTAATGGCATTTGTTTAATAATTATAGCATGTTTAATAGTGTTAAAATTATTTTTTAAGTGTTTATAAGTTGTGGATGATATGGAATAATTAATGGCATTTGTTTAATAATTATAGCATGTTTAATAGTGTTAAAATTATTTTTTAAGTGTTTATAAGTTGTGGATGATATGGAATGTGTAAATTATAATAAGTGTGCAGTAAGTTGTGGATCGTACGAAATGTATGTTGAGTTGTATGCTCAAATAGTATAATTTTGCTTTGTGATGAAATGACAATTTTATATTGAATAAAACTTTGGTTTGTATTCATTTATTATTATTGCATTTGTTTAATATTTACTATGTAAATAGAGTGCCAATGATCACTTGTGATAATATAAGTTGGATGCTTGCGTTGAGAAGTATAGTATGGCACAACTTATATTTTGATCATCAATAAAATTGTTCACAACTAATGTATAAGGGTTGGCGCCTTGTACCGGAAGGTTGTAGTGTTGACTATTTAATCATTCGGGTTTGCGATTTGTCCCTATCGCAGAAATGGATTAATTGTGACATTAGTACACTTGGAGTGTATTGAACGGACCATGTGTCGAATTTAATTATATAGCATGACCGTGTGAATAATTAAATTCTACTTGATAACTGGATATTTTATCTAAATCCCTTGACAAGATTGTGTATATCTTTTTGTTAGTTTGATGGTTCTTTGATTCACCAATGCGTGAGATCAATTTAGTTGATCAAATATCTCGGTAAGTTGGGAGCTTGAGAATGAGCGAAGTAGAAAACACGAATTCGTGTTGGGAACTGTCGCTCTGAAAAATGGGTCGAGTGACAACTTAAGTATTTTCTGTTGAACGGTTATAAATCTGAGCTCAGTGTTTAGCGACGGCTAAACTTCGACATCTGTGATTAGTTCACGGACCGTTGAAAAAAATGTAACTTAAAGTTAGTGAGAATAATTAGAAGGGCAAATGGTCATTTATGCCGATATCTAATTATCGGATCTCGAACGGAGATATGAAATATATAAATAGTAGGTCAGAGGAAAGTATTACGACTTCAGTAATTTTATATATTCCGAGAGTGCGATCTCTTGCCTTTAGTAGAAAAAGCAAAAGACTACTAATTAGATTAAGGGGTCTAAGGTCGACTAGACGGAATCGATTATTGGAGCTTGGAAAATATATGTCTGATCAAGTCCCCGTGGTAGCTCTATAAAGTTTTGGGCTTAATCACAGTTACTATAAAAGTCTTGGACTTAATTGTAATTGTGATATAAGTTCGAGGATTATGTGTAATTAAATCAATCCTAAACTAATTGGACTTGGATGCAATCAGGGACTCTTTTCGTTGTTTGCAATCGAACGCTTGCCTTATTTATATTACATTGCTTGTGACATAAATTAATTCAAGCAATTCGATCAATTAGAAAAGAGAAGAAATTTAGCTTCTTGGTTTTCTAGATCGACGGTCCGTAAATTAGTTTTGATCTAATTAAAAGGTGCCCACACGGGTGTAATTCGGACTTGGGAGAATATCATAGAAGGCTTAAACGTTGGGAGCACTAAGTTCATGAATCAAAAGAAGCAAGTTCGTGAATCGGATCGCACCAATATCGTTTATCGATTCAAGTATAATACTAATCCATTAGTATTTTAATTATAATAAATACGTGAACACCTAGCAAAGATCCTGGTTTTATTGAATTAAAGAAAATTTTTATTTTCTGGCTAATTCTCGTGCCAGTTTCCAACAATGTATAGATAAAAAGTATGATTGACCAACTTAAATTATAATTTAAACGTAGTCAAACGTGGGACATGTTTGGTACAAGTTATTTCTTTTTACTTTCTAAAAAAAAAATTATAAGATGTGGATCCTACAAATTATGTAGATAAAAATAGATAAAAATTAAAGATGTTTAGATAAAAATAAATAAAAATGATGTTTAACTAACTTTTCAAGACAAATATATATTTTTAGATGACATAGAAATCATAAAAATGAGCTATTGCAGAATACAAAAAGAAAAAAAGATATTTTTATTTTTATTTTTTGCATGTCGAAATTGGTGTAGTGAAATTGTTCACATGGATTTAACCCTAAAGTGGTACTTGACTCATCACTAATATGTTCACCCTTGAAACACATATTAGCCAAATGTACCGAGCCACTTGTCGAAAATATAAATCACCACGAGTGTTTAAGCTCGATTTGAAGCTAAACACCACTAGAAACCACAAGAATAGCTCAACTCAATAACACCTCTATTGACCTAAATAAATTTAGCTCACTAAGAACTAATCTATCTCACAAAGAGAGAAAACAACCAACAATGGCAGCTACAGTGAAGAAGAAGGAAGGAGCAGCAGTTTATCTCTCTCTCACGTTCACAAGGCACACACCTTAAATAAGTTTGCTGGAATGAATAAACGTGAATAGGGGCAGCACAAATCAACCAATTATTGGGCCACAATACCAATAAGAACAAGAACCACTAAAACACTAAAAATGGGCCTAAGTAATAGAGTGGACCATTGATCAACTATAAGACAAGTTGCTCCAAAATGGCCCACTAAATTTTGGGTCGAGCTTTAATTGGATTCGCTAATTGGTGTCATTCATTCCTTAATTTCAATCCTCGCCTAATGCTTATGAAATTAATCTTAAATCATCATTGCTCATTTGAGGTTGTTTGGCAAGAAATACCCAACAAATCTGTTTTTGGTGCCAAAGAAGTAGCACTTCCTTGTCTCTCTTCTTTGGCACCTTCACCTACAAAAAAAAATATCACCCATAAGTGACAACTCCATAAGGAGAACCAATAAAATTAGAAATTATTTACCTCCACTAATATTTAGTAGATCCAAGCAACTTCTAAACTTCACCAAGGGCAACACCTTAGTGCCCATATCCGAGGGATTATATTGTGTAGGCACTTTCTCAAGCTTTATTACTTCTTGTGACACAATATCTCTAATGAAATTTAGTCTAATATCAATATGTTTGGTACGTTCATGAAAAATGGGATTTTTACACAAATGTATAGAAGATTGACTATCCGAATATACTAGCACATCATCATTCAAAACACAATGTTTACTTAGCAATCCTCTAAACCACAAAGCTTCTTTAATTGCTTGGGTGGTAGTAATATATTCGGATTCAGTAGTGGATAAAGCAATTATGTGTTGTAATTGAGACTTCCAACTAATGCAAAAATTTGATAAAAGTAAACACATAAGAGGAAGTAGACTTCCTATTATCCCTATCCCCCGCATAGTCCACATCTACAAAACTCTTCAATTTCACTCCTTCCTTACTATGACCAAACATTAGACATACATTACTTATCCCTCTCAAATATCTAAGGAGTCACTTCAAGACCTTCCAATGATTAGGACCGGGATTTGACATGAACCTACTAAGGACACTTATAGCATAAGCTAAATCCAGTCTAGTACACACCATTAAAAACATAATAGAACATATCACATTAGAATAAGCAATCCTACTCATGTATTCAATTTCTTCATCATTACAAGGAGCTTGATCTTTAGTTAATACAATGTGATTAGCTAAAGGCGATGTAACCAGTTTACATTCATGCATGACAAATCTTTTTAATACTTTCAAAATGTAAGAAGTTTGATGAAAAAACAATGTAAAATTTGATAGATCTATTTCAATTTTCATACCTAGGATTCTTTTAGCTTTTCCTAGATTTTTCATGTCATATTCACCATCAAAGTTGTTTTTATCTTGCATATCCATTTAGAAGATGAACCGATTAAGAACATATCATCAACATATAACAATAAAAATACATAGTCATTACTAGTTTCATTATGTTAGTGATACAAGCAATGGTCAAACTTACTTCTTTGAAACCCTATAGATAGTACAAAAGAGTCAAATCTTTTATACTACTATCTAGGCGATTGTTTCAAACCATATAAAGATCTTTTAAGGAAATACACATAATCCAATTTTTGTTTATCTTTAAAACCTTTAGGTTGATTCATGAAGATTTGTTCATCAAGTTCACCATGCAAAAAAGCAGTTTTAACAACAAGTTGTTCACGTTCCCAGTCAAAGTAAGCAACTAATGCAAGCATGACCCTAATAGTAGTGTACTTAATAACTGGTGAAAAATTCTCATTATAATCAACTCTCTCTTTCTGTGTGTAACCATTAGCAACTAATCTAGCCTTAAACCTTAAAGGTTCATATGTACTAGTACCCTCATTAACCTTAAAAATCCACTTACAATAAACTATTGACTTATTTTTAAGTTTAGGTACTAACTTCTAAGTTTGATTCTTTGCTAAGGAACTCATTTCCTCTCTCATTGCTTTTAACCACCATTCCGATTGTTCACTCCTCATAGCCTCCTCAAAAGTATTTGGCTCTCTATCAACTAACTCTTCATAGCTAGCATAGGCACTGGTTAACTCGGACTCATATCCAAACCTTCTAGGTTCTCTTGCCTGCCTTCTCTCTCTATCTCTAGCTAATTGATAATCCACTAAAGGATCTTCTTCAACAAGATGCTCTTCTATCACTACTTCTTCATCCTCTTCCTCAGGTCTTTGAATTTGAGTCTCCACCTCTGATGGGGACATGTGTACTAATTTTTTCTAACTCTACCTCAAGCTGATTTTTCTCACTCAAACCTTCAGATCCATCTCCTGAGCATGACATTTCAGCCTCATTAAATGTGACATCTCGACTCAAAATGATCTTGACCCCCTTTTAGCTTCTATCCCACAACTTATACCCTTTAAATCCCTCAGGATAACCTGGAAAAACTCATTCCTAGCTCTAGGTTCTAATTTTTCCTCACTCTGATGAGAAAAAGCAACACAACCGAAAGTTTTCAAAGAAAGAATAATCAACAAGCTTACCAGACCATTTTTCATGAGGAGTACCACCATTTAAAGCTATAGATGGAGTCAAATTAATCAAATAACAAGCAGTTATAATAGCTTTACCCCAAAAAGATTTTGGCACACCGAACTCAAAGATCATACATCTTACTTTATCAAGTAAAGTTATGTTCATCCTTTCTACTACTCCATTCTGTTGGAGAGTGTAAGGAACTGTCTTATGCCTAGTTATACCATTTTTTTTACATATGTTATCAAATTTGGTATTACAAAACTCTAATTCATTATCTGTTTTCAAGAACTTAATCCTTTTACCAGTTAGATTTTTAACTTGTCTTTTCCAGTTATTAAAGTTATGAAAAGTATCAGACTTATCTTTTAAAAGATAAACTCACACTTTTCTCGAATAATCATAGATGATAGACAAGAAATATATATTCCTACCCGAGGTAGGATTGCTAGCTAGAAGGACCTCACAAGTATGAATGCACATACTCAATGATTATTTTAGTTTTGTGAACATCCATAGAGAAAGACAACTTATGATGCTTACCAAGCACACAATGATCGAGAGAAAGACAAATCAAACACACAATCTTTACCAAAAATATTTTTATCATTAAGAAGATTAAGCCCTTAATACTCACATGTACAAGTCTATTGTGCCATTTATGTGTGTGATCCACCTTGGTAGAAGAAATTGAGGAGTCTAAACCTCTTATCACTTCTCCAAGAGTGATATATATATATATATATTCATTCATTCTCGTTCCTTTACAAGTAACGAGAGCACCCTTCATCAATTTTAGCATTCAATTTCCAATTGTCTCCAGTTGCCCTACTGAAATTTAATTCATACTCAATTCAGGAATAAATCTAACATCATTTTAAGTAAACATGTGTCAAACTTTAAAGTAACATCACCAATCCCAGCAACAGTATAAGCATAATTGCCACACAAAACAACATGCCCATCATCAGATTCATACAATTTTCAAACCAATCTTTATGAGATGTCACATGAAAAGATGCACCAGAATCAAATACCCACTCATGCAAACGAGATTTGTGATTAGAATCAATTCAAAGAGTATCAACAATAAAATTAATCAACACATAGACTTTACCCTGATCAGAATTAGAAGAAGACATAACATTCACTTCATCTCTCTTCTTACCGGTTTGTTTGTTCTTCACTTTGCGAAAATCTTTTATAAAATACCCAGTATTACCATAACCATAATATTTTTTACCTTTCACTCTAGATTTAGATCTAGACCAACTCTTACCCTTCTTTTTATCCACATTATTACTAGACTCACCGCTGCTTTGATAGTCTGGGCTACCAGTTTGCCTAAACTGTGTTCTACCCCTCATCGTGTGAATTTCACCATTTTTCTTTTCATGTTTTTAGCTTTCATCTCCATCTCAATACTTCTAAGCGAATCAAGGACAATCTCAGGTGTTAAAGTGTCCCTAATATACTTAATTGTATTTTTTACTTCTTTATAAATCTCATGAATAGAATTAAGCAATATTATGGCCTTATACTCTTCGGACACCACTTCACCACAATTAACAATATCTTGTACAAGTTTTTTAAATACATCCACATTGTCATCTAGATCCTTGGAATGATCCATTTTAAAACTGAAAAATCTCTCTAGCAAGAAAAATTTATTAAGAATAGATTTAAGCAAATAAATGTCCCTTAACTTTTTCCAAAGTTCTTTTGTAGTGTTATGTTTACCAACTTTTCTCAAAACAGCATATGGCAAGTGTAATATTATGGCAGAGTAAGCAATCTCATTTGATTCTTCTTTTTGTTCTGTAGTCAAATATATAGGAAAATTACCATCTATAGCTTTTGAAACTTTTTGTTGTATCAAAATCTCTTTTATCTTTTGTTGCTAAATTGAGAAATCTCATTTTCCATTAAAAATTGCCACTTCAAATTTTCACAAGACTACTAAAATAGTTCAAATTTTGCAACAATAGAGATAATTCAATAAAAAAAAAATCACTAAAGCAATTCTCATATAATAAGTTATGCAAAACTTATATCAACCAAACAAAAATAATCAGTAAATAATTTCAGCAAATAATATACTAGGTCTAGCAACAAGCAATGGTTACTCCACACGGTAACCCTAATCCTAATGATTACCCTACATGATGATCTCTATTGCGAAAAAATAAATGGCTACCCCATACGATAGTCTTGACTGCAAAAATTAAACAATTAGAATACATTACTAGAGCGAACAAATCTGTTGTTCGTATTCTAGGAGAGATGCAAAATTTTACACCATAAAGCAAGCAACAACAAAGAACGGTATAAAAAAAGCAAAGAATCGAAAAACCCACCAAACGCACCCTACGAGAAAAAACGTCCAGATTTTTGCACACTACACCAGTGACAAAACCAACACTACCAAAAGGTCCCAAGAAACAACAAGAAGTAAATTGTCTTTTTGGCTGGAATCCAGCAGAGGTCCCACGTGTCGTTGCTATAGTGTTCCACACGCCACACGCACCAGCTGGCTGGAATTGTCTTGACGTCAGAAGTTGGAATATGGTCTCCGTTCACGAAGAGGATGCCTGGTTTTGCCAAAAATGGGTCAGAAGTCTCGATTTTTGGAGTTCTCCAGTTTCTTCATCGATTTTGATGATTTTTCCTCACCCAAGGATATTAAATCCAAGATTTAATACCAATTTATCAAAAATATAAATCACCACGAATGTTTAGGCTCAGATTTGAAGCTAAACACCACTAGAAACAATAAGAATAGCCCAACCCAATAACACCTCTATTGATCCAAAAAAGTTTAGCTCACTAAGAACTAATCTATTTCATAAAGAGAAAACCAAAATAACCAACAATGGAAGCCACAATGAAGAATAATGAAGGAGCAGCCGCTTATCTCTCTCACACATTCACAAGGCACACACCAAATAGGTTTGCTGGAATGAATAAACGTGAATAGGGCAGCACACTTTAATCAACCAATCATTGGGCCACAAACCCAATAAGAACAAGAACCACTAAAACACTATAAATGGGCCTAAGTAATAGAGTGGACCATTGAGCAACTATAAGATAAGTCGCTCCAAAATAGCCCACTAAGTTTTGGGTCAAGCTTTAATTGGATTCGCTAAGTAGTGTCATTTTTTCCTTAATTTCAATTCTCGTCTAACGCCTATGAAATTAATCTTAAATCATCATTGCCCATTTGAGGTTGTTTGAAACAAATACCCAACAACACTTATTTAATTTCTCGTGAACGTCTCTTTTATTTAATTTTAAATAAAAATTCTATGACGATCTCAATCTAATGGTTTTATAACTTTTACACATGATAAACCAACAAATTTAGAGAACGAAAATCAATAATTGAACATCCATTTTTTAATTTTCAAAAATTTAGAAAAGAAGAATCAACAAAAGGATAGAAAAAAAAACATAAAACGTAAACATACTTAAATTTACTCACAATATGTTACATAACAGAAACAATAAAAGCATGCATAAGTGGCACCCTATAAAAAAACAAAGGCTCAAACAAAGTGGTGAGCTACATATCCATGTCGCTCGACTTATCCTACCAAATTAGAGCGACAGTAAAACAATATTATACGAAAGTTAAAGTCCATGTTCTCATAAATTGGGAGGTCATTTTAGTCAAAGTTCAGTGGAGTAGGCACGAAGAAGGTGGGGTCACTTGAGGAATAGAAGAAGAAGTCTTAGCTAAATAACCGGACCTTTTTTTTTTCAACACACCACCACATCTCCAATGTGCTTTCCAGGCCTCCACTAGGAAAGGATGGAGAGTTCAGATACTCCAACTATATATATATATATATGTCATAAAAACTATATAGATGGGAGGGCATAAAATCTGACCTCCAATCATAAAACTAAAACAAACAAATAAATAAATAAATAATAAAGCAATTAAAAATAGTCCTAAAAATCGGACCTTGTAAACCAATTAAAAAAGGGTTGGAATGCAAGTTTTGATTGCTATAGTGGGTAAAATTTTGGGTGGTTCCTCGTAAATTCAAGTGTGGGGGTAAGGGGCGAGTCATTGCATTGTCTTGGTCTTTCCCTTGGTGTCACAACTCAGGAGTCTCTGATTCAGACCCCAAGTCAAATAATCACTTAAATTTCCACAACTAATTATGTTATGGCCATTTCATGTCACGGCTATTCCCATTAATTTTTCAATATCTTAATTGTTATTATTTTTTAAATTAATTCTTAATTATCATAATTAAGATGATAAAATGATTTTTTAAATGGCCATTTCAATATCTTAATTGTTATTAATTTTAAAGTTTTCTCAATTGCCACTCAATGTTCCTAAAAATTTCACTTTGGTTGTAAGCTCCTTAAAAATAAAAATAAAGAAAAAAAATATAACAATACAATATTTAATTTTCTCCAGACAAAATAAAAACCAAATCAAATCAACTAAATATAAAATTAAATAATTTATAAAACGACTACAAAAACGATGCTATATAAATAAGACAACAGAAGTCTATATATGTCAACTTATTAGGTGAATGTGGAACATTCAACACGGCAACTCCAACTATGCTCTCCTCTATATAAAGGGTCGCATTAATTCATTTTACATGCAACAAAAATAGAAAAAGAAACCAAGAATTCACAAAATGTTGGGAAAATGGGTTGGGATGCTAATTTTGGTTTCTGTGGTGGTTCCGATGGCACACGGCGTAACTCCGAGCAAGTGTAAGACTGAGAAAAATAATCTGATTAACAATTGTAGGCCAGTTATTTTTGGGAGTAATCCATCAGCTGGTTGCTGTCAAAATGTAAGGGATGCTCATATTGAATGTGTGTGTCCTTATCTTGGCCCTAAATCGGCATTAATCGTTAGAGGCATTGGGGTACCTCGTGTTATTAAATTGATTGAAGGGTGTGGGAGATCTGTTCCTCGCAACTACAAGTGTGGAAGTATGTTTCGTTTTTAATGATCAAGAATTACTCAATTTAATTTCGTTTTTACATATTGTAAATAACTTACGAGATAAATTTATTTCTTGCAGGTATTACAACTCCACCATGAAGTGTTCCTACATGTGCACACGAATCAAGTTCCATATACAATATTACTTTAATTACTGTTGTTCTAATGTAGTAGAATAAGTTAAGCTCCATTGAGGTAGCTCCACCACTTTGTTTTGTGATACTTGTGTTTATTTTAATGTATTTGTCACAAATAAAATTATGTTTTATGTTTTATGAATTCTCTTGCATGCAAATAAAAATTTAAATTTTCATTTATTGAATTCTTTGAGCTTATTATTTTATCGTATATAAGAAAATTTATAAATAAAATTATAGTTTATCAGAAAATATAAGTTAAATGGATCATGTTCGTGTCAAAATCTAGTAAATAAAGAGAAAGTAATTCAATACAAGATTGCACTTGTAGAATCTTTACAACAAAGGAAAAAAACTAATGCATATTAAAATTATATTAATTTGTATCTGTATTGTAATCTCTAAAATGCCATGCAAGACATATCGTTGCTACTGTTTAGTAAGTTTTGGTGAAAATATGGATTTTTCCAAAAGCCAACCATGGCATACTTACAAAAAAAAGTAGGTGGCCTTTTTTAAAGTTGGACCAAGTAAATGATTATTGTACTTTCAACTTCAGAATTGCAACACATCATTAAAATAACTTGATTTTTGGTCATTTATTAAAGGAGAATTTACAAAAGTTATACAATAGCTTCGAGAAGAAGTTATTAAAGAGGATCTTAAATTTACACAATATAATACAATTATACACAAAATAATATGAATTAAATCATAGTTAAAAGATATATCTCATTTTTTATAATACATTTTCATAATTAAACTAAAACAGAAATCAAAAATCTAATTATTGAGAGACACTTTACCAAGAATTGTCGATTCCCAATTATTAATTTTGGAAATGTCGGTATTGACATTTCACCATGATAAATGTCGATTCCAAAAAGAAAATGTCAACTTTTCAACAATGTTTTTTTGAATTGTCGATTTTTCAACTGAAAATCGACAATTTACCAAGGTAGCTGTCAATTCAAAAAAGAAAAAAAATTGAATTGTCGATTTTTCTATTGAACTATCGAAAATTCTACAATTCACCAAGTTAATTTTAAAATAAACAAGGAACTATCTCAAAGTTGGATAGCTGTTCCACCTAGTTTTGTTACTAGCAAATGGGTCATCAATTTGTTTTGGCTGTGTCATTCGAATATTTCACCAACTTGTCATTTCACTTATTTTTTCAATTAAAAACAATGATTCAGTATTATACCAAATTGATAAAATATAACCTTCAATTGAGTGAATATATGAAATGGATAAAATAAATGCATCCAATTTTTTTTAGAGTAGACTCAAATATTTGTTGGTCCAAATTTCGATGAAATGGTGGTGATAAAATAGCCGGTTGAGTGCTTAAGTGAGGCAGCAATACAGTGGCAACGTCTCGGTGGTGGTTAAAGAGAGTGACAGATGATAGATCGTGCAATTTGTTTAATTGTGGTGGTAACAATAGTAGAATCCGACAAAGAGAAGATAGACGGGTGGTGTGAAATTGTAAAGTTGAAGAGAGAATATGGTAACAATTGAAATTTTGATTGTTTGTTAAGGACATTTTTGTTATTTTTCTTTAAAAAAAATTGACAATTTGGTCAAACTTTTCATAATTAGGCATAGTTCAAAACTCACTTTCAAAAATAGATATTTTGTCCAATTTCCTCTTTACTAAATCCACTTTACTTCAAAGCAATTCATTTGCCTAACATAAATTTACTCAAAAGTACTTTTTATCCAAATATGTATACCAAAAAAATCACTAATACATATTATGAGCTACATTAAAATCCAATTATATTCTACGTAATTTTTTTATGGTAATAAAAAAAAATTACCTATGATAAGTAATACTCTTATTTTTATCATTGATAAACACGTACTGTCTTTAAGAGAGAAAAAATTGTGGATATTTCTTTGTATTAAATTTAAAGTTTCAAGACTTGTTATTTGTGGTTGAAATAATTAAAGCAATTCAATTGGGTATATCACATTTTATCATTTGTTATTTGAGTAGAATTTTATTCAGATTCATAAAATATATGATAATTCATAAATATTAAAAAATCTTTTAAAATCTGAGTTGAGAATATCCTTATTACATTTTGCTTAAAATTAACTTGCTTATTTTTTTGGGAAAATGCTATTTGTACCCAAAAAACTTACACCCTCACTTACACACTCACACTTGTCAAATAATGATTGGGTCACTTTATTTATTTGGCCAACTAAATAATAATTTAAATCAACTAGTATTTGGCAAGTGTGATAGTGTAAGTGATGGTGTAAATGATGGTGTACAAGTAGCATGGTCCATTTTTTTTTAGTATAGCACAACATAATTAGTGAATGACGCATTGATGTTTTTGTAATTTCAAGGAATAAAAGTGTTTTGGTGGATGAGTCATCTAGGCCTGAATTTTATATGAGGCTCAAGAATAGTTGTCTCAAGTTCAAAATATTAGGAAATCTATATGTCTAAAAAATGTGTTAAAGTTTTATTTAATACTTGTTTAGTATAGATTATAAGTAGTGTGTCATATGGAATATCTGGATAAAAGTTATATATATCTTACGAAATGTGTAGGTAAAAATAATTTTCAACCAGCTTCTAAGCACCTATAAGCACCCTCAAACATACTATGTTTATTTGAAAGCATTGGCACATGGCAGCCCAAGCCACATCCGGTTAAAAAAACCTACCCAATTAAAAATTCACCCCCAAAACCTATTTTCTCTTCAATTTGAAAGTTGAAACATGTAACCACAACTCAATTTCAAAGTTCACACCACCCATTCCGCTCTTCAATTTGGCAGAAATCGACCCTCACGTCGAGTCGATATAGTTGTTTATTATATTTTTACAAGAGTTGTAGGCGATATTTTCTTTTACTCATTATATTTTATTTTTAAAAAATTTATATATTCATGAGCTAATCTATTACATTTTTTTGGTAATGATTGTACCAATTGAATTGATTAAGGAAGACTTGATTTGTCATTTCTTGTCGATATCAGATTTTGCATCACTAAATTATTTTCTTTGTATATGTCTATATGTTGATAAAATTCTTACAAAATAAGTTGGCTTTCTTTATTATTGTATATCATATTTTGTTTGTCGTTTTATTGTTGAATTTTAAATTTATAGATTTAATTTTGAAAAATTCTATAAATAAAATAAAATAAATAAAGCACATTATGTTTTGAAAGTCTAATTTTTAAAGTTCGGTCTACTCATATTTGAAAAATCTAAAATATAGATCACGATAATCATATAACCTTTGTTAAGCTATTTTTCATGAGAAATCATATTAGATTTTATGTGCATGGGATTTATATGATATGTATATTATATACATGTAACACACATATTATATGTAATTTAAGGTAATCATGATTACGTGAAAGATGTGTTGAACTCAAACCTATGTTACTTGTATAGGCTGCTAAAACTCGCAAATTGAAGTCAAAAGTCTATTTAGAGAAAGAAAGAAAGAAAGAAAGAAAGAAAGAAAGAAAGAAAGAATAAAATTGGTAGATAAGTTCAGTACACTTGACCATGTAAATGACATATATAGTAGTGCATGGACAACTTTTAAAAATCTTCCATTATTAGTGGGTGGAATTCATTTTATAATTAATGTGTGGGATAGTTGAAATTAATGACTATGTTCAAATTTAAATGTTACAATTTTTATTTTTGTTTTTTTTTTTTGGTTATAAATACACTTTGATTTTCAGATGGAGGGTAGAAAAGAATGAAGAAACACAACCAAGTATTAGAAGTAGTAAAATCTTTTGTGAGGAAATTTGTTGTTTTTGTTGTGGGATGAAATTCCACAAAAATATTTTGAGAGTAGACGTAGACTACAATGAAAGATAAACCACCATACATTCAGTGTTATCTCTTTTATTCTCTCTTTCATAACTAGGATAATTTATTGTTCAAGACATATGTTTCGAAAAAAAAAATTAAAACATGTAGAACTTGTTATTGGAAACAATTTTTTTTCAAAAAAATAAAAACAAATCTAAAGATCTATTCGACACCCTCCCCTCTGGATTAAATCCAATCATTTTGTTACCAATAAGTTTTCCGTAGAGAAGCAAGACACCATTATTAGAAAGACATAACTTCTATTGTCGTACCACATTTCGTAATGAAAGAAATTAATAACTTATCTTCAAAATTTTCATGAACGATATTTTAGACATATATTTCAATTCTCTCAAATATATTAATCTCTCACAGACGAATCAGTCCAATAAACTTATATTCGGACAATATCCAAACATAATTGCTTCAAATGTGAGCACTTTGCTTAAATCAATGGAAAACTAACTACTATTTTTGTATATATAGTGGACTTGTGTAAATGAAATATATGAAAAAATATTCAAAAACGTCATCTGAATTATCAAATAGAATGAGTCATGTGAGTGCCCTAATGGCCACTTAACTTTCCCAGTTTAATTTCAGCCTTTGATCTTCATTAATTGTTGAGATTGATCATAAATTAGCACAATCGATGACTCGTCAACAATTTTTTTTTCTTTAATTTAATGATTGTCCACTTCATAATTTATAATTTATTGTCAAATGACAATCAGATATCTTTATATTTAATTTGAATTTTGGAAAATAAAATTAATTTTAATACTATCGTTTTGTGATTATACATATTCCCCCCTTTAAACCGTCAATGATTTTTTATACCACCTTTCGAAGTCAAAAAAGCATTTGATAAAATTAATCGCTATTTCGGTCAAGCATGTTTGATAAATCTTAAAATAAAGTAAGTATTTTTAATTTTTTTTTAGTCAAACATAATTTCATAATTATATTTGTAACAAAACTTTTTTTTAAAAAAAAATGTCTTAATTTAAATTTTAAATAATTACTTTTAGACTTTACCAAAAATAGAACTCGAAAAAAAAAAATATGATAAAAAGATATGGTCAAAACTTAACATTAATTTTAAGAATACATTTCGTGAGACACACAACTTTTATTAACTTTTCAACTACACATTTTATCAATTTTTTTTTTTTTTTTTTTTTATCAAAATTTGTTAAAAAGTGATCTCCTAAACAAGCTCATAGTTCAGTTTCATACTTGTCACCAACTTCAATTTGAACACTTAAATTGCATTTTTATTTTAGTTTGCTCATTCCATCTGCAACATTTACCAAAACTAACATTAAGTCCCACATTCATGAAAGAATGCATGACCTCATTATTGCTTGACGTTAAATTCCTTACTTTTGCCCGCATAGAAAACTCAACCTTAACATGAGAAAAAACTTGCATGTACAAATTAAAATTAGACAATGAGAGTCTTTTATTCAACACGTCTACTCAAACTTTGCTCTCCTCTCTATAAATGGTCAAATTAGTACAGCGAAATAGATGCAACAAAGACTAGTTCAATTAATTACTAAGTCTATGTTTGACTAAGTATAAATTATAATTTAAGTTGGTTAAACATGTTTTTTATCTACACATTTCGTAAAGATACACAACTTATTATCTATTTATTATCTACACATTACATAAGACCCAAAATTTATATACACTTTAAAAATAATTCTAGCACTGCCACATATGCTATAAGAGTTTGAAAACATGCATGTTTGGAAAAAGGGTTGGAATATTGCAAGCTTTGATTGCTATGGGTGATTTTTGGGTGGTTCCTCATAAATTCAAGTGTGGAGGTAAGGGTCGAGTCTTTGCATTGTCTTGGTCTTTCCCTTGGTTTCAGATCTCATGAGTCTCTGATTCAAACCCCATGTCAACTAATCACTTAAATTTCCATAAATAATAAATGTTATGGCCATTTCATCGTACCTATTCGGCTACTTCCATTAATTTTTTTGGGATTCAATATCTTAATTGTCACTAAATTTTTCTAAATGTTTCTTAATTATCATTAAATTTTTAAAAAATTCTTGGTTGCGACTGAATTTTTCTAAATATTTTCCAATTGTTATTGAATATTAAAAACATTTCGAATTACCATTAAACTTACTAAAATGTTAACACGTCCGTCACTCCATCACACATCATTTTTAAATCGTATGTCACAGCGTAATTTTGTTGATGTGATATACATTAAGTCGAAAGTATACCATGTGTGAAAATTTTGTCTACAATTTCATCAAATTCGTTAACTTTTAAAACGGCGAATGAGAAATGTGGTAACTCAAATTTGTAAATGAAATTATAGTTTAACAGAAAATATAAGTTAAATGGATCATGTTCATGTCAAAATCTAGGTAAAAATACCACTTTTAGCATGCATTGAAGGAATTTATGGAATGAATTTTTGAAAATTATTTTTCAAAACATGGTAGGATATACTTGTCGCAAAAATTTAGAATTATTTTGTACTCATTTAAATGAAAACTTATTATTCTAAGGTAATGATTACTTGAAAGATGAATCAAACTTGTCAATTGAATCAAAAGTTTATTGTGTGTGTGTGTGTGTGTGTGTGTGTGTGTGTGTGAGAGAGAGAGAGAGAGAGAGAGAGAGAGAGAGAGAGAGTGAGAGTGAGAGAATTTGGTGGATAGTACACTGCAGTTGACAAATATGAAACTGTGTGTATGTGAGAGAGAGAGAGAATTTGGTGGATAGTTTAGTGCACTTGACGAATATGAAAATGATATATAGTTAGTGCACGGAGAGAGAGAGAGAGAGAGAGAGAGAGAGAGAATTTGGTGGATAGTACAGTGCAATTGACTAATATGAAACTGTGTGTATGTGAGACGGAGAGAGAGAATTTGGTGGATAGTTTAGTACTGCACTTGACGAATATGAAAATGATATCTAGATAGTGCATGGACAACTTTTACAATCTTCCACTTTTAGTGGGTGGAATTCATTTCATAAATAGTGTGTGGAATATATAGTTGAAATTATTGGAAACAAAAAAAATGGATATCTTCAAAATTTTCATCAAAGATATTTTAGAAATATATTTCAATTCACCCAAATATATTTTTAGTCACTTGATAAATAATAACACAACAATAATCTCACGGAAGAATCACTCCAATAAACTTATATACCAACAAGATCCAAACATAATTGCTTCAAATGTGAGAACTTTCCTTAAATCAATGGAAAACTAACTACATAATTTGTCACAAATTTTTCCAATAAAATGTC
Source organism: Forsythia suspensa (assembly GCA_023638005.1). Classification (NCBI taxonomy): domain Eukaryota; kingdom Viridiplantae; phylum Streptophyta; class Magnoliopsida; order Lamiales; family Oleaceae; genus Forsythia; species Forsythia suspensa. The sequence goes on along the minus strand of CM042666.1, from coordinate 28,848,687 downwards.
AATTTTTGTTACAAGGGTCAAGTCTTTTCCTTGGTTTCACATTTAATGAGCCTCTTAAAGTCAACTAATCAGTTGAAATTTGGCCATTACATGGTATCAATTCACATGAACTTTTTAAAGATTTCTTGCTCTATTTTCTATGGAATGGAATATGTAAAAGAACTTTTTTGACAAATTAATGGCATTTGTTTAATAATTATAGTATGTTTAATAGTGTTAAAATTATTTTTTAAGTGTTTATAAATTGTGGATGATATGAAATGTATAAATTATAATAAGTGTAATTATAATAAGTAGTCAAGTTGTGGGTCCTACTAAATATATATATAAAAAGTATGATTGATTAACTTAAATTATAATTTAAACGTAGTCAAACGTCACAAGTTATTTCTTTTTTACTTTTAAAAAAAAAATTTATAAGTCGTAGATCCTACATAATTGTTCACATGGATTTAACCCAATAAAGTTGTACCTGGAAATGTATAGAGATTATTCTCCCGAATATACTTCATCATTTCGACTCATCACTAATATTCGGTGGTAGCAATTCACTTCCTTGCGAAAGACACGTGACAGCCAAATGTATTGAGGTTAGGATTAGACCAATATGGACCAACTTAATTATTCATAATTAATGAATATAAATACATTACACAATTGGAGTAAATAATTCATCCAATTGAGTAATGTCAATGCAGGATGACCACCATCTGTAGTGATTTAAGATATTATGAATAGCATGATTTTTTTATATTAGTATGGAAAATTATTGAATTGTTCTGGCAAACCTTAAAGGTTACGAAAATAGCCATGTCACTAAAGTAGTTATATTTCTATTCATTCTACCTATCCGTTATAGGTGTAAAGACTGTCTTATGCCTAGTTATACCACTTTCTTGCATGTTATTAAATTGATTATTCACAAAACTCTAATTTCATTTTTTGATTCTCAAGAACTTGATCTTTTTTACGGTTAGATTTTCAACTTGTCTTTTTCGTTAAGAAAAGTGTCGAATTATCTTTTAAAGATAAATCCACTTTTATAAAATAAAAATCATAAATTGATAGACAATAAATATATTTCCCACCGAGGTAGGATTGCTAGAGAAAGAACCCGCAGTTTGATGCGCCTTTCATTGATTCTTTTATTTTTGTGACACCGTAGAAAAGAAGAAACTTGATGCTTTAACAAAGCACATACAATGACCAGTCTTGAGAAGACAAATAAACACACAATCTTTAAAAATATTTTATCGATAGGAAGTTATTGCCCAATACTCACATGTACAAGTCTATTTGTACCCATTTTATGTGTGTGATGTTGCCAGTTAAAGCCTGCCACATGTACGGAAGTCTGTATATTGTTATATGTGTGTAGTCGACTGATAGAAGAGTTGAGGGTCTAAGCTCATATCCTTCTCCGGGTAGTAATATATATGTATATATATATATATATATATATATATATATATATATATATATATATATATATATATATCATTAACTAAGCACCACTTCATCAATTTTGCTTGTTCCATTTCTAATTTTCCTCTAGTACTGATAGATTCATACTTTCGATTAGGAATAAATCTAACATCATTTTAAGTAAACATGTATGGAGCTTTAAAGTAACATCATGATCCGACTAGCGGTATAAGCATAGTGTCACAAGGCAACATTATCATATTCATGCCAGATTTTTCAAACCAATCTTTGTGGACACATGAAAGTCATGAATCAATGCCACTCATGCAAGCAGTTGGCGTTGAGATCAATTCAACAATATCAACAACGAGAATTAATCTTGAGACTTCTACGGTAAATTGGAAGATGTATTGCTTCATCTCTCCCCTTACGGTTTTGTTGTTCTTAAGCTGCGGAAATCTTTATAAAATGCCGGTGTTGCCACAACCATAACATTTTTACCTTTCCTCTAGATTTAATTCAAACTTGACTCTTACCCACTTCTTTTACCCCGTTATTACAATTGCTTTGATGATGGGGCTACTAGTTTGCCTAAAGCATGTTATGCCCCTCATAAATATAGATTTTACCATTTTCTTATCATGTTTTTCCAGCTATCATCTCCATCTACATTTACTTTTAAGAAATCTGGGACAATCTACCCTAATTTATATTTTTACTTTATAAATCTCATGTATAGAGTGCAAAGCGATATTATGGCCGTATACTCTTTGGACACCATACTACAATTAACAATATCTTATACAAATTTAAACCATCACATTTGTCGTCTAAGATCACTTTGGAATGAATCAAATTTTAAAAAGCTGAAAATCTCTGCTTAAAAAGTTTATTAAGGATTCTTCTTTTGTTCTTACAATCAAATCTATGAAAAATTATCATCTATAAACTTTTGAAACTTTTGTTGTATCAAAATCTCACGCCAAATTAGAAATCTCATTTTTCAGTAAAATTGCCACTTCAAGGTAGCGAATTGTCATTTTTGGACTCAATCAACCAAAATACAAAAATGGAGGGACTACTGAAATAGGTTCACAACAATAGAGATAATTCAACAAAAAAATTTCACTAAATCAATTCTCATACAATAAGTTATGCAAACTTATACTTCGACCAAACAAAAATAATTAGTAAATAATTTAGCAAATAATATCCTAGGTCTAGCAACAAGCAATGAATTTACCCCACAGTATAGCCAATTCTAATCATCACCTACTGAGTAGTCTCTGTCTAGAAAAATAAATAGCTACCCCACACAATAGTCTTGTTGCAAAAGGCCATGATTAAGAATGCAATGCAGTGGTCTAAATCATTTGTTAAATGTTCTGGGAAGTCTGAGCTTTTTGCACCATAAAAGTGAACAACTGACAGCAATAGCAATGGCCAATGTAATGACAACTAGAAAGAATACCAAACTTCCATAGGGAAAAATGTCGATTTTGCACCATGAATAAAACCAACACACAAAAGGTCCCAAGCAACAAAGTATATCTTTTAGGAATCATTGAGAGGGTCCCATGGGTGCTTTCTCTGGGTGCTCCATGGCAATTTGATTCAGGATGTCTGACGTCGGAAGTTGGAATATGGTCTCTAATACAGAAGAGATGCATGGTTTGCGAAAAATGGGTGGAAGTCTTGGTTTCGCGATTCTCCGGTTTCTTCCTTGATTTGATGATTTTCCTAAGCACTAAGGATAATGATCAGCTTTAATACGATTTGTCAGTATAAATCACCACGAGGTTTAGGCTCATTTGAAGCTAAACACCACTAAACCATAAAATTCAACAATGCCCATCTATTGACTCAAATAAGTTGAAAGCTCACTGGGCTAATCTATTTCACAAGAGAGAAACCAAAATACAAATCTCTTCTACGTTCTGGCGCAGGTTTCTTTGAATAGATAACGTGAATAGAAACACACTTTAATCAACCAATTGTTGGGCCCACATACCCAATAAGAAAAAAACTCACTAAAACCACCTATAAGTAGGCCTAAATGTGTATGTGCCATTAAGCAACTTTAAAATTAAATACAAATAGCTGATAAGTTTTAGGTCTTTAGTGGATTAATAGAAAGTGGTGTCATTTTTTCCTTAATTTCAATTCTCATTAACGCCTAAATTAATCTTGAAATATCATTAATAGATTTGAGGTTGTTTGGCAACAAAGACCCAACACCACTTATTTAATTTCTAAATGAAACGTCTCTACATTTAATTTTAAATAAAAATTATATGATGATCTACGATCGGTTTTATAACTTTTACATGATTTAAACGAATCAATAATTGAACAATTTTTAATTTTCAAAATTTTGAAAAGAAGAATCCAACAAAGATGTAAATGGCATATAAATTTACTGCGATATATTTACATAATAAACAAATAAGCGTACATAGTGGCACCATATAAAAACAAAAGGGTGAAACAAAGGTGGTGAGCTACACTCCATATCATTTCGACTTATCTACAAATTAGAGGCAGCGGTAAAACAATATTATATGAAAATTAAAGTCCGTGTACGATAAATGAAGGTCATTTTTAATTCGATATTGAGTGTAGGGAAAGAGAAGAAAGTCTTAGCTAAATAACGGACCTTTTTTCAACACACCATCACATCTCAATGTAGTTTTGAGGCCTCCACGGGAGAAAGTTGTGGGGTTGGGATACTCCAACCATATATATATATATATATATATATATATATATATATATATATATATATATATATATATATATATATATAACTCATAAAAACCATGAATGTAAATAATAAAGTAATTAAAAATAATCCTAAAAACCCGAGACCTTGGCAGAGTAAATTCAATTTAGAGTAAAATAATATGTACTAGGGAGGATTATAGCGGTAGAAATTTTTTTATCTAATTTAATTTCAATAAAATTGTAGCGTCACAAATCCTCTAGTACATTTTAAATATATTGAGTCGTGTTAATTTGTGCCTTGTGGTGCCTTTTAATAATGAACATGAAATTTCATATTACGTGAAATTTAACACAGAACAATTTTCTCGAATAAATTTTAGTTAATGGTAGACTAATTGTTTAATTTGAAATCAGAAAATCGCTCTTCCACGGCCCATATTCGGTCCTTTTGTTCAAGTTAGAATGACTATTTTAGAATTACCTCATTCTCATACCTTTATACCTTAAAATGCGCCTACAAACAATCCTGTACTGCAAATAACCACCAAAACAACCCTAATCCTAGCCACCAAGCTTTCGCATGATCTCCTCCTCTCAACCATTTTCACTCCATGTTCAACATCATTTCACCACCCTCTCTAAACTATTTAATTTTTTCTAAAATTTTAACAAGTAAACTACAGATAATCATGGTTCTTCGGATAGTCAAATAAATAGTGAGTTACACCTAAACTAGCTTCCTTGAAAATAGAAGTAAATCTTTTCCCTTGCATGACTGAATTACTTCAAATAGTTGCATTTTAAAACCTTCAAAGTGCAAAAACATTATTTGGGTCATCACAAATATTTTAGAATTATTTGGTGACCCTCCGGTTGGGGAAAATCAGGAGGCATTACGGAGGCTGGAAATTGCGGAGGATGGATCGGCAATGGCGATGCGTGAAAGATATTTATTTGAATTTTCTTTGTTGATAGCACTTTCATATAATTATATCATTGTATATGGTTTTTTATAGATTGAAATTCCTTTTATTTTTATTCTAAAGGATATACTTCAACCTATGCAAATAAAGAGTTGTCGAGGATTTACAACTATATGAGAAGAATAAGAATGACGTTGGTTGTTGGATGGTACCTCGGTATTTATGGTCTTTTGTAAACTGCGAATGAGCCCCATAGGCACATCATATTGTCATATGATAATTGGAACAATTCCTTGTTACCAACATCCCCACCTTAGATGAGTGGAAAGGATTCTCTTGCAGCCAGGAATAGTTGCAAACAATGAAAGATTACATCTTTGTCTAATCAATCCTTTGTGTAATGCATAATTTACCGTGGTGCCGCCTCCACCTTGATGGTGGAAAGGATCCTCTGTAGGCGAGGAATGGTTGCGACGAAGATTTTTTGCACATCTCTTATCGAGGAAAATCCTTAAAGTCAACTGCGCGAGTACATGTTGATTGGTGATGGTAGGGAGTGGGCATCACGCACCCATTGAGGATGAACAAATAATCACCTAGTTCAAAAGTCGAGCTAATAGACGCAAACTCTTGGACAGTTTTTGCATTTAGTTAGAGATATGGGTATCGATATGATCGAGAATAGGAGGCTGTATACTATATATATTTAGTCGCATTGAATTGACGAGATGTTGTATATTAATTGGGATATAGATTGTTAATTCATATAAACTTCTATTTTAAGAAGAAGGCATAAACCATGTTCTTCTGGGTTTAAAGACGAGGAAGTTCGAGGAAAGCAGAATAACTTTCGAAAGAAAAATTGGCATTGGCGAGGATAGAATGAACTAAAAATTGGGCAGAGTTCAAAACGAGTCAGGGATCCTAAGCGGGGATGATCAATCCCTAATCCTCGACTCCTAGCTGCAGATGAATAGTAGTAGTGATTGCCACTTTGGCGAATCTCCCTATCGGTGTGGTGAGTTGAGCCTCTATTACCAATGTCGAGTGCTTGGCAAGGGTTAATGATCAGGCGAACAATTCAGTGTTTTCCATGACTCATGAGAGGCAATCCGAGGAAGCTCGGCGTCATTCTGGTGTATTGTCTGTCTCATAGGCGTACTTTGAAGTTATCATTGATCTAATCGTTCATTTATTTCTAATGCATGCCTAGATAAAGTTAATGTTTCATGTCAAAAAGGTGATAGTGTACTAGAGGTTAGTATGTCATCAGAGGAACTATAGATATGGATAAATTAGTAGGGCAGTTCAAAAACATTTTGGTGGATTGGTTTTGTGTCGTGACGTGCATGTTATAATTTCTAAAGAATCATCACGAATTGATTGGTTAGGTAGCAATGCGCTACATAAATATGTTTGAGAATGAACTAATCTTTTGAGAGAAGCCAAGGGAGAGAATAGTTCAAATTTAATAGGTCAAAGATTAAAACGCCCATTGCTTCATCACCGGCTTCTTGACAAAAAAAAGTTATAAATAATAAAGATTATCGAAATTTCTTGTCAATCTCAATGGATAATGTGCGATTAACACGAGAATATACCTTATGTTTCGGATGACCTAGAGGTATCCGCTAATAGGCAAGTGGAATTTATAGTAGATTTGATACTTGTTTGAACCCGTATCGAGAGGCTCCATATCGGATGGTGCGAAAAATTACAAGTTAAAAATACAAATGGAAAGGCTGCTTCGGAAAGTGTTTCTCCATGGAAAAAAAAAGATAAGTTATTAAGAATGTGTATCGACTAAAGTAGGCAATAAATTGTGATAGAATAAGTGTCTTCCAGTGGGTGTTAAGATCAATTGAATGGTGCCGGTGTGCAAGGTCAACTTAAGAATCGAGATGTCGGATCAGCGAAGATATCGGATATACCAAATCATCATTCCAAACTCAATATGTTATGAATTACGGTAATGCCTTTGGGCAGCTGAATGCTCGGGCGCTATTTATGGATTTAATGAACAATTATCGATGGACATGTTTGGTAAAGTTATTTCTTTTTTTACTTTTAAAAAAAATTATGAGCGAGAAAATTGGTGTGTAAATAAAAATAGATTAAAATAATGTTTAACTAACTTTTCAAGACAAATATATATATTTTTAGATGACATAGAAATCATAAAAAATGAGCTATTGCAGAATACAAAAAAAAAAAGATATTTTTTTTTTTAATTTTTTGCATGTCGAAATTGGTGTAGTGAAATTGTTCACATGGATTTAACCCTAAAGTTGTACTTGACTCATCACTAATATGTTCACCCTTGAAACACGTATTAGCCAAATGTATTGAGCCAATTGGACAAATTATTCATAATTAATGAATATAAATGTATTACACAATTGGAGTAAATAATTCACCCAATTGAGTAATGTCACGTAGGATGACCACCATCGTAGTGAGCGACTATGAATAGCATTATTTTTTATATTAGTATGGAAAATTATTGAACTGTTTGATTTCTTATTTTAATAATAGTTTCTTTTTCTTTTTTTACAATTGTTAAACATTGTATTTGGAATTTCATTCTTGATGCTCCACGACTATTAATTGAATCAAACAATTGTGTTGAAGAATATAAATAATATGTTGGTAAATTTTAATTAGATAATTAGATATTGGACTATAAAATCAATATGACACCAAAAATTCTTGTTTGAACTTGGAAAGATTTACCTGTCAACTGCGACACCTGCAAATTATCTTTTTAAGCCATAAAATATTTTTTTTATAAAGAGGGTTAAACATTTGGTTAATGAAGAGAAAGAATCATAAATATCCTCCATCTAATATTGAATATGAAAGATGAAATTTTATTAAAAAAATGACAAGTAGAAAGAAAGTGAAAATTAAATTTTTTTTCGATATTTTTTTTCAAGAAGCCTTACTCTTTGGTCATTTTTCTTTATTCAAAATAGAAGAAGAGATTTCCTTCCTCATATTTCAAGAATTTTTCTCTTTCTAAAATTTTACTTAAAATATTTGTTGAGCGAATTGGACAAACTACCACCTTTCAGAGTTGTATTTTGAAATATACGCATAGTTGTATTTTGAAATATGCACATTTTCCATAACATTTGACAAATTGACCAAATTTTAAAATTTTGTACAAAATTACCCCTAGATGACCAATTGAATATGTATTATATCTATTTTCTTATCTTCCCACTCTCACTCTCTCTCTCTCTCACTTAAACACTCTCTTTCCCCACTTCCTCCACCATTACCGCCGTCCCTAAGCTTCATTTTCCACTCCACTTTGTTATTTTTCTGGCCGGATTCTATCATTCTTATCCCCAAATACATTTTTAGATATTTCACTGATTTTTGAGCCATTTGAAAAAGTCAATCGATTTGAATTTTTTGAAGTCAATTATAAGCTATTAAAAATTGAGAAAATTAGTGTATTTTTAATGTATATTACATGAAACTTAAATTTGATATATTGTATCTCTATTTCTTTGTCGATATATTTTATGTTATTGGGTAATTTTTTGTATATTTAGTTTGTATATTAGTTGATTGTATTAGATATTGAGTTTAATTTACAAATTTTGTCGATATAATTTGTTAGTATATTTTGTTGTCAACGTATGGAGAATGAATTGGTTATATTTGATCGAAAACAATCAGAAGAAAAATGGGCACAAAATTGTGGGCGTGGAACTCTTCTCTTTGTCAAAAAAAAAATGGACGATCGTTTTGTTGATGGACAAAATGGGCACAAAATAATGTCCATTTTGTCGACATCATCGACAAAAATGGACAAAATTTTGGTGGATATTGAAAAGTTTGTCGACGTCGATATTATTTGGTCGATGTCGAAATCCACAAAGTTTTTGATATCGAAATATTTTCTCTAAGATAAAAGTTTTTTTCGGTGTTTAATTCAAATTGACATTCAGTAATTAAAAATTAAAATTAAACAAGTATCTAGACTAAGTGATATAAATTTGTGTATATCATCGTACTACAAAACTAAAGTTATGAAAATCTAGATTTGTTTGTATCGTTTGATGTAAGGTATTTTTGTAAAATGGAGATATGAATAGTTGAAAACTAATTATTCTTGTGCCCATTTACAAATTTACAAAATGATTAATAGCACAAATTATCTTGGAGGAAAAATGTTTAGACACTACTATGTTTCTATTTCTGCATGAAAAGTGAAAATTAAAATGAGGATGATTCTCACTTAATATTCATTCCGTGGTTAATATTATTTTCATAATGTTTAATATTGTATTTTTATTAATCTAATGCTTAATGAGATGATACAATGTAGCTTGCATTAGAAGTCACCAAATCTATAACATACAAAATATGTACACAATTATAATTAGAGCCATACAAAGTTAGAGACATTTTTAACAAAAGGATATTTTTGACATTTTACTTTCAAAATAATCATTCTTCCAATTACTTTACAAAATGGAGATATTTCAAAACAACCTAACAGATTTAGGTATAAATCAAAATTTCTATATTTGTTTATGTAGGACAGTCACTTGAACTATTTGGACTAAAAACAATGTGAAAATTACCATTTTTAATTTTAAAAAAAACCACAAATCCATGAGAGCTCATAGAAATCCATAATAATCTATTGGAATCTAATATATAGAATCGTGTTGATATCTTATAAATTATGTGTAATTCTATTCAAATATATGAATTTGAATTGAATTTCACATAATTTATAAGATTTCAACAAAATTTTACATAGCCGATATGTGTGTGCCATCAACAGCTCCAACCTAATCCTCATGAAAAATCAAAGCTTTTTACTTGTTGGCTAAGCACATGCAAATTGCAACAATAAGTGTCGACCTCCAAAAATGATTGCCAACAGGATCTACACGCCTCATCTGCCTATTTGTATTTTATCAAAACACTTGGACAGCCACGTCAGCCTGTGGATCACTATGGTACGCTGGAAAGGGACTAGAGAAGATGTTTGAGCGTGGGAGAGACATGTTATGGCCGAGGAAGTAGCTTGAAAGCCTCTAACCACAAATTTTCTAAGTAATATGTAGAACACTAAAGTTAATTAATGGAGAGAGCTTTTGTTTAATATAGTTTTGTTATCCAAAAATTCATCATCACTTTGTTAGAGATATGGCATTGGCATTTATATGCCAATGCTAATTGGCCAAATGCACTGAATGCGCAACAAGTGGCAAATCTCATGGAGCCTCTTGTCACGCTCAAAGTATCACGTCCTAGGTTTAATAAAGAAGTCTCTTTCAGCCGCATGCTAGTGGGGCTAGAACTGTGACAAGCCGCACTGGCACGCTGTCCCATCAGTTTTGTTTGGTCTGTTTAACAGAGTGTCAATGGAGGTTTACTCATCACACAATTGAAGTCGGTCTTAACCGCCTCGTCCTCTCTAGTGCCTTCCCGTACCTCCTCGAAAATAAAGAGAATGGCCTCAGTAATGCTACATCACTATCTCTACTGGCTCTATTGAATTTGACCAGTCGTCGTGGAGTGCCACGTGGTTCCGATGGGTAACAATATGCTTATGACAACTCCTAATATAAGAATGCTCTCATTTTTATAAGGCGTGTCAAATCATATGTATCGCCTATTCCATTTCCTTACAGGCTCAAGAAAACTCAGCTTGACAAACAATTTGCAAAATTTCTTAATATTTTCAAGAAAATACACATCAACATTCTCTTCACATATGCTTTAGCTAGAATGCTACTATATTTAAAGTTTATGAATGAAATGTTGGCAAAGAAAAGAAAGATTGAGAAATACGATAATGTAGTTTTAACTGAGGAATATAGTGTTATTCTGCTCAACAAGTTGTCTTCGAAGTTAAAAGATCCAGAGAGTTTCAAAATATCTAACACAATTGGACAATTTTGTAATTTTAATGCTTTATGTGATTTGGTGCAAGTATTAATTTGATACCCCTTTCTATCTATAAGAGATTAGGTCTGAGAGAGGTAAAAGCAACGATTGTATCTCTACAACTTGCTAATAGGTCGATCAAGCGTCCACGAGGTATAGTTGAGGAAGTGCTCATCAAGGTGGATAAATTCATCTTCCTAGTTGACTTCATTGTCTTTGATATTGAGAAGGACCGAGATATGCCAGTAATATTGGGTTGGTCATTCTTAGCGACAAGTCGAGCCCTTCTTGATGTAAAAAAATGTGAGCTAATCTTGAAGGTACAAGATGAATGAGTAATATTCAGTATGTACACCTGTACCTGAGAAACCAATCGACCTCGAGTGGTTTTTTAGTGAATAAAGTGGTTAAAATTGACCAAGAAAAGTGCAAACTGAAAGTGAAGAAGGGAGGTGAAGAGCCTAGGTTGCAAGCAAAGTTAGGTAGTCTTGGTGAGCAAAATTCGTTGAAAGAGGGCAAACAAAAGTTTGGACGAAAGAAAAATTAAGCAAAGTCGAAAAGTGTTAGCAATGCAAGTACAAGTCGTCTAAAGCCCAATTCAAGCCACCTTAAATGATTGTTACAACAAAGTCGAGCTAATGACTTTAAACAAGCACTTATTAGGAGGTAACCAATTTTCTATCATTTATCTCTTTTATTTTTCATTTTTAGTGTAGCATTACGTTTTCATTTTTTAATTCTTTTACGATTAGTGAGTCCCCGATTTGAGTTTCTCCCATATCGTTATATATCATTTCATTTATACCTTGTAGTAATTCTAAAGCCACACCATGTAGCCAAAAACAAGGACTACCACCTCTTGATGAGGTCTAAGCATATAGCAGCTAGATGGAACCTCCACTCCATGAAGAGTCTATTAAACTCTTTTCTTTTTGTTTCTTTTGCTCACATTGAGCACAATGTGTACTTTAAGTTTGGGGTGCAGTTGATGACTTTATTATTTTTGTTATGTTTGTATGTGATGTTTATATTATGTGAGTAAAAAAAATCAAAAAATATTATCTTGTTACTTGTGTGTTTGGGTGTGTGTTGGATAGCATTGCTGACTAATGATGATATTTAGTTGAAACTATTTTTGATTCATGAACTATGACTATGTGATGCTACTTATGCTTATTCTTTTGGAATTTTGGTGCAAATGGTCCCTAACCTTTGTCCTTAGTATAGGTATTGGTCCCTAACATTTATTTTTTGGCAAACAAGTCCCTAACCTATGTGTTTTGATGTGAAATTGGTCCTTATGTGATGAAAAAGACAAATATACCATTAGTTTTAATTAGAAGAAATTGTATGTGGATTCCTAATCATTACAAAATATACAAATAGGTCCAATACTTTAATTTTTTATAAAAAATTAAAGAATTTTTTTTTTGGAATTAACACTTTAGTAATAAATATGTCAAATAAAATTATTATTTTTATTATTAAGTAATTATATTATTTAAAATTTAAACTTTTATTTTATTGTCATATAAAAAAAATAACTTTGTCACAAACTTGATGTTCAAATACTTTTATTTAATTGAGTTATATATTTATTAACTACAAATATTAAAAATCCAACAATATTGTTCATATTTTAATTTATCGTTTTATTTTCGTTCAAAAATAAAATACATAATGTGTAAATTAATTTTTATTAGTATTTTTATGTTAAATAAAAATGTAATAAGATTAGTTCAATATCATAAAATTATATACGTCATTTTGTTATTTATTTAACTTAATTTTTAAAGTAAAGAAGAAAAAAAAAATTATAAGTAAAGAGGGAGAAAAAAATTTTCCCTCTTTAAATAATATAATTACTTAATAATATAAATAATAATTTTATTTGACATGTTTATTACTAAAGTGTTAATTCAAAAAAAAAAAACTCATTAGTTTTCTTTAATTTTTTTATAAAAAAAAAGTATTGGAACTATTTGTATATTTTGTAATGATTAAGAATCCACATACAATTTCTTCTAATTAAAACTAAGGGTATATTTGTTATAAGGACCAATTTTACACCAAAACACATAGCTTAGAGACTTGTTTGCCAAAAAATAAACGTTAGGGACCAATTCTACACTAAGGGCAAAGGTTGGGGACCATTTGAGCCAAAATCCCTATTCTTTTACTATACTTATTCATGTGGGATGTGATTATGTGTGAGCACAATAGTCATGAATACCATTACTTTGGTTGGTATATGGATAGAATAGGTTGATAAAATTGTGGACCTAGGTTGTTAAAACCAAGACCACAATTGAAAACTCAATTAATTAACCAATTGAGAGGATAGTTTGAGGGTGGTTAATCCAGTGTGGGAGTTATTGAGATAGGTGTTGATTTCGTGCATGTGTAATATTTGTGTGAAGTGTCTTTGGCTACAAGGTAAAATCTAGATATTGACTGGATGATAAGAATCTAATCCCTACATATTTTATCTTGCACAAAAAGGATGCATTATCTTATGCCTCACTTCATAGCTTTTTGACTTGAGTGATAAAGTCCGTAGGGATTTTCAAAATCCGGTGCCCTAAGATCTGTCAAACCTAGGAGCTATCGGCTTAAAACTCGCTACAATGCTCATCTAGAAAGGTTAAGGGAGTGAGGTTTCACATATATATAAAAACGCATTTCCTTGGAACAAAAGATAAAAAACTAGTAAGATTGAGCCTTTGTGATTATAACTTGAGGATGTAGATAACTAGTGGCTTTGACTTTCCTAAGTAGAAGCTTGACGATCAAAACACTCAATAAAGGAAGAATCATCGCAGATGTAGATAATTACTCCATTGGTTAGATCCAACCAAACTTGAGCGGTAAAAGAATAAGTATGATTTGAGAGAAACTTTAGAATTAAAACCACGGGTGAAAGATTGAATATCAAGATGAGAGTGTGCATTCTTACAAAAGAGAAATGAAATATTTGACCTTTGAGGTGTGGAATATTACCAACCTAAAGGCTTATGGTGATTGGATTGACTATGCGCACACACATGTCGATCGAGCATCGGATGAGTACAAATTGATTTTGGTAGCATGATTTAAAAGTCTTTTATGAATTATTTGATATGTTTCAAAACATGGGGAAAATACGACAAGCTATCTATTATAGTAAATTTTATTGTTATTTGTTTGTGTTTAAGTAGATAATCTTGTTTAGAATGAACAAGTGTTTAAGCTCAGGGATATTTGATAAGTGTGTTTTACATGCTTATCATAGCTTATAAACTTGATATATAATGTAATTTGAGTAGATTTCTATTTAATTTAGTATAAATATTTCCATTGTAGGTAAAATCCAACTATGAAGGTAAATGGAGCAAAAAAGAAAAATTCGAGCTAGAATGAGAGATGATCGAATGCATTTGAGGATTGACATGATGGTACGGGAGTGATAATAACCATTAAGAGAGCCATTGAATGAATGTTACAAATTTCGGGAGTGGAATTTAACACACAAAAAGTTTAAAGACTGAATTGCACACTTTTGAAACTTGCAGAGGACCAAATTCTGATGACTAAAGAGGTTTGGGGACCAATTTGGAAGCTCTTGGAAATTTTGGGATCAATCTTGAAAGACTTAGAGCAAAAAGAGACCAAATTGTACAACTTTGAAAGTTCAGGGACCAAATTACAAATTGACCAAAATTTTCTATTTGCCACGGTCCGAAACGGTATGCAAACTGCAGCCAACAGAAAAATTCTCATTGTCGCAGTTTGGGTCACAATTTGCAATATCTTCACGACCGCGCCACAGTAAAGTTTTTTTTTTTTTTTTTTTTTTTTTGTTTAAGTTGAAACTTAAGGGTATTTGTGTCGTTTTCCATTAAAACGAGTTTAAGGAGTATAAACACTATAAAAATACATCATCTAGGTCAGATTAGAGTTGAGAAAATCAAAGAAACAAAGGAGAACTAAAGAAGCGAAGGAAGAACGGCCAAGGCTTCTCGTCTTTTCTTTAAATTCGATTATGTATTCCAAACTCTTCATGTTTTCTTGTTCCCGTATGATGAGTAGCAAAACTTATAGTTGTGATGAACGTAACTAGTTTCAAATCTTTACTTTCAATTCTCAAGTTTTATAAAATTAATGGATTTATGTATTGATTTTACTTCTTTCTTTAATGCTTGAATTACTTGATCTTTAGTTCATTGATTTGTGGATTTTAACGAGTCGAGAGGTGAGTTTTTAGACCACGTATAGAGATACATTTTTGTCATTGTTGCGGTCCATAATTGAATTCCTAGGTGTTTAAATGCGTTTATTAATGCTTTATTCAGATTGACATAGAGATATAATGAGTTGACTTCATTAATTATAATTGATTTTAACTCGAGAGAGGTAAATTGATTTAATTAGTGAATTCAACCAAATACGATTGTAGAAATTGACTTGAGATGCAAAATTAAAGGTGATAACTAAGGTGAAACCTTGAGTCCCGATACTTTAATCATCATATTTGTTTAATTGTTTTCTATCATTTAGTTAATCATAGTATAAATTAAAGTTTTGCCATAAATTTTTTTCATCAAATTGAGGTAGAATTAGTTAAATTAGTATTCAAATAAAATAGCCTTTGTGGGAACAATAATTCGGATTATTTGATCTACTTACTACTTGTTAAATTGACACACTTGCAATTTTAAATGCAACAAAGATCAAAGAGCGAAAACCTAGTAAAAAATGGTAACAGAATGAGAGAAATTACCATAGACTAGGAAGTTAAAAAGTATGATGATCATTGATCACAATTGTAACTTGTATATGAACTCATTGCAACAACTTTAAGAATGTTGTTCGCTACCCTCCCATTCATCAACATATAAGCTTACCGAGGTAGATCCTTCTCACATTCATTATGCAAAAAGTTTTAATGAACTCAATTTCTAGTCAAATATAACATCCAATAAGATCGCAGGCAATAGAAACAATTCCAAAGAGAAAAAAAATTAAAAGAAAGAAATTGGAGGTGTGATGAGTCCTCAATTTATGTGGCTACCAGGGGGATAAAGTTTCTGTACACTACCTGCTTAAGTTGGGGGTGAATCTGGTCATCTCACGTCTTGTCAAGAGGGTGGTGGGTGGTTTGGTTTCGAAAAAAAAGGCTTAAATTTTGAAAGGTGAGAAAAAAGTCCATTGAAATTTTAAGGTCTCTTGCTAGAATTGTTAAAGACTTTGGTATTTATACTTATGGCTTCAAATCTATTGAAATCAGTTGACCTCTAAAAATGGCTGTCAACAGAACCTCATGCCTCATCTTCCTACGTGTAAAGTCTCCACATACTTGGATCGCCACGTGGTATAATCAATCATGTAGATACGCCTAGAACACTTGGAACCGGGTGGAAATGATATTAATGTATGAGAGGAACATGCTATGGTGGAAGTGGTGGCTTGAGGGCCCCTAACTAACAATTTCCAAAGTGGTATTAAACACTTAAGATTTAATTAGCAGAGAGGACTTGTGTTTTCTATCGTGTGAGAATTTCAATTTCAACATCACTTTCTTGTGGAAATGAGTTTGGTATTTATAGGTGGGTTCCACTTGGGAGACCTTCCCTCGATGTATGACACGTGGCTCAATCTCAAAGGCCTTTAATGTCACATCCTAGGCATTATGTCAATGGTTTAATGGAAAGGTCCTTTTCAACCACATGCTAGGAGACTAGGACTATGACAAGTCGTATTAATAGGCCGTCCCATCAGTCTTTTTAGGTTTGACTCACAGTGTGTCAGGGGAGGCTTTCTTAGCACGCAATTGGGGTCGGTCTTTGACCGCTTCGTCTTCTCAACTTCCTCTTGTTGGGCTAAAAGAACAACCTCTTCTTCTCAACCTCCTCTCAACTCCTCAGAATAGAATGTGGATCCTACTAGGCAATTTTAACTTTGACCTTGCCACGTGGAAAGCTATATGGGACTGGAATGTAACAATAGTCCCCCAAGTTCAGGACCTCCATCATTTATAAGGGATGCTGGACTTGGTAACGAGGCATATGTCATTTTCGTGTTTAGGAGGCTAGGGCGTCTATGTGCCGACATGCGTCTATGAATGACAAGTCTTGATTTTGGAAGAGGCTCAATAGTAGAAGCGATTCGACAAGGTATTGCGGAAGAGGCTCAATGGTAGAGAGCTGAGGTACGAGAGGAATGCAAGATTGGTTGATTTTCTCGTGTATTCCTCACTCCTCCAATTTGTTGATGTTGAGCGCCATGTGACACATGGGCGTAACAATAGTCCAACAAGCTTAGGATCTATCATTTATGTGAGGTTCTGAGTTTGACCTAGGGCAAATCTTTAAGTAGAATAGGCTTGATGCAGAGGCTAGTCCCCTAGTGGGAAAGGCTCTCAACAGAGGATAGTCCCAAGTGGAAGAGGCTTGCTACAGAGGCGTCTTCCTCGTGGGGGACTTGGCAGAAAAGGCGAATCTCTTATAGGAGAGGCTATTAGCAGAGGCTAATCCCAAGTGGGAGGCTTGCTACAAAGGCATCTCCATGGTGGAGGACTTGGCAGAAAAGGTGTGTCTCTTGTGGAAAAGTCTCTCAGCAAAGGCTAGTCTTAAGTGGGAAAGGCTTGCTGCAGATGAGTCTCTCTGGTGAGGGACATGGCGGAAAAGGCGTCCCTCGAGGGAGGCTTTCTCGGAGGGCGAGTCCCAGTGGGGAGTCTTGCTACAGATGCATCTCCCTGGTGGGGACTTGGCAGAAAAGGCACATCCTCTTGTGGAAGAGGCTCTCAGCAGAGGCTAGTCCCAAGTAGGAGAGGCTTGCTGTAGAAGCGTCTCCTTGGTGGGAGACTTCGCAGAAAAGGCACGTCCCTTCTGGGAGAGGCTAGCTATGACTAATGATTAGACAGTTATGGGAGTATAGAACGCTTTGTTGGGAGTGCTGAAAAGACAGCTGCACGTAATTATGACATTTATTGTGAGACTACGCGTTTCTTTTGAGGCGACTCCCTGTACGTGTGCATGAAACCCACCGACTATTTACAACCATTGATTGAGATGAACTGTGTGAGGTTGTTTGTATTCAATGGTTGGGATTGAAGGTGATATTAACGACATAGATCACTCTTGATAAGATCAACGGTTGGGGTGATTGGGCCTTTATCTATAAATAGGGATGGTCGCCCATTTTCCTTCCTCTTTACGCGTTGCGATCAACCCCTAACCAAGAAAATATTCCTGCGAGCACATTTTCCGTAAGAGGGAATGTTGAATCATTCTAGTCTTGCCTTTTGAAGATCATCTAGTGATTTAGGTATACACTACGACCTTAGTTACCATTTTGATTTTGTTTTAATCGATTTTGTTGTTGAGTAGCCAAGGATGTCCTAAACTCCAGCTCCGATAAACCATCGGGTGTCGTCATTGTGATGAGCTCCAGGGATGTGTCCCTTTAATTGGCAGAGGTACTGCCCCTTCGTGGGATAGATACGTATACCCGAGAGCAAATTCTCATCGCTGGGCAGACTGGGACTAGTTGGGAGTAGGCTGGGAGCCACCAACTCGGGGTGTGTTGGTAGGTGGGCGGTAATGGAGTTTTCTTGATTGTTAATGAAGCGGATCTAGAATCATTGAGACAGACCTTCAGGGTGCCCGAGGACATTCAATTCCATGTGCTAGAGCCCACAAGAAGGCATGTGTTCCTAGGGAAGGTTGCATCGCCCTGCACATAATGGCCCCAAACAGGTGGAGTCAAATGGCCGATAGTCTATACTTGTTGTTCAGGCACTCCCTAGGGTTTGAGATGTCCCTACATGTGTTTCAAATAGTGTACTTGTCAAAGAAGCTTCAAGAAGAAGGACAAAAGAAGAAAGTGGGATGGTAATTACTTTAGCCCTTGGAGGGCCCATAAACCATTCATCTTGGATTGTCCATCGTCGATAAAGTTATGGAATGAGAGGTTTTGGGTATCTGGTAATTGGCAAAGAGTACTGAGTGATCCGGAGCTGGAGCTAGATGTGTCGGGCGGAATATGGAATAGCGAGTGGGTGGCTCGAATGGGTGGTGGCGTGGGTGACAAAACATACACATGACTGATGATGTTTCTCTTTAATTTGTGTAGATGCTCTCCTGTGCTGTGAACTAAAGGAGTATGAGCTAGATATTCTGTGAGCGATATACGAACAAGCTTAGGAAGAAAGGCGCTTTGGGAAGCTCATTCGTGTTCCAAGGCATTTGATAGAACATGGTCAAATAACGTCAAGAGGTATGCTTTTTGTGTCATACATTGTTGGTTCACTATCGTAGGACCTCATCTAATTTGTTTTCTTTTTAAACTGATTTTGAACAAGGTAAATGACTCACCCCCATGGCATGTTTGATGGGTGCGCAAGTGAGAGAGCTTCGGCCAGGATCTTCTGAGCAAGCTCACCAGAAGAAGGTGATTAAAGAGATCAATCGGGAGGCCGCACGTAGAGAGGCTAAAGGCCTTGTGCCGGAGGTGGCAACATGGATGGAGATGATGAGGAGATGGCCCCCATGTCTAAGAAGCCTAATGTTGGGACCTCAGGGCTACAGAAATCGAGGACCCCAGTAGAAGACCAGCCCATTTTGTTGAGACTTGTGAAGGAAAAAAGCTGTCGGCGAGTGCGACAATGAGAAAAAGAGAAAGACCCCATCTGAGGGCAATGTGGGGGTCGTAGGTGTTGACGATGTGGTGGCTGGTGTCCTAGAACCCCTACAGATGACCCATCGGTTACCGTCACCGGATCGATTATGCTCGGTGATGCTCCGTCAAGGAGCAATGGGAAAGGCAATGAGAATGGGAAGGTAATCGTGGACCTAGCATCATCTGGAGGAGAATAGGACATGAGCTCCCATGAGAGGCATTCGCGGGGATGTTTGAGAAGTTGGTTGGGAGATTGGGCAAAGGCTCTCCAACGAGACCATAATAGACCTGGATCTTCAAGCTACTTAGGGGCCCAGGCGTTCATCAGATATGTCCCCTCCAGCTGGAAACCCTTCATTGCTGATGGTGACATGGAGGATCTGCTAGAGGCCAGTATCTTATGTTCCATTCGCACTGCCTCTGCCTCGATGAAGTCCCTCAATGCTCTAAAGGAATATAAGAAGAAGATGGCAGAAGAGGCAGCTAATAACGGTTGAGTTCCAAGCAACTATAGATGGTATGATGGCAACGGCAGAAGAGTACCAAAGCCGTCTACCAGAAGATGAGCCAAGATCTGGCTGATGCTGAAAACAACATCGCCATTTTGACAAAAAAGCTAGACAATGCTATCAACGCCCAGTGCTATTACCTCTACTGCCTTAGAGAAGGCCAACGACAAGAAAAAGGCGCTAGGAGGAGGCCTCTGCACGTAGATCCGAGGTAGAGAGACTAAAGGGTGAGGAGTCGTCTAGCCAGAGTGAGATCTTATCGCTTAAAATGGATATGGAGGCCTCTGTGAAAGCGAGATCGGATGCTAAAGGGGCATACGTCAACCTGATGGCCGAAAAGAAGATGCTTGAGGAGAAGCTAGCAGGCGCAAAAGCCAAGTTTACAGCAAATTTTCATAAAACTGAAGCTTATGCCACCTTCTCAGCATTTTTTGCAAGCGTCGGGCAGCAGAAGGTGATAACGGCCCTTCACAACGACTTTCCTACCCTTGACATTGATAAACCAAGAACAATTAACCAAGAGGGCAAAGTTGAATTGGTTTTACAAATTAAATAAATCAATCTCAAAATAAGAAACTTAAGAGATGTAAATTAAACAAGTATAAATATAAGCACAATATAAGTAAATAAAAGGGTAGAGAAATTACAACCGATATGTTTATGGAAGTTCGATCCAACCTGATCTCCATCACGATCACAACTTTCTACTATCTTGATTAACTTATGGTGCAATCAAAACCTTTACAACTTTTCTAGTGACTTACAAACAATGAGCACTAATCCTATACAATATTGAGCTTTAAGGGACCTCAATATTACCCAAAAATATGAAGAAATAGATTTGAAATATTATTTCTCTCTTAGTAAATAATAGATACAAGTTTAGTATTAAGAAAAACTAACACTTCAATAAATAGAAATAAATGAAAAGCTCAAGTGTTAGAAAGAAATTTTGATGATGGTGATGATTCAAAAGTTTGATTTGATCAATCAAAAAATTTTCAAAGAATGATTTTGAAGATGTAAGTACAATAAAGTTTGAATGATTTTTCTCAATATGATTCTCTCTTTTTATGCTCTTGTAAGTGTATATCATAATAATAAATGAAGGACAATTTATAGAGATCAATTTTCAAAACTTTATGTCTATTCGGATGAGCAGTCGGTTGACCTACAACATTTCGGATGACCAAAAATAGCCGTTGGAACAATACAATATCCGAATCAGAACAGTCAAATTTTTGAACGTTGGATTCGATCGACCTATTCCTCAAACGGTCGATCGATTTCTCAAACGGATGATCGAAATTATTTTTCTGAACAGTTTTGAAAAATTAATTTTTAACTTTGATAAAAATATTTTGTGCAAGTGATATCAACATAGTTTTTGGGCATAAAATTATTTTTGAGCTTTCATCCATTTAATGCTAAAGATCAAAGAATTAATACATTTACATTTCATCTAGAAATTTAATTTTCGATCTTGAATTTTAAATCTTGAACTATTGTATTGGATGATTGACTTTGATCTTGACGATGATTGATTTGAACGCTTTGAATATTACTCGAAAACATATCGTTAGTAAACAAGATTAATTTGTTTGTTATTATCAAAACATTAAGGTTAAAGTTAATCATATGTCAACAATTTCCTCATTTTTGATTATGACAAACAATATGATGTGTAACTGAGAATATAACAAATAATAAGATAAATGGTAGCGTATATATTCCCCCTTTCTTTTTCAAGTAAGCATAGTTTGATAAATTTATAGCACGCTATATTTTTCATTTAATTGATCACAATATTTATCAATTTGATTTCAATAGTTCTTTATGCCAATTTCATCACATACGTTAATCTCGACTTATTCACTAATTTCATCACACATCCTATGTTATACCAATTTCATCACACATCCTACGTTTCCCCTTTTGGCATAAACAAAAAGATAAGATCAATACATTAAGGTGATAGAGATACGTTTTCCTTAAATGAAACAAAAGATGTATTTCATTGATAAACTCAAATTTAAAGATAATCATAATTCAAAAAAATAGGCATTAATTAAAATTGTTTCCAAAAACACATAAACTAAAACTAGATGCACTAGTTCTCCGGCGGAGGAGGTAGATGAAACACTGTGTCAAGGCGGGAGTGAAGTGCTTGTTGTGATGCTAGCACTTGTTGAAATAATGAGATCAACCTGTTTACTGATTGTTGTAAGCCATCAACCGTAGTAGTGAGCGAATCAATCTAGCCATTAAGGAGATTATAATGGTCTTCGGTGAAGGAAAAGCCAGATGTGGAGGATGATGGCATATGTGAGCTCGATACATCACTAGGATGAGGTGGAGGAGGAGCATCATCTTCATCATCGTCTTCGTCCATTGCGTCACCGCCCTCAAACGGTAAAGTGGAAGGCCCCGACTCACCTTTTCTCTTTCGCCACCCATTGCGTATCTTCTTTCACAATTTTCATGCTCTTAAGAATATGAATATTGATGGTTTCGGTGGGTTTTGGATTAATTACGACCTCATCGCAGAAGGAATTTTCGAAGTGACGAAATATTTTGGTAAGGATCTTACCATATGGTAAGGCCGTAACCCTATGAACGCTAAAATTGTGTTCATATGGTTTAACATAATGAACGGAAAATCAATTGTCGCCCAACTAAGAATGAGTCGAGAAGAAAGAGATCAAAATGAGTGACTTCATCTAAATGACCTTTTCTATGAACGATAATATGGGCAATGATGTTATACAAGACTCGACAAGACAATGTGAGTTGATTGGAACTTAGTCTTATGGCATTCTCAAAAGGTTTGCCGGTGACTACTACAACAAAATCTCTATTTTGCGACATATATAAATTTGTCGCAATAAGCACGACACGTTTTTAAAGTTTGTCGCAAAAATTTTGGTGAAAAAACAAGTACAAAAAAAAAATAAGGCAACATAAAAAGTTGTTGTGAAATATCGAAATGCACGACAAGTAATAAAGATTGTCGCCAAAAATATAATGGTACCCTTCGAGATGAGGAGCTAATTTTTTACTATACAAACGGGTTTCACAATCCTCAAGTTCAAGGATGGAACGAATAAGAGTTTGAGTAATTTTAATCCGTTTGTTTTTTACCATGCAATAAATGCCACTTCCCGGAGTATAGACCATATCTTGGTAGAACTCTTTCATGAGGTTTGGGTAAGCTTTTTCATCAAGGGTGACAATTGAATCCCGACCCATGGAGACAAAGAAATCTTCTATATGAAACGAAGGGGCATCATACACAAAAGAGGCGAGATCGACATTTTTACCAATGAGAATGGGGCATTTGTCAAGATGATTTTTCGATGGAGAGTTGTCGTCGGAAGATGGTGTCGGTAGACTTTCCCTCCTTTGACGTTTGCTTGCCATTTTTACTCGAGGCATTTTGACAAAAATCGGATTATGATATCTAGGGTTCGGAAGTCCAATTGAGAAATTGAAAGTGATGATTGGGTGGTTGAAAATTGGGAATTTTTCGGATTTGTGAAAGGGAATGAGATGGTTTTTTTATTTTAAGTGAAAATTTTCAAGATTTTTGAGTTTAATTGATGGATGAGGAAGAATTTTGGAAGAGGATATGGAAGAAATTTGAAACTGGAAATGAAAACTATGAAAGATTTCGAACATAAAATCTAGTTTTCCATCGAACCGGTCGACAGTTTGAACCTGTGATTTTAACATAAAATTCTCTGGACAGACGGACGAAATGTCGGTCAACCATTTTAAATTAAACAGTCGTCCGCTAAAGCCTATTAATTTTCACAAAAAATCCCTGGTCAAACGGAGGATCAAACGATCGTCCGAATTACTTTTAACGGTCGTCTGTTTGTTCAAATGGTCGACCTATTGGGCAGTTTTAATGAAAATTCCACAAAGTTTATGGATTTGGTCTTTTGTCATAGGTTTTTATGAATTTCAATAGCATTCATTAAGTTTTAATCACATACTACACATTCATCAATTATACCTAAATTTCTTCGAATATATGAGAATCTTTCAATTGCTAATGGTTTTGTGAGAATATCGGCTAATTGCTTTTCCGTATTTACAAACTCTAAAGTTATATCTTCCTTTTGTGCATGATCTTGTAGAAAATGATGCCTAATCTCAATGTGTTTGGTTCGAGAATGCGAAACGGAATTTTTAGACAAATTTATAGCACTAGTGTTATCACACATGATAGATACATTTTCAAATGATAGGTGATAATCACTTAGAGTTTGCTTCATCCATATGATTTGAGCACAACAACTAGTGGCCGATATATATTCGGCATCGGTGGTAGATAAAGCAGTAGAAAATTTTGTTTCTTACTAAACCATGATACTAGAGCAAAGCCTAGAAAGTGACAAGTTCCGCTAGTACTTTTACGGACAATTGTGCAACTGGCCCAATCGACATCCGAATAGCTAAGTAAATCAATATGAATATCTTTAGGATACCATAGACCTAAGGATCTAGTGCCACTAAGATACCTAAAAATACGTTTCACGACACTAAGATGGGAATTCTTGTTAGATTGATATCTTGCACATAATCACACACTAAACATAATATCGGGTCTACTAGCAGTTTAATAAAGAAGAGATCCGATCATACCACGATATTTGGTTATGTCTACGAGAGTATCTTGATCATCTTTGTCAAATTTGATCGATGAGCTCATTGGGGTATTCATTAGTTTCAATTCTTCCATTTCAAACTTCTTGGGCATATCCATGATACACTTGGTTTGACTAATGAATATTCCATCATTTGTTTGTTTGATTTGGAGTCCAAGAAAGAACTTGAGTTCTCCCATCATACTCATCTCAAATTCATTGCTCATACACTTAGAAAATTCTTCACATAGTGAAATGTTAGTGGCACCAAAAATAGTATCATCAACATAAATTTGAACAACAATCATATCATCCTTTTTGGTTTTTATAAAAAGTGTAGTACTCTTTACCCATTAAAAAATTATTTGATAAAAAGAATTTGCTTAATCTTTCATACCAAGCTCTAGAAGCTTGCTTTAATCCATAAATAGATTTTCTAAGTTTGAAAATTTTGTCCGGGTATTTATGATTTTTAAAACCGGGAGGTTGCTCAACAAATACTTCTTCTTGAATAATTTAAAAATGCACTTTTGACATCCATTTGAAAAAAAGTGAAATTTTTGTGACAAGAAAAAGTAAGAAGCATACGAATTGATTCCAATCTAGCAACCAGTGCAAAAGTTTCTTCAAAATCTATACATTGTTCTTGATTGTAACCTTGAACCACTAATTTAGCTTTGTTACCCACAATTATGCCATTTTCATCTCCTTTTTTTTGAAAAACCCATTTTTTACCAATAACGTTTTTGAAAACTTGGTCTATCAACTAAATCTCAAACATGATTTCTTTCGAATTGATTTAGTTCATCTTGCATAGCTAGAATCTAAAATTCATCAAACTCGGCTTCTTTAAAATTCTTTGGTTCAATTTGTTAAAGAAATATACAATTATTAAGAAAGTTTCTAGTAGAGTTTCTAGTACTTACTCCTTTGGATGGATCACCAATGATAAGATCTTTTAGATGAAAAGGACAAACCTCCATTCTTTAGATAAAGATGAAGCATTTTGTTCTTCAAGAGATTATACTCCATTTTGTTGCATGGTTGTTTCCTCCTCACCTTGATTTTCAACATTGTTGGGATTCTCCTTGTCTTGATTTTGAATACGTAATCGTTCAAACGAAATTTCTAAATCTCCATCATCATCAACGTTTTTCTCATGTTCAAAGGATTTGGTCTCATCAAATACAATATACATGGATTCTTCAACTACCAAGGTTCTTTTGTTAAAAACTATAGAAACTTTGCTAGTAGATGAATATCCAAGAAAAATTTCAATATAGGATTTTGAATCAAATTTTTCCAAATTTTCTTTTGTATTTAGTATAAAACATTTACAACCAAAAACTTTAAAATATCCTATATTGGGAACTCTATTTTTCCAAAGCTCATATGGAGTTTTAGTTTTCTTTCGACTAACTAAAACTCAATTCAAAATGTAGCATGAAGTATTAACGGCTTTGGCCCAAAAATACTTTGGTAAGTTATTTTCATTTAACATAGTCCGAGCTATTTCTTGTAATGTACGATTCTTCCTTTCTACTACATCATTTTGTTCAGGAGTTATAGGAGCCGAAAAATTATATTCATATCCATTTAATTTAAAAAACTCATCAAATGCAATATTTTCAAATTCTCCACTATAATCACTCCTAATAGTGGTAATGGTGTATCTTTTTTCGTTTTGAACCTTTTTGCAAAAGTGTTAAATGCATTTAAGGCCTCATCTTTTAAATTTGAAAATATGACCCAAGTAAATCTTAAAAAATCATCAACGATAACAAAGGCCTAGTGTTTCTCACTTAAACTTGCGTTCTAGAGAGTCCAAATAAATCCATGTGGAGAAGTTGTAAATGTCTTGTAGTAGAATAGTGTTGTTTAAGTTTAAAGAGAACTCTTTACTTGTTTTCCAAATTAACAAGAATCACAAATTTTATCTTTCTCAAATATTATTTTTGGCAAACCTTTTACAAAGCAATTTTTAGAGATTTTGGAAAGTCCATACAAACATGACCTAATCTTCTATGCCATAGCCAAGAGTCATCTTTTATACTTGACAAGCATTTATCTCTCTTTCAAGCTCAAATTAAATGTTTATGATGTAAACATCCTTACTTCGGCTCTCTATTAACATTACCTTCTTAGATATAGCATCCTCAATGAGGCATTTGGAAGAATCAAATTTAATAAAATAACATTTATCACATAATTGACTTATACTAAGCAAGTTATGTTTGAGATTATCAACTAATAAAATATATTCAATAGAAAGAGATAGATGGTTACTGATATTTCCAATGCATATGATATTTCCTTTAGCATTATCTCCAAAAGTGATATGACATCCATCCTTTCTCGTGAGGCTAGATAGCAATGTTAGATCACCGGTCATATGCTTTGAGCAACCACTATCCAAGAACCAATTGCTCTTCATTTTCCTTAGTACCTACAAAAATTATTTCAATTTTTATATTTGATACCCACATAATTTTGGGTCTTTGATAGTTAGTGTTTGTGGATTCTTTTACCCACTTATATTTTTTTTTTTTATTGAAGCACCAAAGACACGGTCCCAAGATGGTTTTTAGGCCTCTACCGGGATAGGTGGTGGGGTTTGACCCTACCCTTTGTATTTATATAAAAGGGTAGTACACTAGAGGGATATGAACTGACCTCCAAGCATACAACGAATGAAAAAATTCCTCAAACTCTGACAAATAAAGAGATACTACCTCTGTACATAATTACAAAAGCAAAACAAAAGCAAATGAAAAACAAACTAACAAAAACTAAAGACCTCTAACCGATGGAAGGTCATATCTCATCGGTCAAGTAGTCCACGCTTGACGACGAGGCAAGTCTCAAGATCCATACTCCTCGATAATGTCGTTGGTCCCGCCCTAAGAAGCTAAAAGAGTCAAGAACTTTGGTTTCCCTCAAAAATATGGGAAACGTGTCTCGATCGAATGATAGAAGATGTCGGATGCGTCCCGAGTATATTGACCGAATCACCCACGCCCCCCCACGTGAAATGCAATGAATGACAAAGTGTAGAGTCGGTCTCAATCCATAAGTCCACAAGACCCATCCGTCGGGCAAGCTCAATGCCTTGTAAAATGGCTCTCAACTCTGCCTCCAAAATAAGTATGTCTCCTCCTGTAGCTGTGAGAAGGCCACGATACAACGCCCGATGTGATCTCCGATAACACCCCGCCACATCAAATCCATCCACGACGCATCCATCAAGTATTGATCTTGGGAGATCCGAACAACGAGCACGCCAATAAACCAAAGTAGGAGGGTTGGGGTAGGAGAAGTAAGAGTAATACCAAAATGTGGGCAAGATCAAGGTCCCTACGCCATGCACAAATCAAAAGAGTCTTCCGTCTGCGGTAAAGAAATAGTGTGATAGACCCGCGGATGATACGATCGGGCTCCATGCCAATCCTACGATGCTTAGCATCATTCTTAGTCATCAAATATACCAAAAGACCAACAAAGGGATGATAGTGCGAATATGACCACTCCCCAAACCGGCTAAGAATCTCCAAGTCTTAAATCTATCTTTGTAGCATCTCTCCAACCTTGAGGAGAATGCCAAAATAGTGAGAAATACTTGCCGTACACGGTGAGCCACGGGCTATCAATAAAGACATCTTTGGAAGGTCTCAATCTCTGAACAAAGACTCGACACCTTGATGCCATGTAGGCCGGATCCTCTTCTCGAATAATCACATCCACCGGCACTAAACCCTGCCACAATCGCCAACAAAAGAAAGAGATAGTCTCATGGGATGATGGGGCTCCAAATCATGCGACAAAAGGCCTCAAGAATACTCCCAAAGGCGAACAAGTTGCCACGCCGACTTGGTAGAAAACCTACCATCCTAAAGTGTCTTTCCACATAGGTCTATCAAGAACAGACAAAGCGGTCTTCCAACTCGGATTGCTATATCATGTGGAAGGACCAACAAGAGTCTATCGATATCCCATCCGAAGATCATCAAAGAACTCAACTACTCGGACTAAGTATGCTCCCTGAGGAAACATTTGAGCTAAAGTCATGTCACCCATCCAACAACAAGTCGTGCGAAAGAATATACGCCCGACCCAATATGTGGGGCTCATTGTGTCCCAGTCCCCCTAGCCTGCCTCCAACCCGCGAGGCGAATGTGGTATGGGTGCCAGGAATACCAAGAAAAATCGGCCCAGGCCCAGGCGGCTCACGAGATCTAAATAACCACCGAGCTTCAAAGAGAAAGCATGGACCACGTCCTCTAATCTTCAAGCCCAAACCACCCTCATTAGTAGGAAGGTAAATATCCTTCCATCTCTTCCAATGCATACGGTGAGCCCGATCCTTAGAATTCCACAAGAATCTAGCAATGTACTCTCTAACTTCTTCAAAGACTATCTTGGGAGGTCGCATAATCTGAAGAAGATAGAGAGCAAGGAAGAAAGGACGACTCTCAAGAAAGTAATCCCTCCACAGAGATAGCGGCCTAAAGGCCCATCCAGAGATCTTGCTCTTGACCTTCCGAAATAGATCATCATATAAGAAGGTCTTTGGGCCCCCTTAAACAAGGGTATGCCCAAGTATGTGATAGGCTACCACCGACGCCGAAGCCGCAGAATGTGCTCAAGTATCTGAATCTTAGAAAGAGGTGCCCTCTTAGGCACAATAAGACCACTCTTGTCTCGAGTTCCTGGCGCCGGAGACCTCTCTCATAGTGCTCCAAACAATGAAGTACTCTCTTTATCGACTTTGGCCATTGGCAAATATGATCATATCATCAAGAAACAAAGATGTGAGACAGAGTGTCACCTCTATGAATATATGCCATCGATGGATACTTCTTTGAAAAGCTTGAGTGAGACCCCGAGAGAAGTAATCTGCTGTAATGATAAACAACGGCGGAGATATGGGATCCCCTGCCCAAGCCCACGAGATGAAGGAAAAAAAAAGAGCGCCATTCACCAAGACATGTAAAAATGGCACTCGTAAATACAACGCTCGATCCTATCCTCCACATCCAATCGAATCCAAATCTCTCCATCACAGGTCATCAAGAAGTCCCGGTCTAACTTGTCATATGCCTTAGCCATATCTAGCTTAAGGATGACATTGCCCCCACGCGCACTGGTATCCAATGTATGGAGCATCTCCTGCGCCAACAAGACGTTATCACCAATCGCCTCCCTTGAATAAAGCCACTCTATCGTGGAGAGATGATACGAGGCAAACAAAACTTAAGCGAGAGTTCGGGAGCTTGGTGACAATCTTGTTGAACACCGTAAAAAGACTAATCGGTCGATACTCTGTCCATCGACAAGCGTTGTCTCGCTTGGGAAGCAAGATTATAGAAGTAGCGGAGAATTCCCAGTGTGATGCCCACCATCAAAGAAGTCCAAAACGCACGAAAAACATCATCTGGACAATCTCCCAACATCAACTGAAAAAATAAGAGGTGAACCCATCCGGACCCGCTACACTATCTCGCATCAATCTTGAACACTACATCTCTAACCTCACCAATGATGGAAGTCGATTCGACTCCACAGTTATCCTCTTGAGTAACCAAAGAGGGATAATATCTGTAAAATTTGGTCATTTGCTTGGGCGGGAGGCGAAGGAGGTCTGGAAAAAGGAAATAGTTGAACCTCGAATCTCCTCGTGTGCAGACAAAGTCTCTCCGTCTCGAGATCTAATAGAATGTATACGGACCGCATGTGGCACCCTCAAAGACCAGAATGAAAATACCTCGTGTTGTGCTCTCCCTCGCACATCCAACGAGTCCCGACCTTTCAAAGTGTAGCCTCTTTTATATTAGAAAATTAAATGCAACATGACCAAATTTCTAACAAAAGCTACATGTTACATTTTGTTGAGAGGAATTAGATGATTTGATAAAAATATTTTCAAGAAATTTTTGTTTCAAGAATGGTTTGTATCCAATACCTCATTTATCAAAACACATTTTTGTTCACCAAGCATTAATTCAAAATTTTTCTTTCATTAGGTAAATTTGTGAATATTTGTCAAGTCTACAACTTTTTCTTTTAAGAAAATATTTTCTTTAATTAAGGATTTTTTATTATCCTTTTCTTTTCCAAAATCTTTGTGTGCTACTAAAAGTTTCTTAACTACCTTTTTCAATAAGGAATCTTTATTATTAAGAGTGGAGTATTTTGTAACAAGTTTTTCAAATTCTTCAAGGATTTCATCATAAGAGGTAGATAAATCAGAATATAAATTATTGTTATTTACACTTACCTCATCTTCAATAGCCATGAAGAACATATTGGCAATTTCTTCTTGATTTTCATCTTCTTCGTGGTCTTCTTCATCACTATCGTCCCGAGTTGCTTGAAGTGCTTTCTTCTTGGTGAATTTCTTCTTTTTTGGACATTTGGTTCTTTTGTGACTGGGTTTGTCACAATCATAGCAAACGATATTCTTACATTTCTCTTCACCTTTTCTTCTTTCTTTTAGAATCGTCGATTGTTTTGAAAACCTCTCCATTTCTTGACAAGAAGAACTAGATCATCAAGTTCTTCATCACTCATGTTCATATTTGAGGAGCCTTCATCATTTGTTGATTTTAAGGCAATTTGTCGCTTTGGAGGCTCATTCATCTCTTCTTTGCTCTTTCTTATCTTCTTCTTTGTTTTGGCATTGTTTAGCTCATAAGTCATCAATGTTCCATAGAGCTCCTCCAATAGATATGTGTTGACATCTTTTGTATTTTCAATCAAAATCTTCAAGAAATTCCAAACTTTTGAAAAAGACCTAAGCATTTTACTTACAAGTTCACCGTTAGTATATTTTCAATCAAAGCCCTTAAGGCCATTAATAATATCAGTGAAACGAGTAATCATATCTACTATAAGTTCATTTTGCTTCATGAAGAAGTTCTCAAAATCTTTTGTTAAAAGACCTATCTTGATTTCTTTTACTTTGTTAGTACCTAAGTGAGTGATTTCTAAAGCATGTCAAATGTCGTAAGCAGAATCACATGTGCTAATGCGATTGAATTCATTTTTATCTAAAGCACAATAAAGCAAATTTTTGGCTCTAGCATTTAGAGATAATTTTCTTTTGTCTTCTCATCATATTCTTCTTTAGGTTTGGGAATGGTTTGGTCGGTTTATCATCAACTTTAATAATTTTTATTGGCACATATGACTAAAATTCAATGACTTCCCAAATATTATAATCTATTGATTGTGTATATATCATCATTTTAATTTTATAATAATTATCTTTGGGTGCCATTAAAGAAGGAATGACGATTTGTAGAATACCCTCAAGACTTTGAATATTATGGTTAGCCATTACTCAAGATTGCAAAATCTTACTTTTAAAAAATGAGCACCTTGCTCGATACTAATTGATAACCCAAGAATAACTAACCAAGAGGGGTGAATTAGTTTTACAAATTTTTCATAAAACAATCTCAAAAAGAAACTTAAGAGATGTAAATTAAACAAGTAAAAATATAAACACAATATAAGTAAACAAAAGGGTTGAGAGAGTGCAAACGATATTTTTATGGAGGTTCGATCCAACCAATAATCTACGCCTCCGTTACCAAGTTCTCCGTCACGAGCACGGTCTTTCCACTATCTTAATTGACTTATGATACAATCAAAACTCTTATAACATTTTTGGTGACTTACAAATAAGAAGCACCGATCCTTATACAATATTGAGCTTTAAGGGACCTCAATATGACCCAAAAATATGAAGAAATAGATTTGAGATAGTATTTCTCTCTTAATAAATGGTTAGTTACAAGTTTAGTACTAAGATAGACTAACACTTCAATAAATAGCAATAAATGAAAAGCTCAATTGTTAGAAAGAAACTTTGATGATGATGATGATTCAGATGAAGATATCATTTTTTTGTCCATCTTGAGCAAGAGATTATACTCCATTTTGTTGCAAAATGGTTGTTTCCTCCTCACCTTGATTTTCAACATTGTTGGGATTCTCCTTTGTCTTTTATGATTTTTTTTTTTGAATACTTTAATCGATTCAAAAATTTCATCTAGAAATTTCTAAATCTCCAGGATTGATCATCAACGATTTTTATAGTCTCTTGACTTGATGCGATATGAATACTCTCCTAATTTGTTTGTTAGGTTACCCATATGTCAACCATTGCTTCTCCTGAGGTGAAAAGAAGTCTTCTTCACTTTCATTGTTGATGGAGCTCGATATCGAGCCATTTTCCTTTGATACGTTGATTAAGAAGTGTATGTAAATAAATGGAAGAGGCTAGTTTAGATTGAAAAAAGGATTATCTCTTAATACGCTCTCCAAAGAGACCTAAACCATCTCTCTTATGAGGTCGCCATTGTCGCCAAGGATTTCACTCAAAGGACAAGCGGGCCCTTTCCCGAGGCGAAGGGATGTCCACTCACCAAGGTGAAAAGATATCTTCTTTAAAGTATCCAAGCTCATCCAAACCATCTCTCATGCCTCGTAACCATAAGCCATAAGCCATGAAAAAGGGTGTTTCACCTATTAGTGTTCGTGCAGTTGTTCAGATTGCCCAGAGTACGTGTGGGAGCTACTCAACCCAGGCCCATTTTGATGCATCAAGCTTCCGTTTGAGAGTATACTTGATCATTTTGTTGATAGCCTCCACTTGACCATTAGCCTATGGGTGATGGGGACTAGAAAAGTGTTTTACAATCCCTAGCTCATCGCATAGGTTCCTGATCTTTCTGTTGTCAAATTGCCTCCCATTGTCTGACACAAAAGAGTGGAGAATCCCAAACCTGCAATGATGTTTTTCCATATGAACTTGGAGGTGTTAACCTCGGTAATCTTCCTTACTCGTTTAGCTTCAATCCACTTTGTAAAATAGTTAATGGCGACTATGGCATGGCATGCATTACCTCTTCCCCAGGCATTGGGCCTATAAAATCTATCCCCTATTTGGTGAAGGGCCAAGGGCTAGATATTGTAGTTAGCTCTTGATGAGGCTATCGCGGGATTGTGGCGAAGTGGCATTTGTCGCACTACTGGGTGTGGAGTAAGGAATCTTTCTTTAAAGAAGGCCAGAAATAACCCTGTTTTAGGATCTTCTGGGCCATAGCCAAGCCTCTTGAATGGTTGTTGCATATTCTCTCATGGACCTCTCTAAGGATGTAATCCGTCTCCTCGCTATCCACATACCTAAGGAGAGGCATAGGATATCTTCTTTTATACAAGAAGTGTAATGCCCTCCTCTTCAGTTTCTTAGCCTCCTCCCTATCGTTATGGAGGTTTGATCCTTCAATAATACGATGATTGGTTCCATCCATATGGAAGTCTCCTCAATCCACATTATCCATGTGATAGCCTCTATGGATGGCTTGGCGAGCGTGCTCGATAGGAACCAGTTTGAGGATCCGAGTCTTTGCTGCTTGCCAGTTTGGATAGTGTATCGGCATTGGCATTGTTCGCCCTAGGTACCGGACCCGCTCGAACTTGTCAAAGCATGGGATAAGCTCTCTCATCAGTTTGAGATATGAAACCATCCATTTTCTCTAGCGGCGAAGCTCCCGTTAACCTGGCTTTCGACCAATTGAGAGTCGCTTTCGACTGAGAGCCTATGTACCCACATTTCTTTGGCAAGATGCAGATTCCAACGAGTAGGGCCTCATATTCTACAATGTTGTTTGAGGCTTTAAAGTCAAACCTGATTGCACAATTCAACTTTTGGCCCTCGAGGCTAGTAAGTACAACCCCGGCTCCTGAACCTGTGTCTCCAAATGAGCCGTCAACAAAGAGGCACCATATAGGTGGTTCAAGAGGTGCCATGGAGGCGTCCGACTTCGAAGTGTTAGCAAACTCGGCCAAAAAATCTACGAGTTATTATCCCTTAATGGCTGCTCTTGGTTTGAAGACAATGTCAAACTGGCTAAGTTCAACGGCCCATTTCTACAGCCTTAGGGAAAAGTTGGTGAGAACATGGATGTTTTGGGCCAGGTAGTATGCCCTCAACTTTCTGGAAGCAGTGATGAGTAATAATGCTAACATCTCCATATCGGGGCAACGTGTCTCCGCTCCCAGAGGGCCTTGCTTACATAGTAAATAGGCAGTTGGTGTTCTTCTTCTCAAACCAGAATCGAGCTTACTCATTCAGATGAAACTACTAAGTAGAGTAGTATAGCCTCTTTTAACTTAGGCTTAGATAGCAGGAGACCTTGATCGAAGTGTTCCTTAAGGGCTTGGAATGCGGCCTCGCATTTCGTAGTCCATTCAAACTTGTTACCTATTTTCAAGAGTTTGAAGAAAGACAAGCACTTCTCCGTTGCTTTTGAGACAAACCTACCGAGGGTTGCTACTCTTCCAGTGAGGCACTACACATCTTTTGGCCACCTGGACGACTTCATTTCTGATCAGTTCCTTGATCTTTTCCGAGTTGACCTCGATGCCCCTTTGGTTGACCATTTAGCCTAGAAATTTTCTAGAGGCTACTCCGAAGACACATTTCAAGGAGATTAAGCCTCATCTTATAAGCTCTAAAGATCTGGAAAGTCTTTTCCAAGTCTGAGATATGGTCCTCGACTTTTAAACTTTTAACCAGCATGTCATCTACGTAGACCTCTATGGTAGAGCCAAGCTGGTTGGCAAACATTTTGTTGATGAGCCTTTGGTAGGTTGCCCCGGTGTTTTTCAAGCCGAATGGCATGACTTTGTAGTAGTATAGGCCCTTGTTCATAACAAATGATGTGTACTTCTCGTCTAGGGGTACATCGGGATCTAGTTATAGCCTGAGTAGGCATCCATGAAGCTCAAGAGCTCGTGTTCCAAAGTGGCATCCACCAGGTGGTCAATCTGAGGTAGTGGGAAGTTGTCTTTAGGGCATTCCTGGTTGAGGTTGGAGAAATCTATACAAATTCTCAACTATATGCCTGCCTTTTTCACTAGAATTGGATTGGAGACCCATTTAGGATAGCGGACCTCTCAGATAAAGCTAGCTTTGCGTGAGCTTCTCTACCTCTTCAAGGTCCCCTCTTCTGTCGATGCGATGGGAACTTGGGATCGACATTAAGTCTATGACAACTCACAGTTAGGTCAATCTCCACCATATCTTCGTGTTTCCATGTAAAAATATCGACAGAGGAACTTCTTCAAGGCCTCATTGGGCTCCTCAAGAAGACTCTTTCCTATCTAGAGCCTCTTGGTTAGATCTCAGTAGGTCTGTTGGGAAACTCTCTAGCTCTTCCACCGGTGAGGTCCGAGTCTCTTGCCTGCTACCACAGGGTCGATGTCCTCATGAGAGGTTGCTTCTTCCATTGTGATATCATCTGGTGCTTCTCCGAGACTTTTGTCATCTCGACATCTAGGAACGTCATGTTGACTTCTTTCTTTTCTATCTTTTGCAAGGCATTTCTATAGCATTCTTAGCCTCCGGACTGGTTGCCTTTCACCATGGCTATGCCTCTCTCAGTGGAAAATTTCAAGCATATGTGGTGAATGGATGGCACAGCCAAAGCTCCTTTAAGGCCAGCCGACCTAGTACACAATGGTAGGTTGACCTTCTGCCCACCACCAAGAATTCCATAAATGTGTGGACGGCAAGGGGCTCTTCTTCCATCATAACGGCTAGGTGCATTATCCTTTTTGGGATGACGCAATCACCCATAAAGATGTAAAGAGGCTCTAGAGAATGAGCCAATGGGATTTCAATGTTCATTTGTTCATAGGTGCTCAAAGAGATGACGTTCACGAAGCTCTCGTTGTCTACGAGCATCCTCCCAATCCATTCCACGCATCTACTACCCTTACTAGTAGGGCATCGTAGTGGAAATAGTGGACATCTCTCATGTCCTCATCTGTGAAAGTGATGGGGTCTACCTTCTTTGATCCCGAGGGGCGGCTGTTGATGAGCCAGGTTGTCATCAGCTTTTCTTCAACCTCTTTCGCGTAGCTCATCTAAGCATTCTCACGTCTAGCTCCTAAGTAGGGGTAGGGTCCCTCGAGATAGTATTAATTTTTCGAATTGGAACCTTGCCGGGGCCCTTGATCAAGTGTTGTTCTGAGCTTCCTTCTAACTAGGGCTGCCGGGCTGGGCTCCTGGAATTACGCCACCTTTGTTGTTCATGTCCTATGGGCATCCTATCTCTCTGATGGGGTCATTTGTTATAGAATGAAGGCTGACGACCTCTTATCGGGGGTCGATTTCCACGCCTAAGGTCCGCCCCGTGCCTTGGTCCGACATTCGCTTCCCTCCTGTTTGCCAAGTTTTCCACCTCTCAACATTCCTCTATGCTATAGTTGTAGCTTCGGTGGACTCGGTAGTAACTTACGAGCACATCCTGATGGGGATAAGGCATTGGTGGCACACTAGTCTCCGCCTCGTAATATGTCGGAGGGGCCATCTCGTAATTATAGAATCCATGAATAGAACCAGAAGTTCCTAGAGCTAAGTACGGAAGTAGTATGCCCTCTTGTGCAGAGGCTACATAGCTCATCCCAGAATTTGGGTCAAAGGGATAGTCCCTCCGACACTGAGTTTGCTGGTGATGGGGCCTTCCCTGGCCTCAATCGTATGTAGATCCTAATACCGGACTGAGAGCCACTCCACCACGATTCCTATGGAGGATCATGTTTTCATTAGTGATCTCATCCATGATCATTTCTACCAATTGGTCAAAGGTGGTTGGGTTCTTGTTGCGGACATCCATCTAGAATAGGAGGTTCATGTTCAATCCTCCTTTTAAAGCAGAAAGGACCTTGGCATCGGATACTCTTTCGCATAAGAGGATTTCTTCATTGAAGTGGCTGAGGTAGTTCTGCAACGGCTCGCATGCTGCTTACCTTATGTCATGGAGGCGTTGTACCGGGGCTGAACCTGGCCTCCCCGACAAGAGGTAATTGATTAATGTTTTCTTCAATTCTGGCAGTTGGAGATACCACCGGTGGTGAGCTTGTTGTACCACCTCTTTGCTCTTCCAGATAGGGTAAGGTGGAAAGCTCTGCACTTTAAGGTTGGAGAAGCTCATCGAGGCTCATCTCTGTCTTGTAGGTGTTCACGTGGTCCAAAGAGTCCCCATTGCCCGTGTATGGGGCAATCATTGGCACATAAAATTCATAAGGTATGGACGTATTCCTGATTTCCATTGAGAATTGGAGATTCTCGTCGTCGTCGTCTATCTTAAACGACCTTATCGGCTTCGGGTCCTCTCCTCCAACATTTATCTCCGGTGGGTCTTGGGGAGACACTGAGCCTATTGGTCACTCCCATAATATTGGGACTGCTGATAATGAAGTTGATGGGGTGGATGTGGCTCAATTCAAATTCACCCCGGCCTCTCTTGCTCTTCATTCTTGCCTATTCCTAGGCGGGCTCTGAGGCTACTCCCTCCTCGGGAGGCTCTCTTGGGGCTCATTTATGGGTCCATGTCCTCCTAGCCGTTCGAAAATGCTAGCTGACATTGCGGGTTGAGGCCTCTCTCGCCTCTGTGGCCCATTCCCTATATGTTCTAGCTTGGAAGGCCTCTCCCTAGCTTGGGGACAATGGAATGACTGCTGTTTACCTCTTGTTCCTCGTTGGGAACGTCCAAGTCGGATCCATGGGGCCTGTTGCCCCCTTGCCTATTCATCAGCTGGATGTAACCTAGCATCTGGGTGTGGTGCTGGGCCAGCTGCCTCACGCTGGCGGCCATGGTTCTCATTTCTCTTTCAAGATTGGTGGGAGCCCTCCTTGGACGCCTCCTCCATGGGGCTCCCTCGTCTCTTGCTGCTGCGATATTTTCATTCGCAGTAGGCCTAGCTCTCCTTAGGTTATCGTCTTCGTTGCTTCCACTCATTCTTCTCTTTGGTCGGTTAGTTGGTCTCTTTGTTCATGGAGGCTCTTTTGTTCAAGGAGGCTTAGGATTTTAATCACACTTTACTCGTGGTTTAAAATGTGTGGTTTTCCACAAACGGTGCAAATCTGTTGACCTCCAAAAATGGCTGCCAACAGGAATCTCACGCCTTCTCTTCCTACGTGTAAAGTCCCTACACACTTGGATCGCCGACGTGATATAATCAACCACATAGATACGTCTTTATTATTTGTTTAACAATTTATTAAATAAGATATAGAAGTACAAAATAAGAAAGGGTTGGGCTTCACCTCCAATTAATGAAAAATAAAAGACTGACTTGGAGAGACCTGTTCTCTTTGCCACTTAATGAAAAATAAAAAACTGACTTTGAGATATAGAAGTACAAGTCAGGTATCAAATTGCTACACAAATATGGAATGACTACTCAAGGAGTCGTACATGATTCCATGGAAATATTTTATATTTTGTTTCTTTATATAGTGCATTGACATTAAACTATTCAATTGATTTAGCATTAAGCTATTTTGAGAAAGTATTCAAATGTATTAGCATTATGTAGGCTATTTTGTTAGAATTTTCATAATATATTAGCATTATACTATTACAATTTATTGAATAATCAAATTTTTTGAATAAAATATTATACAAAATAATTTCAAAAAAAATTCAAGTAAACGCGTTTTTAAGTTTTCTATTTTCAAAAACAATTTTCGAAAACACCAAAAATAACGTATTTTCAAAAATCTCAAAACAAACACTCAAAACACAAAACACAAAATGAATTCCAAACTCAAAACACAAAACTCAAACGCAAAGAGAACACCACCTTAAATTCTAATGTATTTCTAAATAATCTATTAAAATTCGAGTTGAGAACACCTAAATTTATATGAATTTTTAAAATTCATTCTAATTTAAGTTAAGAACAACCTCAAATCTATTCAAATTCATAAATATTAAAAAAAAAAAAATCTTTTAAAATCTGAGTTGATAACACCCATTTCCTAACTAATTTGCTTAGGGTTGCACAACCTATCAAGGAGAAGGAAAGGATGTTGAAGCTAGAACTATAAAGACTTCTTAAGGTTGAAAGCTACGTATAGGAGTGGGCGTGTTTCCATGTAGTTCGATTCGGAAGAAAATCGAACCGAAACTGAGAACCAATGGCTATTTTATAATGTAACAATTGGTTCTACCTCAAATTATGGAATGGAACTAATGGTTCTAATTTAGTTTGGTTCCACAACTAAAATTTTAAAATAATGATGTAAATTACAATACAAATTTTTGTCGCTAAAGATTAAAGAATTTTGATTTGAAAGAAATAATAAAGGGTCGAAAAAGTAATTGATTTGTATTTTTAGAACATTGAGAAAAAAATATAAATTATTTGATTGGATTAGGCAGTCAGCAATAAATAACAGCAGCACAATTAACTATTAAAAATTAAAAAATTTAATTAATAAATTAGAACAGGTAACGGTTCTCAGTTCTTGGTCTAGAACCATAACCAACTAGTCGGTTCTTGAACCGTTTCATACTTACGTGGAACCGAACTAAAGCAGTCGATTATGGTTTGGTTTAGTTGGTTCAGTTTCTTTTGTCCATCCCCTACATATTAAGGAGAACTTTATATGTTAATTGTTTTCTTATTTTTAGATTTAAATTAAGTTTTAAGTTGATTTTTGAATATCTAAATAGATCTTTTATTATTGAAAGAAAATAATTTTTTCTAATGTTATTTATAGCCAAAACCAACAAAATGAAGGTGAATAGGCTCTTGAATCACTTGATTTGGTCAAGAAACAAGAGAGGATAGAAGTTCACCGGAAAATGAAGTTACAACTTCGACAAAATTACAGTGATTTCTGAGATTATAGCGATGTTTCGGCGACGAGCTATTGACACTGACATGATGGGGTTGTTAGGCTGTGGTGAGAGTGGGGAGGAAGATGACTTATTTTCCTTTTTTTGTTTTTTTTTTTTTAACGGCATAAATGGCTGGAATATGTGAGTAATGACGAATAACGGTAATTAATAAAGAAGTTTTTTCAAAAATAACCACAATAAATAAAATATTTTCTAAAATATTGTCATATTTTTTTTTATTCTAAAAATACTGTTTTTTTAATTTTTGTAACACTTGTTGTTACATTTTTTATTAACAAACATAACAAATGTAACAACATAACAAATGTAACAACAAGTGTTACAAAAATTAAAAAATAGTATTTTTAGAATAAAAAAGTTTAATAATATTCTGACTGCTTTGTTGCATCAGTTTTGACAGCGTCTCCAGGAATGTTCCGACTTCCATCAGTGTTTTCTCCAACGTTCTGATATTCGTCTGTTACCTCAGATTTTTCTGTCATTGTTTGTATTACTTGTTCCTGTGAATACTCAGCAAAGTTATTAGTATCATCCACTACAACATTAAATGATTCAATTATATTTTGAGTACGTATGTTGTAGATCCGGTAAGCCTGACTATTTTTTTAATATTTCAAAAATACCCTGCATCACTTTTTGGATCCATATTTCCTATTTGTTCACGATCATTTAGAATATAACACTTACTACCAAAGGTGTGAAAATACTTAAGGTTAGATTTTCTGCCTTTCCAAATTTCATATGGTCTTTGAGATATGTCTGTCCTAATGGTAACCCTATTCAAAACATGACAGTTCAAGTCTGTTTTCTTCATCCATATTTGTCAAATTTTAGACTTGGTTTGGTATTGCTGTGCTTTTAAGAGAATCGATTCTCATGTTTGTAGAAAAGAATCACCGTGGGAAAAATCGATAAGTGTTTGGTAAACTCTTGTATTAAAATTGTTGTATGTTTCAAAAGCAGCATTTGAGCGCTTGGTAAACAAAAGTGATTTATTGCTGTAATGGTATTAAATTATTAAAAAGGACATTGATTATAATAGTGTTATTTTGTATTATTATTATTATCATGAGTGGTAAAAAAAAAATAAAAAATAAAAAATTTTATAGTAACATGTAATGTTGTCAAATATTTTTTAACAAGACAATGCATTCACTATTGTTATTTTAAAATAAAAATAATAAACACCTAATAAATTTCAAATTTTATAAAAAAAATTACAAATTAAAAGCATAGTCATATAGTGCAAAAATTAATTAAATTTATATTATTTTTATGCATCAAACTTGCATCAATTCGAGTTCTCAATTTCTCCATTTTCGTATAACAGAAAAATGTCAAATAATTTTAAATTATCATTTATTTATGACTTGCAGAAATTCAGATTCTCAATTTCTCTATTTTCATATAATAAAAACAACATCAAAAAAATTTAAATTATGTAAAATGGGTAGGAAATCATGTAGAAAATAAACCTAGGATATTAAAAGAATTAGTTTATTTAATTAGGGGTAAAATGGGTATTTTAATAATATATAAATGTAAAAACTTAAAGCAAAATCCGAAAAGTTGTCTTTTGCTGCTTCTCAAAATCTGCTGACTGTCAGGTGAGTTAGATTATTCTATAATCACTTTTAAAAATTTTGCCAAACGGCTAAATCAACTTCTGATTGTTTTAGAATTAGAAGTTGGGCTCCAAAATCAATCCCAAACGGGGCCTTTGTTCGACTTCTTTTATTCAGTAAGAGGTTTTTCAAGTTCGTGCTAGTTCTACAAATAGCTTTCTTGTGCTTTAAGCACTTAGGTGAATAATTTGAGAGGTTAGAATGATTTTGGTCTATCTTACCACAGGTTGGACAAGCAAGAGATGAGTGTATGTTACCTTTATATTTACTTTCAGTTACCTTGTTTCCATTTGTGTCAGCAGTTTCTGCAATACCTGATTCTTTCAACATCTGATCGTTGGTTATAGATTTAGTGGACATCATAATCTATTTCTCTCATTTCTTTGACAAACATGAT
This sequence comes from Forsythia suspensa, assembly GCA_023638005.1. NCBI lineage: Eukaryota > Viridiplantae > Streptophyta > Magnoliopsida > Lamiales > Oleaceae > Forsythia > Forsythia suspensa. The sequence goes on along the minus strand of CM042666.1, from coordinate 28,806,130 downwards.
TCCATTTGCTTTCTTTTCTTCCTCATGCTAAATTTATCATAATCCATGTCTGATATTGGTAGTTCTTCCATAGCTCAGCACCTTGTTCAGTCGAGCAACTCCAATGGTCATATGTTTGTTTGCTTCCTACTTTGTTTCAATTCTTCCCGCAAATCACACAATTATTTTATTTTTATCACCCAACAATCTTTTGAAATAAGTTATTTTATCATTGGAGAAACACTATTCTTTATTGGACACAGTAGTCAAAGCCTTTGAGTTGGTCCCAATGTCATTAGCTCCAACGTACGGTTATCTATCAGAACGTTCATGAAAATGATCAGATAATTCACAGTCAGAAATATAACAAGATGTAAATGAAATATCTTGACTGTTAGAAACTTTCCCATCTCCTGATTGATCATCAGTTGATTCTTTGTCCTCGCTCCAAGTTACATTCATGACCTTTTTTACCAAATGTTCCTTTTTTATTGTTAGCACATTAAGAGGCAATGTGACCATATCCTTAACAAGTATCGCACTGGATACGATTTTTTGTTCTCCTTGGAATATTTGACTGATTCTGTCTATTTTGGTTAGGATATTTATTTCTGAATGATCCATGATTTTTAGTTGATTTGAATTTTTTAGCCCGTTTCAAGAATTTTTCAAACTGTTCGGTTACTAGGGCAATATCAATGTCTAAATCACTCTCATCACAATTATCTTTTTCTTCCTCAACCCGAGATGCTAAGCCTATAGCTTTTTCTTTTTTTCTTGTATTGAGATTTAGTTCATAAGTCCTTAATGACCCAACCAGCTCTTCAATTTTGATATCGTCGATGTCTTTGCTCTCTTCAATTCCGGTTACTTTGGAGTGGAACCTATTTGGTAATGACCGCAAGACCTTTCTGACTAATTTTGACTCAGAATATTTTTCTCCTAGGGCATGTGCTTGATTTGATATCTCACACAGCCGAGCATAGAAATCTTTGAATGCTTCATTGTTTTTCATGAGTAGGTTTTCAAATTATGTGGTGAGCGTTTGTAGTTTACATGATTTCACCTTAGAAGTTCCTTCATGTGCGATTTGTAGGATCTCCCAAGCTTTCTTTGCTATCTGCAATTAGATATTAGCCTGAATTGATTAGCATCTACAAAACAAAAAATAGCGTTCAAGGTTTTGCTATTCGCTAGCATTATTGAAGTCAAGAATTACCCATTGTTCACATGATTTTTCTATTTCAATATTATTTTCAATGATAGTGGGTGACTATTACCTCCAATGATAGAATGCCATGATTTTTCATCTAGAACTTGATGTAAATAAATATACGAATTTTCCAATAATTATAGTTCATTTCATCTAAGACCGGTGGTCAAAAGGAGGCACCGTCCCATACCTAGATTCATAGGATCTCACTTTCTAAAAGTGGACCATCTCTGATACCAATTGTTAGTTTTAAATCTAGATAACAAACAACCTAGAAGGGGGGTTGAATGGGTTGTTACTGAAAGTTAATCTGAAACTATAAATATTTTTTAAAAAACACAACGTTCACTTTAATGTTTTGATGTTGATGAAAGTTTGTTCAACATCAGAACATTGCACCTACGCTTTGCGCTTTGAGAGACGCTTAATATATAAGACGATTAAAATATTGATTAACATTAGATATAGTATGGTAAACCCCTAAGGAAAACATCCACGGGCCCCCATGCCACGAGTAAATAAATCCACTATATTAGAACATGTTACACACATCACAACTTTTTGAAATTACAATTTTAGATATAATCTAAAACTTTATCAGCAATTTACAAAAGTAAAACTTAGTTAAGAACAACAATAAAATTTTTTTGTTTTATATCTTTTTTAACTAGTCAATGAATGCAGTCAAGTACTTCGATCTTGATCTTGGTATATTCTACGAGTATACCCGAATTGACTCCACAAATCAGAATAAGGACCCAGTCCTTGTCTTACCGCCGAAATGTCGTTCTCTCACAATGGATTTCTTCAATGCTTAGTTTCTCGGAGTCGTTCACAATAATATAATTTTTTATCACGCTAGGACTTTTGTATATTTCTTTGAACTCTCAACTCACAAATAATTTCCTCTTAAATGCTTGAGTATCTTTACTTTCAAAGTCCATAGAATTCTTGAAATACTCCCTGTCTTATTTATAGCACAAAAAGTTTATCTAAACTTAATGACTTAGTATTTATCTTATACAGAGATAAGACAAAATAAGTCTTTAAGTTTAAATAAACTTTATAAAAGATACGGTTAGATGTATCACAAGAATATGAAAATAAATCTAGTTACATATTTTCATATAAGTAGATAAATAGAAAGATAATATTTCAATATCTTATCTACTTAGAAACCTAGTTCAATTAGAATGTTTAACATGTAATTTACACTCAATCACTTATTTATCTGATAAGGAACAAAAATTTTAGAATAACTAAAATTTATAATATCTTATCTACTTAGCAACTTAGTTCAATTAGAATGCTTAACATGCAATTTACTCAATCACTTATTTATCTGATAAGGAACAAGAGTTTTAGAATAACTAAAACTGATAAATGGATTGGGATGAGTATAGCATTAAGATTTCCATACAACTACTAGATAATGATTGAATCATAATTGGCACACATCAATAAATAAAATATAATTAAGTATGCCAATAAAAATTGGATTCTCCAACAACCAAAAATCTTCTCAATTACAAATGTAGAAATGGGTGTTGTTGGAAGCTCTATAGCTTGAGAATTGGGAATCAATAGTGTAGCTTCATTTTTTTGTTGGGAAGCCAAATGACAAAACTTATGGTCTTTGGTCTTTGGTCTGGTGGTGGTGGGGGTGGGGTGGGGGTGAAAAAAATTTAATTCGAGCAGTTTTTGACCTATTTTCAAACCAAATTATTTAAAATAAGTTAAAATATAAGTAAATTGGTCTAAAATTTTCAATACTAGCTTGAACGAGAACTTTTTAAACATAAATCTTATATTACATTAATATTTGGTCTCAATTGTAACATTACATTAATATTTGTCGTAGAAGAAAATGAGAATGGGAAAGAAATTAATAGAATTAGTAAATAATTGGGCACAATAATGAACTTGTCGGTTATAGGTCAGTGGCCCAATAGTTTGAAAAAAATTAAATAAGTCAACCCAATAAATTTAATATGGTATTTGTATTTTGCTGGCTTTGTAAATGTCTAAGTAGAATTAATTTATTTTTAATTGTATTTTGCTAACTTTCTAAATGTGTAAGTAGAATTTATTTATTTTTAATTATATAAAAAACAGTTCGATTCGATTTAAGCAATTTTTTAAAAATTGAAATTTAAACCAAACTATTTTCAAATGGTTCGGTTTGGTTCAAAAATGAAACTTTGATGGATTCATATGGATCCGAACCAATAGTTTCAAATAAACGAATTCGATTCGGTTTGTGATTTGACGATTTTTTTTATAGCCCTAGGTGGCGAGTAGGACCTCTTTAATGGCTTCGGATTTTGGTAGATAGAGCTTCACTAGCATTTTAAGATGATGTTTTCATTAAAATGAAGACGACATTGAAGATGAAGCGACATTGGTAGATAGAGCTTCACTAGCATTGAAGCGAATTTTGGTAGATAGCGCTTCACTAGCATTTAAGATGATGTTTTCATTAAAATGAAGATGACGTAGTATGTCCATTGAAAATAAGTCATTGAAGCGAATTGTGGATTGGAAAGAAGTATTTTCAAATGGAAATGGCAACAAGTCTGCGATCGTGGGTCGTGTCTAGGTGGATATAATACACAGAATTCGTAATATCAATATCCTCAAATTTGGGCAAAATATTCTTCTTTGCATCCTCCACGCATTTGATTTTCTTTACATCCTCAAATTCTTCTTCTACTCTAATAAGTTTTGCGGCAAGTGGTAGGGGACTTCGATGGTGGCAATGGCGGTGGTTTGTCGAGAAATTGATGAAGACGACAAGTTGATTTTTTTTTTATTTATTTATTTTTATTTAGTTGTTTATTACCTATAGAGTTAAACATTTCAATAATCATTGAACTTTTAATTGCGTCTTCGACCACTCACTGAAGTTTCAAATGTTATTGCATGTTTATTGAACTTTAGAAAGTTACGATCCGTTAATCACTCCTTATGATTCAATGGCGCCAATAGATAGGAGCGCACACGTGGTGACGGGAACACATGTGAGGTTAATTCCGTCAACTAATTGAAGTTGACCCTCCATGTCATGAACGAGTTTTTTAAAAATGCGATTTATAAATTTTCCCAAATTAAAATTTGTCAAAGTCTATTCCCCAAGTGCAATTCCTAACCCTAACCCCTTATCACCCGTGATAAAATGACGAGTACTACTCCCATAAACCAACCTAAAGTTGGTGGAGTTTTACAAGACCATAGTGTTGTTGTGATCTTTGGATTTTGTGAACCTTAAGGGCATTGTACTAATATAGAAGCGGAAATATGATTAACAATTTTGGGTTTGAAGATCTGTGCGTAACGGGGCTTTGATAGTATGTGGCTAGAATGTTACTCAATAACTTCTCTAAGGATTTTGGAGGGCGACAAGGGTCCATGGAGTTTGCAGTATATAGTGGAAGATATCAAAGTACTTCTTGAGACAGTCACTCCAAGTGGGGATTTCTCTCTCTCTCCACCTCCCTCCCTATAATTTTTTTTCTTGCAAAAAAGACGGGTGGTGGTGGTGGTGGTGGTGGTGGTGGTGGTGGTGGTGGTGGTGGAGGAAGTTGGGTGGTAGATGGTCGGGAGGGCAGGTGGTGGTTGGTGGTGAAAGAAGAAGAGTGTCTCATTATTATTTTTTATTTTTGTATGGTACATTTTGTTGTATTTTTATTCTTCTTTTTCTTTCTTCTTTTGTTTTTGTTTTATTTAAAAGAGAGAGCAAGCTTGTCATCATGGACCTACCATGATTATTTTCCTCAAACATTGGTGATGTCCGATCCTATTTTTGAAAGGTAAAAGTATATCCCTTATGTTTTTTAAAGGTTGGAGACCAAATATATTATTTTTCTTGTATATATATAGTGGTTGGACGAAATTACCAGCATGTCCAATGTAGGTGCTCATTTAACGAAGAAATTGGATGGAACCAATATGAAAGGACTAATTGTGCAGTCCAATATTGAAATAAGGACGTTTCTGTTAAGAATAAAATGATAGATCCGTTTTCTGCATCGATCCCATACGTGAGGGGGGACCATGTATGCAAATAATCCTCAAAACACAAAAGAGAAAACAAGAATGATTTTTGGTCTTATTAGAGCATCATTAAGATGCTCGCTATCTTTAAAATTATGCTTCAAAATATTCTTCAAATTAACTCTTTAAAACTGGAAGTGAATTTGGCTCTCCATTATAATAAAAAGCATTTTATTGTAAAATTATAAATAATGATGAATGACTATTTGATTTTATCTAGATATCTATGTAGTTATCTACTTACTTTAGAAGAGTTATTCGACTCAATTGTAACTTTCATTGAAATCATATAAATAAGGCTCATTGTTATAATAAATTTACACACTTGAGCTTTTGATTCTCTCTCTTCTCTTCCATTCTCTTTTATCAGTTTTATAACACGTTATCAGCACGAAGAAACTCACCCTAAATAGATAGAAAATCAGAAAGCAACAGTGCAGAAAATTTGCAAGATCTGGACATTCTGCGCAGCTGTTATCAAACGTTGATATCTTGGTGATCTGGTCCAATCTTTGTGAAATGTGTACAGAAAGTTCACAACTCACTCTTCTTCAAAAGCAACAGTTTAGATCAAAATCCGACAGTTCATTTGTGAGAAATCATGACATGAATAGTAACGAATTTTGAGTTGTGCATATAGAGATAAAGTCAATTGAGTTAACAAATTGATCTTTATTTTTTGTTCATGAAACAGAGGTTAGTATTCTCTTTTTTATTATATAATTTTCCGTATTGATAAATAGTAGATAAATATTGCTTGAATATTGTTAATTATTACATACCAATATTTAAAATAATATCGTGTTAGTATTCTTGAAGAAATGTCAATTTATACAAATCGATATTCCAAAAGAATATTTCGTTGGTCTTCCACAACTTTACATTATATTAATATTTCAACATAATACACTTGCTCTTGAATAGTGTAATTTGTTAGATTTATTATTAAATTATTGCTCTCGAAGAGCATAATTTTATAAATCTAGTATCTTATAAGAATATTATGTTATTACTCCTGAAGAGCAAATCTCTATACAGTTCAATATTTCAAAATAATTTGTTGTTGGTCCTAAAGAAATACAATGTTATATTAATATTCGGCAAAATATTACTTGCTCCCAAAAAGAGTAATTTATAAGATTTAATATTAAACTATTATTCCTGAAGAGCAAATATTTATAAAGTTTAATATTTCAAAATAATTTGTTGTTGTGCTTCTTAATATTCTAGCATAATATTACTTGCTTCCGAAGAGCATAATTGTATAAGATATACCATCTATTATATTTTTATTTATGATGAGTAAATCCTTACATGATTTAATATTTTTAAATAATAATATGTTGCTCCTGAAGTTGCAAAACATTTTATTAATATTTTAGTTGAATATTACTTACTCTCGAAAAGCGTAATTTTGTAAGATATATTATTAAGTTATTGTTCCTGAAGAGCATAATTTTATGAGATCTAATATTTTATAAGAATATTATGTTATTGCTCTTGAAGAAGTGTCAATTTATTATGAATTAGTATTTTAAAGGAATGTTGCGTTGTTACTCCTGAAGAGCATAACTTTACATGTTTCAATATTTTTGAAAAATATTGTGATGAGTTCTCGAAGTAGTACAAGTTTTGAAGAATATTATATGATTAAATCTCATGAAGAGTTGTCATCCGAATGCAAAGTTTAAAAATACATGCTTATCCCCGCATGCTTATCCCTGCAGGAATGTACAATAACTTTTATACGTATTGGTAGTAATATGTATATGGTGAAAATATTCGAGATCTCCAATATATATTTCGTGATTTAGAATGTGGACACATGTTTATTGAGTACTAGTGGATGCATGTGCGATGCACGTAATGTATCTATAATAATGCACTTAATAGCATTACCGATTTTTTTTTTCCACAATATTTTAACTTGAGAAATTTTTGTAATCATGAAACAATTAAGGGTGATTCTTAATTAACCCTAAATTATATGTTTAGACGTGTAGCATATCAAGATGCTACTTATTGAGTGAACTTTTTTTTTCGTATTTGCATATGCATATGGCTAATCGTCTCTTTCATGATTTTTCACCATATAAGCAGCTATCTAATATCAGAGTATAAAAAATGGGAGGACGAATATGTACTATATGACTTGGTACTGTTTCATTGCTGCTTCTTATGTGAATATGGTGTGTCACATATTGCAATGCAGTGGTTCGAAGTTATCATTTGATAAGGCCATGTGATTACCAAAGAGAGAGACACGTGAAAAAAACATATATTACTCTATAGAATGCATTTTAAATTTTGAATGAAGTAAGACAAAATGCAATTTTTATAAGGCCAAAAATAATAAAGGATAATACTGGTAAAATGAGAAACAATACAAATCAAATAGAAGATAGTGCTTGTCCAAGAAGAAACAATGCAAATTCTAATTTGACGTAGGAACATTACTATTCACCATGTTGGTTGGACTTCAACAAAAATAATTCCATTACATACTTTAAAAAAGTGTCGGGCATTTTTCCAATGAGAGCACGAACATATTCTTCAAAAGATTCTAGGTGTGGTAGACTTAAAACATTCAATAAAACAGAATTATTTTGTTGATTTTGGCACCAAGATAAAATCTGTATTGTTAATTTAAGTAATAAACTAGCACGCAAAACAAGTAGACATGAAGCAAAATAATATAAAGATAGACACCATAATGTAGTCAAAATCACTTGTTGCAAATAAAATAAATTCATCATACATAGTACAAGAATAAAGTTAACTAATTGATTAACAAGTGCACAAGCTTAGAATAATCTACTTATTATAATATAAAGGTCTAAAAACTCTGATCTATCAAAGTGTCATGGAATGCTACAACAATAATCATTGCTTGGTAGCAAGTATCATATGTTGAACTCTAAAAGTATGCAATAATTGATGATTTAATTTTGAAAAAAAATTGCTGAGTTGAGTTAGGAACCTTTGATTTTCGATGTGATCATATCTTGCAATTACTTCAACTTCGTTCATGTCATCGTTAATTCCTAGGCCATTGTATATAAATATGCTCTAAGATTCACAGAAGCACATTTAGAAGCAGAAAAAGGTATTTATTTGGCTAGAACTAAAACAATATTCAATTATAGATCATATTCAATATTTTAAACACAACCACTAAAGATTCATACATTAAATAGACAGAATAAGATAAAAAAATCATTTTGATGAAATAAATTTCTGGGGGTAATTTTTGAAACATCTAACTGAATACGTTATATAGCTATTTAATGTACGAGCCAGCTTGAAATGTTGGGCGCTAGTGTGAGATTCCAAAGAGTTTTCAGAGAACAATAATGACTAATGACTATAAAAATCATTGTCATCAAAAGTAGTAACAATGAGTTTAAATACGTAAACTAATTTTGTGCAAGTGAATAAGCTTTGTTCAATTCAGTTTAGTCACAATATAGAACTACCAATAATTCTTCTCAGTACTTAAAATTGTCAATCTAGAATTTTTCGAACAAATATTAGAATGGTTGTTAACTTTTCATGAAAATCCATATATCAAGAATCATAAGAATAAAAAGGCAAAAGGCTTACAATAATTTGATGGAGAATAGTGTGAGTAGGGGGGTAGAGGGTGGGGAGATGAGACGATCTGGTGGAACCACTACAATAATCGACGTCATTATTATATCATAATTCTGCAAGCACTTGGGAGAGAGAACAGAAGGAAAGACTGGAGTTGATGAGGAAAAGCATATATTGAACACACACAACTTTATTCCGTGCATATTCTTGTCATAGTTTTCAATAAAGTCTAATGGAGAAGAAGATCTAATTTAGAGAACTACAGACTCTAAACTCTCTGTAGATTGAGCAAGTATTTGTCTTCACGAGTTATATAAAGCTGTAAAAAAACAAAAAGCCACCCAACGAGGGAATTTTTTTTAATGATTTAATAGCCGTAAATTACAACTGATGTAAGATAAGCAGGTATCAAATTTAGTTGTGTGAACACTCAATTTTCAAGAGAACACAAGTTTCACATTGCGATTATCATACAAGCCAAACTGTTGAAGCACGATCATTTAGTAATCAAACTCAAAAATGAAGATATATGTGAAGCATATTCTTAGAGAATGACACCTTTAACGAATCATGACCTTTTGACTAATTTATTTCCATCTAATATACTACTGCTCCTTCTATAAATGTTGTTCAGACACTTAAATGTTGCGCTTTGGCAGGTTCAATAAGGGGAATACTGATATTATGATAATAAACAGAATATATTATTAAAAAATAATTACTTGCACTTCAAACTTGACCACATTTTGTTGACTAATAGCACCATCATTCTTTATGATAGCAGATTCATCACCGGAGTAACCATTATCGTGCATAGAATTGTTTACCATGAGTGCCAGAAATCTATTAGCATGAATGCTGTATAGCTAAATCTTTTTCCATCAGACGTCCAATTCTTATAAAGCTTTAGGAACTTCAGTCATTATCTCACGACAATGGGATCAAGACAGCCAAAATAGCCCAATTAATAGAAATAATATTGTACTAACAATGAACTGCATTTATCAAAATAGGTGAACCAAAAAATGCCCAATTTTTGCTTACCAAATAAAAGAAAATAATGATATGTAAAATTAATTACAAAGTCATACCAACTAACCTAGAGTCCAAGAGCCCATTTCTGATTAACTGGAATAAGAGGTCTTCCTCCAAATTGTTGATAATCAACAACTCTAGGAAGCCATTGGCCATTGTCACTTGAATTTGTATAATTATAACTAAATTCCCATAGAAAAATGGATTGTTTAGACACGTAAACTTCAAAAGAAATCATATTTCAAAGTGAAAAGCACGTAAATATCCCAACATGATACAGGAAGTTCCGAGATGGAAATAAGAATTGCAAAAAGTAAGGATCCCGCAATATTTAAAGCTAGGCGAGATTATAAGGCCTAATGTAATAACATTCTTGGCTTTACAAATATTAATAAATAAATTGCAGCTTTATTTATTAGCTTGAAATTGAAAAGGCGCACCATGGTCTCCTAAAATTCAGCTCCCAGGTAGAAGTTGGAAACCCGAAACTGGTTGTCTAAACAGCAAATAGTATGAAATCCTGAAATATAGTCAATAAATAAAAAAAAAACTTACAATATAGAGAAATAAACATGATATAACCAATTAACTACATAAATAACTCATTTTGAGCGTTGTTAAGAAGAGCCTTCTTGTCAAAACTCATCTTGACCACTTCCTAACAAATTTCTTCAAAGATCTTGAAAAATTACTCAAATTAATCGAGAAAAGTTTTACTTGTTAGGATTGCAAGCAGCAAGTCTAATCTGTGAAGACAAGTGCATCAGGGAAAGATCAGATCAAGCACATAAAATAAGCAAGAGGACAAAAAATAGCCATGTTATTAGGAAGGACAGAAGAAGAAAGAGATAAGGGGACGGGGAAAAGTAGTCCACACCCACACATTTAGATCCATAGTAGAAATTACATCAATTTACTTTTCTTTATAATCCTAAAGTCGATTGTTTCATAAGTGTAAATAGGAGATTTCTTATTGAAAATTTCTATAGACCAAAAGAAGCCAAGTTGAAGACAATAGTGTGTACATGAAGAAAGAGAGAAGAAATCCCATGAAACATTGTAATATAAAGTATGAACTTTACTTGGAAAATTAGAACATTTAGATACGGAATTACAAGTTTTACGCATCGGCACTTTCGATCCCTAAAACAATAAAAAAAAAATTGTTTGAAGACCTCAATTACTACTTCCATCAAAACAAAAAATTCAAAGACAGTTTAAAAAATATAAATAATCATAAGTGTGCAAATAAGCTAAAATGCTCAAGTCAACAAGGTTACCATCACCATACTCGTTGTCTGGGGAGAACTCAATCAAGTCAGTAATTTGATCAAATAAGTTTCCACAGTCATTTTCATCAATGTAATTTGGATTTGTCATTTCTATGCTTCTAAAACTGTTTCCCGAAAAAAAAAATCCCAAAAGAAAAAAAAAACAAGAATTTATAAATTTGTGTATATGCACATAAACACAAACATTCATATAACCAAGAATGAGTGTAGAGGCCACCAAACCAAGAGAAAATGCTGAAATTATTGTTGAAGAAATTTGGATTCTTGTACATAGTAATTTAAGATTTAAGCTAATATATAGGAGAATTTGATTTTTATTTTTTGTAAATTAAAGACAATCTTAAACAACAATAGTGGAAAAAAATTAAATGTGAATATTGTCCTTGTAATAGAGTGGACCGACAAAATGTTAAAGCCAAAACCATAAAATTCAAGGATTCAAATGCGTAAATGTGAACAAACCTTAAGTTTTTGTTTGCGAAGGCAAAATCAAGACCGAAAATGGAGAGAGCTTGAGTGTGAAAAATCGCTGTAACACGCTTTCTACTATACTAAATTTCCTGCAATAAAAAGGGAGGAATGATAATTAGCTTACTCTTTTGGCTAAATAAATCTACCCCAATCTCTGCTAGTTTTTTCACAACAATCAATAAATAATACAAAATAGGGAGAAAAAAGCCCCACAAATAACACTTGATTTTCTGAATAAATGAAAGAAGTATAAACTGAAAAACCCTAACACAAATCTAAAAAATGTAAGATATTTACCTCAGATTCGAGTGCTTATATGGATATTTGGGGAGATTTCCTTGCTTTTGCGAGCAAATTTCTGAATCTGGCAATTTTTTTGTTCGGGTTCTGCAAGAAATTTGGAGAGATTTGGAAAAAAATTATGAAGAACAGAGACGATGGAAACGCTTGGTGGAGAGAGAAATGAATCTATACATAATTGAGGAGAGACAAATGCTTGAAACGGTGTTGTTTTGCCTTTCTAATGGTCAAAACGACGTCGTTTTGTTGTCCAAAGGAAAAAACCTAAACGGTGTCGTACAGGCCCAAAGTATGAACAGTGACTCTCACAAGCCTCTTATAGATTATAGAGATAAGGATGAGTGTTTTATGAGGATGATAAAACTAATATATGTTTACTAGAAATTTGTGTGATTGATTATTAATTGTTCGTTGGGATTGAAAAGTAATATGTTTTATATTTCTCAATTCTCTACTAAACGAATTGTATTTAAGCAATGTGTAAATGATATCTTAACATGAAAGATTGAAATTTATTTATGCTCATGTATGGGGTCGTTCTTTGCTAGTAGATATATGTATATGAATTTTAGTAATCATGTATGTATGCAAAACGTACATATCTATGGGTTGTGTGGTATAAGCTAAAACTAAGAAATTATCAAGTCTTACTTATTTTTTATACATAATCTGCATTAGCAATTAATTAACTTGAAATCTCAAATACTAATATGATAATTAGAAATCTATTTTTCAATTAAGATATGTTGATTTTTCATTAAAATCCCGTGCCATGTATATTTTGATGTCCAATGCATATAACTATGAAAGCATACAAATACTAGATGTAATCGATGCTCTTAAACAAATATTTTTACTTGTATATGGTTTTTGATTATTTTATTAACATATGAATATCTTTTGATTATAATGTATAAATCAGAGACTATATGAATATTTGATGTGAACGGACATAATTTCATTGCATGCATATTAAGTCAAATCTTATGTTTGAATTGAACTTAAAACTGGTTAAAGCATGTCATCATAAAATTGAAATTCTTTTTGCCCATTATTTTGTTAAGTGTACTTTGAGATTTGTTTTATGTTCTTCATAAATCTACAAAGTTTTGTTTGTTAAACAATATTTTTGTGTAATATATGTAATGTACTCTATTTGAAAATATTAGTTAATGGTTTATTCAAATTTGACTATTTGGCTAATTTAGAGTACATAGTTATAATTTTTCTTTATATTTGAGGCCTATTCTATGACTATGGAGGCATATGATTGTTTGGATTGATATGGTTGAACTATTGGCATGCTTTTAACTTCTTTAACTAGAAGTTTACCATCCGAATGATTTTTATTTTTTGACATGATCGGTTGGATCATCTCTAGTCAATAATGATGCGAATAATTACTGACAATATCTATTGAAAAACCATAAGATTTTCAATTTAATGAATTTTCACGTGCTCATGGTCTATAAACCAAAAGACATTCACTAGCTAAAATCGGAACTAACTTTCCTATATTTCTGAAAATTATTTAGGGTGATGTATAGGGCCTGTTACCCCATGTTGACCATCTAGATATTATTTATATCTAATTGACACGTCTACTAGATGATTCCATAGTGTTATATATTCGCAGCTTGAAGTTTGAAAGGTTGTTCAAATTTTAAATTATGATCATAATTTTCAGATTATACAATCAAGATGGTATGTCTTGTTAATGCTATTAGGGTTAAATCTCAATTTTTAAATAAATATTGGTTGGAGTGATGATAAATAGTTTAGCACTATTGTTTGTTAAATGTCTCCAATTAATTTCTAAACTATTACTATTGAGAACAATGTGTTTCCCATTTTTGTCTAATAAATACTATTTTACATGCAAAGAACACTTATATATATCATGTCAACATCAAAGTTATTTCTGTTATAGTTGGCTTATGATCAGAGCCTAACATTATCCATCTATTGATTTTTGATAGTGCAATGTATGTACAATCGATCCACCATAGTGCACTGAGACGGATATTAAAGAATGTTGAAAATACATGTTTAGTTTGAACCCTTATAAAGTATTTTAAATCTTAACGGGTAATATTTTATAACTCGGTTTGCGACTATCATTTTGTTAAGACAATTTTTTCAATATTAGAGTGGAGAAATTAAGTAGCTAGAAAAAATAAATGAAAATGCATCATATTATGTTTTTAGATCCTCGCACAATGACAATACAAAGTAGAAGTTCGACAAATAACTCATTAGACAGATGCATTTACTGACCAAAGAGATTAACCAAAGAGATTAACTAAGTCTCATATACCAACTTTAAATGTTCTAATTCATTTTGACATCCCGAGAAGACAATCCGTTAACATTGACATTTGATTTCAAAACAAAAATCTTCAAAAGAAAAATGGAGAAAATAGTAAAGATGGTCTCATTGATGAGACGTATACTTTTGAAAAGTATATAGACATAACTAATTGTAAAATCCAAGAAGAGGTTCAAGTACCTGAAATGAAGAAATGAAGAAATCTCAATAAGTTATGTCGTTATGGGGAAAGAAATTGAATAAAAAAGAAAAAGTTGTTGACAACATTGTTGACATATGGTTAATTTTAAACTTTAATGTTTTGATTATAACAAACAAATTAATATTGTTTACTAACAATCTATCTTCAAGTAATATTCAAAGAGCTACAAATCAAACTCTTAAACAATGACAAGATCAAAGCCAAATCAATACAAGAGTTCAAGCATATCAAGATACAAGAGTTCAAGATTCGAAGATCAAGATCAAGAATAGATTTTTAGATAAAATTGTAAAAGTATTAGCTCTTTGATTTTTAGCAATTATATAGATGAAAGCTCAAAAATATTTTTATGCACAAAACCTAAGTTGATATCACTTGCATAAAATACTTTTATCAAAGCCACAAACAATTTTTCAATCTGTGGAAACGGTCATCCATTTGGAAGCGAACCGGTCGACCGTTTTATGAACCGGTCGTCCGTCTGGCTGTAATTTTTCAAAAAGTATTACAGTTCCAACGGCTAGTTCTGACCATCTGACCGGTCAACCGTTTAGTCATCCGTTTCAATAGAAAGTGACAAAAATTCATCTCTATAAATACCACTTCATTTATTATCATTCAACAACACTTACAAGAGTATTTATAGAGAGAATCATATTGAGAAAACTCATTCAAAGCTTCATTGTATTTATTTCTTCAATATCATTCATTGAAAAACTTTGTTTGATCAAATCAAACATTTGATTCATCATTATCAACAAAGTTTTCTTCTAACACTTGAACTTTCTCAAGTATTGCTATTCATTAAAGTGTTAGTCTCTCTTAGAACCAAACTTGTATCTATCAATTCTTCAAAAGAGAAATACATTCTCAAATCTATTTATTTATATCTTTGGGTCGTATTGAGGTCCCTTGAAAGCTCAATATTGTATAAGGATCGGTGCTCATTATTTGTAAGTCATCGGATACATTGTAAGGGTTTAGATTGCACCATAAGTCAATCAAGATAGTGGAAAGGTCGTGCTCGTGTTGGAGAGCTTGGTAACGGGGGTCGTAGATCATTGGTTGGATCGAATCTCTATAAAAATATCGTTTGCACTCTCTCTACCATTTTATTTATTTTCATTGTGCTCATATTTTTGTGGATTAATTTTATTTTTAAATTTCTTATTTTAAGAATATTTTACAAAAAGTTTGAGAAACCAATTCACTCCCCTCTTAGTTAGTTATTCTTGGGCTATCAAACACTTTTGTATATAATGTAGCGCTTCATAATATGAAAAGTATGAAAAGTAGCAAGGATATTAAAGGAAATAAAAGATGCAATTCAAGTAAATTAAACTTACTAGAGAAATCTGAAATTTCTGGGCTTACAATTCGAATGCCTAAAGGTGTATACTTATGCGAAAAGGAAATGGAAAAATGAAATCGTAACATGTAATGTACGACTTTTAACATTATGAATTTCACAAAGTCTTATGTAAATCAATTACAAGTCGATATCTTGTTAGCATGTCAATACACAACACTAGATGTGCATATAATGAATATTGTTATAACCAACTCATCTAGCATAACTAATAATACCATGTATATAAATCTCCGGAGGATTTAATATGTTTGAAGCATATAGTTCAACTTTTTTTGAGAACTTAATCGATCAAAGTACAAATCGAAGTTATATTATCATGAAAGGGAGTAAATACGCGTTGTACTCTTTTCTTTGATCTAATTTTTGTTCCATTGAATTTCTATGACAATGTTTTTAATAAAACAATTTTTGTAGCGTATTCAAATGAATAATGTACTCTTTTTCCTTCACTGTGATTTTTCCCACAATGGTTTTCTTAATAAGATTTTAACGAGACATATTCTTTATGTAAATGACATCCAATAAGAAGTGTTATAAATATTGTAATTATGGATGTCCATAACCTAAAAAACATTTACCCTCAACACTTCTATGATTATACTTTCGTGATTTATAAATTGTATACGAAACCCATAAAGGGAGCAACAAGAAGATCTGTTTTTAATATAATTGCATCGGATCATCATACTAACTTATAGTCAACTAGTGATAGATTGCTTGAAAACTATAACAAGACCACAATATGGAACATATTTCACTAGAATTGTTTTGTACAAGTTTTAGAAAGATGGTGGAATTGAAGACATGAACGCACAAGATATGGATAGCTCAATACAATGATTTTCATTTATTGAAATTAGGGGGAATATATGAACTCTTTTTCTTTCGTTCAGGTTTTGTCCAATTGGATTTTTCTGACAAAGTTTTAGATGCAACATTTGATTATTCCAAATTTTTAGTAATATATTTTTGTTCTTTTGGTATTTTTGTCCTGTTGGTTTTTGCCAAACAAAGTTTTTAATGAATCAGTTATTGTATAAATAAATCATTCAAGAGGAAATGTTATAAAATTATAAATAATGAATGAATGACTATTTGATATTATCTAGATATTTATGTAGTTATCTACTTATTCTATAAGGGTGAAACTCTATAACTAAAGGTCATTGTTATAATAAATTTACAAACTTGAACTTCTCTTCTTCTATCAGTTTTATAACATATTCAAAGATTTTCAATTTTCAATACTCATATATTGACTAAATTAAATAGTATATACAAAATAAAATAGAGAAAAATTATATAATAATTAGAAGTAAAGTATATCAAAATAAAATATGGAAAAATTAATAAATATTTATTAGAAAAAAGAAAATAAAGTGTTAAAACAAAAAAAAAAAAAAAAGAATTATTTCAAAAAAATTGTTTTCTAAATTTATATACAGTGCAAACTCTTGCAAATCCCTCCTTTCGTTATATTCCCCGATAAGTGTCTAAAACGTGGTCTTAGAGACGCCATAACTGGGGTACAAGATCCTCTCACCCCCTCGCGCAGGAACTAGTATACCGATTCGATCCTGTTAAGAAATTCGTAAACTCAATATATCATTCTTACGATCTGTATTTACATATACAATTTATATATCATCTATTTGCTTTTCCTTTTTTCTATTCGAAGTTCTAGGGTTTATCTTTCGTCCTTTGTACATAAAAAATTATTTTTCTGTAAATTTCAGATTCATTTCAATTTCTTATGGTCTACCCTATTAAATTCATACCCTTTTTTAATGTTGATGCAGGCTCTGTTGCAAATTTCTAGCTGTGAAAGATCTTGGTAATTGAGAAAGTTTTTTTTTTTTCGGGTAGAGGTGGTTTCGTATTCTTGTAGCCATGTCTGTGACAGCAGGGGTTAGTGATACAGTAATTGCGATTAGGGATAAGCTTAGGGGTAAAATTGGGCAGACAAAAGTGAAGAGGTACTGGCCTGGAAAAGCACCAGAGTGGGCGGATGATTATGATGAAGATGGGGACATTAGGATGGCGAGGGTGGCTGAGCTTGATAAAGCGTTCCCGAGTTTTGAGGAGACTGATGTTATGCGAAAAGATGATCCTAGATTGCGTCGTTTGGCTGAGAGTAGGATTGATAATCGTGAGGAGGTTAGGGAAGATCATAGACGCATTAGGCAGGCAGAGATTGTTTCAACGATGGAGGAGGAAAGGAGGAGGGAAGAAGGATTAGATTTGGAGGATGAGGATGAGGATGCATTGGAAGAGCGGAGAAGAAGGATTAGGGAGAAGTTATTGCAAAGGCAACAAGAGGAGGCAGCACTAATGCCGGAAGAAGAAGAGGAGGAAGTTGAGGAAGAGGAGGAGGAGGAGTCTGAGTACGAGACTGATTCTGAAGAAGAAACAACGGGCATTGCTATGTTGAAACCAGTTTTTGTTCCAAAATCTGAGAGAGATACAATTGCCGAACGTGAGAAGCTCGAGGCAGAAGAAAGGGCACTCGAGGAAGCTGTAAAAAAGAGGATGGAAGAGAGGAGGATGAGACGAAACAAATTGTGGTTGAAAAAATTCGGGAGGACCAGGAGATTCAGAGGAATATGGAGTTGGAGGAAAATATTGCTGATGTGGATACTGATGATGACGTGAATGAGGCGGAGGAATACGAGGCTTGGAAGGCTAGAGAGATTGCAAGGATCAAGAGGGATAGAGATGACAGAGAGGCAATGTTGAAGGAGAAGGAGGAGATTGAGAGGGTGAGAAACATGACAGAGGAAGAGAGGAGGGAGTGGGAGAGGAAGAATCCAAAACCTTCTGGACAATCCAAGCAAAAGTGGAGGTTCATGCAGAAATACTACCATAAAGGTGCTTTCTTCCAGACAGATCCAGATGATCATGCTGGAACTGCCAAGGCCGAAAATATTTACACTCGTGATTTCTCTGATCCAACCGGGGAGGATAAGATGGACAAGACCATATTGCCCAAGGTCATGCAGGTTAAGCACTTTGGTCGTAGTGGAAGGACAAAATGGACTCATCTTGTCAATGAGGACACAACTGATTGGAATAACCCGTAAGTACTTCTTACTTAAGCATCCCATTTGGTTTAGGAATTTTTGGAAGTACATGGTTGAAATATAGTATGCTCACAGTAGTAAATGCTAAAAGGAGAATTTTGGATAACAGCTGTGCTGTCAGTTGATTGTATTGTATGCTCTATAAACAACTCAATCATGTTTTTGAAATCAACAGACACTTCAAAAATTTATGAGGATTAAATTAGAGCTATTCTAAGTATATAACATACTGAATTCTACTTTTCTGAGTAAGAAATACAATGGTAAAAACCTTAGACATCCAATAGTTTTTTCCCTATGGTCAGCAAGAAGGAAAAAGGCTTTAAACAAAGCAACTTAAAAGCATATGACACGAATATGTTAGAGCTGCTTTGGGATTAATTTTTTGCATGTCTTATAATATTATGTCACTTAATAACCGAGCTAGTATGTATTATCTCGATGAGACATGCTAAATCACATACTCAACAGAGGTAGCCCAGGGTGCAATTTGGATCAATACCACGTAGTTTATGCTATCCTATAATTGAGTTAAATATGATTGAAGGACACTGGTAGTCTGAAGTAGTATTGAGGAGTCATTTCCTAGTATTTTTCACAAATGGAACAATAACTTTTGAAATGCTTAGTGGTTTTTGCCTGATACTGGGTTAATGTTATAATTCTCACAAGTTTCATACAATAGTGTGTGTCTGAACTTTGTTATGTGCCTAGCTGTTGTTAATTTATATGGGTTTTTAGTTATGTAAAGAAGAGAGCAACAGTGTAACACTTCAACATTTTAATTCACTGAAATAAAAACTACAAATGTTATGTCTTGTTCAATGACCGCATTTCATTAATTGGACGTTTGCAAAGGGGACATTTGGTTCCTTATACTTCAGGAGTGAAATTAAAATACGATGCAAACCATGCTTTCAATCAAGAATTTCATGGCTTCAGTTCCAAGTATAGTTGCCCAAGCCATACTGCTGGAATAGCACTTTCTGAAATCTTGCTCTTGGCATGCACTTACTCCACGTTCTTTTTTTTTTTTTTGGGGGTGGTTGTGGGGTGGGGAGTTGGGACTGGAATTCATCATTTTGAATGTCCTGAGCATTTGGTTATTGTAGATTTGTCAATTGTTAGCTGCACCTGTAATGATGGAAACTACATTATATTAAGATATCATTGTCACTACTAGAGGTACAGAACTCGTGTTTGTTTTCCCCCCCACCCTCTCTGATTGGCGGTGTTAAGTTCTTTAATCTTTATTGTAAGTTTGGTACACACTAATGAATAAGATTGGACAATATAATGAACAAGATTTTAGTTTCTTTTTCTTTGTATCAAATATCAAACATGCTGTGAGTGTGTTAACCATGCACCTTCAAGCAAATTACTACAAAATTTTGCTTGTTTGAGTATCTATGTCAGTTTAAGTGGGATCCTTATCACTTAGAGACTGTTGTGATTTGCCAATATCATGGCATTCGTGATATAATTTGAATAGCAGAACATCATATCAATGATTGTCTAAGTACTGATTTCTGGCCGTGCAGATGGACCTACAATGATGCTCTTCGGGCCAAGTACAATGCAAAAATGGCTGGAATGAGTGCACCCATAGCAAAACCTAAAGGAAGCAAGAAACTGAAGGATTGGGAGACTCGTTAAACTTTCTAACTTCCAAAGGGTCGAGGTAATGCAGAACCAGACGTTAGTAGAAGAATCCAGTTGTTGATTTCTAGTTTATACTTCTAATGCACGTTACTTGCATTTATGCAACTCTAATTCGGGTACAATACAATGCTAAATGGTAACGTTTGAAATAGTGGAGATACTATTTTAGCCAATGTACTTCCATGTACTGCATTTCACAGATATACTTTCTTTACCAGTATATCGTGTATTTTTTGGCTGTCTTGCTACCAATGTTTATTGGCTCGTGTAAGTTATGATTTGCAATGAGGATTAGTTCAGTTACCTATTCTATGCATTGTAATTCTTGTAGTAGAGACAAGCTTGAAACAAACTGCTCGCTGCTTCATTTTGTGCAAAGATGAAATTGAGGGCCTCGAATGACTATACTCGAGGGTAGAATTCTCGAGGTTACTAACATTATGTCACAATTTCATGTTGGTTCGATGAATTTCAATTTGTCAAAGTTAGATTGTAGATTTTTTTTTTGTCTCCCTGTTAGAATCAAGTTACCCTATCCACGAGTGTTAGTTTGCCACTTGATGTAAAAATAAGTGAAAATATAATGATTTAATTGTAACGTATTAAACTTTTTAAGTTTATTTATAATAATGTGTTTGTAAGGACTTTTTTTAATTTCAAAAGTATTTTTTAAAGATTAAAAGTTATTTTGGTTATATTTATGGTTGTTTGGCTAAAGTCAATAAGTACTTTTTGATTAAAAATGTAGTTTAAAAAAATTGTTTTAAAAAATTCAAATTTTGATATTCTCTAATTGAACTTTTACGGGAAATTGTGATTTTATTTAATGAACTTAAAAATTAATAAAACTATCATTAATATATAAAAAAAATATTAATTTATTTGCTACATTAATATATTAATTAATTTATTACATTAATTATTTATAATAAATTTTCACTTTATATATTTATGAAAAATATGTATTGGTGTGTTGAATAATATAATACAAATTATATATTATATGTCCGATTTAAATAATTAATTTATTTTAAGTAATATAATATATACTAAAATAATTATGTTATTATAAATATTATATTAATTTTAATAGTTATTATAGAATATAAAAAAATATTATTTATTTTTAAAAAATAATATGATATATATAATAATTAATTACTGTTTAGTCAAATAAATATAAAGTTTATACAAAAAGTATTTTTATAATTATGCAACCAAACATTCAATTTAATATTCACAACACTTTTTGAATTTATATCTAAATAGTCAATATCTTTTTAATAAAAATTTTACTATTAAAAAATTTACTGCTAAAAATTCTACTCACAACACCGGTGATAAACGGACCTAAGTATTGAAGTTTTGAATAATTTCAAAATATTTATTTTTATCTCTATCAAGGGAAATAAAAAAACAGTGGATCAACTGGTTTATCTGCCACACAGACACTGGCGCAAGGCAAGGGGCCCAGGGGTTACTTTTGGCCTGCTCTGCTGGGAGTTTTTTAAGAATTTTTAGAATTTCATTTAATTTTTTTTATTTAAAAAATTACTTAGGGCCTGATGGGAGTTTTTTTTTTCACCAATTTTGACCGATTTTGGATGATACTATTTATTAAGTGTTGAAAAAACAATGCTTGTTAGATTTTTGAAGTACCGATTTTGAACTGTTTAAAAATGTAGTGTAAATTGGAATGTATATCCCAACCTTTCAAATTGGTGGTTTTTTGCCGTTTTTCAAAATTTCTTTCAATTTTACTTTCTCTCAAACAATTATTTTTAAAACTATCCTAAATTTAATATTTATAAAAATAAAAAAATATATGCAAAAGAAAAAAAATATATACAAGAATATAAATTTATTTTTATATTTTCAATGATAGGTGGATGTATAAAATTTTTAAAATTTAATTTTTTTTAATATATGGGCATTTAGATTTTTTAAAAAATTTAGAAACGTTGAATAATAAATTCTCAAATATGAGTTGGACCGTTTAAAAAACCGCTACTAAAAACCAGCTAAAATCGCTCCCTTCATAAATGCCCAAAATCGATACTTTAAAAAAGCCTCATAACCGTTACTCTAAAACTCCCAAGCAAACCATTAAGGACTCGTTATAACACCTCAAAATTTCTTTATATACAAGCTAGACGAGTTAAATAGAATTTTAATTAAATTGACATTTAAAAACAGAAACTAAATGAGAATATTAAATCCAATTTTAGCAATCAATTTTGACTTATTATTTTTAAATTCATCATTTAACTTGCGATGTTTGCCATAAATACTTTAAAACAATATCAAAAATTTATCCCAACAAGTGAAAAAAACATAGTCCAAAAATAAGACGCCAAAATAGAAATTAAAAGTAAGTCATATTTGACTTGTTATTTTGAATTTTTCATGTAATAGTTTTTTAATCCAAAAAATGAATTACAAAATTTATATATTTCTAATTGTTACCAAGAATCTACTTTGTCAAGTAAAGATATATAGCCTAAAAATAAGTCAAAAGATATTATGTCAATTGAAAAAAAAAATTGAATTATTATATTTATTCTAGTAGCTTAGCTGTTATTTTGAATTTATCGTTTAACAGTTTTTAATCTAAAATGTCTTGAGAAGTTTGTCTTGAATAATTCGAAACAATATTGAAAACTTATCCACATGAGTGAACATTATATTTCAAAAATAAGTTGAAAGAAATAAAGTCAAAATGAGAATTAGATAATATAAAATAAGATTATTAAATTTATTTCAAAAAATTATCTTTAACTCGTTTTTATGAAATTATAGTTTAATATTTTTTTTAATTTGAAAGATGCGTTGGTTGAACAATTTTTTTTAATCCCTAACAAAAAATTACTTTCACTGTTTTCCACCTTCGTTCCATACTACATATTGATGATAAATATGATTACACTTTGGTAGATGACTGATGCTCTCCTTTGGACGCCTGTCTTAAGTAATCTGCCCGCCTCATCGGTCTCGCTCGCCTCATCGGTCCGCCTTCCGCCTCATTGTTCCATATGCCCGCCTACAAAAAATAGACAACCAGTAATTCGATTCATCATCCAATTAATCGACAGCGATCTATAGAACAACAGCTTACCCACATCCATTGGGAATATGAAAGACCAACAGCTTGAGAAAGAGACGAAACGTCCCTCATTAATTCCTAATTATAAAGAAGATAAAAAGGCACCCGCCATTAATGACCATTGAAGATACATTATGGGTCATTCCTATAAATAGGAGATCAACCTCCGTAAAAACACAACATACATACTCAATATTGTTATTCTCGATATTTGAATTTATCACATACTAATTATCACGCCGGAGTGGAAACGGAGACAAAGCCCCACCACCTTTTGCGTGTCTCTCACCATCGCTACTGGCCGCACTTGAAGGAGAAGAAGACTTATAATTATCAATTAGCGCCGTGCGTCGGGAAACCGTATAAAGAAATCATGGCTCGAACCCGTAAGAACTAAGAATGCAACGGCCCCTGTAGCCCCCCTCGCCGTGATGCGGATATACGTAGTCTAATGCCGCCACTAATCATCCACAAAGAAAAGTTTGTTTCTCGCCGCTCAACTTACTGGCGTTAAAGCTCAAGTGGCGCCCTTAACGGCTTTGCTCCGTAGTCGTAACACTACGGTTTCTCGGTCACCGCAAGGTCCCGGCCCTTCGCAAGCAAGACCTTCACCTCTGGATGTTCCATCCTGTGGTCCCAACCTTCGCCTTTAGGGCCCTCACCACCGCAGGCTCCTCCCCAGACTCATAATTTCATCGGAACGGAAGCACCGCCGGGAGCTCCTTCATTGGCTCATAATTTTCCAGTGATGGAAACACCGCCAACAATAGCTCCACCATTGGTTCCAATTTCATTAGCTCCATTTTCTCACCTCACCTCAATTCACCGGCATCCGGTCCAAATCCACTTTGGGACAACCGCTCATGGGTACCAACGCCTACTCGGGCCGAGACACCGGGTTAACCCTAGAACAAATGATCGGAGGACATGATGAGTCACAAAATAGCCGAGGCTATGTTAAAAAGGCGATGAGACAACAATCTATGGTGTTGGAAGAAGATCCTTTTTCCCGTAGATGATGGCGCCCATTACCACGAGATTTTGAACAAATTAAGATGGAAAATACGACGATCATTTGATCATGTCGATCACCTCAGAGCTTTTGTCGATTTGATAAGGTTGAGAGCTACCCCTAACGCAATCATGTGCAGGGCCTTCCCACCTACACTTAGGCGTGAAGCCAGGGATTGGGTAGCCACTCTTCCCCCAGAGTCAATTCGTACGTTTGATGATTTTTCTAAGAAGTTTGCTGCATACTTTGCCAATAGCAAACGTTCTAAGAAAATCGCTATTGGCTTGATGCAATTGACCCAGGACAAAGATGAGTTGTTAAAAGAATTTATTGCCCGATTCAATAGGACCACTTTGGGAATTAAGGATCTACAGATGTCTGCTGTAGTTACAGCTATGATGAATGGAACCCGCAGTCATGCCTTTAAAATGTCACTTTCTAAAAATCCACCAGATACGATGCATGAGTTGCTAAGAAGATGTGATAAATATGTGGATGCAGAAGAGGCATTTTTCATTACTAAGGGTGTGAAGGATTGAAAAGAGCCGGAGTCTAACAAAAGAAAGGCTCGAGATGAACCAAGGCCCCGTGAAGATAGAGACAAGCAAAAAATGATTCACACATGCCCTAATAGGCCTAGTACTGGAAAGAAGACGTATAGTACACCGCTGCACACCTCCAGGACTAATGTCTTGATGGAAATCCGAAATATGAAAGAGCTCGTATGGCCCAAAAAGATGTGGGCACCACCACATAGGAAAGATGAGACTAAGTATTGTAAATTCCATCGAGATCATGGACATGATACGGAGGATTGCCAGCAGCTGAAGGAAGAAATAGAAAGACTTATAAAAGAGAACACTTGTCCAAATTTGTAAAAATAGATAAAGAGAAGGGAAAAGAGTTTGAATATCGACAACAACCACCTCCTCGCGCTGGAGTTATAAATGTTATCGTGGGTGGCATTGCTGCAGGAGGTGACTCAAATTCAGCACGGAAGAACTATGCTCGAGTCAATAGATCTACTTCGGTAGATAAAAATGAAAGGTTCAACCAGAATATCACCTTTAGTGATGAGGATTTGGAAGGTGTTACCTGTCCACATGATGATGCTCTAGTAATAGTCGCCGATATTGCAGATTTCGACGTGAAAAGAGTGTTGGTGGACAATGGTAGTCCAGCTGACATTATGTCCTATGAAGTTTTCCTAGGATTGAAGATATCACCTAGCAAGATCAAACATGTCACCACTCTCCTCCATGGTTTTGGAGGAGCTACAGTTATACTAGAGGGAACAATCGAATTACCGGTGACTTTGGGTACTTACCCAACTAGTGTGGTGATAATGACTAACTTTTTGTTGGTAAAAGCTCCTATAGCCTACAATGCAATTTATGGTCGCCCACTTTTGAATGCGGCTAGGGCCGTGGTTTCCACATACCACTAGGTGATGAAATTCTCCACTAGTCGGGGAGTAGGATGTGTAAGAGGTGATCAACAGACATCAAGGAGGTGTTATGTAGACAACACACTTATCAAAAATACGGTAATGATGCTTGATGTTGAGCAGCCTAAGGGGTGAATAGAACCGATGGAACTCACTGAGGAGGTGGTGATAGCTGAAGGTCAGGTTTTGAAAATCGGAGGCGGGATAGATCCTGAGGAAAAGCATAAACTAGTGGCATGTTTATCGACAACATAGACGTATTTGTTTGGGGACCCCATGACATCGATGGAATCGACCCTATGATTGCCAAAGACAAACTCGCAACTCCTTCCGAATAAAGCCAAGAAAATAAAAAAAAAGACAATTTGCTCGAATCGACAACCGGCTATTTCTACGGAGATAAAAAAAACTCATTAGAAGTCGGTTTTATTCGAGAAGTACACTACCCCGAATGGTTGGCAAATGTGGTTTTAGTAAAGAAATCAAATGGAGAATGGCGGATGTGTGTAGATTACACCGACTTGAATAAAGCTTGTCCCAAGGATTCTTATCCTCTTCCAAGGATAAACCATTTGGTGGATGCAACTTCAGAGCATGAAAGGCTAAGCTTCCTGGATGCTTTTTCTGGTTACCATCAGATCTCTATGGTTGAAGGTGATCAGGAGAAAACTTCTTTCATAACTGACAGTGGAACTTTTTGCTACACCGATATGCCTTTTGGGCTAAAAAATGCAGGGGCTACTTATCAAAGGATGGTAAATCGGGGATTTTTTGGACTCATTGGTCGTAATGTTGAAGCCTATGTGGATGACATGGTGGTCAAAAGCCGATTAGCGAAAGATCATGTAACGGATCTCAAGGAAGTCTTCGGTGTTGCCCGAGAACTTAAACTGAAGTTAAATCCTAAAAAATGCGTGTTTAGCACATCGAGTGGAAAATTCTTAGATTTATGACTACACACCGAGGTATTGAAGCAAATCCTGACAAAATACAAGCTATCTTAGACATGAAAAGCCCGACTACTAAGAAAGAAGTTCAACAGTTGACTAGAAGGGTGGCAGCTCTCAATCGCTTTTATGTCATGAAATACCGATAAATGTCATCATTTCTTCAAGCGTCGTAGGAGGGTCCAAAATTTTGAATGGACAAAAGAATGCGATGAGTCTTTTGAATAGTTAAAGAAATCATCGCAACAACCACCAGTGTTGGCACGTCCCAACCCCGGTGACAAGCTAAGTCTCTACTTAGCGAAGATCTTTTCACGCAGTTAGTGCGGTATTGGTGAAAGACCTTTCGAAAGGGCAAAACCTATTTATTATGTAAGCCAAGTATTGAGAGGGGCGGAAACACGCTACAGCTTAGTTGAGCAATTGGTTCTAACTCTGATTGTGGCAGCTAGAAAGTTAAGACCGTATTTCCGTGCTCATCGACATGTGTGATGATCGATCAACCAATTAAACAGATACTGCATAAGCCTGAGACATCTGGGCGTCTCTTGAAATGGGCTATTGAACTGAGTGAGTTTGATATTGATTTTAAACCACGCACAGCTATAAAAGCACAGGCATTGGCAAATTTTATTGCAGAACTCACTCTTCCTGAAGAGCCACCTATAAGTGACAAAGCAACCTGGGTAATATATGTAGATGGATCTTCCAACAGAGAGGGTTCAGGAGCAGGGGTCATAATTCTCTCACCAGATGCTAAAGAACTTGAATACTCACTTCGCTTTGAATTTCCAGCCACTAACAATGATGCAAAATATGAAGCGGTCATAACAAGACTAGGACTCGCCACACAGTTAGGAGTGTCAGTTGTAGAAATTCGCAGTGACTCGTAATTGGTCGTTGGGCAAATTTTGGAAGAATACGAAGCCAAAGATGGCCGCATGGCTACTTATCTGATGAAAGTAAGAGATCTGCAGAAAAAATTGGAAAATTTCAAGATTACAAAGGTCCCAAGAAAAGAGAATGAACGAGCTAACGCTCTCGCCAAGTTAGCATCAGCCAATCACAAACATCTTCCAGCCACTGCTAGTGTTCAAGTACTTAGTGAGCCTAGCACGGTGTCGTTAATTGCTGTCTTAGAATTGAATAATGAACATTCGTGGATAGACCCCATCTTGGACTATCTTACGAAAGGTATTCTACCAACAGACCAAATTGAAGCAAAGCGGTTGAGAGTATGAGTTGCTATGTATTCGGTGATTGATGGAAAACTATACCGAAGAGGATTCTCTGTACCTTATCAGAGGTGCCTCCAGCCAACAGAAGCAGCTGAGGTCTTGTTTGAAATACACAATGGTTTGTGTGGAAATCATTTGGGAGGAGACTCCCTTGCTTTTAAAGCTTTAAGGCAAGGGTACTATTGGCCGTCAATGAAAGAGGAAGCCAAGCAACTGGTCAGGAAATGCGACGCTTGTCAAAGGTTTGACAACATAATTCATCAGCCAGTTGAGCCACAATCAACAATTTACGCAGTATGTCCATTTTATCAATGGGGGATGGACATCCTAAGTCCTTTACCACTTGCTAGAGGTCAAAGAAAATTTCTATTGGTGGCCATAGACTATTTCACAAAATGGGTTGAAGCTGAGCCACTAGCTGTTATAACTACAGCCAAGATATAGAGTTTCGTATAGAAATATATAATATGCCATTTTGGGATACCACGGGTGATGGTCACAGATAACGAAAGGCAATTCGATAACCACAGCTTTAAGAATTTCTATAACAGTTATAAAATTTCGCACCGACTCACTTCAGTAGCACATCCTCAGAGCAATGGCCAAATTGAAGTCACCAACCATATCATACTTTGGAATTTAAAAACGAGGTTGGGAAAAGAAAAAGGATCTTGGGCAGATGAATTACCAAATGTACTATGGGCATATCACACCACTCTTAGGAGACCAGCAGGAGAGACACCATTCAAATTATCGTTTGCTATGGAAGCAGTGGTACCAGCTGAAATTGTAAATCCAACTTTGAGAATGCAAGTTGAATAGACGAATGACGACATCACAAGGGCAGAAGTTGACCTACTTGAAGAAGTCTGAGAAAGGGCCACTATCAAGACAATGGCTTACAAACGTAAGGCTGCTAAATATTTCGATCGCCGAGTTAAGCCCAGAAGTTTCCAATCACATGATCTAGTGTTAAGGAGCAGTGCAGCTGCCGGACATCCACCGTTTAAACTGAAGCCTAATTGGCATGGTCCCTTCGAAATCATCAAGAAGATAGAGAAATGAGCATACTGTCTCAAAGATATGAACGACAAACTATTGGAAAGACCATGGAACGCAGAGCACTTGAAGAAATATTATCAGTAATTTATCAGTTTTTTTATGCAGTTGTATTACATAAGTATTCCTATGTTTAATTCCCAAGTCAATAAAATGCCAAGGCGGATGAATGATGAGGGTGCTACGAAAGGATCAGCCTAGCTGGGAAGTCTTGGTGCACCTACTGAACTCGACCTACGGCAACCATTTGTTATTTGACATAGTCTCTATCAACATTTTATCGAGCAATACAAATATCTCTCCAACAGCTACTACGATCAAACTGGAACAAGGCGATGAGCCTATATCTTATAAATTAAGGTGATGAACCTTAATCAAAAGAACAAGGCGATAAGCCTATAACTCGACGAGTAAGGCGATGAGTCTATATCTTATAAATTAAGGTGATGAACCTTAATCAAAAGAACAAGGAGATAAGCCTATATATCGACGAGTAAGGAGATAAGCCTATGGCTCGAAAAGTAAGGCGATGAGCCTATGGCTCGAAAAGTAAGGCGATGAGCCTATGTCTTAAAAATTAAGGTGATTAACCTTAATCAAAAGATCAGGGCGATAAGTCTATGACTCTAAGAGTAAGGCGATAAGCCTATGGCTCGAAAATGTAA
Source organism: Forsythia suspensa (assembly GCA_023638005.1). NCBI lineage: Eukaryota > Viridiplantae > Streptophyta > Magnoliopsida > Lamiales > Oleaceae > Forsythia > Forsythia suspensa. The sequence continues at coordinate 28,776,077 of CM042666.1, read as the reverse complement.
GGTGATATGCCGTTGTCTTAAACATTCAGGTGATGAACCCTACTCAAAAGTTCACTCCGATAAAACAAACAAAAAAAAGGAGGAAGGAGGGGAGGGGGGGCAAACCCCCCAAACCCCCCCCCACATGAAAGCGGGTGCGGGGATGCCTGCCCCGACCTTAGTCCCTAGCCATTCGATTATTTCCAAATTTTTTCAACATGTTTTTCACTTTCTTATTTTGTTCGGGGAGGGGGGTATAATATATTATATATTGCAACCAACAATTATAAAGTTAAAAACAATTTTATTAATGATGTATGTTTTGTGATGAACATACAAAACAGAAATTCGTAGTAATCAACAGTATTTGAAAGGAAATAGATTGAATATTAAAATTTTCATGATTAAGCGGGACAACCGCCATGAAACTAAAATAAGTAAAACTACTGTTTAATTATCATGAGAGCCAGCAGGTTGAGATCCAACCCCTCCATGGTTAGTCACTTTGACCTTCTGAGCAGTTAAATCTGCAGCTCGACGTTTCCTCAGATACCTATCAAATTCATCTAGGTCTATCTCCAAATGATCATCAACCAGCCACTCCTTGGTCATTTTGATAGCGACCTTCAAAGATTCTACGCCATACATGTGTAAGTTACCCTTGTATTCGACAGACAACTTGTATCTTGCTATGACCTCATCATCTGCATTCTCCAACTTTTTGCGAAGTCGGTCTACCTCTTTTTGAAGGAGAGAATTCTCATTATCTTTTTCTTAGACGCAATGTTGCCTTTGTCCAACAAAGACCGCATCTCTCTTGCTATGCCTTTTTTCTTGTCGTGGTCTCTATCTACGCACACTTTTCAAATTTCTCCAGATCACGCAATACTTTCTCCTCCATAACAAGCATCTGTACAACAGAAGAAATCGAAATTAAATGGAGGATACAAATTAAATGAGAAAGCAATAGAGTGTCATCAAAATATAACAACTTACCCTACGGTGGTTGGTATACATAATAAGATGCATGGCAGCTGCTTCATTATTTTTTAAATTCTCGATAAGTTTTTCATTCACACAGCCTAACATGATCTCAGCTTCAATAGTCGAGTCAACAGGAGGAAATCCAAACTCTTTGAAAGTATGGGCATAATTACCCTTGGTAGTGCGCGACGCGAAGCGAGGGGCAACAATGATCTCAGCAGTAGCTTTTCCTTTATCAGCCCGCCTTTTCTTTTTGTTTAAAGGAGATAAAGACAGGTCTTCAGCATCAGTGGCGAATCCTACCACATCCATCACGCCTCCAAAGTCAAAATCATCCATATCTGTAAGAAAAATAGAAGTTGATGCAACAAATACAGGCAAAAAATGAAAAGTCCAAAAAGAATAAAGACATAAAAGTAGCCTACCCTCAGGTGATCCAATGTGAACCCGCCTCAAGTTCTCATTAGATAACACCTCGCTCATTTGTGATCCCGGAGGCGTCAAGCGTAAAAGCTTATCTAATCGTGTTTTCAACTCATGATTAAGATCCAGGGGCTCATTAAAATGTTTACAAAAAAGAGTTCTCCAACAAGTTTTAAAAGGGAACTGTCCTACTTCAAATCGAAAAAAAAAGAAACGTCTCCTCCAACCGCTATTTGAACTGGGAAAGTGAGGTAATAAAAATTTTACCTTAAGTTGAATATACGCGTAACAGTTACTCCTAAGCACAGGATACATATCAAATACACTTCTAAAAAGCCTCAAACACGGCTCGGTATTATTTGTAAGGCACAAATATAAGAAGTAAGTTGATATGCGCCAAGAATTAGGGGTCAATTGGCCAGGAGTGACATGAAATTCGTTGAGGAAAGAAATGAATAAATGATGAAGAGGAAATCTTAAACCGGTTGTCATGCTATCACGGTAAACTACCACCTCCAAAGGGTCTGATCCTGGAATTCTTTCACTAGGATGGGGAACTCGGTATAAATGACCGGGAGGTAATTCATATTTTTTTAACATTTTCATAAAACTTTTTGAATTGTAAACACTGCCATCCTTTAGTATATCTAATTCTATCAAATTGCCACTTGGAGAATGTTCAATTTGAATATTGAGTGGACGGATAATCGTAGAAGAATCGGCATCAGAATCTACCAATCCAATGGATGATGAAAAGTCAATTATAGGGTCGATGTCGTAAAGGCAAAAGCGGCAGCTCGCCTCAAAGAGGGACGGTGCGGTGGCCGACCGTCCCTAGCTGGGGCAGGCGAGTCCCGCCCCTAGCAAGGGGCGAGTGGTTGCGTGTCGGGGGCGAGCTTGACTGCCGTCCCGTCCCGTTTTCATCCCGGTGGAATAATTTCAACTATAAATGAATTTTCCTCGTCCTGACTCGCGGCCAAGTTCATCAACGGGATCATTCAAGTATCGAGGTCCACCACGCCCTAAAGAACTAACAAATGTCCATTCTTCAATTGGCGTAAAATTATCATCTATGCCTATAGATAGGGCGCGATAAGAAGGACCATCGTTAGAGTTATTGGTTGAAGAACTACTACTAGAGGTGACCACCGCCTTTTACATCTAAGAAGAAGATCAAATTTTTTCAAAGAAAAAGGTATAAGAATGAAAATATTACCTTAGACGACGAAAAGAAGAAAAAAACCTTTATGATTTAGACAGAAAAGAGGAGACCAGTCTGAAAAGAGTTCCAGCCAAACTGTGAGATATGGGAATACTACAAATAATGTCCCTCTACCTCTCTTATATATATAAAAAAAATCTTCTAAATGAGGCTAAGATTTAAGCCCATACCAATTTTAAATTAGACCCAAAATATTTATTCCATATTTGGTCAGTTAATTACCATATATTTTTCATTATAAATAAATAATGAATTATTTATTACATGAGTTATTTTTCAAAGTTTTGGCCAAAAGTAGATGATTAAAAGACAATATTTCTACTTCTCACTTACAATAGTCCATGAAAAGTAGAGGGGCTTGTGATGATAAATATGATTACACTTTGGTAGATGATCTGCTGCTCTCCTTTGACGCCTGTCTTAAGTAATCGCCCACTCCTCATCTGGCCGCCTCATCCATCGGTCCGCCCACCATTGTTCTCATATGCCCGCCTTACAAGAAATAGACAACTGTAATTCAGTTGCCATCCAATTAATCAGACAGGGATCTATAGAACAACAGTTACCTACATCTATTGGGAATATGAAAGACCAGCAGTTGAGAAAGACGAAACGTCCTTCATTAATTCCTAATTATGAAGAAGATGAAATGGCACCCGCCATTAATGACCATTGAAGATACAGCTGCGGGTCATTCCTATAAATAAAAGATCAACCCTCCAAGTAAAAACACAACATACATACTCAATATTGTTATTCTGTATATTTGAGTTTATCACATACTAATTATCACGCCGGAGTGGAAACGGAGACAAAGTCCCACCATTTTTTGCAGGTCTCCACAACTGCTACCTTGGACGCACTTGGAAGAGAGAGAAGACTTATAATTATCACATACAATGATTTGATTGCCATGAAATAATCGTCTGGACTTGGAGTGAAATGAATTAATCAAAAATTACTTGATTATAAATTTTAAAAGAATATTAGGTTCGATAAACCTCATCTCTCTCTCTCCCTCTCTCTCTCTCTCTTTGCATCTGAAGCCAAAGCCTGAACAAAAAATCATTTAGGGTTTTGTATTAATTATTTATCTGTTAATTGATTGATTAAGCCATGGGTTCGAATCGAGACTTTTCCGATGAACAACCCAGTTTGTCATCGTAAGCCTCTTCTTCTCTCTCAAAATTCTAATTTAACTTTTCTTCCTTTTTTGGCTTTTTTTTTTCTGAATTTTTCTGGGTTTTTGAGTAGGAGTTAATTTCACTGTTTTACCTTTTCTTTACGATATAGCTTTGTTTAATCCAATTGCAGGCCAAAGAACATATACAAGGATCCAGATGATGGCCGCCAACGCTTCTTGCTGGAACTCGAATTCGTTCAGTGCCTTGCTAATCCCACCTACATTCACTGTAAGCATTTTTTGTAGAAACCTTTTTGAACCCTTTCATTCAAGATTTCTCTTTTTTTCCCCCCTTTAATGTCTGTGTGTCAGCTTGCATATTGTGGAAGTAGTGTAGGGAGTATTTTTATTCGTATCTTTTGGCAATTGTCTTGAATGTTTCTGGGAATACTACATTGTGTTTGTTATATAGTTCTTTGGCCCCAAAAGTAGTTCAATTTTCCTGTATTTTTATAAATGTTGATAATTACTTAAATGGATAGCGGATATAAGTTAAAAAAAGGTTTATAATTTAGGGTTCTAGGTACAGAAAATTAACTGTTTCTATCCTTTTTGTTGTTGTCGTTAATGTATGGCATTCATTTCCTTTTATTACTATACTACTGCTAAATTTGTGCGTATTTTTGGCGTAGTGTAATGTCTGCCCTTTGAATTCTTGGTGCAGATTTGGCTCAGAATCGGTATTTTGAAGATGAAGCTTTTATTGGGTACCTGAAATACCTTCAGTATTGGCAAAGACCCGAGTATATAAAGTACATAATGTAAGCCTAATGTTCCCCCTTGTTCAAATTAGCAAAATGTGTTAATCCTTTTTCCACTTCTCTTTTGGTGCAAAAGTTTTTTCTTTGGGTAATAAGTGGTGCTAAAAGAGTGAAAGTTAATGTGTAGCATATTTCTTGCCAACTAGTTTGATTGCCTTCCTATAATTAGTTTCTCATGGGTCATGCTGCTAACCTTTATAGGACTCACCTTTCGGGATGTTTTCAGGTATCCACATTGCCTCTTCTTTCTCGAGCTTCTCCAAAATCCCAACTTTCGGAATGCAATGGCGCATCCTGGAAGCAAGGTGAATTTAATGACCTTCATATTCTATTTCCTCTTACCATGTTATTTTATTCCCCGTCAGTAAGCACTATTTAGAATTCTTGATGACAGCACTTCTTGGAGTACATTGTCTTTGTCCTGTGAGTAAAGAGAACTTTGTATACCGGGAAAAATATAAAACGATTCTTATGAAAAGGCTACATATCAGTTCTTCTACGCAGATTGTATCTTCTTGATGCCTTACCAATAATAGTTGTTAAACTCTTGAAATCTCTTCATGTTCCCAGACATGGTTTTGCTTTTATTTACACAGAAATTATCTTGTAACTCAGTCTTGATCAGGGACCAATCTAATATATGTGCTCTGGATCCTTTAGGAACTGGCACACAGGCAGCAATTTTATTTTTGGAAGAACTATCGAAACAACCGGTTGAAGCATATATTACCAAGGCCACTTCCTGAACCTGGTGCTGCACCCCCAACTTCTGTTCCTCCTCCTAACATGGCAGCTGCCGCTTCTGCTCCTCCTCCTGTTCCTTCTCCTTCTGCTGCTCAAGTTCCCTCTCCAATGCAGTATGGAATCCCCCCTGGAGCTGCTCTTGCAAGAAATGACTCAAGAAACACTGCAATTGATCGAAGAAAGAGAAAGTAGATTATTTCTCTTTTCATCTTTTTATCTGTTCCACAAAATAAGATGTCATTTTTTTCGTGTGACAATTCATGGTTTGAACAGGAAAGATGGGTGATTTCAACATTCCAGATACAACTCTTCAACGGATCATGTTATAATGGGAAGAGGTAGTTTTTGTTCGAGTTTATTATTTCTTTAGCATTCACTGATGCCCCGGTGTCTTTAAAAAGCTTGAAGTGTCTGTTTTTTCAACTCCATTGGCACTTTCAAAGTCCTGCAAGGACCAATTCTCCTTGTCACGTATTTTCCATCCATTTTAGTGTATGTGAAATATCATTCGCTTTGGCTAATTGCTCAGGATGAATTGTATATTTTCGTTTTCCTTGCTATAGTCTTCTCCAAACTGAAGTACCATCTCCGTGAGGAATAAAAGTATTCTGCAGTATCTGGTTGTGTCACCTTTCCACTCTTGGATTTGAAACACGTGCTCCAAAAATAATTAGTCGACGACTCTGGAAGATATATATTTGACCGTGTTCCAATGGTTGAGCTGAATTTATGTTATATCATATTAAGATTTGGTTTATATCAAGAGAAATGTCTACCTACTTGAATATAAAAGTTGACTCATGGTAATTCGGCTAATATAGCATGTTGCAAATTATATATTCTTTCTCAAACTGATTTATCATTTTGTTTACTGCTTTAATTAAACACAAGTCTTTCGTGCATCATTGTTACATTTTCTGATCTAATCATTTAATATCTTTCAGTGGGTCTACCAATGAATCGATTGGAATGGCGAAGAGTGATGATGCATGTAGCTGACCCTCAAATTTAGTCGAGTATATGTTTTGATGGCTCGAGCCACTTTTGCAGGTTTGTGTCACTTGGTATGTGTTATTGCAGCTGCTGGGAGTTAGATGCTCGAAGTCTTGACATTCTTTTCTTTTTCTTTTTTTCTTGGAAAATAGTGATGCTTATTATTCAACATTTATGTAAAATTACAAGGATAATATCTAAATATATGGTGTTGTCTCATCTTCCATAAAGGAGCCAAATGAAATAAAAGTTTCATGTTTGGTTTTGACTTAAAAGACGTACAAAATGCTGAATTGATGTTGCCATATATTTGAGTTTACGATTTCCAAATATTTCTTAAAATAAAATCTCTATTATTTTTAAAAGTATCCCGAACGTTCATTAAGGTTAGGAGAAAATGACCAAGTTCAATTTGAGCAAATCTTTAAACTTTGAGCAAATCTTTGTACTTGTCGACTCTAACAATAAACGAATCAAATTAATTGAGCTTGAACAACTGAAAACTCACTCTAATGAGCTCGTTTACATCCCTAATGGTTGTACATTTTAGTCGGGTTTTCTTGTAATCCCTGTTTAGAGGACCCGCACGACAGACTATTAGTAATTGCTAGATAGAACAGCATGCCAATGACACTGCTAGAAAGATAAAAGGTGACAGAAGATAAGCTTATTTATTCTAGAAGCATGGGCTTCTTTAGTAATTCTGATCCACCTCCACCTCCACCTCCAAGAAGAAGAAAAGTGAAGAAAAAGAAGAAAAAAACTGTTACCCCATGGCATCAGTTGGTGTTACTGCCTCCATACAAAGAGCTTGCAATTCTCAACATATCACCAAGAAACAGCCACCTCAGTCGAGACCTGCACGCTTAAAGAAAGCAACCAATGTTGTCACTCCCAATCTTGATGGCCTTAAACTAGTTGAAAATCAAGAGAAATCTCCATTCCTAGCTGCTGAAACTCCCAAGGAAGCCGGAGATGAATTCGAGCATTCGAACAATGCAGAATCGTCGTATCCAAGATTTTCAGACGAACGATGGAAGAACGGGACATGGGATCTAAACATGTTTGTTAAGCATGGTAGAATGGATTGGGATGCTGTGATTGTTGCAGGTAAACTGACAATTCACAGTTGAAAAATGCAATCAAAATTTACTTCACACGACAAGAAATATCTGCCTGATTTTCTATATTTTTATGGCTTCTTTGGTAGAGTGAATTCGACTAGACTAAACAACATTGAGGCAGTACCTCTTATTGTGGGGAATTTGTGGTTCATCACTCAGTTTTAAATTCTTGTTCATCGTTCTGTTTGGTTGTATCCAATACTCCACACCAAATGTGCACTTAGTTCTATCTTTATAAACTGTTGGAATCCTATACTCTTTTACTAATATTCTTTGTTAGGCTGCAAAATGCGGCAAAAAAATAGAGATTCAAATCAAATATAGACCTTAACCCTTAGACTCACCTTCCATGGACGAACTTTGCACTTTTTAAATTTAGCTCTCTCAACCACTAGGCCTCAACGAAATGCATTCATTTGCCTCGTACATTAGTTGGGATGGTGAACAGATATGCATGTTTGTCCTATACACGTGCGAGCAACAGCGCATACACGTGTGTGAGTCACGATTAAGATTAGTCGACAACTACTCGACTCAAGTTTTTATGATCTAATCAACCTGTTACTTATATTGTGTAGAATTAAGGGTTTATAAACTGTCAAAACCAATAGAAATGCTAACCGGGCTGCATTTCTTGTGTCTTTAAACAATGTAGAAGCAAGGAGGAGAAAGTTTCTTGAAGTGCATCCAGAAACAGCAACACACAAGGAACAGGTGCAATTTAGAAGCTCTATCATACCTTGGTGGGCATGGACCCAGCATTCTCATCTCCCCGAGGCTGAGCTGTTAAATGGTTACACCTTGCACATCTATAATTTTTACACTAGTATTTATGATGGCAAAATTAATTCTTATTCTCGATAAATTAAATGTCCGGTTACTTGAACGCTTCTCACCACTTTGATTCATTGTTACATTTATTTAAAGATCCAAACAACTAGATTCATGATGATATTACCCATGAATACTTTTGCTTCCAATAGCCCAAGGAAACGAAAGAATTGGCTACATTTTTCATAGAATCTCCTCTTATGAATAGATTAAAAACCAACTATAGTTTTTTTCGTTTCACTTTGCCTATTTATTCTTTATTTTTTGAAATCCAAGTCATAAAGTGTTCGAGTTATAAAATATGAACTGTCAAATCTTCTTCCTTTGTCGGACTTGAGACCGACTATAAAAAATAACGTAGGTAGAGTTTAAGCAGTATATGTGTATATAATCATGTTCACTATCAATTCATGGCTTGTAAGATGTTCAATATTATCCATTGGACGATGAATTAGGAAATTCACTGTCATTTAAACTCGTGATAATAAAAAATAATCATAACTAATGATGAATATTTTTACTCTGTATTATTGCAGGTAGAGCTGCAATGGTGGGATTTTTCATGGCCTATATTGTGGATGCTTTAACAGGGCTTGATGTGGTTGGTCAAACAGGAAATTTCATGTGCAAGGCTGCCCTCTTTGTTACAATTATTGGAGTGATCCTCTTCAGAAAGACACAAGATTTTGAAAATATACAAAAATTAGCTAAGGAGGCTACATTTTATGACAAGCAATGGCAAGCATCATTGCGAAATCATGATGATCCTAAAGAATAAGGTGACTACAAAGTTTAGTCAACTTGGTTGAATTTTGTATGCAATTTTGTAAATCTGAATCTAAGTGTATGCATGATGTTACCATGCGGTAGAGCAATTCAATCGAGTTTAATATCGCTAGGTTATATATACGTACAACATACAACAAAAAATATTAAATAAGCCCGTTGTGCGTATAAAATAGACCGTGCGTGATGAACATGAGTGGGTCCATGGAATTGTGAGCCATCAAACATGGACTAAATCAATGCACTTGGGGCATCCAACACAGCTTGACAATACAAATCTTTTTCCACCACTTCGTGCAATTTATTACATCATCTACTTAATGAGGTCAAATAGTTATTTTGTTATGTTTTCATAAGACCTAACCTAGGCACATAAAAGAACTTAATGAAAATATGAAGCCAATTTATTAGTTGGAGGGCAGTCGTGTCCAGTCCCATGTAACAAACATTATGTTGAGGTTTAGTATTTTGATAATAGGAAGTATAAATAAAAAGCAGAGGAGGAAAACAGAGCAGCAGCGGCCATCAGCCAACACTGCCTCCAGATACGCAACAGCACCGCTTGCTGGAAGCGGAGGAGTACGAGGGAGGCCGTTGAGGAGCTGGAGCTGGAGCTGTGGCGGAGGGGAGGGCTCCACTCCCGGTGCCATTCAAGCAACTTATAATTTCAATTATAATCCATCCATCAAAGTTTGCAATACAAAAGCAGCTGTTTTTCCTACCATAGAACAAATATTCCAGGCGTGGGCATTTGCAATCATATTCATTTTATATACACAGGAACATCGAGATATGGGGAAACTAATGTGTGAAACAAAACCTTTACAGCATCAAGTACTCCACAGGTGCATAATCAGTCGAAGGGGTCGATCCGTGGGTCGTGTTCACTTGCCATAGCCATCCCCGTACAAAGACAGGTAGGGCACATGACCTGCAAAACAAAAGTAAATGAAGATTCTGAAAAAATAATTCAAGAGGTCTTAAACGTTTTCATTGTATTTGCATATGCCAAGCAAAAATCACAAGGTGTTCCATTGACACCAACTAAAGTAGGGCTGGAACATCAATATTGTGGTTAAAACTTGAAACTAAAAAAAATCCACAAATTGGAAACTGATCCCAAGATCTTACTGATCCAACCTAATTCAATCTAGATCCATCACCAGACAGCAAATGAAAATCCACCTGAGTCACTTTATATACAATCTCTTAGCCCCAATTGCAGATTCCAGATGTAATATGTCTATTTCTCTCCACCACCTTCTTCCTAGTTTGGCAACAGTACCAATCACTTCCACTTTTATTTAGCATAACATAATGGAAATCAAGGATAGTGCAATTTACAGGGGAAAAAATAAATTGATAAGTAAAACCAAGAGATATTTGGTCCTCTGGGTTTGAAGATCATAAATAAACCTTCGAGGCAACCACTAGGTATAGTTGGTCTCCATATTATCGAGCTACCCAGTCTGTTGAAGTGATATGTATGGGGTGTTCATAGCTGGGCAGGAGCTGAGGCTAGATATATAATCTTCCATATCAGAAGTAGAGTGACTGCATTTATATAGTACAAGGAGCTCAAGAACCTACAAAAGGAGCAAGAACTAATGCACTGATAGCAATAAGGCTCACTCATATGATACCCTCTCCTTTCACAAAATGCTAACAAAGAAATCTCCTCAACACGAAGTAGAGATAATAACAACCTTTATCAATGCAAACTCCCAAAAATTAAAATCCCATCCCCACCTCCATCCCTACTCCAAAGAAAAAGGGAAAATGTGAAGGAAAACATAAATAATTTAAATTATATCACTCAATTTTTTAGATCAAAATCTTGATTAAAAATCAATTTTCATCCTTTCAATTAAAACTCATACAGATCACAAAATCCACAAACTAGTTCCATCCGGTAATCATCTCAATCCAGTATGCATACCAAGACCATGTATACCAAGCGAAGGGCAAACAAATGTCCTTGCAGCAACAGAATGTAAATAGCTCTGATAATGAAAGGCAAAAATAAATGTAACCCAAATTCCAAAACCATACCTTTCCTGCTCCTGAACAATTAGAACATCTTTCAGTTTTAGGTGCTGACAAAGGCTGGTCCCCACCATTAACTGTGGAGACTGGTTCGATAAGAACAAGTGACCCAGTGCTTGAGCAGCGGGCACAAGCAAGATATCCTGCAAATCAGAATACATGTTCCATAAGCACCAACAGCATTCCATTGCATAGCACAGAATTTTAACCATCATTCATTGGTGGAATCAACATATTAGGAGTCAAGGAATGAAGAATGAATTTCATTAGCAGCAAGAAAGATGGAATGTATAACAACATTTCCAGCTCCACATTGTTTTTGGAATATTTATTTGTTTTTTATCATTGAAACATTCAGACCCAAGTTCTCCACTCAGGTCCTAGGAGAATTGGAAGATCTGCCAAGCAGAGCTCATGGGTGAATCTAAAAAATAGAGGTCCAAGCCACAAAATAGCTGTTAAGCTCAGTAACTATTTCAATATCATTTAGCCACAACAAATTCAACGAAAACTAAGAAGTCATGAAAAGCCAGAACACGCATTGCTTACCTGTACCAAGACAGTACTTGCATCTCTTGTGCTCCTGTTGTTTCACATTGTTTATTTCGACTACCATCAAGGAAGATATTACTCCAACTGCTCCCCCCGAGAATGATGCCACAATGGGATCAACATCACTACAGAGTTCATAAGAGTCACTCTTTTAGTAAGACAGACGCAAGATGCAACATATCCTCAAATCGAATAATCAAATCATCTAAACTTAGCATTTGATGTCTCTGTAGAACCACGTTTTACTGGTGCATAAAATTATACCAAAATGATAAATAAGCATCATCCGTGATTAAAGTGAGGACCTACAATCCCCAGAATTATGCCACAATGGGAATAAACTGACTACAGAGTTCATAAAAGTCACTCTCTTTAGTAAGAAACTAGCACGACATTGCAATATATCATCAAACCAAATAATCAATTCATCTAAAATTAGCATTAATCGTGTCTTCAATTCCAAAATTTACATAAGCCTATAGAATTAAATTTTACTTAAGCATTTAAATGATGATTACACTAATATTATTCACCAACACAGAAAAAGAAAAAGGAGGACCTAGCCATGCTAATTCACACTCTTGAGAGCAGCTGGTTATCGTCCTCTTAAGAATCTATCTTCAATGTCAAAGACAATGTATAGGTAATAAATTTCCCTCCCACATGACTTATCTCATTTCCAGATGAAATGTGATAAAATATATAACCTATACTAAAAGAGAGTCTTGTTTTGGCTACTTTTCATTTTTCCGTCATCCTCCAAAACGATGACCTATTGGCACTATTTTTTTTTTCCCTTTGGTGGTGGAAACTTTCCCATCCATTTTCTCTCAGTTAATGAAATTCAAGTGTACATAATATGCTTCAAACTCCTTCAACAAAAATCCCAATTTTATCTCTGCTCCGTGTCATTCGCTGCCGACCACTTCTTGCGACCCTCCTTCAAATTCTTCATTTCACTATTCAGACTTCAAAGTTAAAGCAAGGTAAAATGGGCTAATTTTTTTAAATGATTTGATTTTGTTTTTTTGTAAATAGTGCAACCATAATTTTATTGCCTTATTTCTTTGTTTCTGCCGTTTCTTTTCATCCTTTCTTCTTCAATTTACACATGATTGCTTCAGTTCCTTTATTCAATTTTTACACCAATCTTTTTTTCTTGTATTTGATTTTGTAACAAGCAAAACCACTACACAATTCGTTTAATACTTGGCTTTTGATAGTTAGGTAATTTCTTCCAAAAAAAGTTGGGAGTCCCAAGTTCGAAGTTCGAATTTTTGAGGATTTGGTCTAATTCAATAAGATGTGTCGTTCTCATGCCACCCATCACTTCGCTAATGAGAATTCTGGCCAAAGGTCTGTAAGATGTTGTGTATGAATCTCAGTTTTTAATTTATGTGAAGTATGTATTAAGTTTTTTTTTTTTTGGTATGATTTATTTGTTTATTTGGTGTATGTAATTCAAAATGTTGTGGGTGCAAGTTTGAATATCAACGTTATAATCCCATGATTTCTCTTATTTCAAGCGTATATGCATTTATGTTGGGTTTGATTAGTACATTAATTTAAGAGTTAATTTACACCGTATTAAATGGTTTGTTCGAAACTATGTTTTTTATAATCATTATTAGCGGAGTCTTAATGTTTTGTTGATTTGGGATTTATAATTTAGTCTTTCGTGTATTCCCAAAAAAATTAGGGATATTTGATGTAAATAAACTTGGAGGAGATTGAGATTTATGGTTGTTGACTTGAGGTTGTATATACAGAATGAAATGTGTAAGAAATGCATGACTATCGATGTCTCCATTACACACCTTGCATATTTGTGCGCAAAAATGGGTGAGCAAATTTTATTGTATACAGGCGTATGAAGAGATGACATTTACATGTTGATACATCTTTGATCACCTTGAATTATCATAGTATAACGATTGTTTTTACTGATTGTTGAAGATACTTTCTAGCACCAAACATTGGATGTGCCTATCTTTCTTCATAAGAAGCTATTTTCTCCGAACTCCATCTCAAAAATGGTTCTCCCTGTCTCTCAATATCTTCATTTATATTATTATTTTGACGCTGCTTGGTTACTTGGCGATGGATTCATGCTGTCATGGATTTTTATAAGAGCTCATTATTTCTTTTCCCTTATTTGTTTCTTATTTTTGTTTCATATTTATCTGTGTATTACCTTTTTGAGACAAAACAAATCTGAGTTTTCTATGTTTTTCTTTTTATGAATTCAGAGGAAAAGAAAGTGATAAAAAGGGAGAAATATGAAGTACTCAAGAAAGAGAAAAAGCTGCATATATACGTGTATATAGCTCTATGCCTATTGGGATTGTCTGGTTATAAGAGTTTGGCTTCCTAACTTATCTTGAAAATAAAGAGCCTTGTTCTTGAAAAACACACACAAACACGCAGTCTTTCTTTCAATGCACTATAGAAACAAATTTTTTTGACTCTAATCTAATACATTTTATAATATATCCTTTCACTTGTTAGTTTCATTTGTAATGGATCGTGTTATTCCAAGAATATTCTTTTATCCTCTGGCCTATTCCATGAATGAAAAATGTGCAAATCAATACTGTACTTTTTCTTTTTAGTGACTTATTTAAACATTGATATCTCTAACTAGCAAAAATGAGCAGATGGGGCATTCTTTGATCTAGAAATAGCATGCATGAATTTTGAAAAATCACATGTATCAGTACCTCTTTGTTGCCACATTCGTAAGGATTAAATCTTTTTAGCTAGAATCCTTTATTATTGCATGTAGGTTCTTTGGTGTCTAAAGGTATGGAAGATTTGGGGACCTCAAATATACTCATCCACTTCTGTTCTCTCTCTCCCCAACCACATGCCTCTCCCAATTTTTTATGCTTATGAACAAATGCCACACGCATTTAAATCTAAGCATGTGTAAACATGCAGTGTAAATTCCTTATTGACCCATACTTCTATTCACTACATAATCGATTTGGTTGTTTGAACTTATTTCAAATTTTCATCTGGCATTCAAAACCTTTTCTATTTTCCTTTTGGCTCACCGCCTTAGGCTTGCTGTTTCTAAATAGCTTAAAAATCAAATGGCTAAGTTGAATTATATTTGCAATAGATATGTATTAACTGCGACCAGTTTATGGCGTTAGAATATTGTAATTGCTTCTCTATGTAAGCTCTATAAATAGATCAAGTGTTCAAAATTCTGTTTGGAATCCAAGTCACTTCAATCTTATCTTTTCACATGCTGCATAAGTTAAAAAAAATAGTTAAATTTTTTATATCCATGTCTGGCCGCCTATTGATTTTGGCCTTTTTAACCCTTGGTAATGATTTCTTATGCAATAACTTAGAAGATATTCATTTCTCATCTTGAGTGACTTTAAATCCAACAAGAATACTTCATTACTTTATGACTTTGTATTCATGATTTTGTGGTTTGTCAGATTTTGAATATAACATACAAAAGCCTAACATAATTTTTCTTTTGTCTAATATAATACACCTCTATGTAATGTTCTCACTTTCTCACTGGTTGTGCAAGTAACAAGCTCCGTCTTTGGAACTTTGCTTGATTTGTTTTAGTACAACTAGCGCACATAGAACTCCCCAATTTGACTCGGTCAAGATGCTTTCGTTTATTTGGTAATTTCATTCTTCCATTCACTACCATTTAATTTTAGATATGATCTTTTTTAATATAATTGAAAAGTTGCTTCTTAACTGTGTTAGCCATGACATCTGTATTATCTTTTGAGATGTTGTACCTTTAAAAGTGAATTTAGACTATATAAGAAGTTTCTTTTATATTCAATATAAATCATTTGTAAACAAACTTGATCTCTCCATGCTAATTATCTTTTCCTCGTGAACTTTTCTTTTTAAAAGCACAAAAAATTCAAATGAATGTGAAGTTTAGGATTTTAAACTTATCACATGTTGAAATTAATTGGTAATGAGTTGATGGACACATTTAAATATCAAGATGGCTCCATCAATATTTTTTTGGTCATAGGATCTGGGAATTAAGTGGAGTTTGAGTGTCTATGTTAGAAGATTAATAAAAAAATTGTTTTTTTACCTATTTTTTTATTGAATGTTCTAACAGATTTTTACTTCATTTTCTTCATTGAATGTTGTGTGTTTCAGATGTTGGGAGATCTAATAAGGATGGCAAAGGAAATAGAACTAGATATGATTGAAACTCCTATAGTTTAAAATGTTCACAAGCCTTTCTCTTTACAGCATACTTCAATTCCGTTTAGATTTAGTCTTCGATCTGTATATGTGTTTAGCTTCACCTTCAGAATGTATATGTGTTTTGCTTTTCTCCAAGGAAATAGTATTGACTTTACATAAATAGAATACAAATAACTGATTATCAAGATGTTTGATTTCCTGCTTTCATTGTCGAAACATTTCTGTTCATCTACCACACGTAAAAATCAAAAATATTTAACCAATGTTACTACGAGTCCAATTCGTGTTCATCATTTTAATGCATTACTGTAAAATTGGATTAGAGATGATAATCATTAAAAAAACAACTAATATCATTATTTTTAATTATGGAAACACTAATTTTAGAAGCTCAACAGAAATACAATTTTTTTAATATCTTGTTTAAATTATACAAACACTAGATTTTCCTTCAAAATTAACAATTTTTTAACATTTATCATTTTTCTTCCGATTCTAAATAAATAAATTTATTATTTTCTTATTAATCATTTTTCTTCTAGATCCTAAACATATAAATTTCTTATTCCTTATTATTCACACGATGCACACATTCACGCAATTAAGAACATAATTATAACTATATGCACGTGGCCTCGCTAGTAACAAGAAAAGGTGAAAACAACCAAAACATTTGAGATTCATATTATCTATCAACTAAAAGTTGATCGGGAGATGCTGAATTAGTTGTGTTCATGTTATTGGCAGATAACATATATGAGAGGACATCCAGTTTATTATAATGCTCAATTTGCATTCATAAACATGTACCCAAGAGAATTGACATTAATACAACGCAAGAGTAAGGAACATGCCCAATACATCATTGTGGAAAAGAACTTGAATTAGTTAATAAATAAGGGCACCCAAGCAGCTTACCTCAATTGCATTGGCAGATGCATGCTGGTGATAAAATCAGCATATGATGTACCTCCTATTCCCAGTTTCAGCTCCAGCTAGTATAATCAATGGAAAGAAGTACAAGGATTTGGAATGAACGTAAATTTCAAGAACATGAAACTACAAGTATAACCAAATCTCATCTAAATAGTCCGGTAACGTTTTCCCCCTAGGTCAATGGTATTCATGTTCTTGCTGCTTTGGGGATGCTAAAAAAGGTCAAGGGATAAAAGCGGTGGAAACTTGAAAGTATCAGGTATGGAAAGTTATCATCAGCTTAATCCTTATTTCTCTCAGGGACTGAATCTAGTGTCATGCTACTATCTCTTCATTGCACATCTCTATCAAACAATTCCTAAAGCACAAATCAAAAGTACGTTGTCTCCAGACACGCTTTTGAAAGTACTTTAGACTGCAAAATAAGATATCTTATTTTTTAACCATAAACGCAAAAAAGAAAAGAAAAGACAGAAGAAAACCTTTCCATTTGCAAGGTATGGGTCACTCAAAATTTTAAATAGGGGAAG
Source organism: Forsythia suspensa (assembly GCA_023638005.1). Lineage (NCBI taxonomy): Eukaryota > Viridiplantae > Streptophyta > Magnoliopsida > Lamiales > Oleaceae > Forsythia > Forsythia suspensa. Next base: position 28,758,774 of record CM042666.1, on the reverse strand, counting down.
AATGGCAGGGGAGCTGGGCATAGAGGGATGCCAGTTTTATAATTTACTTCAACAAACAATAGCCATTCGGAAAGCTTAAATCACAAGATTATCTCCAATTAAGTAACAGGATAGAAATACCGACCAATAAATAAAATGGAAAAACTGGAAAGTGCAGTCATTAATGCACAAAGTTTGTAAGTTACGCGCAAGGGTAAAACAGTTATTTTTGTAATCCTTCGATTCTTGTTCTAATGCTATTGACAAGGTGCAGCAGAACTTACAGTGGGTGCTAGAAGACCACCGAAAAGAATGATGCCAGCAATAAGAGAGAAACAAGTTGCATAATATTGTCTAAGATTCGCAGAGGTCTGCAACAAATATATTTGTTAGACACCAGACACTGAAGTATTTGCTGAGTTCGTACGTCCCAAGATACTCGACACATAGTGACAACCAATAAAATGCATATCAACAAGCATACCAAAGGAGGTAAAAATGGAATGAAGGAGGGGAAATTAGGAAGCTCGTTTTCTTGTTCTTCCTTCAGAATACCGAGCTCTGCATTTTTAATTCTTTGCTGTATTCTCAGCCTACGAACCTACAAAATTTATACAAAACAGCAATTAGCAGTAAAATAACAGCTAAAAAAGACAACCAATATAGAAATTGAAGACAGAATTTACTCTAATTTTAGAATTCAACGATTTTGATTCAAAAACTGTTCATTTCTGCATTATTATTAATAAAGAAAACTGACCTCTTCCATGTGCAAAAAGATTTTATTCCGCCGACTCCGAATATTATCCTGAATTTCCTGTAATTCCATTTTCGCGAAATCCTGAACGGTCTCCGGCCCCTCTATTATACAAAACCTGCACCCAAACACCCCCAATCACTTCACAATTCACCATCAATGGTTACAAACAACTAATTAATTGATCAATTAATTACAAAAAACACCTAATTACATAACATATCTTCATATACTAATGAAAACAAATTATCCATTTCTGAATCAATAAAACAAACATCAAACTCAATTCAAAACAACAATAAACTAAATAATCGACATAAAAATAACATATTACGCGGTAGAGTTTTTATCAGTTGATGTGTCGGAATCAACGGAAGATGCAAAAGAAGAGGCGTCGGAGTCTGATGCCATGGATTTCCATTTGACATGAGATTTTAGCTCTACCGGAAGAAATCTGGAGTTGGAGAAGCGTGGATTCGATGAGTGAAACGGTGAATTTGAATACGAAACTGCTAAAATTCTTCCTGAACAAAGCATTTTTGGAAATCAACGAAGAATTACGTGAAGTGTGCGGGTTTTTCAATGGCGACGAATGGAGACAATAAAAGCATCAGTGCTCAGTGTTGGTTCAAGTGGAGGGTATTTTCATATGTTGCAACGTACTGTTTAACTATAAAAATGTGGTTGGAAATTTGGCAGGTTCGATGCTGTTATATTTGGGAAAATTGCATCACTGGACCCCAATATATTACAGTAATAACAAATTGAACTCTAATTGTTTTAAAATTAGCAAGTTTGCGCTAACAATTCTCAATAACATAAACCCTTCAAATCTTTGTTAAATTCAGTATTATCGAAACTGTACTAGATCAGCAAGAACTCGTCTGGTTATAAGTTCAATAAAAAAAATTAGAACTCGTTATAATAACCTAAGACCTTTTGTTCAAGACCAAAATAGTTTGCAATTAAAGTCGACCGTGCATGCCTAAATTTGTTTTTGTTTGTTCATTATACCTTTTTATCACTTAGTCCGTGTTTAGTAGTACTGAAATTATTTTGTAAGTACTTATAAATTATGGTCTTATGAAATGAGTAGATAATAAATAGGTACTAAATTATAGGTCCTATGAAATATGTAAATAAAAAGTATGTTTAACCACTTTAACTATGTTAAATTATAATTTAAGTTTCGCCAGAGAAAACATTGTTCAACTTTTTGACTCTTGATTATTTAACATTTTACAGTTGATATTCGGACCAATTTTTAAAATATGAGAAAATTTGATAAGTATGAATATTTAAGTTTACATTTTGGTAAATTACAAAACTTTCAACAAATTGTAAAAATCAGGGTTACTCTGCTCCAATATTTATCTCCAAATTTAATTTTAAAATTGTAATTAAAAAAATTATTTAAATAAGAGATTTGATTTATGTAATCGAAATTTGAATGTGACCCAAAATAAAAATGCAATATACGTATATATCTATATTATCATTCATCATTATCTATCCCTCAAATTTTGAATTAGTTAGTATCATGTATTTACAATTACGTGAAATGTTTCTTAATGTGGAAAAAAGATAATTCATTTTGTGACTGGTGAATGGTATCGTGACTCGAATTTGAATACTATGATTTGCTGACATCAATGGCAGAATCTAGGCATTTTAAGTTGGAGGGTCTTCAAACAAGGTCGGAGCTATGATATGGTAAAGGAGTAGATTGGGAGGAGGAGAACCCCTCTCACGAGAGTGTTGCCCCCGAAATTTTTTCTCAAACAACAATTACTAAGCCCATCTTTATGAAAATTTAATATTTTTTATAAATCATAATCTTTAAAAAGCTTACAAGATATTGAACAATGCAGTTAGACGTATTGGATACTCACTTCATGTTTGTTCTGAATGCTTGAAAAGACTAGTCTCAATACTTTTTTCTTGGTTATTGAATGATTCAAACTTAATCCGAGCTAGGTTGTGTGCACTACTAAATTTTTCAATATGTTTCCTGAAACTATGTTTCTTCTTCCAATTTAAGAACCCGCCGACAACAAAATAATCACGACTTGAACTCGAGCTATAATTTGTTTCATGGAATTAATGCTCTACCATAGCAAGTGTTACGGGAAAGTAGCAAGTGTTACGGGAAAGGCTGGGAGAAAGACTTCAAGTAACCTCCAAATTGGGCCAGAACCTGGGCTTTTGGTTTTGCATGTTGGATATATTTAATTCTTGCTTTATACTTAAAAAAAAAAAAAATAGAGATGAAATTTTTTTTTGGAGGTCACGTCCCTCCAGTGACTCCGTCGTTGGTTGATATAGCATTTTGTGAATTGATACTATTGTCCGTTGACTATATGCATAAGGTGGGACATAAAATTTGGTATATGAATGTGATAATGTCATAATTTTGAGTCTTATTTGTTTTGAATTCAATTTTTTATAATCGAATTTTAAATTGTACCGTTAATTATGTTTTTATGATTTCAGAATACTTTATGACACAATCACACATTTTGTCAATTCATGACCACATCGACATGTGTTAGTCGCTCAATGAAAGGTACATTTTTAATTTTTGTTATGTTTTAAAAAGATTTATCATTTCACAATAAATATACCAATTCTACATTCTATGACTTGAATGTGTCAGTTCTTTATCATCGACCGTAATGGGGTTTTTCACCTCCACTCACAAAAAAAAGTGATATACATTTGTCTTCATGTTGAAAAAAAAATCTCCCTCCTCAAATCTCTTCTTCTCATTACTCTTCACCATTATTCAAATCTCTCCTCTCAACCCTCATTATTCTTTAACGTGAGTAAGCTTCTACGGTCGAATTCCACCGGTTAATTGATATACTAGTTATTATATAGTGATATCTTTAACAATATATGAATTTATGAATAAAATAATTCGTGTGACTAAATATTTTGTGATTAAGTTTGTGACTGCTTTTTTGTGGTTGCGGCTGAGTATTTGATGATTAAATTTGTGAATGTTGTTTTGTGGTTGTGATTTTACTTTTATATTAACTGTCATTTTACTTTAGTTATCATAAAAACATCGTGTGGTCTGAATTTAGACGATTATGAATAGTATTGTGGCTTCATACATAAAAAATATAATCACAAAAGATTATTTATTGTGATTACTGGAGTCCGAATGCTATAATAATCTATAACTTCCATGCGTGTTTAAGAATAAGAATATATTTTTTTGAATGTTGTCCAAAACGTTTTTAAATAATTAGTGTTTTATATATTAATTTAGCTTTGAAAATTTTAGTTGTAGTTATGTTGTAACTTTTTTGAGATGTAGCCTGAATAATTATATTTTATATTATTGTGACTAATGTTATAACAATAAGTGTATGTTGTGACTATTTTTCTATTATTGTGACTTTGCTCATGTGTTATTCGCATTTAAGTTATCATAAAAATATTGTATGCTTTGAATTTCACAACTGTGACCAGTAATGTGTATCTTCGAATGTATCAAATGTAATCACGAAAGAGTATTTAATGTAACTACTGGAGTCCGAGTATTATAATGATCTGTGACTTACACATGTGTTTGGGGGATTACATTTTTGTGACTGTTAAAAATGTGGTGTGACTTAAATGTAAGGCTGGGGTTACATTGATTTACTTTGAAAATGAGAATACTAGTATACCGTTTTTCTACGGTGAGATTCAACTATAGGATCTATGAGAATGGGTCACTAAGATTTGATCCCCTTTATTCCTGATGGAGTTTTGATGGACGATGATAACAATCTGCGTTGCGGTGGTTATGGTTTTACGATTAAGACAGTGAATAGATCAATGAGAAGATCGTTTGAGAGAGAGTTTTGTTTGAGAAGGAGATTGAAGTTATAAAGACACACAGTCGTATATTAGGGATGGCAAAAATATCTGATTCGCCCCAAATTCGATAGATACCGCTCCAAATGGAGCGAAATTTTTTTGATTCGCAGGTCAGCGAGGAGGATTGGGGCGATCCGGGGTGGATCAGATCATGTGTGCCTTCTGATCCGTCCCATTTGAAAAAAAAAAAAAAAAAAAAAACGAAAAAAGAAAGAAAAAAGTAGTAAAATAGTAATATTTGGTTCAATGTTTATTTAATTTTTTGAATGACAATTGACAAAAATAAAATAAATTCATGCATCAGTCTACGGATCCCTGCTTTGATCCAGAACCGATTCGCTCTGAGAAATGACACATCAATTCGTGAATTTGGATCTTCTAAATTATTGCGGGGAAAATACGGATCAGTGATCTGATCCGAATCCACCCCGTTGCCATCACTAGCGTATATATTCTTTTTTTTTTTTTCAGTAGTAGAGAAAGCTCATACGCTTGTGATTATTTTGTGGTATTGACATTTCTCCCCTTTACCGAATGCGGATTTTATTAATCTACAATCCGTTTCTTTTCTTACTTTTCTGACTTGAGACATTCGTATTCAATTTCTTGAATCGCTCAACACTGCTAGTTATTTCCTTTGAAGATTTAGAGCTAGAGTTTTTTCAATTTGGGGTTGACGACAACTTCAATTCGAATTTTGGATTTTGCCCCAAAATAGTTTTTCGAGAAAACAGTTGTTTCCAAATCATTCGAACGTCAGGCAATGGGTTTGGGAGTGATTAAATTTTGAGATAGTATTTTGAATTTTGAGGTTTCTCTCTTCAGTTTGATGATGATATCGTTTCCTGATTATTAGAAAATGATAAGTAAAAATTGTATCTTAAATTGAAATTGTACAAATTAATTAGTTACATTCTAATTCATTATTTAAAAAAAAAGTCTGATTTTACAATTAATTTTTTCATAACCTAATTTATCAAAATACATAATTAAAAATAATGTTAAACTTAATTATCTCTTAAAATATTGGGTCTATCGCCAACTCCTCCACCACTATCGATAACCCGCAATACTAGACTTGGACTTAAAAATAATAGGCCAAATAATTGGGCTTCAAATGTTCACAATCCAATTTACAGTCCATACTTACACGCCTTGCCCTAGATCCCCAATGAAAACTCCTATATATGCACATCCTGCTGCGTAGAGCACCAGAACCAAATCTGGGATTGCTCTATTCGTGAATTTGCATTTTTCATCATCTTCTCCAATATCTCATACGTGAAATTCAAATTGTATGTACATGTTTTCATTTCATCTAAATCTCTACAATTTTTGTTTACGATTTTGTGTGCAAAGGTAAAAATCGCAATGATGACTCAATAAAGTTCAAGCTCAACAGACCGGATCGTCAGAGGCTATATATATAGCCTTTGCATGTCGATTCTTCCTTCTTTCCTGAGCGATTTTAAATATTTATTCATTTTTTTTCCTGTTCAAATCTACATTTTTTTAAAATTGTTTTTTATTGAAATAAATATATTTTATTTTAGGGAAACAGAGATTGCTATGAGGATTACAAAGCTCCCTCTTCTGAGTATAATGGTTGAGGATATCTGCTGGCAGAATCGAACCATATAATAATTAGCCATCACTGAGTGATCTCTTTTTTCCATTGTTTTTTAATTAGTATATGGATGTTTTGTGTTGAAACTAAATTTGAACAAATCTATACTAATTCTAAAAGTCCCTTAAAGGGAGAAATATTTTTAATAAATTCTGCCTCATATATTTAACTTTTAATTTCTTTATCCTCTTACATTAAATTGAAAAAAATCCAAAATCCTTTCATCTCCCAAACTATTTTACCTTCCTACAATAAATTAAAAAATTCAAAACTCTTTCATCTTTCGAACTATTTTACTCTCCTACATTAAATCAAAAAATCCAAAACCTTTTTATCGCCCAACATTATCGAATAAAATAAGTTGTTTGGGACATTTAGACAATTTATCTTTAGTCTTTTTTTTAATGCAGAATACAAATGATCATATGATGATTCCAAAAATCTTTCATTTTCTACTATTATTGAACAAAATAAGGGGTTGTTTGGGCATTTGAACAACTTATCTTTAGTTTTTTTTAACTACTAGAATACAAGGGTCATAAGGGTCATATGATGATTATGTAATTCCTAAATATATATTTAAGATCATAAAAATATGACTATTTTACCTTCAGTATTTTACATCTTTGGATTATTTAACTTCCCATATTAAATTAATCTATACTAATTCTAAAAGTCCTTTAAAACGAGAAACATTTTTGAACAATTTTATTCTCATGTATTACAACTTTGGACTACTTTACCCTCTTACATTAAATTAAAAAATCCAAAATCCTTTTATCTCTTGAACTATTTTACCTTCCTACATTAAATTAAAAAAATTCAAAACTCTTTCATCTCTTGAACTATTTTACTCTCCTACATTAAGTCAAAAAATCGAAAATCTTTTCATCTCCCAACATTATCGAACAAAATAAGTTGTTTGGGACATTTGGACAATTTATCTTCAGTTTTTTTTTTCAATGTGGAATATAAATGATTATATGATGATTCCAAAACCCTTTCATTTTCTACAATTATTGAACAAAATAAAGGCGTTGTTTGGTCATTTGGACAACTTATCTTCGCTTTTTTAACCACAAAATACAATTTCATATATGATTATGTAATTCCTAAATATGTATTTAGGATCATAAAAATAGGACTATTTTACCTTCATATATTACATCTTTGGATTATGTAACCTCTCATATTAAATTAAAATTCCAAAAACCTTTCATCTCCAACCATTATTGAACAAAATAATAGGTTGTTTGGATCATTTGGACAACTTGTCTTCATTTTTTTTTTTTACTTCAGAATACAAATGTCCATATGATGATTATGTAATTCTTAAATACGTATTTATAACACAATCTCACTAATATACAATACTCTTATAATATTTTACCTTCTCATATTCAAAAATCTAAAAACCTTTCCCATACTACCATTAATAAACTACATAACACAATCTTATATATGTACAATTATTTTATAATAATTTTTCCTCCCATATTCAAAAATCTTAAAACCTTTCACCTCCCATCATTATTAAACTATATATAATCCGTGTGTTGTGTGTTTATATGTAGTTACTATATAATTTTTGTGAATAATAATTGAATTGATTTTGAATAAATTGTAATGTTGGTGTTAATCCATTGGTATAATTGGAGCTGGCGGCTGGTGCAAAGTTGATAGTGATAAAATGTATGAACTGTGAAAAGTTTTTCAAAAACTTTGTAACTATATGATGGGAATTCAAAACTTTTCCTTTGCTTATGAAGGCTCTTGATCAGAAATTATGAGTTTTGGAATTCTAATGCATTTTAACTATTCAGAAGTTAACTAGAATATTTAAAAAAAAACGTTATGATAACTACTTGAGAGGTCTCAACTCATATTTGATCAATCGGTAAATTGAGATTTTTTATGATGACCTCAATGTAGTTCTCTGAGAAATTTGAGAGGATAATTAACATAATTCTGGATGAATTGATATAAGGGATTGTTAGAAATACTATGGTAAGTGACAGTGCTAAGGAAACAAAGTATCGAGTCCTTCATCGGTTAAATAATATAGTAATCTCTATGGATCACACTATGTGTGATATTTATTGTTAAACTATTTTGTAGGTTGGAACTGAAAAGCAGTAAAGAGCTTCTTGAAAATAAGTCGTGGAAGCGATCTTTGTCAGAAAAGGATTACTGGTAGAGTTCAAGAAAGATCCAAAGAGAGTATTGCTTGTGAGAGCTTGCGAAGTATAGCGACGACAAGAAAAATTGGATGGTTTTCGATCAGGTTTTATTAGAAACAACTAATGCAGCATATTGGATAGGTTGCTAGGTGTTGGATTCTTGCCTTTTTCTACACTACTTAAGCACTTTATGCTTGGGTTTCTCAAATTGTCCCCCTGGTTCTTACTTACGCAGAAGCGGTGCCACGACCTCCATTAAATCACAACAAATTACTTTCATTGTTCCTGGTGTTGAAAATTTTGACCACACAAAGAATGTCATACTTTGTTCAGAGAGCTCAGAGTAATTTAGTCTGTTAATCCTGTCATTTAGAGTAAAAATACAGCTGTTTTGGATACTATTCTTTGTCTCTACTTTGTAAAACCACTTGCTTTGTTATTTGTTCAAGATCCAATGTTGTTTGAATTTGCTCGATTGAGCTTCTTGAAAAGAATAAATCGAAAGAGTGTAAGAGTTGGTGAAGTAAACTTTTGCATCACTAAATTTGCATTTTGCATTGTTCATTCCTCTAATGACATTATTCATTGTTTTTTTTTGGTAATGACATTAGTTCTCTTGAGCTATTGTGCTCATTTTTGCATGACCGAGCCTGGCATTTACTATTGTTTGATCTTGGAGCTTTAAGGATGGCATATACTTTACTTGCTTTGGAGATTAAAGGTTCATTTTCTTTTGGGAATCGACTTGTTTGTTCGGGTATGTTGCAACTTCTTAAACAAGTTTGTTTCACTTGGTCTGCTTTGGTATTATATGTTATGCTCATTTTCAATTGGTGTTCTCTGTTAACTTGTGGACGATTAATTGATTTGTCATGATGTGCCCCACCATGATTTTATTTGCTTTGTTGGCTTGTCAACTAACTATGATTCAGTGAATATCAATTGCTAGGTTGATGAACTTCTACGGAGGAAGCATGCCAAAGAGGCTACCATCTAGTTTGTGAATGAAGACTCTTGCCTTTTATATTTCACCGTAAAACTTGAACTTATAAATTTTGATAACGGAAATTGTTAATTAACTGGAAATCTATACATTGTTAATCTATTAATTAAACCTGCCTTTTTTAGATATTTTTGATAACGGAAATTGTTAATTAACTGGAAATCTATACATAAATTAAACCTGTGAGATATTTTTTTGTTTAATGTTTTGACAGCACAATAAACATTCATAGATATCACCGTCAATTGCGCTCATAAACAAAAGTTGAATAAAATCAATTCATGTTTTAACCTTTGTAAACAAAGCAACAAGAAATACAAAGGTTATCTTTAAAACTTTTTTTTTTTTTTCAATTTCATTTTTAACTATATATTTTATGGGATTTATAATTTTTGTTCTCATTAATTTTTTTTTAAATTTTTAAAACATTTCTTTTAAACTTTACCAAACAGACACTTAGGTGGGTGTATTTAATCTAGACTTTTAAAGATTTTTATTGATATTTTTCAAGTGACTGACTTTGATAGATTTCATTAATTTTTATTGACTTTTATAGATTTTAATAGATTCTTACAAATTTTTATGAATTTGTATAGATTTTATTTTGAAAGATTTTCCTAGATTTTTACAGACTTTTATGGACTTTTATAGATTTTTTTTAATTAAAAATTTTGAATATAAAAATTTAATATTCAAAATTTTTAAAAAAAATGTCACAAGATAAAAGTCTAGTAATAATTTATTTAATTGTATTAATATTATTAAATTCATAAAAAATGTTCTATTTAATTGTTGTAAGTAACTACGCCAAAATTTAATGATATAAATTATTAACTCATTCTATTTTTTCTTTTGGGTAAAACAAACTTTCAAATGACTTGTGGATAAATTCAAAAAATAATGGCATGCAATTCTTTTTAAAAATATTTTCCAATAAAAAATTTAACCAGATTATAATCTTCTTTTTTATATTTAATAATCTATAGGTAATATATCATTATTAATCACGACAATTTCATAATAAATAACCAAACTACCAATTTATGATGAAAAAAAATGCAACCATTATATAGAAAAAACAAAAATGAAAATGAAAAATACATTAACAAAAAACTAATTTTTAACCCGATGAAATTCATTAATAAACTATTATCAACAATTATATAAGAATTTAATTATAAATTTATCTTGTTTTTATTGAAAAAAATGATGAAAAAGAAAGAAAAAAAAAATAGTTATGGGAATATTGAAGAAAAAATTACAGTCTCTAAAAGTTCATAGAAGGAAAAAGAAGAAAATAAAAAATTGATTAGGAGAATATTGAAAAGAAAAAAAATCAAATCGATTAGAGCTAAAAATATTAATATTAATATTAATAAAAAATATTGGTAACCAGGATTTGTAGAAGGAAAAAGAGAAAAGAGAAAAAAAAAAATAGTTATGAGAATATATTGAAGAGGGAAAAAAATCACATTTAAGAAAGAAAAAAAAAGAAAAGAGATTTGTTGAAGGAAAAAAGAAAAAAGAAATGTTGCATACCAAAAAAATAAAAAAAGGAATGAAATAATTTTTTTTCTAAAGTCTTTCAAAATCTTAAGGGTGAATGAGAGAGTAATTGTGATATCGTTTATTTATAGAATGTGCTTTAAAATTTGTACATATAAAATGATCTATAAAATCATTAAAAGTCATTGACATTTTGATTACTCCTTAATTTTGTAGGATTTTAAAATGTCTAAATTAAATATCGCATGCTTTTATAAGACTTTTTAAAAGTCTTTACAAATGTATATTGAATAACTCAAGACTTTTATAGAATTTAAAAATCTAAATTGAATACACCTAAACTTTTAAACTCCATAAAAGTCTTTAAAAGTATTACCAAGTTTTAATTGAATACACTCCATTTAGTCTACATGGCCAACCACCTTACTAGTTTCATTCTAAATCACCACACTCGTAGTAATAAACCAAACATTCCCCCTAATTGTCATATCAGTACTCAATTTGAAATAACCTCTAGAAGGGTAGCCATCGAATATAAAGTTTAGGTTGCACCCTGTTTAAATGAACAACATTTTGCCATTCTTGCAAGCCCATCACCGACTCAGGCATTGCATCCACCCCCTCCTTCACTCCATACACTATTCAATTTCGTTCTCCCAAAATTACCCACATCGCACTTAAAAGGAGAAGATTTAATATATTTTACTGCATTGCAAATACCTACAATAGATTAATGTACTTCTTTCAACCCCTGATAGACAATCAAATTGATGATGTGAGCACAATATCTCAAGTGCAAATATCTACCATTTAGAACACACTCATCATTACCGCAACCAACGAACTTCCTCATATGATAAGAAATAGACGTATCATTTGAGGTTGCATCATCAACTGTGAATGTAAAAATTTTCTCAACCATTACTAATGCACAAGTCTCATTCATTTTGTTAATAGTTTTCCCCTTACGATTAAGAACAAGACAAAAATTCAAAATGTGCTTATTAAGCATCCAATCATAATCAATATAATGTGCTTTAAGAGATATATAATTAACATTCTGATTGGAGGTCCAAGTATCAACGGTAAAGGAAATCCTTTGACACTAAAAAGATAAAACATCTCTCAATTTCAATTTCATCCAAAGACAAATATTATATGTCTCTAACAAGAGTCTTACAAGACAGAGGCTCAAACTGAGGACATGCTATACTGTAAAAGAGTCTAAAGCCATGAGATTTGACAAACTTAAAAATCGTAAAGCGTGACTAGGCGTGGAGGTCGAATTTCAAGCTTTTCGGACCTAAGTAAGAGCGAGATAAGGGCAAGGCGTGAGGCGTGGCTAGACGTAGAGGCCATGCCTCACACCTAGGCAGAGCCTAGGCAAAGCTTATGCGGATTTTTTAGAACAGTGCTAAAAAATAGTTTGTCTAGTATTTCCATCTTAACACATGCAACCCTGCACTATTTTACTATGACTAATAGCTATAAGATTGTTCCCACTATCCTCCTTTCAGTCTCAAAAGATATTATTTTTTTCTTCTTATCTTGCAATCTAACATGATACTTCTTACAATTATTTTTCAAATAATTACTCAGAGTGCTTGTCCACACTTCTTTGTGCCACAAACATATTCCACTCCACAGTAGTTAGACTTACACATAACATTTGGATCATTCATTGGGCTCATTACTGTAATTTGATCCCAGACATATGAAGATATTCTATTAGATTTTCTCTTTCCTAATATTGATGGTAGATGTGGAGAAAGATCTTATAGCAAATTTGTGTCATTTGATGGGGGTTATAGTATCACTTTTTTCAAATATATCCATATCTAGCAACACATATTACCAAACATATTAATCAATCAATGGATGATAAAAAAAATTTCAAATACAACTATACAACCATACAAGTATTACTACACTGTAAGAAAGCACAAGTATTGCACCTATGTCTATTTTACTTTAGGCTACTTTCTGGACTTAAATTTCCAACTGCCAAAGAAAATTAAAATGGTGAATTCAAATTGATTGTGTGTTCAATCTATTTTACCTATAAAATAACATAAAATGATATAAGTTGTGTGTATGAATTTGTATTACTTTAAGATCCATTTAAGTTATATGTAAGGATTTGTCACGAGAAGCTAATTGTAAAGAGAAGAAAAAAATAATTAAATAATTAAATAAAAAGTTCTGTAAATATTAGATATATTATTAGAATGTTTAGTGTAGAGACTTCGTTATTAGATATACTCAAAGAACTGATTTGAAAAACACGACAAAAATTAAGAAAAATAACAGTTTCCCAGTTTTCACAGAAGCAAAAAGATGGCACTTACTTTTTTAGATATATCAAGACGTTTATTCTTTGCTTTGACTAGAAAAACTCATTTCTTCGAGTAAAATGATACTCGGACAATGATTTATCTTCTTTTAACAAATATTAACTGATAATGGATGTGAGAGACTTATGAGATAATGGAGGGGAGAGAGTTTGAAATGAAGTAACGTGAAATATGGTGTAATTTAAGGTAGGCGTTAAATCTTAAATTGTAGGATTTTCTGTTAATGATATTTTAAACATGTACTTAACTTAATAGCAGTCACATGTTGCAAAATAATTAATGGATTTATATATAAATAAATAAAATTAATTATTTTACAATTATCTAGTAAAAAAATATGATAGATAGTAAAATTGATTAAAAAAAAAACATAATCTAGTAAAATTCAAAATCTTTTTTAAAAAAAGAAGGTGGAGTACCTAATTAATTTTCACTTTACCCAAATCATTTGGCTTATGAAGTTTTGGACAGCCCGCTTGCATGCCTTTCTTTAGAGGTTTACGACTATTTTCCTTGATGAAGAAAGCAAACATGTTGTATAGTTGCTTAGGGTTTTCCAAGCATTAGAAGATGGAGTGGAAGGTGACTTCATAATATGGTTTATTGTCTTCGGAGAGAAGGAAGAATAGAACTAGCGGCCTTGGTACGGATGCATGGACTGCCTCCTCATTCCGATCACCTCATGTTGATAAAGAGTCCAGGGAACAATTTTAAATGAAAATCAAGAAACAAATTTTGGTCATAAAAACATAAACGCATGAATTGCGCAAGAAGTTCTTTTGGTTAAAACGTTGTGCGACTCGTAGGACATAAGATTTCTTGGTCAAGTCAAAAAGATTTTAGACTGGATGCTCCTACCCCACCATGCCTGTCATTTTACCTTACCTCTTTGAATTAAGACTTCTCTATGCTCATTAGATCTGAACCGCTAGTGAATTTTTCGGTTATAAAGTTCTTTGTGAAACCGAATCAATTGCATAGGTGATCGTCCTTTAGCCTGCTGTATGGCTATCCAGATAGAGAATAGTCTAGTTCAATTCATAGACAGATCTCTCTCCGTATAGATAGGTATCTTCGTGGATAAAGATAAAGATAGGGATCCATCTAGTTCTTGAATCACTATTTCTAATTTTTTTCCCTGATTAGTGGAGCGTGCTTACCCCAAGTTTTTGAATAGTTGAAATCGTGTAGCGAATAATTGGTTATCCGAAGAAGCGAAGGACCAACGAAGGGAGTGATCCCTATGACATTTACCTCATTAGTATTATATTTACCATTACAAATCTTAAAGCCCAACCTCTAAAGAGTAAATTGTTTATATGTGAACTATGGATTGAAGTTGTGAATGAGCCGATTGAAGTTGTGAATGAGTTTTTATGGCAATGAAATACCAAATTTAAAAACAATGGCAAAAATGATCATTGGTACTACAACACATTTAATCTTTCACGGCATTAGTGTACATCGTACATACAAAAAATACCGTTAAAATAGATTATTCATGACATACTTAGTGTGCCATAAATTACCAATTACATATAATATTCACGGCATACATATTGAGAATGCCGTAAAAAATTTCATTTTATGGCATATTTATTGACACATGCCATGTATAGGATGGAAGAAAAAAAAAACGCATTTTTTTCCTTTCCCGCGCACTCGCTTATGTGCCTCGCGCTCAAACCCTTAAATTTTTTCTTTTCATTTCTTAAATATATATAAATTTTTTCCGAAACCACCCTTACCATCTCTTCTAGCAGAAATCACCTAAGCTCTTTCCAACCCTTTTAATAGAAACCTAAGCTCTTTTCAACCCTTTTAATAGAAATCGCTGGTGACCAAATTCCTTTCCAGCATAAATTGCCCCGCTCTTCCAAGAGATGAACCTTTTCCAAACCTTCCAACAGAAATCGTCATCGCAATTTCGTGAACGATTTTGAGTTGGAACACATATGAACCTTTTCCAAACCTTCCAACAGAAATCGTCGTCGCGATTTCGTGAACGATTTTGAGTTGGAACACAGATAAACCTTTCCCAACCTACAAGAAATCGCCCAAGCCCTTCCAATAAAAATCGCCTTTCCCAACCCTTTCTCTCATCAATAATCCACTGTTTGTGACATTGAAGATTATGAGAACTGCTTTCTCTCGGTGGAATTTAATACAAGAGATGAAATAAAGAGGCATTTGGTAGAAGATCTAAGTGGAATTTTAGATTTTTTTTTTGTTCATTTTTTTCTGTTTTAGTCTGTTTTTGGATGGAAATTTTTTTAATAATTTTTTTGATTTGTTGTGTTGTTTCATTTGCACGTTATTGAGGAAAGGCTCATATCATTGCTTGAACAAATCTAATGAATATTACAAGAGTACAATGTATATATACTAGCAAGAAGGGAATCTACCTAAATATAGAAATATTACATATGTGATATCTTACTATAGATACAATTATATCAATAAGGTAAATATCAAATATGGTAAGTGAATATTTGTTAATACTCCCCCTCAAGTTGGAGCATGTATGTCAAAAGTGCCCAACTTGCGAGTGAGAATGTGAAATGCCTCCTTACCTAGTGCTTTAGTAAATAAATCTGCGATATGATTATTGTTTGGGACATAGGCAATCTTGATCTCTCCCTTTAACGATTCGTTCTTGAACAATATGACAATCTATTTCAATGTGCTTTGTCCTCTTATGATATACTGGATTAGCCGCGATATTTATTGCTGCTTGATTGTCACAATATAAGGTTGCTGCTTGTGGGTGATCCACACATAAGTCTGTCAGCAATTGTCTCAACCACGTAAGCTCACAAGTAATGGAAGCCATTGCCCTATATTCTTCCGCCTGCATCGTTTGATTTGGCTTCTCCATGATATAAGTACATTTTCCAAGCTATCCGTGCTTCTCCATGATATAAGTACCTTTGCACTTATTTTGAATACATCATTTATCCTCATATAATTGCTTTTCTACTCACTCTATTGTATACTCATTAAGTTTAAGGTGTTTTGGAGTGACAATGAAGAGTTCAATCAATGGTTGAGACACCGTAAAGCTAAAGAACTGAATTGAGAAACTACCTACCAAGCAGCATGAGAAATTAGAGTACAACTTTTGATATTAAAATCTACACAAGTCAAATGATATACCATTGGAAGTATAATTGAATTACGAGTCCAACACATTTTACGGATCTCAATTTGGAGTTTCCTACAAGAAGTTATGGCCATTTGAAAAACAACAGCCGCGGAGGAAATGCGTAAGCTGGGCGATCGCCCAGGCTTAAATTTGGGCGATCGCCCAACCCTATTTTCAACGGCAGAAAGCTTTTCCTTGGCCTCAGGCGATCTCCGGGTTTGCACCGGGCGATCTCCCAATGTATTTTCAGCGAAACATAATTTTCTTTCCTTTTGAGTCCTAATACAATTAGGAAACTTTTGGGACACGATTTTAATGAATTTTTGGGATCTTTTAGGGGAAAATTAGGTAAGTATATATATGAGTTATTAACTCATATCAAGGGTTGGATTTTTTGGGAAGCAAATCAAGAGAAGACGGAAGAGAACAAGAGAACAAGACCTCCTCGACCATCAAGACTTTTTCAAAGATTTCTTCTCCTTCAATCCATGCCGGGTTTTATTAATTCTTTTCTTTTTAGTTTAATTATGTTCTTCTAAGCTTCTTTAACCAAGGTAGACGATGAAACCTTGTTTTGATTAAGTGATTATTTAATTATTCGGTTAATTCCTTCCTAAGAGCTTTAACGTTCATAGCTTGTTCTTAATTAGATTAATTGAATATAATTTCTTTCATCTTAAATATCACGTATTTTTGATAGTTAGATATTGGTTTAATTAATCCATGCTTGGTGATTGAATTTGTTCTATTAATTTCTTTTGATTCTTCATCATCTTTTATTCAGTATTGGGATACATTGAATGCTTAGGAAATCTTTGATTCTTTTTTTTCTTTCAATGGAATGTGATATTTTGACATCATAGTAATATCTCCACCTGAATCGCATCACAAAACCCCGCTAGTGCAATTTTTCCACTTGATGAGAAATATAATCCTCATCCCGGTGCTCTTTCAAGTATCGGAGCAATCGGTGAACTACATCAAGATGGAGTTGTCTAGGTGCTGCATGAACCGGTCGAGTGTATTGACCGAATATAAGATTTACGGTCTAGTAATTGTGAGATAAATGAGCTTCCCTACCAACCGTCGATAATATGTGGGATCTTTCAACAATTTTCCATCCGTCGAATTAAATTTTGATGATCGCTCCATGAGAAATGTTGCGAGTTTTGCTCCAAGTAATCCGCCTCTTGAAGAATGTCAAGAGTATACTTCCTTTGATTTATCGAGATCCACGATCTCGAGTGACCAATTTCTACTCCAAGAAAGTATTTTAATGTGCCAAGGTCCTTCAACTTGAATTGAGATGCAAGAAACGTCTTTGTGGAAGAAATCGCTTTTTATCGTTTTCACGTGACAATCATATCATCCATATATAATAGAACAAATTGTAAATGAATCACCACCGACCTTAGTAAAGAGTGAATAATCGCATGTATTTGTTTGAACCCAAACCGAATAACAAAGAGATACAAATTTTGAAACCAAGAACGAGATGCTGTTTTAATTCATATAGAGATTTATAAAGTCGACATACAACTAGTGTCTCTCCCAGTCAACAAAATCCAGGTGGTGGAGTCATATAGACTTCCTCAGCAAGGGCACCATGAATAAATGCATTGTGTACATCCATCTGATGAAGCGTCCGATTCATGTAATAGGCGACAACAAGTAAGCATTTGACTGTTGTTAACTTTGCAACTGGAGCGAAAGTTTCATTATAATCAATCCTTTCTTGTTGTGTAAACTCCTTTGCCTCCAGCCATGCTTTGTAACGTTCAACTGTACCGTCAAAATTAAATTTGACCTTGAACACCCACTTACAACCAATAGGATGAGAACCCGGAGGAAGAGGGACAAGGGACCAAGTGTTGTTTTCTTCCAAGGCACGAATTTCATCATTCATAGCAGTTACTCACTTAGGATCCTGACATGCTGCCTCAAACGTTGCTGGCTCAACAATATGAGAAACATTGTACGTAAAAGCACGATGAACAGAAGAAAGATTGCTATATGGCATATACCTTGATAAAGGATGTCGAGTGCTGGACTTGACCAGAAGAGACCGGGTTTGAGTAGGCAGAGCATGGTTGATATAGTAATCTTTCAGGTGAATTGGAGTTTGAATTGATCTTGTGGAATGTCGAATTGGATCATTGGGTACGACAGGAGGTTGGTCTGGCTGTATGTCAGGTGAAGGTGGAAAAAATTGCTCAACTGGACGACCGATATGAGGAGACAATCGATCGTTTGAACTCTCTGTAAAAACGGATGAGAGAACCATTGACCAGACGATCGACCGTTTGAACTCTCTGTTAAAACGAATGAGAGAACCGACTGACCAGACGGTCAACCGTTTGAACTCTCTGTTGAAACGGATGAGGGAACAGGTAACAGTGTGTGGGACCTTCAGGCAAGGAATCAATTTCTACTATTTGTTGGTCCTCAAGGTAAGGTAAATGTGGCATTTCAACATCCAGATGCATAGATTGTGGTAATGGGATGGAGTTGCTGTCGTCATTTAGTTGGGAAGCATATGGAAATATGGTTTCATGAAACACGACGTCTTGGGACACCACTAGTTTTCTATCGGTGAGGTCATATAAAAGGTACTCTTTTTATCCTAAGGAGTATCCAAGAAACACACACCGTCTGGCCCGTGTGTCAAATTTATGGTTGGGTTTAAGGTTGGTGGCAAAACAT
The DNA here is from genome assembly GCA_023638005.1 of Forsythia suspensa. Taxonomy (NCBI): domain Eukaryota; kingdom Viridiplantae; phylum Streptophyta; class Magnoliopsida; order Lamiales; family Oleaceae; genus Forsythia; species Forsythia suspensa. Next base: position 28,739,647 of record CM042666.1, on the reverse strand, counting down.
AGGCAACCATAGAGACGCAAATGGGAATAAGGTGGTAATTTCTTGTGTAATCTTTTGTAAGGTGTTTTGTGTGAAAGCAATGGAGAAGGTATCCGGTTGATAAGATAACAAGCCGTTTTGATATGTTCCCCCCAAAATTTTAATGGAAGGTTAGCTTGAAATCGAATGGCACGGGCGACATTCAGAAGGTGGCAGTGTTTTCTCTCGACCACTCCATTTTGTTGAGGGGTGTAGGGACATGACCTATGAAAATTGGTACCATTTTGATCTAAAAATGCTTGCAAGGATAAAAACTCTTGGCCATTATCAGATTTTAGGGCTTTTATAGGCAGGTTGTGTTGTGTTTTAACCCAAGCAAAGAAATTTTTAATTATGCCTTGAGTTTCAGAATTGTGACGCATAAGGTTTACCCAAGTATAGCGAGAGAAATCATCAACGATTGTAAGGAAATATCTAGCACCAGAATAAGAATAAATTCTATGAGGTCCCCAGATATCACAATGAATTAAATCAAATGGTTTATTACTAGAAATTTGGCTAACTTTAAAGGACAATCTAGATTGTTTTGCCAAATGGCATACATCACAAAAATCGTGAGAATCAAAACTAATATCTAAGACATTATGTGCTAGGAATTGAAGAGGTGAGGCTGAAGGGTGTCCGAGACGTCTATGCCACAAATTGGTAGAACGAGTGGCAGTATGATGAATTTGCGGTCTTTGTGAAAGGTAATATAGGTTATTACTCTGCCTTCCCAAGCCAATCGTCTTCTTCGTAGTCAAATCCTGCATGACACAAAAATCAAGAAAAAATGTCACAGAGCAACCTAAAAATGTCACAGAGCAACCTAACTTTCTAGTAAGTTTACTGATAGATAACAGATTAACTTTGAAGTTGGGAACATAAAGCACATCATCAACAGTCATATTATTCCCTAAGTTCACAATACCAATAGATTTAATAAGGGCATGACTCCCATCCGGTAATTGAACAGTTTTGTGCTTTGGCATGAATTTATTCTCAACGATCCCATCCTTCGTCTCATGGTCAGTGACCCCGCTATCAATAATCCATGAATTACTCAAAGAGGTAGTAGAGGAATTGATACATGATGTATTAATATGAGATTTATCATTACCCGTCTTGCCTTTTAGAAGTGTCATGATTTGCTCGTATTCCTTGGTTGTGAGAGTTTTTCCTTCCTTTGGGTCAGGTGTAGAAGCGGCGGTAGTGTTTGTGAAGCGTTTGTTTTGTGGCTTCACGTCCTTCCCATAAAACCTTGCCCTGAGGAAGCCATGGATAAAATAGCAGGTATCAACAACATGGCCAATCATCACACAGTGGGCGCACTTTTCTATCCGGTTTACAGTCGAAACAATCGACCGTAGGATGAACCGTCGGCCGGACCGGTTGGGCCGATTGTCACTTTTCCGGTTTGATTTCTCCCAATTGATTGAATGTTGCCCTTCACGATCTGTTGCAACTTCAACTTGTCTTTCATGTTGCATTAAAATAGCGTGTACCTTTCTGGTATCTAGGAAGGGGCTCATCATAAGTATGTTTCCATGAACTGTGGAATAAGAATCATTCAACCCCATCAGGAATTGCATGGCCTTCTCCTTCTCATCCCTTGCAGCTAGTGCCTTAAGCTTCCCACAAGTGCATCCAATTGGGTTGTGATAAGAACCCAGTTCATCCCATAGTCCTTTTAATTTGGTATAATAAGCTGACACCGATTGATTTCCTTGTCGATGTTCAGCAATTTCTTGACGAATTTGATATATTCGCGTGTCGTTATCTTGAGAAAATCGATCTCATAGGTCGTGATACCATGTAAAATATGAGAGAAAATAATTATGGATGCTTAATTCGGTACATCCAGATATTGCCGAAAGTATCATATACTCTGAATCAAGACAGAAGAATTATACAATTCTCATATTTTCTACCTGTGGATCAATTTAATTTTCAAACTCAATTTGGTTTCTACAACACCATATTGAGTTTGAGGGGGGATGTTGAAGATATGAAAAGATCGTAGTATTATTCTATTTGATATTTTTCTTAATGTATGAGATTACTTTCATTTATAGTTGATTGTGTAGTTATTACACAATATTTCCTTTTAAGGCTATTATAACCATATAAATAAGGTCTTCTACCTTGTAACACATATTCAATTAATTCAATTGAATCAATATAGAGAATTATTTCTCCACACATATTCTCTTTTATATTTCTTCATCTCTTTCATATTTATTCATGGTATCAAACCACAGAGAATTATTTATCCGCATATATTTTCTCTCATATTTTACAAAATCAATACCCAAACTATTAAAGAAACCAAAGTAAGAGTAAGTCTTACATTGGCTATTTTCAGCATAAATTTAGTTATTGTCATGGATTTAATCAGCCTATTTGGAGATTGCTAACAAACATTTGGACAAAGAGCTTTGGGAGATCTTTCATGTGATAATCATATTAGTTCATTGAAGTGATTTTGTTTGGCGGGAGTTCGTCGATGATTAGATATGAATTGTTAAAATGCAAGAGTGTTTTTGAAAATTTATTGAGTTGTAAATGTTTATTGATTATGGATTGTAGATAAAACAATTCTAGAATAGTCCAAACAGATTTGGATCACTTTTTTTTTTATTTCCTAACCTAATTGCAATGGTTGGGAAAGCAAATATGATCTTTGCATATTTACATGTAAAACTCCGAAGAGTTTGATGCCACTCTAATTCTCTCATTAATTGATGTAGTTAGATCAGGAGAAACTATTGATCTAGGGTGGTGGACTTAGACGAGGAATAGGGAGGATAGATAGCAACTAGGTAATAGACAAGGTTGATTCCATCCCCCCTCCCCCCTAAAACACCCAAAAAAAAAACACACTCACGTCCTTTTACCAAGCCTGCATGGTAGAAGATGATTCAATTCCATTGACATGGACGAACATGAGATAGGCAGTCTTTAATCATTGAGTGACACCGTGAAGGATGAAAATAATATCTGAGTTAGTTGAAAAACAATAAAAACACATTTTTTAGGGAAATAACTGAACTCCTATAGATTTCATTCTAGTGGTCTAATAAATAGGTCACATATTTTTTAGTGAACATCATAGCTATATTGATTTTGCTGATATTATTTTGTTCCTTGAACTGCGAAGCTTCTGTTCATTGTTTAAACATCACTGTCAAAACTTTTTATTTTCTATTTTTTGTAATTTGGAACTATATTTATTACCAATTTCTCTAGTATTTACAGTGTTAAGTTGTGGAAAAAAATTTTCTGAATCTACGTAGTGCTGAATTGATATGGGTTCACATGAATAAATTACAGTACTACCTATAATTTAAAATAAGAGAACTCGATTTAAATGAACTACTGTTATATATTTTTCTTTAAAAATGAAAATGCAGAGCGAGAACTCGTTATACACAAAACGACGTGAACTCGTTTATTCGGCTTTCTTGTGACAATCGAGGTGCCAATTGTGTTATTTGCTTCTTAAATAAAGCTGTAGAAGAGCTTACATTGCTCCTTTTCTAAGTAATTATAGTATTTATGATTTTAATTGTTTGATATGCATTGTTTTATTTATTTAATGATTTAGAATAATTAAAATAAGATTTATAGTATTTATGATTTTAATTGTTTGATATGCATTGTTTTATTTATTTAATAGGCACGCCCAGCCCATAAGGCTTGATCTTACTACTTTGCCATGCATTACCCCTTTTAGAATACTGCAAAATCGGAAAAAAAAAAATTCAAGCGAGAAACATTTTTATCGGTTTACGCTATAAAGATTTTCTACTAAACTATATTCCAAACAACAATTACCGTGTATTTAAAATTTCTGTCGGGTCAAGTTCGTGTAATTCTTTAATTTCTTAATTTTCATAATCTAATTAGACTATAAAAATATTTTTAAAACATTTTAATATATAGTGCAAAAACTATTTTGTAAATATTGTTGTTCATTTTTTTAGTTAGTTTGATTGAATATTCACGTATTTTATTTTCAACCTTTTTTATATGCCTTAAAAAGTTAAAACCAAATTTGAAATGTACTGGGTGTTTTCTCCAAAAAAAAATCTAAAATATACTAATTATATCTTACATTTTCGGACAAAACTATTTTGTATCATTATTTTGCCTTCATTTTTTAGTTAGTTTGATTGAATATTCATTAGTTTTATGCGAGATTACATATATTTAATTATTTTTAAATTCAAATAAACATATAATCCATCTTCATCATGAATCCAAAATTTCCGGCAGGTAACAGCACCTTGTTCTTGGCGATTAACAATTAAAATCTTCATTTCCGGCAAGTAACATCACACCGGTGACGGAATCCGTAGATGATCTTCAGACTACAGTATCATTTGGGCTAATCTTCTTCGGATATTTTCTACAGAACAATATTTGTTTTTCAGGGTATGTATCCATTCATCATTTTGGCGAATGACTGTAAATCGAAACCCATATTTTTGGAATTCATAAAAATAAATATGTTCCCTGTGAGTAACATTACCCAAATAGCATTATCCAGTAGGGATTTTTAATAGACAAAAAATGACGTGAATCTATGATCTGCAACTTCATCATTTATATAGTCCTGCTTAAGTTTTCTTGATATGATGTGCAGGAGATATTAATTTCCTCTAATTGTAGATCATCCTTGATTTATTGTTTCAAATGGTTCTTCTTGAATTCTTAAGAAACAGAATTGTCACTGAGGAAAAATTAGAAGGAAATTGTAATAAATTAGAGGATTTTAATTGGTCCCTTGTGAGTAAAAGTCTAATATGAAAGAACTACTATTGGTGAGCTCTAAACTATTTGCACATGTTTGGTGCGCATGGATGGGCTAATTGACAAAATTTTAAATTTTTTATTTTATTTTTATAATTGTCCAATAATTTGCAACAAGCATGCCATTATCGTGTTCTTTCTTGATTATTAAGAAAGAAAATAGAACTTAGCCAGAATCTCCAGCTTGATGAGCAGTCTCACTTATTTATTACATATACATATATGCTTTATGACATTAATTAACGTCAATTTGGTATGCTGGAGTAGTCAAGATCGAACATTATAATGAAGTTTTTATTTCTTTAATGTTGTCCAATACTACGTCTGGCTACCAAAAATGCTGTCATAGCTCAATGCTGATTTGGCAAAATGTAAGCAACAGGTTTCAATTATGTGATTTATCTGTCACTTTCTGTAGAAAAGATAAAATCCCAGCCAGAAAATTGGGATGAAAAACTTGCAAGGACGAGCCATAAATTTGACAGTGCAATGTGCAAATAACTGAAGAAAACTACACAAGTGGTCACCAGAAGCTCATCTTATCTTTGGTGCCCAAACCCAAAGATACTAAGATTTGATCTTAATAAACTGCCCGTAATCTATAAATGGGTGACAGCGACACTTGAAATCAGAATACACTTGAAATCAGAATTTGTATCTACTAATATATACACTACACAATCATAAAACCTACCCAGAATGGCTGCTGAAGGGTCGTCGTGGCGGGCTGTTCTTTGCTCCTCTAGTACTTGATGGACCTGCAGGCTGTGAACTAGTATTCTTCACAAACTTAAAAGCAAGAAAAAATATTGTCAAGCTTTTGATGATAAAATTCTTTTAAGGCCAAAAGAGAATTTACAATTAAGAACAATTCATGTTAATAATACTCACCTTTTGAGAAGATTTCCTGTTTGGGCTCTCCATGATCACACCTTAATTAATAATGGCTTAATTAGTTTAACTACTGATCAAGCTGAAGTATATATAAAGATATATTTATATTATGGTGTTTGTAGATTTGTATGTGTCTAATGGAGGAATCACTTGCTGTTGCTCCATCACCAGCATCTTCAGGATGTTGCATGCTCTTTTTTTATCAAACTTTCTGATTAAATCTCCCTCTCATGTATACTTTCAGATAATTTGTTCAACTGTTCACTTTGCTTGGCTTATTCATATTTACATTCTGTAATGTTTCAAATATGTTGGAAATTGGTTTAATTTGACGAGAAATTGACTAAGTGTTTAAAACAACTAACGTGACTTCGTGTCAACTTGGCCAAAATATACAAGACCCGACCCAATCCGTTTAGGCAAATTAGTTTGCCACTTCGCCATTCGGGAAAGAGAATTCAAATTTTCCTGCATGTATTAAAGGATATATTTGGCATCTCGAAACCAATATCGAATGAATGAGAAATTACGGAAAAGGACAAAATTTGGGTCAAGTTTTGACCATGCGATCGCATGGGTATTTTACCTTACGATCGTAACTGACTGAATTTTTAAGCAGAATGTTTTTTGGTCCTACCATGCGATCGCAGGAGATAAAGCCATGCGATCGCATGATTAAACTAGATTAAGTCTGTTTTCAAATTTGTACCTTGCGATCGTAGAATGGTAAAACCATGTGATCGCATAGGTTTACGCGAACAAACATGTCATTTTGAAGTGTTGCACGAATTGGCTCCACACCATTTCGTTCAACCAACCATCTTCTATATTTAGGACTTCTGGATGTCCTTTTTGATAGAGAACTGATATGCAAAACAATTCATTCATAGATTTCATCTTTTGAACCAAGTTTATTGCATTTAGTTGCACAAAATTCTGGTTTTCATTTCACTTTCATCCTTTGGAGTACAAAACCAATTTTGGTTCGTTGTACTTGTGTTTGGAAGTGCTACAAACACAAGCGGAAGTCGTTATATCTTGGGAGTTGATTACCATAAACCGTAGGCACCATTGCGGGGTAAATTTGACTTAAGGACAAAGTGTTCAACACTTACCTCGACTTGATTATCATCCTTTTTCATTCGAGTTTATTGTTTCTGCAACTTTGGAGTCATTTACACAAAAATTCGCCAACAAAATATTTATGTTAATTGTGTTACTATGTGCTAATCAATTCATCACACTGCATCATGTTTAGATATATTATATTTATGGATATTGTGTATAAATATATATGACATCAACTTGTATACATTTTGGACAAGTATATGATATGAAATATTTTGTTAATAGCATAATTGGTTTAGAAATTGTATGATAATTTGTAATCTGAAAACAGATTTTTTCAGGAATGGATGAGATTAATGCATTGGTATACTATAGGAGTGAATGGGATAATTCACGGAACTATAATGATTACTCTGTCGTGGGAATAGTATTCCTATTGAATTGCAGTTACACAGGTTTAGTTGAGATAATCATGAAAGAGATAGGAAATGAACAATCCAAATATGCTGCAACGATTTAGTATCAGGTTATTTTGAATAGACAGCAAGTGAAAATTTGTAGTTATAGTTCACTATATTTCTATAAACAAGTGAAAAAAAACAAAACTGATTTGACAAGATTTCCATTATGAGTTAATATCATTGTTCTAAAAAGCGTAAAGCGTGGCTAGGCGTGGAGGCTGAGCTTCAAGCTTTTTGAGCTTAAGCGAGGCCTAGGCGAGGAAGAGATAAGAGCAATGCGAGGGCTAGGCGTGATGCGTGGCTAGGCGTAGAGGTCGAGCCTCAAGCTTAGGCGAAGCCTAGACGGGTTTTTAGAACAGTGGTTAATATTGAAGAAGTAGTGAACATTGGCTATAGTTTCCCAACCCAAGGCAATGCAATATCAAATGTTAATACATTGGAATTCTGCTACACATTACCTTTAGATGAAGACTGTTACTACCCTTCAGATAGTTATTTGGTTCCGAAGCTACCTACAATTGAAGAGATGGGATCTGAAATTTGTAATTATGTAGCATGTATCAAGAATGTTGTTGATGAGGGAGAGCAGCGAGTCATCACCCAACCTAGTATCGACATTATTAAGAAGGATACGATTTACAAAGATAAAGAGTTGTTAATGACAAGTGTATCATTGTACGCAATACATTTAAGGTTTCAGTACGGAGTTTATAAATCTGACAAGAATGAGTATGTGTCGAAGTGCTTGAATGTTGAGTGCAAGTGGAGTCTTAGAGCTTCAAAAAAAGGCATGACAGGCATGTTCAAAATAAGAAATATGAGGAATAATCACACATGCTCAATGGACATAATCTTAGGAGATCACAGGCAAGCAACCTATTCAGTTATCGCAAGCTGCATCAAATACAAGTTTGTAACAGGAAGGACATTATACACACCACTTGACATTGTGCGTGATATGATGAAGACATACGGAGTATCTATCAGTTACGAGAAAGCTTGGAGAGCTCGTGGGCGTGCTCTAGAGATGATAAGAGGGGATCCAAAACTAACGTATGGAAGACTTCCTAGTTACCTAAATATGCTAAAAGTTACTAATCTGGGATCATACACAATGATGGAGACAAATTACCATCAACGATTTGTGTTCAGTTTTATTGCGTTGGGGACATTGATGGAAGGTTAGAAACATTGCAAGCCAGTTATTGTAGTTGATGGGACTTTCTTAACAGGTTGTTACGGTGGGACATTGTTCACTGCATGTTTAGAAGACGCAAATAACAACATATTCATACTTGCATTTGGTGTGGGAGATTCTGAAAACAATTACTCTTGGGAGTAGTTTTCTTAAGATTAAAGAAGCATATGGAGAACGTGATGGTCTTGTTATCATTTCTAATAGACATGGTAGTATAGAAAATGCATCTGAGAAAGTGTATCCAAATGCGACGCATGGGGTATGTTCCTATCATCTACTACCAAATTTGGAAAAGACTTACGGGAAAAAAGGTAAATATATCAAACAACCTTTCAATGCAACGGTAAGATCCTACACAACTCATGAATTTGAAATTCACATGAGCCATCTAGATATTATCGATGCGGATATACGAAACTACCTGGTATGTTTGCATTAATTATATTAACAACCAACTATATGCTAGTTAATAACAAGTACAAATTTTTATAATATATCTATGTTCTTAACACAGGAAGATGTTGGGTACCATAAATGGTCGAGGGCTTACATGAAGAAAAATAGACACTCCACGATGATATCAAATATTATTGAGTCCGTTAACTCAGTCATAAAATCGGCGAAAAATTTCCCAATTGAAGCTCTATTCGAATCCTTACGCTGCATAGTTCAAAGGTGGTTTTCAAAGAATTTAAGTGACGCAAGATCAACGTTCACAAGACTCGGAACAAGATTTGAGAACATGCTAAGGGATAGAACGCTAGAATCAATGAGATTGGAGGTATTCGTTTCAGAATGTTTTATTATGCGTATATTTATGTTATGTTTTGGTATTATCTACAAAACCCTTTAATATATATGTTTGAGCTATTTTTATATATACTTTATGTTTAATTATACACAGGTGTTACCGTTGAGCATAAGTGCATACCAAGTAAAGGACGAGACAACTTCATACTTGTTGAATCTCGAGGAAAGAAGTTGCTCATGCAGGCAATTTCAATTTGACGAGATTCCATGTCCACATGCGGTTGCCGTGATTAGTAAAAAGAACTTGTCCTTGTATGACTATTGTTCAGTTTATTACAAGAAAGAGTCATATATTGCAGCATACAGCAGAATAGTATACCCCATTGGTAACAGATCAGACTGGAACGTACCAACCGAAGTTAGTAGCGTGTTGGTACTGGCTCCAGAAACAAAGAGAAGATCTGATCGACCACATGAAAAGAGAGTTCGGTCAGTGAGTGAGAATAAGAAGTTATCAAAGTGTGGTCGTTGCTCTGAATATGGTCACAACAGAAGAAATTGCAAGAATCTAGTCCCTTTGAGAATCATTTCAAAAAAAAAAAAAAAACAAATGTCTCCCTCGATCATTCAGTTCGTTGTTATATTTTCTTCAAATAAATTAATTATATTCTAATTTATAAATTACATATAATTTGATGTTTTATGTATTTTAAGGTTTGATGCATGATTTTAATTTTTATTTTTCATTACTCTATGTAAGGATTTGAAGATGCAATTGTGGAACAAACAGTGTAGGAAAAGAATGAAGTCCAAGTAAACATCATATTGGAGATGCAGATTTCTAAGTGATAAAACATGAGGAATTGTATTGAGTAACGATAATGGATAGTGTATTCTCATTTCTATGAATAAAAAGAATTTTCTGGCATGACTACATGTATATCAAATTATGTATTCATTGTAAATTCGGCTATTTTCTGGTATGTCTACTAATAAATTTGGATCGTGAGATAATACAATGCAGTGTGGTATAGAATATGATTATTATGGAATCAATGCAATATTTGTTTTTAGCTCAATCATTGACAATGACGGGGTGTCCAGTCAAAAAAAAATTATGTATATTTGCATTGTTACCAATACTCTATCATCTATTGAATGTTTATCAATAGCCATTATTAATCAGAGTTAATACGTGTGAAATACGTATACGAGTTGATAATCAACATAAATCATCACCGGTAAATTGAAGGTAAAAGACGTAACACTAACAGGTTTTAACTACTACATTATCACAATCTAATATCACTTGTGAGTATTATTAATCCGAGTTAATACTTGTGAAATACGTATACGAGATGATAATCAACATAAATCATCACCGGTAAATTGAAGGTAAAAGACGTAATACTATCAGGTTTCAACTACTACATTATCAAAATCTAGTATCACCTATAAGTCATTCGGATTGATATAGGTAATATCCGTTACTCTTATTGTTAAGAATAAATAGTAAATATTCGGTTGTTAATTATCGTTATTAAGCACGTGTAATTGGGTGTCATTAATGGTTAATATTAAATGGCATCGTATACCAGTCGTAATATGATTTGTTAACATGAATATGTAATAGTATTATGTATCATCCACAATTAACATGCAGACTTACACAAATGTTTTAAGAATATGACAACTTGCAAATGAACAAAAAAACTCATAAATATTTAACCATCTAAATGATAACTAACATTTAGTGATAATATGTACTACTAAGAAGAATATCAAGGGTGCGTATGTAATATCATAATTCATAAACTAATACCCTTCATAAGCACACTGACTAAGTAATAAAATTCAACATAACAAGAAGTTATAACTTAGTATTGTCTTAATTCCAAAAGCTTGAAGGGCTGATATCATATAATTTGAAAATTCCAACGACAACAACTAGAGGTATTTTCTGGAGACAAGAATATCGGACTTTTCCTTAGCATACGTGTAGAGCTGGATTGCCACGTTTGATCGAGCAACCTTCGTATCAAACTTTTTTGGTACTTCATTAACCCTCTTGTGAAAAATATATTCAGCATACTTGATGACGAATATTCCACAATCACTACTGCAATATAACACAACCGATTAGTGTTTTCATAAAGTTCATTATACCACAACTGTATTGAAAACATCAGTTGGAATAATTAAAAATTTATACAAGTCGACTAACCCGTTTGTTTGCTGAGTGATTTCTTTCACAATTCTACATCCCAATAGCTCATCAAATGCTTTGAATTTCAATACTTTTGATTGGCACAGTAGGTATGGAATAATATCACTTACTTATACGTGCATGTAACAACAGTATGATAAAAATATTAACAAAAAAATTCAAAAATATATTACCTTGTCCCTTCCGGAACCGATACCGTTGTCCTTTTCTTCTCTGTCCTGGTCGATTTAGAAATTTTTGTTTTCTTCATTTTTCCTGATGAAAATTTTCTTTTACCTTTGCGATTGCTTCTTTTTTTGGTAGTGTTACATTTGGGTGCCATTGTTATTTATTTGAAATCAAGAATAACAATCATGATGAGAATTGTAGATTCAAGTTTTGCCCTTTATTCAAAATAAATTGATTTTGCTTCAAAATCTATGCATAAATAGCGATTAATAGGTTAAAGAGATGAAATCAAAATGAAGATATCAAACCCATTTACGTACTTGCTTTCTTCACAATGCGGAAATCTCGTCGATAAAGAAATTTTGTATCAATTTCGTCGGTTGAAACATAAAAAAGGAAAGAATGTTGTGGAAGATTTTTTATTTTTTGGGAAGAAGAAAAGAAGTAATGATGAAATGGAAAGGATGAAAAGACTTCAACAGAGCCTAGGTAACTGTGAGAAATTTTGGAAAATGGCGATATTCCCTCCTTTAGATTCAGTTGTTACGATTTAGTCCCTAATTTTTAGGAACAAACGATTTAGTTACATATACTTTATCTTTAATATTTATTTAATATCTAGTAAATTTGAAATAAATTAAGTAAATATAAATAACTTATTTAAAATTAGTATATTTCTAAAATTAATTTTAGAAAAGGTGGAGGTCCTAATATTCACTATTTTATGCATCACATATAAAGGTGGCAAAATCGTTGGGCTGGCTCAAACAAAATCGGGCCTAGATAGCACGACTCATCTAGCTCGTAATTTTATTATTTTATTATTTTTTGGCTCCTTAACACTAATCACTCATAATATGAATAGCCCCAATACATAATCTAAATAATATCAATCTAAAATAGTCTAAGCTCAAGTTTCTAACTTAATTTTTTTTTTTTTTTTTGGAAACATTAGTCTAAGAATCCAAAACTCCAACATAAAATTGTTTAGATTTAATTAAAATTTAGTTTAATTCAAGTTTCAATCCAAATTATATTTAGTGTGGAAAGCAAATTATTTATTTTAAATTTACTAATAAATAAATTTTTAATTTAAGTCAAATATATTTATATTTCAAAGTAATAAGACTAGCATGCTTTTACTATTTATATTTTAAAAAAACGCGTCAAGAAATAATTTACAATTAACCAAAGAAACATTATTATTTTGAAAGAAAATTGATGTTTATCAATTAAAAGCCCAAATTTTGAGTTTCTCTAAAAAGTTCTAATTGAGCTTTTATGGGAAATTGTAATTAATATTTAATGAATTTAAAATTTAACAAAATTACCATTAATACACCAAAAAAAGATATTAATTTATTTACTACATTAATTACTTATATCAAATTGTCACTTTATATACTTAATAGTGTTGCACCCGTGCGATGCACGAGAGGTGTAATTACAAAATATAATTTTTATAGTTATCTATGAAAGTTAATTAGTTATAATAAAATAATCTTGAAAATGCAATATCTTAAATCTTAATTAGTATTGAAAAATTCATGCATTTTTTTGTACCAAAATAAAGATAAGATTAATTAATTAAATTAATTAAATATTTTAAATATAGATAATTAAATTAAAACGCATTGGATAATTAATTTTATAATAATAACAAAACTAAATTAGTTTTTGTAATGATAACTAAATTAGAAGGTAGATGGAGGGACTCCAATTGAAAAACTACAAAATCAGACAACTATTAAACGCAGTATTAAGAATGAACATTTAATACTATTAAAAAAATCTATTTATGGAAACTGAAAAAAAAATAGAAATTCTAAATATAAAAGTATTTAAGCAGAAAAATAAAATTTTGACGGCACTTCTGAAAAATCCATACATTTTTGGTTAAATTTTAATTACTATTACTTCTACATTCGAACAAATAATTTATCTTTCATCTATCTTCTCCGTAAATAAACTTTCCAGAAATCTATTGACTACACTACTAATACAACTTTATTTATTCTATTTTCTTATTACACAAAATTATATATTTTTACCAAATATTTTTATTCAATTTCTTTTTCTACAAAGATTCCTCCCATAAAATAAAAGACCATCCACAACAAAAACCAATGAAACACATTCATTCTTGAACTATTTTTAAATTGCAAAATAATAAAAAACTAAAATTTCCAAATTAAAATGAATAAGAATAATAACTAACATCAAAAGTCATTTGACTAATTATTTATTTATTTATTATTCATTGAACATAATTTGTCAATTAGAAATATGACTTTGGAAATTTTTATTTTTACTTTGTAAAAAATTCAAATTAAGTATTTTATATAATTTTCAACCTATTATTAATTCAATAAAATTATTATTTATTCATTTTAAGTTGACCAAACACTAAATTTTAATTAGTATTAAACCCATGCATACGTTGACCAAAACGAAGATAATTAATTAATTAAATTAAATTAATTAGATATTTAAAATATAGATAATTAAATTTAAAACATATTGAAAAATTAATTTTTACAATGATAACAAAACTTTGAAAATATGAATTTTAACTTATTTTTCTTTCACTTTGTATTGATGTCTTCTATAATAATCTTGAAAATGTAATATTTTAAATGTGATCTCTTAAATCGTGTCATAATAGTATTTTAGTTGAGTACAACTTTTCTAATAATTCTATAACCATTCAATCTATTCGAAACATGTTTGGCTATTTTCTTATTTATGTTACTTTTTGTTGTTGTTTTTTTTTTTTTTTTTTGAAAGTTATAAAGTAAGGATTAATGAAAATTGAATAACACATTTAAACTATGACAAAAGTTTAAATGTAATAGTTTAAATGTGATTTCTTAAATTTTAATTAGCATTGAAAAACTCATGCATATTTTGACCAAAATGAAGATAAGATTAATTAATTATTAAGTAATTAAATTAAATTATTTAAGTATTTAAAATATGGATAATTAAATTAAAATGCATTGAAAAATTAATTTTTGCAATAATAACAAAACTTTAAAAATATCAACTTGGACTTATTTTTCTTTCAATGTGCATTGATTGTTTTTATAATAATTTTGAAAATAATCTTGAAAATGCAATATCTTAAATCTTAATTAGTATTGAAAAATCCATGCATTTTTTTTTGTACTAAAACAAAGATAAGATTAATTAATTAAATATTTTAATTATAGATAATTAAATTAAAACGCATTGGATAATTAATTTTGTAATGATAACAAAACTAAATTAATTTTTGTAATGATAACTAAATCAAAAGGTATATGGAGAGACTCTAATTGAAAAACTACAAAATGAGACGGCTATTAAATGAACATTTAATGCTATTAAAAAAATCTATTTATGGAAACTCTAAAAAAATAGAAATTCTAAATAAAAAAGTATTTAGGCGGGAAAATAAATTTTTGACGGCTCTTATGTTTTTATATATATATATAGATATAAAATGAAAAAAAAATGGCATGTTAAATAACATAATACAAATTATACATAATATGTTTGAATTAAATAATTAATTATTGTTTAATCAAATAAACTAAAATAATCATATTATTATAATTAAATTAATATATTAATTTTAACAGTTATTACAAGATATAAAAATATATGATTTCTTTTTAAAAATAATGATTTATATAATAATTAATTATTGTTTAGTCAAATATAATAAAATAATCTTGTTATTATAATTAAATTAATATATTAATTTTAATTGTTATGATAGGATATAAAAAATTATTTATTTTAAAATAAATAATATGAGATATATAATAATTAATTACTGTTTAATCAAATAAATATAAATTTTATACAAAAGTGCTTTTATAATTATGCAACCAAAGACTCAATTTAATATTTACAGCACTTTTTGGATTCATATCCAAAATCAAATTTTTAACAAAATTCTCTCTTCTAAAAGCTCTACTCACAATAACAATGTATCTAAACGGACCCTAATACATGAGAGTCCTATTTTTATAAATTAATATCTTTAAAAATCTCAAAATATGTATTGTCTAAGTTTATCTAAAATTGTTTTAATGCAATGTATTAGATTGTATAAAAAAATTATTTTAAAAAAAAAAGTAAAATTAAGACTAGATTGGTCCAATGGGCTGGGCTGGGCTGGGCCATCATATTTCTGACCATCACAAAATGGGTATGGGCCGGTTCGATCTAGTTTCAAGTGTGGCTCTACTATGATGGGTTGAACTGGCCAACCCATTTGCCAGCTCTAATCACATATACTGCCCAATGTGTTTGTATGGAGTCGTTTAATTTAACATCACCACTTGAAAACTTCACAATTATATGAATGATAAATAGAAATAAGTAAATTCATCAAATCGAAGGACAATTAGTAATTTTTGGATGTATTACCCTTCGAACAATAATATAATCACTAATATTTTATAATTTTTATTTCTTCATTTAATTAATATTTTTATGTTAAGATGGTCATTGTTCCCTGAACTTGTTTTGTTGGAAAATAAATCAAAAACACTTATGTTCATGTACTTGAATATTCTAGAAGATATTCATGTATTAAAGTATAGATATATGTATTCTAAATATTAAAAACGTGTAGTATAAGTGATTCATTATTAGCTACATGCACGAATATCTTAAAGAAAAATATTTAATTAATAATTACTAAATACATGAATTAGGTTGGTTACGTGTTTGGAAGAATCTATAAATAATTAAGTACTCTTACGTATTTCAAGTCAATTCAAGAAATCAATTGTAGAATTTATTGAAGAACGGACAATGATGAGATTTTATGTTGAGTGTAAGTATAAAAATCACCATTAATAAGAAAAGCTCTTTCTAAAGATACTTGTCTTATATGGAATTATGGAGCATTTGATGCATCATATTTTTGGATGTATTGTTCAAGAATACACAGAATATAAAATTATGATTTAAACTTATAACTTATTAGGTTTGTAATATATAGTGTTAGACGAATGAAAAGTATAAATACTAAAAAAATTATGTATTGTGCCAGGACAAATAATATATTTTTGTAGTGAAGACGGCCAAAATAAGTGAAGGAGACAAAGCAAGAAAACATATAAGTGAACACAAAATTAATTTATATCACCTACAGAACATCCATAGGTAATAAGAATAACTTTTCACCAAATGATATTCCGTAGGTAAAATATCGAAATATTTTTTGGTCTTCAAAATTGATTAATATCACATACGGAATTTTCGTAGGTAATATGATTCATTCTTCACCAACGGATATTCCGTTGGTCAAATGTCGAAATATTTTTTGATTTTCAAAATTAATTAATATCACCAACGAAATTTTCGTAGGTAATATTATTCACTATTCACCAACGGATATTCCGTTTGTAAAATGTCGAAATATTTTTTGATTTTCAAAATTAATTAATATCACCAACAGAATTTCCGTAGGTGATATGATTCACTCTTCACCAACGGATATTCCTTTGGTGAAAGGTCGAAATATTTTTGATTTGCAAAATTAATTAATATCAACATTTCGTGAGGTGATATGATTCACACCTACCAACGGATATTCCGTTGGTGAAAGGTAAATATTTTTAGTTTTCAACATTGGTTAATATCACCATTTCCGTGGTAATATGATTCACTCTTCACCAATGAATATTCCGCTTTGTGAAAGGTCGAAATATTTTTGGTTTTCAAAATTAATTAATATCACCAACGAAATTTCTGTAGGTAATATGATTCACTCTTCACCAACGAATATTCCGTTTGTGAAAGGTCGAAATATTTTTTGTTTTCAAAATTAATTAATATCACCAATAGAATTTTCGTATGTAATATGATTAACTCTTCACCAACGAATATTCCATTTGTGAAAGATCGAAATATTTTTTGGTTTTCAAAATTGATTAATATCACCTATGAAATTTTCGTAGGTAATATGATTCACTCTTTACCAACAAATATTCTGTTGGTGAAAGGTCGAAATATTTTTTGGTTTTCAGTTGTAGACCTCAAATTTAGTCACGTGGATGCTCAAGATAATCTTGAATTGCAGCCAATAGAAGGTGAGGACTCCGGATAATCATGATGGCCCAACAAATCTATGGTTGGCTCTCAAAAGCGGTTCTACATGAGAAAGGATCTCGCCTTGGCATAGTGGAATAATTGAGTTTTAATGCAGCGTGCGATCCCTTTTTTATTCAACGCGGGACCAATGTATTGTTGTCAGAGGGAGCTATGAGAATGTGGTACTTCGCCTAGAAGATTTGGTTAGATTTATTTATCTAATCCATATACAGATGATTACACATCTATGACTTAAAACCATCATGCTGTAATTACCAAGATTAAGATTGAAGCGGAAGCGTACCTGAATCCATGATTCTGTTTGATCGAACTGGGTTATGGTCTTCCAATTGATTCGTGATTTTCTCCTTAGTGTCTCTTGTTGATAGAGATACAAAGAGTTATGAAAAGTCACGCTCAATTGGGAACCATGACCTGTATATATAACTGCAGGACAAATATTATGTTTCAATGTTGTTAAATCGGCCCCTCATCAATTTAAAACATTGTATCCGTCTCTACACTTTAATCTCATGACACTTAATACCCATTAGTCCAAAATAGTCTTTAGTGGATCACTTTATTGACTAAAATCTTAAGATAGCACCACACATTTTTAATATATACATGTTTGGCCCCACATGTTGAATTTATCCAACAATCTCCCACCGGGCCATACATGTATCCTTATAAATGTGCACAACCTTATGAGCTCAAAATTTTGCTATCATCATTGTTAAGGGGTATTTCCAAACAATCTCGTCCCATCAATCATATCAATGTAGGATCAAAGCGACTTTCGTTACATTAATCGTAACTAAATCCATCAATGGTCACATACACTAATACAACCAAATGACATAGATCAATCATGAGAGTGTAGTATGAAAATTACATGTTATGTGATCCAAACATGTCTATTTTCAATTGGTCCGACTTTATTTCTTAAGTGAGATCAATACCAAACATAATGTAAATGAAATGGAATGAATCTGAATACTTTATTTCATGATGAAAATTATCCAAATACACAAATATGTCCATAAACAAACATAAAGCAACCAAAATACAAACTCCCACTAAAACATGATATCCTCAAGAAATACAACACCCATATGAGCGGTGTGCTCATGAAAAACCTCGGTGGTAATCCCTTAGTGAGCGGATCCGCAATCATGGAGTTTGTCCCAATATGCTCTATAGAAATCATTCCATTCTCAGACACTTTCTTTCACAACAAGGAATTTAATGTCAATGTGTTTTGACTTAGTTGAACTCCTCATTGTTGTTAGAATATAACACCGCAGAGTTATTGTCACAATATAACTTTAATGGTCTATCAATACCATTCGAGAATCGCAGACCAAATGGTGACAAAATTTCGCGATCATATCCCATTATTAGATGCCTCATAACATGCTACAAACTCTGCTGCCATAGTGGAAGAAGCTACGAGTGTCTCGCTTAGCACTCCTCCAGAAATAGCTCCTCCAGCCTAGCGTGATATATGCGCACTGAAGTGGATTTTCTACTGTCTTGGCATCCCGCAAAATCAGAATCGGAATACCCTACGATCTCTAACTGATCCGATCTGTTGTATGTAAGCATGCAATCTCTTGTTCTCTTCAAGTACCTCATAACCCTTTTTGTCGCTATCCAATGATTCATCCTGTGGTTACTTAAATATCCGCCCAAAGATTCCAACAATGAATGCTATGTCGGGACGATGTACAAACTGAGCATACATCGGACTCCCAACAAATGATGCATAGGAATCTTCTCGCATTTTCTTAACTTCAAGATTATTTTTCGGTCTCGATTGAGACTAAATTTGTCTCCCTTAGCAACAGGGGTGTCCCTTGGTTTACTATCCTGCATGCCAAACCTTTTAAGAACTTTATCGATATAGCTCTTTTGTGACAATCCAAGAATACCCCAAGAGCAATCCTGTATCTGAATCCCTAATACAAAAGAGGTGTCCCCAAGATCTTTCATCTTAAAATTCCTTGACGTAAAACTCTTGGTTTCGTGCAACATGCCTATATCATTAGTGGCAAGCAGTATGTCGTCAACATACAAAACCGGAAAATATGCTTACTCCCACTGAACTTGTGATATACACAATCATCAACAATATTTATTTCAAAACCAAACGAGATAATCACTTGATGAAATTTGTAGTACCACTGACGGGAGGCTTGCTTAAGTCCATAGATAGATTTCTTTAATTTGCAAACCATATTCTTCGAGTATCTTGACACGAAGTTTTCTGGTTGCACTATATAAATCGTCTCATCAATGTCTCCATTGAGAAACGCTGTCTTAACATCCATCTGATGTAACTCAAGATCAAAATGTGCAACAAGTGCCATGACTGTCCTGAAAGAGTCTTTCGTTGAAACCGGAGAGAAAGTCTCTTTGAAGTCAATGCCTTCCTTTTGTGTAAAGCCTTTAGCTACAAGACGAGCCTTATATCTTTCCACATTACCTTTCGAATCCCTTTTGGTTTTAAAAATTCATTTACAACCAATGGGCTTCGCACCTTCTGGTAATGGGATAAGATCTCAAACTTTATTGTCTTGCATAGACGTATACTCCTCATTCATGGCATCAATCCACTTTTGAGAATCAGAACCCTTCATGGCCTGATAGAAATTGATTGGATCATCTTCCATCATTCCATTATTTTCCTCATGTTTTTGGAGAAATACTATAAAATCATCCGAAATAGCATTTTTCCTTTCTCGAGTGGATCTCCTTAATAGTATTGGTTCTTGAAGTTCTTGAGTTTGTACTTCTGGAATGGTGGGAGGTTCTTCAACATTATCTTGCTGAGGTTCCGGATATACTTCTTGATCAATGACAGGTATAGAAACCTGCACATTGTCAAAAGTAATAGTAGGAATCGAAATCGATCCTTCCTCAGTTTCTTCCTCAAAGATAATGTCTCTAACTTTATTTCTCCCCCCAAACTCAACATCCTCAAAAAATGTTGCAGTTCCCGTTTCAAAAATTGACTTAAGTGTGGGATTATAAAATTTGTAGCCCCTTGATCACTCAGAATAACCAATAAAATAGCTGCTTATAGTTTTGGAGTCTAATTTATTTTCATGTGGCCTATAAGGCCTAGCCTCACCGGACATCCCCAAATGTGGAAATGCTTGAGCAGGTTTTCTGCCATCCAAAGCTCATAAAGTGTTTTAGCAAAGTTGATTTAGTTGATACTCTATTCGAATATAAGTTGCAGCCTTTAATGCTTCTCCCAGTGAGTGATTTTGGTAAAGTAGAATGACTAATCATACTCCTTACCATGTTCTTAAGAGTTCTGTTTCGTCTTTCAGCTACACCATTCATGCTAGGTGATCCTGGCATGGTGTACTGTGGGACGATTCCACATTCCTCTAGGAATTTAGCAAATGGTCTTGGACGTTGTTCACCTGAACCGTCATATCTACCGCAGTACTCACCACCACGATCAAACCTAACGCTTTTAATCCTTTTGTTGAGTTGATTCTCAACTTCAGCTTTGAAAGCCTTGAACATGTCCAAGAACTCGATTTTTCATGAATAAGATATAGATGCCCATAACGTGAGTAATCGTCATGAATGATATAAAATATTGTTGACCATTCCAAGAAGCCGTAGGGAACGGTCTACAAATATCTGTGTGTATCAATTCTAAGACGTCCGAAGTTCTATTGGTACCTAACCTTTTTGTTTTGGTCTGTTTTCCCTTGATACAATCAATACAAACATCAAAGTCCGTAAAGTCCAGAGAATCCAAAATGCCATCTGACACAAGTCGTTCAACTCTTGTTTTTGAGATGTGACCTAAGCGCTTGTGCCATAATTTTGTCGAATTTTTTTTATTTAATTTTCGCTTAGTACCACGTGATTCCACATGCAAGATTTCATGATATGATGCAATAGTATCAAGCAAATATAAGTTATCGTATGAACATAATGAACCAAGATTACCAACAATATTTGAATTTAATGAAAGACTAAACCGACAATTTCCAAAAGAACAATGATATCCAAATTTGTCCAATAAGAAAATAGAAACTAAATTCCGTCTAAACGACGGTACAACAAAAGTGTCTTTCAAATCCAAATAAAACCAATTCCTAACAATAACCTAAAAGTGCCTATTGCTTCAACTTCCACCGATTTTCCGTCAGCCACAAAGATGAATCTTTCAAGATCATTTAGCTTTCTCAAGTGAGCATAACATTGCATAGAAAAACACTTATGTGAATAGTAGCACGTAATCTAACCACCAAGTGTTTCTAGGTATTGAAGCTAAATTAACCTCGAAATGCACCAAATTAAGAAATGTACCTTTCTTTGCACGCCAGCGTTATATGTGGTACAATCCTTCTTTAAATGTCCAAAGCTACGCAAAAGAAACAACCCTCTTTGTCTTTATGTTGTTTCTTCTGTTCTGGACCCTTAGCAGCTTCATATTCTATTTTTTTTCTTGCCCTTATCTTTAGAGGTACTTGCCAAGTTAGCAATTTCGATTCATCTGTTTCAACATTTCTTCCTCTTGCACACAATAAAAAAATGAGCTCATTTAAAGTCCATTTCTCCTTTTGACGCTTGTAACCGACCTTAAATTGATTGAAATGTGCGAGCGATATTAATACTAAATGCACGAGCAAGTCATCGAACAAGTCGAGCTTTAGTACCTTAAGTTTTGAAGCGATATAAGACATCCGCATGATGTACTCTCTTATGTTCTCCTTGCTTTTGTACTTCATTGAAATCAAGCTTTGCGAGCGTGCTTGTTTTGACCTTTATCGTTTTTCGCAAAACGCTTTTCAATTTCAGCAAAGAATTCTTTGGCATCAATTATCTCCTCAGACATCTTTACTGCGCCCCTAAAGGCTTCTGGAATGCCGCGCTTAATGATGATAAGACTCATGCGATTTGAGCGTTCCCACTTCTCAAAGTTCCTCTTGTCATCAGGTGAACTCACATCCGTAAGAGAAGCAGGTTTCTCAATCCTGAGAGCAAGGTCGAGATCCATGCAGCCAAGAACAATTAAAACGTTCTCTTTCCAATCCTTGAAGTTTGACCTATTAAGCATGGAGATTGAATTGATATTTGCAGATATTGTGGAAGTGGATGAATGAGCTGTATAGAGAAAGAGATAGAAATAGCTTACATTAGTACTTTATTATGCAAATAATAATTTCAAATATATTGGTAAGGTCCATCACAAGATACCCAGCACAACATCAATATTTAGTCTTTGGACAGAAACATTGACTCGTAAGTGGTATCTCGATGTAGCAATCAAACACTGACAATAAGACATGTCAATCAATAAACTTTTCTTTGGACCGATTTATTGATCACACGTTAAACCAAATAATCGTCACGCGTTTATCACCACAGGTGCATGTGAAATTCCAGCCAAACATTGACCTTCCTTTGGGCTGATCAATATCCGCATGACAGCACACACACAAAACATTCTAATATTCAAAGTTAATTAATTTCCACAAGAGAGGTTACTTTGGCAACATGTTGCTTCAATTAATTCACTTTGGAATATTATATTTCTCAAAAGAGTCCATCATACCAAAATTTGAACCTGAATTAACTGATTTGCATATATTTAAAACTTTAGGATTTGAATTTTTGATGTTCAAAGCTTTAGGATTAAGTAATCATTAAGTTGGAGGGTTAAATTGTAATTTAATTAAACTTGATTGGCCAATTATGAAAGATTTTAAACTTGAAGGACTAAATTGCAATTTTACCAAAACTTTAGTGACCAATTAATTAAAATCTTGAACTTTAGGGACTGAATCATAAAATTCAGAACTTCAGAGGCCCAACTTAAGTGATTATTAAAACTGTAAGGACTTATTTTATAAATTCAGAAGTCTAAAGGGCCAACTTAAATGATTTTAAAACTTTAGGGTTTAATTAAATGAGGGAATAATCAAGAGGACTAGAGATTAAATAAACCAAAATTTAGAAAATTGCAAACTAGCCCCTTAGTTCTTCTAATTTTCGAATGAAGTCTCTTGGCTCAAAAATGCAAACAGCTAGGGTTTTAGAAACCCTAGCTGCCGCTGCCACCCACGATCGCGGAGATCGCCGGCGTTGACCAAAGAAGGCCGCGCCATCTCCGTACAACAAAAGACCGCCACGCAAGCGTCATTGCGTGATGGCGCTGAAAAACCGCACACAGACATCGGCTGCGTCGCGGCCATCTACTCTCGACCCGCGGGTCCCTTCCTCCTCCGACAGAAACCTTCAATCCATGATCCAACAACCATAAAACCGCCACAAAATCCATAAATCGACCATTAAAAAACCGAGAACCCAATTCATAAAATCAAGTCATAGATTACAAAAAATTGAAATCCCGTATTGAATTGGAAGTCCATTTTGACAGTTCACGATTTCTACACAGATTTCATAAATGGCTGAACATGGAAAAATCAATATACAAATTTAATTTTGAACTTTGAAATTCCACATCAACACAGTACCGTATATATGCATATTTCAAAATTAATATTAGGATAATCCATATAAATATTGATCTGATAATTCAACATGAAGGTGGCTCTAATACCACTTGTTAGATTTATTTATCTAATCCATATACAGATGATTACATATCTATGACTTAAAACCATCATGTTGTAATTACCAAGATTAAGACTGAAGCAAAAGTGTACCTAAATCCATGATTCTGTTTGATCGAACTGGGTTATGGTCTTCCAATTGATCCGTGGTTTTCTCTTTAGTGTCTCTTGTTGATGGGGATACAAAGAGTTATGAAAAGCCACGCTCAATTGGGGACCATGACTGTATATATAATCGCAGATGCTTATTATGTTTCAATATTGTTAAATCGGCCCCTCATCAATTTAAAACATTGTATCCGTCTCTACACTTTAATCTCATGACACTTAATACCCATTAGTCCAAAATAGTCTTTAGTGGATCACTTTATTGACTAAAACCTTAAGATAGCACCACACATTTTAATATATACATGTTTGGCCCCACATGTTGAATTTTATCCAACAGATTGTTGCAAAAATGTCAAAAAAATTCTCAGATCAACTAGATATGAGGTAAATAATGAGTTTATAAGAACATGTCTAAGAGCATATTTAATTTTAAAGAGCAAATTTCAAATATTGGCTCTAGTGTTCTATGAGAATTGAGTTCTTTTTCTTAATAGTTTAACCTATTGAGATAAAACTCTGATTCCCAACACGAAACTACATATATCCATAAATAATGTACATGAAATTTTATATAAATCCACAAATAGATTTTAAAAATTAGTTTTGATGACATATTGGTCTAACACACACAAGTAGCTAGTACGATGTTGATGATTAAATTTAAATAAATAAATATATTTTTTTTAACTGTTTAAATTTTTAATTGAAAATCTCTTGATCAGTCATAGTTTAAATTTGAATCACGTACCATATATCTATCTTTGTTCACTCATTTATCCAATGACAAATACATTTTCTCATAAAAAAAATTGTTAACAACAAAGTTAATTAAGATCAGTCATAGTTTAAATTTGAATCACGCACCATATATCTATCTTTGTTCGCTCATTTATCCAATGACAAATACATTTTCTTAGAAAAAATTTTTAACAACAAGGTTAATTAAGATCAGTGTTCTAAAAAGCGCGTTTAGGCGGCGTCTAGGTGCGAAGCGTGACCTCCACACCTCGCTTAGGCCCTAGACGCACACTTTTTTTGTCAACTATTTTTTTAACGGGTAATTAGCTCAAAACGTCCCTACCTATTGAAATAATTGTGCAAAATGTCCCTACCTTCTAAATTTTGGCAATTTTACCTTACCTACTAGATTTCTTGCGCAAAAGGTCCTTCAGTCCAAAAATCAGCCATTAACATATGGGTAAATTAGTCTAATCACTTTTTTCACATATATATTACTTCTTTTAAAATTGGGGGCTTCCCATGCAATTTTCAATTTCCAAAATTGCACGCAAGCCCCCGTCCCAAAGCCGCTAACCATCTCGAGATTTCTCCATGGTGCCGTTGCACAACTCATGACTCCGCGTGGCTTACCGTATGTTCGGATGCTTACGGTGAAAGCTGCCGCCACGGCAAGGCGTCCCAATTGCGATCCCATACCGTGTGACCAATTCGAGATCGCGTTCCAGCGGTGGAGATTTGGATCGCAGAGCGAGCCGTGCTTCCAGTGGAGAATTCCCTCGGCGGCTCAATTCACCGGAACTATGACCTCCTCCTCCGCCACCGCCACCGGCTCTACATAGTTGGCGAGGTTCGACTCCCCGTCCACCACCGCCTCCTCGCACTCCCGGCGTCCGAATGGAACACATCACTCGAATCATAAGCCACCCACAGCACTCTCCCAATGCGAAAATACTCTCACCAAAATGGACTCAACTCCTCCGTGAAGCGCTTGACAACATCACGGGCGGGCGGCCGAGTACATAGCAACCAACAACCTCCGCAATACCACAAAGAATCGCCTCTGCCGCGCCGCATTGAATTATACGTCCTCCAAACCACGGCCAAGGGAATTCAAGACGATTCTACTAACGTCACAAAATTTGTAATCCTATCCATGAACCCATAATTCCTCGCATAGATCGGCTATTCAAAACAAGCAATTTTGGAAATCCTATCCTGCGAGCCGTGCAACGGCACCGTGAAGAAATCGAGATGGTTAGCGGCTTGGGACGAGGGCTGTCGTGCAATTTTGAAAATTGCATGGGAAGCCCCCAATTTTAAAAGAAGTAATATATATGAAAAAAGTGGTTAGACTAATTTACCCCTATGTTAATGGTGATTTTTGGACCCAAGGACCTTTTAGCAAAGAAATCCAAAGAGGTAAGGGTAAAATTGTCAAAATTTAGAAGGTATGGACGTTTTGCACAATTACTTCAATATGTAGGGACGTTTTGTGCTAATTGCCCTTTTTTAACTAAAAAGCTTGCACTTAGGAGCGTCTAGGCTCGCATATGCACGCCAAGTCACGCTTAGGCGCGCTTAGGCACGTGCTTTTTAGTTAAAAATTTTATTTTTATCTTTTTTAAAAAAAATATTTAAAATGATATTAAAAATAAGAAAACGCTTTTACACGCTTCGCTCTCGCTTCACCCTCGTCCAAGCCTCGCCTAAGCCCAAAAAACTTGAAGTTTAGTCTCCACACCTAGTCACACGTTATGTTTTTAAGAACTTTGATTAAGATCAAGTGGAAGAAAAAAATAATAATATAAAATTAAATTAATAACATGACACAAATTTAGAGTCACAGCACCCAAAAGTTATGATAATCACATATCAATTATATTGACACCATAATTTCTGTTTCAGCACCCAAAAATAAAAATAAAAAAGGAAATTCGAAATAACATTGGCTTTAATACATTCACGTGGAATATCTAATTTTTTGGTCAAATACAATGAATATAGTTATATGTACATGTTTCAAGAGTTAGTGCCACTCTATGCAAAGGGGTTTTAAATTATGTTTATAAATACTTGTACCAAAGTCGAAATTTATATATATATATATTTTTAAATGATGTTAAAACTAATGTTATACATTATTATTGCGACTAAAATGATCGTAGAGAACTCTATCTTCTTGACTATTATATGCGGAAACATTCTTCTTAATTTTCGAAACAAAACGAGAATTCTATATTCATGACTAAGATATGAAAATATATAAATATTTACATATTTAATTTTGAGATAATTAAATTACGTCGCACTTGTTAGGATTAAACGTCTGATTCGGTATTATATATTTAAGATATTATTACTTTGTGGGATCATATGTTGTTGAAAGTTAGACTTTATGTTTTTTGTTATTATGGCTTAGGAAGGTGGCGGTGCAAATCATGTGTGAAGGTACATATTTTGAACACAAAATCTCCCTTTTTCTCTTGGTTAGTTAGCTTCACGGGTCCTCGTGTCAGAACCCAAATACTAATAAATACCCACAAAGAATGCACTATTTAAAGCCTGAATCAATTGCATAAAAGCTGGCCAACTTTCACTTTTGAACTATTAGAGTCTATAAAATTTTGTGCAACATAGAAATGCACCACAACATTTTCCAATTCTCACTCCTTCTGCTTTTCTTGATCTCGGGCCATTCTGAGACTTTCAAAGTGGGTGCGATGATGATGGTGGACAGAAGATAGATTCATCGAAAATGTCTCCAGGCCCTAGTGGTGCAATGAAGACCAACATAGAAGGTAGTGGATCGGCCCATAGTCCGACTTCAGGCTATAGTTGGGGGTGGGGTTCGAGCCCAGAAGGTGGATGGGGTTATGGATCGGGCTCAAGTGGGTCCTCTAGTGGGTTTGGTTGGGGTTTTGGGACTGGGTCAGGGTCTGGATTTGGTTTTGGTTATGATAACGGTGGTGCTCCAAGGATGAGTCCCAAAGTTGAAAGTTGTGTTAGTAGATATGGCGACAAAGATTGTACACCACCGACATATGGTGGAAAAAATAAGCATGGGTAAATAGGATAATGCTACTTGTACACTCAAAGTTATCACCACACTTACACTATGCCTAGTGGCCCAATAAATAGAAAGAAAGACAATGCTTTAATTATTTTATTTCTATTTATTATGCCACATAGACAAAGTTTAAGTGTGATAGTAACTTTGAGTGTACAAGTAGCATTGTCCGGGTAAATAATATATCACTTGGAGCTTGTACTGCATATGGGACCATGGTCGGTGGTACATTTAGTTAGATGTTGTATGGAGTATCAATTACACATCGAAAAATAAACATTATATTATCTTATATAACTAAAAATCATCATCCAATTTACACGGATGTACTTGTGCTATATTTGTATGTGACAAATATATCGGATCATCGGTTATAAAAATGTTACCATGAAAAGAATTATGGAGTTGATAAAGTTATTAAAATTCATTGTGTTTAATGAAAAAAATTCTCACATTTTATGTTAGAATTTTAATGAAGGGAAATATCTTGGGGAAATTTACATAAATACACAAATATAAAAATAAGAAATAAGAAATGAAATATACAGTCTTCCTGAGATTAGGGGTAAAATACTTCACATTCATCATTCCTATTGAATGAAAATACTAATTTGTTTGTTGTGGTACTTATCAATATTATATTAAATGGAGGTATATTTCAAATTTTATTTAATAATAATAAGTAGTAGATTAGTAATAATTTTCTCAATATCTTGATTTGAGCTGGTTAAAGGCCTAAGCTATTCTTAAGTTGTCTCTTAATAGAAAAATAAAGGGAAACTGACAGAAATAGCATTATATGATGCAAACGAAGTATTTCTGAAGTGTTAAACTTGAAATTAAAAAATACAAATAAATAAGTTGTTTTTTTTTTTTTTTTTTTTATTTTTATTAGAGATCTAAAGTCGATTGTGTCTGACATCAGTTACTCTTAACCCGACTTGGACTGAGCTACGAGACGTACCATCTTTGAAATATTTTTAGATTTAAATCAATGGCGGACCATTGTAGAAGAAAATTGGGCTACACCTTCAATCTCAAGATTATTCCAAATTTTTTTCTTCTTCTTTTAACTTCATAATATTTGTCTTTTTTTTTTTTTAAAAAATAATATCGGCCTAAACCCTATCCTAGTAGCATGTTTGTGTGTACTTATAAGTATTTATAAGTTGATAAAATATTATTTTTATCTATCATTCTATCTGGCCCATATTTTATATTCATTTTTCATCCACATATTTCGTAGGATCCATTGTTTATAACTTACAAAAATATTATACCAAACAAGCACTAAAAACATTATTTGTGTTAGTCGGACGTGAAAAATCTATAATGCAAAATATTGTGTTTGGTAGAGTTTTAGTTTTTTAGAAAACTTTGAAAAGAATTGATAAAATGTGTAATTAAAAAGTTAATAAAATTGTAGGTTCCACAAAATATGTGATTGAAAATAAGTTCGAAGAAAAATGTATAAAAAAAAAAAAAACCAAACATAAATCAAACAATTGAAATATAATATCTTTAATGCCATTCCATTTAGTACACAACATGCATCCATACCTTTCTAACATGTCTAGCACAAATCAAGATATATAAGTGTATGTATATACTACAAGGAGAAACGTGTCGAAACCCTATTGAACCAATTGATAATTCATACTTCTTATCCATGTTGGCAGGCATTTGAACCATGTACAAGATTACAAAGTCATGATATTTTATAATGTTAGAGGATCACCACTCATTGTTTATCCTACCCTAAATTTAAATGATGATTTATTTACAAGGTACAATTTCATACTAAAAAAATGAAAAGTTCGAATTATTTACATTGTACAACATCAAAATGAATAAACAAAATATCTAACAGAGCAAACGAATATTCTAAACTGCATTACACTTTTTCTTGTCATATTATTATACCTTAGTTGGATTGATCAGACTAAACCGATGCAACTTGTTTTACTATTTACACCACAACTCTTATCTTCTAGCAACTATTTGAAAAAGGCATGACATGAAAAGTGCTAGTGCTTTAATAGGGCTCACATGCATACTCACATGGGGTAGACCGTAGATGTAATGAAACACAAATTTGTTTGTTGACAATTTTCTTTAATATTATTTTTAAATTTTGTATATAGTTCAAATTACTTAACATATTGTAATATTCTAAAAAACGTAAAGCGTGATTATGTGTAGATGTCGAATTTCAAATTTTTCGGGACTAGGCGAGAGCAGAGATAAGAACAATGCGAGGACGTGAGTCAAGACCTCACGCCTAAGCGAGCTTCAGGCGAAAGTTTGGATGGGCTTTTTATAACAATGACATATTATTTTAAAATATTATTATGTGAATATATAAATATAATGTTGGAGTGTGACATAATTATTTGTATTTTTCACCATGTTAAGGTATCAAGGAGTGGTTTCTTATGAAAATCAATTATCATTTTTGTGAAATACACTCAATGATTATTATATCCTTGTTTGCAATTACAAGTTACCATTCAATTATAGCACTATCTAAATCAATGAATTTAATTATCGATATTCAATATGGTGGTTGACCATATTTATTCTAATATAACCAATTCTAAGTAATCCAAACTGCTTAAATCATGTTTAAAAGTATTTATAAGTTGATCAAATATTATTTTTATCCACACATTTAGTAAGATCCACAATTTTTATCTGCACATTCCATATGATCCACTACTTAGAATCTAAATTTTTTTTTTTACCAAACAAGAGCTTAATATCATCATTTGTTTTGGCCAAACTAAAGTTGCAATCTTAAACACATTCTTATTGGTTTCAATGTTTGATGATATTTTCTTATTCATTTTTGTGCTTAATTCTTTCCAACTTATTGTAAGAGTTGCGGATATAAAGAGACTCGAGACTATGACAGAGTAGTGGGCTTTGTTATGTCGCAATCTCTATTTTGACAACAAGACTAAATGTTTCATTAAAGTAGGACATCGAATAATATACGGGTAAAAATTAAAACTAAATGAAATTGAAGTTAGAAGAGGAACCCTATTGTCCCTATATTAAGATAGGGTTTCCATTATGAATTTAAAGCTGCAATCCTACCCCAATAAGTGCTCTTTGAAGAAGAATTTCAATTGCTTTTATGAACTTGTTATTCAAAAACAATATGGTGTAGTAATCATTAAATATTAGGTAATTATTGATGTTTGATTGTTGCTTTTGGAAGAAGTTTGAGTGTACCTAAAGTTCAATAAATTATACTTCAATAAAAATTGTATACATTGGTATGGTTTACTTGTTATATTCCTAAATATTTTTCAAGTTGTAGAATGATATATAGTTAATAATTCAACTTAAAATGAATAATAAATTAATTTAAGATGAAAATTAATAACTAATATCAAAATTTATTTTACAATATGATTTTTGTAATTACTATATAATGAACACAATGGAAAAGAATATAATAAATTTTGTAAGAAAAAACATTTTGTGGACATCATTCATGGCTTCTAGTAATTAAATTTTGAAAAATAATAAATTAATTAAAGAAACAATATGTAAATTGCTACATAATGTAATGTATAGAGTGTGATTTGTTATTTACAATTAAATATATTTCTATTTGTTTGGTTATTTATTATGGCATATTCGTAAATTTTTTTAAATGGTGTGTTTTGTTACCATTTAGTAAAATATAGTGTATAAAATATAAAATTTCAAAGTGTAAATATATCCTATTTACATAATTTATTTTGTAAACTTCCCTAAAATTGATCAATATATTTGATGTAATACACATAGACATCTATGCATATAGTTCAATTTATGACCATTCGACTATAGTTGTATAAATTATTAATGTGAAACTACGAATGTAAAATCATTAAAGACTAAAAACATGTTTAATTTTGTTAAAAAGTTAAAAAATAAATTGATTATATCGATAAAGAAAGTAACATAAAAATTATGCTTGGTAAAATAAATGCTTTAAAAGTAACTAAAGTGTTACTAAAAAATAAAAATAGATGAGGTGGGCACTAGTATCATTCAATTGGTAATCTAGTAACACAAATCTCTCCTCAAATTAGCTAAATAATTTTGACACTTTTCTTTCTTTATAAGAAAAGTCAATACCAAACTTTATTTAAGTTCAATTTTTTGATAAAACCACTAACTTCTTGCTAAACTCATTGTTTACATTTAATTATTCATGTTTTATCATAGCTTCAATTTTTTTAGAATAATATTATTTATCAATACTGGTAATTATCACATGTATATATATTAACTGTGTTGGCATTAAATGATAAGTCCAATAAATATCAATACTAGTAATTATCGCCCATATGTATGACAACTGTGTTGGCATTAAATGATAAGTCCAATAAAATGGAAGATATAAAATTTATTTTATTGAATCTATTATTTAATGTCACATGGAACGATAATTTTCACAATTAGTGATAAATAGTATTTCACTTTTTTTTTAAAAAATGGTAAAAATCTCAAGTCCCACTTAAATTTAGTGTTAAATTTTTAAATAATCCCCAAAAAATAAGAGACAACTTCTTGAGTCTTATTTTACAATATCGATATATTCCTATTTAATAGTCTTCTTTACTTACTTACTTACGAAGCCTTTTGGCACGAGATCGTGTCATGTTAGTTATGGGATACACCCTAATTAATCATTGTCTACTTTTGATTGAATTCGAAATTTGACACAACTCATTGCTAGTAGAAATTGCTCCGAGCGAGATGTCCACAAAAGATTTCGTGTCATAACCATTTTCCTTTCTTCAAATACTGACTAAAAATACACTTACAATGATAAATTTTTCTGTCGTTGATGCCTTCAATTCCATTCTTAAAAAGCTTCGCGGAAAAAAATTTGTTGGAATGTCAGTAGCTAAAAGTGTCGTCGGCTATCGTACCCTATACTTGACAATAGATTACATTTCATTGGTAAACTTTGTTTATTTGGTCACAAGTTCACGCTTGTCGATATCTCCAATAATTAGTGAGAGAACATGTTTTGTCGATAATTGATATTTGTTTTAATCTCTTTTAAAACTTTTTAATCTAACAACAAGTGAGTTTTTCTGTTGTTGATGCCTTGAATTCCATTCTTAAAAGGCTTCATCGAAAAAATTTCGTTGGAGCGTGCTATCATATACCATATACTTGATAGTAGATTGCATTTCATTGGTAAACTTTAGTTATTTATAAAAGAAATTTATTAAACTTATTCACGAGTTCACGCTTGTCGGTTTCTCCTATAATTAGTGAGAGAACATCTTTTGTCGGTAACTGATATTTATTTTAATTTTTTTAAAACTTTTTAATCTAACTAATGGGTTCACACCCGTCGATTCTTCTTATAGTTATTGTCGGAATGTGTTGCATCTCTTACTTCCATTTTGTTTTTTTAAATTCAAAAACTTTGTAATCTTATCGGGTTCACAACAATTTATTTTATTTTTTGTTTCCTAAAATCTTTCTTTTAATCATTTTTGTTTATTTTTTTCATTATTACAACATATTATCAACATTTTTTTAGTAACGTTAAAATTTCATGAGTAGTGTTATTTATCAATACTCGAGATATGGTCCACTGTAATTAATTGGTCAATAACACATAGATTGGTGATCATTATCAGTAGTGATAAATAATATTATTAAAACTCCATTGTTTAATACATCAGTAATTTATTTTGCAATGGAAACTATTGGTTGTTGTTAGCACATATTTTGATATTAATGCTATGAAAAAACCTAGTAAAAATCTAAACAATTCGAATATTAATGACTAACACATATTTTATCAATATTTGAAAAGAAAAAAAGATTAAAAAGTTCCATGTGAGTAGAATGCAAGGTAGGAATTAGAAATAGAATTGTGAATGCAATTAGGAGCTGATTTACAACCCCATTAAATTCCGAGTCAATAGCATTCCTATATAAGTGCACAAACACATAAAACTCTTTTCATATCATATTCTTCTAACACAAAAATTAATACATACTATTTAGCCACTAAAAAACCACCAAATACTGTATAATCAGCTAGCCTAGGATCAAGCATCAAGCATCAAGCATCAATCATCCATCAATGGCAGAGTTTGAGAATTCTCAAGAAATTCCTAAAGTCATAAAATTCCTCTCTTCCCTTCTACAAAGAGTGGCTGAGATGAAT
This sequence comes from Forsythia suspensa, assembly GCA_023638005.1. NCBI lineage: Eukaryota > Viridiplantae > Streptophyta > Magnoliopsida > Lamiales > Oleaceae > Forsythia > Forsythia suspensa. The sequence goes on along the minus strand of CM042666.1, from coordinate 28,705,229 downwards.
GATGTTTTACGACGTCTCGACTCACAGAAAATATCTATATTCCATGGCTTGACAAGGCCTACAATTTCTGTCAACAACTACTTGGAGAGGATCTTCAAGTATGCAAATTGCAGCCCTTCTTGCTATATCATGTCATACATTTATCTTGACCGGTTCGCGCAGAAACAGCCATTATTGCCTGTTAATTCTTTCAATGTTCATCGCCTGCTTATTACAAGTGTTTTGGTTTCTGCTAAGTTTATGGATGATATGTAAGTTTTCTTCATCCTTCGATCCACTAGTTTTAAGACACTATTCGATTGTCTGTTCTACTGTACATAGTAAAATACTTCCAATGTTTTGTAGGAATTTTTATTTTGTGTTTTTCATTCGATCCAACTAGATTCCCAGACTCCAAGCTACAGACGCCTCAAAGGATTTTTTTAAACAAGTCACTCTAATCAGACATTTCACTAATCGAGTTTTTTCGAGTAAAAAAACACAACTCGATCGTGATGTCATAGTTGCATCCCGTCATCTTCTTCTTTCAACCCCATTTTTTTTTCCATAATTCCAAATAAATGGATTTTTTTCTTTTTCTTTTTTCAAGTTATGTTATTGTTTTTCATTCAATGTTTGGGCAAAATTTGCTCCACTAAATTATGTCCCCTTGTTCCAAAGTTGGTCAACTCCCCAGAGATTTCTGATCTGTATTGAATGAGGCCAAATTAAGGGAAAAAACAATTAGTTTGAATAAATTTATGTAAAATGCGTTAATCAAGGCTGATGTTTTAAAACAAAACATATTTTGAAGACAACATGTGAAAGTCTTCATATCTTTAGCCTAATTGTGTAAAACTCATCATGTTCAACTAGACAGACACACCTAAGATTTTGGTGTCCCTTGTCTGGGTGGAACAATGTTAGAAATTCAAAGTACACTGTTTAAAAGATGTAGACGATGAAATATTAACGTACAGAAATAGAATAAGAGATTTTTTTTCAAATGATTCTTTTTCTCTCTCGTTCTTTGAGAATTGTATACAGGTTTTTGCCATGTGAAATTCTTCATTGTTATAGCCAATTGTGTGAAATTCATTATGTTCTACAAGACAAATCCACCTAAGATTTGGTGTCCCTTGTATGTGTGGAACAATGTTAGAAGTCCAAAGCATATGGGGATTAGATGTAGACGAAAAATTGATAATGTATGTCTATAAAAATAGATAAAGAGATCTTTCTCGACCAATCATCTTATTTCTCGTTTTTCAACAGTTTCAAGTTTAACATTCTTGACAAAGTAGGGGAAAAATGTCAAACAAGTACATGATGATAGTGGGTGGCTTATATCCCTTGACCCTTTATCTTCTATTTCAAGAAATCAGCACTATCAATACGGAATGCATTAGTATGTGGCAGGCAATCAAATAAAATCATAACTTCTTTTTCTTCTTGAACTATATTCAAGTTTGTTCAGTCGAGTGAGCTTATTACACAGACTAAAAACGTCACAATCTATCCATCAATCGTATCTTGGCTCAATATCTTAATCTTCTTTTTTTTTTTTTTTTTTTTTTTTTCCTTCTCTTGCAGATTTTACAACAATGCATACTATGCCAAAGTAGGAGGAATCAGCACAGGAGAAATGAACCTTCTTGAAGTGGATTTCTTGTTTGGATTAGGGTTCCAATTAAATGTCACACCCCAATCATTCCATACATACTGCTGTTATATCCAAAGAGAGATGCTGCAACACTCTCCTCCTCTACAGTTCCCACCATCTTCAAATCTTGATCATCACTACATCAATGAAGATGGGCCCACACATCAACAACAATTAGCACTTCAATTAATTCATAATCTTGGTTGATTAATCACCAATAATTTTGTCATTACGTCTATGATCATTGTTGGAATCAATCATGATGGAACGCTAGCACTTCAAGTTTGGGTTTGCTTTTTCCATCTTATAAGTTGGTTAAACATCATTTTTATCCACACATTTCATAAGACTCACAATTTTTATCCACACATTCTATACAAAACACTGCTCATAATCTAAAAAATTTTATCAAACAAGCACAAAAGTCAAATTTGACAAGGGAAGCTGCAGAAGTTGGATCTGCTAAGTGAAGCTTCGAGGGTTCGAGCTTTGTCCGTCTCACAGTTGAATGTATTGAACTAGTTCGATGCATGATTGCACCCAAAACCTTTTCATACCTCATTTCCTTTTTCGAATTCAATTTGGAATATTCCACTCAATTTTTGACAGTTTGGTTTTTGATTTTGTCAATAAATTTTTATCACAAATGTCAAAAATTACCCAACCCAGTTTTGTAGCAATATATGAAACCATCTTTAACACTCGTGAAGTGAAGTAACTGACTATACTGATAACTTATTATATGTTTGTCAGTGCTTATATACATTTTACAAATTGTTCGAACATCATTTTTATCCACATATTACATAATACTCACAACTTTTATCTATGCATAAAACTCACTGCTTACAATCATATTTAAAAATTTACCAATTTATGTAACATCATTTCTTTTAAACTGGATTCAGACAATATGCAAAATGAAAAATGTGGAAGCTGAAGAGTCGAACTCAGACAGGAGTACCCTTCTCAGCATCACTCACGTCGTAAATTGAACATGAAAAAACACGTAGTCCACATAAAAGACGATTAGGTAACATATATTCCGTTAAGCAACAAACCGGGTAGTCTGAGAACTTCAACCAGCTAAAATTAGCTCTAGTACTAATATTACACTCATGAGTGATCCATCTTAAGAACTTTAATATACCTTAGATGCAACAAAGTGTAAAAATAAACGTTCACTATGACGGTACAAATTCAATCTATTGACAACCATTATATTGAACATACATTATTCAGTATACTAACCATAGCACCGAATGGGATTGTTGCAACCTTTGTCAGCCGATTGTTTGAAACCAAATCGTCCCCCCTTTTCAAGATATTGCTGGTGATACTCTTCAGCTCTGTAAAATTTCTTGGCAGGTAGAATCTCAGTCACGATCTTCCTGTTCAAAAGCTTTTGCTGTTTATCCTTCGACTCAAGTGCTGCCTTTTCTTGTTCAGGCGTGTAGAAGTAAATTCCAGATCTATATTGAGTTCCGACATCATTCCCCTGTATAGAGCACAACAGAGTCATTAATATGCACCACTTAAAAGAAAGGATAAGAGGCACCTTTTTTCCCCACTCGTGGTTTCCAACATATACTGCCAATCAACGCAACTCTCTCCTCGTTTAACCGCATGTAGTTTTCTCCATATTACTCCTCACTCCTGTCAATCCCTTACTGTGAACATAAAATGAGCAATAAATCTAACCTCATCGAGTTGCCTTAGTTCTCATGCTCACTCATTATTAAGTTGGGTAGCGAGAGAAAATTGGAGAGAGAAATGCTGAATTCTAGGGCTTCATGGTTTAATGTGAAATTTTGGTGGAGTTTCGGCCAATTCTTTCACAGGGAAATTTTTTTTGTTTTTACATCCCACATTATTCAAAATGATGTAATGTTGAGCAGAGCGTGTGAAATTTTGCTGACGTTTTTTTGCCACATTTCTAGTGGGATTTTGATTGATAGTCAACAATGAAGAGAATCAAAAGTTTGCAAACATATCATGAGCGGGATAAAAGTTGAAGCATCTACGCCTGTCGATCAGTAAAATGTAAATGAGATGAATAAAGGACGCTGCTAAATGATCTACTGAAACGGTTGAAAGGGTTAGTCAAAAATAGATTACAGTTATTGTGAGAAATTACATGATCAGGACAAAAATTTTCAAATGTAGAATAACCACAATGCGATAACCATAAATGAGAAAGTGGATTGGAAGGGAGGGTGTAACCGAACTGAACTAATTTTAGATGAGTATGGATAGATGCGGTCCGAATAACTATAAAAAGAAGTGGACAGCATTAGAATCAAATGCATGCTCATTAAGTCATCAAACAAGATTGTAATAACTAAGAGGATTGCTCAACAGTCACACCGTAATGGAGTCTTATGTTATTCAAGTATCCCTTAATCATACAAGTAACTTCCTAATGTAAGAGAATAACCACATCTACAAAATTGTATATCGTGGAATTGGAATTTTTTCTACCCTAACGAGACACGAGAACAAAAACATTAGGTCCACCTGAGAACTCCGGCATCCTCATCCTAATCTGATTATATAACTATGAAATGCAAGTTACCAAAAAATTCCTAATGCTATGTTTGGAGGCATGGAATTGGGGGTCATGAAATCAAGAAACTGATTGAATTTTCAATAGATTAAACTACGAGTTATCAATTCCATCGCCCTAAATTAGCCTTATTTTTGTACTGCAAGACAGATAGCAAAATAATGCTCTGTTCACTGCAGATAAATAGTGAATCGGCACAGTTTGCTTCCATATTTTATCCGAAAAACTCCAGAACAATTTATATTCTTTAATGCTCAACATCCTCGAACTTTGTACATCTCTGAAACTTATTGAAAGTATGTTGCATGATACAAATGGCAAATGAACAATAAAAGATGCTCCCTTTATTGAGAAAAAAAGCTGGCCGAAATCATGTGTGGTTGAAAAATTGCAAAACAAACCATTAAAAATGACCAAACAGAGTGCAATAACCCACAAGGAAAAAAGAGGTGTTTGATTGAACTTGGTAATCCAGTAAAACCAAGGCCAACAGTGTTAGGGGAAAAACCAAGGCCAACAGTGTTGGGGAAACACACATCTACTTATCGATTGACCGTCTCAATTTTTGCGTGCACAGATCAAGCATTAAGAGATCTTTTTTTATTTTCACATTTACATTGCACTTAGTAGTGACTTAGTATATCAACATACACAGTATGTTGGCCATCAAAATTAAACTGTATCATCCATGGAACCGAAACATTTTTATAGACTTTTTTTAAGTAACGAGAAAAAAAACCCTCTTGTTCGCAAACAAGAGGGTTTTCAAAGTTTTTGACTTTTCAAAGTTTTTGAAGGTAAAATGACTATTTTGCCCTTAATCAATGGCAATTTCATTTCAAAAGTAGTAAGGGCAATATAATCATATTGCTTTCAAAAACTTTGAACAGTCGTCAAGCCAAAAATATGGATTTTTTGTCGTATTTTTGTTGATCACTGGAAAATATCAAAATTTACTTTGCTATCATATTAATTCAGGTAATTATGAAATATTTGCTGCAAAACAATTAATCTACCAATATGGGGTTGAGAGTAATTATGACTACGAAATTTCTATTAATTTTCCTTGAGGAAATTTCCATCAAATGTCAACCAAAATTTGAACTATCACACCAAAAATCAAATAAACTCTCTGATAGAAAAGAAAACTCCAAAACTCAAAAGCAATAATCATCTGACAAAAAACCCACAACAATTAACTCGGAATAACTCATCATAACTCATAATTAACAATACTCACCTGGCGATTAGGAGTTGTAGGATCATGTCTCGCCCAGAAAGCATCAAGCAGAGTCTCATAACTACACTCTTTCGGGTCATACTGGACCCGAACCACCTCCGAATGGTTCGTGGTACCGGAACAAACATCCTGGTACGTGGGATTATGCAAATACCCCTGGGAGTATCCCACCTCAGTCTTGGTGACACCGGGCACCCTCTGAAAGGCCAATTCCACGCCCCAGAAGCAACCCGCACCGAATTGCGCGAACTGCTGACCGGGAGCAGGAACGTCGTCGTCTGGCCCCTGGGCTATAGAGGAATCCACGGGGGAATCAGTATCAGTGGTGGTGCGCAAGCCGAATCCGAGTTTATTGAGCCAGCTCATTCTTGTAGAGGCGAAAAGAGTTGAGCAATTTTCAGTGGTGTATGGGAAATTAAAGGGTGTTGGGGAGGGTAGTTTGGGAAAGGAAAAAGAGGGTTTAGAGATGGAAGAAAGAATGGAGGGGGAGGTAAAGGCGGTGGAGGCGATGGTTTTTAGTATCATTCTGAGTGGAGATTACGTGTGGGAGTTCCTGAGTTATGTGGTTTGATTGGTGTGCATAGATTGTAAGGGTGTGTGCCTGAATAAATTGGAAACTTTGCTAAAAGTTTTTTCTTCCATATTTTATTTTCTTTAAATTTACTTTTTTTTTTTCAATGGAGTGACATTTCATGGAAAATTGTCACTACTAATGGAAAATGTGAGTATTTATTTTTTCTTAAAATTGATTTGTACAAAAAGAGTGTTAAATGACAAATGTACGAATGAGTTTAAAAGTCACGACCTTCTATAAGTGATATAAAAGTCAAAAAATGATTTTACAATCCATTTCCGACAATGAATTTATTCGAGCACTTTTAAAATTATCTTGTAAAAATAGTGAGAGAATCCATTTCCGACACTGAATTTATTCGAGCACTTTTAAAATTATCTTGTAAAAATAGTGAGAGAAATTTACCTTAAAGTTCCAAATCTTTTAAAAATATGTTGTCCGGTCCTAAACATTGTAATCTTACAACTTACATTCCAATTTTTTTAATAAATATGTGCTATAAAGACTTAGAACGATTTCACCCAAATAACTATTAATCTACCAAAAGTCAAACATCTTATCTTAATTTGCCGAATTTGGGACAAAAACTTGTGCGGGAGGGGAGGGACTCTCCCCACACCAACTGGCATCGACCGTCCAACAGTTGGGGTGGAGGAAAAAATTAGAGAAGAAGATATTTTTTTTATTAAATTTTTTTTTGTTTATTTTATTTTATTTTTTTGTTTTTCATTCTTATATTTTAATTGTTTTAAATAATTAAATCTATTTTTTTTTATTACAATTAGTCAAATTAAGATTAGATTTTTAATCCATTGACAGTCATTTAAACATAATGTAAGTACTAAAATTAGAAAATTTGAAAATTATTTGTACATTTTTAAAAAGTTTGAGACCTCTAATGCAAATTCCCCAATAAAAATAGAATTGATGAGACATGTGAGGTTACGCGGAATTGACAACACCAGTCAATTTCATGTGGCCCGTGGTTATCTTAAACAACAAGAGATTTAAGAATCAATTACAAATTAACTTCTTCTACTCAAATTTTGTATTTATAAGTAAGTTGATTTCAGAAGAGTTGGTGTAAGAAGGATGTAGAACTTGTCACGGTCGAAAAATACATGTCCGGTTCACAACTTCTCGTATTAATTGCATTATACAGACAGCAACAAAGCAGTTTTGTTCACACCACAGTTTATCCTATTTCCTTTTTCCTCTAGAACATTTAGGCTTGGCCAGAATAAGATTAAAAATGAAAAACACGCTGACTAATCCAGTCGAACATACCAAACATATCACTAAAAACATGAATAAATGAAACACGGGAGTAGAATCATGTCTCATTACAAACTGTGATTGTTCTCAAAAGACTTCCTAACAACCTCCCTCATAAGAATCCTTAACCGTGCTAGTGCAAAAAACGATCACCCATAGAGATTGAAGGTCAAATAAAAGAAGTCATTTGCTCCAACTAATATAACGACAGCCTTCCCCACTTCCTCGTCATATGGGTTTGATCTTGAAGTGTAGGGAGATTAGAGAGAACACAAAACATTTAAGATCCTGCATTGACAAAAGAAGAACATCCTTTATGGTATAGTTTGATCATCAAATCCCAAAAGAAAACATGAAAAAAAGATACATCCTTCGTGAAAAAGGAGAAGTGAATTCATCAAAAAGACAACAATTCCCTGTTCAGGAAAAAAAAAAAAAAAAAGAAGAAGAAGAAGAAGATGTTACCATGGTGTAAAAATATACGGGTTGAGGAACAGTACACATTATGTTGCAAGTATGACTCGTCAAAGAAATAGTGGAACATTCAAATTTTAATTTTCAATTGTCAACTACCCAATGGACCACATATTCTACAGTAAGGGATACAAGTTTGCAGTATGGATCATTTTGGCATAATATAGTGACCTCATTCTTTTGTAATCTTGGTATTCCATGGCTTTACTTCTTATACCATTTGACAAATGAATATCTACTCTGTATTCTTTTAGGTACATTAGGTCGCAGTGAAGTTATGAGAAGTATTAGTTAGTTAAAAATAAGGCAAGAGATTGATTTAAGAGTTCTAGATGGAAGCGCATGAAAGTTGAATAGTTATCTTGGAACCGAAAAGGGAGAAAGATGTCCACATGATATCTTGACTAAAAAGGGAAGCAGGGATATACATCAAGGCATGTTTCATACGCAGTATTGGACTGCACTAAACAATACAATGTCCAAGATTTTAACCTCTTTATCTTCCTTGCTGACAAGTGGGAGTGGGGTACAATCCAACAAGCCACAAGTGCATAAGGGATGAAAACTAAAAAGATCCATTTCATTGTAACAAGAAATATAAGAATAATTGTTTTGATAAATTATTCGATGGAAGTAAGGAATCACAGATTTAAATCTATCAAACTTTGTTAAAGATTGAAATATTATCTATACTAGAAGGATCTGAGAATCAAAATTGAAGTAACTAAGAGGATGAAAATGAAAAGAGCAATTGGTACAAATGGAATCCATATTGAGTATGCAAGTGTATTCTAAAGAGTCAAAGATGCTTAACAAGTGGAGGAACAATGTTATAATGCTTATTTATAAGAATAAATTAGACATTTATGCTTGTACAGACTCAAGAAGCATTGAGTTCACGACTCATATTATGAGATTAAGAGAAAGAACAGATTAAGAGCTTGTTTGTTTTCACTTTTGATTTTGCTAAAAAGTTAAAGTTAAAGTCAAAGTCAATTAATTTTAACCACACATTACATGGTCCCACAACTTTTCAACCACACATTTCAACAACTTTCATCAATTTTTATAAAAAAAAAATCTGATTTTAATCAAAATAAAACACACCCTAAGGTGCAATTAAAAGGTAAATGGTTTGGTTTTATCATTTATGAAGGGGATATAATATGGAAACCCATTACATAATTTAAAGATTGATAGAGAAGTAGAGAGCCAGGAAAAATTTGTGTATGATTTTATCATTTTAGAAAAAGACATCATAAGGTGCCTAGGGAAGTGTGATCATATGTGCTAGAGAAGAAGGGACTTCTAAATGATATATTAATGTTATTAAGATATCTATGTATGATGGAGTAGGCATGAGTGTAAAATCTAGTGGGAACTGTAAAGAATTTTCTATTACTTTTAGTTCCCATAACCTACTTTTCCATGCTTTCCAAATGTAGTACGGTTGCATTCAAACTTTTTCTCTAGTACAATGGAACAAGAACCTAGGAATAGAGTAAGGGCCGGACCTTTCCTTGTTTCTTATAGGCTGTAGCCTTGTAGCTAAGAGTTCCCCCTAAGGGGGTTAGGGGGGAGACGATCCTTTACTGAGGTAGACTTAGAGTGAGAGCTCTGAGTTAACTCCTTGCCTTAAGTAGCTATAAATTTATACCTTCTACTATTTTTTATCTTCAAGAACTTAGCAATTGAAAAAATGACAAAGAAATCAAAGAACGCTTTTCTTAAAAGGCCCCACCACAAAAAAATAAGAGTCATGAGTTAATTAGTAAGGGAAACAACTCAAAAGAACCCACTCATTTACTTCCTATTTCTCCATGGAAAATTGTAATTGTCCAACATTCTTCTAGCCTTTCACTCATTTACTTCTCTGATTTCACATAGCCACACTAATCCACTACCATCCTTCCTTACAACGTGTTAATTGCAAAAGTTTAGTTAATTGCAAATCAAGGCCTCAAACACGTCATTGTTCTATCACTTTTCATAAAGGAGCATCACAGTGCACAAACGAACATTCTTATTATTATTACCCCCGCTTAGTATACCCAAGAAATTACTCCCAAGCAGTTGGAAACATTCTCTGTTTTCTTTAAGAAAAAAAATTGAAAAGCAAAAAACATAATGGGACGACCATCGCCTCTCCTTATCTTTACATTTCAAGAAAATCATCACTTCAGAAATTTCTAAATTTGAAACAATGGCGGCCACAATAATAATGAATAGCAGATCATCCGTTTATTGTAAGTACACATACATAAAACAAAACTTCAACCCCAATTAAACATACAAGAATTAAAAGAAAATGGGGAAACAATCGGGAATAAAACGATAAACTGTGCCTCTCCATTAAACATTGCACAGTGAACAGAATTGATCCAAGCAATAATTAAAAGAAAATCGGGAAAAAATCGTGAATAATCATACCTGAACCAGGTAATAAAATATACGTAAGCCCTCAGGATCTTTGCTGGTCTGCACATCCATGAGAGAGCCAATCTTGGAGGTGGTAAACGAGATGTGTTCGTTCCCCATTACAATCTCCAACTCCTGCCTCCCCACGCGGTCAGGTTCCGGCCAATTGTTATCATCCTCCTTCATTATCTGCAATGCAATATGTTACGGAAACCCTAACAGTGAGAAAAATAAAAAACTTGGCAACTGTAGAAGGCAACGGGGCGTACCTCGGAGTCGGAGACAATGCGGCGGCACTCCTTGAGAACGGCGGGGGTTACAAAGACCTCCTTGCGGATCATGGTGTCGTTCTTGTAGTTGGAGTTGTTAGCATAACGGAGCTTGCCATCGGGTCGGAACTCGAACTCCAAGAATTCGTGCCCAAATTTTCCCTTGTGGCCCACGTAGTACCTCAGGTAGAACTCGTCGTTCTCTTCGCCGTCGGCCATTCTTCAGCTTTGAAGGGTTTCGTTTTTTCTTCTCTTCTTGGAGTGGGGTGGAGTGGGGTGGGGATAGAAAGAAAAGCAAACCTTTTATTGGATTTTTCAGGTAGCTGTATTCATATGTGGGCTTGGCTGTTGCTCAATGGAGGTCACACAAAAGGGCTGTAAACCTAAGCTCTGATCGACCCAAAATCCACTTGCAATGTTTGATTTCAATTAAATTTTTGCTAAAAATTTAACTCAAAATTAATAATTAATTTTAATTATATATTTAAAAAAAAAAAACATATTTGGTATCCAATTTTTTAAAAACATAAAAGACATACTCCTAATTTTTAAAAATAGTATCAAATACTCCCAAAGAAATAGATATAGTAGAATGTTTATGACAAAATTGCCCCTTCTTTAACCAACAAAACAAAAAAAGAAGAAAAAAGAAAAACAAGAATAGTAATAATCAAATGCATACCTCAAAAATAAAAAATAACAAAGATGTTATCTTTTTTACATTAAAAAAAAACTATTATTATTTCACAGCACATCGTCTTTTTGCCTATTAAACCATTACTATCACCCCTCCAAGCTCTTCGTACCCAACAAACTTTACTTTATTGCATCGAAAATCTTACATTATTTTCGCTTTTCCCAATGCAGCCCAATTTTGTTTCATTTTTTATTTGAAAACCAAAAAGTTTAGAAAATGTTTGGGGTTATCCAATTTGGACAACTGGCAGCCAGAATTGTGTTGTTCGTGCCGATGGGTATGGGGAGGTAGCATTTAAGCCGGAATAAGATGCTTGTCGTCAACTGTGCCCTTTTCATCACACTCTATTTTTTCTATATTTTATAGAGTCATAACTTTTTACAAGTTTTCATCTACACATTTCATCAACTTTTATCAATTTTTACAAAACATATAATTTTAACCAAAATCAAATATACCCTTAGTAGCAGTTTGATTTTGATAATAAAAGTTGATGAAATATGTGGTTGAAAAGTTAATAAAAGTTGTAGTTTTACAAAGTGTGGTTAAAATTAATTGTTGACTTTGATTTTAGCTATTTAGTAAATTTTTAAACAAAATCAAACAAATGTTTAACGAAAGTTGAGATGTAGATAAATCATAAAAAATTAAATAAATGATGATTAATACACTTTTCGATTGAGATAAATTATAGAAATTAAATAAAAGGAACTTAGCATACATTCTAATATAGATAAATTACAAAAAATAAATAAAAGATGTCTAGTACACCGTATATCTTTCACGTTTTTTCTTGCCTTGTAAGTATTTTGAAAAATGTGACACACTTTTCAGTGTAATTCACAATTGCATTGTAAATTTGCGGATGGCAATGGGGCGGGCGGGCGGGGGGCGGGGGGGCTTTGACCCATCAATCGCCCCAGTTAAGAATTTTTTTTTTAAACACAAAAAAATAATTAAAAAAAAAGAATAGGAATTTTTTATATATATGTAGGAAATAAAACAAAAGAAATACAAGTTTGAAGTTGTGGTATGGTAGTTAAGAGTTATAGTTCATAATTTCAACTCGGGTTCAATTCTTATATTCAACCCATTTTTTTAAAAAAAATGATTTGTAAATTGTAATTCTATTTGAGAATTTTTCAAAAAAAAAAAATTTTAAATGGCGGGTCATTGGGAGGGGCGGGGGTTGCCCTGGACCCACCCCTATTACCCGAATAGTCGGAGCGGAGCGGGTCCGGAGCGACTAATTTTTTAGCCATCTTTATAAATCCTCTAAAATGAATTCAATCAACACTTTAGCATCACTCTTGATTTTTTCTTCAGTTAGGAACCTCAATTTTTTTCTCACTTCTCCAACTAATTCGTAATTATTCATTTATTATAGGGGTCGAGAACATTTATACAAAAACTTATAATATTTTGGAAGTCGATCATTGTTATTTTCTTTTAATCCACTTCATAGAAGATGATACAGTAGTGCAAATCATAAGGTAACTATTGGCAAATTCATTATCCAATATTCTATTTTGATTTTATCAAATCATTTGCATTGCTGACTAGTGTTAATGAGATTTGTTGAAGTGTGTTAGATAAGTTGATAAATATAAAAGGCAAAATTGGCAATAACCTTATATTTTATAAAAATATTTGAAAAATACTTTATTTTCATTAAAAATCAATATTTTATAATTTACCTCGTTTTATAATTTTTTTTAAATACCTTATTTTTATTCTAGATCATTTTTTCATTAAACAAATTTTTGATGGACTACATGTTTGAGTAAAATATGTAATATTGTGTTACTTATATATTAAAACATTTCAACTTTTTATTAAAACAAACATTTTAGGGTACCATTGTGTTACTTCGATAGTACTATGTGCGTTATTGTGTTACTTATTTTTTTTATTTGTAGAGTAACATAAATGTTATCGAGTTACTTGTAAAGTAAGATATGTGTTATTGTGTTAATACATCTCGAATCTTAACACCATTTCGACTGACAATGTTTTCTACCATCACCACCACATTTAGCCACCACTATCCCCTCCCATTGCTACCAATCAAGTTCAGACATCTCCGATCTCAACCATCTCCTGCTTTTTTCCAACCAACACCATCTCAATCGTCACGTCGATGAACACTACTAACACCTACTGCCGCTAGCCGCCACCATCATCGCCCTTACACTAGTTGTCACTATTCCAAAACTATTTTCTCTCAAACACCGTCTTTCGCCACCATCATTATGCTCAGAATCGAACTCCCAAATCAATCACAACCAAAAATAGCATCAATTGCCACCATCCGCCACCACAACTCATCCACCACTCACACTCATTATGTTATCAACACAGAACACCGATAACATAATATGTTACTAATCACTCAGCCACTACATGATACATCCAAATCCAGCACCACTCCCACTCATTATATTATCATCACATAACACCGGTAACATAATATGTTACCAATCACTTAGCCAATACATAATACATCCAAGTCCAGCATTCTGTTACCCACTTCTATCGTACCACCATTGGTTCACAATTTAAATCCACGTTTAGTGTAAGATCCTGAAATTTTATTTTGGGGTGAATTCAGGGCTGGTTACCGATGTTGCACTTATAGACTCTAAAGCTATATGGCCAAAACTTAATTCAATTAAAGTCATATTTTAGTTCTAAAAGACTAATGTACCACTGCAACTGCAAAAAACGCTAATTTAGTATTACTATTTTATTATGATATTGTTTTCTACGATACTGTTTTATTTAGATAATGTGCATTGATATATTTATATTATACTTTATTCTTTGATACTATTTTATTATGATAATGTTTCAACTTATGATACTATTATTGAATCCAATCAGTGTCAATGATCTTGTACTATTAATGGAGCATTTTAAGAACAGTATCATTGCTTCAACCATTAAAACATTTTGTACTTAGTTTTATATATGATACTGTTTTATGTAGATAATGTGCTATGGTATACTTACACGATGCTTTTATCTTTGATACTGTTATATTATGATACTATTTCAATCTATGAATTGTTATTGAATGCAAACAATATAAATGGTCTTGTACTAATAATAGAGCATTGTAAGAACAATATTATTATTTCCACTGGTAAAACATCTCTACTTATTTATATATATGATACTGTTTTATTTAGATAAAATTCTATAATATATTTATATTTTATACCATACTTATTTATTACGATAATATTTCAACTTATGATACTGTTATTGAATGCAAACAACATCAATGATCTTGTACTACTAATGGAGCACTTTAAGAACAGTATCATTACTCCAACTTTTAAAACATCTTGTACTTAGTTTTATCTATGATATTGTTTCATTCAAAATGTCATCGTAGATACTGTTTCAATCTATGATAATGTTATTTTATTGAGTTGATGTTTGTGTATGTGATAATGTTTTATTAATATATTTTAATGTATAATACTAATATATTAAGATATATTTATCGATGATCCTGTTATTAATATATTGTTTTAGTATGATACTGTTAAGTCATGACAAACTAAAAATTATCGTTTAAGCTAAAGAGAAGACTTCGAACAGCTAAAATCCATCGTCGTGAGCAAAAGCCACTGGTCTTGACAAGCTCGTCGAGACGATTTTGAAAATATATTATAATAGAAATTTTAAGCACGTATACAAATTATATGCCCGTTTATGTTATGATACTATTTTCTATGATATTCTTTTCTATAATACAATATCAAACAACACACATGACTAACAACACAGAATAATCTAATGGCCAACTTTCGTCATATCATGCCCACATCAAACTTTTTCATCTCTACAGAAATTCAAGCTGTTAATTACAATAACAAATCATGGCCACTCTGCAGAAATTCGTTAAACAAATCATCCATACTGTTTTCTATAATACAGTATTATCGCTACAGAAATTCAAGCTGCTATTTACAATAACAAATCATAGCCACTCTACAGAAAATCATGAAATTAAACTATTTACAGTAACAAATCATAGCCACCAATACTCTATTTATCATTACTTTACAATCAACTCATGGACATCACTCCACTCCACTTTTTTTCTTCATTGTCGCTGCCACTGTTGCTTCTTCTTCTTGCTTTTTCAGGTGATGCCATTTTATCCCCCAAATTTTGCATTTATAGTTGCAAAATGTTGTTGCCAAATTTTGTGTTACTTACTTGCAGTCTCATTATTCCCAAATCGGGTGTCTTTGCTTGGTATCAACTATGGTCAAATTGCTAACAACCTCCAAACCCCGGACGCCGTAGTTTCACTAATGAAATCCATCGGTGCCACCAAAGTCAAGCTTTACAAAAAGAATCCAAGCTCCATATCAGTTGTCGGAAGCCCAACAAAGAGCCCGACTATAAGCCCAGTAATTGTTAGTGATTTATTTTGTACCGCAAGTGTACGGATCGCACAAGTAATAAAGTAGATTTAGAGTCTAAGTATCATACCCACATGGATTTAGTTAGCTCTACACAATTAAATTAACCTTAACAGAATTAAATTAATTTTTGAAGTTTGTGTGACTAAGAACTAATTAAAGTATTAACTAAAAAATAATTGACTAATTATAATTTAAACAAATAAAAGTTTGAGTTCACGCTGAATTACTTTGAATATGAGAAAGAAAAGCGTACTAGGATCCCGAATCCACTTATACAGATTTTTTTAACCTGAATCGTTGAATTTGATAATATAATTTAATTATGAAGATCAATATTTCTAACTTGTTTAACAATTTCTTTCGAGTAGAATTAAACATATCCCTATATGTGACCCGACTATATCACTATAACGAATGCGAACATACAAGAATGCATTAAAATTTATAAATACTTAAAGATCACGTAAAACATAGTGGTATATCTTTATCATCTATCGAACTATACGATAATTGATACTATGTTTAACTTATTTTCAATCTCTCGATAAATAAGCCACAAAATTCATACAACCATTGCGCATATAGTTATAGAGAAAAAAATCAATATCAATTATTCAAAATTAAAAATATGCTTGAATATAAAAAACTAGGTTCAAGGAATTAAATGTTCATGATATAAATTTCACCATGATCCTAGCACAAAATAATCTAGCCTAGCTACTAAGAATAAGAAAATAAAAAGAAAATATAAAAGCCATAACCCGGAGAAGAGGAAATTCCAAAAGAATCGATCTTGATCTTCGTTCAATTTTCAAAAGAATAAATCTTGATCTTTCTTCAATCTTCGTTTCTTGCTTCTTCTCTTGTTTTTCTCTTAAAACCAGCTATCTAATTATGAGTTAAGAACTTATATATATAGTTCCATAATAGTGCCCAAAAAGATTCTAAAAAATTATTAAAATTGTGTTCCAAAATATTTTCTAATTGGAGTTGAACTCAAAAGGTAAGTGAAAATTTGCAGGGGAATTTTTCACTGGGCGATCGCCGAGGCTATTCCCGGGCGATGGCCCAAGCCACGAAATTAGACTCAACTAATTTCTTCTGAAGCTAGCTCTATTTTTTTCAAAGTCGTGCCTTTTAGTCTTCCAACTTTAGATTGTGTCTTCTTTAGTCCTCAAAACTTTCAATAGCCTCTAAATTGGTCCTTCACGTTCTAATTGAGTGCAATTGAGTCCCCATACTTCTGAAACATCTTCCAATTTATTGCTCTTTCATCCATTATTCTTCAATTACTTATAAACGGTCCAAAATTGAAATAGAAATAATAATACACTAAATTAAGTAAAAAATCTATAGAATAACAGGATAAAAGCTTAGTTTAAAAGTTCGAATAAGTATACAAAATGCACTTATCAAACACCTCCAAACTAAACCTTTGTTCGTCCTCTAACAAAAACAAAACTAAAATATAATTTTAAACAAAGCTAAGAAAATCACAACAATGGAGTCATTGTTAAATTTCTTACCAAGTATCTCATGTTCAAATATAAAGCAACACTTTTAGAAAGATATTAAACAACACTACAAATAAATCTTTACTTATCCAATGCTCGACATTTTGTAAGTGTGAATAGCCAAATATTAAATGTACACCTATATTAGATCATGACCAATATTGTGTTGTTGATATATTTATAAGTCCCGAACATTTTTTTAGTAATTCTTTTCTTACACCTCTCGTAAAATATCACACTTCTAATGCTTTTCTCTTCAATCTCGACATGTTCTAGCGAATTTGGTTCCTATTGATCAATGCAGTGCATCTTTTTTTTTTTCCATTAAAGTGGTAAAAATTAGAAGCTTGTATTCTTAGAACTATGATGGTGAGCGATTTCTAAATTCTTATCTCCAATCACTTAGGTCCTAACCTAGCAATCCTTACCGAACACTTATAACTTTATTTATTTATTTGGCTAATGTACACAGTCTTACATCTTGTTTGCAATACTTATCTCCCGTAAACTTTCTATGTGATCCACGTAGCGAGCTTTGGACCGATGACTCCCAAGTTAGATGACCATAGGGGACTAGGTTTTAAGATACCCTAACATGCTTAATTGCTCGAGTCACACAGGCTAGAAGAGAAGTGAAGATGTAATTTTTCTTTCTTTTTTTATATGGTAATCGATTCTCAGCAGTGATTAGTATTTGGTTTATATTTTTTGACTAGAACCTATTCAATCAAAGATGAGACCTAGAAAAACCAAACAATCAAAATTCTATGAACACTTGTACTAACTTTAACACCCCAAACAGTTTGGTTACTAGTTTAAGGATTTGAAAATGAGATTTTTCACAACAATTCTAAGCCAACAATATCAACACATACACTCAAGTCATGTTCCCATATAAGTGATAAGTCAATAGTGGCTACGCCTTCCATTAATCTAGTCTAACATAGATAATTATTCATATAAAAACACGAGTTAAAGTGTTGTCTAATATTCTAACTAAAAACGTACACAACTTTAAATAAATATCATCATTAATGACAATAAGATGTTTAACATTCACTAGACAAATAAATTTGGTTTTTTTAAAACAAATATTGCAGCTATACAGACTCGAATATTAAGTAAATGAAAGATAATCCTATAAGTATCCCGATACTTATCCCACTCCAAACTAAAATATTACATTCTTCCCAATGTAAAAGTAAAAATAAAGCAAAAAGAAAGGAAGAAAAGATCATGTACTTCCCGGAGGTAAATGTGAAGAAGATGGTCTGGGCTGATCAAACGGACTAGCTGAAGCGGATTGAAGTGGCCTCGGGTGTTGTGCTGGAACTCATGGTCGAAAGATGATGTCATAGATGATAGATATCATCCATGCATCTTCCCGTGGTTGACATGGTGAGACTTTACAAGTGTAATAAACAATATATAAAAAAAAACTAATGCATTATTTAACCTAAATAATTAATAAGAATATAAGAATGGGTTACCTCTCATTAAGCGCTTATTTATAGTTATTGGCTTGACTTATTGTCTAGATGCTCAAGCCAATAAGAAGGGATCTCGAGATTATCGAAAGCGCCACTCTCTAATAATTTCTTGAATTTCTTCTCCATGTTATATGGCTTGTTCTTCATCGTCCATTTAACAACTGCAATATGTCCATTAGGGATTTTTTTTCAACTTCAACCACATGTTCACCAATGTCAGCTTCTTGCATCTGAACCATCTATTTACCTTATATTTCACTTGTACTGTTGGCTTTGTTCCCCAAAACTTTTTAAAGAAGTTTTTCTTAAATTTCTTCAAGGTTTCAACCTGATATCCTCTCTAATAAGAAAGAGGTGGTGGTGCCTCATCTCACCCAACATATGAAATACTTCCCTTTCATGCTAAACTCTCAATGTCAATACACCTCGTGAAATATCAATGAGAACATCCAAAGTAACTAAGAAGGGCCGACCCAAGATAATAGGGATCTTTGTATCCTTAGGCATATCAAGAGCAACGAAATCAATAGAGAATAATAACTTTTCCACTCTCATCACTACATCTTCCACCATCTCAAATGGTTTTCTAATAGACCGGTCAGCCAACTGAAGAGTGAACTTTGTAGGTTTAACTTCACCAAGTCCTAATTACCTAAAAATAGAAAGAGGCATGAAATTGATACTTGCACCAAGATCGCACAATGCCTTGTTGATCACGAGATTACCGATGGTAATTGAAATTGTAAAGCTACCTGAATCATTTCTTTTGTCTGGTAGTTGCTCTACTATAGCTCTTACTTTCCCTGTAAGTTTTACCGTATTTCCTTCTGCCAACTTTTTCTTATTTGAAAGCAGTTGTCTCATATACTTGGCATAGTTGGGCATTTGAGTCAAGGCCTCCACAAATGGTATATTAATATGAATCTTCCTTAGATAATCTAGAAATTGTGCACACTGTTCATTCTGCTTCTTCTTCTGTGTATTTAACCTCTGTGGGAAAGGAATTGGAGGTTCATATTTTTTTATTAGCTCTGGAGCTTTTGGTTTTTCCATGGCATGCCACTTGCTCATGATTAGTCTTCACATCTGGAGCTACTTCTCCATCCTGGTCTTCAAAAACTTATTTTTTTTATTGGCTTTTTTGCATGTATTTCAGGCAGCTGCATCCCACTTCTAGTTATTATTGCATGTACTTGATCTATGGGGGTTGACCTCAGTGTTTCTTGGCAAGGTAACTGCCATCTGACCCATCTGCGTCTCTAAATTCTTTATTAAAGTGCTTTGATTTTGGAGACTAGTCTCTGTCCTCCTCATGAATTGACTATTTGCTTCTATGTACTGCTCGATTTTTTCCAGCAAACTTACCATACATATCTTCTAGTGAAACTCTCTTTTTTGGCTGCTGAAACTAAGAACCCTATGGTCTGTTGTTATTCTGATTATCCGTCCAAAAAAAATTTGGATGATTACACCAACCTAGATTAAATGTATTGAAGAATAGATTATTTTGCTGGTATTTACCACCTTAAACATATTCGTCTTGCTCGGGTTGCTGTGATAGAATATGACATTCTGATGTGCTGTAATCTATCCCACACTCTTCACAAGTTGATTTTTTTGTTTCTATCGCATTGACTGAATACAACATGCTCTCCACTTTGTGTGCCAATGAGTCTATTTTTGCAGATAATGTAGTGAAAGTGTTTACTTCATATACCCCTGCAGTTCTTTTGTGTATAGCTCGGTCTGATGTCCACATGACAGTGGTGAGAGCCATTCTCTCAAACAGCACCAAAGCTTTAGCAATAGTTTTGGTAGATAGTGAACCATTGGATGAAGAATCTATCATACTTTTACAAGAAAGAAGTAGTCCTGCATAAAAAATATTGAACTTGTAGGCCCTTACTAATGCCATGATGAGGGCACTTCCTTAGTACATTTTTTAATCTGTTCCATGCCTCATCAAAAGATTCAGATTCTACCTGTTGAAATATTGATATGTCATGCTTCAACTTTACAATCTTGATCGATGGAAAAAAATTTGTGCAAAACTTTTGGGCTAAATCATTCCATGTCGTGATGCTGACAAACGACTATGAGTCCAACCACTCAAGAGCTTTGTCACGAAAAGTATGTGGGAACAAATGTAGGTGGATGGCGTCGTCTGAGATTCTTGATATATTTGAAATGTTGGCACATCTCTAAGAATTGTAAAACATGTGTGTGTGGATTCTCATCGGCCCTGCCATATAATTGATGTCTATTTTGAAAAAGATGAATGACATTGATCTTCAACTGGAAGTTTGGCTGCCCAAAAGGTAGGTAGATAATGCTAGATTGGCTCTGTATGATTTGCGGAATCATAAAGTCCCCCCACTAGCATATTGTCTTTATTAATGGCTATCTCTCCATTCTCCCATCCTGCTGAGTAATCTCATTGTTATTCATGGTGTCGTGCTGTTTTTGATCTTTTTGGTGTATATTTCTTGCATCTCTTTGCTTGCGATAGAAAGTGTGTTCGATTTCTGGCAGCTGAAATTAGAGACCCGTGTCTCACGCTTCGCATGCAAAGGCCTGAAAAGAAACAATTCAAACACTGAAATAAACTGAAAAATTAAATAATAAATAAATAAATTTGAATTAGTGTTAAATTAATTGAAAAAGAACTAAAACAAAATCTCCGACAACAGCGTCAAAAACTTGTTAGCGATTTATTTTGTACCGCAAGTATATGGATCGCACAAGTAATAAAGTAAATTTATAGTCCAAGTATCGTACCCACATATATTTAGATAGTTCTACACAATTAAACTAATCTTAACCGAATTGAATTAACTTTTGAAGTTTGGGTGACTAAGAACTAATTAAAGTATTAACTAAAAAATAATTAACTAATTATAATTTAAACAAATAAAAGTTTGAGTTCGCTCCGAATTACTTTGAATATGAGAAAGAAAAGCGTACTATGATCCCGAATCCACTTATACAAATTTTCTTTAACCTGAACCGTTGAATTTGATAACATAATTTAATTATGAAGATCAATATTCCTAATTTGTTTAACAATTTCTCTTGAGAAGAATTAAACGTGTTTCTATATGTGACCTGACTATATCTCTATGACTAATGTGAATATACAAGAATGTATTAAAATTTGTGAATAATTAAATATCACTAAAGCATAGAGGTATATCCCTATCCTCTATTGGACTCTACATAATTGATACTATATTTAACTTATTTTTAATCTCTCGATGATAAAATAAGCCACAAAACTCATACAACAATTGCTCATATAGTTATAGAGAAAAAGAAATCAATATCAATTATTCAAAATAAAAAATATGCTTGAATATAAAAAACTAGGTTCAAAGAATTAAATGTTCATGATATAAATTTTATCATGATCCTAGTACAAAATAATCTAGCCTAGCATACTAAGAAGAATAAATTAAAAAGAAAATATAAAAGCCATCACCCAGAGAAGAGGAAATTCTAAAAGAATCGATCTTAATTTTCGTTCAATTTTCAAAAGAATAAATCTTGATCTTCCTTCAATCTTTGTTTCTTGCTTCTTCTCTTGTTTTTCTCTCAAAATCGGCTCTCTAATTATGAGTTAAGAACTCATATATCTTCCATAATAGTGCCTAAATGGATTCCAAAAAATCATTAAAATTGCGTTGCAAAAGGTTTCCTAATTGGAGTTGAACTTAAAAAGTAAGTAAAAATATGTGGGAGAATTCTTCACTGGGCGATCGCCCAGGCCATGAAATTAGCCACAACTAATTTCTTCTGAAGTTGGGCGTTCCCACAGCTCTATTTTTTCAAATCTATCCTTTTTAGTCCATCAACTTTGGATTGTGTCTTCTTTAGTCTTCAAAACTTTCAATAGCCTCCAAAATGGTCTTTCAAGTTCCAATTGAGTCTCCATACTTCTGAAACATCTTCCAATTTATTGCTCTTTCATTTATTCTTCTCCAATTGCTTATGAACAAGTCCAAAACTGAAATAGAAAGAATAATACACTAAATTAAGTAGAAAATCTATAAAATGATAGGATAAAAACTTAGTTTAAAAGCATGAATAAGTGCACAAAATACGCTTATCAATAATCTACCTCCGCTGTAGAAGAAGCATTCTCCGTATGCTACTCAGCCACGACGGAAGATGTTGTGAAGGTAGAAGAATGCTGCCACCGTGCCGTAGAAGAAGTACTCACTGGAGGTGGGGAAGATTTGAGGCCGTAGAAGAAGTACTCGCCAAAGGTGGAAGAAGGTGCGCCAATGGAAAATATGGGTCACATGGGTAAGTTTGAGACTAATTTGAAATATTGTTGAAAAGTGTGACTTAGTCAAAATTTTGAAAAATATTTTGACTTAATTTAGAACAAGTCACCTACATGTGACTTATAGGCAATTTTTCATTTATTTTATAGCTTGGTGGTTTGGCCCATATAAAAAATAAGTCTTGGAGGCTCGACCCATGTAAGAAAAGAAAGCCCAAATCATAATTTGGTCTAAGCCAAAAATGTTAAGTTGTTTTAAGTTAAAAAGTCTTTTATTTTAATTATACAAACAAGTAACTAGGTTGTTGGCGTAATAGTCATCTGTAGATTTTTTTTTTCAAATTAATTTATCACGATCGTAGGGAATTTTTCTCCGCAACTAGAAGAAAAAAAATACTTAAATGTCAGTGTGTCACTACGTTTTCAAGTGTGTCACTACGTTTTCAATTTTTCTTCTCAAAAAATCATCTCTTTCAAAATTTGCTGATCGCTTTAACCCATTTCTCTAATCATCTACAAAATTTGCTCACATCCTCAATCTATCTCCCTCTATTATTCATTTCTAAAATCTGTTCACCACCTCAATTCATCACCATAAAAGTAGTTCAAATTTCAGTGACCTATTAAACCAAAATAAATCTTCTAAGAATTACAAAACTCTCCAGCTTCCTTTGAAAAACCATTAAACTAAAATAAATGGTATGAATAACTTCAAAGGTAATGGCATTGAAATGAGGGAAGTTACAAGGAAAAAAACTATTTCTTCTCCATTCCTCTCCCATTTTTGGCCCCCCCTCTTTTTTATTTATAATTGGATTTTGATTACTTATTTTCAAGAAAGAAGGGCTTAAAGGCTTTTGAAGTTTGGAGAAAAACACGATTTTGGTGGTTTAAAATAAGATTTTTCTTTTACAGAATCAAGAATCAAGAATCAAGGTAGGAATTGTGCACCGATGATTTTTCTTTTTTTATTAATGTTTGTATACATGTATATTATTGTGAAAGAATAAAGAATAACAGAGAAAGAATAGAACAATCAACTTTATTAGACAGACGACATTATGAAAATACTGATACAACTGGTTTATATAATAAGGTAAACCTAATCTATATTAAGTAAACCAATCAACTAATATATTATAATATATTGGGACAATCTTATAATATATATGAGAATTTTCTAATATATATTCTAACATCCCTCCTCAAACTCACGATGCTACAACAATAAGCAGCGAGAGTTTGTTAAGCAAGAAACAAAAACGATGAACCAGATGTAACATTGTGAAAAAGTCAGCAAGCCATATCAGCAAGTAACCAAGGCAACCACACAATCTAAGTAGTAGTAGACGCCATAGCACGATACTTTGCTTCAGTAGAAGAACGAAAAATAACAGTCTGCTTCTTACTCTTCCAAGAGATAAGAGAATAACCCAAAAGTGGACAAAAAAATCAATTATTATAGAAAGAAGGAAAAGGAGATAATAAGAAAAGAATAGGAAGGGGAAGATGTTGTCCGGATTAACCGGAAATAAAACCAACCAAATTCCAAGTTACTAGACTAGATTCCAAATCCAAATTAATGGATACAAATACTAGAAGAGATGAAGGGGGAAACAGATTGTCCAGATTATTTGGAAATAAAACCAACCAAATTCCAAGTTACTAGACCAGATTCCAAAATCAAATTAATGGATGCAAATACCAAAAGAGAGGAAGGGGGAGACAGATTGTCCAGATTAACCAGAAACAAAACCCAACCAAATTCCAGGTTAGTGGACCAGATTTCAAATCCAAATTAATGGATGCAAATACCAGAAGAGATGAGAGGGGAGACAGATTGTCCAAATTAACCTAAACAAAACCAACCAAATTACACGTTATTGGACCGTTTCAAATCCAAATTAATGGATGCAAATACCAAATTGCACAGAAGCGAAGAAGGGAATAGGATGAGGGAGACAGATTGTCTAACCAAATTCCAGGACAGAACAATTGGACAAATTCCAAACTGATTTGGACATACTGGATGCAAAATCAACCAAATTTCAGAACAGAACAACTGAACAAATTTCAATCATCCATTTTAGTTGCCATGATTAGCTCGAAAAGATGCATAATGCAGAAGCAGACCTTGCTTAAGCCGTGGGCACACCTTACTTACTCAGATTTTTAGACTTGGCCGGACGAGTGGTACAAGGCCACTCGCCGGAGAACGAAAGCGATTTCAAGTTTAAACCAAGTTGGATCAAACCTGCTCTGATACCATGTGAAAGAATAAAGAATAACAGAGAAAGAATAGAACAATCAACTTTATTAGACAGACGGCATTATGAAAATACTGATACAACTGGTTTATATAATAAGGTAAACCTAATCTATATTAAGTAAACCAATCAACTAATATATTATAATATATTGGGACAATCTTATAATATATATGAGAATCTTCTAATATATATTCTAACAATTATATGATATTCATAAATCTATGAAATAAAAAGTTAATCTATGGTCATAACTAATTTTTACGAGCAATGAGATTCTTCAGAATCAAAGATTTTGCCGGTAATCCATTTATGTATTATGAATTTATATGTTATATATGTATATACAAGCTTTTGACCAAAAATGGTGGCAAAAAAAAAAAAAAATCATACTAAGTTTTATATTAATTCCTTTTATGTTTTAAATCTACAAAGGAGTTCGTGAATGATAGAAGATTGTTTGGATGTGGAGAAGCCAAGGGGGAACAAGTCAAGTTAATACAAAATCACAAGGTGTTCTAATGTAAAGTTTTCTTTTATGTTAAGTTATGAATGAAACTATAGAAGGTGACAAAGTAGACTTTAAAGAATCAGTTTACATTTCTTTGATATGCGTTTGATTTTTATTGAATTTTTGGACAAACTTCATGTAAACGGTTATGCTATGATGTTTTTGAGGTTATAATTGTCTTGGTACGGTTTAGATATGAAATATTGTCATGAGCATGTATGGAAGTCAAAGTTGGAGGTCCTTAGTGGTATAAAATAGATCTTTTCAGATTTCTATACCTTTTTCAAAATGTCTCCACGTGACAAAATCTTCAAGGTTTTGGACAAAGGCCAGTGTATTTTGACAGCCCTATGAGTTCTCTGTCAATAGTCAATAGCACTTGGAATCACATTGATTGGAAGCCGATGGAATTAATTATGGTGTTTCCGTGTGTTGCGTTGTGCATACCCGAGAACAAATCCTACACGTAATCAGGTGACTTTTTTAGTACCCAAATGATCAAGCTACGTTATGTAATTTTAGTATGTTGAATTTGGTCGAGTTTTAGAATTGATGTAAAAATTTCATAGTAATCTGAGTCTGTTTGGTCGTTCTAATAAGTGTTGGAGTTAAACAACGCGTCATAGGAAGAGTTAGGCAGGTTGTTTGTTAACAAAAACCAACCTCCGCTGCTTTTCCTAAAAGTTCACATCTGTCCACAATGATCTAAACGAAATAAAAATTTAGTTGAGTGTCCAAATTTTTGTTGGAAATTAGTTTAAATATGTCGAGAAATGAACTAAGTGTTAAAAACAACGAAAGTGACTTCGTGTCAACTTGGCCAAATATACAAGACCGATCCAATCCGTTTAGACAAATTAGTTTGCCACTTCGACGCTTCTATTTGGTATTTCGAAACCAATATCGAATGAATGAGAAATTACGGAAAAAGACAATTTTGGGTCAAAGTTTTGACCATGCGATCGCATGGGTATTTCCACCTGCGATTGCAATCTGCCTAAATTTTAAGCAGTACGTTTTTGGGTCCTTCCATGCCATCGCAGGAAACAAAGCCTTGCGATCGCATGGTTAAATTGGATCAAGTTCTGTTCTGAATTTTGTACCTTGCGATCGCAGCTTGGTAAAATCATGCGATCGCATAGGTTTACGTGAACATACATGTCCTTTTGAAGGGTTGCACGATTTGGTTCCATTCTTTTCGTTTTCAACAGATCTCCAACGTTAAAAAGGGCCTGTGGACGTCCATTTTGACAGAGTATTGATACAGAATAGATAAGCAAACACAAAGAACTCATATATTCATTTCTTAAACCAAGTTTCTTGCATTTGTTGCGAAATTCGGTTCTTCATTTCATTCTTCATCCGTTGGAGTACAAAACCAATTTTGGTTCATTGTGATTGAGTTTTGAAGTCTTCTAAAACTCAAGCCAAGTGGTTATGTATCTTGGGAGTCAATTCACCAAAGAGACAATGCGCTTTCATGCGAATATTGACGACAGGACAAAGTGTTCAACACTTACCTCGACTATTTCTTGATTTCCATTCGGTTCTTATTTCTGCGTTTTTGGAGTCATTTACACAAATCCGCCAACAATTTTAGCTATTACCTTTAATATAAAAAATAATAATTTGCCATGAAATCTCTAAAAAAGAGTTTGGATAAGAAACAAATATACGTTTTAAGTAACTATTCGGGTCTTAAGATTCGGAGTGTTGTAGCTTGATATTGGAGCCAAAATTTAAAAACTTTTTTGTAGCTGTATGTCTCAAAAAATTGAGATTTGAGAATTTTTGGCCACTCGAGTAGACAGAAAGAGGAAAAAAACCATTTTGAAACATATATGAATTCTAAAACAAAAATTTATCAATCAATTAATTAATTCTTTTGTAGCTGATTATTTTTTGAGTCTAGCTACTTAATTTTCTTAAAATCTATAACAATATTAAATCAAACTTTAGGTATGTCGAAAATAGTTCTTTATCGAAGGACTGCAACTTTGTATGAAGTGTCGAGTCTCCAAGGGCCAGCAGAGCAATGACGTTCCTCCTAGTCACCTAGAAAACAATTTGGGTGTCCAGTGCAATTTAGGTAAATTACAGGGGCTTTTCGTCAAAATCCTCGAGTCCATATATAAAACCTCAATCGGTGCATTTCTCATCTGAAATCTATTCATTACATTAACAGAAAGTTCACGTTTTCATTAATTCTGCTGCTCTTCATTCCGGCCAAATTTTCAGGCACCGATCCCACCTCGCCGTCGATCTCCGGCCGTTGGTAGGAGTATATTCCGGCTCGCCCATCGATTATTGCATCCAATCATGACAACCGAATAGTAAATCTCTCTTCCCTATACATTCAAAATTAAGGAACGATAAAAAAAAATTGTTTATTTTAGCTTCGAATTTGATCAGATCCGCATCGATTTTGATTCAAACTTCACGAATTGTGCTTTACTATGCCCTTGATTTATTATTTTTAGATTTTTGGATTTGTTTTTATTATAATTTTAAAAGTTTGTTGGTTTGTACGTCGGATTCATTTGTGTTAAATTTAACTGCGAATTTACAGAGTTTTGGCTGTAGTTTGCTATTATTAACTATTCGTGCTGGGTAAAGTCTCTGAACTGTGCCATTTGAACAATGAAAAATATCGACGGCAGCAAAACAACGTGTTTTGTCCTTAAATTTGGATCTACTTAATATTGCTAGGTTAGATTGGTTTAAGCTTTATTTATGGAAGCAAAAGTTTAGTTACTTGGTGCCCATTAGTGGGCAAAATTCATCTAAATGTGAATTCTGCTTTACATGGCATGATCATATTTCCACTGGGAAATTGGGTCACATAAAGTTGGTGGACCGTATAATTGGTTCTGTATATAGAAACTGTGGCGAGAATTTGATGTAATAGTTGATGTGTCTCAGTGGTGAAATATTCTGTTAAAACACATTGATAAATGAAAAATCAGATCTTTATTAATTTTGAAGTCCATGCTGAGCTCCTAAGATTCCTAATGAGTATGCGTTCTTTTTGAAGTAAATAAAACTTCCTCTACAGATATGATACTAAAGTAATATATCAAAACATGATCACCTCGGCCTTGGGCAATTGGACCATTTTAGATGATGGTACCGAGTGTTAATATCTGTCTGTCTTCTGTGTTTATCTGGAGCAAAGCAAAATTTATGAAATTCTTGTGGGAAAGTTTTGGTACATGTTCTGCAATGTTTAATTTTCATAATGTTATTAATCCATTGTGAAGTCACAAAGTTTTTAAGCAAGGATATTTTTGGGGAATTGTGTGCTATTTTTTGTGTGTTGTATGTAATTATTTGCAATCAATATGATATAACTCATTTAAGTATATGTTGTTTCTTGCAGTGACTACTTGTTCAAACTTCTTTTAATTGGAGATTCAGGTGTTGGCAAGTCATGCCTTCTTCTGAGATTTGCTGTAAGTCTTTAAGATGTTGCTCAATTATAGTTCGTTGCATAAATTCTGCAGTTCTTGTCAGATGCTATTTCCATTTTTCTTCTGCAAGTCTTTAGATGTTGCTCAATTATCGTTCGTGGACTTGGTTTGCTCATGAACTGAAATATGTCGTGCACACAAACCACAGGTTCTGAATCTGAGAGTTTCAATTTAGTGCAAAAAATGCCAGAAGTCAGGTGTTTATTCAAGCCAAACCTTGTAGCTCCTCAAGCATGAACTAACCACCGTCATTATTTGCACAAAGTGGCTACCATGGCTTCCAAATTGTAATTCTATGGCTGTCAACAGCAGAGCTGTAGTAAAGTGTTGGCTTTCAAAAGACACGTTGTTACTTCATTAGTACTAATATGCAGAATAAGGAGATGCATTGACCATGCTTTGAATTAATGTTTTTTGGGGTTGAATAAGAGATCAACATTCATATTACTTGGTATACTTGTTAGTGTGATATTCAACCATTATCTTGCCAATCGAATTCATGGTTTTGGACTTGGATTTTTTGATCACATCACTTGCAATGAACAGTGTGGGAGTTCAACTGTAAAGCACTTCAGCACTGTAAACTTCCAACTATCCAAAGGCATGTTCTTTTTGGTTGTATTGGCTTGTAAAGAGTCTTGCTATAGGCCAAGAATGGTTTTCAGTTAATCTTTACTTTCTTGAGGTTCTTTAGTTAATTGATTTGGTGCAGTTATGGTTATTGAGTTGTTTTGTGTTGAATCTTGTGGTTAAGTTGTAAATGCTTTTTTAAACTCGTAATGACATTTTAATGTATAGTATGCCTAAGTTGTAATTCTTCACACATTCTTCTACTACACAATTTGCACAGATGTGGAATTTGTTATATTAAGATTAAGATTTATAGTGCTTTCAATATAGATAAGAAAGTAATAATGAGTATGCTGTTATTTTAAATATTATATGGGGATGATTTTTCTTATTTCTCAGTTATTCATTTATTACAGCAAATTGATTTAAAAGTCTGTTATTCAGTTATTACAACAAATTGATTTAAAAGTCATACTCTAAGATTATTACTTTTGCTCCATCCCTCTTGCCTTCCCCATTTTTGTAAAATTTTGAGAAGGTTGGAATTTGACCTCTTTCTTTTAGGCACTCTAAGCTCTAATTAGGCTTCTAGCTCTACTTTTCTTTAAATGGTACTGGCAGTTTTTGTTGATGAACCAATTGGTATGCCTCTTAGATTTCATGGAGAAAGTTATATTAGAACTTGCCAGTACTACTTTACCAGTCTTTGATAATAGGGGATTGGTTGGCATTCCCATCATTACAATTTCAAGCTGCGTGCTGCTGCAATGGCGATAAAATTTTGATTTTCGTTTTTCTTACAAATTGTTGAGTTTGTTTTGAATATAGGTTAATAACTGACTGATATTGATTTTTCTCATGCAGGATGATTCGTACTTGGATAGTTACATCAGCACAATTGGTGTCGACTTTGTAAGAGCTTAGACTTTTTGGGTTGGTAAATTTTACTTGGGACAATTTTAAGCCTTGACTGTGTTTTTGCTTTTGTAGAAAATACGCACTGTGGAGCAAGATGGAAAGACTATCAAACTTCAGATAGTACGTTCTCTTCGTCTCTTTAAGTTTTCGCCCGATTCTTTATTTTGGAACTGGTCCCATAGGGTAGTCGTTACAAGTTTGGGACCTTATTAGTTTTCCTGGTTGGTGTCGGCCGTGTTTAATGAAACACCCACTAAACTTTGGAAGGGTGAAAAATAGATGTATCTACATCATTACATGTCCTTATTTGATTGCTTTGAAATCATTGAGAAAAACAAGTTGATGCAGTCAATTTTCAAAATGAAAATTATTTTCAATTAGGTGCAAGCATGGCGATCTGTATGTATTCGTCAAACTTTCCCCAATGATTTTGTTCATTCAGTTCTCAACTTAATGCTTCTTCTTGCTTAGAGACTTTCATCTGTTGCATAAAGGTTGCCTATTTGTATGATGAAGGAACATGTGAATACAAGAACGCTTTTTAACTCCTGCAAATTTTGGCTGATACCATTTGTTATTATTTGTGGTTTGCAGTGGGATACTGCTGGACAAGAACGTTTCAGAACGATTACTAGTAGCTACTACCGCGGGGCACATGGCATTATAGTAAAATTTTCTTTTTAGTCTTCGTTATCTGTCGTAATTAATTTAGTTTAGTGTTCTTAAATGTTTTCTGTTGTTGTAATATTCTGACAGATAGTGTATGATGTGACTGACCAAGAAAGCTTCAACAATGTGAAGCAATGGTTGAATGAAATTGACCGCTATGCTAGTGAAAGTGTTAACAAGCTTTTAGTTGGAAATAAGTGTGACCTGACCGATAACAGAGCTGTCTCATATGATACAGCTAAGGTACAGATCTTGTCATTTTGCATGTGTACTGTTGTACAAACTAGTTTTAACTGAAATCGCCTCCATTTGCTGTTTAGGCTTTTGCTGATGAAATTGGCATTCCGTTCATGGAGACCAGTGCAAAAAATGCGACTAATGTTGAACAGGCTTTCATGGCAATGGCTGCTGACATTAAGACTAGGTATTCTTCTTTTGTGTATGATGTATTATTTTTTCTCCTCCAAAATTCTGAGATCCGAATTTTTCCACCAGAAAGTGTTATTTATTTGTACTTTCTTGAGTACTGTATTCCTTGTTAAATATCAATGCTATAAGAACCGGCACGGCAGGTTCACCTGGTAAAACTGGAAACCTGTCTGGGTATAGCTTAAAAAACGTATGTTAAAAATCAGGATGATTCCCCATCAAGTTCCCCGTTGAACCAGCCACGGGTTGACATTTTTGGGTTGCATTGTCTTCATAGAGCGATTATTAAGTCTTGCATATATCATGCCATATTTTTACGAATATCCTTGATGTCATAGTATCTTACTGTTGTGGTTTTTTTTTTTTTTTGTGAAAATTAACTAATGTTTATAAATTTTTTTATGGTTTATATGTTTATTTTTTTTTTTTTTGACGACCTCCAGTCAACCCTTTCACAGTTGACCCTTCACCTTTTCTGAGTCATTAACCGAGCTGGATTTCAAAACAGGGTTAAATATTTTGTTTTTAACACCTGTCAAAATAATTGCAGGATGGCAAGTCAGCCATCAAACAATGCAAGGCCTCCCACTGTGCAGATTCATGGACAACCTGTAGGCCAGAAGAGTGGCTGCTGCTCTTCCTAGTTGCCTGTTTTGGCTTCGCGAGATCATATTCTCATCAATACCGTTCAATCGTTGGAAGACTTTTACCAGATGACAATCAAGCACTTCGATTCAGCATTTTATATTAGTTCCATTCTTTTAAATCTATTTGATTTCTAAGTGCCCTGTACAAATCACGAACTATTGCTCACCAGTGGTATATGTTTGTTTTATTCTCCTGTTTCCCTTAGCTCTGTCCACAGGCAACACCGTCATAGCCATCAGTTGACTCATATTTCAGGCTGCTAGTCTCAGCACGTATGGAAACAATTATGTAATGTGTTGATTTGTGTTTACACTGAAAATTCAGACAAAGCTTGTAATAAAATGCTATACCTTATCTTTTGAGCCCCTATTAGTTGACTTCCCTTTTATAATACATATTGCCATCAATGTTTTGGGATTACCTTCCAAGCAAATCTCAGTTGAACCTTTTGAATTAATGCAAGAATTGATTGAGGTCTTCTTTTGCTCCTTAGCACCAGCTACCTGATTGACTTTCCAACCGAACACAGATGCAACCTCATATTGCTAGCGAACCCTAAGCCGCACACGTGCATACTCAAGCTCACAAATTCTTCATCAGAAAATGGAGAACATCGTAATTGTCGTCATCCAAACTTGTAAATTCTTCAACCTTTGGATTGATAGGGGCAAAAAGGGTTTTTGTTACAATACGTAATTTCTGCTATTTGATCTCACAGACAACCTGTTTCTTTCAGCGATGCTCTGATACTAGTTGACAATTACGTTCCTAATGGAGACAGATTGTTGTTCGTGAAATCCAATGACAGAGGTTGTGTTTTGTGACATCTCTTTTTGTTTCTTTCAATCTCCCACCCCAAATTGCTTGGAATTGGGTTGTCGATAGCAGAATCTACAAAATATCCCAATGTGAAGGTAAGATCGTTTTGTGTTTTGTGACATCTCTTTTTGTTTCTTTCAATCCACTCCCACTCCCAACCCCAATTGCTTGTGATTTCATTGGGGTTGTTGACTTTTAAAGTACAAGAAATCTAACAGCAGAATCTACAAAATATCTGAAAAGGGACCCAAATGTGAAGGTAAGATCGTTTTGTGGAGCAATAAAGTATACTTGTTTGGGACCACTATCCTTTTATTACTTGTTAAAGCACTGTATTATTTGTTTTATCTGAGACCAACGTAAATGTATTAAATATGAGACCACTATCATTGTATGAAAATTGAATTTTGGTACCACAGTAAATGTAAGTTGTTGGAGAATATTTAAGTTTTGAACTTTTTTTTTGGGTTTTGGCAGGTAGATTATTTTGTGGACCACTATTGTTGTATATTTGTTTTTGTGTTGGGTGGTTGTTAACAACTTCTTATATTGTAGAACCTGTGGAGAATAGCGATGCCACAAATGATGATCCGTATTTCAATGGTTCAAATTATAGTTTGGGTGAAAACGATGATTTGTTATTCGAAGAAAATGTAATAACTAGCATTGAATTGGATGCGAGGAAAGAGAACATTGTGTCAAATGAAACAAACGATTTAGATAGTTTGGATAATCCACCATCGGACGAGCTTAAAAGTGTGCATTTGGACAGTGAAGAGGAATTTGTCCAGTTTTCTGAATTGGCAATTCTTCAATCTCTGAAAAATAAACTCATGAAGCGGATGTACAAGAGAAGATTGTTGATGGCAAGGTATAGTGGTGAGATATGTTCTAAAGCTCTTAAAAATTTCGAACGCAATATGGATGAATCCTATTCTTGAAGAGCACTGTTTAACGGGGATATGCAATATCAAGTTTCTGGTCCGTATTTGGATGGTTAGTTTGTTGTTGACCTATGAACTATGTCGTGCGCATGCAGAAAATGGGAATTAACCGGGTTGCCTTGTCCACATGCAATTTCTAGTATTCGAGAATGGGGTAAAGACCCATTAGACTTTGTACACGAAAGTTACAAAGTTTCAACGTACATGAGAGATTACCAATTTACCCAATCAACAGACCAAAAATGGGCCTCCTACTGGAGTTGAACCAATTAAACCTCATAGTTGGATAACCATAAAAAGGAGAAGAAAGCGTGAAGTACGCCGAAAAGGTCTCGAGAAAGCTTCTTTGGCCCGAGAGAAAAAGAAAAAGCTAGATAAAAGTTGTGACGGTAGACAGAAATAAAAATGCAGTATATGTGGGGAAAAGGGCACAATAAAAGATATCACTCCAAGTTGCCATCAATAAATAACAGTGAACTCAATGAGGTACTAAATTCTTTCCAATTATACATATCTTCAATTCAAAATTTAAGGAATTACTGCATTGTAACTTGTCTTCTGTTGCTTAGGGGAATGGGGGTGTTGAAGGTGTGTTATCGGATGGAACCATAGCCCCATCTCAAGCATCAACCATGGGACATGTCAATCAGGTTGTTTAAGGAAGCTTAGTTTAGTTTTTTCAATCATTCGGAGTGGCTAATTACCAAATGTAATAACAGGTTATTGGAGAAGCGTCAATGGTGGTGATCGGTGAGCCTAGCGAGAAACCATAATTATACTCACAATCGAGATCTGCATCAGTCGGTTCAAATGTCCAAGAACAATTGTTTTTGTCACAACATGGTGCATCAACTGCACCAAACTTGCCAAGGCCGAAAGCTAAACCAATCGAAAAAGTTCTACCCCGCAACACCGGATAATAGTGAAGAAGAATTCCATTTCTACTCTAGCTATACAAAGCACATGGCAAAATCTGATGGAGAGCAGGCCTAGATGATACGTTTAAGAACTTTTTCATTTACGCGATGATGCTTTTTTGTTATGAACTACACTTTTATAAGAGAAGTCATTTTGTGGTTAATTTTGTAGTTAATTTTGTTGTTCATGGCATAATTTTATTATTCTTGTTAGAGGTGCCTTTTGTAGATCATGAATTGGATGATTATCTGTACTTCACGAATTGGATGTTGATTTGCTAGTGATTTTTGTTGTTGTTAATGTTGCTGGTGCTAAGTTGAATGTTGGCGTTAAACGTGATAAAATAATCAGTTGAATGATGTTGCTTTGATGCTTGTTAAGGCTGCTGGTGCAACATGTTATTTATGGTAGAAACTTATTGTTAGATATTTTTTCATAATTTATTTATTGTTGTTTTGTAAATGGTTTACCGCTTCGAAATGAGGATCGACCTGCCCGTATATGTGAATTTTAATTTTGCTATATTATTTTTAACACCGATCAGACATAACCTGATTTGCAATGCTAGGAAGATGAAAAAATTCGGATGGTTGAGCTTTTGTACTGGGCGAATGCCAAATACAAATTTGAGCGTTCGTCCAGTACACATGTTTGGCCTCAATTGCCAAACAATGAGGTCGGGCGAACGCCATGCCTTAAAGTTTGGCGTTCGCCAACCCAAATGGGTACAAATTTGGGTGTTCACCCAATACACATGTTTGACCTCAGTTGCCAAACAATGAGGCCGGGCGAATGCTTTGCCTTAAAGTTTGGCGTTGGGTTGACGCCAAGCTTTAAGGCTGGGCGTTCGCCCGGCCTCATTGTTTGGCAACTGAGGCCAAACATGTGTACTGGATGAACGCCCAGATTTGTACTGGGCGTTCGCCCAATACAAAAGTCCAACCATCCGAATTTTTAATCAATTTTTTTATAGCAACTTATCCAACGTGGCGTATAAATTGACGGAGTTAATGCCAAGTATGCACGGTGCCACGTCAGCTATTGAAATTAATCCCGTTAATAAGGTGATCAATAGAATAAGCTCTGCAAACGTTAATGACCATTGCTGTAAATTTTGAACTTTAATGACCTTTTTGGAATTTCGCTCAAATGTTAGTGACCGTTTGTAAAATTAACCCTAATTCTTACAGTTTTGACTGACCCGTTCTCCCTTGAGACATGGATACCTATACAATCCAATGGTTAGATGTACATGAGCTATGTGGAATCCCACATAAATGAGCAAGAATCACTTTGCAAGGCTGTCGAATAATTGTTATATTTAGAGGCGAATCCAGGAATCGACAAGTAGGAGGACTTGCATTTTTTTTAATCGATCTTCGATAATAAAAGCGCGCCTAGTTAGTAAGACCTAACGAGCCTTACCCTTTGATATGCATATAATTAATAGAATACGTTAACATAAAAGATTAAAAAAAGAAATGAAAAAATTAAAATTAGACTTTTAAAGAAAAGTGACGTCTCAAACTTTTTGACATATACATCAAGTAAAATCTTAAAGAATTATTAGGTAATACGACATAAACAATTGAACCTTAATCAAAACTGTTTTTATATTTGTCACAATGAGTTCTAAAAAAAAATTAATCTTGATTATCTATAAACAAATTCTCAAATAAATTAATATCATAACAAAATATATTTACAAATGTTTGCTATGTCTTATAAACCAATTTGCATAAAATATAATTTCACCATTCTACAATTACCCAACATCAAAATATTGTATATAAACGGTAGTTTAAAAGAAATAAAAAATTAAATTAAAAAAAAAAAAAGACATTTAGGCTTGGGTGGGCGCCCTGGTCATCTCATTCAGTCATTACTTTGTAATGGGAAAAGAGCTATTGTATTGTCTTGTTTAGTGCCAGTTTGATTTTGCTAAAAATTAATTTTTTAGTAGATTTTGATAAAAAGTTGATGAAATGTATGATTGAAAAGTTGTGGATCTCATGAAATGTATAGTTAAAATTAATTGTTAATTTTGACTTTACCTTTTTAACAAAATTTTAGGTAAAATCAAACAAAAAATTAATTTGAATTGAAATTTTTCTTTAGACTAGTTCTGTCCAACTCGTCTATATTTAGACTCGTCGAAAAATATGGTTCGAACTAGGAACTCACCAATATTGCATACTAGACCTGTTCAACCTGTCCTGTTTTTTTTTTTTTTTTTTTTTTTAGAAATTTAATACATTTTTAAAATTAAGAGATAATTATGAAAATGAATATTCTTAAATTGTTTGTGAAATATAAAAAATAATTTACAAATAGAATTTACTCATAATAATAGATGAATCATTATGGTTTAAAGTATATGTTAACTAAATAGGCAAGAGATTGTGTGAAAAAATAGAAGAGATATGAGTATTTATAGTTAAAATGACTCTTTTAATTTTATTTATATTTTAATATACC
Source organism: Forsythia suspensa (assembly GCA_023638005.1). Lineage (NCBI taxonomy): Eukaryota > Viridiplantae > Streptophyta > Magnoliopsida > Lamiales > Oleaceae > Forsythia > Forsythia suspensa. The sequence goes on along the minus strand of CM042666.1, from coordinate 28,667,699 downwards.
GGGCAAGTCTTCGGGTTATATAATCAAATTCGGCACAATCTATTCATTATGGTGAACCACCTCGTGAATGGGCCCGAACCAAATTGGACTGATTTCGTCACTCAGTCAATTTTGACACCAATAACAAGAAGGAAACTTGAGGAGGCAACAAGAGTGGTGAAGAACACTACTTTTGTCAATTTATGTCAATTTAGACCTTGATTCGAGATCACTTTTGTTTTTTATTTTTATTTTTCTTCTTGAAAATATAATTAATCTCTCTGGTAGTCTATGCTATCTCTTTCTCATAATTTTTCAGTTTTCCTTATTGTCATTGACATATATATATTTTTTTCTCTAGTGAATATTTTTGTTTAGGTGATTGAGTAGGAGGATAAACTACTGAGTGAGCATATGGCTAAAATGAAAAGATTTGTGGAGATGGAGATGGAGAATAGGAGGAAGAATTGATCTGGAAAATACAAGAGTTGGGTTGACAAAGTGATAAGAATACTATTTTGTCAAATTTTAATGGACTTTAAAAGTTATATAAATTTAGATGTCTTTAACTCTTTAAATAAATTATTTAGAAATATAGTTGTCCCCAATAATTAGTGGATTTCTAAATATTTCATTAATTAGAAGATTTAAACAGATTTGCATGGATTTCGAGCTCATTCATATAAATATCAAATTCTTTAAGAATACTCCTACCTTTCAAAATTTCAATCCAACTCTTCTTTCATGCCTCTCTCCCTCTCGTTCTTTCATCTATTTGTGCCACAAGTTTTTGTATTACTCTTGTTTGTGATATTCAATTTATATTAGCATAAAATTTTATTGAATTGTTTGATTTTTTATTTACAATTATCAAACATCGTATTTGAAATTTCATTTTTGATGCTCCATGACCATTCATTGAACCAAACAATTGGGCTAAAGAATATAAATAATCTATTGGTAAATATTAATTAGATAATTAGTCTAATACCATATATTGTAATTAGATATTGGATTGTAAAATCAATATAGCACCAAAATTCTTTTTTGAACTTGGAAAGATTTACTCGTCAACTGCGATACCTACAAATTATCTTTTTAAGCTATAAAATGATTTTTTATACAAGAGGGTTAAAACAACATTTTGGAAGAGAAAGAATCCTAAATATCCATCTTATAGTATCAAATATGAAAGAGGAAATTTTTATAAAAAAAGATAAGTAGAAGGAAAGTGAAAATTAAACTTTATTTCAATTTTTTTTCAAGAAACTTTGCTCTTTAGTCAATTTTCTTTATTTAAAATTGAGCAAGAGTTTTTCCTTTCTTATATTTCAAAAATTTTTCTCTTTCCAAAATCCTACTCAAAATATTTATTTATATAGGAGAGTTACCTGAACTATTTGGAATAAAGACAAAGTAAAATTACTATTTTTAATTAAAAAAAATCCAAATCAATAAAAATTTATAGAAATCTATAAGAATCCATTGAAATTTATAATATAAAATTATTTTGAAATCTTATAAATTCTGTTAGAATTCTATTTAAATTCATGAAATCTATTCAAATTTATAAAATATTAAAAAATCTTTTAAAATGTGAGTTGAGGACACACCTTTAACATTTGAATTGTAAGCTAACGTTTTATGTGAGAATAGTCTAAAAAGGAAGTGCAAGTTTTCTTTTTAGACTATTATTTGATACGATCAGTGCTATCCTCTATTCTTCTCTATCTCCTTCAGATTATGAAGCCTCCCAATGCTATTTTGAAGAAATTAGAGGGTATATTTGCTAGGTTTCTTTGGGACTCTAGAGAACATGCACACAGATTACATTGGAAAAGATGGAAAGACCTTTGTATTCCTACTGAGGAGGGTGGACTGGGTTTTAGGAGACTTGAAGATCTTGTTGATACATTCTCCTTAAAGCTCTGGTGGTTATTTAGATATTAGCGGTAATTATGGGCTCAGTTTTTACTCGGTAAGTATTGTTAGGATACCCATCCATTACTGGCTACTATTCCTTACTATGCTTCAGCTGTATGAAAGAGGTTGAAGCACATAAGCCCACAAGAGGAGACACACATTGCTTGGCAACTAGGGCGTGGATTCTTTTGGCATGACTGCTGGATGGACGAGTCTATATTAGCTGATCAGCACCCACACTTGCCACATTCTTCCATCCAGGTTAGAGATTTATTTGATGAAACCGGTTGGAACAACGACCGACTTCTTGAGCTAGTACCATATACTATTCTTTGAAGAGATAGGAGCATCCATATTATCTGCTTTGAGGTACACAATCGATTATGTAGAAAGATACATCAGATGATAAATTTGCTACCAAGTCTGCATGGTAGTTAGTTCTCTCGGGGCATACGATTCAGGTTGTATACAACATGATTTGGAGTTCTATTATCTCGACGACTGTCTCTTTCTTCTGTTGGAGATTATAGCAGGATTTTATCCCAGTTGATATTGTGATTCAGAGGTAGATTGAGAGTCATATAGCTTCTCGTTGTCAGTGTTGCTAGGCTATTGAGACTATCTAGTATTTATTTATTGACAATTATATTACCGACCAGGTTTGGCGCCATTTTTCTGACATTTTTCATATAACTCTTTGGCCGATGGAGGGTTTTCAGTATCGCTTTCAGTCTTGGCGTTTCTCGGGTCAGTTTGTCAGGCATGGTCATATTCGCATGATCATTCTTCTTTTGATTCTTTGGTTTATTTGGACTGCGAGGAATGATGCGAAGTACCAGGATATTCTATGGAGTCAAGACGGATCATCTGGAGAGTATACCATACTATCTCCCTACTACATATAGGCCGTTTATTTCGAGTTATTCATTGGCGAGAAGATATGGATATTGCTCATCTTTTTGGTATCTCTCTTACTACTCCATCCATTCCTCTCCCTGTTTTGGTTTATTGGCATACTCCACCAGTGGGATCTTACAAGATTAACAATGATGGATGCGTCAAAGATGGATTTGCAAGTAGATGGGAGATTATTAGAGATTCACCAGGTCAGTGTGTTCGAGCATTCTTCTCTTCATATGGCGAATGCCCTATTCTAGAGGCCGAGCTCAGGACTATTCTTGATGGTATCATTCTTGCTCAGATGATTGTATTCTCAGATTTATAGATTGAGTTCAATTCTACTTTGGCCATTCACTACATCACCAGAGGTGGGGGACCTTGGTCTATTCAGGCCACTCTTCACCACATCAGACATCTTCTTACCTTTGACCGTGATACTATTTCTCATATTTATCGCGAAGGCAATCAAGTGGCTGACTTACTTGCTTTAGAGGTTGGAATTGTCGTTGCTATTTTGAGTACAAATACCACGACTTACATGGCGTTACCACGACTTAGTTCAAATTGATAGACATGGGCTTCCCTACAGTTAGGGGTTTATAGAATTTTTTTTTAGGACTATTTGCCTAGAAAGTAGTACATCATTATTTATTGTTTTATTATTTATTCATTTATTTATTATGATTGGAGGTCACGTTTTATGTTCCCATCCAATGTATTTTTTATGAGTTATTAATATATGGTCGGAGTATCCGAACTTTTCCATCATTTTTGGTGGAGGCACGAAAACCACATTGGGGATGTGATTGTATGTTGAAATAAAAAAAAGAAGTGCAAGTTTTAACATGAGGCGCCATTGGATACTTTGTATGCTTGTCAAAACCCAAAATTAACACAAAGTGAATTGGAGTTTGGATTTGCGCACAAGAACTCTAGGGTTGATTATGAGACAACAAATGAATACAAAGTAAAAGCAATAAAAAATCTATAAACAAACTACATATTCCAATAGTTGGCAGCCAAACTCTCAAACAAGATCCACATTAAATGAGGTGTATTTATTTTTCTTTAAAATATCAAATAAACTCCATAGTTTTTAAATAATAATAGCGTCCCAAACACCTACTCTCCATAGAGTTTTAAATAATAATATGCATCAAAGAACTTTAAAACTATTATGTGATATGAATGAATCTCTACAAGTATGGAGAAAGTATTCTAAAATTGACTTCCCTTTTCTCTTCAGTATTTGATTCAAAGTCAATAGATTTTTGCACGTTCTTCTATTGTGCCCATATTCTCCGCACGTTTAACATCTTGGGACCTAATTGTCCTCTCATGTTGATTGTATTATTTTTTTCTAGGTCTTCTTGCTTGTCTTTTTTGGAGTAGGAGCTAATACCACACTTGAATCTATATGATCTTGCATCGTCCAGTCAGCACAATCTCCAAGTAGCACAATGCTTTATTGGTATGTTGCAATGTAAACTTCTCTTGTATGGTACTTCGAACTTATTGTGTATGTTACTTGCTGTTTTTTTTAGTGGTAAGTGCTAATGTATGTTGGCAAGGGATTTCATCTACTTGAAACCTATTGCAAGTATGTGTGTCTTCTTGTATGTCGACTAAATGCTGTGAATTCTCATCACTAATATGATATAGAACATTGCTTGAAGTTGATACCTATGGTAGCGTGACACAATTGTATATTACACAATAATTTGATTTTCAACCAACAAACAAAAGGCAAGTTAGGGTTCGTTTGATATAGCTGTTGTGAGTAGAACTTTTGGTAGTAGAGCTTTTAGCAGTAGAGCTTTTGTTATAGAGCTGTTGATTGTTTGGATATGAATCCAAAAAGTGTTGTGAATATTAAATTGAGTTTTGCATAACTATAAAAGTACTTTTGTATAAATTTTATATTTATTTGATTAAATAGTAATTAATTATTATATATCTCATATTATTTGTTTTAAAATAAATAATTTTTTTATATCCTATAATAAATATTAAAATTAATATATTAATTTAATTATAATAACACCATTATTTTATTACATTTGACTAAACAATAATTAATTATTGTATAACTCATATTATTATTTTTTAAAAATCATATATTTTATATCTTATAATAACTATTAAAATTAATAAATTAATTTAATTATAATATCATGATTATTTTAGTATATTTGATTAAAAAATAATTAATTATTTAAATCAAACATATTATGTATAATTTGTATTATATTATTTAGCACGCTAATATTTTTTTCACTTTATATAAGTATATAAAGTGACAATTTGATATAAGTAATTAATGTAATAAAATAAATTTATATCTTTTTTTGATCTATTAATAGTAATTTTGTTAATTTTTAAGTTCATTAAATATTAATTACAATTTTTTGTAAAAGCTCAATTAGAGCTTTTTAGAGAAGCTCAAAATTTGTGTTTCTCTAAAATAGCTTTTTTAAGCTATTTTTTAGTCTAAAAGTGTTTGTTGACTTTAACCAAACAACAATTAAAATAATCAAAAGTACTTTTACTCTTTAGAAAGTGCTTTTAGACTTCAAAAAAGTCCTTCCAAACACACTATTACTAAATTATGCAATTACTAAATTATGCAATCTGCAAACGTAAACTTACAAAAAGTCGATTCACCAATCAAATTCACAACATAATATTTATGAAGATATCATTCGAAATGACATAACTTGTTGTTTTTTATGCTTGAATTACATTTTCTTACCTTCATTTTCATGCATTTCGTAGAGTTTTCCATCAGCATATTTTTCTTTTTTGCTTGCAAGTTTTGTAAACGTTGATTGCGCATTACTCCATTCTTGTAGAACTAGCCCTGTAAGATGTATCTCAACGATTCCAACAAAGTATGTATATGATAATTCTTTACTGCTTTTGTTAATGCATTTACCAACTCAACAATGTTTGATGTTATTGTTGAAAATCTGTTAACTATCATGTGTGCTTTCGACCACTTATCATATCATACGTCTTCCTACTTGAAGAAAATTCAATCTGTTAATCAACATTAATATAGTATAAAATATTACATTTTGATAAAAATATTTCAATCTTACTAAATATGGCCGAATCTTTTTGTCTATGTTGTCGAGTTGCTTCATTTGGTAATCAAACTGAGCAACTGTTTAAGCTCTAGCAGCCGCATTGAATGTCTTGGTGATATTTGTTTCTACTATTTTCAAGATACAATTTTAGATTTTGTAACAAATGGTATGAACACAAACTGTGCATTATATTTTGATATACCATCTCAATTGCATTTCGAATGCTTCCGTGCCGGTATGATAAAATACACATTTGTTCATTTTCTCTATAAGCTTCCTTGAAACTCATTAGGAACCATTCACATGAACTGTTGTTCTTAATATCACAGATTCCAAATGCAAACACAAAATATTGTCATTTGCATCTTGCGTGCAAGTTGTGAAGTGTCCCACTGTAACGTCCAATTAGGTATGTAGCGTCTATCACGAATATTTGTTTGCAATATTCTTAACCTTGTATAGATCTCCCCAACACCATAAACATGTATACGGACTGGTTCTCTACATTAGTCTCAATCTACGTTATTGTTCCACTAGATAGATTGGTACATTTTAGTATGATTATTCAGAATTTCCCAACACGGGCTCTCGAGCCCTCTAAGCTTTCTCATAACTCAATTGCCAATCCCTATAACCTTGCCATGTCAATTGTAATATTCTCCCAAGTGTAAATAGTTTTTATAGATGTATGCTTGTATTTAATGCAATCTCCAACTAATGTACTTGTTTCTTGTCTATGATCACCAAAAAGAATATCTATTGAGTAACAATGACCGTTTCTAATGTAATCTTATTTTAAACATATTCGTTTCACCAAGTTTGAAAGCTCTAAATCTCCACATGCAACAATCATCTAGACACTTGAGTAGATATTCATGTTTGTCTGACTTGTACACTTTGTACTAAAAACTTGTTTTTAATAGCATACAATGGCATTGTCTTCATCAACAATTCTTTATTCCGGAATGTCATGTCTTTTGCTATTGCTTCAATGTTAGGATGTGAAATTACATTTATATTTGACTCACCATTTACATCATGTAATTCTTGTATAGAATCGTAAACACTAGAAGCAAAGATCTATAGTGTGGGCAATATTTTAGGTATTGATGTTACATAATTATGGACTTGATTAACTTGTAGCCCAATGTTTTCAAAAGAAGCCGGCCTCAAAACTTGCATTCCTAGAAAAATTTGCAACTTCAACTCACAATGGATAACTTGTTGGTTTTTTCTTTTGAGTTAAATATAGAACCAAACCGAGTTGTCATTCGTAATCCTCATTGGACCTTTGTTGTTACACACTCCATATTGTATTGTCACCATTTTTTTTATTTAGCTTTAACACCAATAATATTATATCAATGAGTTTAACGTAAGTACGGTCCATTGGGATGAGAATTCCAACCATCTCACCACGATATTTCATGAACACATTTAACATTCCATACCTACAAATCATTGAAGTAGATAAACACAATGGTCAATAATTTAGCATGTTGAAGTAGATAAACACAATGCAAAATAGATAATAAGTAAAACATACTCGTCTAACAAGCTGGTAGAATTGTAACATATATTACAAATTATTGCAAGCAAAGCATGGTTTTGTAGGTATCTAAGATTGGGCTATATATAAACTATATACACCTAAATCATGTCAAGATGATCAATATATGAACAACAGAGGAGCTGCATTGATTGCAAAACCAGCTAGCAGCCCAAGTGGCAGTTTGGTGAAAGCTAAGGATTGGGCTACTAGAAAAGTAAGCCAATGCAATTGTGTGCTAGATATTTAACTTTCAATTAATCTCTAAACTGTAGGAGGAACTTCAATGAAAGAAACTATATTTAACTACAGTTGCACATATGGATCTCTTTTTATCTTCGAGAAGTACCACTTCAAAAAATTGTGGCTTGAAAAGCGGATTTTCCGTTCTTTCAAGCCACGATATCTCGTAATCTAATAGTCGCTACCAACGGATTATTTGCAACGAAATTTCCGTTACTATTTTGAGGGTCATTGAAAGTTACCAACGGAATTTCTATTGGTGATCTTTACAAACGGAATTTCCGTTGGTAATGACACACACTATTACCAACGAAATTTCCGTGGGTAATGACATGCGTTTTACAACGGAAATTCCGTTGGTAACTTTCAGCGATCCTCAAAATAGCAACAGAAATGACAAACATTATTACCAACGGAAATTCCGTAGGTAATGTCCCAAGTCTTTACCTACGGAAATTGCGTAGGTATTGTGCAAATTTTTAATAATAAAAAAATAATAATTTTATATACTTCGTGGACCTTTGACCCGACTTATCAATTATGGGCTTGAAACTCGACCCACCAAAGGTCCGACCCAATCCGCTAAGCTTTGTCAAGCATTTTTATTATTTTATTAATTTATAATAAATGTAATGTGACTTGAACCTTTGACCTAAGAGTTGTGAAGTTACAACCAAACCATTGGAGACAAATGAATTCTTGTAAGTGTTTTTGTTTTTATAATATATATTAGTTCAATGAGCAACATTTTCTATAATTTCTTATAAAGTAAAAAATAAATATTAGTGAAAAATCAAATTCCATATTGTGTTAACACTTAAAATAATACATTGCTCGAAAATTTTTTATAACTGTACAAACTGTATGAAATGATGATAAACATTATTTGCTTTCACATTTAAACAGGAAATGCCCAATTAAAGTGATGTCGTACAATAGATAAACTACTCCACCTATATTTTATTCGTATGAGATTATAGTTTGAATCTTTTTTATTATTGTAATTGCATATATAACTTCGTTGTAGAAAATTCGAATGTTAAATGAGTGCTTATTCGGCTGTCCTTTTTTTCATCTCCAAAATCTATTTTGCATTAAATTTGGTGGGCCATGACTGAATTCCTCTTACATACTTTTTGACTTACATTGCAATTTGACAAAATTGCCCTCAATCAATTAAATGTCATTTGAAAGTTAAAAAGGTAATTTGGTCATTTCATCTCAAATTCTTTTGAAAAGTAAAAAACTCATGCTCAAAATGGATTTTGGAGATGAAAATACCTACCAACATGCTCTCAATGAAACTTAATTTACGACTAATCCTTAAGTGATTAACATTCAATTCCATATAGTTGAATTTTTTTTCATTTTCAAAATTTGATTTACATTACTCATGAAAAATATGCGGGTAACAAGATTTACTCTTCACCAATATTTTCTGTAGCTCAATGGTTGAAATAGTAATATTACATATGGATTATCTGTGGACTGTGGGTAATAGGTTGAAAGATTTTTTCGACTTATGAATTACTCTTCACATAAATTTCTTTTATTTGAATAAATGAATTGTGTTTTTTGGTCTTCAAAATTGATTTATATCACCTACATAATTTTCGTAGGTAATAAGAATCACTATTCACCAATGGATATTCCGTATATGAAAGGTCGAAATATTTTTTGGTTTTCAAAATTAATTAATATCACCAACGAAATTTCCGTAGCTAATATGATTCACCCTTCACCAACGGATATTCCGTAGGTGAAAGGTCGATAATATTTTTTAGTTTTCAAAATTAATTAATATCACCAACGAAAATTCCGTTGGTGATATGATTCACTCTTCACCAACGGATATTCCGTTGGTGAAAGATGAAAATTCGTTGGTGAAAAATTATTACCTTTGCCAACGGAAAAGCCGTCGCTAATTACCTTAGTTGAAAGGTCATCACTTTTACCAACGGATAATCTGTTGTTGATTACCAACGGAAATAATCTGTTGGTAAATTTTCATTGGTGAAAAGGCGATTTTTAGTAGTGTACAGATAATAAAATTACTAGTCATCATATTAAGATTCTCAAAGGCATAGTTATAAGATTTAAATTCTCACATATAATAATACAACTTGTTTCATTTGTAATTTTGAAATAACATTACTTATTACATTTGTTACAATGACATGACTTGTGCTGAAATTTGAAGGAAGTTAAGACATGAACTATACAATGACACATCAAACGTAGTGTTCACTTGAAGTTCAAAAGGATGATTAAAAATATTCAATTGTCTATCAACTAAAAACTATAAATTAATAGATTCAGACTTGCTTAGCTTACTTTCTGAATTTATTATCACATTTTCCATATTATATACAAATGAGTATCTTATAGTGAGCAGTGTAAAGGCAGAAATAATAGAAAGTACAAACACAAGGCCTGATAACTAAAGCCTATTCAATCATTTTGTTTCAAACATAAATTCAAGAAGAAAAAATGGAAAGCTAAATAAAAGCTGAAAAAGCAGTAGATCAACAACTAACAATCAAAGATTCAAACTGTCACGTAAATTCAAATCACATAGGAGAAAGCAATGGCTAACGCTTTTTTTGGGTTGAAATTGAATTTGAGTTTCCCGTTTGTGATTTGTAATCAATAGAAAGTTTCCCGTTTTGTAGATTTTGCTTCCTATTTGTCAATACACTATATTTTTAAACTAAAAAAGTAGAACAATATTTTATAAAATTATTTTGTTTATTGTAGTTATTTTTGAAACTATACCTAAATTAAAATTGGCATTCGATATCAAGTGTTGGGTGCAATCTCAAAAATTTGTACCTTTAATTATATATTTTTAAAACTAAAAAATAGAATAAAATAAAATAAAAATTTAAGTTAGCCCAAAAAGTGCATCAAAAGTTGTAACATCTATCATCTTATTTAAATCAAAAAAATAAAAAGAGAAAGTTCAGATTAAATAAATAATGTGGGGACTAACTTGAATTAAATTGGAAGCTAATAATTCTATAAGGACTTGATTGAATAAAAGAGAAAAAGTTGGGTTGGGGACCAAAAAGTTGAAAAAGTAAAATTAGAAACCTTTTTAACCCAAGCGAGCATCCATTTTTGAGACAATCGTATGATTTCTATGTTCGTCAAAATTCTCTGACTCTTATGGCATTGCGAAGTACATGATGAGACCTTTAAAATGGTACTAAATATGTATATATTCGACTAAGAAACGAGCCTCACAATTAAGCGCCAAAAGTGTTTTACAAACTGGAAAAGTGTTTTCAGCAATATGTATTCAAGCAGCTGTTTTTGAAGCGGTTGTACGATTGCTGGTTGTCCATTTCTATTATTCAAAATGTGATGCGAAGCTCTCCGTGAAATCTTATCTTTGAGACAATATAAGAGACGTTAAAAAATGATCGAGATTTGACCTCCAAATCACAATCCAAAAATAGGACTAGAAAAAAAGAAATCTGTAAATTTTTGTATTAAATAATTAACAAACGGGCTAAGTAGATTTTGTGTAGAGATTTGCTTCACTATTGTCCTCATTATGTCTGATAAGTATAATTTTGTACTTATTGGAGCTCACAAAAAGGGATGATTATGAGTCATATTGTTTGATTTCAGTTTAATTGCATGTTGTTTTCTTATTAATTTAGGAAATAATCAAATTCAAGTGTCAATCAGATGAAAAGAGAGCAAACAGAAGAAGAATGGATAAAAATAGCAATAATTTGGTAAAATCGACGAGTAAATGATATACCATTGGAAAGATAATCGAATTACGAGTCCACCACTTTTTACGGATCTCAATTTGGAGCTTTCTACAAGAAGTTATGGTCGTTTGAAAAACAGCCGCCCAGTGTTAATTTGGTTGCGGAATTTTTATTTTCCTTTTTGAGTTCTAATCCGATTAGGAAACCTTTTGGCCCACGAATTTTATAATATTTTGAGATCTTTTGGGGCACAATTAGGTAACTACAAATATGAGTTATTAACTCATAATTTGGTAGCCGTTTTGTGGGGGCCGTTTGAGAGCCGAATTCGAGCCATTTTAAGAGCCGTTTTGGAGAGAGGAATTTTGGGAACAAGATACAAGAGGAGAATCGAAGATCAAGGCACGGGATTGAAGATTCTTCACCAGAGCCAGGGGTTGTATTTATTCTTTCTTCTTTTTCTTTCGCGGGATCATGATAAAGTCAATTATTGTCATAATTGAAGAAATCATGTCCGCTAATTTACTTTTTCTAGGATGAACAATGAAACCTCATGATTTTTAATTAATTAGAAGTTTTTCCGTTTTAGTAATTAATTGCTTTTGGGTTGATTATTCTTTATTCAATTTTTCTATTATTTTAATGCCTGATCACCATTAGAATATATTGTGATCTATATTGAAGTCGAGAGATTCAATATAGATTAAGTACATGGTATTGAATAATATAGGGTCCAATAATAGATAGAGATTACTATTATGCTTTATGAAATCTATTTAGGTGTTCTTGAGATTTTAATGCATGTGTTTATGTTCAAGCTTAATTAGAGATAATGAAGTTCGCATAACATATAGAATTGATTGACCATCGAGAGAGACTTTTGATTATTTTAGGATCACCGATTTTCAATCTATGGTAATTATAAGCTAAAACGGTTAAATGGATATTTGATTAAGGAAAGTAAGGTGGATTCGCAAATCCTAGAGTTAGTAGATCTTGAATTCGTTCTCAATATTTTAAAGTTAATTTATTGATAATTTAGTTTTAATTAAAATAGTATAGAATCACAAAAACCAATTTGAATCGTGTTTTCATATTGTTAGAAATTAGGTTATAAATGAATAGGTTAAATTGATATCTAGTCCTCGTGGGTTCGACACTTCATTCATCACTTTATTACTTGTTAACGATCCGTCCACTTGCGGGTTTAAATCGCACAACAAATTTTTTGGCGCCGTTGTTGGGGACTAGTTTTATTAATTACTACGTTAATTGATAATTTAGTTTTAACAATTTTTTTATTACTATTTTTATTTTTTTTTTTTTTTAATTTTTTAGTTGATCTACTTGTTTTCTTGGTTTCATTGCTATCGTGGGAACAAAGATGAGCTAGGAGATCAAGCACAACACACTGTGGCGCGACTTTGAGATTGATAAGGATGACTTGCTCTGGAAGATTTATGGAAACCACCGGTCAAACAAAATTTTGTCCCTACTCCTACACCTACAATCGGGATTGGCAAAATCACTCAGATTACTCTTGGTACAATAACCAAGGTCAAACAGAGGAATGCACGGGTGGACATCAATTCGCTCATCTTGGTGAAACTTGATTCATTGGCAAAGCGGATGGAAACACCGAAATACTCTCGGTCGACCAATATGGTTCGGGATGTCCCTACCAATATGTACAACTTGTGGGGCGAAACCATCAATCATCGAATGCCTTTTAACCAAAGTTGATATGTCATCACCCGAACAAGTCGCATATGCTCGAACTTTCAATTACATCGAGAATAATTCATACTCATGCAGACTTATAATCCGGGATGGAGAAATTATCAAAATTTCTCATATGATAATACCGAAATATTCAAAATCCACGGATCGGGGAGACCACAAGAGAATAAAGAAGAGTGGAAAGAGGCATTTGATCGAGCATCAAGGCAACCTGAAAAGTGCATAGAGAATAAAATTAATCGGATGATAAAGATCTTGACAGAGAGTCCACAAGGCACCTTTCCAAGTGACATTGAAGTTACCCCGATAGAAGACATGTCAAGCATTACAACAATTAGTGAGGAGCAACTACTGAAATTTTGGAAAATGGACCAGTTGTCCAAATTGAGGAAGCACCAACTAAAGTAGAAGAGTATATGGAGAATGAGAAGTTGATCATACATAAGCAGAATGAAAAAGTGACGTTTAATGATGCTGCACCAACCAAGCAATTCTCCAACTCCCATCTTTCTTCTAAAATTGATTTTGTGATCAAGGTCATTGAAGAAGTTGAAATTTTCATAGTTAAGTTCGAGCAAGGTAATCAAATTAAATCATATTTTTATGAGAAGGACAAAGTTAAATATTGGAGAACAAAAGAAAAATGGTGTGAAGTCAATCGATGCAAACAAAACAAGTCATCAAAAGCCCTGTTCAAAGTACCATGAGTGATCACCGCGACAAAGTCAAGCTAATGACTTTAAAGAAGCACTTAATGGGAGGCAACCCATCTTTTCTACCCTTTTATTTATTTAAATTTTGTATTGTTTCAATTTTAGGATTTCAATTGACAATTTGCACGTTTTAGGTTCTTAGGATTTAAAGTAAGCTTTTAATTCTTAGGTTTTGAGGCTACAATCATCGTCATCTTGCATAATCACGTTGTTCAATTATTTTAAATTTATATTTAAAAAAAATTTAATTTTGTTTTTCATAAAAAAAAAAATTTAATAAGTTCTTTTTTTCTTTTCTTTTTAGGGTTACAACCTGCAGGCTGACTGGATGATATTCAAACAAAGATTTGTCGACCAACCTATACAGATTTTTCCTCCAATTGATCTTATCACACCTTTTCTCCCGGCACCATCAGATCTATCTCAGGGAAGTCTCTAATCTTTTGATTTTAAATTTTATATTGGGGACAATGTTTCTTTCATGTTTGGGGGTATTGGACTAAAATGAAAAATTTGCTTGATTCGATAATTGATAATTGATATTTGATTTTTAATTTATTTTTGTTTTAAAAAAAAATTATATTTATTTGTTTGCATATTTATGTGATATGAATAGTCTTGCCGGCTGATTATGCAACTTTTTATTTAATTATTTCGCTTTAATCCATGACTTGTGAACAAATTATTACTATTAGTTAAATGTGAGACTATTTGACCATGTTTGATATTGTGTTGTGTCGGCCATTAAGATGATTTTTAGCTATGTTGGTGCACTTAAGTTGAAAATAATAGGATACCCCTGTTTAAACCTAAAAATCATCCGTATCTCGAACAAATAACCAATATAGTGAGAAAGTGTGGTAATTAAACTGTGATAGTGGCTATCTAGGTTATGATTGTTTCCATGTATGTTGAAAATTTGTGTGGAGCACTTTAGACCAGTTAGAGGAAACTAAGTAATGACCGAATGTTAGGAATCTAATCCTCACGCATGAACTTATTGCACGCAAGGAACAAAAATTATTATTATTATTGCTTAAATCTTTTCGTAGCTTAATTGACTTGAGTGAAAAGGTCCGTAGGAGTTTCTCAAAACCTGATGCCCTAAGGTTTGAAAGACCTAGGAGTCATCGACCTCAAGCTCGTTACATGAGTCATTTAGAAAGTTTAATGGACTGAGTTTTGCACCTTATTAATATCTTATAACTCCTTTAGTAGCCTATTTGACTCGAGTGAAAAGGTCCGTAGGGGTTTCTCAAAACCTGATGCCCTAAGGTTCGAAAGACCTGGGAGTCATCGATCTCAAGCTCGTTACATAAGTCATTTAGAAAGCTTAATGGATTGAGTTTTGCACATAAGATCTATATATATATATATATATATATATATATAAATTATTATTATATATTTATTTAAATTTAAATTTTATTTCTGTCCAGAAAAAAAATCATTTGCAAAATAAATTTGGGGATTAGATAACTAATGGGTTTGACTTATTTAGTAGAAACTTTCTGGTCGAGAGTGCTCATAAATTGAAGAATCTTCATATACTTAGGTTGTCACGATTATTAGTTTTGTCAACCAGCCTCGAGAAAGAAAATAATGCGAAGTTTAACCTTTGAACCAAAATCTCAGAATTTGAGAGAAAACAATTATTTTGGGGGAAGTGTACTTTATGAGAGGGAAAGGAAAAGTTGACCAAGTGGTTGGGCTATCACCACCATAGAATTTAAGTTGATCATATTAACGGGTCTCAAACACGTATCAAGTATGGTTTGAGTATGATCACATTTGCAATAGTAATATCTGAACACTCGTCATGAATTATAAATTTTTCTTTTTGCAAAAGCTAAAGTAAAGAACGGCAAGCTATTAATATTGTGAATTATGTTACTTTTTATTTTATTAAGTGCATGATTATTTTTAGCTAGTTTATTCGAGAACGAATAAAAGTTCAAGTTTGAGGTATTTGATAAGTACAATTTTGTACTTATTGGAGCTCACAAAAAGGGATGATTATGAGTCATATTGTTTGATTTCAGTTTAATTGCATGTTGTTTTCTTATTAATTTAGGAA
Organism: Forsythia suspensa; assembly: GCA_023638005.1. Taxonomy (NCBI): domain Eukaryota; kingdom Viridiplantae; phylum Streptophyta; class Magnoliopsida; order Lamiales; family Oleaceae; genus Forsythia; species Forsythia suspensa. The sequence continues at coordinate 28,651,761 of CM042666.1, read as the reverse complement.
ATAATCAAATTCAAGTGTCAATCGGATGAAAAGAGAGCAAACAGGAAGAAGAATGGATGAAAATAGATAGAGATTACTATTATGCTTTATGAAATCTATTTATGTGTTCTTGAGATTTTAATGCATGTGTTTATGTTCGAAGTTTAATTAGAGATAATGAAGTTCGCATAACATATAGAATTGATTGACCATCGAGAGAGGCTTTTGATTATTTTAGGATCACCGATTTTCAATCTATGGTAATTATAAGCTAAAACGGTTAAATGGATATTTGATTAAGGAAAGTGAGATGGATTCGCAAATCCTAGAGTTAGTAGATCTTGAATTCGTTCTCAATATTTTAAAGTTAATTGTTTGATAATTTAGTTTTAATTAAAATAGTATAGAATCACAAAAACCAATTTGAATCTGTGTTTTCATATTGTTAGAAATTAGGTTATAAATTAATAGGTTAAATTGATATCTAGTCCTTGTGGGTTCGACACTTCATTCATCACTTTATTACTTGTCAATGATTTGTCCACTTGCGAGATTTAAATCGCACAACAATGTCCTATACTAGTATAGGGGTAATGTGAAGAGGTTACTTGGGGAAAGAGAAAATCTCAATCTTTATACGTAAATAAAAAAGATTAACAAGTGCCGATGGATATGAGAGAAAATCACAAGACAAAAATATAAAATATAAGTATACATATATATATATATATATATATATATATATATATATATATATAACCGTGTATGTGTATATGTATGTATGGGTAGGATTTCCTATAAACACCCCAAACATATTCTCACCTTTTTACACCCCATCACTCTCTACCACACTTTTGAAACACACACACACACACCTTAAAATTGAAAAGGAGGAAGCAAGAAAAAAAATATATCGAAGCGTAGGAGGTAAGTTCAAGACTTAAAATCTCAATGTAAGAATAAAGGTTGGAGACCCTTTAATTTAATAGAGAGTTCTCTACACCCAAGCATCAAGAGCCCCCATGGGCAGTCGCCAAGAGAATATAAATTTTTGGATCTTATGGTGGAGAAGATGATCGGAAAATAGGGGATAATTGTTGAAATTATAAGTAATTTGTGTAATAAAACTAATTAGTATATAATTAACAGAAAATAAATAATAGAGTTAGAAATGGTGGCCTTAGAGAGTTGCGAAAGTCGTGTCCTAAAGTCGTGTGTGACATTCCATTCGATGCGGGTATTATCGACTACTACGGCTCCAAGATAAAACCCTTTTAGCTCACACGGTAGATTCTCCTTCTATGGACACGACCAAAGGGAGATAAGAACAAGCCTTTTAACTAGTTGCCAAAACAAGAAAATAAGTATAGTGTAGAGAGTATTTTTTCTAATCTTGTTTTCTTGTGTTGTGTCTAAAACATGAAAATTACACCCCTTTTATAGTAGAAAAATCAACCCCCACTTTGATGAAAATCTATGTCATTCAAATTGGTTTTAATCATGAAATTAAGGAGTTTTTGAACTTGTTTAAAAATTGAAAATTAAAAAACAAAAACTGAAATTAAATCAAATTAATTTGGATGTTTAAATCTTTAGGTTACAACAATAATACTTGGAATTTTCGATGGGTACTAATAGTTTGATACCCCAGATCTTCTGTTTAAAAGAAGATATCAGTATTTCGGAATTATTTGCATCATGAAGATTTGGAATTTGTTCTGCAAGTTTCTAGCACCCCTGCTCAAGAAGTAAATGAAAACCATCTTCTACTAGATCTTGATACTATGAACCTTTTTATTTCCAAGATTATAAAGACAAATCTTTAATAAGTTGTGAATTAGTTACGTAATTTACATTATGTGCAATATCATAAGTTTTATATGTACATAAATTATATGTGCTCTAAAATGAGTTATCTTGATGATATTGATCCAAGTAAAGATATGAGATATAATGAGCATTTTGGCCTATTTTTTATTTATGCAAAAGAGAGAAAGAAGTACTATGAGAAATTTAATCTTGTGTTATACAAATTCAACTTGAGTTATCATAAGAAATGACATACATAAAGGCAAAGTTATTTTATAACACAATAAATTCTCTAAGTATATTTGTACACCATAAGAGGACATGTGTAGCCATCAAGGACTTGTGTAGCCCACAAGAGGACTTGTATAGTCCAAAGAAAAATTGTTCAACAATGGCCAAAAGATTTATGTAACCCATATAGTGCTTGTGTAGTACATTAAGAACTTATGTTGTCCACTGTAGGCACCAATTTATGGCCAAAGTGCTTGTGTAGCACAAATATTTTCAAATTTGAGTGCTCGATGTACAAGTATTATTTATGGGAAGGTCTTAGCAAAATAAAAACTATATTTATGTGCAATATCACACATGTACTGAACTTTACTCATCGAATGTCACAATTCATAGTCGTTTCACAATTTTTGTAGGAAATGGAATGAGATTACCTTAAAGTCATAGACAAAGGTGTGAGCAAACTGCGGATAGCTAAGAATATCATTTGATCACCAAGATGGATGTATGGTCTTTCTACCCACATCGACCTGGATTACAAAAATTTGAAGTAACTTAGGTGATGCGATCCATGCAAGACATAAACCTTTGGTACATTTGACTCAGGCTAAAGACCATATTGAAGGCACATCAGAGACTAATGGAAGATTAGATGACCAAAATAAGCATGAAACAAAATTTGGAGGTCAAAACTACGAGAGCCAAAAATGGCCTAAGCGATCTCCTAGGTAAAACCTTGGGCGATCGCCCAAGGTCCCTTTTTAAAAACAGAATCCCTTTTGCTAAGCTTGGGAGGTCGCCTAGACTTACACTGGGCGATCACCCAGGCATTTTTCGGGAAAAATCATATTTTTTTATTTTTGTTTCCTTTTTTGTTTAGAATTCTATTTTGATTAGTTTTTAGTTATATTTTTGAATTAGACTAGGTTTTCATTAATTTTACTATTTAAGTACTTTTCATTGTAAACAATCAGAACTTTAACTTTGATTTTTTGAGAGGTTAATTAAAAGTGATGATTCACTTTTTTTTCGTGTTCTTAATTGAACTAACCTAAAAAACTTATCAAAGACTTCGCAAATCTTTGTGACGTTCATAACTTTAGTTCTTTGATTCAAGTAATCATCGGGTCAAGTTCTTGCGACCAGATTTTAGCTTTCTTTGGGTTCATATCAATCTTGGCTGTGGGTTCTGAGATTCATTTCTTCGCGGGTTCGCATCAGTTGGTATCAAAACTTTGGCTCTAAAATTAGGTTCTATCTTTTATTTATTTTTATTTATTTTTGTTTCAACAGATTCATCTTGAATCATATAAAAAAAATTGTCTTTCATTATTCATCTTTTTCAAGAATTGTTTGTGTACGATTCGTTCAGGCACCAAAGTTAATTATTTTTAGTTCTTGTTTTGTGATTCTTTTTTTTTTTTTTTTTCTTGCGTTGGATTGAAAAAAAAACGAAAATTCAAGAAAATTCAAGAAAAGTCATGAAACGCATTCTTTTTAGATTCTTGTGTCATATTGTCATCCGGTACTTAAATCTTATTCTTTTATGTTTTCTTCTTGATCGTTCTTGTTGTCTTTTATTTCCTATTCTTGTTCTTCAATGTAACGGAGGCCGAATTCTTGATTGAGTTTGGTTAGTTCTTTAGAGAACTTGGTAAGAAACACAAAGAAAGGTAAAAAGCAAGAGTGTTGAGATTATTATCGAGAAAAAGTTAAATAGAGTGAAACACAAGTTTAAACACGTGAGTTTAATTTTTCTTTCAATCCTATTTTTTTTTTTTATATATATCCTAAAATGTCTAATAATGAATAAATAACACCTAGTAGAGAGAACAACCAATTCTTTTTGTTAAAATCTATGCAACAACAATTTGAGCGGATGAAAATAGTGTTTGATGAGATAAGGGATAGTAATAAAGAGATGATGGGTATGATGGATGGGCATGATACAATGATTACAACCTTACTAAGGGAGCAACAACACGAGATCCCTAATATTATGAGACACGATAGGCGTAATCATAACTCTATGACTGAATTTGAAGATGACGATCATTATAATTATGGGGTTAAGATGGGTAGAATGAGCATAGATGAGATATGCGTGAAAGGTCAGATTGAGGAGGAGATTATAGAGGTCAAGATGGGGTAGATAGAAACTTTGAGAATATTAAGATGAAAATACCTTCCTTCCAAGGTAAAAATGACCCTGAAACCTATTTAGAATGGAAAATGCAGATGAATTAATATTTGATTGCCATATCTATTCGAAAGAAAAGAAAGTGAAATTAGCAGTAATTGAGTTAACTGACTATGCTATAATGTGATGGGATTAATTAGTGACTAATTCGAGAGAAATCACGAGAGACTTGTAGAAACTTAGGGTGATTTAAAGACTATCATGATGAGGAGATTTGTACATGGTCATTACTATATAGACCTCTATAAAAAATTGTAGAGCCTTACTCAAAGTTCAAATAGTGTAGATGATTACCATAAGGAGATGAAGATGGCTATTATTAGGGCAAATGCTGAGGTGGATAGGGAGGCAACTTTAGCCAGATTTTTGAATGAGTTAAATAGGGATATAGCCAATATAGTTGAATTATAGTATTATGTGGAGTTGGAGGACATAGTGCACATGACTATGAAGGTAGAGAGGCAATTGAAAAGAAAATGGACATCTAGGTTTTCTTCGGGATCTAACCCTAGTTGAAAACTGAAGTGGAATAGTAATGATGTGAGTAATAGAGCAGTTTCAAAAGGGGAGGCCAAACCACCTAAGTGAAATGAGGATATCACTAGCAACAATAAACTCAAGTTAGATTTCCAACATTCAAAGAATAGGAATATCAAATATTTTAAATATTTGGGATCCGGACATATTGCATCACAATGTCCAAACAAAAGGGTAATGATTTTGCGTGATAATGGAGAAGTGGAGACTGATGATGATAGTAATAGTGATGAGATGCCTGAGTTGGAGGATGATGGTCTTGAGTACCCTGTAGATGGTGAAGTCCTATATGCGAGGCATGCTCTTCATGCGTAAATTAAAGTAGATGATTTAGATATATAAGAAACGACAACAAGGGAGGAAAAAAAATCAACAATTGCTTTTGCTAGTACACAAAGAATACCACATTGTACTATGAAAAACTAATCAATCCCTCCCTAGTTTGGCTATTTCTTCACTGCAGGAATTGGAGGACGTATCTTCGGAGGAGATGTCTAGTAGGTTATCACCTATTCGAGACATTGCACGTCAACTTCACTTTGTACCGTGGAGATGTTCTTCAAAAACAATCAACTTATAGAAGCAATCCAGATAAGACGAATGATCTTCAAAGACATCAAATTAAAACCAACAAAATTCGTAGATTCATCTTTGAGCCTGGTGATTGGGTTTGGGTGCTTATGAGGATGGAATGTGATCTTTATCCCTTTGATGCCGGTAGTGATTCGAGGTCGAATCCTTTTGAGGAATGATGAGATCCATGCAAGCCATGGACCTTTGGTACATTTGACTCAAGCTAAAGACCATGTTGAAGGCATATCGGAGGTTAATGGAAGATTGAATGGCCAAAATAAGCATGAAACGAAGTTTGGAGGTCAAAACTATCAGAGCCAAAAATGAAAACCTTGGGCGATCGCCCAAGGTCTCTTTTTAAAAACAGAATCATTTTTGAAAAATCATATTTTTTTTTTGTTTCCTTTTTCGTTTAGAACTCTATTTTGATTAGTTTTTAGTTATATTTTTGAATTATACTAGGCTTTCTTTAATTTTACTATTTAAGTACTTTTCATTGTAAACAATCAGAACTTTAACTTTGATTTTTTGATAGATTAATTAAAAGTGAGGATTCACTTTTCTTCCGTGTTCTTAATTGAACTAACCTAAAGACTTATCAAAGAATTTGTAAATCTTTGTGGCGTTTATAACTTTAGTTCTTTGATTCAAGTAATCATTGGATCAAGTTCTTGCGACTAGATTTTAGCTTTCTTGAAGTTCATATCAATCTTGACCGTGGGTTTCGAAATTCTATTCTTCGCGTGTTCACATCATTATGCTTATGGACCATTATGATGCTTGAACTATGTAACACCTTGTAACCAACTTCTAATGCAAGGCTTGGTTGGACCCGTCTTTAGATTACTAGGTTTACCTCTTCTTAGTCAAGGTATTATAAAAGACTTTTGATAACCACATTTGTATATATATCATCATCAACATCCATAAAGCCGTGATTTGGAAGAAGCTTGTACAGTTTGGGAAGGGATTTTGATTGATCTAAGTTTATGCAATTTATTATTTATTAGTATTTTATTTTGGTCAATTGTTGAATAAAATCAACTGAAAGTAGAATAGTTTCTCGTATTTTTTATTTAATCACACATGGAGAAAATGTTGTGTTGGATGTATTTCAAAGTTTTTTTGCAATTCCTTGTTAAGTAGAAGAAGAGATATTGTAATAGTTCAATCTATGGTATCTATTGTAACGGAGATATAATGAATAAAGAGATGATATTTAATCATTATTTTCTTCTGCTATGCTTATTTGTATTTGATTTTGTACTCACTAAATCAACATACCCCTCTATTATAATCGTACAAAATCAAATAATAACCCGAAGCAAAAGTAAAGAAGAGATGACTCCGACATGCACATTCTGATTCTTCTATAATGAACTTAATCACAACACAGTTAAAACTACGACATGTATCAAGTTAAATATGCCCTAAATCAAATTAGGGACTAAAATCGATTTATGCATCTAACGTATTAATATCCATTAACGTGGATATCAATGCCTTTTCTGACATAATTAGACCTTCAAAAGAAATAAAATTTTGGACAAAATTTCGAATCGCTACATTTGTCCTTTGCACTTCATGGATGTAGCCATGTACTTAATTGGTAACTAGGCTGGCCTTTTCAGTTACTTACATGATGTGAAAATTAGGATCCATATTAATTTTTCTTAAATTGAAATTTACTGATTTTAAAAAATTGAGGATATATATTCTATTTTTTAGTGTGCGACTTTTTATTGAAAAAATATGTATAACATTTTAGATAAGTTCATGATGGAAAGACTTGTGATATTTTCAATAAGTTTATAATATGGAGACGACTACTCGTGATTCGCTCATACGTGACAAAATACAATACTTTTCAGCTATTGTACATACTTTTAGCTGTACATTTCATTTCCTCTTACAGGATTATTGGAAACCGAGGTCAGGTTAGTTAAAAAAAAAAAAAAAACCTTCGAAAACAAACTCAAGAATCGGCTAGTCAAGATCGAGAATCTACAACTAGTATGTTTTATTCTTAATAGTTTAACGTCAAAATTTTCTTTTTCATTCAATTTTATTCTTTGGTAGAATTATTTGGAGATCTAAAGCAACTAGATCTTGGAAGCAAGATCAAGAATCGAAAGGTAAATAAAAATCTTACGAAAAAAGTCAATAGCAAGTGGCGATTGAGTGGAATTGAAGAATAAACAAAGGAACAGATCGAGTTGTATTATTTTTATTTTAAAATGATTTAAGTTATAATAAATTATAAAAATTAAAATGAACAATTAATACTAGTTTTTTAAAGCTTTATAAAACTCATTTTTATTTTCTTGATCTGAAAATAGGGCTATATACGGTGGTTAAGAGTAAGTCTAACAAGTAACATGCAGTGTGTTAGAATACACATGGTTCATTGACTTGGAAATTATGTCAATTAATGAGCCATATGCATCCACATTCAACTTAAATTTGTTCAAGCTTGCATCGGGCCAATCCCTTGATTCACGTTTACAACTTGTGTAGTTTAAGGTTGTCTCCTAGCCCTCTGACATTTTGTTTTATTTCTATGAGCTGTCATCGAGTTGTAAATCGTTCTTCGATCCAGACATAATTTAAAAATATTAATTAGATATTACCGCTCTTATAATGCGAGGAAGAGGTATTATGTGTAATCTCATTAGTTAATGTTGTTAAACGTTGAATATGAATATTAAGATTTGTGTTTGTATATTAAATGGCCAACTTTGTTAAAAAAAAAGTATCACAAGCCCTTTTGTGTATTTATTTCATCGATCGTAATGTAAGATTTACCCTTATCATGTGGAATCCGCGTGCTTGTTTGAATTTTAGTCGGATCGAATTGTTTGCTGGAATTTAATGGACTCTAAGAGCATCTCCAATGCAACAATGTCCAGTTAATGTGGCGATTAGGTGGATGAGACAAAATTGATGTAGCAACTTTTATTGTAGAAGGCCGTCCAACAAACCGTCTAGTTGTAAATATTTTGTTAAACACCTTCCACCTATTTTTTCATTAAATTGTCTCTATCTCTCTCATCTATTTTTCATTCTCTTTCCTCTTTCTACACTCTCTCTCCTCATTTCTTTTCCCTCTCTTGCCACATATATTTTTTTAGAAAGTATATCATTGGAGATGCTCCAATACTATATTAAGACTTGAGTTTCTATCTTAAAATATCCACATTGTTGATAAGAATAACACAAACTCTTATATATTATATATTTATTTCATCGTTATTCGATATAAGATTTACCCTTAATAATGAACGCATTATTCTTAGGTTGCCTTTTAGCGTTTTTGATAATTGTTTGGTAAGTTATTATTTAAGTCCCATTTATTATTCGAAACCATCTCGCACACTAAATATAATGAAATATAGGATAAATGGCGACAAAATTGCATAAATACATAATTATCTTGAATATATATTAATTATTAGTTTCTTTATACTCCGATAGTATTAAAGGTATAAATTGTATAAACAGGTTATGTAATAGATGTTGAACGTTGTTGATAACTTTACAAGAATTATAATATTAGTAGTGAAAAAATCTATTGATGTTGTTCGAAAATTCTTCATAGGAGTTTATCCATGATAGATTAATACTCGTCCACTAATAAATATTAAGACGGACATTAGCAAAAATTAGTTCAATCAAGAGTACTATTGTGTAGTACCATGCCGTAATAATAGTTAGCTCTGCATTCTTCGTAACATATTTTAGGAGTTTTAAAAGCAGTAATTATACGGACTAAATTGTAATAATAGTTGGAAGTGGCTAGTATAGCATTTTCACTCTAGTCCAAGTTATTGATTATGGAGATGTCACAACCATCACTCCAGTCCAATAAATTAATTAAGGAGATATGTCACAAGTCACAACCATGACCATATTAATCATATGTATTTTTTCACTCGAGTCCAAGAAATTAATTAAGAAGATGTCACAACCATGACCATATTAATCATATATATGTATTTTTCACGCTAGTCCAAGAAATTAATTAAGGAGATGAAACGACCATGACCATATTAATTATATGTATAACATATTCTATTATTCATGACCATATTAAAAAAATTTCTGTCGTATTTTGATATTTAATTATTTGAATGAGACGAGTTCAATTGACATAAAATAATTTTTTTTGATAAGTTGACGTCGAAAATAAAAACAAAATCGGATTATTAAACTATTTCTAGTAGTCATTTTTGACTCGTTATTTTCAATTTATCGTTTAACGAGTTTTTAATCCAAATGATACGTTGCAGAGCTTGCCATGAATATTTTAAACTGTACTCCCGACGAGTGAAAAACAAAGCGCAAAAATAAATGATCCAAAGTGAGAATTAAAAGGAAAAATATGATTATAAAATCCATTTTTAGTAGCCATTTTGGCTCATTATTTTGAAATTGTAGTTTAACGATTTTCCAATTCGAAAGATATATTTATAAATTTGTTTGAATACTTTAAAATGGTACTAATTAAGAACCTAGCTACACCAACAAATAAAGAATATAGCTCGAAATTTTGTGATTAGAACAAAGTTTTGCCCTTAAAAAAAAGTATATTCCAGGCTCTGCCACTATATACACATACACACCTAACATTTTAAACATTGTTACACTAGTAAACATTCTTATTCAAGAAAATCATGTCATTTTATAGCTCTTTCGACTGATAATGGAGAAAAATAAATTAAAATAATAATTTTTTAGTTTCATAAATTTGCAAACGCTTTCTTAAGGTGGGCTTGTCAACAAAACAAGATTCCAAATATAGTTTAATTTATATGCTGACCAATATCATCTCAGCCAATATAATCAACCGAGTTTAAATAATTTTCTAAAATTATTTATAATGTCATACTAAATTAAAATAATCTAAAATTTATTTAAAATGTAACGCCTGCAGCTTGCTCATGGTTGTTAAAGGACTATTGTCAAGCTTACGAAGCAATAATTCACTTCAAAAATATAATATAAGAGTCTACATTAATGACATCATCCTTAAACAAACTTATTTTATCCATAAAATGTCCTAATAAATAGCAGAAATTGGTGGGTTGTCCCCCCTTCTTTGCATGACCATGTATGATGTATACTTGAGGGTTTTAAAACTTTTTTTTTTGGGTATCATTTGACTCTCCTAGTATTAATTTTTATAGCACATAAATCCTACTGACGAAGTCGATTCAAAAGGTTTTTTAACTAATCATCGGACTCATAAGTAAAATATTGTTTAGAAAAAAATATTCGAGTGTTAAAAAATTGAAACTTTGATAACCGAGTTGCTAAAATGATTGAGTAAATTGGGTATTTAAATGTTAAAAAATTATCACAAATGCTAGAAAAATCGATAAGATACTCTACGACCTTTCGGGACAATATTGGGATAAGAAATTCTATCCAAAAAGTTCATTAAGTAATAATATATATGATTAACATTTGAAAAAACACATAATTGACAATTGAACATTATTTAACAAAAAAAATGAATTGAATTTGAACCTACCGTGTTTTGCGTACGAATAGTACAATTTATTATAGAAGAATTCGAATCCCAAAGCTCTTCAAACTATTATAAATAAAGCTAGTTGATGAGCCCTCTCAAATATAGATCTCACTATTCTTTGAGCCCTCTTAAACACACCATCCATGGGGGATTTATCATCAAACCCTAATTCCAACAATGATGAAAACTATCTAAATCTCCCCAAAGCTCGTTTCATGGACGCCATGGATATTATCCAGTGGGAAGGGTTCTGGTTCGAACCCGGCCTTGTTCAACCCGCCATGACCTTCAGATCAACCTTTAAAGCAGAGAACAACGACGTGGTCTTAACATCAAACATGAAAACAGGCACAACCTGGCTCAAATCCCTCTGTCTCTGCATCCTTAGAAACCCAAAAACTGACGAGGATTATGATCTTCTAGTTAAGGATAATCCTCATTTCCATGTCCCAACAATTGAAAGCACAATTTACGGCACAAAACCCAATATAGATCTTTACAAAACTCCTTCTCCTAGGCTTTTTCACAGTCACTTACCTTACATTGTACTCCCAGATTCAGTCAAGAACACAGATTGTAAAATAGTTTACATTGCCAGGAACCCTAAGGACACTTTAATCTCCATGTGGCACTTTTTCAACTCCATTTTACACCATGATCAAGACCCTTTTCCCTTAGATAAAACAGTCGATTGTTTCTTATCTGGGGTTCATCAATACGGGCCATTTTTCGACCATGTTTTACAGTATTGGATTGAGAGCAAGAAAAAGCCACAGAAAATACTGTTCTTGAAGTATGAAGAACTGAAAAGGGATCCCAAAGGAGAGGTTAAGAAACTTGCTGAGTTTCTTGGGAAGCCATTGCAAGAGATGAGGAAATTGATAAGGTTTTGTGGAGGTGCAGTTTAGAGAGACTCCAAAATTTGGAGGTGAACAAGAATGGATCTACTATGTACAATGTTCATAACAGTTTGTACTTCAGGAAAGGTGTCGTTGGGGACTGGAAGAACTATTTGACCCCTGAAATGGAAGACAAAATCAACCAAACAAGCCGCATCAAGCTTGAAGAGTATGGCCTGTTTCTGTAATATTTACGAGCATACAATATTTTTATTTTTACTTTGTGTGTGTATGTGTATAATATGCTCGTTTGGAACGAACTAGTAGACACGATTTAAGGCTTGTTTTTTTGCAAATAAACTATTTTAGTCAAATAAACTAGTTTATAAACTATACCAAACAGACACTTAATATTATAAGAACTAAAAAATTTGGCACTATCCAACCCTCTTAGCAAAGGTGCCAAATACATTTACTTATGGAGATATGATCTACTAAACAAAGTTGTTTATTTATGCCAAGCAACACTAACGTGACACATCAAATTTCATAGAATGTAATTTATTATGTGGGTCTCTCTAATATATTATATGAATTGCTATTTAGGTAGCATGAAATTTGAAAGACTTTCGATCTACGTAGTATTAATGTCTAATGAATAGACATTCGAATTCAAATTTGGTCTCCATTGCATGTTATGAATTGCTTATATCTAGGTGTATTTTATATTATTTAAATAAAATTACATTTAAGTATGCATTGAAAATTTAAATTTATATAGAAAATTTAAATTTTGCTCATTCAGCATGTCTAACGGATCTTTTAAATTTAGACGGAACTCTGGACATTGTCTATTTTTTTCTTTATCACGTCAGCTTAACAAAGTCTTTGACACCATGCATTAGAGAATAATTTTTTTTTTAGATATTATCTATTTTATTTATATGACAAAACAAAAATTAATAATCCACGATTGCATTAGAGATACTCTTAATAGCTTAGGCCAAAAAGTCATTTCAAATCTCAAATTATTTAGTACTTTACCAATTTTTTGTTTTGTCCCAAATATGATACTCTTTATTCTTCTAATAATGAAACTACTTCCAACTGTTGTTACTTTTTGTTTCTAATATCAAATCCACTTTAATATGAATTAAGAGATCACTTTGATCATTACACTGATTGCATTTTTGCTTCTTTATAGTATAATTTACATAAGAAAAAGCATTCATCAACATACAAAATAATCAAACTAAAAAAAAAAAAAATGTGTTACTTTCAAAAATAGCACTGTCCGTCACAAAATTAAAATTAAAATTGCCTTACGTTACAAAATAAATGTTACATCCACTTAACTAAAGTAAGATCTATGTATCTCAAATATTGTTCTTGTCTTTCATACAATTTGTTATATTAAATTCTTGGTGGTACATAGTTTTTAAAGAAGTAAGATCGGTTTTAATATAGCTTCTACCAATATGTTTCTTAATTAATTAAATAAAAAAGAGACACTATTTTATATTTTCGTACAAGACACTCAAAATTTAAAAAAAACCAACTCTATTCACTTGAAAGTATCAAATCTGACAGAATGAACACTAAACAAAAACTCCCAAATAATGAAAAAAAAATAAAAAACCTAAATTTAAGTTAACTTAGGGTGTGTTTGATTTTGATTAAAATCAGATATTTTGTAAAAGTTGATAAAAGTTGGTGAAATGTGTAATTGAAAAACTGTGGGTCCATGAAATGTGTGGTTAAAATTAAATGTTGACTTTGACTTTAACTTTTTAGTAAAATTTTAATTGTTTACAAACAAAGTCTTAGAGTAAGTTCAGTGTCCTTTATAAACTAAAAACCTATCTTCCTCGTTTTGACTTCCACCCACATTTGTTGATGTCTTCTGACACATTTATTGAAGGCTTTCAAAAATGACAACATTGTTTCTAAAGTTCTTATGTGCGGTCCTTGTTGAAAAGGGACAAATTAAATTGTCATTTTCTTGGACACCTTTAACATATGTGTGAGATGACCAGGGGCGGAGTTTGGGGGGTCTGGGGGACCTAGACCCCCCCAACATTTTGGGTTTTTTTTTTTTTTAAGTTTTTTAATTTTTTAATATATAATTTAACTTTTACTTAATATCAGTTTAATGGATGGCAATTGGATTCATTGACCCAATATTAATTAGAGCTTGTTTGGTATAGTTTAAAAATTAGTTTATTTGACCGAAATAGTTTATTTGACAAAGAATAGTAAAAAATATCATACTACTAAGGCAAATTTTTTGGTCAAATAAACTAGTTCATAAATTAGACCAAACTGATTTTTAATGTAAGACAATTGGACATATTGGCCTAATAAAATTAATAATACAAAATTACAAATGATTGGTTAATTCCTCAAATGATAATACTAAATTAATAAAAGTATTTGCTTGTTAATACATATCGTGTTCAAATAATAATTGTATATAACACTATTAAAAGGGTTTAAATTTGTGTCCATCAACTACATAGCTTAATTTTAGATAAAATAGATATAGATTCTATTTTTGTGCAATGACTTCTTGTAAGTTTTTTAAATACTATGACTTATAAAAAAAATTAGATTATCATAAGAATAAATTCATTAATTGTGGTTTGAGGAAAAAAAAAATTCAAAAACGCTGCCCCCAAACCCCCGAGAGCCCTCCCTGGCCCACCCCCATTTGAGACCCCCAACTTCAAAAGCCTGGCTCAACCACTGGAGATGACACCTACTAAAATACACAAATATGGGCTACAATAATTTTTTTTTTTTATTTTTTTTGTCTAAAATATATATCAAACAAGCTCTTAATAAAACAACAATTTGACTTTAAAACAAAAGATTTTTCTAAACCACGAGTACACAAAAGTTCCACTCTGAATTTGAACAAAAGCCTGTTATGCTTGAAGAATTGAGTGTTGATTCAAATGCGACTTAATTGACTAAAAATTGAAATATTAATCAAGATTGAGCTAGCATTTGGCTTGAACTTTTGAACATATCCTTCAATTCTTAGGGCACAACATTTTTGGACTTCATCACTACCCCAATCGAAATTGATCAAATTACATAAAAATAAAATAAAGTAAAATGGATGAAGCGCAATGAAAAATAGGATCCCAATACAACTATTCATTAAAAAGGATCTAATTTCTAGCTTTTTAGACCCATAAAAATGAGAAGTGACAACAAGAATTATTTAAATTCTTTAAATAAAGGAATCATGATATGCAAATTTAATAATAGGGATGCACCATATATTAAGTTATATTTTTTAAAATTTAATCTATGTCATGTCGTGGTTGTTTAGTAAATTTAAGCAAAATTTTCTTGTATTTAATTTTGTGAACAGGATAAAAAAAATTATTGTATTTTTCATATAAATTCATTAATATTATCTCAAATTATAAAATACATCTAACTAAGCAAATAACGATCGTTTATGAGTACGCCAAATAATATATGTAGTAAAAAATTAGAATATGAAAATTTATTGACTCCTTTCACACTCAAGTCATCTAGAACATATAACTATTATAAGGGGATTGATCTCCTACCCACTTATTCTACTTACTTATAATGTTCACGATAAGGTGGCATCACATTGTTGCTAATTGATGGTCCTACACTCATGATTTCTACCAATCATGTTTAACCACCTCACTGGTAGACATTATATCTCTCCACTATTATAAAACCTAACTAGCATTGAAAGCAGTGTTCTAAAAAGCGTAAAGCGTGGTTAGGCATGGAAGCCGAGCTTCAAGCTTTTTGGTCTTAAGCGAGTCCTAGGCGAGGGAGGGATAAGGGCAATGCGAGAGCGAGGCGTGATACGTGGCTAGGCATAGAGATCGAGCCTCAAGCTTAAGCGCCGCCTAAACGGACTTTTTAAAACAGTATTTTGAGAGTGACAATTGAGTCAAACAAAATTGAGTCAACCGATTTCATCAACTCCTCCTCCAATAAAATATAAAAATACTTAATTAACTCAGTGATAAATTAGTATAGCGGGCATAAATAATTATCCAATTGGATTAAGAAAATGACACGGAGTAATTATATGATTTTTAATAATATTTGGCTCTTAATCATTTCGAAAGGACTATTTTGATAAGTTGTTTGGTCACGCGTCATGTGCTAATCATCTTTTCCAATTTCAAATAGGGATTTTTTCATAAATGAGCCACATTTTGAAAATAATTCCAAAAAGCTTATTCTGTTGCAGAAATTCCAAACATACTGTTTTTTAAATATATTTATTCTATTTTCATATATTAATTACCAGCCATAATTACCGGTATAATGGTGGTCGAAAAGGGGATTTTTCGATTTTTCCATTAAATTAGATACCCCAATTGATTCTTTGTCCAACTATAAAACAAAAATTGTAGAAAATCGAGGCAAACATCCATTAATAACATCATTCGTGAAGAAGATCGGTCCAGTGAAAAAAAATTGTCCGTGAAGAAGATGCGATGAAGAAAATCAGAACGTGGAGAACATAATGTTTTTTATCAAAATAATTACATAATGTTAATTATTGTAACATGTTTATCAATCCAAATATATGTAATCTGATTTTGAATAGATGTGATTATATGTAGCAGTCCAAAAAATTCTTTATTTGAATACATATGTTACAAAAATTTTCTGAAATTCATGATATTTTATGTTTAAGTTACAATGAGAACATTTGCACATGTTACATTATATTTCATTTATGATCTTGTAAAATTTGGAAGTTTACGGTTTGCGAGAGACGTCTATTATATTTAGAACATTTGTATATGTTACAATCGCATGTTACATTTTCGTATGTTACAGTTACGTGTGTCACATTTAGATGTTGGTAACATATTATTTTTTGTTATCATCACTCTAAAACAAATGTTACAAAAAAATCTTAAAATTCATGATATTTTGTGTTTATGTTACAGTGAAAACATTTGCATATGTTACATTATTTTCCTGTTATGATGTTGTAACATTTGGAAGTTTCTGGTTTGCGAAGCTGCTTATTACATTTAGCACATCTGTGTATGTTACATTTCAGTATGATACATATTAAAACTCATGATTTTATCAGTTGTAACATATGTAACGTCAGTGGTAAAGAATACCAATGCATGTAACATGTGTTGGGTAAAATAACATGATATCATTTGTAACATATTCAGTGATACAGAATGTCGTTTGTAACATATGTATCAAATAGTGATACACTATAGCATTTGTAACATCTGTTACAAATGTTACAACTGCAAAACTAACTATAAACTTCAACAAATTTCGTATTAACAATCATGATATATATTAAAAGTCATGATAATATCGGTTGTAACATATGTAACTTCAAAGAGTAGTAGAAATACCAATACATGTAACATGTCTTTGGGTAAAATAACATCATATCATCTGTAACATATTAACATATGTATCAGACAGTGATACACTATAGTATTTATAACATCTGTATCAGACCATAATATCAAAAAGAATCTGTTACAAATGTTACAACACCAAAACCAACTATAAACTTCAACAATTTCGTATTTACATACATACTAGACTCTAAAACAAATTGACACATTGTAACATCAGAATGTAACAGTGAGAACAAATTTAACTCATGATTTAATAACATAACTCAATCTGTAACATATTCAGTAACATATTAATTGTTATAAACTATCAATTGTAGCATCTATATCGAAATTGATTCACAACATCATTCCTAACATCTCATATCAACCATTCATACACTATATCATTTGTAACAACAACATCGAGACATTGATATTAAAGAAAATCATTACAACTCATGACACAACTAAAAACCAAATCTAAATTTCAACAAATTCCTATTAATATATACAATGTACTATAACAGACCTATAGATACATATTATATAATAAAAAAATGTTTCATACAGATTTCTCTCTCGCCTAATTGATTTTAGATTGCCCTTCATCTTCCTTATCTCTTTCGTTTTAGAATCTTTAGTGCGTGTGGAGAAGGTTATTCGCCGAAGATTGTAAACATTGAACTCTGGTTTATTTTCTCCACTAGATGACGTTCCCTTCAACATTGTCAATCTACGGCTTGGAGTCTCCATTGTTCAAAAGAGATGAAAAATATTGAAAAATGAACTACGATTTAGGGCTTCTGGTTGAAGATTTGCAGAGATTTTGAAAAAACTTGCACATGTTTGATAATGGGGAGGTTTCTTCACGGTTGTGGTATTTTCACTGTAGAAGGTGCGTAAATCTAGGAATGTTAAATTGGTAATATGTAATTTACGGTTTTAAAACTGTTTTCATCCATTATTAATTGAATATTAAAATAATTAATTTATTTTTAAGAATGTAGTATTTTTAAAATAAATAAGCT
Organism: Forsythia suspensa; assembly: GCA_023638005.1. Classification (NCBI taxonomy): domain Eukaryota; kingdom Viridiplantae; phylum Streptophyta; class Magnoliopsida; order Lamiales; family Oleaceae; genus Forsythia; species Forsythia suspensa. The sequence goes on along the minus strand of CM042666.1, from coordinate 28,633,639 downwards.
AAGTTGTTAGATTTAGAATTATTTTAGTATTGTTAAGTAGTGGGTGTAATATCCACTTTCAAATATGTCTGCATCAAACTAATTAAACTCTATGTCATAGTTTCTAGTGGAGTTTATGGGAACTTGAATCCCACATCGGATGTGTGGGCATCCTTTGTGTGGTTTATATGGACTTGGATTCTCCAACCACATTAGCTAACTTTTGTGGGATGGCTCTTCTAAGTCCCATGACATTGGTATCAGAGAAGGCACCATGTCTTCAGGTCTCGGTTACCACTTAGAGTGTGTGGACACTTGCTCGATGTGGACGCCAAGTCGGAAGTGTAGTGGTTTGTCATGGTTTCTAGTGGAGTTCATGCGAACTTGAATCCCACATCGGATGTGTGGGCATCCTTTGTGTGGTTTATATGGACTTGAGTTCTCCAACCACATTAGCTAGCTTTTGTGGGATGGCTCTTCCAAGTCCAATGACACTCTAATTGCTAATTTGAATCAAGTCGCTTTAATATATATTATTAGTTTAATTTGTGACTGACGTTCTAAAACATTTTACTCTTTTAAAATATAATTAAGGGTGTGTTTGATTGAGAATAGTGGAAAAGGAAAAAAAATTTCATGTTACAACGAAAATAAAAACTATCAAAATGGTGAGAAAACATTTTTCAACAAAGTGGCCAAATTCATGCTTAAGTGATTGTACTTTAGAATTTTTTTTTTTTTCCACCTTGTATCAAACAGTTAAAATTGAAAAATATTTTCATCTGATGTGACATTATTTTTCATGGATGTGATATTTTTCATAAAAAATGGTACAATCAAATATAGCCTAATTGAAAAACCATTAATTTAAGGATTAATTACGCTACTAGTCCCCATTTTTTCAAGTTTGTAACGATTTCATCTTCATTCAACTTTTTTAGCAGATATCATCATCATCCTTTCATTTATTCGAACAGATAGTCTCCAAATGGCTTGTTTGATAATTTTTTTGGCAATTTTGCCCCTGAGGTAGACAAATTAAAATGATAAAATAATAATAATAATAATAATAATAATAATAATAATAATAATAATAATAATAATAATAATAATAAAAATTACAATTGAGACCCTAACTTTTTCAAAAGTACAAATAAATTCTAAACTTTTTATTTTTACAAATTAAAAGAAAAAGAAAAATAAAAAATAAAAAATAAAAACCAAAAATAGGTCTTTCTTCCACCCTCGATTCAGGATGAGTCGGCCTTCAATAATGCTGCGAGCCCAGAAACATGAGGGAAAGCCATTGACGTGCCTGACAATATATTGAACTCGATTATTTGCTTATTAGATGGAATTCCACTTGGCCCAACACCATCTGGCCATCATCATAACTTGAAAACCATGACGAAGATTCACAATAACAAAACCAAGTCTGAAATTAAATATACAGAAACTTATGCACAACTGATGACTTAGCATAAAAATGCATATACAATATCAATTATTGTTGTCTTCCCTTGGTTGTTCAGAAGATTGATGGGGTGGACGGGAACCAGATAGAGATGCCAGCAAATTGAGGTGGTGCCCCTATACTTGATCTATGGGAAAATATTTACCAACCCTTGCAACTGATGCCTATCCCATTCCCAATGGTTGTTGCTGTTGCAGAAACCTCAAGGAAGCAGAAAGATGCTACTGGGAATTATTTGAGGCAACCAGCATTCCAGGGTGGACAAGCCACCATTGTTGTTGGTGGCGCCTACCAATGACGGCGGCTGACTCTAAGAAGGATCGATAATGGCTTACTGGAGTTTTAGACTTTGACATTTATGTGATGTTTTTTCTGATTTATTTGCCGGCAACACGTGGCAATCAGCCACCAATCCTTCACCATCAAAAAAATCATTTATTTTCTTGTTAGTGGCTTCATAACCATCAGAAAAAAACCTCGCTCCGATGAGTTTTCGGTTGCATGAGGTTGCGGGAAAGTATTCTCCGATGACACACTGCCCTTCCAATTCGTTGGAACTGAACCCAGCTCACGATCATTAAAACTCTTCATCTTAGGCCAGATCCCTGTGTCTTCTTCCCCAATCCCAACGTTTTGGACCGGGGAAGAAATCTTCCCTATTTACGGAGGTAGGGTGGAGTGTGGGGGTTGGGTGAAGATGATTTTTTTTTTATAATTATTTTGAATAAAAAGTTTAGGATTTATTTGTATTTTTGAAAAAGGTTAGGGTCTTAATTATATATTTTTTATTGTATTTTATTTTTTCTATCATTTTAATTTATTTAAGTTAGGAGAAAAATTGTCTAAAAAATCACTTGAGGACCATCTGTGTGAGTAAAATAAAAAGATGTAGATGATATCTGTTAAAAAATTTGAATGAAGATGAAATCGTTACAAACTTAAAAGAATGGAGACCATTAGTGTAATTAACCCTTAATTTAAAGTAGGAAAAAGTATACAAATTTAACCACCAAAAATTTACAATTCAACAAAGTAAGAATATAAGGATATGAAAGATGAATATATTTATTACAGCTCAAAAGAGCTCACAGCCAATTAGTGTATATATACAACCAGGTAAGGAAAAGAGATGACAAAACTAACACAACGAAGAAGGTTCTAAATTGCAATATATCTAGCATTATAGATGAATCAATGACCGTGAATAAAGGAAATGCTTCTGATTCATTTACTTTAATATAACAGATTCTAAAGTTGAGGAAAAATGGTTATACGAGAAGGTAACTAACTCCAGTTTGATATGTGCATGTGGTTTTCTTCACATCCTCCCGGAAGCTAGAGGGCAACGTACTAACTACAAGTTTGTCTTTTAAATAAAGAAATCTTAAATGTGAAAGGCCTTTAGCCAATAGGTCAGCAATTTGATCAAAGGAAGATATATACTTAACTTCTAGTTCTTTTGTAAGAATTTTGTCCTTGACAAAATGAACATCAAGCTCTATATGCTTCTTTCTAGCATGGAATACTGGATTTACAGCTAGAGTACTTGCACTCATGTTGTCACACTACAGTATTGGAGCTGATAATTGTGGCAGTTCAAGTTCTTTAAACAATGATTGAATCTAAGCAATTTCAGAGGCTGTAACTGCCAAGGCTATCCATTTAGCACGAGTCTGTCACTTTTCTATATCCACAAATCTTGATTAATTGTGTCTTTTAAGTATCTAAAAACTCTTTTCAAATCTTTCCATTGAGTTGATGTTGGTATCTGCAACAACTAACTTAGTTTATTTACTGCAAAGGTTATACCTGGTCTGGTATAAGCTAAGTACTGCAATCATCCCACTCTACTTCTATAAATTGAGGGATTCTTCAACACTTCTCCCTCTTCCTTTGACATGGTTTTACCAACAATAATAATAATAGGATAGGGCTTCAGATTTTGGAACTCAAACTTCTTCAATAAATCAATTATGTATCTTGTCTGTGTTAGATGAATTCCAGAGTAATGTTTGCTTATCTCTATTCTTAGAAAATGATGCGGGTCTTCTATATCCTTTACTACAAATTTCTTATTCAATTTATCAATGAATTACTACATTAGTTTGCTGTCATTGCTAGTTATGACTATGTAATCTACATAGATAAGTACAAACACAATTTGCATTTCATTTTTGAAGTAAAACAGTGATAAATCATGTGGACTATTTGAAATTCTAGCTTATCAAAATTGTTTTTAACTTATCATACCAAGTTCTAGGTGCCTGCTTCAATCTATAGTCCATACACCTAGTGGCGGATCTAGGATTTTTAAGTCGTGGGGGCCAAAAAAAAAAATTTAGAGGGGGGGCTTTGACGAGGAGGTTCGAGGCGGTGCCCCTAAATTTTTTTTTTTTTTTTGACAATCTAATCAATCTAAAAATATAATAACAAATTTAATTGCAAAATATCAAAATATCAATATACAAAGCAATCAAACAATCATTCATCCATTGACCACCCATCTCCATTTCAAAAACAAAAAATATAGCAAAGTTACGACGTAACATTAATGTATTACATCAAAAAACATCGCAAAATTACGAATAAATTAGAAATATCTATTTCATTAAAAAAAAGAGTAGTCTTTCACACTTGTTAAGATGATTTTTGTGAGACTTCAATTTGATGATTTTGTGATTTCTCCCACTATTTTTAATTTTTAATTTTTTGACAGTGAAAGACGCAAAGGACTAAAGGAAATGGAGTTGGAAAAATAAAAAAGAAAGTGTAAAAGTCAAATGTGGACCATTTACTAAAAATCAAAAAAATCAAAAAAAGGTAAAAATGAAAAATTTGTCAAATGGGTCCCCCATGCCAAATCCGCCCCTGCATACACCGCCTTTTCAAGTTTGCATACATGAGAAGGCTTTGCTTTATCCACAAATCCTTCAGGTTGATTCATGTAAACTACTTCTTCAAGTTTACTATACAAAAAAGAATTGATAATATCAACTTTCTCGATTTTCCATTCTCTTGAAACTGCAAATGTAAGAATCACTCTCAGGGTTGGTGCCTTGATCACTGGACTAAATATTTCACAGAAGTCAACGCCAGAAGTTTGATGAAACCCTTTAGCCACAGTCTAGCCTTTCATCTTTGTATTGAACCATCTGAGTTTCTCTTTAATCTGAAAACCCATCTATTACCTACAACATTGTAAGATGGTAAGTGAGGCACCAGCTTCCATGTTTTATTCTCCATTAGTGTATTGTATTCTTCTTCCATTGCTAATTTACAATCGTTACTAGCAAATGCTTCATCAACATTCTTTGGTTCTGCCTTTTCCACGTTCATATTCAATTGATTGCCCTGTATAGACTTTTGGCCTAAAAATACCAGCTTTTGCTCTTGTAGTCATATGATGTTGTATCTGAGCATCATTAGCTATCTGCCTCATTTCTTTGCTAACTAGAGGTTGAGGACAAGTGTGTTCAATTTTGTGTTCTAATCTTAATAATTCAGCTTCTCGTTCTTCACACTCATCATTGAAGTCTATAAACAACTCTTGTTGCTGATTTCTTTCTTCATGATCAGAATTTTCATTCTCTGAAAGATCCATACCATTTGAGCTACAAGGAGAAAGATCTGTTGTTGGGATAGTAGCAAGCTGAGTTGTATCGTGGATTTAGTGTCAGGGGCAGTGCTTTGAGAATGAAATTGAAACCAAGATACTATTGTACTAGACTCAAGAAGATTTAGCTTATCTTTGGTGATGAAAATTGACTCAAAAGGAAACTCAGCTTCATTAAAATTAAAATGGGCTAAATTTAAATTTAAATTATTTACCCATTAAAAATCCTTCCATCCCAAACAAAAAATAACCCACTTATTAAATAGCCAATTCCCAAAGAATCCAAACCTAATTGCCATTTTCCCATTCATCTTCATTAGTTTCAGTAGAAGACGACCAGAGAAGCAGTAGAACCACGACACGAGCCAATCATTTAAAATCGCCTTCGACAAGAATTCCATTTAGCCACCTCCGCGAAGTTTGACCGACCACCGCCCATCGCCGACCACATCTATAGCCCCGAACAATGCAGTTTTTTTTCTTCTTGTTGAATTTTTTCAAAATCTTGGATTTATTTTTCTTTTGTCCATTTTTTCTGTTTATTTCATACTCTATAAATTATAATTTTATATGATTTTTGACTTCTTGTTGAGTAATGAATAATGATGTTTATTTGATATTAAGAAATTATTTCAAAATTCAATAAGTAGAAAAAGGAAAAAAAAGTTGCTTAGTGTTTTATATGTTTTTTGCTTATTTTTGTTGTTACATAGACTTTTCATCTATTATACTTTTTGGATTATTGAATTGTTTATTGTTGAATTATTGAATTCTTTTTTGTTAGTATAATTGGGTAGAATTGTTTATTATTTGTTGAATTCGGTTGAATTGTTTATTATTGGAATATTGAATTGTACTTTTCTAATAATCTTAAGTAGAAAACAGATTTCGAAAAGAATGAGAATGCACTTATTATGTTCAAACAAGCTTGATAGTGTTAGCTTCACCATCAGGTCCCCCAAATATTCTTGCCATTCTCCCAAATATTCTTGCATTCCAAAATCAGAAATTTTGGGATTCATGCATGTTGGCATCGAGTAATACATTAACTAGTATATCCTGAAAAAGCATCAATCTATCGACTGGTTAAATAATAATATGTAGTGTTTGATTTGTTTCTGATTTGCGTTCCAATTAGAGTTGGGAATATAAGGTTTTTCTTTTGATGGTATGTATTTAAAACAAGATTCAATAGAACTACTTATAACAGGCAGGGATAACAATGTTACTTGTTTCTGTATTGGTTTTGATGGCAATGTTACTTTCTTCTGTTTTTGGTTTTGGTTTTGGTTTTGATGGCATATTGGCATGTATTGTATGTGTTACTTGTTAATCTTAGTGTTATTCATTGTTATTTGTTATGTGGACGTGTTTCTTGTTAATCGTATGAAACTCTACATCTAACGAGAATTTGTCAAGAAAATAAATTATACATGAGTTTTACGCTGTTAAAGCTTGACGGACACTGTAACGCCCCAAAATTTCTAAGGTTTTGGAGTGTTAATAAAATTCATAAGAAGTAAAACATTGTAGAAAAATGACTTTAATAATAAAAGAAAAATCCCAATTGCTAAACAATTGGTTAATTCGTAAACATTAAAGGAAAATAAATTGTCGAATGTAAATAAATTTGAAATTTTGACACTAATCGTCTTATTAACTAAAGCATTATAAATAAACAAATTTTATTTGGTGACCATTGGTATGACGGCTTCACTGACCCGCCACGCATCCAACACGTTAATTATTACTTGAAATTTATTAAATGAGGGATGAGTATAAACAATTATAATCAGTGAGATACTTGCTATTTCCACAAACAGTCCAAATATTATAATTATGCATAAAATTATCTTACTAAACTGAACTGAGAATTATCACACCATGACAATGATAATTCATGCAAGCGCTGCAAATAAACTGAAACTCAAAGGTTTAACTTATCCTAAAAGTTTAACTGAAACTCCAAGGTTTAACTGAACTGATTCATGATTTCTCCCGATGGAGCACTGAAATTAAGTAATCAATTTACATACATAACTACAATAATTAGAAAATCCTGGAAATCAACAAATAGCACATAGCATCTCACCTTAGTTCTTAAAATATTATTGCTTCTAAAAATGAATGACTGAATGTAAAGCTTGACAAAAAAAAGGGTGCCACAAAAATCTGCCGACTGTTTTCTTGATAATGACATAGGGGGGGTTAATCCATTTTATATCGGTTAAGCATTATAAATTGTTTTTAAAATATAACTCTAGTAGTATAGATTAACTAGTTGGTATTTGAAAGCAAATAGGAGAGAGAAAGAGATAAGCTACAAAAAAAAATAAATTGGAAATTCAAATGCAATATTATGTAGAAATACCATCCAACGAAAAATGGTCCCTCTTAAAAATCATTTAATGATAGAAACTTTTAATCGTCTCTATCTTAAGTTTAGTTTATCTAAAATTATTTTTTCTTGGGCCGTTAATCGTAAATAAATACGAGCTACCTAACGAGCCCAATATTAATATATTAAAACTCAATATTTCACTAACTAATTATTTAGCCCAAAATAAATTAATTGATTCTAAAACTTATTTTCACTTAGGTCATTTGATAATAATAAAAATTTTCGAGGTTTTACAAACAATCCTCCTTAAAAAAAATTTGTCCTCGAAATTTATCTTAGCTAGTCAGAAAGTTTAGATTTTAATTGGAATACACAAATACCACTAACGTGAACATAAGGGAACAACTCATTGTTTACATTCTGTATTCCAAGTTTCTGGTCATAAAATACACTACTATGTTTCACATACTACTTAACTTTAAATAACTGTATCGCATTACTAAATAGTTCAAATGCAATAGTAAAATAAACGACAAATATTATATATATAAAAAAATCATGCTAACCAATTTGTTCAGACTAGCCAAAAATAATAATAATTTATGAAAATTAAATATATTTACTTATTTCATACCTCAAAATTTTGGAAGGTGGCTGATGAGTGAGGTGTGGGTGACAAAGGTCTCGTATTAAAATAAAATATTATTCTTTTTTTTTTTTTGCATTGTTTACTATTCACAAAATCAAAACAATTTTTTTTTTTTTGTTTCACTCTTCACGTATGAACAGTAGGTTGCTGTTCAAAAAAAAAAAAAAATTTCACTGCCACTGTTCATAAAAGAAAATTGCAAAAAAAAAATTTTTTTGTTATTGTTTACATGAACAGTAGACATGTACTGTTCTGTGAATAGTAGAAAAGTTACTATTCATTAAAAAATTTCCTCATATGAACAGTAGTACTGTGAAAATAATTATTTGTTCACTATTCACGTGAACAGTGCCGTACTGTTTGCCAAAAGAATAAGAAATATTTTTTTTTCGAGTCTACAGAAAGGTAAACCGGGCCGCTCTGATACCATTTGTAACACCCCAGAATTTCTAAGGTTCCGGAGTGTTAATAAAATTCATAAGAAGTAAAATATTGCGGAAAAATAACTTTAATAATAAAAGAAAAATCTCAATTGCTAAACAATTGGTTAATTCGTAAACATTAAAAGAAAATAAATTGTCGAATGTAAATAAACTTGAAATTTTGACGCTAATCGTCTTATTAACTAAAGCATTATAAATAAACAAATTTTATTTGGCGACCATTGGTTTGACGGCTTTACTGACCTGCCACGCATCCAACACGTTAATTATTACTTGAAATTTATTAAAATGAGGGATGAGTATAAACAATTATACTCAGTGAGATACTTGCTATTTCCACAAACAGTCCAAATATTATAATTATCCATAAAATTATCTTACTAAACTGAACTGAGAATTATCACACCATGACAATAATAATTCATGCAAGCGCTGCAAATAAACTGAAACTCAAAAGTTTAACTGATCATAAAAGTTTAACTGAAACTCGAAGGTTTAACTGAACTGATTCATGATTTCTTCCGAATGAGTACTGAAATTAAGTAATCAATTTACATACATAACTACAATAATTAGAAAGTCATGGAAATCAACAAATAGTACATAGCATCTCACCTTAGTTATTAAAATGTTATTGCTTCTGAAAATGAATGACTGAATGTAAAGCTTGACAAAAAAAAGGGTGCCACAAAAATCTGCCGACTGTTTTCTTGATAATGACATAGGGGGGGTAATCCATTTTATATAGGTTAAGCATTATAAATTATTTTTAAAATACAACTCTAGTAGTATATATATTAACTAGTTGGTATTTGAAAATAAATAGGAGATAGAGAAAGAGAGATAAGCTAAAAAAAAACAAAATAGAAATTCAAATGCAATATTCTGTCGAAATACTATCGAAGGAAAAATAGTCCATTTTAAAAATCATTTAATGATAGAAACTTTTAATCGTCTCTATCTTAAGTTTAGTTTATCCAAAATTATTTTTTCTTGGGCCGTTAATAGTTTAAATACGAAATTATTATTAATATATTAAAACTCAATATTTCACTAACTAATTATTTAGCCCAAAATAAATTAATTGATTCTAAAACTTATTTTCACTTAGGTCCTTTGATATTAATAAAAATTTCGGGTTTTACAGACACAACTTCACCAATAATGTTGTAATTAGATTCTTTTGTTATATATATATATATATATATATATATATATATATATATATATATATATATATATATATAAATTCTACTTGAGTTATTTTAAATTTTAGCTCGGCCCAATATGATTTTTTTGGATCCGTCACTGATTCGGATAGTAATCTGGTTGAAATGGAAAATACCACAATAAAGGAAGACAATCGTGCTGTGTTTTAGGAATGAGGTCTTTCAAAATCAACCTCGACAAAGTTTTCCACTCCATCGATTTAAACACACTTAATTATGTCAATATGATGTTGAATATTCAATATATTTGTGTGTTTTCCTTTTGATCATGTTCATTTTTTATTTCTTATAGTTATTCTTCTTAATTATGTTGATTGTGGTAGATGAAAGTTCTATATCATTTTTCCATTAAATGGTATCCCAACGTAATGCAAGTATGAGTTTGGTAGACTTTTAGAATATACTTGGTAAAGATTTTAGAAATTATATGCAGTGGGTACTACAAAATGTACGGATAAAAAATGGATAAAAGTTGTGGGTCCTATGAAATATGTAGATAAAATGATGTATGACTGGCTTATAAGTACTTACAAGCACATACAAATATACTCTTATTCTGTTTTTACATATGTGATAGCACAAACTTGTTTCCAGACTCCACTAAGGGTGGCAAATAGGCTCGTCAACTCATGGACTTAGCCCATCAAAGCTCGGCCCATAATAGGCTCGGGCTCGTCGAGGGACGAGCACGAGCTAGGGCCAAGCTCGTTCGACTCAGCAAAAATACGAGCCGGCTTGTAGACCGAACCAATGAGTCGAGCTCGTTTTATGCTCGTGGGCACGAGCCACGAGCCGCTCAACTCGTGGGTCGTGCACAACGGTCACTTTTTTGTAACCATCGAGCACAACTTTTTTTTAGTCACTCCACCAATGTGCCCTTCATGTTTTTGACTTATTGTAAAAATTAGATTTTTTCCTACTTTGCATGGAAAATATCGTGCTGTTTTTTTTTTTTTTGGGGTTTAATATTACATGGGTTTGATTAATTTTTTATGTCAAGAAATGAGTTTGCTATTTATTTTAGAGATAATTTACCTTTGGTTTTTATATATGTCTAATTTTGATAAGCAGTTGTTGGGATTACTTTTGTTATAAAGAAATTGGTTGATGTTAATTTTTAGTGAAATTGAATAATATTTCAAGTTCTATTTTTGTTTATTCATTTAGTTTTATTTGTATATTGGAGTTTTCCTCTTCTTTCCAACCCTGACACCACAAAAGTTCCAAAGATTTTGATGCTTTGATCTGCAAAATCACTCTCATGGTTGGGTGCTTGTCTCTCAGTTTCTTGGCTACATGTATAAGTTTCTTTCTCTAAAGATTTGACTATTTACTCTCTCTTTTTGGTACAAAAATATACTTTGTTTGTTGGCATATTTTGATTTTTTACTTGTCATTTCTTAAAATGATTTATGCTATACTTTGAAAAACCTGGGAATAATTGAAGTTTTTATGCCGTGTGTGTGTGTGTGTGTGTGTGTGTGTGTGTGTGTGTGTGTATAACCTATGTGAAGTATAAATTTGACAAGAGTAGTTACTTAAGATTCTTATGATGAAGAAGAAACGGGCATAGCTGTGAGTTGTTGTGATTCAGTGCCTTGACCTCTTCTAAATTGATAAGATTCTATTGCAATGATTAGAAATCACTGCATTAGCAAGAAAATCTGCTACTGCATTGCGTCTTCTGTAATGATTAGAAATTTGCATGTTTACTAATGCAAAAACTCTCTCTTCTGGTCACTGGGCATACAAGGATGCGCACCAGAAGAGTGTTCTGATGAGAAGACTCTTTCCTTTTTTATGTTCAACACAACATTTTTTCTTCCCCAAGTCCTATATTTAATGTTTGTGAATTGCTTAGGCTATGAAAGAAAGAATTAGCTATCTCGCCCAAAGCTTGGGAATGCCATGAGGGTTAAGCGAGGTACTGAAGTGAAGACTGTGAAACACTACTTTATTCTTTATTCTGTTTTTTATTTGTTTCAATTTTTATTGTTCAAAACACTTCTTTATTATGTTGAAACTTTTTTCCCTGCAGTTTCATGCATTATGGTCTCATTGTTATGTTGAAACCTTTACTTATTTTAAGTTATTAATGAACTTATCATTATTTATGTTGAATTTCGTGAGGTGATCATTCATCACTTTCTTTTCTGAGGTGAACAAAATTTTTATCAATTTTTTATTAAATTAAAATCATATTCTTACACTAGTTTTAGATTTAATAATATCTTTAGAAATTTAGGCATTTTGATAATCAGCTTGAAAATATTTAACTTCTTTGAAACATGGATGTAAAAAGAGTGAACATCATAAGACTTTAAAAACTAAGAAGTCATATAATCAGGAGGGAGCATCCAAATTCAAAGACACGTCAAGTGTTTGTGAAATAGCCCAGATTACAGAGTTTTGAGAACATTGGTAAAAAAATATATAATTTTTCAAGTGAACATTCAGCTTGAGAAATACTTGAGCAAAGTGTGATCAAGAAATGTAAAAAATCAGATTCACCAGACTTCTTTAGATCTTACTAAAATGTAACTTCCTCGTTGAATCTATTTGAGTCAAAATTCTCATAGAAAATCTTATCTTGTAGACGCGCTCAATTGGGTGAAATTTTTAAATTAAATCGTGTTACTTTTAAATTAGTTAGTATTTTTCGTAGCAGTCCAAAGAAATCTTTACTTATCTTATAGTGTTTGCAGACTAAGCTATCTATGTTCAATGCATATGTACAAAGAGCCATTTTTTCATCACTATAAAACAATTACTCTTTCTTCTTACTTTTGAAATTACTTACTAACATTTTAACCTCTATTCAAACAACATTCTCGAACAACATTCAAAGGTGTCCGTTCTCTAAACTTACAAACACTATAAAAGATTTGTAATGTTATCACCACCATAAAAGATTTGTAGTGTTATCACAAAAATATTAGATCATTTCTCACACGAGCCACTTGATGCATTGAATTTTGTATACTCAATTTCCGTTGTATAACATTCAAATTTTCAAAATCTTCAAAAAAAGATTTTTGAGATACAAATCTATTTTTCATCAGTAGTTTACCATAACAATTACTATATAAGATATTACAAATATGGATTGTACATACCAAATACTAGTGTATGTGTGTGTGTGTGTATATTTGACCACTTTTTACTTATACAAACAAGCTTAAAACCGCCATTTCATACATTCCAGACGCAAAGTGCAGCTATATCGCATTAACCTTAAAATTTGGTACAAAGAGTAATAATTGGCAGAAAATAGAATAGGAGCTTCATTTTTGGTACTAAATTCGCAATTTATTTAATTTTTCATACAAGCATTAAGAAAAAGATACCTTAAAAGTCACCAAAACAACAATTCTAAGGACACATAAAAATTCAAGAACAGACACAAACAAATTAACAAAACCAATTATTAATTTCTCCAAATCAAAGACTCTACAAGCTCAAGAAGCTTGTGAACCGCTGATGTTCTGCTGCCCAAACTGCTCCGCCCTATCCTTCATCTCTCGAGCCTTACTAGCCAGCTTCGTCCGTGCATGATCCAGCTGATCCGCCCCTGGAGGGTGTTTTCCGGTGACGTATCGATAAATCCACGAAAGAACACTAATGGCAGCCACCCCAAATCCACCAGAAGCAAGGAAACCCGACCCCAACAAGAAAATTGTTATGGCGGCCGGCACCAGCACCGGACTGAAGATGACAAGCAAAGGAGTGGCTAGAGTTAGAGCAATCACAGTTCCAGCCAGAGTCAATCCGGAGAGGACTAGGAGAGAACCACCTGCAGTAGCGGCGGTGGCGGCTTTCACCACCTGATGGTACCGCGGCTGCTGCTGCTGCTGCTGCTGCAGCTGCCTATTCTGGTAGGGCTCGGTCATTTTTTGCAAACTCGACGTCGGCGGTTATGGAAAATAAGTGAAAATTATTCAAGAAAAAGCTGGAAATGGATGAAAAAAAAAGTGAATTGAATGCAGGATTATATAGAAAGGGAAGAGTGGTACGTGTTGAAGAGGTGGGTGTCACGTGGTGGAAAGGTTGACATGCAAGGGTTGCATGTAATGAAGAGATGTTTGTGTAGAGACACGTCAAATTTTGTAAGCATATGTAGTGGATAGAGAGAGAGAGAGAGAGAGAATTTCTAGAGAGAGAAGTTTAGAGACACGTCAAATTTTGTAAGTATATGCAAAATGTCCATACTTTCTAAATTTTGATATTTTCACTCTCACCTACTCAATTTTTTAAACGTCCTTCCATTCAAAAAACTACCATTATCTCACTTTTCCAATACGATTCGTGATACAACTGAGAGGTAAATTAGTCATTTCCGTCCAAAAAATATTGTCTGTTTATGCAAAACGATGTATTCTTCTCCATCATTCCACGACGATAATTCTCGACGATAATTTCGATATCCCGGACCCAAACGATGCAGTATTCTCCATCAACGACCTAATCCTCCCGGCGCCAGGGCTGATCATAAGTTTCGACAGCGAAGGTTCACGGATGATGATGTTACTCAGAATAACTGAAAATCCAAATCAAACTAAAAGAATAGTTTTAAAAAATCATAAAAGTAAAAAAAAATATGGAGATGGATCAAAAAATAGGCTTGGATTTTCTCCCAATAAGAGGAGAATAAAAGGCGCTAAGTAATTTCAGCTCCGAATCATCTGGGGAATAATTCATCACTTCCATCTCTTTTCAGCAAATAAAAACTGTTGAAGCGGCATCATTTTTGTCATCTATGTTTAGATCTAGTTCTGTTGTAAAGTAAGGTAGTTTAAACTCCCGTGTTGTCTTCTGCTTCTTTGGTTTATGAGCATCTCGATCAAAATATTTAGCATCTGCATAAGCTTCTCTAAATCTTTCCTTTGAATAGCTGCTACCGCCATCCCGTTGTCCTCCCTGTGGTCCAATGACCATTGATAAATTTCTGGAGTTCTCTTCTGTAGCAAATGCTTTTTCCACATTGTCATTTGTCACGTAAAGAAATCTGCTGCTATTGTTTGGATCTTCGCACAATCTGAGTTCAGTCTTCTCCAACCTAAGTTCATTGGATGGAAATGATTAATTTACCCCTCAGTTGTATCACAAATCGTGTTGGAAAAGTGAGATAACGGTAGCTTTTTTGACGGAAGGACGTTTTGCACAAGAAATTGAGTAGGTGAGGGTGAAAATGTCAAAATTTAGAAGGTAAAGATATTTTGCACAATAGCTTCAATAGGTAGGAGCGTTTTTTTTTGCTAATTATCCATAAATGAACATAAAACTAGTTGATTTCCCTGAACTACTTACTTGTTTGCTAAACTTTAAAAGTAGAATGTTTTACATAAATTTTTTATTTCCAAATGCATTTGAATATTTAAATTTTTTTATTTTATATAAAAGTTACATATTTTAAAAATAATTCATATTTTAATCAATAAAAAATAATAAAAAATAATAATTCATATTTTAATCACTTATTTTCAATTTTAGTCAATAAAAAATAATACTCCCTTCGTCCTGCGTACAAAGATATGCTTATTTTCTTTATTCATTTGTCCCAAATTATAGTTTACTTTCCTTGTTGATAGTATAATTAATTTATAGTTTTCTAATATCCCCATATTTAATGTGCATTGTTATCAATAAATATAAACTACTATTACATTAATGTAGGGGCATATTAGAAAAAATGTAAGTTAAATTTATTGTTCCACCTATAATAATTAAATTTTCTTAATTTGTGTGAAAATAAAGTTAACCTATTTTTGTGGGACGAAGAATGTATATTTTAAAAGTCAAAACTTATTTCAATTTTTAGAAGTGAAGTTTTTAAGTTTAGTCAAACATGTTGTTAGCACTTGTTTGGCTAAGTTTAAATTATAATTTAAATTGGTCAAATTTATTAAACATATTTTTTATCTACATATTTCGTAGGACCTACAATTTACTACCCATTTATTATTCACACATTTTATATAAGCACTTAAAAAATAATTTCATCACTACCAAATATGCACGGTGTGAAAAATAATTTTACAAATGCCTGAAATAGCTCTCGTCTCTTGATTTTGACTCTGTCCCTTAAACTTTTCAGTAAGCTTCGTGACAAGATCATAAAACAATTTGCAAAGAAGATCTCGATACCATTCCTACTAATTGCTCGAGTTCAATTCATTGTTGGATCATTTACAAATACACATCCAGTTACCATAGAATGTTGTACATCAAAAAGAACTGCATAGCCGAATCATCTCCTTCCTCCAAATTTGAACTGTTACTCTCATCCTTTAAAGTTGTAGCCAATCCCGATTTGCTAATTGAATTACGATTACCCATAAAGTCATTATGTCAATTCAAATTTGTATCCAAACGCTAGAGTTCTCTCATTATACATCTAGTCTTCTGTCTTTGCGAAAATCATAAACTTTGTAAAGTCATCTCTGGCCTATTTGTTAACCAGTTACAAAATTTTGCAATCATGTAACGTGGACTACTTTTGTGGAAGCTTTGGAGTACATGATGGAAAATGCAGCTACTACATCTACAATCCTATTATCAAGTAATTTCAAATGTTGTCTAATCCAGCTTATACAACTTTCGTGTTTGAAAATGATGACAAATTAGTTTATGCTCTTAATTTGCCTTCAATCCAAGAAAATCATTAGAATACAAGGTTATTTGCATTTACATGTCGAGCATACTGTTTGATCACTTTGAGATTGAGATATACTCATCTGAGACTGGCCTTTTGAGCCGCAGTGGCGAACCTTTCTTTGCAGTTGTTGACTTCGAGCTTGGAGTTTACTGGAATGGCAGTATTAACTGGTTTAGCTTGTGGGGGTGATTGAATATGCTTCAATGTAGAAGAAGAACATCTTGGAACACTACCTATGCCTCGTCTACCTCCTCTGCATGATCCTTAGGTACTGTTGACCTCCAAAAATGGTTGCCAACAGGATTCCCACGCTACCTCTGCTCACGTGTACCTTCCCTCTTACTATGACTGCCACTTAGTTTATTCAACCATGCAGATGAGCCTCGGACTAGGTGAAAGTATAACAAAAGGTCAAGTACACTATTACGTTAGAGGTGCTAGCTTGAGGGCCCCTTTGCCAACGGTTTCCCAAGTGGTAAAAAAACATTTGAAGAACGATTAATAAAGAGGACTTATTCTTTCTTGATAGAGTAATTTTTCAACATCATTTTCTTGTGGAAATAAGCTATAGGCAAACTCTACAAGAATGATCCCCTGTGATGTGCAACACGTGGTTCCATCTAAACGGTCCTCAAGTTGCATCCTTGATGTCACGTCACTAGCATTAATGAGAGAGTCACTTCTAGTCGCAATCTAAGGGGCTATGACAGTGACAAGCCGTGTGAGCAGGCGGTCCCATCCGTAGTCCCATCATTCTTTTCAAGATTGAATAATCAGGTTTGCAAGGCTTCCTTAGCGCACAACCAGATTCAATCCATAGCTTCGGAAATATAGCCTCCTCGTCGCAAACAGCCTCGGAGGGGAGTTGAGTCAAAGCATGTTAACTTTGACCGTGTCCACGTGGAGCCTCAAGTGGGATAGCCCTGTCCGCGTAGGATTGGGGCGTAACAACAGTCCCCCAAGTCCAGCCCCATTATTTATATAGGGTCTTGGGCTTGGTGAGAATTGGGTGTTGGGCTTGGTGAGAATTGGGGCGTAACAATAGTCCCCCAAGTCCAGACTCCATTATTTATATGGGGTGCTGGGCTTGGTGAGAGAAATGTTTCAATAATTTTACCTAATAACAATCCCACAAGTTCGGGACCGGTCATTCATGCGGGGTGTCGTGCTTATCGTAGCCAATATCATAGTTGGAACTGATGTCTAAGGTTAGGGATGACGTAGCAGACGGAGACAGTCCAAAGAGGGAGGCCACTCCGCCTTGCGGGGCCTTAAAGAAGACGCGTCAAGAGGAGGCAGTCCCAAGAGGGGGCCGATCCTCCTTGCGGGGCCTTAAGGAAGACGCTTCAGCTGGAGGCAGTCCCAAGAGGGGTCGATCCGCCTTGCGGGGCCTTAAGGAAGACGCGTCAGGCTGAGGCAGTCCCAAGAGGGGGGCCGATCCTCCTTGCGGGGCCTTAAGAAAGAAGCGTCAGGAGGAGGCAGTCCCAAGAGAGATGCAGTCTGAAATTGAAGCGGCACTATCCAATTTGGAAGAAGCTTACTGGGGACAGCTGGTGTAATGATTACTTGGGCCTGGAGAGTATGGAACGTTATATTGGTCATGCTGAAAAGACGGCTGCAGGCATTTAATGCGTTGTAATTGTCAGAGGTAAGTTCTAACGAGCCCTACGCTCTTCCACGCACGAGTGGGTGTGACTCCTTGATCCAGGTCGTTGATTGGGGTTTGTTTGCGCGGCTGTTTGAATTCGATGGCCCAGATTATTCTGCATCGCGTACGGCTAGGATGGATCTTGATTATGATCCGATGGATGGGGGTTGGGTGCGCGAGTTTATATAAAGGAAGAAATTGATCATTTTTACAGTCCTTGCGATTTGCTTTGAGCGCTAAAAAAAGAAAATGAGGAAACCAATTTTCCAGCCGGCGTGTTTGCGCGAGGAAAAGAGTTTGTGGTGAAGTGTTGCTGATTTTGAAGGTTCCTAGTTTTACTTTAGGTACCTCCTGAACTCTTCTTTGTCCCTTTAATTTCTTTTGGGATTCATTGTATCGTCACTGTGTGGGATGGGGTGGGGTGTCTACCATGGAAGAAATTGTCGGGGCATCTAGCCAAACAATTAGGGTAGTAGTGAGTAGTTCTCTGGAGGTCTCTCCGTCGGTGGCCAAAGTGAGGCCACTCTGAAGTGTTGATCCCCTCACTGGCGAGAAATTGGCTATAGTGCCGAGGGGTGGTGTGGGTTCTTCGATTTTCCCATCGGGAGACGTAACTGGTTTGTCCGAGCCATCCTTTAGCGGTAGGTGGGCTGCCATGGATTTTCCCTCGGTTGTGAATGAGGCGGATTTAGAAAATATTAGGTGGATGTTTCAAGTTCCTAACGACATTGAGTTTCATGTACTGGGGCCCCACGAGAGGGCCTGCCATCCGAGGGAGGGTTGCGCCGCTCTACATTACCAATCTTTTAACGCTGGGATGAGGCTTCCCCTTGATCCATTCTACAGGAGGGTCCTCAGAGCGTATGGTCTAGCCCCCAACACAGGTGTCTCCCAACGGCTGGAGCCAGATGGCTGGAAGTCTGTATCTTTGGTTCAGGCACTCTCTTGGGTTTGAGATGCCTCTACACGTATTTCAGACGATATATCTTCCGAAGAAGATGCCAAAGAGAAAGGACAAGGGCGAAGAGCTACTACTTCGAACCGTGGGGGTCTCATAAGCCGTTTGTGTTAGATTGCCCCTCATCTATTAAGCGTTGGAAGGAAGAGTGGTTCTGGGTATCTGGAAATTGGCAAATGGTGATTAATGATTCAGAACCCACCTTGAATGTGCCTAGCTTCTACAGATTTGCGAGTGAATGATTAAGGGGCTTCGAAATGTATCTGTGTGGGTGGTGGAACTAACGCTTGGTATTGTGTTTTGTAGGTGTCCTTTCCCGCTGCGAATTAAGATAAGAGGAGGTGGACATAGTTCGTTCCATTTACGGGCATCCTACGGTGCAGAGGCGATTCGAGTATTTGTTGAAAGCGCCGAGGCGTTTAATTGAGCTAGGACATATGGTGAAGAAGGGTAAGATGTCACGTGACCGCTTCGACTTTCTTTCGTCGTTTGTGCTCATTCTTCTAGTAACTTCTGACACATTTATTTCTTTTGAAGCTGACTTTGAGCAAGGAAAAAGGCCTACGCCGTCACTGGCTAGGCTGATGGCTTCAAAAGTTAAGGAGCTCCGGCCAGGCTCTTCTGAGGACAGCCGACAAAAGAAAGTTCTCGAGGAGATCAGTTGATCGGCGACGAGGGAAGAGGCACATCGCGTTGTCCCTAAAGTGGTTGCAGAGGAAGTTTCTTCCGGTGAGGAAGAACCTTTGAGTAATAAGAGAAAGGCTGACTCCTCGGCTGCACGGAAGAAAGTGCTGGTTCCCGAAGGCCCCCACCCGACTTCGTCTAGAATGGCGAGGGTGACGAGACAGGGAGACCTCGCCAGGAAAGGTAAATCGGTAGAGGTGGTTGAGGGGGTTACCGTGCTTCCTCCAGATCCTAGGCAGAAGAAGTTGGCTGTGACTGCGGCCGGGGTGGTTGTGGCCTCAGACAATGTCTCGGGCTAGTGGCCAAGAGGTGGTCGGAGAACCTTCTATCAGGGGAGATCTTCTTGAGCCTCGCTCAAGGGGCATGTTCGCTAAACTTATTGGCGATTTGGAGAGGAGGCTCTCCGGGACTCAGATGAAAGACCTGGCCTTGTACCCAACGATGGGAGCGGAAAGTTTTCAGAAATACCTGAATAGGCCGTGTAAGGCATTTCTCAGTGAAGGAGATGTAGAGGATTGGATGGAGGCCTCTTTAGCCTACTCCGTGCGTTCGGCTGCTGCCCAGCTGAAATCCTTGATGGCGCTGAGGGAGTTAAAGAAGAAAACTCCGCCACAATGGTAAGGGCCTCTCAGTCTGATAAAATGAAAGAGTGCCTTGACAGTATAGTTGCCCTGGTGGAAAGTGCCAAGTTGGCGTATGAGAAAGCTAAACAAGAAATAGCAGAGCTGGAGAGTCAAATAGCCATACTGACTAGGAGACTTGATGATGCCCTAAATGCACAGAACATAGCTTCGAGTGCTTTAGAAGCGGCGAATGAGGAGAAGCGAAAGATGACGGCGGAGGCCTTGATGAGACAGGAAGAAATATCTTGGTTGAAGCTTGATCTGGAAGAATCCAAGAAGGGAAATGCGGATGCTGAGGTTCAAAATGCTTCGTCGTTGTTGGAGATAGAAGTTCTGAACCGAAAATTGGAGAGTGTAGAGGCCGAGTTCGTTGCCAACTTTCACCAGACCGAAGCATACGCCAACTTTTCCAACTACTTTGCCAGTGTGTGTCACCAGGAGGTGTTGGCTTCTCTTCGAGCAGATTATCCAGATTTGGATTTAATCGCGCTGGAGACAAAGTTCCCTCCGGTTGAGCTGGGAGGCGAAGAGGATGGTGGAGGAGGAGATTTAGACTAGAAATGTTTTCAATTTCGAGATGCGCTATGTAATTATATTTGTAATTTTGGATATGTAATGATATTCACCCGTTGTTTTAAATAGCTCGTCTTAATTGTTTATGCTCAATGTAATTGCGAATTTACCGATGACTGTGCTCAATTTTGATAACATAAGCGTTTTGAAATGACAGCTAACTTAAGAAAACTCATCAAAAATATAAAGATTGTTATAGGCGCACTACCCCACATTAGACAAAAGTTTAAGACGTGAGGGGTGAGCTTCTTCGACCGTGTTCTCATTGATGGTACTGACGCAGGTGTTCTGCATTCCAAGGATGAAGTTGTAGTTTAGCGTCGAGGTTCTCAATCTGATACGTCCCAGGTCGTATTTCTCTAACGATCCGATAAGGTCCTTCCCAGTTAAGACCTAGGGTTTCGGTCCCTGGGTCTTTGGTGGATGGAAACACCCTTCTCAAGACCAGGGTTCCGAGGCGAAAAGACCTCGTCTTAACCTTTTTGTTGAAATATCAGGTCATCTTCCTTTGGTAAGCGGCTAGCTTGACTTGGGAGGTGTCCCGATGCTCTTCAAGTAAATCGAGGCTAGATCTTATGAGACTATCATTATTTTCACTGAATAGAAGGCGGCGAGGCGATGGGACACCAATTTCCATTGGGCTGACCGCTTCTGTTCCATATGCCAAAGAGAACGGTGTTTCTCCATTTACAGTTCTTGTGGTGGTTCTGATTGCCCAGAGGACATGGGGGAGTTCGTCCACCCATGCCCCTTTGGACGCCTCAAGCTTTTGCTTAAGAGTATATTTGATGGCTTTGTTAATGGCCTCTACCTGACCGTTGGCCTAAGGATGATGGGGGCTAGAAAAGTGTTTAGCGATCCCGAGCTCCTCACATAGGCTTCTGATCTTCTTGTTGTCGAACTGTTTTCCATTATCGAAGACCAGAGAATGAAAAATCTCGAATCTCGGTGATTTTCGCCATTGGTTCACCTTCGACCCATTTCGTGAAATAGTCGATGGCGACTAAGGCATGGCAGGCATTGCCCCTACCTCTAGGCATGGGGCCTATGAAATCTATCCTCCACTTGGCAAAGGGCCATGGGCTGGAGACTGTGGTAAGCTCTTGGTGGGGCTGACGTGGTATGGTAGCGAAGCGCTGACACTTGTCACATTTCCTCACGTGATACAAGGAATCTCTCTTTAACGAGGGCCAGAAATATCCCTGTTTGAGGATTTTTTTAGCTAGGGCTAAACCCCGGTGTGATTGCCACAGATCCCCTCATGGACTTCTCTGAGGATGTACTCAGCTTCGTTTATTCCAATACACCTGAGGAGTGGTATGGAGTAACCTCGTTTGTACAGCACGTCGTCAGATAGAACGAAGTGTGCAGCTCTCCTCCTCAGCTTTCTTGCTTCTTCTTTATCTGTGGGGAGCGTTTGGTCCTTTAAGAATGCAAGGATGGGATCCATCCAAGTGGAGGTCTCCTCGATCCACATCACCTCCTTGTTGACTTCTATAGAAGGCCTGCCGAGGTGTTCAATGGGAACCAGCTTAAGGAGTTCTGAGTCTCTGCTGCTTGCTAGCTTGGAAAGTGCATCTACGTTGGCGTTATCTGCCCTTGGCACTTGAGTCAGTTCGAACTTTTCGAAGCAGGGGATAAGGCTTCTCACCAGTTTTAGGTAGGAAGCCATATTTCTTTCCCTCGCGGCAAAGTTTCCATTTACTTGGCTTACTACTAATTGGGAGTCGCTTGCCGTAGAGAGCCTCTGTACTTTCATTTCTTTGGCCAGGCGCATGCCCGATAGCAGGGCCTCGTATTCTGCAACATTGTTTGAGGCTTTGAAGTCAAACCGGATAGCACAGTTCAGTCTATGGCCTTCGGGACTGGTGAGGACCACCCCGGCGCCTGAACCCGCATCTCTCGATGAGCCATCCATGAAGAGATACCAAGTTGGTGGTTCTACGGGATCCATCGGGCGTCTATTACGGGTGTGTTAGCAAATTCTGTCACAAAATCTGCTAGGGCTTGTCCTTTGATGGACGATCTGGGCTTGAATATAATGTCGAACTGGCTTAACTCGACGGCCATTTCAACAGCCTTCCCAAGGCGTCGGGTTTCTGCATTACCTGCCTCAGGGGAAAGTTGGTCAGAATGTGGATGCTATGGGCCAAGAAGTATGGCCTAAGTTTTCGTGAAGCGATGATAAGTGATAATGCCAACTTCTCCATGTCCGGATAACGCGTCTCCACCCCCAGAAGAGCCTTGCTTACATAGTAGACTGGCAGTTGATGTCCCTCTTCCCTGACCAGGACCGAGCTTACTGACTCGGTTGAAACAGCTAGATAGAGCAGCAGGGCTTCTCCTAACTTAGGTTTTGACAGTAGAGGAGCGTGGCCAAGGTGCTCCTTTAGGGCCTGGAATGCGGCCTCGCATTCCTCTGTCCATTCGAACCGGTTACCTCCTTTTAGGACTTTAAAGAAAGGAAGTCATTTATCTGTAGCTTTTGAGATAAACCGGCTAAGGGCTGCCATTCTTCCGGTGAGGCACTGCACATCCTTGGGCCTCCTAGGAGACTTTATTTCTATTAACGCCCTGATTTTCTCTGGGTTGGCTTCGATACCCTTCTGGTTTACCATGTATCCTAGGTTTTTCTAGGCAACTCCAAAGGCGCATTTCTGGGGATTGAGTCTCATCTTGTAAGCTCTGAGAGTTTCGAATGTCTTTTCCAAGTGTTGTACGTGATCTTCAGCTTTCAAGCTTTTAACCAGTATATCATCCACGTAGACTTCCATGGTTGAACCGATTTGGTCAGCAAACATTTTGTTGACTAGCCTTTGGTAGGTTGCCTCGGCGTTTTTCAAGTCGAATGGCATAACTTTGTAGCAGTAAAGACCCTTGTCTGTTACAAAGGATGTGTGCTCCTTGTCCGGCGGTACATGGAAATTTGGTTATAGCCTGAGTAGGCATCCATGAAGCTTAAGAGTTCATGCCCAGACGTGGAGTCCACTAGTTGATCAATCCGAGGCAGCGGGAAGCTATCCTTAGGACAAGCTTGGTTGAGGTTCGAGAAGTCTATACAAATTCTCATTTTTCTCCCTGGCTTTTTAACCAAAACCGGTTTGGAGACCCACATAGGGTAGCAAGCTTCCCGGATGAGGCTGCTTTGTAGGAGTTTCCCACCTCTTCTTTCAATGCCTCGTATTTTTCCAGGTTTAAGGGCCTCCGCTTTTGTCGGTGGGACGGAAACTTGGGATCGACATTGAGGCGGTGACAGCTTACCTTTGGATATATCCCAACCATATCCTCGTGCTTCCATACGAAAACATCCAGGTTGTGGCTGAGGAACTCCTTCAGCCCTCTTTTGGATTCTGCTCTAAGGTCCCTCCCTATCTGGAGCTTCCTCGTTGGGTCATTGGGATCCGTCGAGAAAATTTCCAGTTCCTCAACTGGTGAAGTCAGGCATTCAGCCCCGGTCACTCTTGGATCTATGTCCTCAGGTGGGGTTGCTTCCTCCATCGGTACATCCTCCGGGGCCTCTTCCGAGGCGTCTGTCATTTCTACGTCAAAAAACGTTATATTTACCTCCTTTTTCTGCCTTTCTCAAGGCATTCCTGTAGCACTTCCTAGCCTCAGGTTGGTTGCCTCGCACGGTAGCCACCTCCCCTCCGTTGGGAATTTCATGCAGAGGTGGTGAATCGATGTTATGGCCCAAAGTTCTTTCAGGGCTGGTCGGCCTAGAACCCCATGGTAGGCTGACCTTCTATCTACCACCAAAAATTCCATGAAGGTATGTGAAGTGAGAGGCTTCTCTCCTATAGTAATGGCGAGGCGTACTATCCCTTTCGGGGTTACGAAATCGCCAGTGAATCCGTAGAAGAGCTCGGCCGATGGTTCCAACGGGACATCCACGTTCATTTGTTCATAAGTGCTTAGGAATATGACATTGACAGAGCTTCCGTTATCCACAAGCATTCTTCCTAGCCCGTTCTGAGCCACCACTGTCCTTACTACAAGGGTATCACAATGAGGGTAATGCACGCCCTTCATGTTTTCTTCTGTGAAGGTGATAAGGTCTACCTTTTTAGATCCCGATGGCCGACTGTTGATGAGCCAGTTGGTCATTTGGATTCCTTTGGCCTCTTTGGCGTAGTTCTTCTAGGCATTTCGGGTCTGACCTCCATTATAAGGTCCCCCGTAGATTGTGTCTATCTCTCGAATCGGGGTCTTTTTAGGACCTTTGATTAGATGGGGTTCTAGGTTGTGCTCCAATCGAGACTGTCTAGCTGGGCTTCTTGAATTATGCCTTGCCCGTGGCTCCTAGCCCGAATGCCTCCTATCCCATTGCTGGGAGTGTCTGTCTTGGAATTGCGGTCGACGCCCTCTCATCGGGAACTGATCTCCACGTCGGGTGTTCGTCCCACGCCTGTGCCCTGGGTTGGCAATCCTTTTATTGGCAAGCTCTTCCACTTCTCGACATTCATCTGTGCTATGTCCATAGCTTCGGTAGACTCAGCAATACTTTGCGGAGGCCGCTTGAGAGAGATGAAGCACTGGTGAGGCGCTTGTCCCTACTTCGTAATATGTGGACGGAGCTATACTGTAATTACAAAGTCCAAAGAACCAGGCCGTTCTTCTGCTGGAGCAAGATATGTGAGAGGAGCAAGCCCTCTTGTGCAGAGGTTACATAACTCATTCCAACGTTCGGGTCAGATGGGTAGTTTCTCCTGCACAGATTATGTTGGGAAGGGGGTCTACCGTGGCTTTGGACGTACCCGGCCCTAGACGCAGGGTTGGCTCCTAATCCACCTCAATTTTGGGAAGGATCATGTTCTCATTGGTTATTTCTTCGGTGATCATCTCCACCAGCTGGTCAAAGGTTGATGGGTTTTTGTTACGGACATCTCTCCAAAACGGGAGGTTCATATCTAGCCCTGCCTTTAGAGAGGATAGGGCCTCGGCATCGGTTATTCTTTCACAGAATAGCATTTCTTCGTTGAAGCGGCCCAAGTAGCTTTGTAGCGGTTCATTTGAGGTTTGCCTTACGTCATGGAGGCGCTGGACCGGGGCCGAGGCAGGTTTTTGTGACGAGAAGTAGTTGATGAACGTCTTTTTCAGCTCCGGTCAACTAGAAATGCTTCCAGCGACTAGTTTATTATACCATCGCTTCTCTCCTCCTGATAAGGTAAGGTGAAAAGCTCTGCATTTCAAGGTCTGAGTAGCTCCTCAGAGACTCATTTCCATTTTATACGTGTTTACGTGGTCCAAGAGATCTCCCCTGCCCGTGTAGGGGGCAATCTTGGGTACGCGAAACTCATGGGGGATGGATGCATTCTGAATTTCGGCCGAAAAAGAGAGGTTCTCGTCGTCATCTATTTCGAACGATCTCGCTGGTCTCAGATATTCTTTCCCAAGGTTCGTCTCCGGAGGAAATTGTGGGATACGTTGGGTTTACTGAGGTACGTAGGGCTGGAAGTCAGACTCTCCCCTAGCTTCCGCCTCCCTTGCCCTTCTTTCCCGCCTATTTCTGGGGGGACTTTACGGCTGCTCTCTCCTTGGCAGATTCTCCTGAGGCTCCTTTCTGCTTTTCTATTCGCCTAATCTTTCAAATACGCTGGCGAGACATCGTTGGTTGGGGCCTCCTGTCTGCGGCCGGGGTGTTGATCCCTCCCCCATTTGTCCTAGCGCGAGAGGTTTCTCCCCTGACTTGCGGACCTCGGAGATGTCCGCTGTTAACTTTCTGCTCTTCTCCGGGATCATCTGGGTCACACTCGTGAGGGTGGTTCTCATCCCTCACTTGCATCATTTGGATATATCCTTGCATATGGGTGTGGTGCTGGGCCAGCTGCCTCACGCTGGCAGCCATGGTTCTCATTTCTCGCTCAAGATTGGTGGGAGGCCTTCTTCCACGCCTCTTCCGAGGAGCTTCTTCAACCCTTGCTCCCGTCACAGTTTCTCCATCTGTTGTGGGCCTAGTTCTTCTTGGGTTCTCATCCTCGTTGCTTCTACTCATTTTGTGGGCCGGTGGATCCCTTGTTCAGGGAGACTCATTTGTTCAAGGAAGCTAAAGCTTTTAGTTACGTTTTCCACAAACGGCGCCAATCTGTTGACCTCCAAAAATAGCTACCAAAAGGATCCCCACGCAACCTCTGCCCACGTGTACCTTCCCTCTTACTAGGATTGCCACGTGGTTTATTCAACCACGCAGATAAGCCTCGGACCAGGTGGAAGTATAACAAAAGGTCAAGTACACTATTACGTTAGAGGTGCTAGCTTGAGGGCCCCTTTGCCAACGTTTTCCCAAGTGGTAAAAAAACACTTGAAGAACGATTAATAAAGAGGACTTATTCTTTCTTGAGAGAGTAATTTTTCAACATCTTTTTCTTGTGGAAATAAGCTTAGTATTTATAGGCAAACTCTACAAGAATGATCCCCCGCGATGTGCAACACGCGGTTCCATCTGAACGGTCCTCAAGTCGCATCTTTGATGTCACGTCACTAGCATTAATGAGAGAGTCACTTCTAGCCGCAATCTAAGGGGCTATGACAGTGACAAGCCATGTGGGCAGGCGGTCCCATCCGCAGTCCCATCATTCTTTTCAAAATTGAATAATCAAGTTTGCAAGGCTTTCTTAGCACGCAACCAGATTCAATCAACTTGTCACAAATAGCTTCGGAAATATACCCTCCTCGTCACAAACAGCCTCGGAGGGGAGTTGAGTCAAAGCATGTTAACTTTGACCGTGTCCACGTAGAGCCTCAAGTGGGATAGCCCTGTTTGCGTAGGATTGGGGCATAACAGGTACTTTGAGGAGTCACATGATCACTTGCACCTTGTTGAGTTCTATAGTAATCAAACAACATGAGGGTATGGGGTAAATTTAACAAATATTGACTCAACTTTCACTTTGTTAATACTTACTCACTATACTTTGAAGTGTCACTAATAACTCACTCAACTTTGGATTTTGTCCACCATCCATCACCCGTTAAATAACTATTTGAAGAGGATGACGAAAAACGCCTACGTGTCTAACAGCAAATACGTGGCACCAATCAGATGTTGGCATTTATCCAACTCACCATTGCATACAAAAGCTCGTGCTACGTCAGCAAATTCCAAAAGTGAAAATACGATTTCATTTCTGGTATCCATAAATTGGTGAAGACTGTTGCATAATTTTAATCCCGTAAGTAGACGGATCGTTAACAAGTAATAAAGTGATGTGTAGAGTGTCGAACCTACGAGGATTAGTTATCAATTAACCAATTAATTTATAACTCGAGTTTTAACAATAAAAAGACACAGATTTGTTTATGATTTTTGATTCTAAAACTATTCTAATTATATTAAATTAAATCTAAATTATCAAACAATCAAAGTAAATTTATGAGAACAAATTCGAGTTTTACTAACACTAGGATTTGCGAATCTACCTACACGTTCCTTAATCAATTATACAGCCTCTCTCGATTGTCAATCAATTCTATATCGATGTGCCAACATAATTATCTCTAATTAAGCTTCAAACATAAACATATGCATTAAAATCTCAAGAAGACCTAAATGGATTTCATAAAGCATAATAATAATTTTTATCTATTATTGAACCCTATGTTATTCAATACCACATGTTTAATCTATATTGAATTTCTCGACTTCAATAAAGATCACAAAATATTCTAATGATAATCAAGCATTAAAACATTAGAAAAAATAAATAAATAATAATCAACTCAAAAGCAATTGATTACTAAAATGGAAAAATTCTAATTAATTAAAAGCATGATGTTTCATCGTTCATCCTAGCAATAAGTAACTTAGCCGGATATGATCTCGTAAATTAATACAAGAATTGTATTAATCATGTTCCGGATGAAAGAAGAAATTAGAGATACAACCTGTGATTTCGGCCCAAGAATCTTCAATCAGTTTTTTGATCTTTGATTATTCTCTTGTATCTTCTTCCCAAAATTCGCCTCCCACGATATGTGCTTTATTCTGCCCCTTATACTCATTCTCGAACTCTCCAAGTCGTGGCTTAGGTAGTTGTTTTATTCTGGACTCGGTAGAGTTTTACTTCTATCAGGAAACAACTTACTAGCTGCCCGAAATACATATGTAATCGCATGGTTAATGGTTTTGTCAAATAAGGTTGTGCAGCAAATCTTGGTGCTTGCGTTCGTAGCACTAGGATACCATGCGATCGCATGGTTGTTTGAATGCAATTCCTGAATTTCACTATTTGATATTTGCCTGACAAGCCCCTTAAGTTTTTTTGTCTGTTCAATTGAATCTTTTTTCTTCTATTTGCTTTCTTTTCGTTTGACCGACACTTGAATTTGGTTATTATCCTATAATGATAAAAACAACACGCCATTATACTGAAAATATATTAGAGTACTCATAATCGTCCCTTTTTGTGAGCTCAGATAAGTACAAAATTGTACTTATCAAACACCCTCAAACTTGAACTTTTATTCGTTCTCGAATAAACTAGCTAAAGACAATCATGCACATAATGACAAAAATAATAAAAATATTATAAATGAAAATATAAAGATTAGGACAAGAGAGATAAAACATACTAATAATAAAGATATAGAAGACTTTAAAATTCAGATTAAAGAATTGTTAGAATTAAAAGTAATAAGACCTTCTACTAGTCAAGATAGATCGTGAGCTTTTATGGTTAGAAATCATAGTGAAATCAAACGAGGAAAAGCTAGAATGGTTATAAATTTTAAAAGACTAAATGATAATACTATAGAAGATGGATATAAAATACCGAGATAAAGACATGATTTTAAATAAAATACAAAATAGCAAGATCTTTTCAAAATTTGACTCAAATCGTGATTTTGGCAAATTAAAATGCATAAAGATTCTATTCCATGGATGCCTTTTACAACACCGCAAAGGTCATTTGAGTGGATTGTTATGCCATTTGTTTAAAGAATGCTCCATCTATATTTCAAAGAAAAATGGATTCTATTTTTAATTCTTTACCATTTGTTTGTGTATATATTGATGATATTTTGGTACATAGCAAAAATCAAAATGAACATATAAAGCATTTAGAAATTGTTTTAAATAAATTTATAGAAAATGGTTTAATAATTAGTAAAAGAAAATAGAAATAAATAAACAAAAATAGAATTTCTAGGAATAATCATAGGAGAAGGAAAAATTCAATTTCAACCCCATATAGTAAAGACTATTTTACAATTTCCGGATAAAATAGAAGAAACTAAAAATTACAAGCCTTTTTAGGAATATTAAATTATGCTAGAAGTTTTATTAAAGATTTAGGTAAAAGATTGGACCTTTATACAATAAATTATCAAGCAAGGGTCAAAAGTATTTTAACCAAATGACATAGAATTAGTAAGACAAATAAAAATGAAGTCCAACAACTACCACTTTTAGAATTGCTTTTAGATAGTGAATATAAAGTAGTAGAAAGCAGACGGATGTGAATTAGGATGGGAGGAATTTTATATTCTAAACCAAATAACTATAGTGATAAAAAGAAGAAAAAATTTGTAGATATGCTAGCGGTAAATATAAAATAAAAGGAAAATACTTAACTTGTCTAGATTATGAAATAATGGCTATAATTCATAGTATAGAAAGTTTTAAATTATTTTTAAAAAATAATCTAGACTTATTATTTTTAAAAAATAAACTTTCTTTTTAAACATATCAAAATGAATTTTTCCTTCTCCTATGATTATTCCTAGAAATTCTATTTTTTGTTTATTTATTTCTATTTTCTTTTTACTAATTATTAAACCATTTTCTATAAATTTATTTAAAACAATTTCTAAATGCTTTATATGTTCATTTTGATTTTTGCTATGTACCAAAATATCATCAATATATACACAAACAAATGGTAAAGAATTAAAAATAGAATCCATTTTTCTTTGAAATATAGATGGAGTATTCTTTAAACCAAATGGCATAACAATCCACTCAAAATGACCTTGCGGTGTTGTAAAAGCTGTCCATGGAATAGAATCTTTATGCATTTTAATTTGCCAAAATGAAAAAGTTAGACAGACAATTCATGCATCTACTTTTCAACCATCTCCTTCTTCTTCTCAAACATCATCTTCATCTTTGCAACTGTGTAATAGCTGTGAAACTATGACTAGAGTAGTTAGAGATCTTAACTATAAAAAGCATACTTATAAGTAAAAGTCTGCACTTATAATTGATTCTTAGGACATTTATGAACCGGCGCAGTGGCGCCCCAGAAAATATGAACCTTTATGATGATCAAATGGGTTTGATTTCTCAGTATTATCCTGAAATATACAGCCAAGTGGTCCAAGAACAAGGTTAGTATTGTCCACAACAAAATATTATACTTTGATTACTTACTTACGTCATGTTTGTAGTACGTTGGATTGGACTAGAAACCTTAAAAACAGATTTTGTACCAAGAGCAAAAGACTTAATTGTTTTAATAAAAACATAGACCATGTACAAAGTATAGATAAGATTTTACAATTAGCGAGAACAAACCCAAATAATAGGAGAAGACCCTCTAAAACATTGGGATAGAAATAAAATAGAAGCTAATTGTAAAATCTTATCTATACTTTGTACATGGTCTATGTTTTTATTAAAACAATTAAGAACAAATAATAAACTTTCTTTTTAAACATATCAAAATGAATTTTTCTTTTACTATAAATTTATAGAAAATGGTTTAATAATTAGTCATCCATGGAATAGAATCTTTATGCATTTTAATTTGCCAAAATCACGATTCTGATCAAATTTTGAAAAGATCTTGCTATTTTGTATTTTATTTAAAATCATGTCTTTATCTCAGTATTTTATATCCATCTTCTATAGTATTATCATTTAGTCTTTTAAAATTTATAACCATTCTAGCTTTTCCTCGTTTGATTTCACTATGATTTCTAACCATAAAAGTCACGATCTATGCCGACTAGTAGAAGGTC
Organism: Forsythia suspensa; assembly: GCA_023638005.1. NCBI lineage: Eukaryota > Viridiplantae > Streptophyta > Magnoliopsida > Lamiales > Oleaceae > Forsythia > Forsythia suspensa. The sequence continues at coordinate 28,601,811 of CM042666.1, read as the reverse complement.
TTATTACTTTTAATTCTAACAATTCTTTAATCCGAATTTTAAAGTCTTCTATATCTTTATTAGTATGTTTTATCTCTGGGTCCTAATCTTTATATTTTCATTTATGATTTCTATTTTAGCTTCTATTTTATTTCTATCCCAATGTTTTAGAGGGTCTTCTCCTATTATTTGGGTTTGTTCTGCTAATTGTAAAATCTTATCTATACTTTGTACATGGTCTATGTAGATCAACATTTATTACGAATTCATAATCTTTATATAAAGACAAAGACTCGTATTAAATTGGTAAATAAAATAATAGTATCTAAGAATACATAAGCTTTTCTTTCTTTAGTTTAGTTATTAGACAAAGACTTATCATAACATAATAAATAGGCAAACACTATTCATACATTTATTACAAACTTGTAGCCTATCTATTTTAACTTTACGTATTCTTAGTTTTCCAATTCATTCTAACTTATATGTTATGAGATGTCCAATTTCTTATAAGTATTCTAAATCTATAAAGTTACTTAGACTAAGATCAAGTTTAGAGTTTTGTTTTAGATTACATAAAAAGAAATTTGTATTATTTACAAGTAATTTACATTTATACTATTTATTTCCAGACTATATTAGTATTTTACCAGTAATTTATTATTTGTTCTTAATTGTTCAAGAAATTTTAATCGTTCATTAAACCATTTTCTATAAATTTATATTAGATAGAAATAGAGGTGACTCCTCTTAACAAATCAAGTTGCAAATTGTTAAGAACTCTATCTCTCAACGTTGGAGCTTCTTGATTAAAGATCCCACGTAGAAAAATAGAATAAGACTAATTTAGATTACATATCACGATTCATAAAAGATCAACATTTATTACGAATTCATAATCTTTATATAAGGACAAAGACTACGTATTAAATTGGTAAATAAAATAATAGTATCTAAGAATACATAAGCTTTTCTTTCTTTAGTTTAGTTATTACAAAGATCTTTTCAAAATTTGATCAAATCGTGATTTTGGCAAATTAAAATGCATAAAGATTCTATTCCATGGATGACTTTTACAACACCGCAAGGTCATTTTGAGTGGATTGTTATGCCATTTGGTTTAAAGAATGCTCCATCTATATTTCAAAGAAAAATGGATTCTATTTTTAATTCTTTACCATTTGTTTGTGTATATATTGATGATATTTTAGTACACATAGCAAAATCAAAATGAACATATAAAGCATTTAGAAATTGTTTTAAATAAATTTATAGAAAATGGTTTAATAATTAGTAAAAAGAAAATAGAAATAAATAATAAATTATTTGTTCTTGAATTTATACTGCCGATGTGTCGCCAAGTGGTGGGCAATCCAAGATAAAACAATCAATTATTTTAGATTGCCTACCTGCTGACACCTCAGCAGGTGGGCAAGATATCCTGCCTCCAAAGGGGCAGAAGATCATTCCCTATGTATATAAATCTCATGTGCAAAACATAATCCCTTAAGCTTTTTAGATGACTCATATAACAAGCTTTATGTCGATAACTCCCAAGTCTTTTGAACCTTAGGGCATCGAATTTTGACAAATCCTTACATGCATTTTCACTCAAGTCAAAAAGGTTACGAAAAGAGATATAAGATAATAATAGTATGCGAAACTCAGTTCATTAAGCTTTCTAGATGACTCATGTAACGAGCTTTAGGCCAATGGACTTTATCACTCGAGTCAAAAAGGCTATGAAAAGAATTATATAGTAGTAATAACCTTGTTCCTGGCGTGCAATAAGTTCATGCTCGGGGATTAGATTCTTAATATTCGGTCATTACCTAGCTTTCTCTAACTGGTCTAAAGTGCTTTACACAATTTTTTTTTCAACATACATGGAATCAATCACAACCCAGATAGCCACCATCACAGGTTAACTACCACACTTTCTCACTCTATTGGTTACTTGTTTGAGATACAGATGATTCTAAGTTTCAAAAAAGTATCCTATTGTTTTTAATTTAAGTGCATTAACATAGCTAAAAATCATCATAATTGGCCGACCCAACACGATATCAAACATGATTAAGTAGTCTCACATTTAAACAAAAGTAATAATCTGTTCACAAGTCATGATTAAAGCTAAATTCAAAGAAATAGTTTTATCGTTAGCCGGCAAGGCTATTCATGTCACAAAAACACGCAAACAATCACTAATAATTTTTTTTCAAGTAAAAGTATTATTAACAATCAATATCAAGTATCATCATCAGATCAAGCAACTTTCCACTACCCCAAACTTGAAAAATACATTGTCCCCAATGTAAAAATTCAAAAGGAATATATAAAAAGATCAGAGACTTCCCAAAGGTGGATCGGATGGCGCAGGATGAAGAATTGTGGTAGGATCCACTGGTGGAGGATTCTGTTTGTCGGCAAATCTACACTTGAATGTCATTCAGTTGGCCTGTAAATTTTAACTCTAAAAAAATATTAAATACTTTTTTTATTCACGAAATTTTTTTTCTAAAACTTCTTGCAATCACAAAGACGTTAAAATCTGGACAAAAAGTTTTCTGCCTAGACCATGCGATCGCATCATATAAAACTGTTGAACCCAAATTATTATTTTTTTAGAAAATATGCAAAATGACGATGATCATATCTCATTGTTACCTAGAATTGAAAGCCTACTTCAAATCTTAAAAGTTTAAAAACGTGCAAAATGTGAATTGAATTTCTAAATCTAAAATGATACGGAAATTTAAATATAATGGTAGAATTATGGGTTGCCTCCTATTAAGCGCTTCTTTAAAGTTATTAGCTTGACTTTGTCGTGGTGATCACTCAAGACACTTTGAATAGATCTTTAAAGGACTTGATTTGCTTGGCTTGATTGTCTTTGCACCAATTTTTGTTCATCTCCAGAGTTTGATTTTTCCCTTATCATATTGATATAACTCTATTTTGCCACCATGTTCGAACTCAACTATGAAGATTTTAACTTCCTCATCGGCTTTGATCACAGAAGACGGATGAAACTTTTCTTTCTCCACATACTCTTCTTTTCTAATTGGTTCATCCTGATGTTGGGTGATAGCTCTATCATCTAAATTCCCGGCCTTCTAGTTAATGACATCAATCTAGAAACAAGAATCAGAAGAGCTCGAAAATTTAGTTGCTTTGAACACATTGAATGTAATATCTTCATCATTCAACTTCATCTTTTGTTGACCTTTTTGCACATCAATCAATGCTCGACCAGTAGTTAGAAAGGTCGATCCAAAATAAGTGGTACATCCATGTTTTCGCACATATCCAGAATAATAAAATCAGCAGGGAATATTAACTTGTCTACTTTCACTAATACGTCTTCAACGATCCCTCTTGGACGTTTGATGGTCCTATCTGCAAGCTGCAACGATACTATTGTTGGCTTTGCTTCTCCAAAATTGAGCTGCTTAAAAATAGAATAAGGCATTAAATTCACACTAGCACCCAAATCACATAGAGCTTTGTCAAAAAATAAACTACCAATAATGCAAAAAATAGTAAAACTCCATGGATCTTTTACTTTCAGAGGTAGCTTGTTTTGCAATATAGCACTACATTCCTTGGTAAGCATGACTGTTTTGTGCTCTTCCAACTTTCTTTTGTTTACAAGAATTTTCGTCATAATTTTTACATAGCTTGGCATTTGAGCTAAAGCGTAGGCAAAATGTATGTTGATTTGGAGTTTCTTGAATACATCGAGAAATTTCTTGAATTGTTGGTCTAGCTTATGTTTTCGCAGCTTTTGAGGAAATGGAATTGGAGGGACGCAAGCCGGTGGTGGAATATAATCTGGTGGAGAGTTACATTTCTCTTTTTAATCCGCTTCTTTGAATTTATCGGATTTGTTTTCTTTCTCTTTGCTGGACACAGTTTTCTTGTCTACACCTGGTCTCTTTACAAGAATTTCTAGCAATTCAACTCCGCTTCTAGTGGTAATTACATATACTTGCTATTTTGGATTGACTTCGGTATTGCTTGGCCATGTGTCTGGTTGTCTCTCGGTCAATAATTTAGCTAACTGTCCAATCTAATTTTCTATATTTTTAATCGTGACATCTTGTCTTTTCTGCACTTCTTTGAGTCTCATCTACATCCGTTCTGACAATTTAGCAACTGTTTCTTCTAATCCTCATTCTCTTTCTTGGAGTCTTCTCTGATTTGGTGGATTTTGAATGTTTTGGGTATTGCCATAAAAGAAATTTGGATGATTTCTCCATCCATGATTGTAGGTATGTGAGTATGGATTATTCTATTGTTGCTGAAAGTTCTGAGCATATGCAGCTTGTTCAGGCGATGACATATCAATGGTAGTTAAAGGATATTCTGATGATTGATGGTTTGCCCTGCATGTTGCACATATTGGTAGGGACATCTGAACCATATTGGCTGAGTGAGAATATTTTATTGCTTTCATCTGCTTTGACAATGCATCAATTTTCGCCAGTACAAGCAAATTAATTTCCACTTCGTGCATTCCTGTTGTTTTCTTCTTCAATCCTCTGTCTGGCCACATAACGAACTGTTCACTCATGGTTTCATAGAGGTCGAGCATATTTGAAAGTGCTTATAAGTACTTATAAATTAGTCAAACATTATTTTTATATAAATATTTCGTAAGACTCACAATTTTTATTTACTTTTTATCTACACATTTCGTAAAACTCATCACTTATAATATTTAAAAAAAAAACTTAGCAAACAAGTACTCAAAAGTATAGACAACACACAAGTACAATATATATTCTTCACAATTCATTTCCTGCAACATTTTATACACTCACTTGGCAATATTGTTATTGAATTAATACTTGCAAATTCATATTATATAATGCACGTACATATAGAGTACCGATCTCCTGCCCCTTGAGAGTAGGATGTAAAAACCCATATGCTGAAGTGGCAGCTCTGCGTCACTTCAGCATATGGGTTGAATTAAAATTTGGGCTGCCCATATTTTGGAGCCCATGTCTTCTACATATTCCCCCAATCTGGAGTTGGCTCCATTCTCTCACCTCGTCTTCCCTTCTCTGCGTAGCCGTCGTGACACAGTGACCCATTTTTCAGCGACCACTGCAAATATTCCGGTGACCCTAACTCTAGCTTGATGAAATTTTCCCCAAATCGGCCGCCTGTTTGCTCACTTTCCGCGCCCATATGGTTGTTGATTTTTTTTTTTTTTTTTGCATAGTTATATTTGGTTGTCCAGATAATATTTATGTTGAATCTACCAAAAAAAAATTGTAAAAAATAGCGTATTTTCGGCTTTGGACGGCAGTGATGTTTTTGAAAAAAATGGCGTATTTATTTTTATTATTTCATGTCTTTATAGGAATGGAGACACAAAGTGCAAGCAATGTGTTTGTTCCACAAGTTTCAATAACTCGAATTCCAAAGATTGGACAAGAATTTGAATCACATAAGATGCATATACTTTTTATAATCAATATACGCGAGATGCTAGATTTAGTGTACGAATAGCCAATAGTAAGAAGAAGAAGAATGAGACAAATGAAACATATTGGAAATTATTTGTGTGCATCAGAACAAACACAAAGATGCTGTTGAACGGATTTGCGAAAGAAATCGTGGACATACACGGGTTGGGTGCAATGCTAGATTGTCTGTTGTGAAGCAACAGACTGAAAATTTATGGGTTGTGAATAATCTATCTTACATATTGACTTTTACCTGTTTTGATTATGTTAGGTCGACTATGTATCAGCCCAACATAAATGATTTTGCGACCACCCAAGATGATGGAATAGATGACGTGGCCTTCATTTCTAATGCTAGTAGTAATTATGATGTTGTAAATTGGTTTTTGTGAAGTCCCGATATCTAGCATGTATTAGGTGGAAGTTAAATTTGTAAGGATATTATGTTGTAAGGTTAATGGAAGTTACATTTCTAAGGATATTATGTTGATGAACTACATCTTTATTTTCATAATAATCATACAGAACTTGAAACATCCAACATAATCATTTTCATCAATACATACCTAAAATGTCATTACATCCCAACAACAATTCATATTTACAATATGCATTGAAAATTTACAATTGCTGATAAGAAAATACAAGCAACTGTAATAAGATTCTCCCAACTTGTTCTGATATTCCTAGGGTGACTAATGGACCATATTTCATTTTTCACCTTGTCGAGCCTCTCCGATAACTTCATGACTTGAGCATTCAAGTCAGCTATACCTCTCACGCACATTTTGGATACTAATAAATGGCTAGCAACTTGGGGTTCAACCTTATCTGCCCAAGTAAGCCCTCCACATATGAGACCGTCCTACAAAACCAAAATATTAAATAAAGTCATTCCGTAAACAAAAAATCAAAAAACACATTATCAAAACAATACACGTACCGTTACATTATGGCATCTCCAATACTTACGAAGAGGATTCCGTTCACTATGTGATGTGTGTATCTTCATATGCGCACCACATCTACATCTAATGCGGGATTGCACATCATTCACACTGAAGGTCGACATTGATGGATACCTATTCATTTATTGAAATCCACACTAACAAATCCAAAATCATCTACCTTTTGAACTTCATACGAACGTCAAATAAGAGGCTCAGATAGGAATGCAATGGGCGAAGAGAGTTACGACACCGCCATGGCTGCATGTTTTGAAGATGCTGTACTGAATGTGGTTCTATTATATTTTCAGCTTATGCATTTGATATGAGATAAAGTTGATACATATTAGGATCATGTTTCTTGACCCTAATGTTTGTGGCTTATCGTTTTATTACTCGATATTTTTGATATTTCTGAGCAGCTCTCTTGTACTTTTAAGTCTGTATCTATAATAATCACCGAAGAAATTTTTGACTGAATTGCAAGAATGAAGAAGGCAGATCATAAAAAGAAACACTTTTTGCCCATTTCTGAGTGTGTCCACCAGCATGCTAGAGGATCAGTGGATAAAATTCAATATAAAGTTGATTTCTTTGTTTGTTGTTTACTCAAGAACCAACTAGTCGTATACTTTATTTCTAAAAATTATCTGTTTTTACAAGTGTTGGATCATTTAGTTTAGTTTATGAACAAGAAACAGCTCTCTAGTCGAAAAAACGTATTGAACATTGCATGCCAACACGTGTCGTCTCTGTTCGTTTTTCTATAATTCCGTATGTTTTATAGATGTGCAGACAAGCAAAGATCCTCAGGGTCTACGCATGTTATTACCTGGTTCAGTTATGATTTGTTCACAATTTTTCCCCAGTTTTCTTTTAAATATTGCTTGAATCAATTCTATTTATTGTTTTTTCATATGAATGACTAATCGAACAAAGTGTAAAATGGTATTATATTCCACTCGACCTTTCCCCTGTTTGCCTTTTTTGAAGGCATTGCACAAGCAATGTTATAGCTTCCGGCAGACTCCTTTTATGTTTCGACACTAATATTGTGATCACAAAGAGAAATTTCAATATGACAGACGAAAACTTTCCGATTAAAAAATCCATTGAGCAACTTCACAGAAACCCACAAATGATAAGTAACAAGTTGTTTATAAAATAAAGCGTAAAAACACTTAGTACAAACTTCATTATGAAATCGAGCTCATTAGAACATAGAATTAGCTATTTCAGATATATCTGATGCAACCTGATCGTAATCTCCCTTCAACTTTTCTTGTTCCTCCTTGGCGATTTCCCCCTTGGTGGGCTTGGTTAGCACCAGAACACAGCAAGTTGGTCTCTTGGTGGCTCCTGCATTAGCAAGATCCTGTAACAGGCAGATAGTCACGTTATAAGCATCCAACTTTTACATTTTCTTCTCAAGTTCAGTATCAACCTCACACACCAATTACCAAACATCCACAAGAAACACTAGACACTCTTTTCAGCGAGAGAGAGTGAGTTTGATCCTATTTATAAACATATATACATGTGCATAAGCATGCACATCAACTGTCTGTTTGAAACAATTTATATCTATGGTATGGATATCTCAAAATGTAAAGTCGTAGACCATAGACATTAGCAACTGAAGCATGCTATGCAACTGGAGCATGCTAATGTTTCCAACTTGTAAGTGTAGCATTCTATGCGGAGCATCCTACCATATGATGAGCACGCTATGCAACTGAAGCATGCTCAAATTCTAGAACCTTGCCCGGTAACATTATCAGATTAGTTTTGATGAGCGGCCGAAAAATTGGAAACTTGAATTAATGTTTCCAACTTGTAAGCCATGGCATTCTTCATATACACTGTGGAATTAGGATTAGTGAGGACAAATACATTCGATGTGCAATAGGATACAAAATAAATTTTTTAAGTGGGGCATCCTACCATATGATTGTCATGAATCTTAGGCAAGCAAGCCAACAGTTAAAGGAAAATTTTCAAAAATAATTAAAGATGCAAACAAAAACAAACATCTTCTGAGATAACGTTTACAACCCTTGAAATTCGAAAGTTGCTTCAAATCTGTGTAAGAGAAAAGAGACCTGTGCAGTCATGCTATAAACAGAGTATCCATATCAAACTTTTCTCCTTTATATCATCACTTTCCTTAACCATTTTTTGTTAGTTTTTCCCCCCCGAGGGGTTGGGGGTTCACCTAAAAACTAGTCAAGGATACGACAATGCACTAAATATAATGCAGGGGAGTGAAGAAACGCCCTTACTTCTTTCGAGGGAACATAGATGTATGGAATGTTAGCTTCTTCACACAAGATTGGAACATGAGTGATGACGTCTATTGGTGATATGTTCCCGGCTATGACACATAATCTGCCATCATCATAAAGAATACAAATACATCAAATCCAGATTCCACAAGTTAAATATAAAGCACAATGTTCAAAATAAGCTCTTTAGACATCAGTTGAATGAATACCTATGTCCAAACCAAATTAAATAATCAATACAAGCGTAATCATATATTCCAAACGCGCACACACGGGCAAAAAGAAAAAATAATTGTAATTGGAGCCCAAAATTCGAAGTACATAATTTACCGTTCAAACATCAATAAACTTTTCTTCTTTCTGATCTAATCACAGGGTCTTATTTCCATGCCATCAAACAAAGCACCCATTGTAAACATTCATTTCGGCGATCATCTATACTAAAGAATTTGAAATTTGCATCTTTTTCATACTCTAAACTCGGCCCAAATAAATATAATCTGAACTTAATAAGTTTTAGTTCAAGAAACAAGAAATGAAAGATCACTCTAACTACAATAAAACTAGCATCCCAACAACAATTTATTAAATACTAAGAAACCAATTTCTAACATGTTGGTCAAGTACGGGATTTCCTTGTTTAGTCTAACCTACGCGGGTTGACACTTACTACGTCTCGACATTACAGGTCACCCCCTCTCCTCTGGACTTATCCCCTCCCTTGCCCATGCTGCTTGGTTGCGAGTTTTTGTAGAAGTCCGCACTTTTGGACATGTGTAGTTTGCTTTGTGATTCACCCTACCTACTAACAAATAACACCATTATTATGCGAGGTCGAGAGCCATAGTAGCCTTCCTTAGCGGTACAATCCTCCCACACCGACTCCCTAGCCCAGCCCAGACGCAATGGCTGTAGTTTGAAGACTAATTAGGGCTTGCGTACGTGAACACATGACCTTCGTCTGAACCATCTTATATATAAATAAGCCCACAGTCGAGTTACATACGTAAAGTATTAACTGGAAAACAGGACAAAAAGTGATTGGTATTTATCCAATAATATTAACAATTTACCCGTGTTTCAATTTGAAAAAAATAACAATTTACCCATGTAGAATTTGAAAATCGACATACCCTTTGTTTCCTCGGCGAATACTTTTGACCACCTCCTTGACGCCTCTCTTCAAGCACTTATGCTCTGCAGCTGAAATCCGAAAAACCAATAAAACAAAATTGATAAAACAGAACAACCCAGTTAGAGAAGAGACATAAACTTATAATAAGCTATACGTGCATACACAGACCTCGGCGAACAAGTTTAAGGGTGCGTTTGCAAAGTTTTTTTCCGGCGAGGGGTTTGGCGATGGGAGCAAGAGCCAGTAACTTCTTCTTCTCTCTCTCTTTCTGGGCACTTTTCTCTACCTCGCTATCGCTTCCCATCTCTCTAGATTTTGTGACTGGTGACAAAAGATGTTTGGAGGTTCTCCTGAGAAGATGGTAATAAGGGTTTTAGGTGAAGTGAGAAATAGGGATGTGCATTGGGTTGGGTTGTCCCCGATTTGATCAGTTTGGCCCAAATCGATCCGGACCGGGTCAGTAACAGAACCCGGTCCAAATTGGGCCGGGTCGGTTAGGTTTGAGTCCAAATAAGGGAATTGGCGCAAATGGTCTCTAACTTTGTCTTCAGTGTGGAAATTGTACCTAACCTTTATTTTTTGGCACAAAAATCCTTAACATATGTGTTTTGGTGCGTAATTGTTCATTATTTGATTAAAATGACAAATATGCCCTTATTTTTAATTAGAAAAATTTTCAATTAGATTCCTAACATTTGCAAAAAGTACAAACGAATCCGATACTTTTTTATATATATATAAATTTAAAAGAAACTCACAAATTGATAATATACCAAATTATTTTGTATATTTTACGAACTATTATAAAATAACTAAAATTTAAGTTCATAACTAGTAACAAATGTGTTAATTAAAATTAATTTTTTATTATTAAATAATAATAGGATAATTAGCACGTTTCATCCCTATTCTTTGGGTTTATTGTGCAAATCGTCATATCGTTTGAATTTTGACATTATGGTCCTTAAATCATCAATTCTTTGCTCAAAACATCCTTACCTTCTAATTCTATCAACTGAAGCCGTTAAATCAACGCGTCATCTCACTCATCTGCAATCTCTCATTATGTAAAAGGGCATTTTCGTCAAAGGGATCAAAATGTAATTTTATCTCCTTCTGATAATCTCTTCTTCAAAGGCCATTTGGTTCCCATTGAGCCTTCAAGCATTATGTTGAATTCTTCAGAGAATAACTCGAAATTTCATGCCGCTTTAATAAAATCAGCCACGAAATTTTTGGTTCTTCTTTTGAAGCTCAAGAAATCAAAATCAGTGAAAAACGAGGCTGATGGGCCAGTTCGTGTGGCCCCCAAAACTCAAGAAAAAGTAGAAATGGGGAAGAAAAACAGAGTAAAATGCAAGGTAACAAGTTTTTCTTTGTCAAGTTTAAGGTTGAAGAAGTCCCTATTGTCTTCTTGTTTACCAGAGATAGTAGTTCGAAAGGTAATAATAATGGCGGCGGGCAGAAAAATGAAGTGGAGGATAAAGACTCAAATAAAAAAAGAATTAACTAAAGAGACATTACACAAGAATCTGAAAATGGTGAAGCCTTTGTATATTCGTGTTTCAAAGCGTTATGGGGAGAAGTTGAAGGTTTCTGGTCATTTAAGCTTTCCCGGAAGCGAAACGAATGGTGGTGCAGCACCAACGCCGCAGTGTACAACTGAGGAGAAATGAGGAGAGGGGACGGTGGAGGTGTCAGAAGAGGCGGCATTGAACAATGTGAAAAGCCAGAAACAAGGGAATAATTTGTAAGTAGGGCTTAAAGGGGTGCTTAAACACTTGGGGAAAAACTGTTTTGAGTCGTCGGCACCGGTGCCGGCGACGGATCCGCCGGTGAACATGTCGTCAAGTCGGCGAGATGACTCGCTTTTGTAGCAGCGGGATGGGATTCAAGGTGCCATTTTATATTGCAAACGATCATTCAATGCCTACAGAGATAATTACGTGCCCGTTTGGTGATTTGACTGAAAAACCCTTCAAATAATGAGAGATTGCAGATGACGAGCTGATTTAATGGCTTCAGTTGCCAGAATTAGACGATAAGGACGTTTTGTGCAAAGAATATGTGATTTAAGGACCCCAAACGTCAAAATTCAAACGATATGGACAATTTGCATAATAGACCCAGATGATAGGGACGAAACGTACTAATTACACAATAATCATATTATTTAAAATTTAAATTTTAAATTTTATCGTTACAATATAAAAAGAAAAATAATTTTGTCATAAACTCGATGCTCAAATATTTTTATTTAATTTATTGTTTTATTATCATTCAAAAATAAAGAACACATAATGTGTCAATTAATTTTTGTTAGTATTTTTATGTTAAAAAAATATAATAATATTGGTTCTATATCATAAAATTATATACACTATTTTGTTATTTATTTAATTTTTTTATTCAAATTTTTTACATTACATAGCAATTACATATACCTAAAGCGCAATAATTTTATATTTTTTTCTTATTAAAAATTTAATTGACATGACTATAATGATATATTTAATATGCTAAATTAAATATTATTTAATAAATGTATCAGACTTATTTGCACATTTTTCAAAGGTTAGAAATCTAATTGTAATTTTCTTTAATTAATAAGGATAATTTTATTTTTTTATCAAATAAGGACCAATTGCGCACCAAAACATATAGGTTGAGGACTGTTGTGTCAAAAAATAAAGGTAAAGGACCATTTTTACACTAAAAAAAAGTTAGGGACCATTTGCGTCAATTTCCCGTCCAAATGATGATGAAATTAAATTTTGGGAATTTTACCTATACTAGTTGTGACTTGTGGTAAACGTGCATTCCACATTATTTTGAAATTTTTTTAGGGGCACGCTGGTTCATACTAATTGATGGTTGTGTATATTTAAACTGTTTATGGAAAAAAAAAAAAAATATATATATGAGAACTACTATGTATACAATGTGTTTTATCAAATAAAAAATATCTAATTTAACTAAAACTTTCGTTATTTGTATTGAAATTCCTCTTAAAAGTGTAATCTATTATGGATAATGTCTCATTGTAATTTGAATTCATTATATAATATTTCATTTTTTTCTTATTTTTTCAATATTCATTAAACTTGATTTGCATCCGTCATAAGTGAGTTGGATCTTTTTATTTTATTTTTTTATTAAGAAGTATAAAAAATTATGTTATATATTAATACTATAAAGTGGGATTTTGGAGTTCATTATGATTATATGAAATTTTAATTTTTACTTCCTTTTCTTTTGTCATGAATTATTATATATAAATTTTGTCATATATTGTATGTACTTTAGAAAGAGAGAATTAGTAAAGAGAATTTTGACGGACATTGTAGGCGTAAATATTTTATTTATATTTTGAACTTTTTTATCTATTTATTTATTTATTTATACTTAATATTTTATATTGTTTGAAGCAAAAACGAGCTCGATAAAACTTTGTAAAAAATTGAACGATATCCCTTTAGAGGAAATTGGAATTTACTTTGAGAGAGCCAAAACAATTCAAGACAAAAATTTACTTTATTTCTTAGATTGACTTTTTTCAAACTATGTAAAATTACACAACTTTTTATATAATTTCTAAATAATGTATTTATCTGATTACACGTATTTATTAATTACTTCATTTCCATATATGTATTAATAAGAATCCACTTAATTTCATGTATCTAATTATTAAATACATAATTGACCACTAAAATTTTCAAATACATGAACATATAATTAAGTGTTTGTTTGATTTTTCTAAAAATCAATTTTTTAGTAGATTTTGAGAGAGAAAAAAATATGATTGAAAAGTTGATAAAAGTTGTGGGTCTCATGAAATATGTGATTTAAATTAATTATTGACATTTTGACTCAAACTTTTGTCAACTTTTTTAGCAAATCCAAACATGCACTAAATTTGGTTTATGTTCAGACAAATATTGATGGAAGTCTCATTTTCATTAACGAGTTAAAATGTCTCTTTGAATCATCCAAAGTGAATTTATTGAAGGATAATATTGATTTACCTTGAATAAAATTGTCCATAAAATTATTCTTAAGTCATGTGACATTTGATTTTGATGATAAATATTTTTCTTCTTCTGCGAGCACGGCGGTGATAGTGGCAGAGACCTGTAAAATAGTGGCGGGTCTTCTTTCCCCCGTATCCACTCCGGTGTGATAATCAGTAGATGATTAAAACAAATATGCAGAGTAGAAATACAGAGTGTATGAGAGTTGTTTTTTTACTTTGGGATTGTCCTCTATTTATAGGGATGAGACCTTTAATGGTCTTTAATAGCAGATATTCCTTCATCTTCCTCATTACTAGGAGTTAATGAGGGATGTTTCATCTTCCCAATTGTTGATGGATGTTTCATCTTCCCAATTGCTGGTGTTTCGTCTTCTCAATAATCGGTGATAACTGTCATTCTATGGGTCGCCTGTCTGGCTAATCTAACGATAGTTAGATTATTGATATCTATCTGTAAGAGGCGTGCTTATGAGACCAACGAGGCGGGCAAATCGGTGAGGCGAGCGAATCATTGAGGCGGGCGTCCTAGGACGTGCCACCATTGATAGATAACATATAGCAGCTGTTATTATTTCTATCATTATAAGTCCATCTACTTCCCATAGACTACTTTTCATAAACTGTTGTCAATAGGAAGTAGATATAATCTACTGCACCTGCTCCTCTCTAACTTTTTCAGACAGATGCTCATCACTTTGTTTTTCTAACAGAGGCTCATCGCCTTGATTCTTAAACATAGGTTCATCACCTTGTTTTTCGGATCGAGGCTCATCGCCTTATTTTTCAGATAGAGGCTCATCCCTTTGATTTTTAAACATAGGCACATCGCCTTATTTTGATTTATCGCCTAGCCTTGTTTTGTTTTCAGATAGGACTCCTCGCCTAGCCTTGTTTTCAGACAGGATTGTTCGCCTAGCCTTATTTTTCAGGTAGGACTCATCGCTTTGATTTTTTTTTGGAAGCCTTGGGCAAGCTCGCCTCGTCTTGGGTGAGCTCACCTAGGTTCAAAAAAAAAATTCAGTCTTGGACGAGCTCGCCTCGGCTCGGCTCAAATTTTTTTGAGCCAAGGCTTGTCACCTCGTTTGACTGTTGCAGTAGTTAAGAATATTTTTGTGGCAGGTCGGATCCAGTAGGTGTACTAGGACTTTTCAGCTAGCCTGATCCTTCCTTGGTATCCTCATCATTTATCCGATTTAAATGATTCATTTTCTGCTTGCCTTTATCATCTGGAGGTTCGGGCTCTTCCCAAGTCTTCATTTTGTTAGACTCAGGTTCCTTTCGATCTTTCTTACTTTTGGTAATGAGATATGCTTCCTCAGCGTCCACATACTTATCCCATCACTTGAGTAACTCATGCATCGTATCTGGCGGGTTTTTGGAGAGTGACATCTTGAAAGGACGACTTCGAGTTCCACTCATCATGGCAGTGACTACAGCAGACATCTGCAGATCTTTGATTCCCAGCGTGACTCTATTGAATCGGGCAATAAAATCTTTCAGCAATTCATCCTTGTCCTGTGTCAATTGCATCAAATTGATAGCAATTTTCTTAACACGTTTGCTGCTAGCAAAGTGTACAGTAAAACTTTTGAAAAAATCGTCAAATGTACGGATCAATTTTAGGGGAAGGGTGGCTACCTAGTCCCTAGCCTCTCGCCTAAGTGTTGGTGGAAAAGCCCTGCACATAATCGCATGAGGAGTGGCTTGCAACCTCATCAAGTCAACAAAAGCCTTGAGGTGATCGACATGATCAGAGGATCTGTCGTACTTCTCTATCTTTGGCTGTTTGAAGTATCGTGGCAATTGGGGCTGCCATCACTTCTAGAGAAAAATGATGTTCTTCCAACAACATAGACTATTCCCTACTACTTTTGTTAGACATAGCCTCTACTATTTTGCGACCCATCATGTCCTCTAATCGATGTTCCAGGCTTAACACTAGTGTCTCTACCAGTGTAGGTGTGGGCATCTATGACAATTGCCTCCAATGTAGATTTGGACAAGATGTCAATGAATAAAAGTGGGGTACGGAAGGTGGAGCCAAAGAAACTGGAGCCAGTGGTGGAGCTGCCGTTGGCGGTGTTTCCATTACTGGAAAATTAAGAGTCTAGAGAGGAGCCCATGGTGATGAGGGCCCTACCGGTAGAGGGCTAGGACCTGAGACGGAGCCCCTGATGGTAACGATCCTACCGACGGAAGGTTAGGACCCTGTGGTGGCTGAGAAACTGCAGCGTTCTGATCTTGGAGTAGAGTCGTTAAGGCCACCACCTGAACTTGCAGTACCGCAAGTTGAGCGGCAGAGGCAAATTCTTGTTGTGGGTGATTAGTGGTGGCGTTAGACTTGGTGTCTACATCCCCGACGGAAGTTGGTGAAGCGGTTACATTCCTAGCTCTTCTAGTTCAAGCCATGACTTCTTGTACAGTTTTCCACATGACGGTGCCAAAATGATGATAAATATTTTTCTCCTCCTCCGAGCATGGTGGCAATAGTGGCAGAGACCTGCAAAATAATGGTGGGACTTCTTTCCTTCGTGTCCACACCAGTGTGATAATCAGTATATGATTAAAACAGATATGCATAGTAGAAATACAGAGTGTATGAGAGTTGTTTTTTTTACCTTGGTGGTTGTCCTCAATTTATAGGGAAGACCTGCAATTATGGCCTTTAATGGCCTTTAATAGCATGTGTCTCTTCATCTCCCTCATTACTAGGAGTTAATGAGGGATGTTTCATATTTCTAATTGTTGAGGGATGTTTCATCTTCTCAATTGCTAGTTTTTCATCTTTCCAATAACCGGTGGTAACTGTCATTCTATAGGTCGCCTGTCTAGCTAACCTAACGATAGTTGAGTTATTGTAGTCTATCTGCAAGAGGCGTGCTTATGAAACCAACGAGGCGGGCGAATCGTTGAGGCGGGCGTCCCAAGACGTGCCACCATTGACAGATAACATATAGCAACTGTCATTATTTCTATCATCAGATATATTAAAGACACACTACATCTAAATAACAATATGAAATGCACTTGCCAAAATTACTAATTAGAATAATACTAGATAGTTACTATTGAGAAATATTGTGCCTTATTAAAAGCTAAATGAGGTTGATTTTTATGGAATGTTCCATTAGAAATCAATTCAATCGTTATTTTTTCCAAATATTATTCCACAAAATTAGGTCAAATTCAAATTTCAAAAACCCCAAAAAGACTTTCATCCCAATAAACGATCTCTTATTTTCAACGACCCAAAAATCTATTTTGCATGAATTCACATAAAATTTATAAACTACTTATAATTATCTTAAAATAATTGAGAAAACAGGTTGCACATGCAACATTCTCATGTAAGACAAAAACGTTAAATTTTTTTGATATAGAAAAAACATCAAATTCAATTTTTTATTTAAAAATATAAAAAAAAAAATAGTTAGTGAAAAGACATACACTTTACACACAAACGTGTCATAAAAATTTAATCACGATTGTAGGGAGTTTTCTTCGCTAAGGAAAGAAAAAGTACTTGTATGTCTGTGTGTCACTACGTCTTCAATTTCTCCCCCCACAAAATCATCTCATCCAAATTTGCTAACCGCTTCAATCCATCTTCTTGATTCAATCCATCTCCATCAACTGATCATCTCCAAAATATGTTTACTTATTCAATTCATCTCTCTCAATTGATTATCTCCTCTATCGATCATTTTCAAAATTTGTTCACCACCTCAATTTATCATCTTAATAGAGCCTACGATCGGATCTTACCACAAAGAAGCGGTATACTAGTAATTTACAATTTTAGTTAACATATTGTTAAGTAACAATCTACATTGGCAAATTGAAGTAACAACATATAATAGTAATACCAATGATCAGTAACGTGTATATTATGTTTGGTAATAACATAGATTGTTCAAATAACAGTAACATCATTCAAATAACAGTAACATCAATGTTTAGTAACATGTATATTCTGTTTGGTAATAACATATATTAACAATCTACATTAACGAATTATTAAGTAATATATGTCAATAACAACATAACAATGATAAACAATTAAACAAAACAAAAAAATAACATGATGAATAGAATGTTGTTCTCGCCATTGCAATTGAACGCTTGCAAGGAAAATTTACCAACCATTATCTAAAAAATCTAAATATTGTTGTACAACGTAACTCCGTGAAAATGAATGAAATGAGTTAAAGATTCAACAAGAACTGAGGAAATAGACATATTCGAAAGCATGATGAGGAGTATCTGGTGGCTTCGCGAGTTGATAGCCATGAATTTCTCCATTTTCGTTGGAGGAGGAAAAGGTATTGGCTACGATGAATCTCCATTTTTTCATGATGCAAATATTTGATTTTGATTATAATTAATTTTCCTTTTCATAATATATTTAGATTCCTAAATTTGTGGGCTTCTGTTGGTGAGTGCTTAATTTGAGGGATAAATTTTATACATTTTGGTAATTGAAATTTAGCACATATCAAATTATATGTTTTTAAAATTATATAATAAATTATAAAAATGTTGTAAATGTGAACGGAAAATGGTATTAATGAATAACTAGTGGGGTCACGTGCGTTGCACGTGTTATGGCCGTAATAGTGTGTGTAATAGTGTTAAAATGGTACTTATAGTATAAAATACGTCCAATAATTTAATAATAAAATTTAATTGAAATAGTCACTACTTGAGTAAAAGAATAATACAATAAAAATGATTCGATTGTATAACTTTTTGGATTAACTTGGTCTGCCCTATGAAATGAACTGTGAGGAAACCGGTAGCCGTGGTAGCAGATGGAGATGAGAATCGGTAACCTACATTCATCAATTTCTCTCATCCTATAAATTACTGACAGAGATGAGAACAAGAAAGGGGAAAAAAAGACCATATCCAAGGATATAAAAGACCCAGATGTTGACAATACCATCCTTTCCTACAGTTGCCATGTAGACCCCATCAGTTGAAAAGGCGGCGCTATTTATTGAACCTTGGCAAATATGCTATCTAGCAATTGGATTCTGCACAAAACATGTGAATTAATTCAAATAGAGAGTTAGACCAAAATATTTCACACAGAAATATATGTTTTACATTATCATCATCAAACAACCACGAGCAACCAAATGAAAGCATTTGCCTCCCTTTATAAGATCATTATTTGCTAAAAATAAATATACAATAATGTTTAATCAGTTTCCTACAGAGGTGATAGTGCATAATATGAGCTTGTAGCAAATAAGAAACACTTAAATAGATTAACAAGCTACAGTCACTATCAATATTACGTAGTAGGATGAAGTAACAAGAACCCTTCAGTTATTTTAGGGCCATCGTATGTAGCAAGAAAGAAAGTGCTATCATTTTTTTGCAAAACATACATTAAACATACACCCAATAAATAGGTCAAGCATTGCTAACTTAAAGGTCATTCAAATTTAATTAGAGATTAAACAATATTCTTCATTCCAAAAATATATGAAGATAGGATGATTTGTTTGAAAATGACACCTAACCGCCCATCTACAAAGAAAATACATAGTAAGTTAAGTGATGGAACACATGGAAAATAGAATCTATATCATGACCCTAGATTGCCTCATTGAAACAAAGATGAAAAAAATAGCACATATTCAAGGATCACATCAAAATAATTGTGCCATTATCTCGCCAACAATGCAGCATTCTAAAGCAAGAGACTCGTCTTGATTAATAGTTTTTTCTGAGATTAACAATGAAGTTGAACCTCATATTTACCCCCCCCCCCCCAAGTTCCCAAAATCATCACAATTTAGCACATAGGAGAACAAAGAAATTAAATGGAGCTTATATACTTGAGAAATTCGTGCAATTTACTGCATCCGAATCAAAGTCTCTGGCGTCAATTTTCACATACGCCAACAATTCCTAAGCAACTTCAAGGTTGCATGTGAAAACTACATAAACACAAAATTTCTAATATTGGTATTAGACAAGCACCACCACCTAAACAATGTTACCAATTAAAAAAAAAAAAAAAAAAAAACAAAAAATCAAAATTGGAATTAGACAAGAATGTAAAATATTTTTTTTTAAAAGGTAGAACTATGACAAGAAGCTTATTCTCACACAACAGAAAAAATAAATCATCAACACAGATCGGAAGTTCATAATTAGATAATAAGACAAGGAATAAGCTTCTAAAATCACAAATCTTCCTTTAGAACAAAACTTGCTAAAATATTACATAAGATAAACTTACCGAAGAGGCGTAATAAATGTTCGGCACCATATATATTTGATGGAGTGACATTATCTGAAACTGTTTCATGGTACTGATCGCGTTCCTTTTGGTACAACAGAACAACTAGCAATGCTTTGTTAAAATAACATCGCATTCCCTTCAAAATTTCTCCAACTCCATCAGTCTTTCTGTATTTACGAAAAACGTAATCAAGGACCAAACACTTTTGAATTCCAAAACCATATTAAATCCACTAATACCACAGCTACTAATACAAGAAAGTACATCAGACCAGGAATACATGAAAATGATTATTCCCAGCACTGCAATAAATCTGCAGCTAAAAAGAAATTAGAAGCGTCGACACAAAAATTTATTAACATAGATCACTTGGTGATATTGTATTTCCACAAGGCATGTCTTCCTTTCAGTGGAAAGTCATCACACACTTTAAACAAAGTTGTTATTTTGCTGTTACATAGACATCTAGCCAAACAATAATATTGAAGGGAATATAGCAAACTGGATATGTTCCCCAAGCTTTGTATCAAAAGGGAAAAAAGAAGAGGGGAAAAAAAAGAAAAAAAAACTTATGGCAATAATCAGTTAATAATCAATCATGTAAAGTGCTTGTTAATCTCACATGTAACAATTGATTACATCTTTTAAAAGTATCCAAAGAATCGAGTTAAGAAAATTGATTAGACAAAGGGAGATTGCTTTATTTATTACATTTTAAGTTTTTGGGAAATATTTAATAATTTTGCCACATACTTCGTGTAACAAATGTAACACACATTTTTTTATAAGAAATGTAACAAACATAACAAATGTAACAACAAAATGTAAGTTAACAGTCTGCGATAACAAAGTAACATAGTAAATACAACTTAACAGTATATGCTAACAAACAAGTTCTAAAGTAATGTTGATTGGTAACATATGCTATTATAGTGCAATTACCAACACTTGAATAAATGCACATTCATACTAGGAATGGATAATTATTTTATGGTGATAAAATACTAATGAACTCAAAATCAGATCGGACACCAAAGATAGATGAAAATATAAAAACTCCAAATTTCTGAAACTGACCCAAACTAAGTCAACCTAAATCACACATTTTGGGGATAGAGGGACTTGAACCCTCACGATTTTAAAAGTCGACAGATTTTTCTTTTACTATAAATTTCATTGTTGCCGGTATTGACATGTAGAATGTGACTCTATCTTTATTCTCGTCCGAATAATCAGTTCTTTAAAAGATCTATCAAACTATGGAGTGAATGATTTGATCAATGAATATTCGATTCTTTATTCTGAGGACAAATTTGGTGTTCTTCTTTTGTTATTCCCTCCCTCTTTTGACTTGTAGTTTGTCCACCATTTATTTTAAACCCTATTTCTTTGAAATATCATGAATCTTTTCTAAAAGTTTTTCTCTCACTTTCTACCTTTTTAGGCACAAAAAATTGATTAATTTAGCCACGATCATAGTAAAAACATTACACAAAATTAAATTGGGATTTAAAATGGAAATCTAATCCATTGGCAGTAGATTCATCCATCCTTAAAGGTTTAACTAATGCAAAACTAAAGGGGCTAAAAGCATTGGACTTGGTTTTTTTAGAGCTGACTCGCACATAATCTGAAAACTAAAGGCAATCTTAAAAGCCTTTCTTCCGTGGTCAAATTGAAGAAAATCCTACTCAAAAAATTTTGTTTAAAAGACAATCTATTATAAAATATCTAATGTCCCGTATTTAAAAATGACCTTCCTCAAATTCATTATCTTCTTCACCCTCACCCTCGAGGGCCTCACCTCTTTCCGCAGGCTATGATTTGTCCAGGTAAATACTAAATTATCCATAACCCATAAGTTTTTCTACACTGTTCTTGTTTGTTCAAGAGAGTTCTGATTTCTGATGGGTTTGTATTATGCAGACCATCTAACGTTAATGAAGCAAAATAAGAAATAACACGAAAGAAGAATCGGAGAAGATGAAGAGACCAAAACCTAGGGGTAAGAGACTTACACGGCCACTGTGTTTCGGAGAACACGGTCGGAGAACACGGTCGGAAGAGAGCAAAAAATGGCCACTTGAGAAGACGGAGAGAGAAAAAACCTAGGTTTAAGAAATTACACCGTTAATGTGTGCATATTGTGTGTATTGAATCTGATTTCATAACCCAAAAAAACAAAGCTGAGCAAAACGGTGTCGTTTTCAATGACCACATGAATAGTGATATTTTAAGGCTCTTTTATTTTATGTAGGAAATAAAGAATATCAGTATATTTCAAAATTCTAATGTAAAAAATATAAATGTCCTAATTTTCACTAATTTTTTTGCAAATTGCTTATCCCATTAAAATATTCTGGGCCTACTTATCACATTTCAAGTTCAAGAATTCTTGATAATTATCTTAAAAAAGAAAATAGAGCCCATTAGAGAGATTAATATTTTTTATTTCAAAACATAAATGGAAAAAAAAACTACACGATGATACAAGTCAATTAAAGAGTTCAGTCATTTGAAAAAAAAAATTACAATTTCTTATGTTCACGAATAATAAAGAGAACGTAAAAAAGGAAAATACGTTTCACATCCCAAAATAGAATAGATTGAGAGCTCTTGGGAGCCGGTCTCTGACTGGAATAGCTTTAATAAAGGAGGCTCTAGAGAATCATCTTTATCCATTGACAATTCAGTCCAAATCTTCTCATCCAAGATGACTCAAAAGGAGGAGGGGAAGGCTCAGAACGAGAGTCTTACTAAGCAAGAGTCAAGATTGACATCAAGCACTAAAAGTAGAAATAAAATAAAATATTTTAGTAATCAAACAATTAAATTATTATAACCATCCAACAATTAATTAGGAATTGAAAATAATACTGTCATCCAAATTTAAAAAACAAATAACGAGTTAGCATATTATAATCTCCGACTGTTCACTTAAACTTCAACTAACTCATAAGCTTCAAGTAACATTCGTACAACAAAAAAATAAAAATATTTAAAGAATAAATGAGTATTGCATTGGGTAAAGTGTTGTTCAAATCGCACACATTGTACATTTACTTGAAAAAGTTACAAAACACTTGAATCACTTTGACTTAGCCTTCGTTTGGTTTCACTAATTTCAAAAGCTCTACAAAAAATAATGATTGAATTAAGAATAGAATTTATATAAATAGATATATTTAATATAATATGAAATATATTTAATTAGTTATATTACCTTCATCCAATTTGTTATATTATTCCACATCGTCCGTATTGAATCTATCCATGCTTGAAGAATCTTTAAGCCAATTTTAGGTGCACACCAAAACATCCACCATCATAGGAGTTAAAGAGCTATGAAAAGGCTCAATGATTCTTCCTCAATGAAACCAAAGTAGATATTTGAATTACAATAACATATTTAGCAAGTTTGGACAAAGTACCATATTTTACTTCCATTAACTATCCACCAATTAAAAATATCAAAATCATTGTCCAATATATCTTCATAAGCGTCCAACAAGTATCTCTCCACATCACTTTTTATCTCAACCAAATCTTTTGCATCTTGTTTTCTCTTTAACTAAGAGAATACGAGTAGAAGATACATTTAAGTAGGACTTTATTTTGCAGAAGAAAGCCCGCTTGAAGAATCCACATTAAGAGATACCTGACTATTTTCAGAATTTACTTCACATCTCACATACCAATCGTAGATAGACATCACATTCTCTTTCAACCTCTTGGTCATGTTACGAGTAACTTCATCATCCTTATACATATCATCAAAACAATATTCAGTATACTCCAATTAATAGCTTGGATCAAGCACATTAGTAATCAACAACAATTGGTTAACTTTTTACATCTTTCTCCAATACTTGTCAAACTTTTTTTTTATGTTAGTAGCCATTTCATCCAAAAGATAATCAACACTTGAACTCCATTCTTCCAACTCGGTTACAAGTGAACATAGTTCATGAAGATATTTAGTGGAGATCACATGCAATGGAGTACTAAATTTTAAAGTTACTTCATAAAACTTTTAAGAAACTTGACGAAAACAGAAGCATTTTTCCAATTAAAAGTTGTAGGAGGTCCACCATTTTTTTCCCATAATCATTCTCCTAAAATTAACTTACGCATTGTCCATCATTCTCCTATAGAAATCATATTCTCTTTCAACCTCTTGGTCATGTTATGAGTAACTTTATCATCCTTATACATATCATCAAAACAATATTAAGTATACTCCAATTAATAGCTTGGATCAAGCACAATAGTAATCAACAACAATTGGTTAACTTTTTACATATTTCTCCAATACTTGTCAAACTTTTTCTTCATGTTAGTAGCCATTTCACCCAAAAGATAATCAACACTTGAACTCCATTCTTCCAACTCGGTTACAAGTGAACATAGTTCATGAAGATATTTAGTAGAGATCACATGCAATGAAGTACTAAATTTTAAAGTTACTTCATAAAACCTTTAAGAAACTTGACGAAAACAGAAGCATTTTTCCAATTAAAAGTTGTAGGAGGTCCACCATTTTTTCTCCCATAATCATTCTCCTGAAAATCACTTAAGCATTGTCCATCATTCTCCTCTAACCTCTCAAAAACTTCTTATAATTTTAAAGCTATTTCCAACATCAAATAGTTGGAATTCCACCTAGTTGGCATATTCAGAAACACTAGTGATTTGCAATCAATTTTTTCTTGACTTGCACACTCCTTCAATTTTTTTTCCTCTTGCATGAGAAGATTTAACATATCTCACTGTATTGCAGATACTAACAATTGAATCATGTGCTTCCTTCAACCTCTCACATATAATCAAATTCACAATATGGGCACAACACCTCATGTGCAAATATTTGTCACAAAAAACACACATCATTATTCCTAACTAGGCATCTTCTTCTCTTGTTAAGATAAGAAATAGCCATTTCATTTGCAATTGTGTTGTCAGCCGTGATCATAAACACTTTCTCAATATCCCATTCATGTAAACAACTTTCCATAACCTTACCAACGGTTTCATCCTTATGATTAGCAATTACACAAAACTCAATATATATTTATGAATCTTCCAATTAGAATCAACACAGTGTGTTGTGAGATATATATAGTTAATATTTTGAATGAAACTTCAACTATCAGTTGTAAGAGAAACTCTTTGACGTTGGAGGATCTTTTTCAGTTGTAATTTTCATCCAAATGGTAAATATCTCTAACAATAGTCCTACGAGATGGAGCATCAAACTAGGACATGCTACATTAGAAGACTTTCTAAACCCCTAACCTTCGACGATACTACAAAAGATTACACCCACAACTTCCAGTTGGGCTTTTTTGCCTTTTGTTTTCCATTCTTCTTGGATAATTCTTATAATGACTAACCAAATGGGCCATCAAAATACTTTTGAACACTTTTTAGTCCCACAAAGCAAAATTTTGTCTACAATAGTTGCACGCACACCTAACATCTGCCACTTTTGGATATCCTATTATTGTAAAGTGGTCACATACAAATGAAGATTTTTAGTATGTTTTCTCTTCCCTAAACATGATGGTGGAAGTGGAGCAAGAAATGTAGCACCTATTTCTAAATTTGTTAGTATACATAGAATCAAACATGAAAACAAATAAAAATGACATTGGATCAGACGAGTAGTGAACAACAATGTTTCTACTAGAAATACATTTTTCCTAGTCGATGTGAAATGTATACATTAGGGAATCTGAAAGTTCTAATACCTAGATTAATTAAATTAAAAACAATTTAAATCTTAATTAAATGAGCAGTGGACAGAACGCAGTTAAAATTGGTGTGTTGTATTGTCAAACAGTTTTGACGCGTACTGGCAGATCAATGTAGTTTTCGTTTATCAATTTTGTTTAGAATGAAATTTAAAGAATTAAATACGAACACAAGATGTAATATGGTAAACTCTGAAAGAAAACATCCACGGCCCCATGCCTTGGGTAAAAATAATCCACGAATAATCTTGATTATAAATATAATAGTATCGATTTTTGTAATTTTGCAAAATTAACAAAATAACAATAAAAAAAATTAAATCAACCCCTTTTGATACTTTTTTTTTTTTTTTTAACTTATTGATAAAGTAGAATCAAACCCATTGGTCTTGATTTTATCGCAACTTTCCTATTGTACTTGACCGCAACCACCACTTGGTTAAGAACCCATGTTCTTAACTTCACGCCAACTGGATTAATCAAGATATGGAATTGTTCCTTGAGCGCCAATTTATTTTTTATTCTTCAATGAGTTTGAAGAAAATATTTTTGCTTTGAAACTAAATCAATAAAGCTTGATGTCCTGTTCTTTCAATGGAGTCGGCCTGTTGGAGCTTGAAGAAACAAGAGCACAAAAATATTTTTCAAAGCTTAATTTTTTATTGATTTGTACTCTTACTTATAGGTAAAGTAATAGTTAAATTAGGAATTATTTCTTACTTAAAAATGTCCAATAAGAATGGTAAGAAAATTAGTATGAAAGATACAAAAAGATATTTTAGATTTGTATAAGGAATGTAGTTAGGAAACCAAGATTATCTTTAAATATTTTCTTCCTAAACAACTCCAAGATAATAAGAAAATGTATTTTAACCTACAAGAGGATTGTTCCTAATATTCACGTGATCATGTAATTTTATGTAATGAAACAGAATAAAATCTGCAGCCCACGGATCTAGAATAAAATCTACTTACCATCTTAGCTAGTCATAACTGGCAGCAAGGCGACTAGTCTGAGCGTGCACGCTAACCTTCACTTTTATCATTAAAAATTAGTAATAATAATTAATTGAGCTAATATAAAAAGATCCAACAATCTCTCCCATTGGCGTTGCTTAGTTATGAAACATAACTATCTAATTTTTAATGCATGTGTGGTGTGTGTTAAACATGTGAACAATTAAAGAAAATATAAGCATTATCGTAGAAGGGTTATTGCTCCCCCTTAATGTGCCAAAAACTTCTGCAAAGAACATATCATATGAGTAAACAACATTTCCAAATACCACACACATTAGACACAAATTTAATATTGCTTTCCCTTAGCAAATTACCATAAGTACCATCAATGTTTAAAGTATACCACAACAAAATTAAAAATACTACTACTCTCACCCTTTTTGTAATAAAACAGCCAAATGAAATAGCAGAGAGAGAGAGAAGGCAGAAGGAAAGCAAAGTGTAGTAGTTAATATAGTTATCCAAGATCAGTTAGAACCAAATAGTTAGAGAGATGGAAGTCAGAACCAGATATAGTCAGTTCTAAGAAAGTCTAGACTTCTTTGTACTAGAAACGGATGGTCTTCGATCTGCTTGCGGGTAGGAGTAGTGGATAGAGCAGCAGGTGGATGGACAACTGGTCTAACCGTAGGATCAGTATTCGAAATCTCCACTTGACCTTCAGGGTGTGCGGAGAATTTTGGTGTGACTATGCGGTACACAAACTTGATATGTGCATTTCTCAAATATTCAGTTTTTGTCAATACATTACGCATGAAATCAAACTCCTCAAAGAAACATTTGGTTAAGGAAAAATGTTGTTCTACATGAGTTCTGATTAGCCTCAGTTGTGTCTCCAGAGCGTCCAAACGGCCATACTAGTCTAAAAAAGACAGAACGTGCTTTAGAACCCTAAGAGTGGGATGTGGTGTTCCACAAAAATTTGAAAATTCATGGACACCTAAGGAAGAATATTGATGTCAAATTTTAATTAACTCGCAAGTGTACGAATCTATTGGAATATAGATAAGTAGTAACGAGGTCGATCCCACAGAGACTGCTTTGAGGAAGGTGTAATTTAATCCAAATTAACTGTTATTCTAGGCTAGTTGAGTCGAAAAGAGTTTTGTTGATATTATTTAATTTAAAGAATAACTAATTATGCGAAAATAATGAGATTGAATAATCAAGAAGTGTAAAACACCAAGGTTTCGGAATCCACCATTGTCTAACTTAGCAATCATCTAATCATTCATTAATTCCCAAAAGAAAACATACGACAACACGAAATCAATCTATTGTCGTCCCTAAAGATTTATCAATTAAGTCCAAAAGAAGAGAATCAAATATAGGCTCCCCTTATGCTTCAAACATAAATTACTTAAGCATTTTTCATATCAAATTCCATTGAAAGAAGACAAAGAATCAAAGATTACCTAAGCATTCTATGTATCCCAATAAGAATAAAAGAAGATGAAAATCAAAAGCAATTAATAAAACTTATTTAAGCATCAAGCATGGATTAATTAAACCAATATCTAACTATCAAAAATACATGATATTTAAGATGAAAGAAATTATGTTTAATTAATCTAGTTAAGAACGAACCATGAACGTTAAAGCCCTAAAAAGAATTAAACGAATAATGAAATAATTACTTAATTAAAACAAGGTTTCATCGTCTACCTTGGCTAAAGCAAACTAGAAGAACATAATTAAACTAAAAAGAAAAGAATTGATAAAACCCGGCATGGATTGAAGGAGAAGAAATCTTCAAAAACTCTTGATTGTCAGTCAATTGTCTTCTCTTGTTTTCTTCCGTCTTCCCTTCATTCGCTCCCCAAAAATCCAACCCGTGTTATGAGAATATATCTCATATTTATATTGCCTCTAATGTGCCACAAAAATCCCAAGAAGACCTAAAAAATTCGTTCAAAACGTTTTCTAGTTGAATTGGGGCTTAAAAAAGGAAAGAAAATAAAACCAAAAATCGCAGCCAAAATTGGCCTGGGCGATCGCCCAGGCTATTCCCGGGCGATCGCCCAGGAGGCTGTTTTTAGTCTCTGTTTACTGCACCATCGGTTGGGCGCTCGCCCAGCCTTAAGCCGGGCGATCGCCCAGCTTGTTACGTTTCCAAGTTTTGCATTTTGGTCCTTCAACTTTACATCATCTCCAGTTTAGTCTCTCAACTTTGGGTCTTGGTCATTTCAGTCCCCCATCTTTTCATAACATCTCATTTGGTCCTTCAACTTTGGGTAATCTCTAATTTGGTCCCTCAACTTTGGGTTGAGTGCAATTGAGTCCTCGAACTTATGAGATATCTTCTAAGTCATTGCTCTTTTCGCCCAAACTTCTCCAATTGTTCACCAACAAGTCCAAAACTGAAATAAAACAATAATAAACTAGATTAAGTGGAAAAGCAACTATATGACGACATAAATGATTAATTAAAAGGTCAAAATAAGTGCATAAAATGCACTTATCAAACACCCCCAAACTAAACCTTTGTTCGTCCTCGAACAAAAACAAAACTAAAATATAAATTAAAACTACGCTAATAGAATCAATGGAAAATTAGTCAATGTTAAACTCCTTACCATATGCCTCAAGTTCAAAATAAAGCAACACTATTAAAAGGATATTAAACAACAGCACAAAAATTTTCACTTATCCGATGCTCGACCTTGTGTGAATGTGTGAATAGCCAAAAATTAAACTTATACATGTATTAGACCATGACCAATATTGTGTTGTTGACATTTTAGCAATCCCGAACCCTTTGTAGTCATTTATTCCTTACACCTCTTGTACGTTATCACACTTCTAAAGCTTTTCTCTCAAATCCCGAGGTGTTCTAGCGAAGTTGATTTCTATTGATCATCACAATGCTCTTTCTTTTCAACAAAAGTGGTAAAACTTAGCACTTGTATTCTGAGAATTAGGATGGTGAGAGGTTTCTAAATTCTCATCTTCAGTCTCTAAGGTTCTAATCTAGCAATCCTTCCCGAGCACTTCTACTTTTTTTTAACTCCTCACATAATGATCTTACATCTTGTGCAATACTTCTCTTTCACTAGCTTTACATGTGACCCTTGTAGCGAGCTTTGGGTCGATGACTCCCAAGTCGATGACCATAGGGCACCAGGTTTGAAAATACCCTAGCAGACTTAATTTCTCGAGTCCCACAGGCTAATAGAGGAGTGAAGATGTAAATTTATAAATGTCGCTCTCTTTTCTTTTTCTTGTTTTAGATCCAGGACTCATGTAGCGAGCTTTGAGCCGATGACTCCCAAGTCAGATGATCATAGGACACCAGGTTTTAAGATACCCTAACAGGCTTAATTGCTCGAGTCAGATCTTTTATTTAATTTTATCGGCGAATAGTGCTCGGCTTTAGATTCCTTGACTATAACCCATTCATCCAAAGATGAGACCCAGAAAATCCAAACCATCAAAAGTCTTAGAACAAAAGTAGTAACTTTAACACCCCCAAACTGTTCTCAAAACAGTTTAGTCACTAGCTCTAAGAATGTAGGAACGAAATTTTTTTTTATCATGATACTCAGTCAATAATGTCAACACAAACATTCAAGTTATGTCTCCAATAAACGGATAAGTCAATAGTGGCTATGTGCTTCCTTAATCATGTTTAACATAGATAAGTATTCAGATAAAAGAATGAGTTCAAGTGTTGTCTAATAGTCTACTAAAAATGTGCTCAAGTTTGAACAGATATCATCATTGGCGGTAGGATATTCAACAGCAACCAGACAAATATTTTTTTTTTCAAAAGTATTTCGATTATAGAGACAAGAGTGATAAGCAAATTCAAAAGTACTAAAGTAACATGATACTTTATAACCTACCCCAACAAAACCTTACATTGTCCTCAATGTAAGCATAAAATAAAGCAAAGAGAAGGAGGAAAAGATCGATTACTCCCGGAGAGATGTGGAGAAGAAGGATCCGCCTAGTATGTAGTGGACTCGGAGTAGTCTTGGGGACCCTTGGTCAAAAGATGATTGCCTACATAATATCCAAGCGGCTCGCATAAAGTGGGACATCCTGCTGGCGTGACAAGGTGAGACCTAATAAGTGCAATAAAATAAAAACTAATAAATTATTTAAACTATCTAAAACTACTACATATAACGCAAGTAAATAAAAGGGTAAGAAAATGGGTTGCCTCCCATTAAGCGCTTATTTATAGTCATTAGCTTGACCTAATGTCTGATTGCCTTACGGCACTCTGAATAATGCTTTGGAGGACCTCGCTTTGCTTGCACCTATTGACTTTGGCACTTGTTGGAAGTGGCTCAATTGTCTGCTTCCATTCGAGTTGTACCCATGACAAAAGTGGATCCAAACAAAATATTCACCTCTTCTATACCACTATCAACATCAAAATAAGAACCCAAATGAGTTAAGCACATGTTTAACGCATCATCACAATTAGTATAAGCAAGACAATCATCATCTAATGCTTCTATCATGTCCACATCAAGAACATCCTCATTATCATGTGGTAGCTTGTTGACATTAAAATATTCGATTCTCTTGTCATGTTGTTAAAGGATAGTTGCATAACTCCATTCCCGCAATTAATGATAGCATTAGATGTTGCCGTAAAAGGACGACCAAAAATTACGTAAATATGTTTTGTAGAGTCTCGTCTTGGTTGAGTGTCAAGTACAACAAAATCAACAGGAAAATAAAACTTGTCAACCAGTATCAAAACATCCTCTACAATTCCTCGGGGTACTTTCACGCATCTATCGACAAGTTGTAAAATCATAGATGTTGGTTTTAACTCGCTAGTCCAAGTTGCATATACACGAGAATAAGGAAGAAGATTAACACTAGCTCCTAAATCTAGCAAAGCTTTCTCAATTTTATGGTTTCCTAAGATGCATGCGATAGTAGGACAACTTTGGATCTTTAAATTTCGGAGGAGTGTTGCTTTGAATTATAGAGTCGACTTGTTCGATTAAAAATGCCTTTTAGCGCATATGTAGTTGTCTCTTAGTTGTACATAGATCTTTCAAGAATTTAGCATAGGCGGTACTTGCTTAATAGAATCAAGTAAAGGAATATTTACACTTACCTTGAAGATTTCCATCATATCATTGATAGAATTACCTTGCTTTACCTGTGTGAGCCTCCGAGGATATGGGGGCTTTTGGAATGTAAGATGGCTCATTGTCCTCTTTGGGAGCTTCTTGGATTGAATCATCGCTTGGAGCAATTACACGGAGAAAGTGGTTGAGAAGTGGTTTGCTTTGAGATGTCCACTTTGTTGTCAAACAGCTTTTCCACGTCGCAAAGTCATGATTGATTTAGCCTCTTCATGTTGCACTCCTTTAGGATTAGGAAATGGTGGATCGGGAAATTTTCTTTTCTCAATGGTTGTTGCCAACTGTTGGGTGATGAAGCAAGTTGTCCCATCATGTTTTCAAGATTGGAGATGGATTGTGCACGAGAGTTCTGGTGGTGCGCATACTTCATTCTTAAACTCGATGAATTGTGTGATTCTCGATGCTCTAATGCAGCTTGTGTAGCTTTTGTCAAGTTATGAATTGCTTCCTCCCATGGTTTTGGGCTGTGAAAAATTGTGATTGAATTGTTGAGTAGCTGTTTGAGGGCTTGACTGTCAGATCATCCCGTTGAAACCCTTGTGACCAAGAGAAATTGGGGTGGTCCCTCCAACTGGGGTTATAGGTGTTGGAGTAAGGATTGTAAGGAGATTTTCTCATCATGTTGAGGGCATTAGCTTGCTCAAGACCGCTCAGTTCTCAGGACTATTGGTCATCAATGAGGTCAATTTGTGAGAGATGTCCTCTATCATGTATTTGACTTCTTTGATTTCGAGCTAGGTTCACTGCTTGCAATTTCATAGATACCTCTTTTCTTAGGTTCAGCTTCTAGAGGATCGGCTCATTGTTGTGAATTGTCACCTGTTTCGAAAGAAGCTCCAAATCTCCGTAGCATTTTTAGACATCGCCTCCACCACTTGTGGCCATCAACCACTCTTGAATATGTGGTAGCAATCCTCCAAAAGTATTGGCATAAATGCCATTTTTCATAGCCGTGGTGTGGACATTTCATGAGAAGCCCGTTGAATCTCTCCCAAGTTTCATAGAATGGCTCATCGTCTCTTTGCACAAACTCTGAAATTTCCTCGCGAATAGCATTAGTTTTGTGAACAGAAAATATTTATTCAAAACTTAGCAACCATTTGTTCCCAAGATGTAATACTATTTGCGAGACAGCGTATTAAACCATGATCTAGATCTATCTTTCGAGAGAAAAAGGAAATGTATCGGAAGTTTAACATTATCGGGAGAAACATTCTCATATTTAAATGTCTCACATACAAATAAAAAGTCGATCGATGATTATAGGGTTCTTCACTATCTAAACCATAGAAAGATGGAAGACAATTAAGTACACTCGGTTTTAGCTCAAAATTTCTAGCGAGCATACTTGTGGGTATTGTATGCATGAGGTGCTCAAATTAGCCAATGGACTAAAATAGTCCCTAAAAGGTCTCTCATCAATTTCATCACCCATAACTACTATTGCTTCGGTTCCTCCAATCTTATCTAAATTAGTAGGTCGTTTTCTCTGGTGAAAAGTTCTTTCAATCTCACTATCTAGTGGTTCTAGCTTAATTTCCGAGAGATTTACGACCAAGCATGCATAATGAAGATATTTGATTTTTTTTTTTTTTTTAAATAAAAATAAAATAAAATAAAATAAAATAAAAACGAAAATAAAATAAAATAAATAAAATCCTAAATTATAACTAGTCAAGAATAAAATTAACTAAAATTAAATTACCCTTCAGACGCACTCAAGAACGCGCCGCCAAAAACTGATGTCAAATTTTAATTAACTCATAAGTGTACGAATCTATTGGAATATAGATAAGTAGTAACGAGGTCGATCCCATAGAGATCTATGAGGAAGGTGTAATTTAATCCAAATTAACTCATTATTCTAGGCTAGTTGAGTCGAAAAGAGTTTTGTTGATATTATTTAATTTAAAGAATAACTAATTATGCGAAAATAATGAGATTGAATAATCAAGAAGTGTAAAACACCAAAGTTTCGAATCCACCATTGTCTAACTTAGCAATCATCTAATCATTCATTAATTCCCAAAGAAAACATACGACAACACGAAATCAATCTATTGTCGTCCCTAAAGATTTATCAATTAAGTCCAAAAGAAGAAAATCAAATATAGGCTCCCTTTATGCTTCAAACATAAATTACTTAAGCATTTTTCATATCAAATTCCATTGAAAGAAGACAAAGAATCAAAGATTACCTAAGCATTCTATGTATCCCAATAAGAATAAAAGAAGATGAAAATCAAAAGCAATTAATAAAACTTATTTAAGCATCAAGCATGGATTAATTAAACCAATATCTAACTATCAAAAATACATGATATTTAAGATGAAAGAAATTATGTTTAATTAATCTAGTTAAGAACGAACCATGAACGTTAAAGCCCTAAAAGGAATTAAACGAATAATGAAATAATTACTTAATTAAAACAAGGTTTCATCGTCTACCTTGGCTAAAGCAAACTAGAAGAACATAATTAAACTAAAAAGAAAAGAATTGATAAAACCCGGCATGGATTGAAGGAGAAGAAATCTTCAAAAACTCTTGATTGTCGGTCATTGTTTTCTCTTGTTTTCTTCCGCCTTCCTTCATTCGCCTCCCCAAAAATCCAACCCGTGTTATGAGAATATATCTCATATTTATATTGCCTCTAATGTGCCACAAAAATCCCAAGAAGACCTA
Source organism: Forsythia suspensa (assembly GCA_023638005.1). Lineage (NCBI taxonomy): Eukaryota > Viridiplantae > Streptophyta > Magnoliopsida > Lamiales > Oleaceae > Forsythia > Forsythia suspensa. The sequence continues at coordinate 28,567,120 of CM042666.1, read as the reverse complement.
AAAATTGCTTCAAACGTTTCCTAGTTGAATTGGGGCTTAGAAAAGGAAAGAAAATAAAACCAAAAATCGCAGCCAAAAAATTGGCTCAGGCGATCGCCTGAGCTATTCCCCAGCGATCACCCAGAGGCTCGCTTTAGTCTCTGTTTCTTGCACCATCGGTTGGGCGCTCGCCCAGCCTTAAGCCGGGCGATCGCCCAGCTTGTTACGTTTCCAAGTTTTGCATTTTGGTCCTTCAACTTTACATCATCTCCAGTTTAGTCTCTCAACTTTGGGTCTTGGTCATTTCAGGGTCCCCCATCTTTTCATAACATCTCATTTGGTCCTTCAACTTTGGGTAATCTCTAATTTGGTCCCTCAACTTTGGGTTGAGTGCAATTGAGTCCTCGAACTTATGAGATATCTTCTAAGTCATTGCTCTTTTCGCCCAAACTTCTCCAATTGTTCACCAACAAGTCCAAAACTGAAATAAAACAATAATAAACTAGATTAAGTGGAAAAGCAACTATATGACGACATAAATGATTAATTAAAAGGTCAAAATAAGTGCATAAAATGGACTTATCAAACTTCCGAGAACTCCGTCTCGAACCCATAGGAGGCACTCCTTGGTGGGCATGAAAATGATGAATGAGAGTCGGATGAAGCGATGCATGTCTCGCTTGGCCCTTCTTGGCCCCTCACAGACAATTATATCAAAAATCATTTTAACCTAATCAACGGTCAACCGCACCCCAACTAACGTATACATTATAACAGCCATATCGCCTGAAATGTCAAATCTATGATTCAATGGGTTAATATTGTTGATTAAGATCCGGTGGAGAATTTTGTATTTTGGCAGAAGTCTGGAAGCAGTTAGTTCACTAGTTTCTGGTTAGGCAGAGCCAGTCATCTCTTAGACAATACTGTCCTTAGTCAATTCTTCATCACTAGTGATAGCCACTTCATCCAACCCAAGCCATTCTCTTAGAGAATTAGGACAAAAAATAACATGTCTCCCTCTGACATACACTTGCCATCTTAACTAATTTCTAGCCTTTTCCAAATTTTTGGGAACATTTTATATGAATTCTTTGACAAATTATACAGTTTATGAAATGAACCAGAGAAACTCAACTAATTATACAATTTATAAAAACCAACAATCTCAACTAGATCAAACGAAACAAACTCATGAATAGTCACTTTGCATTCAACGAAGAACTTGTGATAGGAGGTGAAAGAAAAAAGCCTCAGATAGAAAGCAGTAACTTAGAAGGATAACAGATTGCCTACCTCTAGTTAAAGTCTGAAACTTGAACATCTGCGAGTCTGAACTAGGTATAGACAGCAATTTGTAAGAACCTCATAAGGCAATGGATGGTCTGTTCTGATTTGCAGGTGTGAAATTTTCAGCGCCCTCTCCAATTTTGCCTTTTTTTTAGCCATCGTGGCTCTTCTTGGTGGAGGAGGAGTAGGAGTAGACTCCAAAAATCCTCAATATTGATGTTAGGGATGACAAAAATATTCGTTACACCCCGAACCCGATGGATACCCGATCTGAATAGAGCAAAAAATTCCCGATCTGTGGATCAGCGGGGTGGATCAAGAGGTGGATCGGATCATGTGTGATCCGATCCGATCTACCCCGTTTAAAAAATAAATAGTATTAAATAAAAAATAGATGAAAGATTTGGAGCTTAAATTACAATTTAGAGGTGGCTGAACTTAGCTAAAAAAAATTTATTCAAAAAAAAAAAAATGGATCAGTATACGGATTAGGGCTATGATCCGCCCTGTTTCGTATCCGATCCGCCTCGTTGCCATCACTAATTGTCGTCAAAATCAGAGTCAAATTGATGGAAAGAGGGATTACTTATACCTTCAACACTATCACCAACTAGATGAGGAGGTTCTCCTAATCTCTTATCTTTTAATCCTTGTGATCTTCTTCTTCAATTTCAAGATTTGTAGACCCACTATCACCAGTTCCAGAGCCGTTATCATCATCTCCTTCTTCATCAGATTCTTGAACACTTAGGAAAACTTTCTTGCTCAGAAAAGTGACTGAATCTTTAAATGTTTGATGAGACTGAGATTTTGAGTGACTGACCGGCGACTTGTAAGCAACAATGTCAATAGATGTTTCAATCGAAGGTGCAACAAAATTTAGAGAAGTGTCAGGGTCTGAACTGAACTGTTCCAAACTTTGTGCACTTCTTCGGAGAGTCCTCACTAGTGACATTTATGGCCCTTATCGATTCATTCAAGAAGAGACAATTTGAGCGAAGATTCATAGATACACCACTAGGGTTTTTCTTTGATTTGGGCATCTTAACTTTTACCATGTTTGAATTTGAAAGAAAACTTAACACAACTCCGAAATCAAGTGTAAGAGAGAGTTTGATTCTGAAAATTGAAAGCAGATGTGGAAGATGAAAAAAAACTCTAGGTCTTAGTTTAATAATGGAGGAATTTGTTAAAATTGCACAATGAGAGAATCGTTTATTTCTGACGTGTGCAAGGCAGTACCAAAAATAAACTGTTGATTGAAAATTAAGGACATAAAACTTTCCTTAATAAAAAATTTAAATTTAAATTTTAACTGCCTAAATTGCCATTTTTTTGAAAACATAAATTTTAATTTGAGGAAGATCAATTCAATAATCAGCACAAAAAATAAGTAAAGATTCCATTTTTAAAAAAGCCATCCAAAACTTTTATTAGTTGATACTGATTTTACTATCAGAATTAGACTGTTGATTGAGAATCTTATAAAAAAGCCCACACAAATCAATCACACAAAATTAATGAGAATATTTTATGAGATAAAAAATGAAACTTTTATTTATGGGCAAATTTCACCGTCCACAAATTATACACTCAGTCTAAAAATATCAAAGTAAACAAGAATCTTCCAATCAGATGTATGCGTATAATTAGATTCAATTATTTTGTCAGATTTAAGATGTGAGTGTGTGATATGACATACTCGACCAGTCAATCATAACCTTTTCTACTAAACTAAATTGAAACTTGTCAAGAAGATAAATATACATATGTATTTCAAACCAATTATCATCTGAAAATATATCTTTAAATAAAAATATATGTGTGCCAAACAAGAGTGCCATATCAATTTTTCTTTTGAGTACTCAAAGTGTTGACCCATTTTCATTAAGTATATTTTTATTTTGTCAAAGCACTGAATTTTTAAGTTCATGGAGTTGACTTTCTCACAGCCATAGGGGTTGTCCTTTTTTACATGATGTATGTTCAAGGACGGCTGCACACATCTATAGTGGTAGCTCTCTCCTCCAATGAATTTGTCTCTTAACACAACAACATACTATAATGTCGAGAGACATAGATACTGACCATAGTTCCACAACAAAGTACAAAACCACTTTAAAGATAACAACCCATTCAGTAGTAAGGCACAATCAAACAAAACAAGTCAATATGTCATCAAAATGTACTAATCTGAGTATATTTTACCATAAGTTTAATAAGCATACCATACTGATTAGTTAATCCAAGTTAATCTCAATATTCATAGGCCAATCATACATTTATTTCATATGCTATTTGCAAGAATCCCTCTTTTTTCTATTTTAATTAAATAGGAAAGTAAATACAAAACAAGCACACATGATGAATTCAAACAAAAAGAATAAACAAAAAAGAAAAACGCTTATGCTAAGTATACAATTTTTTTTATATTTTTGTTTATATATAATTTTTTTATTATTAATGCATCAAGAAAATGTCCATGGCTTTTCGTAGAGTCTCAAATCTAGCAGAATCTAAGGCATTGGTGAGCAAATCAGCCAACTGATACTCAGTCTGAATATGTTCCAAAGTAATTACTTTTTCCTCGACCAAATCTCTAATAAAATAATGTCTAATTTCAATATGTTTGGTTTTAGAGTATTGAACTTGATTTTTAGAAATATTGATAGTACTAGTGTTATCACAAAATATAGTAACAGAATCCTGATCAATACCATAGTCACATAGCATTTGTTTCATCCAGAGTAACTGAGTGCAACAACTACCAACAACAATATATTTAGCTTCTGCAGTAGATAAGGAAATAGAGTTTTGTTTCTTACTTAACCATGAATGAGATTTTTGCCAATGTAGAAACATCCTCCACTCGTGCTTTTCTTATCATCCATGTTTCTAGTCCAGTCAATATCAGTGTATCCTACAAGATAAGAGTTAGTATCATTAGTATACCATAAACCAAAATCCAATTAATATAGCGAATAATTCGCTTCACAGCCGCAAGATGAGATTCTTTTGGTTTGGCCTGATATAACGCGCACAGACTCTAACACTGAATGATATGTCAGGGCAACTTGCAGTTAGATACAACAAACTGCCTATCATGCTCCAGTACAAACTAGAGTCGACCTCCTTGCCTAATCATCTCTGGAGAGATTTTTCAAGGATGTGGCAATGGAAGTTCTAACTTACTTGGTCTGTTCAAGACCAAACTTCTTCACTATATTTTTAGCATACTTGGCCTATGAGATAAATATTTTTGATCCAATCTATTTGATCTGCAAACCTAAAAAGAAGTTTAGTTCACCAACCATACTTATCTCGAATTCATTTTGCATAAGTGTAACAAACTTCCTTGATTTTGTTTCTAAGGAAGAACCAAACACAATATCATCGACGTAGATTTGTGCAACTGTTAATCTAGTTTTGAAGTGTTTGATGAATAAAGTTTTGTCATCCCCCATTCTCTTGTATCCTTGTTCCAACAAGAACATGGTCAGTCGTTCATATCAAGCACGTGGAGCTTATTTTAGTATGCATAAGGCATTTTTTAGTCTGAACACATGATTTGGAGAATAAGGATCAACAAATCCCTTAGGCTGCTCAACATAAACTTCTTCATTTAGAATCCCATTTAGAAAGGCACTTTTGACATCTATTTGGTAGTGCTTGAACCTCAGTTGACATGCCACGAATAGTAAGAGTCTAATGGATTCAAATCGAGCAACATGTGCAAATGTTTCATCAAAATCCACTCCTTCCACTTGAGTGTATCCCTGTGCAACCAAGCGCGTCTTGTTTCTGACTATGTTACCATGTTCATCAGATTTATTTTTTGAATATCCACTTTGTCCTGATCACATTTATGTCCTTCGGCTGAGTTATAAATTCCCATACTTCATTTCTCTCAAATTAAGCTAGCTCTTCACGCATTGTTAGAACCCAATTTTCATCATTAATTACTTCATTTATAGTTTTAGGTTTAATTTCTGAAGTGTAGCAATTATTTCCAACATTTGCAACCCTCCTCTTAGTTACCATTCATTTACTGGAATCTGAGAGTACATTGTCCGATGGATGTGCCTTCAGTATCCAGGATGGTGGTTACCTTCTCGTGTTCTGTTCATTATTTGTACTTGTTACATCAGAACCTTCAGGAGCAGGGGCAGAGACATCAGAAATTGATGCTGGCAATTCAGCCTGTCTATCTCTGTCAAAGAGACACATGGTTGTCTTAAGTATTTTGACGTCTATCAACGTGTTCTTCTAAAATTTGAATATTAGGTTCCTTTGAATGAGAGAAAAAAATCATCAATGTCATCAATTTTTACATTAATAGATTTAATGATAGTCTAAGTACGCATGTTATAAATTCTATAAGCTCGGTTGTTTTCAGAATAACCAATAAAAACTCCCGATCACTTTTTGAATCGAATTTATCCAAGTGTTCTCGATCATTTAATACATAGCACTTGCTACCAAAAGTATGGAATATTTGAAGTTCGATTTTCTTCCTTTACAGATTTCATATGGGGTTTGAGTGGTTCTTGTTTTTGAAGACACACGATTCAAAATATAACAAGCAGTACTTATATATTCAGTCCACAATTTAACAGGAAGCTTGTTACTGTTTAGCTAGCCATCTCTTGTAAAGATCTATTTTTTCTTTCCAAAACTCCATTTTGTTTAGGAGTTTTATGAACAGAGAATTCATGAAAAATGTCATTTTGTTCACAGAATGTAGAGAAAGTAGCATTTTCAAACTCCATTCCATGATTACTTCTAATCTTCGTTATTTTTATCCCTTCAAAGTCTTTTTTTGTTGTTATTTTTAGGTGCAAAATTCTAAATCTTTTAAAAACTTCAGACTTTTCTCTTAAAAAATCTACCCAAGTATATTTAGAAAAATCATCTACGCAGATATATATATATATATATATATATATATATTTCTTGCCACCAATACTTTCAGTTTAAATAGGTCCATCAAATCTATGTGAATTAATTTTAATGCATGAGATGTAGCAAGAAACTTACCTTGCTTGTGAGTACTTTCGATTTGTATACGGGTTGGGTCGGTTTATTTATCCCAACCCGAACCGAACGAACTCGGAATATAATTTTCTCCAGACCAACCTGAACCAAACAACTAACATGTGAAAAATCGAACCAACCCGACCCGCGTTGGTTCGGTTTAGTCGGGTTGGCAATAATTATACCCACTCCTAGTGACGTTTAAAATAGAATGACTTCAGGAGTATTTTTGGGTACTTTCGAATATTAATCCCAATAATTAAGGATGATATAATTTGGTGCCTGAAAATAATAAATTGGTTATTAATTGAATTTCGAATTTGAAAATATATTAATTAATAATTTATTTTTAAATACAGTAAATATATATGATAATTAGTAATGGTAAAAAATTAAAAACAATCTAGTTTATTTTAAAATCATGAAAAAAATAGATAGGATTCCTAATTATCACAAAGCTAGATGACCATCACTAAGGATAAAAATGAATTAAACCGTCCAAACTCGACATAGTCAAGCGCGCTAGCCGACAGGTACGAGACACGTGTACTTAATGAGGTGCCATGATGCATACATACTCACTCAAAATTATCAAATTATTCAAAATAATTTTGTTCATTTAGGTCATTTTTATTCTTGGAAAAATTAGCGAGGAAGACTCTTAACGTTTCAATTAGTATAATTTTAGCTATCCAATCTTAAAAATTAACGGGGTTTCTTCAATTCGATTTTTAATAAATTTCTTAATATTTATAAATTCTTATAGATTTCATAAAATTTAATAGAATTTGACAAATTTTATAAGATTTTAATAGATTTCTATATTATTGATTTTAATAGATTCTCATGGATTTTATTGGATTTGTGGTCTTTTTATTAAAAATTATATTTGTTACGTTCCAATCCTACCTAGCGCTCCACGTGGGCAGGGTCAAAGTCAAACATGTCTAGTAGACTGTCACCTTCTTCTCTGAGGTTGTCTACCGTCGTGCCAAGAGGTTTGGACAGATAAGCATATAAGAAAGAGGTTGTTCTTTTATGCCGAGGAGGTTGGACAAGCGAGGCGGTCAAAGACCGACCTTGATTGCGTGTTGAGAAAGCCTCACTTGACACACTATAAGTCAGACTTGAAAAGACTGATGAGACAACATGCCAATGCAGTTTATCACAGTCGTAGTCTCCTAGCATGCGGCCGAAAGAGACGTCCTCATTAAAAGCCAATGATGTGACGCCCAAGATGTGACGCGAGGACTCTCCGAATTGAGCCACGTGCCACACATCGGAGGAGGGGCAATCAGTTTGAGTTTTCTTATAAATACCAAACTCATTTCCACAAGAAAATGATGTGGAAAAATATAACTCTCACACATAAAAGAAAACAAAGTCCTCTATATTAATTATTCTCCAAGTGTCTATAACCACCTGGAAAATTGTTAGTTAGGGGTCCTCAAGCTACTACATCTACCATAGTGCATTTCTCTGTCTCTTTAGCATCATACCTACTCGTTGCTAGGCATATCCACGTGGCTGATCAAACCACGTGGTGGTCCAAGTGTGTAGGAAAATACACGTAGGAAGATGAGGCGTGAGGTTCCTGTTGGCAGCCATTTTTGGAGGTCAATAGATTGGTGCCGTTTGTGGAAAACCACACATTTAAACCACGTGATTAAAATCCTAAGCCTTCTTTAATAAAAAAGCCTCTTCGAGCAAGGGATCCACTAACCTACCGAAGAGAAAAATGAGTGGAAGCAACGAAGACGAGAACCCAAGAAGAGTCAGGCCTACTACAGATGAAAAAGCCATGGCAACAGTAAGAGACGAGGGAGCCCTACGGAGAAGACGTCCGATGAGGGCTCCTACCAACCTCGAAAGAGAAATGAGAACCATGGTTGCGAGTGTGAGATAACTGGCCCAGCACCACGCCTAGATGCAGGGTTACATCTAATGGATGAATATGCAAGGCCACCGACCCCATGGATCTGACCAGGACGTTCCCAATGAGGAACCAGAGGTAAATAGCAGCCACACCCTTGACCCCCAAGCAATGGGCGAGGCTTCACATGCCAAAACCTATAGGGAATGGCTCATTCCTGTAGGTGAAGGAAGTCCTCAACCTATAATGTCAGCCAGAATTTTTGAAAGGTTAGGAGGGCATAGACCTAGAAATGGGCCCCGAGAGAGCTCCCGAGGAGGGAGTAACCTCAAAGCCCGCCTAGAAATAGGTGGGAAAGAAGAGAGAAAGTGGCAGTGACCGGGGTGAGTCCAAGTTTCAGCCCCAGTACTATGGGAGTGACCCACAGGCTCAGCGCCTCCTCTAGTACCCACCAGAAATAAACGTTAGGAGAGATGAACCAAGGCCGACGAGGTCGTTTAAGATAGACGACGACGACGAGAATCTAACCAGGAATCTGGAATTCATCCATTCTCCATGAATTTTGCGTGCCAAAGATTGCCCTATACACAAGCAAGGGGAGATCCTTTGGACCACATGAACACCTACAAGATGGAGATGAGCCTCCGAGGAGCTTCCCCACCCTTGAAGTGTAGAGCCTTCCACCTTACCCTATCTGGGGGAGCAAAGAGGTAGTACAACAAGCTCGTCACCGCAGCATCTCCAGCTGGCCAAAATTGAAGAAGACGTTTTTCAATTAGTTCTCGTCGGGAAGGCCAGGTTCAGCCCCATTACAACGACTCATTGACATGAGGCAGGCCAATTCGAGCCGCTGCAGAGCTATCTAAGCCGCTTCAACGAAGAGATGCTCTTCTGCAAAAGGGTATCCGATGCCGAAGCATTCTTTGCTTTAAAGGAAGGATTGAACATGAACTTCCCATTCTAGAAGGATGTCCGCAATAAAAACCCAACCACCTTCGACCAATTGGTGGAGATGATCACGGAGAAGATCACTAATGAGAATATAATCCTCCACAAGAATCGTGGTGGAGTGGCTGCCAGCCCAGTGTTAGGAACTGGATACGACCAAGGCTAAGGTAGGCCCTATCACCAACAAACTCAGCGTCGGAGGAACTATCCATCCGACCCAAATGCTTGGATGAGCTACGTGGCCTCTGCACCCAAATTATAGAGCTACGACACAATCAAACCAGGAGCTTCAGGCTCCGCCGTCGGATTTTATAATTGCGGTGTGGCCCTCCGATGTATTACAAAGCAGAAACTAACGCACCACCGATGCCTCATCATCATCAAGAGGTACCTGCTAGTTATTGTCAGGTACACTAGAGCTATGTCCATAGTACGGAGGAGTGTCAGGAGGTGGAAAACTTGGCAAATAAGAGATGAGCGAACATGTCAGGAGGTCGAAGCAAAAGCGTAGGGATCGACCCCCGATGTGGGGCCGACAGTCCCCATTCTATAACAGACGACCCCAGCAGGGGGACAGGAGGCCCATGGGCCATAAACAACAAAGACGAAGAAATTTCAAGAGCCCAGTGAGGCAGCCTCGTTAGAAGGAGGCTCAGAGCAGTGCCTGATCAACCCTGAAAAGGCCCTCATTCGTAAAATTGATACCATCTACGATGGACCCTACCTGGGAGGCCAGATGCGGAATGCTCAAAAAAGCTATGCGAAAGAGGCCGAGAGAAAGCTGATGACCAATTGGCTCATCAACAGCTGCCCTATCGGGGTTAAAAAAAGTAGACCGCATCACCTTCACAGAGGAAGATGTGAAAAATGTCCACTATTCCCACTGCGACGCCCTAGTAGTAAGGATAGTAGTGGTGAGGAACAGATTGGAGAAGATGCTCGTGGACAACGAGAGCTCCGTGCATGTCATCTTTTTTAGCACCTATGAGCAGACATAGAAACCCCATTGGCCCCTTCTCCGGAGCCTCTTTACGGGTTTATGGGCGATCGCATTAGCTGTTACGATGGGAGAAGAGCCTCTAGCCACCCACACCTTCATAGAATTCTTGGTGGTGGACAGAAGGTCAGCCTACCATGGTATCCTAGGCCGTCCGGCCTTGAATGAGCTTTGGGCCGTGACATCCATTCACCACCTCTGCTTAAAGTTCTCCACTGAATGAGGCATAGCCACGGTAAAAGGCAACCAGTCTGAGGCTAGGAAATACTATAGGAATGCCTTGCGAAAGGTAGAAAAGAAGAAAGTCAACATGACGTTCTTGGATGTTGAGATGACAAAAGCCTCAAAGGAAGCCCCAGGGGATATCACAATGGAGGAAGCCACCTCCCTTGAGGACATCGACCTGGAGGTGACGGGAGTTGACTCCCAGACCTCACCAGTAGAGAAGTTAGAAAGCTTCTCGGTGGACCCTGCTAATCCAACCCAGTGGCTACGGGTAGGAATGGACCTCATTGAAAAGCCCAAGGAGGCCCTGAAAAAATTCATTTGTCACAACCTTGATGTTTTCGCTTGGAAACAAGAGGATATGGTGGGAATTGACCCAACGATAAGTTGTCACAGACTCAATCTCGATCCTAAATTTCCATTGCATCAATAGAAAATGAGGCCCTTGAACCAAGAGAAGTGTGAGGCCTTGAAAGATGAGATACGAAAGCTTTTGTAAAGCAACTTCATCTGAGAGGCTCGCTATCCTAAGTGGGTTTCCAATCCGGTTCTGGTAAAAAAGGCAGGCGAAAAGTTGAGAATTTATATAGATTTCTCCAATCTTAACCAAGCCTGCCTTAAGGACAACTTCAAACTGCCTCGAATTGACCAGTTGGTGGACGCCACTTCAGAGCACGAACTCCTGAGCTTCATGGATGCCTACTCAGGCTATAACCAGATCCTTATGTACCCACCAGATGAGGAGCATACCTCATTTCTGACGGAGAAGGGCCTCTACTGCTACAAGGTCATGCCATTCGGCTTGAAAAACGTCGGGGCAATATACTAGAGGCTTGTCAACAAAATGTTTGCCGACCTGCTTGGCCCTACCATGGAAGTCTACGTAGATGACATGTTGGTTAAAAGCTTGAAAGCCAAGGACCATGTGCTGCACCTGGAAAAGACTTTCCAGATCTTCAGAGCTTACAAGGTTAGGCTTAATCTTCTGAAATACGTCTTCGGGGTTGCCTCAGGAAAGTTCCTAGGCTATATGGTCAACCAAAGTGGCATCGAGGCCAAAAGATGTGCAATGCCTCACCGGAAGAATGGCATCCCTCAGTAGGTTTGTCTCAAAATCAACGGACAAATGCCTCCACTTCTTCAAAATCTTGAAAGGAGGTAACAAGTTCGAATGGACTGTAGAATGCGAGGCCACATTCCAGGCCTTAAAAGAACACCTCGGCCATGCTCTCCTGCTATCAAAGCATAGGTTAGGATAGATGTGTTAAGACGGGCGGGCCGGCTGAACTCGATGCACCTCGACCCGTAATTGCAGGCCAGCCCATAAACTAGACGGACCGATCACGGGCCGAAGATGCTGAATCGTCGACCCGGGCTGTTCAGCATCTGACGGTAGGGGTGGGCGTGGGTCGGGTTGGTTCGGTTTTCAGCCCAACCCAACCCGAACCGACCAAAAATCAGTTTGGCGAAAGCCCAAACCGAAACCACAAAAATTGAAAAAGGGGCCCGAAATCGACCCGAACCGACTCGGGTCGGTTTGGGTTTTCAGTTTGGGCAGGTTTGAAGAACAAATTTTTTTTTTTTTTAATAAACCGAGTCGGTTTGGGTTAGGTTTACCTAACCCGAAACCGACTCGACTGGGGCCAAAAACTGACCCGAACTGACCCGAGTCGGTTCGGGTCGGGTCGATTTCGCGGGTTTTTTGCCCAGCCCTATCTGACGGGCAAGCGGTTAACAGCTGACCCGTTTGATAATTAAAAAAAAAAATATGAAAACATTATTATTTATTATTTTTATTTATTATTTTTTATATAGTAATTTAACACATTTTTTGCTATAAATGTAAACTTTTTTTTTAATTACAATAAGTTACTAAATTTTTTTAGTAATTTCAAAAATAAAATTAATTTTTTATTCATTCGGACTGAACTGGATCGAACCGCGGCCCACATGGGCTCGACCTGGATGAGCTAACGGGTGGGCTGGGCTCGTGTTCAACTTTCGTGGACTAGGTTGACCCGGCCCGCAACCCACTGTGGCGCGGGCTTTTTCTAATATAGGCCATCACTGGGCTTCATCGGATGCGGGTCGACCAGGCTCGCCTGACCCGGATTGACACCTCTATGTTAGGAGAGGCTTTACTGGTCTACTTAGCAGTATCATCTGAGTTAGTAAGCTCGGTTCTGGTCCAAGAAGATGAAGCAAGGCCCTCTTGGGAGTGGAGACACGCTACCCTGATATGGAGAAATGGAGAAGCTAGCATTATTGCTCATCACTGTCTCTAAAAAATTGAGGCCCTACTTCTTGGCCCACATCATCCACATTCTTACCAACTTTCCCAGGCGGCGGTGATGCAAAGCCGCCGCCTTGCACAGTGAGGTCATTGAAATGGGTCACATACTTAGCCAGTTTGACATTGTCTTCAAACCCAGAGCAGCCTTCAAGGGACAAGCTCTCGTCGATTTTGTGGTCGAATTTGACAATACTCCCAAAGTGGACGCCCCCATGGCAACTTTTGAAATACCTACATGGTACATCTTCGTTTACGGGGTCCTCTGGAGACACGGGCTCGGGTGCCGGGGTTGTACTTACCAGCCCTAAAGGCCATAAACTAAATTGTGCAATCAGGTTCGGCTTTAAAGCCTCGAACAACGTTGCAGAATATGAGGCCTTGCTAGCCAGAATCCGCCTCGCCAAGGAAATGAGGGTACAGAGGCTCTCAGTCGCAAGAGATTCTCAATTGGTCGTAAGCCAGGTAAACGGGAGCTTCGCCACTTGGGAAAGAGGAATGACTTCCTATCTAAAGCCGGTAAGAAAGCTTATCCCATGCTTCAAAAGGTTCGAGTTGGTCCAGGTACCAAGGGCGAATAACGCCAATGCTGACGCGCTATCTAACCTTGCGAGCAGCAAGGACTCAGAGCTCCTCAAACTGGTTCCCATCGAACACCTCGGCAAGTCATCCATAGAGGCTATCATAGAGGTTATGTGGATTGAGAAGACTTCTACTTGGATGGAACCAATTATCACATTCTTGAAGGATCAAACCCTTCATATCGATAAGGAAGAGGCCAGAAAACTGAAGAGAAGGGCAGCGCACTTCTTGCTGTCTGACGACGTCCTCTACAAACGAGGCTATTCCATGCACCTCCTTAAGTGCGTGGGCATAAATGAGGCGGATTACATCCTCAGGGAGGTCCACGAGGGGATATGCAGCAACTACACAGGAGGCTTAGCCCTAGCATAAAAGATCCTATAGTAGGGCTATTTCTGGCCTTCTTTAAAAAAAAATTCCCTGCTCCACGCAAGTAAATGCGACAAGTGCCAGCGCTTCGCCACAATTCCATGACAGCCTCACCAGGAGCTAATCACGGTATCTAGCCCATGTCCCTTCGCCAAGTAGGGGACAGACTTTATAGGCCCAATACCCAGATGAAGAGGCCATACATGTCATGCCATAGTCGCCATTGACTACTTCACAAAGTGGGTTGAAGCTGAGCCAGTAATGAAGATTTACGAGGCTAATACCTCCAAGTTCATATGGAAAAACATCACTTGCAGGTTCAGGATTCTCTACTCTCTGGTATCGGACATCTTGAGAAGATCAAGAACCTATGCAAGGAGCTTAGGATTGCCAAGCACTTCTCTAGCCCCCATCACCCGCAGGCTAACGGTCAAGTAGAGGCTATCAACAAAACAATCAAGTATACTCTCAAACGGAAGCTCGATGCGTCAAAAGGGGCTTGGGTAGAGAAGCTCTCCCATGTACTCTGGGCGATCCGGACCACTGCCTGGACATCAATGGGAGAAACCCCATTTTCTATGGCTTACGGTTCTGAGGCTATGAACCCAGTGGAGGTTGGCATTCCATCGCTTCGTTGTTTGTTCTTCAGTGAGAAACGATGACCTCATGTGGGCTGGATTGGATCTCTTAGGAAGGCGAAGGGATAACTCCCAAGCTATGCTAGCCTCATACCAAAGGAACAAGAAGGTAAAGAAGAAGTCATTCTGCTTAGGTGACCCAGTGCTACACAAAGTTTTCTTGTCCTCTAAGGAGGTGGGTGTTGGAACACTATGGCCCAATTGGGAGGGGCCTTATCGAATCACCAAGGAAATGCACCCCGACACGTACCATATCGAGGTCCTGGATGCTAAGCAGCAGCCTCATCCTTGTAATGCTGAGCACCTACGCCGGTACTATCAATAGACGAGGTTGGAGAGCCTCTTTCATCACTTGTTTAAAGTTTATTAGTATTTAAAACAGAGAGCCCCTTCTTTAAGGGACTCCCCTCCCAATTTGTTTAAAGTAAAAAACATATTCGGTTCAATTTTCAGTATTAAGAAGCGCCTCTTTTGTTTTGATTAGGCAATGAGCCTCTCATTTATCCATGATGCCTTATTTATTCACGTTATGCTTAAAAGAGCCTCTTAATCAGCTTATCACAATTTATGAACGACAAAGCTTTGGAAATAAAGATAACAAACATTCGAAACATAAAATTTCATCAAGTCAAAAAAGAATTTCATTACATCGGAGCCTCTGCTGAGGAATTCTTACAAAAATGGTAAAATAAATCTTGAAAGTACTACTCCTCTGGGGGAGCAGATGCATCAGCGTCGTCACCTAGTTCTACGGAAGGAAACTTATCCTCCAGACAAGCTATGTCGAGGTTGGGAAAGTCGTTGCGAAGGGCCGTAATCACCTCCTACTGCCCGACACTTGCAAAAAAGGCTGAGAAGCTAGCATAGGCTTCCATGTTGTGGAAATTTGTAGTAAACTCCGTCTCCGAGCTTGCCAAAGTCTCCTCAAGCGTCTTCTTTTCGACCAACAAGTTGACATACGCCCCTTTAGCATCCAACCTTGCCTTCGAAGAGGCCTCCAGATCAGCCCTAAGCGCTAAGATCTCGCTTTGGCTGGACAACTGCAACGCTTTTTTCTCCTCATTGGCCTTCTCTAGGGTAGTAGAGGTGATAACTTGGGTAGCAAGAGCGTCATCTAGCCTCTTTGTCAAGGCGGCGATGTTACCTTCAGCATCGGCCGGATCTTGGCTCATCTTCTGATAGGCAGCTTTGGCACTCTCTGCCGTTGCCATCAAGCCATCCATGGCTGAGCGGAACTCTTTTGTCTTAGCCCCCTCTGTTGCCACTTTCTTGTATTCTTTTAGAGCATTGAGGGACTTCATCGAGGCCGAGGCAGCACGAATGGAACAAGCTATGTTGGCCTCCATCAAATCCTCTATGTCACCCTCTGTAACAAAGGCCTTCTAGCTCTGAGAGATGTATCTGTTAAATGCTTGGGCTCCTAAGGTTGCCTGAAGATCCAGGTCTTCTATGGCCTTGTTTAAAACCCTCTGCACAACCTCTCCCCGATCAATTCGAAAACATTCTCCTTGAGTGCCTCTTGCGGGGGCTTGCATCCTGCTCTCCCTAGAAGAAGCAAGATCAACAACCACCTTTTCAAGCAAGATCAACAACCACCTTTTCCTTTCCCTTGCCTGTTTTCTTGCTCCATGACAGAGCATCACCAAGCACAACCGCCCCAGGGCAGTAACCGAAAGAGTCCTTTGCAGGGGCTTCGGGACAACAGGTATCGTATCTTCGCCACCAACGGCCCCCACAATAACCTCTGAACGGGTATTTTTCTTTTTCTGCTGGGTCCCTCACCAACCTTCCCCCCCTCACCAGCCTCGACAAAGTGGGCCGCGGACGATCCCCAACACTTAGCTTCTTGGAGAAGGGAGTCACCTCCTCATCCTCATCCTCATCCTCTCTTCCTGCCTTAGGTACTAGGCATTTAGCCTCCACGCAAGCAGCCTCCCGACTTATCTCTTCGATCGCTTTCTTCTGATGAGCTTCTTCAGAAGACCCCAGGCAGAGTTCTCTCACGCGCATACCCATTAAACGCACCAGAGGGATGGGTCGCTTACCTTGCTCAAAGTCAAATGCAAAGAAATGAAATATGTTAACTAGGCCCTAACGCAAAAGACCAACCACATAACGTAAGAAGCAAACCTCTCATCGCCATTTGGACAAGCTCTATCAAGTGCCTCAGAATGAGAATGAGCTTTCCGAATCGCCTTTCTTCTGAGGCTTGTCTGCATATCACCCACAGAATGTCCAACTCATCATCCTTTCACTTGTAGCATGGGAGAGCATTTGCACAAAACCAACAAGCCTATCAGCTAAGTATAAGTTTAGCAACCCACACCCCCACCAATCTGATCCACTTATTCACTATTCCATACACGCCCAACACATCTAACTCCGGCTCCGAGTCACTTATCACCCTCTGCCAATTCCCAGACACCCAAAACCAGGTCTTCTTCCATAACTTAATTGATGAAAGGCAATCCAAGACGAAGGGTTTATGTGCCTCCAATGACCAAAGTAATACTAGCCCACCTCTTCTTCTTTGTCCTTCTTCCTCAGAAGCTTCTTCGGCAGATACATCATTTGAAACACGTGTAGGGGCATCTCAAACCCTATGGAGTCCTAGAACTACAAATATAGACTCTTGGCCATTTGGCTCCAGCCGTTCGGGGCCACTTGGGTCGGCGCTAACCCATACGCTCTGAGGACTCGTTGATAAAATGGGTCCAGTGGGAGCCTTATCCCTGCATTGAAAAATTTGATGTGCAGGGTTACGCATCCTTCCTGGGGAGTTCAAGCCCTCTCGTGGAGCTCCGGAACATGAAAACGGATGTTCGCGGGCACCCTAAAAGTTTACCTAAGTGAATCTAAATCCGCCTCATTAACAATCGAGGGAAAATCCTCAACCACCCACATACCAACAAAGTCCAAGCTTGTGCCACCGTCCACCCCCAACCAACCCCAATATGTCATACCCAGCTATGTGATTCTCCTCCTCCATACACGTATCTACCCTTCGAATGGGAAGTACCTTAATTAACTCAGGAGACACCTCCCTAGAACTTATAACCACAACTACTCCTGACGGTTCACTAGAGCCAGAGTTTGTGGACATCTTCAACCAATTCACAACAAAAGCAACTAAAGTAAAATCAAAATGCTAACTAGGGTTATAGTGTGTACCTAAGTCCCTAGAGGCTCTTCAGAATCAAGTCTGGAATGATCTAAAAATCCTTCTTTCGTAAGAAAATACGCTCGCCGGAATAGTTTCTTGGTTAAACTAAGATGTGGAAATGCGTAAAGTGAAAAGAAATAAAGGACAATCCCTATTTATAGGAAAATCCCCAATCGCCCCAGCCGTAGGATCTAGCCAAGATTCATCTATGCTGTTGAAAAATAGAGGCCATCGCAGCCCTTGAATGCCAAAGGACGCCAACGGCCATATCACTAAATGGCCATGATGCAGACGTATCTATCTACGCACGCGTGGGAGGTTGTTTTCTTGGCAAACTCAAAGCCTCCGAAATTTAATGCCATCATTACTTGCAGCTGTCTTTTCAGTGCTTCCGAAGAGATGTGTGACGCTACACCCAACCATTGTGTGCCTCGTGGCCCCAGCCATTAATGTTTGCACATCACTCTTCTGCAACATACATCTCCCACTTAAGACTAGGCTCCTCTGCATCATGCATCTCCCACTTGGGACTTTGCTCTTCTGCAACAAGCCTATCCCACTTGGGACTAAACTCTTCTGTAACAAGCATCTTCCACTTGGGACTAGGCTCTTCTGCAACAAGCATCTCCCACTTGGGACTAGGCTCTACTGCAACAAGCCTATCCCACTTGGGACTAAGCTCTTCTGTAACAAGCATCTCCCACTTGGGACTAGGCTCTTCTGCAACAAGCTTCTCCCACTCTTTTACAACAAGCCTCTCCTACTTGGGACTAGGCTTCTCTGCATCATGCCTCTCTCACTTGGGACTAGGCTCTTCTACAACAAGCATATCCCACTTGGGACTAGGTTCTACTACAACAAGCCTCTCTCACTTGGGACTAGGCTCTTCTGCAACAAGCCTCTCCCACTTGGGACTATGATCTCTCCCACTTGGGACTATGATCTACTGCACTGCATCTCCCATTTGGGACTAAGCTCTACTGCACTCCATCTCATAGTTGGGACTTCAGCCCCACGTCAAGCTCAGCACTTTACATAAATGACGGATGTCCTGAGCTTGATGGACTATTATGAATATATGTGCATTCATCTTACTTCACCACCAACCCTAACTGGCGTACCTTTATCGGCTTCTCAACAGCCCCATACTTTACCATGGAGCTTCTTCTCTTCCAAATGGGGACTTGCCATTTAACTCGTGTCAGCATGAAGCATTGCCTCATTACCAAGTTCAGTATCCCTCATAAATAATGGAAGTCCGGAACTTGGGAGACTATTGTTACACCCTCAATCCCACCCAGCGCTCAACGTGGGAAGGGTCAAAGTCAAACCTACCTAGTAGACGATCACCTTATTCTCTGAGGCTGCCTACCGTCGTACCGAAGAGGTTTGGATAGATAAGCATATAAGGAAGAGGCTATAGGCTATTCTTTTTATGCCGATGAGGTTGAACAGACGAGGCGATCAAAGACCGACCCTGATTGCGTGTTGAGAAAGCCTTCCCTGACACACTACAAGTCAAATTTGAAAAGATTGATGAGACAGCCTGCCAATGCGGCTTGTCACAGTCTTAGCCTCCTAGTGTGCGGCTGAAAGGAACGTCCTCATTAAAGCCAATTATGTGACGTCCAAGATGTGACACGAGGACTCTCCGGATTGAGCCACATGTCACACATCGAATGAGGGACAATCAGTTAGAGTTTGTCTATAAATACCAAACACATTTCCACAAGAAAAGGATGATGAAAAATATAACTCTCACACATAAAAAAAACAAAGTCCTCTATGCTAATTAATATCCAAGTGTCTATAACCACCTGAGAAATTGTTAGTTAAGGTCCCTCAAACTACTACCTCTGCCATAGTGTGTTTATCACTCTCTTTAGCATCATACCTACCTGTTGCTAGGCATATCCACGTGGCTGATCAAACCACGTGGTAGTCCAAGTGTGTAGGGAAATAAATGTAGAAAGATGAGGCGTGTGGTTCCTGTTGGCAGTATTTTTTTGGAGGTCAACAATATTTTTATCTTCTCAATTGTTAAAAGCAATTTGTCAATCGTAACTTTGGAAAAAACTTTAAAATTTCACCATACCATTTCAAGTTTATTTTTTTCTTTTCAAACCAAATTATATCTTGACGAGAAACTTGTTTTAAAATTAATGTTGACAAATCAACTCTCCATAAAAGCACACAATTTTCTCTTTTAAAAAACTAGACTAATAGCGAAAAATAAAATAAAAAATAGACAACTAATTCATGATATATTGATACATATAACTTATATTTTAAATATTAAAAATGAGTAACGAAACATTTTTACTTTTAACAGAATTCTAAATTATAAAAGTTAATGGGGTTCGTACAATGTATTTTTAAATTTTTTTTTTTTTGATAAATTCAAGGCCATCAATGTTTTGGCACTTATGGACTCTAAAGTCATATGGTCAAAACTTAATTCAATTAAAATCACATTTTAGAACTAAAAGACCAACATACCCTTAATTGTAAAAAAATGCTAATTTAATGATACTGTTTTATTGTGATACTGTTTTGTTGTGATACTGTTTTATATGATATTGTTTTATTGTGATACTCTTTTGTATAATAATGTTTTATCTAGATAATGTACATTGGTATATTTATAACATACTTTTATTTTTGATACTGTTTTATTATGACAATGTTTAAACATATGATCTTGTACTACTAATAGAGTATTTTAAGAACAGTATCATTATTTCAACTATTAAAATATCTTGCACTTAGTTTTATATAGATAATGTGCTATGATACACTTACACCATGTTTTTATCTTTGTTATTGTTTTATTATGATATTGTTTCAACCTATGATACTGTTTTAATCTATGATAATTTTTTAATCTATGATAATGTTATTGAATGCAAACAGTATCAATGATCTTATACTACTAATAGAACATTTTAAGAACAATATAATTATTTCAACTAGTAAAATATCTATGATAATGTTATTAAATACAAACAGTATCAATAGTCTTGTACTACTAATGAAATATTTTAAGAACAATATAATTATTTCAACCAGTAAAATAGATCTATGATACTGTTTTATTTAGATAAAGTGATATGGTATACTTATACCATGTTTTTATCTTTGATAATATTTTATTATGATAATGTTTTAACCTATAATACTATTATCTTATTGTGTTGTAGTTTGTGTATGTGATACTGTTTTATTAAAATATTTTCATGTATGATACTAATATATTAAGATACATTTATCTGTTATACTATTTTAGTATGTATGTTACTGTTTTGACAAGAAAATAAAAATTGTCATTTTAAGTTAAGGAGATGACTTCAAACGGCTAAAATTCATCATACGCAGTGGCAAAGTGACTGGTCTTGACCGGCTCGTCGAGAACATTCCGAAAACATATTATAATAAAAATTCTAAGCACGTATGTGAATTCTATATCATTTATGTTATGATAATATTTTGTGATACTGTTTTATATAATACATTATCAAACAACACAAAGAAATAATCTAATGGCCAACTTAATACAATATCAAGCTACACTCTGGTAATGGTATTGAATCAATATATTTCACTTCTTTCTATTTTTCTGAATTCAATCAAATGGTGGAGCATTATCACCTACCTTTGTTTCATATCTTCATTCTTCATAATCTTTTTCATATATAATTCGATTCTTTTCAAAATCCAAATACTAACCACATGTGTATGTGAAGCATGTGAATGTGTACAACCCAAGGTCTGCATCTGTATCAATATCCAACGTCACCACCGACGAGACCAAAATTAAATCTTGAATGAATGTAATTTTAAACTTCTATTTCCCTAATTGCAATTAAAAATTAGAATTCAACGAGAACATAGTATTTTCAACTAATTGATTCACGTAAGAAACACCAGAAAACCAGAAAGCAAGAAACACCAGAAAACAAGAAACTAGAACTAGGTTTCTTATGGTAGACCCAACCCCAAAACTACCGGACCCAGACTTCACCATGGGCGGACCACCTTTGGTCACCCTCGTCGCACCCATAACCCATCTCACGCTATCAAATTCAACCCCTCACGCCAAAAAACAGCACCTAAATCGCGACGGACCTAGTTTTAGACCTTAGCGCCGCCGTGACCTCCTCCACCGGCGGGACCACCGGATGGTCACCGGTCGACTTGCCCATGCCCAAGTAACCGATGGAGGGTAAGGTTTGTAGAGATGTGGAAGAAGACGCCATGGTTTGTGGAGAGTAATTTTGGAATTAATTTAAAATATTGATGAAAGTATGACTTACTCACAATTTTGAAAAATATCTTGACCTAATTTGGAACAAATCATGTACAAGTGACTTATAGGTAATTTTCTCTTTTTTTTTTTTTTTTTGCCACTCATTGTGCACAACTGGAATATAATTTTTAAGAAAATGCTAAAAAAATTATATAATGTTTAACTAGATCACTAAAAATAAATTCTAACATTGTGATTAGAAAATAAATTTCATAATATTATCGTATATAAAATCTATAATATTATCGTATATTAAAATAAACTCATAAATTTGTCAATCATAAATTTGGAAATATGGCACCATTTGGAGAAAAATAGAATAAGGACGTGAAGAATTACAAATTAGTATAAAAAAGTTTTCATTAAAATTTTATGTGAAATGTGAGAGGTTTGAGAAAGAGAGGAAAAAAATCAATTCATACAAAAGGGTTTCAGCAAAATCGTATGTGAATGGTGAGATGTTTGAATATGTGTGTGTGTGTGTGTGTGTGTGTGTGTGTGAGAGAGAGAGAGAGAGAGAGAGAGAGAAAGAGGTCAATTGAAATTTTGAGATTTGGAGTTAGAATAGTTAAAATTTTATAATAATTATAATTGCAATTCTAAATCTATTGAAATGATAAAATCCATAAATTAATGAAATCTTTAGAAATTCAATAGTTATTTAGGACACCTAGATTTTTAAAGAATCTATTTAGATATGAGTTGAAGACACATATTTTAATGAAATATATTAAAATCTGAATTTGAAACACTTGAATTTATATAGATTTTTAAAATTTATTTAAATCTGGGTTGAGTATAATTCCTTAAATCTAAGCGATAGTGTGTGATGGGCCTATGTTTAAGTTATTTTACTCATTTCACATTTTTCATCTACTCAGTACTCAAGTATCACAGTTGATTTTATGAAAGAAATGACTACTTATAAGAAACAAAAAATAGAAAAGTCTTGCTTACAAGCAATAATTGTTTAAGTCTCACTTACAAGCAACGATTGTTTAAATTAAGTCTCACTTTCTCTATAAAAAAAAAATATATAGCAAGACAAGCAATAATTGTTTAAGTCTCACTTACAAGCAACAATTGTTTAAATTAAGTCTCTCTCTCTCTCTCTCTCTCTCTCTCTCTCTCTCTCTCTCTATATATATATATATATATATATATATCTTAAGTGCATGTTTGATAGTCTTGGAATTTATTTTTTAAGTATTTTTTTAAATATTTATAAACTGTGAATCTTATCGAATGTATAGATAATAAATATATTATAAGTTGTAAGTCATATAAAATATATAGATAAAAATTATATTTTATCAATTTAACCAATTTAAATTGATTTGTAACGTTCTCCATTGTGGACCAAGAAAAGTACGACATTTCATGCATTTATTCTTCTATATTTTATTCTGAAATTCTTTTCGACTATTGAATGTGTTTTTTTTACTGTATAGCTTTGGACTCGATATATGCGCATGACATTTTAAATAACGTTTCAATAGCTGTTTTATTGTATCTTGAAAGAGAAATTATACCGTTTGTACTTATCTAAATAGCAAAATGCTAAATCTCATTCAAGAGAGACACCAGCGTCTCAATCTATTATAATTTTCGGATGAACCAATATAGATGGCGAATATTATGGAAAAAGGAAACAAGAGGAGAAAGGCATTAGACACCCCGAGCCCCATAACATATCCTCGCCTTCTAAGAATTATTATCTAGGTGGTACGAATGTTAAAATACTACTAATCTATGTAACATTGTTCAAGTTCAAATTTAGTCTTAGTGGATTCTATGAATTGCTATCTAATTGTTGTTTATTTTATATTAAAATAAAAAATTTAAATTTTACTAAGTCAGTATATCTAATAGAACTTCTAAATTTAGAAAGAGCTACGAACAAAATCTACTTTTTCCTGTGACTTAACAATTTGATTGAGTCCCTATCAAATTGCATTAGAGAGTATCCTTTTACATATGTCGACTTGTTAATCCATTCAGATATATCACTTATTTTCCTTCAAATCAATTCGCTCCTTAAGTTTAAATTGATGTCATATTGCCAAAAGAAATTTACTGTGGGGAAAATGACCAAATTGAAATACAAAAGAATAATAGATAAATAAAATTGACAGATTTGATGGAGTTATTGCATGCTTACACTCGAGTGTTTCATTTACAGTTTAAGCAATGAATAAGCAAAATTTCACCAGACTAGTGACGAAATTGACCTCTACTTGTACACAAAAACGTGCAAACCCGAACCAGCGAAACCGATGAATCATCTCACTTCTCCTTCTACATCTTTGCAATTGCTGCACGGCACATGAAGTCGCCTTATTCTAAGACTGAGGTTAAATAAGAGAAATCTCACTTGCTCATTATAGCATTACCTTAAAATTCACACACTCTAGGCCAGGAAATGACATGATTCAGAATATTCGGGTACTATAAAAGAAAATGATCGATCATGTGTTGTATAACATCTACACCTTCAGAATGCATGTATTGGTCTTTCACCTGCTTGACAATAGGCCACGATCAACAATCAGCTTCATAATTTTAAGTTACAGTTCTGAGTTCAAACCTGAAGGTCAAAATGACGGTGCTATCTGAGCCGAAAACATTTTCAGATGAAATATGCATAATAGGTTATAGCAATTCCCGAGCCACAAGTTTAAAACCACAAATTATAGGAATATTACAAAGTAAGTGATCCGAAGACTTCTAGACAAAGGAGGATAAATATGTCAGAGAGAAAAATATAGAAATAACCAGACTCCCCAACCTACACGGGAACTGAAGTTAGTACTGGCATGATCACTAGAACCATCCCAGCATTGCATTGGAGGGTGTGGTAAAGCTTAGGTGAGAGTAGTCATGGTTGTTCTTGGAGGTTTGGGTGTGAGGATTCACTTGTAAACATGTTTTTTACGGTTCATTGTTTTTCTTTGTTTTTGGAGTAAAATTCTTGATCCTTGTTAATTTTATTCCCTATTTCTCTCTCTCTCTTCTTGTAGAGATATCTCGAAGAAGGATATCCCCGGGGTGAATCTGAAAATAGGCTAACACTTCAAACAATGTAGTGCAGGGAGTATTAACACTACAGCTCCCATGTAGGGAGATATGAAAGCATTATATTTCCCCAATGTGGAGTATGCGATATTCTGACTACTGTGTAGAAAAGACGTAATGATTTGTGTGCATCAAGACTCAAAACACACACACACACACACACACACACACACACACACAGAGAGAGAGAGAGAGAGAGACCTGAATGACACTATGGGCAGCGAATCTGAGCCTGCTGCTATGGAAGCTGACATCTACTTTCTCCCATGACACACTAGATAAGCCAGTCACCAGTTCTTCTGCACCACACAGCCAGAGCAGCAATATTGCAACATTGATAACCCATTTACAAAGATATACAAAGGGTGCAAACCACACCAGAAAAGATTGGAGGTTGAGCAATAAATAGAAGACAGTAGGATTCAAAGTAGAAAGTAGAACCTAAAGGTACACAAGCAGTGAAATCCCCAGCTCAAATAGTTAACTAAGGTTCTAAAGGAGGTAGGAAACCAAAAAAGAGGTGATTTAAATAAACAAGGGGGGTTGGACCTCAAGGGGTTCTATAAACCCATAAAACATACTCGAACAATGGGATTTATTAATAGGATAAAATTGTGTGTTTTTCGAATTGTTGAAACAGAAGTCGAACTCAGTGATATGGGATTGGATTCATACTGCTGCAGTAGGAGTCACTAGGCTGTCTTTGATGGAATAGTCTCATTATCAGAGTTACACATATGCAGATCACCCTACAGGCTATTGCATGTCATGATGATCGCTTAGGTGAAGGGATTAAGCCCTATATTACTATGGTGTTAGCCTTTAAGGAGGAAATTGAGGGAAGAAACCTCTGGCAGGACTTAATTTAGCTACATAGTCAAACTAGTCTTGAGTTCACAAAATCAAGTATGAAAAATTGAAAATTCTTACCACTAGGGGTCCACAGTGCAATCCCAATTCCTCCAGCCAAAACCATTGACAACATTTTCGTACGGAAAAAAAAAATGCACGGGCACCCAAAATGGAGTTTGACATGAAAATGGCTACCGTTAATACCTAATGTTCAAAGAATAATTCTTCTGATACTACAAACTTGCTTTCTCGCATATATATTCAATTATATATATAATCTTAAATACGAGGTTAAACTTGCTAAGGCAACTTGCACAATATTTAACATACTTTGCAGGGCAGAAGATAAAGTTACAAACCTTCCAGCTTATCCAAACCATCATCCTCTGTTGAAATAGACTCATGCTGCTTTGCATCTAGTGCCTTGCAGTGCTCTTCATAGACAATATGAGGATATTTTTCATCTACAGAATCCTCCCACTAGAAGAAATGAATTATTAATGCCTACAACTGCATTAAAAAGTTGACGAGAGAACACGACACCATGATGAAAATAATACCTTGGGCAATTCATTATTCCGTCTAATTGATGACGTTCTCCAGCCCACAATATCTGAGACATTCCGTTAGGAAGACAAAGAAGAATTCTACCAGGCACAAAGATAGAAAGTCAAATTAGCCCTGAAGAAAAGATATTAAGATCTGAGAATTCTGGATACGGTCATAACCAACATTTGAATATGCCACCCGCCGTCGGAATGATTGTAAAGCAGACCTGCGTAGATGAGTTGCATGACATTTAAACAGTTCCACGTTGTACTTATCCATATTAGTATTCCATATCAAGAAACTGCCAGTACTTTTCAATCTGATTTATATGGATCATCAGAAAGGAAGAAACATACATGAATTGACATTCTCCATGATCTTCCACCATGCGTTTTAGTAATGGAGGCTTCCCTTCATCATCGTCTGTAAGAAAAAGGTGTCTTCCTGTTCTCCTAAATATCCAATGAATTACTTGACCAGCAGCTCTCTCAAAAGCAGTCACACCAAAAAGAAATGGTACCTGACACAGACAAAAACCAAGTAATGTTAAAGAAAATCCAATGACTACGAATGTAGTGGCTTACTATGACTAAAACACCTTAATGATTGACATTACTGCAAGGCCAAGTTTACAACATCCCTTCTTCCAAGCACTTTGGGTAACAAAGGGAAAAAAAATTAATTGAAAATGTCATCTCTTGGATAGAAAATTAAGTTTCCTTTCAAAATAATCCCAACACAATCTTTTTCTTTCTTATTTCACACATCATAGATTATACTCCTATTCCCTCGTCAAATATTGGAAAGATAATGGTGCACAAAACTTGTTTTCCAACCAAATTTAATTCTCATTCTCAGATGCATTCAGAGATTAAGTCTCTCATTTAAACAAGTAGGCCAATTTGCACTGTACTACGCATGTAACACAGCCAATGACTTTCCCTCGCAGAAGCAGAGTGCAAATAGTGAAATTGCTAAGTTAGGAGCAAAACCCTCACAATCCTATTTTTATTCAAAATCAAAGCCACCGAAAATGCTATGGATGGCTGCTGCTTTATAATCCTTGAGCTGCAAGTTCATAGGATACTTCTTTGGAAAGGTTTCAAGCTCAAAATAAACGCTTGTCACGTGTGCAGTGTGCAGTGTGCAGTGTGCACAGTGCTGAAATCTGGACTGTTTCGCCCTTGGTGGTCCGTTGGTAGTTGCTGTTTCTACAAGTTCTAAGTGGACATATAATTAAAAATTGAAATTCGCATCTCTCCGGTAACATCTGATCCTATTTTAATTTTAATTTTAATTTCCAGTTAAATATAGCTACCTTGCCGGTAGCAAATTGTTATTAATTATTTGGAATTACGTGTTGAATATAGCTACTTTGCTGGTAGGAAACTGCTTTGCTGTTTAGTTGCTGGTTTAGTTTTCTGTCTGAAATTTATTTTTTGTTAGTATAATTATCAATTAAATATATTATTCTACTTCGTGATGCTTATTCTATTAAATTAGTAGTTAAAACAATCCTTAGACTTGCCTCTATATTTTCCCTTAACCCGTGAACCTGATTCTCATAGAATCTTGTGGAATATAGGACATAGTATAATTTTGTGACCATTAAATACAAGATTATTGTACTTTGTCATCTTTGTTATTCTTTGCGTTGGTTAGTTATTGGCTTTGTTTTACAATTGTTTGAGCCTTGTCTGGTTATTTGTGTGAATTGTTTGGTTTGTTAAAAATCCAAAATGACTACTTATAGTTTTGATTTAGGTATGTTTAATGGAAAATGTGATTTTTCGATCTGACAATAAAAAATAAAGAGAATTTTGGTTTAAAAAAAAGTTTATAAAACTATAGATGATTCTTTTGCTATAACTATTACTGAAAAAAGAATTTGACAAGCTAGCTTACACTTCAATAATTTTATACTTGTCTGATGCTGTTTTGAGAAAAGTTGGTAAACTTAATTCTACGCAAAAACTTTGGAAAAAGTTAGAATAGTTGTATTTATCAAAATCTACTCCTAATAAACTCTTTTTGTTTGAACGATTCTTTAGTTTTAAAATTGACTCTTCTAAATATCTGAATAATAATTTAGATATCTTTAACAAACTGGTTCAAGATATTGTTAATTGTATGATTGTGTTTGAGAAATACAAAGCAATAATTTTGTTAAATGCTATACCTGAAACTTATAGGGAGGTTAAAAGTGCTATTAAGTATGAAAGAAATACGTTAACACCTGAAATTGTCATTAATTCTTTGAGAAGTAAGGAGTTAGATTAAAAACTAAGAGAATGGAAAAAGAGGTGGAAAAATCTAACGTGCAAAGTTGTTGAAATTGGTGATATTTCTGTTAAATTTAATAATAGTTGTGTACTCACTTTATATGCAGTGGGTAAATTAGAAGAAATAGGCTAAAATGGTAAAATTGAAAACAAGATGCTCAAAATGACTAAATGTGCTCTTATAGTTTGTAAGGACATAAAAAAAATGGTGTTTATGTCATTGTAGGAAAAGCAATTAAAAAATTCGAGTTTTTCTATTTCTTCACATCAACACGGATGATACGCATAAGTAGCATGTGATGAGATTAGCTTATGTAAACAATATAGGACATAAGCTACTTAATGAAAAAGGTGTACTTGGTAAAGATTGTGTGTCTAATATGTCTTTCTGTGACTATTGTGTATTTAGTAAACAACATAAACTATCTTTCTCTTCGAATGTTCATAAAACAAATAAAATTCTTGACTATGTGCGTTCTAATTTGTGGAGTCCTGCCAGTAATCCTATTTTGGGTAGAAAAAAATATTTTGTCGGATGACTATTCTAGGAGTGTACGAGTTTATCTTTTAAAAGTTAAATCGGGTACATTTGATAGTTTTAATAATTAGAGATAACAAAAAAAATATAACTGATAAAAAGATAAAATTTCTAAGGATTGATAATGGATTAGAATTATGCAATGCTGAATTTGGTAAGATGTGTGTTGAAAATAGAATAACAAGACATAAAATTGTTCCTTACACTACTCAACAGATTGGGTAGCTGAAAGGATGAATAAAATACTGTTTGATAAATTTAGATGCATGATAATTAGCTCTAATGTCTCTAAATCTTTTTTGAGTAAAGTTGTGATAACTTTTTGTTATTTGATTAATATTACTCCGTCTACTGCTTTAAATGGTGATACTCTTTATGAAAAATGGTATGGTAAATATAATTACTATTCTATGCTTCGTACTTTTGGCTATGTTGCTTTTTCTTATCAAAGTGAGAAAAAACTTGAACCTAGAGTTAGAAATATTTTTTCTTAAGTTATTCCGAGGGTGTAAAGGGGTATATAGGTTATGTATAGAAGTAAAAGGGGAAGAAAAGTCACAGTGAGTAGAGTAGAGATGTTACATTCAATGAATCTGAAATGCCTTGTTTAGTATCTGATTTAGAGAAATTAGGTGAAAATTAACAAGAGGGTGATAGTAGACAGGTGGAGTCTGTTAATGTTATATCTCTAGTACATCTAGTGAGGTGGAGATTTAGCAATCCAAAAGAGATTATAGAAGTGAGACTATTGTTGAGAATTATCTTAATGAGAAAGATTTTTTAAGAGACTATCAATTAACTAGAGATATTAGAGGTGGTTTTTGCTTATGCTAGGTTTGAAGAATTAGTTGATAGGTAGCGAAAATCATATCAGGAGACTATTAAGAGTGAAAAATCAAATGAGTGATTAGAGACAATGAATGATGATATGAGTTTTCTAGAAAAAAAATCAAACTTGGGATTTAGTTCCTAAGCCTAAAAATAAATCTTTAGTAGGTTGTAAGTGGTTTTTTAAGGTCAAAGAAGATACCACTAGGGATGATCCTTTAAGGTTTAAAGCTAGGTTAGTAGACACAAAAGGAAGGGGTAGATTATAATAAAATTTTCTAGCATGTTGTTAAGTATAATATAATTAGAGTTATACTTGCTTTAGTTACTTATTTTGACTGAGAACTTGAATAACTTGATGTGAAAACTACTTTTTTACATGACAAACTTGAGGGAAAAAATTTCATGTATCAACCTCAAGCTTTTGAAGATAAATTAAAACTTGATTATGTATGTTGTTAAATATACTATAATTAGAATTATGCTTGCTTTAGTTACTTATTTTGACTGAGAACTTGAACAATTTTATGTGAAAACTACTTTTTTACATAACGAACTTGAGAAAAAAAATTTCATGTATCAACATCAAGCTTTTGAAGATAAATTAAAATATGATTATGTGTGACACCTTAAAAGATCTTTGTATGGCTTGAAACAACCCCTAATCAGTGGTACAAAATGTTTGATTCATTTGTGCTTTCTATTAGTTTTAATAGAAGTAAATTTGATCATTGCTTATATTATCAACACAATAATAATGATAATTTGTTTCTTTTATTAAATGTGGATGATATGTAGTTGATTGGTTCATCTATTATCTTAATTAATAAGATAAAAATTGCTCTATATGGAGAATTTGATATGAAATACCTAGGTAAAGCAAAGAGAATCTTAAGTATGAAAATTGAAAGGGATAGATCAAATTCTTGGTTGCAGTTACATCAAACACCTTATGTGTTAAAGGTGTTTAAAAAATTTGGCATGATTAAGTGTAAGCCTATTACTTTACTTTTAGCAAATCATTTTTTTTTTTTTCTAAAGATCAATATCTCGTAAGTGATGAAGATGTGGAATATATGAATAAATTTCCTTACTCTAATGTAATAGGTTTTATTATGTATTTGAAAGTGTGCACTAGAACTGACCTTACCTATGCTCATTGGGAAGCGCTTAAGTGGGTACTAAGATACTTGAAGAGGTCATGTGATACATGCTTAGTATTTAAAAATAAATCTAAGGGTGTTATGTTAAAGAATTTTGTTGATGCTGATTATAGAGGTGATAGAGATAATAGAAAGTCTACCACATCATATGTGTTTACTTTATGTAATTTTTGTGTGAGTTGGAAATCTCAATTGCACCATATAGTTGCTTTATCCACTATAGAATCTGAGTACATTGCTACCACAAAAATTATTAAAGAGTCTTTGTGACTTAAGAGTCGTCTAGATGAACTATGTGTTTTGTATGGTAATAAACTGTGTTCTCAGACAGTCAATCTGCTATACATTACATTTATGTAAAACTCTTTTTTTTATAAACGCACTAAGTATATAGATATTCAAATGTATTTTATTCGAGATATTGTATCACAGAAAACTATTAACCTTGAAAAGCTACTCTCAATTTAATCCCTCATATATGGGCACAAAAGCGTTGTCCTTGGTAAAATTCAAGAGCTGTTTAAATCTCTTGAATATTGATAAAAGTTAGTGAATTTTTCAATTTTACTAATTCCCTTTTTTGATTAAATCACAAACTTATGTTTTTCTTGTTTAAGTAACTGGAGGGTGCAAAAAAGGATTCTTTGGCACTAAAAGTGAACGATTATTGGGTTTTTGTGCCAAACAATCTCCAAGGCAATGAGCAGAAAATACGTACATAATTAGGCTTGTTTGGGCGTAAGGTTGAGATTGTGATACACTTAGTGTGAGATTAGTGTTTAATTTGAACCTTAGTTAACATGAAAATTATTCTCTGCGTCCATTATTTTTCTTAGCCTTGTTTTGATTTCTATTCATACACCAACGATTTATTTGTCAACACAACTCTCTTCTAGGATCCCTACTCTACTAATACATTTTGTTATACTACTACCTCAGCCATTTGTTGTGCATATCAAGCATTATTTATTCTACTCAACAAAAGTCTCCAAACAAAAACAGAAAGTAATAAGAAAAGCAAGTACTACCTGCTTATTACCCCTGGAACCAAGATGAGGAGTAGCAACAGTGATAAAGTTTATTGGTTCCAAACCAGCTATTGTACCCATCGACCCTTCTTCACAGGCATTGCCTGATACCTCTTCTGTACTCTCCCCCTTTGGAGGTCTGTATAATCTCCCGATAGCATATCTTGCCACAAGTCCCCCTACAGAATGCGCAGCGAAAGAAATTTTACTTAAGCCAGGCTTCCGTTTGATTACTTCAAGAACCTAAAATAAAGGTCAAAGTTAGTACCAAAACGGTGGTATATGGATCCCTTTTCACTGCATATGTTTCAAAATATAGGACTTAGGAAAAAAAATGCAAAGAAGAGCTCAATAGCCCAAAAGAAAATCAACCTCCTCTGCCAGTCGCTCGCCCATTACATCCACACCATCCAATGTTAGCTTTGCCATATTTCGTTCACTACCTGCAACAAAATAATGCTCCATGAATAAGTAATCACATATAAGCCACTTTTATGTAATCACAAAATAGAAGAGACGGGAAAATGTCTTGGGATATTCCAGAGATCAGTTAGCATATAAAAGAGTACATAGCGGCATGCAAATAATAATAAAGCTGTGCCTATGAATCCTTTTTTTATTTTTTATTTACATGGAAAAAGTTTTAAGCAGGAAACATAATTCAGACAATCACAATCCATCATATAGCTACCAACAAGACAGACCACTTGTTCAACAGTACTAGGGAATGAAAATTCATTGACTAGGCCAATACAATGTACAATGTGGTGAAGATGCTGAGTGGGAAAACTAAAAGGTTGTGAAAATTTTGGCAAATCCAGCATCCACTCTTTACTTGGTGGCTCAAATAAATTTCCAAATCAGAGATCAACAAGACAACTTGAAAATCCTAATGGATAAGATCATATCAAGAAATATTTAGCCAATTTGGGTTACAAAGGGCAGATTTTTAAAATATTGTGATAGTTAAAGTAGGGGAGGGGTTGTTTGGGAAGTTTATGTAATAAACCAAGTAGGCGCCAATAAATGTAAGGGGTATGAGTTTCTGTTAATGGCATTCAGAAAATGGAGGGATTTGTGGGAGAAAGTCGAACCTCTCAAATGCTCGACAACACTTTGTAATTTGTTTTCACTTTCCCTAGCAATTCCATTATGTTTTTCATTCAATATATACACAAAAATACAATACCTATCAAGTTCCTATCAAATTGCAACCGAAAGAACTAGCTAGTGAGATCAACGGATTGGTTAGACTAGATAAATGGGGCTTACCCAACATAAGGATGTAAATGGCTGTAAACTTTACTTTCTTCCTCTTGTTTACTTAACAATGTATATTATAGACTATTTTTTTCAAGTTTTGATGTATCTCCATGGAGGTAAGGTTCATCATGCCCCCCTCCTCCCCTTTTGTACAATTTTTGCCAATCAATAAACTAGTTGTAGGGAACTGGGTTCATCCCAAAAGTGTTATTCCCAAACTTAGTCATATGGACACACAAGACGAATCCCAATTGCAGCAAAACAAAGTTGAGGAGCCCTGAGTTGGATTGTGATGACTGAAAAAACCTATGGTTAGCTCTTAAGGTGGTTGTACCCACATAAGGCGGTTGCCCCTAATACAGTGAAAGAGTTAGGTCTTACTAGAGCATGTAATCCTTTCTAGTTTCAAGAAGAGATAGCGATAGTCAAGAAAAGGCCAAAATAATATGGCACTTTATTCAAATGGGGAATTGTTAGGAAAATGTGAACAAAGTCTTATATTAGTTAAACATTGGGTAGATGGGCTTATAAGGGGGTTGGACTACTCTACACAATAGATTAATTCTCTGAGATGGAACCCAATTCCCTACACTAGGGTAGAGGCAATGTCAAACCCTCCGTTCTATTAAGGTAAGATGGCCTAAAAACCGCTACCTTCACTAGAATGACTTTAACAAGAAAAAAATAAAAGATCAAATTGGGATAAAACTTTTGCAATCCTTTAGATTCATATCCGAAGATAGCCTTTATGGATATTAAGGAAACACGTTATGAAGTACTGACATTAACTTTGACCACCTGCTTGAGTTCACATTGGATATTTTGTCCACTTTATATTGATATACGAGCTACAATGTGGTGATATTAGAAATTATTTCTCTAACTCAAAAAGTATAAGGTGGACGGTCTCAAAACTTGTACACGTCTAAAAACTGTGAAAGAAAGAAAAGAAGGACAAGGGGTATTCTCAGACCTTTTACTAGGACAAAGTAAATCATCTTCACACAATGATGCATAGGAAATAAGGGTGTTGCACCAAACTTGGAGAAATTCAAGACCAACATTTTTATAGAAATTACTCAGGCCTACATAAAGTACACATAGAATTTGCAACTTACAGTGAACAAAAACTTTATCAGGGAGTTTATTGACAAATTGCTCAGCACCAAACTTCCAATCGGAGGCACTGCAGTAATGATATCATGACGAGAACAGGGAATGAGGTTAAATATATCCACAAAATGGATATATAAGCAAATCCTCAAAATAGATTGCAGCAATATCAAAACAATGCTATAACTTAACACAAGCATATAACTCTATCTGCACCCCCCACCCCCCAAGTCTCTAACTCTCTATCCCTCACAGAGACACAACAACAAAAGGCTTAAGATTTAGAATCAAAATACTCAAAACATAAAAATATTGCTGCCAGACTTGATTTCAAGAATCAAAAGAGGAACAAAGCTAACTACCCGCTAATGATACTTCCAAAAGAACTCAAAAGTTTCATTCTTTCATAACAAATCTAATCATATTGAAATTAGTTCCTTACAACTTACATTCACCACCACAAAATTAATAAAATCTAGTGCACAACTGTTTACAAAAAATACCTTCCGAGAATTCCGTGGACCATAATAACAAGATGATCCACAGACGACTGATCGGATTCTTTACAGTTATACACATCTTCGCCTCCATTCGCCGTTTCCGATAAACACGCGATGCCGTTTTCCGTTCGTCTACCTTTTTCCATTTTCTCAATTCAATTTAACCCCACCAACTTCGCATTCCCCAGAAACAGCAACAAATAAAAGAAAACGAGGGTTCGAATGGTAATGACGATCGAGATCGAGAGAGAGAGAGAGAGAGGAGGTGGGGTGGGGAGGAGGGAGGAGGAGGGAGGAGCGACGTGGCGAGAGATCGAGCGTCAAGGCAGGGATGATCGAGGGTAGCCAGGTTGGTTAGCCAGGTTGTGTTTGATTCTATTTTCGAGTGCCAGATAATGTAGAACTCCTTTACTGCACTGAGATTAGCGTTAAAAAAAAAAGATAGTGTTTTAAATATTTCAAGTTTTGTAAATGTTTTATAATTAGCGTTAAAAAAAATGTTTTAAATATTTCAAGTTTTAAATGTTTTATAATACGATTTTTCGAATAGCATTTTGATAAGACAGCTTTAATATTTGAGAGATAAATTAAGTAGATTGAAAGAATATATAAAAATACAGTATATTATGTTTTCTAAATCATTGAACAACACAATGTGAATCAAAAATTCGACAAATAACTCATTCATAAATTATACAATTAACAGATGCATTTACTAACCAAAAATATTAACCAAGTCTCGTATATCAGTTGTAAATGCTCAATTCATATTGCCCTAGAAAGATAATTCGTTAACATTATATCTATTAAATTTAATAGCGTGTCTGAAGCGTGGTGACATTTGATTCCAAAACAAAATTTCTCCAAAAAAAAAATGGAGCAAATAGTAAAGGTGATCCTATTGAGAAGGCATATACTCTTGGAAAGTATATAGACACTGGCGGAGTTGATGGGGTCTGGGGAAGACCTGACCCCCAACTTTGGGACAAATTTTTTTTTTAAAATTTATTAACATGTAATTTAATAGCAAAAAAATTTGACGCAATATGAATTTAATGGAAGGCAGTTGGATCCATTGACCCAATATCAATTTAATGGAAGACAATTTGACCTATTGATCTAATAAATTTAATAATACAAAATTACAAATGATTAGCGACTCCATCAAACCACCACTCTCCTAAAATTTTAAACTCAATCTCTAAATTTTACAATAAAATCTCCAATTGCTATTTGTAAAAACTCTTGCACTAGGTTAGCGACTTCACCAGACCACCACACACCACAAGCCACTGCACTTTGGCGGTCGCTAGACCACCGAACCGGACTACTAACAATAAGTGAGTTTGTTTATCTATTTGTATATAGTGTATAAATAAAATAATTTATATTTTTAATTTTTGTATTGACTATACAATTATACCTTTTTTTTTTTTATTGAGCGCGGTTTGGTTTCTCAGCAAATCAATTTTGTAAATTCAGTAATTTATGATTCACACGGTTTTTCCAATTACTACTGCTACAGTATAGATGATATTTTCTACAATGAATTATGTCAAGAATCGATTACGTAATCGAATACATAGATAATAAAGGATTAAATGATAGCATGATTATGTATCTTGAGAAAGACATATTTGACAAGATTGATGATGAAGTAATTATACAATATTATCAAAATATGAGAACTAGTAAAGAACACTTGTAATAAGGTATCAAAAAAATTCCATCACTATTATGATGTTTCAAATTTTTTTTGCATGTTAATTTGAGGACCCCCCAACTTAAAATGTCTGGCTCCATCACTGTATATAGACATAACTAATTATAAAACATCAGAAGAAGTTCAGCTAGCTGAAATAATAAAATGAAGATATTTTGATAAGTTATGTCGTTATGAAAAGAAATGGAATAAAAAATGAAATGTTGTTGACAATATTTTTGTACATTATGTATCACTTCATATTATGAAAGATGTCGAAGATATTGAAACAAACCTGTCAAAGAATTAATTGGCCAAATAAAATGATGCAATTCAAGTAAATTGAATGTATTGGAGAAACCTGAAGTTTCTGAACCTACAGTTCGAACACTTAAAGGTGTATACTTATGCGAAAAGGAAATGAGAAAAATGAAGTCGTAACATATAATGCACGACTTTTAACATTATAAATTTCGCAAAGGCTTATGTAAAGCAATCACAAGTCGATATCTTGTTAGCTTGTCAATGCATGAAGTATATGCATATAATTGATATTGTTATAACCAACTCATCTGGCATAACTAATAAAAATATGTATATAAATCTGTGGAGAACTTAATATGTCTGAAGCATATAGTTCAACTTTTTAGGAACTTAATCAATCAAAATACAAATTAGAAGTGATATTATAATGAGGGGAGTAAATACGTATTGTACTCTTTTTCTTGATCGAGATTTTGTCCAATTGAGTTTCCTCGCAA
Organism: Forsythia suspensa; assembly: GCA_023638005.1. Classification (NCBI taxonomy): domain Eukaryota; kingdom Viridiplantae; phylum Streptophyta; class Magnoliopsida; order Lamiales; family Oleaceae; genus Forsythia; species Forsythia suspensa. The sequence goes on along the minus strand of CM042666.1, from coordinate 28,529,772 downwards.
GGTTTTTAATGAGTCAATTTTCATGGCATATTAAAAGAATTATGTATTCTTTTTTCTTTCACTAGAATTTTTTCTCACAGGATTTTATCTAGTAAGATTTTAATGATGCATATTCTTTGTGTAAATGACATCCAATTAGAAGTGTTATAAATGTTATAGTTATAGATATCCATAACCTAAAAAACATTTACCCTCATCATAACCCATGATAATACTCTCGTGTTATAAATTGTATACGAGACCCCTAAAAGAAACAACAAGAAGATCTGTTTTTAATATAATTGCATCAGACCATCATGCTGAGTGCTGATTATAGTCAACCAGAGATATTGTATGAAGATGATATTGCTTAAAAATTATAACATGGAACATATTTCACTAGAATTATTTTATACAAGTTTCAAAAATATGGCGGCATTGAAGACATTAACGCACAAGATATGGATACCTCGATACAAGCTTTTTTCATTGATTGAAATCAGGATGAGTAGTTGTACTCTTTTTTCTTCGCTTATGTTTTGTCCCAATGAATTTTCCTGACAATGTTTTAATGAGACATCATTTGATTACTCCAAATTTTTGATAATTTTTTTCATTTGAATGGTATTTTTGCCCATTGAATTTTTACCAAACAAAATTGTTAATAAAGTAGTTATTGTGTAAAGTCATTCAAAGATGAATATTGTAAAATTATAGATAATGATGAATAACTATTTGATTTTATCAAGATGTCTATGTAGTTATCTACTTACTGCAGAATAGTGTATTCTATTCAAATTGTAACTCCCATTGGAATCATATAAATAAGGATCATTGTTATAATAAATTCACACATTTGCTCTCTTAATTGTCTTCTATTTTTCTCTCTCATTCTCTTAGTTTTATAATAGAAATTATTTTTAATCGTACTAAATCTAAAGATTGTAGATGCGCTCATTTTGAGTGTGTTACCATCCAATTTTGGTAAGACCTCCCAGACCCAGTAGAATTCTCATAAGCCTCGTACACCTGGGCCAATGCCAACAAAGCCAATAAATGCCTTCGCTATTTCTGATAGGTCTGGGCCCTCCATCAATTACCTCCGCACCTTGCAGAATCCCATGGCAATCTGATATTTTGGGACAACAAAAGTGATATCTTAAGAAATATTGTAATTGATTGTAGTGTGGACTCTAACAAGGAAACTCAATCTCGATCTCTTATTGATTGGCAACGCAATATTGAAAATCAACTCAAATAAAGATAAAAATATAAGAGATTGTGTATACATCCAATTACTCTTTATCTCATAAGTAATGAGGATCTCATCAGATGTCTAATTGATTGCTTACCTAAATCAATTAAAACTCTGTGCCTATAAATACAAGATCTCTCATCATCCTAAGGTATACATTATTCTCTACCCTTAAACTCTGCTCAAATCTCTACTTGCTTGTTTCTCCAACACCCAAACACTCTCCCCATATATTTTTGTATTGGCAGTTGACTTGATCGTCGGAGTACCAACAATTGCCGGCCTCTTTTTCCCTGGTGATCTTGGTGCCTAACGATTGTCTAAGTGTGTAGGTAACATACATGCTGGTAGAGGATTGACTGGAGATCTGTTGACACGTGAATAATGCAGATTTTGAGGTCAACAGATTGGTGCCGTCTATGAGAAATGAAAATATGTTACAAAACCAATAAATATGTAGTATAACGTGTTTTCTACCAAAAAGAGTATGGCAACAGACAACTCTCAAGAAGACGAAATTGAGTTCCACCACACGGACCAGCAGCAGGAAAGTATTCAAGATTTCTAGAATATAACTTGCCGTCTGAGAAGAAGACAACAACAGAGGAGGACGACCGAACAAGATATTCTAGGCCTGAAAAAGAAAAACACCCGAATGAGGGCTGCGATTGAGAAATCAATCTCCTCAGTCTGGACACAAGCGTAACCGTGATTGGCGAAGCCCTTCAAGGTTCGGCTCGACTAAAAGCCATTGATCTCAGGATGATCCATCGATATCAAATGGGTGGAACCCTCAGAACCTACATTCAAGGCCTTCGCATGACAACCGATAGAAGAAACCTCTCCCGGTATGGAGAAACCAACCGACCACAAATGTCAATGTATTTGATAGGTTGAGGGTCAGGTTCTCTGTGACACGGCCCCAATCATTGAGCAGTCGGCACAGCAAGCATAGCGAGGCTTACCTAGAGATGAAGAAAGACCCTAAGGCTATCAATGTGAGGCCCGAGGATGAAAGGTCAAAACGATCATGTGACCTCGACGACGATGACGAGAACCTCTCATTCTCTAATGAACTGAAGGCTAGAGAACTACCCACCGAATTCAAAATGCCTCATATGGAGAAGTATAATGGGAGAGGTAATTCCACGGCCCACATCAATGTGTATAAGACGAGGCTCCAAGGCTATATTCATGTAGTCAAGTGTAGGAACTTTCACACTACCCTCGTCTCTGATGCGAAGAGGTGATATAACAAGTTGAAGCCTAGGAGCATCAGGAGTTGGCCATAGTTGAAGCAGGAATTCATCAATTCCTTTTATTAGCAATATAACGATGGTAGTTGATGTGGTCCAACTCCATGACATCCGACAAAAAGATTAGTGAATGGGTATTTCAAAAGATTCCGCAAGGTCATCAACAAAATCGAGAATGTGCCGATGACAAGGCACTGGATGCACTGATAACTAGGCTCTATAAGTGAACTTCCTTCTTGAGAGACGTCCAGAACAGAGAGCCCAAGACATATACTTAGTTGGTGGATCTGATCCAGTGATAGATTCGTTCTGAAAAAACCATCGAGAATAGAGAAAAAGATAGCACTACCGCCGTAAAGGACGGTGTTCTTCTAAGCCTCGCACCAACCGCTACCGGAGGTTCAATCAAACTGAGTTAATCCCAGAGCATTTGCCTGGACCACTAGCAAAAGTTTCCACACTACCAATTCATCTTCCTAAGTTCTATCGTTTACACTAGACTCAAAATCATAACATAGAAGACTGCCCGGATGTACGAGAACTGGCAGGCGCTAGGGAGACGGAGACCACCTAACCAAGAGCGAGGTCCTCAACCTTGGCGCCAGGACGACAACCCTAGTCACAACAACATGAGGAATGACAGGAATATGGATCCACTCAGGCATGACGGACCTGCAAGAGCCCACTAGTCCGTGAGATCAACGCCATAATTAGAGAGCGTTACGCTGGAGGACATACAATGAACTCACGATAAAACTATGCTAAGGCAGCAAGGGAAGAACTAGTAAAAAGCTTGTAGGTTCACGGATACCGACCCAGGGTCCCACCTATCACGTCTACGGAGGATGGTGAGGTTGGTGTCTATTACCCACATTGTGATGCTTTGGTAATTCGTGCCATTTTTACCAGAAATGAATTGGGAAGAATGTTGGTCGATGACGGCATCGTTGTGAATATCCTATTTGGCAGTGCCTTCGATGAAATGGAGGTAGACCATGAGCTAACAGCCATTTCAGAGCCGCTGTTTGGTTTTACGAGCAATAGCCTCATCCCATGGAGGAGAATCACCCTCATTGTGGATTTTGGAGAGCCCCCGTGCCACGTAAAGAAGTTCATGAAATTCTTGGTGGTAGACACCCGTTCCGCCTACTATGGGGTCCTCGGCAGGCCCGTGCTCAAATATTTGCGAGCAGTCATCTCTATCCATCATTTAGCAATGAAATTCCCAACACTATGAGGAGTCGCCAAGGTTCGAGGTAATCAAACAGAAGCAAGGGCGTGCTAGATATACGAACGAAGGCGCAAAGGTGTGACCCATGCAATCATGACGATACGAACAGAGACAATGAATATTGACCAAGAGAAGGGTGAAAAGGACATGGTCCTTGATAAGGACTTCAACTTGCAAATCATAGGTGTGAAGTCGTTAAGTTTACCGGCGAAGGAGTTAGAGACGTTTCGAGTGAGCCCATCGGACCCTCCCGAGTGCTACAATTGGGACAAACTAGAAAATGGGATGAAATAAAAACTGAAACGGTTTTACGATAGAACGTGGATGTTTTTGCATGGAAGCATGCCGACATGGTGGGGATAATCCCATCTTGGCTTTCCACGCCCTGAAAGTAGACTCGAAAATGCATCCCAAGATACAAAAGAGAAGACCTCTGAGTACTGAGATGTATGACATCTTAAAAGAATAAGTAGATAAACTGCTGGCCAACGAGTTCATCAGGAAAGCGGTCTATCCCCAATTGGTGTCCAACCCTGTGTTGGTTAAGAAGAACAACCACAAATGGATGGACTTCTCCGACTTGAACCAGACATGCCCCAAAGACAGTTTTCCTCTGCCGCGCATCGATCAATTGGTCAATGCCACTGTCGGTCACAAGCTACTTAGCTTCATGGACACTTATTCCGATTACAACCAGATCTCCATGTTCGTAGGTGACGAGGATTACACCTCAATCATAACGGACCGAGGTTTATACTGTTACGAGATGATGCCCTTCAACCTGAAAAATGTCGGGATAACATACAAAAGATTAGTAAATCGCATGTTTGCAGAACGAATTGGAAACACCATAGAAGTCTATGTCAATGACATGCTCGTAAAGAGCGTGGACGTCCAGGATCACATCATACACTTAGAAGAGATGTTCAAAATTCTTCGTAAATACCAGAAAAGCTCAACCCCTTGAAATGCACTTTCAAAGTCACGTTAGAAAAATTCTTGGGATATATGGTAAATCAGCAAGGGATAGAGGCCAACCCTGAAAACATCATAACGCTCATCAACATGTGCTCACCATCCTCTCCCAAGGAAGTCTAGAGCCTTACGAGAAGATTAGCAGCCTTAAACCGATTTATATCAAAAGCAACCGATCGATGCCAACACTTCTTCCAAACTATCAAAGAGGGAAGAGATTTGAATGGACAGAAGAATGTAAGGGTGCCTTCGGGAACTCAAGAAGCTCCTTGGTAGAGTACCATTACCATCCAAGCCAAAGATCGAAGAGAAATTATTGATATATCTGGCAGTGTCTGAAAAAATAGTGAGCTCGGTACTAATCTGAGAAGAGGGCCCGATGCAGCTCCCCAGTCTACTATGTGAGTAAAATCTTACAAGATGCAGAAACGAGATATCCAAACATGGAGAAGCTCGCCTTATCCCTAATAGTTACATCAAAGAAGCTTTGACCATACTTCCAAGCACACAGCATCGACATTCTGACAAACCTCCCTTTGAGACAAGTTCTCCAAAAGCCAGACACCTCCGAAAGACTGATAAAGTGGTCCGTAGAGCTCAGCCAGTTCAAGATCTCCTACAAGCCTAAACCATCTATAAAAGTTCAGGTGCTGGGAGATTTTATAGTAGAGTTTGCCCACATCCCTGAAGGATTACTTGATGCTAAGCCGCAGGAGGTACCAACATGGAAACTATCTGTTGATAGATCCTCAAGCGATGCTAGAGCAGGAGCTGGATCCTACTAATTAGCTCCGACGGCCATAACTCAACTGTGCACTTAGCCTGGAGTTCAAAGCCTCAAACAACGCCGCCGAATACGAGGTACTTCTTGTAGGCTTGATGTTAGCACACGAGATGAAGACTAGAAAAATATGGATCTATAGCGACTCGTAGCTGGTGGTTAGTCAATTTAATGGGACTTTTACAGCCCGCGAACAATCCATGGTGGCCTACTTGAAGAAGGTCAATGATTTTCTATCTAACTTTGAGGAGTTCGAGTTGCTCCAAATCTTAGGGCTGAAAATGGCTACATAGATGTCCTTTCCAAGTTGGCAAACTGCAAAGACTCCGATTTGATAAGAGCTATTCCAGTCGAAAGAATTTGCCGGCCCACCACCGATAAGGCCCCGCAACAGAACGTGATGATGATTAGCAAGTCTCCCAGATGGATGAAGAAAATTGTCTCATACCTAAACGACCAGGTTTTGCCAGACGATAAGGATAAAGCTCGAAAGCTCCACAGAAAAGGCTACGAAGTTCATCCTACGAGATTCAATCCTATACAAAAGTGGATTTAGTCTGCCACTTTTGCAATGTGTCACCCAAGACGAAGCCAACTATATTATGCAGAAAATACATGAAGGAATATGCGGTAATCACGCGGGGAGATGGCCCTAGTACAGAAGGCCTTGAAACAAGGATACTACTAAAGAAGGACTTCCACACCTTTGTAAAGAAATGTGACAAATGCCAGAAATTAGCCACTGTATCGAAGCTTCCAGCTCAAGACCTTACCCCAGTTACCAGCCCATGGCCTTTTTCGAAGAACGACTTCATTGGTCTCTTTCCAACGGGTAGGAATGGCGTCAAGTTCGTAGAAGTGGTCGTAAAATACTTCAGCAAGTGGTGCGAAGCTGAGCCCTTGACTAAGATCATAGATGAGAATGCATGGAAGTTCATGTGAAGAATATAATCACCCGCTTCGAGATCCTCCACTCCATTGTCTCAGACAATGGCATGCTGTTCACCGAGAAAAAGTTTAATTCGAACTGCAAAGAGCTTGGAGTTAGGAGAGATTTATCCACCTCCTACTATCCCCAATCTAATGGCTAGGTGAGGCCGTCAACAAGATTATCAAACACAGTCTGAAGAGAAAACTAGAATAGCCAAAGAAGAATAGGCTGAAAAAATTCCCAAGACCCTCTGGTCATATCAAACTACCTCTCAAATATCAACTGGAAAAATCTCTTTTGCCATGGCATACGGGGCAGATGCAATGATCCTCGTTGAAATAGGGATGCCTTCACCAAGACTCTTGCACTTTGATGAAGTGGTTAACGAAGATCTAAGCAAACCTTGATTTGCAAGAAGAGAGGCATGCAAGTTCACAGCTACGCCTAGCTGTTTATCAGAGGAAGATGACTCGGTACTATAACTCCAAAGTCAGGAACATGAGCTTTCAAGTCAACGATTTTGTCCTAAGAAAGGTCTTCTTCGCTAATAGAGAGATCGGAGCTGGAACCGTATAATAGAGAGATCAGAGCTGGAACCGTATAATAGAGAGGTCAGACCCACATGGGAAGGACCGTATAAGACTACAAAGCACCCGTGGAACATCACTCACCTTCGTTCGTACTACTAATAAGTCTCTGTTTATTAGCACCATGTCGCATATCAGTTTATTTTTCATTCAATTTTGTTCAAAGATAGTTGTATTTGATCAAAGCTTAAATGGTTTTAAGTCAAAGTCCTTTCGTCAAGATTATATTTACCAACAAACGAGGCAGTGGGAGAGTATGGTTCGCAGCCAACTCCTCAATTTGCTTTGGGTAAAATACTTAACGCGTGCAAATACAAGTAAAGAAAACAAGGCAACGAGGGAGTATAGTTTGCGGCCAACTCTTCAACTCGCTGGATAAAATACTTAATGCGTGCAAATACAAGTAAAGAAAACGAGGCAACGAGGGAATATGGTTCATGGTGACTCCTCAACTCATTGGGTAAAAATACTTAACGCGTGAAAATGCAAGAAAAGAAAACGAGGCAAAGAGGGAGTCTGGTTCGCGGCCGACTCCTCAACTCAATGGGTAAAATACTTAATGCGTGCAAATGTAAGCAAAAAAAATGAGGCATCGAGAGAGTATGGTTAGCTGTCAATTCCTTAACCCGCTGGGTAAAATACTTAACACTTGCAAATACAAGCAAAGAAAATGAAGCAGCGAGGGAAAGAGACGAATAAATAACACTTTTGTGTAATATTATTGAGAAATATGAACAAAAATATTTCTTTTCATTAATGAACCTAAGAAAATTACAGAAATGACAAAATTACACGAAGAATCAAGTCCTACAACCCCGCTGCCTCCTTAGGTAGGCACAAGCACGGGCCTCTAACCTAGCTAACTCTTCATTTGCCTTCGCAAGCTCCGTTATCACCTCGGCCAATGCTTATGCTTCACAAAGGCCATTTCTTCGTACACTTTTAGCTTCTCCTCAGCCCGTCTCCAAACGTTCTCAGCCATCTTTTTCAGTGATTGAGCTTTCAACGCTCTGTGCTCAGCCTGTCACCTACCCTCTTCAGTGAACTTGAGTGTGGCCTCCAAATCAGCTTCAATCGAGACCGGAGACTCCACATTGGAGCGAAGGTCTTCGTTCTCCAAGCTCAATTTGGTGTTTTCGGAGCCCACAATCTTCAACTCTTCTATAAGCTCATTTGTCTTGGTCTCTACCATTTCGAATGTCTTATCGAATCTGGCCAGCACATTGTAGAGCTCATAGTTTAGTACATGGCTTCGGGCAATATTCATTTTCGCCATTTTCACCAACTCTAGTAGAGTTATTTGCTTAGCCGCCTTTCTCCAAGTAGGAGTCCAATACTTATGGACGAAAATTGCCACCATAGCAGAGGAAACTGTAAGCATCTCTAGAATGGATGGGTCCAGCTCATCCCGGTGGGACTCAATGTTAATATACTCGGTCCTGCCAAAGAACGCAAGAGAATGAGTCGACTCTCTAGCTCTCTGAGAAGGAGTCCATTCTCCAGATCCTTGAGGAAGAGTCCACTCTGCAGATCACTAAGAAGGAGTCGACCCTTCAGTTCTCTGGGAAAGAGTCTACTCTCTAGCTCCTTAAGGAGAAGTCCACTCTACAGCTCGCTGAGAAGGAGTCGACCCTTCAGCTCCTTAAGAAAGAGTCCATTCTCCAACTCGTTGAGAAAGAGTCGACCCTTCAGCTCTCTGAGAAGGAGTCAACCCTCCACCGCGCATGGCCCTCCTTGCATCCTTCATAATGTCCTTATCTCCTATTGGAGCTGACGTCTTCTTGTGCCCGATAGCCTCGCCCACCTCTTCGGTGACCCCCTTTCCTTTGTCCTATTGTCTGACACTCTGTGACGAAAGCAAAGATTCTCAAAGGAAGGAAGAGATGAGGCATTCACGACTGGCTCTGGCACTAGAGATGCAGTTACAATGGGGCCTGGCGCTGGGCCCGGAATCGTATTTCTGTTGTCATCTCCATCTTCATCAAGGCTGAAGACCAGGATATTGGAGAAGGTGTACTTAGCCATTAATGGTCTGTTGGCCAGAAAATGTCTGCAATAGGAGGATGATTGAGTTCTGGAGAGATTTATGAAAGTGAAAGGTTCATTTGTCTGATCACAGTCGTTAATTAGGAACATCAAGATCTGAACCGTTGGAAAAGAGGTGTGTGGGAAAAGCAAAACATTAAAAAGACTATTGAGGAATGCGTTATTTAATGGGCTTGTAGACTGGCATGCGCCACGCGCGCTTCAACACGCCTGGGCAATAATGGCACCGACATCTCAAAAAATGTAAACGCTGCGCCATCAGTGCCAACATTGGGAAATAATGACATAAATAACGACCCTTCATATTCAAATCCCTTCCAAGTATGTGAATCTCTAAGTTCAAGTATGTAAATCTCTAAGTCCAAGCCTTCGCCCACTATAAATGCACAAGCCTCGGTCAAAGGGTCGTTATTTTCAAAGAACCTCCTCGACAATAAGGCCTCGACAAAGGTCCGTGAGGGGTACCGACACTTGGACCATTGCAACTTCGTCAGAGGTTTGGAAAGTACAAAGAACCTCTTCCATGATATGACATTGACAAAAGACTCCCTTACCACATCAACTTTGGTTAAGCATATGAACCCACGAAGGAATGTGGCTCGCGGCCAATGCATCGACTTAGTGGATAAACTACTCAACGCGTACGTCTACAAAACAAAATAGCAAGAGGGTGTGGTTCACGACCAAAGTAACTCAAGGTTAGAATTTTTTTGAACAAGTGTTTCAACTGTGAAAATAGAATAAACGAGGCGATAACACTTAGGAGAAAATATGAAATGAGAAGTTATATTTGCGGGACATCCAACTTTAAAGGCACTTAAGGCATTCAATTTGGGGTTCGTTGGCGATGCAGTTAGAAGACCTAAAAATGTTTAATTGAGCTAAATAAGCACATTCAATTGAAAAGCCGATCATACGATTATAAGGAAAACGCAAACGCAAACATAACTATGCTGATGGAAAAGATGGTCTTTGATTCACAAAGGTCCAAATTACAAGCAAAAGTTGAACTACAAGAATTTCCTATCTATTGTCCAGCCGCCTCTTTAGGGTCGACACAAAGAGGGGCTTGACTAAAAATATCTGAAAGAGCAGCTTCAGCTAAGGATGAAGGAGCAACTTCAGTTGAGGATGGAGGAGCAGGAGTAGCAGCTTCGGTAGATGGAATAGCTTTGGCCAACAGAAATGAGAGGTCCCACTCAAGACGTACGGTCCTGATCCTCTTTATCAATTGGTCTCCACCAGCATCTATGAATAGGGTGGCGAGGCAGGCATACTTAGGCATCTTTGGAAAGTTTTTCTTGTACGCCATCACCGCATTCATCTCTACTTCGGCAACGAAATCTTTGGCGACTACCAGTTCTTTCTTCGCCCTTTTAAGCTCTCCCATAGCCTTGGTTAATTGTCTATCATTCTTAAGGACCATGGTGTCAAAGTCTCTGTTAACCGAGGCGATGGTCTCTTCGATTGCAGCCTCTCTTTCTTTCGCCTACTTTTTAGCCTCCTCAACCACCCTCTTAAGACCATGGGCCTCCAGCACCCTCCTCTTGGCTTGCCTCACATCTTCGACAGTAGCGTCTAGCTTAATTTTCAAAACAGCCTCGACTGAGACTAGAGCCTCCACCTTCAACTGCAAGGCTTTATTTTTAGAACCTAGCCTAGTGTTGATTGAGCCCATCGTCTATAGATTGTCAGAAAGCTTCTTGGCCTTCACCTCAGCCTCATATACCTTTTCCATGAACCCTTTAAGCGTGCTGTGCATCTCAGAGTTTAGGACGAAGCCCCGCTCCATATTCATGGTTGCCATCGTCATCATATCCTCCAGCGAGGCCTCATCCGTAGCCTTTTCCTAGAGAGGAGACTAGAACTTATGCACTATAGCTGATGCCATCACCGAGACTGACGTCAACATCTCCAAGACATAAGAATCAAGTTCATCCCAGCACGAGCCTATATTGACGTAATCCGCGCATTCAATGTCCGGGTGATTGTTGCGTCGTGCTTTCCTAGCTTTCTTCATAAGGCCATCACCCTCCGACGAGGATGGTCGTCTCTTCTTCTCCCGAAGTGCCTCTTCGTTTGCGACCCCTTTCTCTTTGGCTTGGGCCCGATTGTTATGAGAGATGAGAAGGGAGAGGGGCAAGGTCCCGGTTGGATGATAGAGAAACCCTTTGACCGAAGTGACAATATGATGCAGCGGTGGCATTGTAGGACTAGCAAGTTACTCTAGTGGTGAAGAATATGGAGGTGGTGGAGGGGGCATGGAATGAAGTGGAACGGCCACCAACACCTCTGGAGGCAAAGGAGATGGGATGACCTCGTCTTCGTCCTCATCCTCGTCCTCGTCCTCGTCCTCGTTGACAGAGTAGACGGAGATTCACTAAAAGTATATTTATCTGCACCAACGAATAGTGGGATTAATACAAAACATAAGGAGAGTGGGAGGAAGAGTTATCAAAAACTTATCCATCAAAACGTATCGGACTAAGTATGTATTGTCTTGTAAAAGACTGCCCAAGTTTCTGAACTCGCTTGGTAAGCCTCGGATGGTGGACCACCTTGCCCTGATTTCTCCTTGACCCCTCTTTGGAATTGGAGGTTTCCGACAAACTGCAAACAAAAACAAGGAGAGAATAAGTCAGGTTCCTCGGAAGAACATAAAGCCAAAAGCTCTAAACATACCCAAGGCACTGAAACGGCGAAGGATAGAAACATTAGGCAGATGATCCTCCTGCCTGAATTCCTAACTCCCACCAATAGAGAAGAAAGTCCCCTTCCAACTAGGGACCTTATTGGGGTTGTCCGTGGCTGTCTCCTAGCATTGTCCTGGCCTAGGAGACATGTTGTACCATCCTCCAGATTTACAAGGTCGATAAATGGTCTCGAAGAAATTCGCTGGGAGATTCCCGCCAGCATCTATTATCCTTCATAACTAAGAAGCCACCACCACTACCTAACCCCAACCATTAGGAGTAATCTGGCACGGGGCGAGGTTGAAGTCTCGAGGGACCTCACGGAAGAAAAGGTAGAGGGTAATCAAAGTCCTTGTTGTATTACCGACTCATAAACCACAACATAACCTTCTAGAGGGTTGTCGACCCGTTTATGGGAACGATGCGCTCATAGACTGACCGATGCTATAATGTCATAGGCCAGTCGTAGCACCTCTAAATCCATCTCCTTTATTTTGCTTTGGATCGTGGCGGCAGAATTGCTGATGAAGTGAGTTCGTCATACAATAGACGGGCGGTAGGGCCGTAGGGATGTTCCTTTGGTCTAGATATCCCCTCATCTCTGGAATCACCCCTTGCTTCTTCTTCGCCTTTGCCTTTGGTGGGGTCCCACGTTATCTACCCATGAACAATAAGCGATGCTTGTAGACGCCAGGAAAGGGAAAGCAATGGTGGGCCGACTTCTTCGTCACAATCAGGCGATGACAACTTCTCTTCCATTATCTCAGGGTTCGTTTGGAGATCTGACATATTTTGCGAATCCATGTTCTCGGATCTCATTTTTGTGTGGGAGAGTTGGAAAAGTTTTAGGTTTTCCTTTTTGGCCGGAGCAGGAACAACAGACAGGTAGTTAGCGACGAAAATAAAACAACGAGGTGAGGACCAAGGGTTACAACTCTTCCTTACCTTGAAGAAATGACCTTCCACCGTAAAAAAAGTCACCAAAATTTTCACCGGTAGACGTCGGAAATATCTAAGAAAGTGTAAGCAAGTTCTAAGCATTTGCTAAACTAAAGAAGAAAAATGAAAAAGGCTCCCGGTTTAAATAGACAAGACTCCTTAAATCTAGGCCATCAATTTTGAATTCTCAGATCTTATCTGTCAGCAATTTTATGTGTTTAATATTCTACAAGTGTACGGATCATATAAGTAATAAAATAGATTATGAGTCCAAGTATCGTTCTCACAAATATTTAGATAATTCAATGCCAATTATACTAACCTTAATCGAATCTAATTAACTTTGAAAAGATTTGGTGATTAAGAACTAATTAGAATAATAAGCTAAGAACAATTAAATGATTATAACTCAATTAAGTAAAAGATAGATTTATGAAAATTGTTGACGTTGGAAAATGACGCTACACTTTCCAAGCCAACTTAATATTAAGAATTTAGGTCGGACGTAGTCGAACTGAACTAGATACGGAAATTGTAACAGAAGACGTGTTTGTAAGCTCTTTTCGAGTATGCTGTTTATTATCAGTCATTCAATGTCCGACCTGTAGGACATTTTATGTCTCCTATTTATAGAAAAATATGTAATGATTACAAGCATTTAATGCCAAGTTCAGCATTAAATGTCTACAAGACATTCTCTTTTTGGGTATTTATTGTGAAGTGACATTTGTATTAATTGTGGCAATTAGTCTGACGTCTGACACATGACAGGATATGCCATACTGATGATGCGAGCTTAACCGTAAGACCTGGATAGGAGGTCTTTCGACCTAGAGCAAGACCTGCTTGGGAATAAGGTCTGACCTGAAGTAAGACCCGCCTAAGAATAAGGTCCAACCTGGAGTAAGACCCGCCTGGGAATGAGGTCTGACCTAGAGTAAGACCTGACGTCTGACCTGCTCTTGTAGCGCATGTGAAGAATTACTTAGCTGATGTAATAAATAGAATTGGATATCAACAATTGCCTCCCAAGGCCTGCTCTTGACTTCAATCATGGGTGGCCTTCAGTTCGTACCATAGCTCTGGGCTATTTTGATCCGTTTCGTGTGTGCACACGTAGCCGACGTGATACTATTGGTAGTCTGTATGTATCTTTGGTTGACAAGTGGCACATTAATTGAAATAAAGAAAGCGCGAAGGTAAGAGTCCCAAATGAACCCCATTTCTCTATTTATAAAGAAGTGAGGTGAGGAGGCAGCACAATAAAAGCTGCAATAATGGCACGACAGTGCTATGATGATGCTCCATTAAAACACATCATCGGGCTCATTTTTGTGGATGTTAGGTAGGACCTCTCTCATGGAGGTCGGGTAGGACCTGAGATATCAAGGTAGAACCAGATAAATTGAGGTAGGACATCTTGGACGATAGTGTCCCTTTTCATGAAGGTTAGGTAGGACCTCTCTCGTGGAGGTTGGGTAGGACCTGAGATATCGAGGTAGCACCTGGTATATTGAGGTAGGACCTCTTGGACGATAGTGTCTTTCTTCGTGGAGGTTAGATTGGACCTCCTTCGTGGAGGTTAGGTAGGACCTGAGATATCGAGGTAGGACCTGATATATTGAGGTAGGACCTCCTGGACGATAGTGTCCCTCTTCGTAAAGGTTAGGTAGCACATCGCTCTTGGGAGTTGAGTAGGACCTCCCTGACGATGGAATACCTTCTTTGTAGAGGTTGGGTAGGACCTGTTGTATGTAGGACATCATTCGTGTGATTCGGTGAAGACCTGAATGAGTAGGACCTCTTTGATGAAAGAACCCATCTCCATAGAGGTTGGGTAGGACTTGTTGTAGGTAGGACCTCCCTCATGTGATTCGGTAGGACCTGAAAGGGTATGATCTCTTTCTTTTGATTTGGTAAGACCTGAATGGGTATGACCTCCCTGATGAGTGAACCCCTTTTCCATAGAGCTTGGGTATGACCTGTTGTAGGTAGGACCTCTTTCGTATGATTTGGTAGAACCTGAAGGAGTAGGACCTCTCTGATGAGAAAACCCCTTTCTATAGAGGTTGGGTAAGACCTCCCTCATCTGATTCGATAGGATCTCCCTGATGAGTGAACCCCTTCTCTATAGAGGTTGGGTAGGACCTATTGTAGACTTTCTTCGTATGATTCGGTAGGACCTAAAGGGGTAGGACCTCCCTGAGAGAACCCCCTCTACATAGAGATTGGATAGGACCTGTTATAGGTAGGACCTCATTCGTATGATTCGGTAGGACCTCCTTAACGAAGGAACTCCATCTCTATAGAGGTTGTAGGTAGGACCTCCTTCATGTGATTCGTTAGGACCTGAAGGAGGAGGACCTCTCTGGTGAAGGAACCCCCTTTCCATAGAGGTTGGAGAGGACATGTTGTAGGTAGGATCTCTCTCATGTGATTCAGTAGGACCTCAAAGGGGTAGGACCTCCTTCTTGTGATTCGGTAGGACCTGAATGGGTAGAACCTTCCTGTTGAGTGAACCCCCTCTCCATAGAGGTAGGGTAGGACCTGTTGTAGGAAGGACCTCCTTGACGGAGGAACCCCCTTTCCATAGAGGTTGTAGGTAGGACATCATTCTTGTGATTCGGTAGGACCTGAAGGAGTAGGACTTGAGATATCGAGGTAGCACCTGATATATTGAGGTAGGACCTCTTGGACAATAGTGTCCTTCTTCATGGAGGTTAGGTTGGACCTTCATCGTGGAGGTTAGGTAGGACCTGAGATATCAAGGTAGGACCTAATATATTGAGGCAGGACCTCCTAGATGATAATGTCCCTCTTCGTGGAGGTTAGGTGGCACCTCACTCTTGTGAGTTAGGTAGGACCTGAAGGGGTAGGACCTCCCTAACGATGGAACCCCCACTCTATAGAGGTTGGGTAGAACCTTCTGCTCTTGACTTCAGTCACGGGTGACCTTTAGTTCGTACTATTACTCTTATCCATTCTGAAGATTCTCACATAGCTGATATAACATTACTTGGCAGACTTCCAAATGATGAAAGAAGAAGGTATGAAGGCTAGCTGACCTGGATGAGGAAAGGAGGCTCCGTTCTGAGGCCGTAGAAGAACTGGAGGGAAAAAAGGAAGAGCTTCTTCATGCGAATGAGTTCGAGCTTCGGACTTTAGCATGCCTAGTGAAAGAAGAGAAGAGGAGAAAATCCGAGCTGGAGAGTATATTGAAAATGAGCCAAGTAGACCTCCGAGCTGTCCTAGAGAGGTCGGTGGACAAAGAAGAAGTCGTGGCCGAGTTCAGGTCCTCAGATGCAGACTTCGCCAACTAGGAGAAGGTTTACTTCCTCACCATGGAGGAGCTAATTGGCATCCGGACTGAGATGTACAGTTCTTGAAGGATGAGCTGGACGAGCTTAAGAAAAACTCCAAGTTCAATCCCCATTCTTCTGGAGAGGAAGATCAGCCTGAAGGCCAGGACTGAGCTTGGCCTCTCTTAGCTTTAGACGATCATGTAATCTTTTGGCATTTCAAAACTTTCCTTCGTACTGTAGGAACTACTTTATTAATGAAAATTTCTTTTCTTATAGCTTTGTCCTTTATTTTTCGATCTGTTTAAATGATTCTTTTGACCTTAGAGTATAACTGACCTCAAAATTTGGCAGTTTGATCTCTAACTTCTGACCCAAATTTTGATGATCTTACTTTCTTAAAGCTCCTAGCTTGTTCAATAGCCGAGCTATTCACTAAAGGTGGATACATAAGACTTGTTTCATAATTTTGATTGGCTTCAAGGGCGAGCTCTAAACTTTTGGCGGAGGCCATTTTTGAGTTTTCATTGTTAAGTCGACATTCTTATACCTACGTCGGACCACATCACATATGATGTCCATAGTAGAGTCCGAGCTGTGTGGGACCTTTGTGTCCAAAGATTCGTGACCTTGGTCACATCCTCAGTTTAGACGTTGGCTTCTTGAGTTGATGTCAGCAGTTCAGCATTTACGCTGATTGACGTGGGTTCGAGCTCGTGGGACTTTTGTGTCTAGAGGTTCGTGACCTTGGTCACATCATCAGTTCAGATGTTGATTTTTTGAATTGATGTCGGTAATGCAGCATTTACGCTGTCTGGCGTGGGTCCAAGTTGTGTGGGACCTTTGTGTCCAGAGGTTCGTGACCTTGGTCACATCCTCAGTTCAGATGTTGACTTCTTGAGCTGATGTTAGCAGCGCATACGCTGATTGACGTGGGTCCGAGCTATGTGGGACCTTTGTGTCTAGAGGTTTGTGACCTTGGTCACATCCTCAGTTTAGACGTTGATTTTTTTACTAATGTTGGCAGCGTAGCATTTACGCTGTCCGGCGTAGGTCTGAGCTGTGTGGGACCTTTGTGTCCAGAGGTTTGTGACCTTGGTCACATCTTCAGTTCGAACATTGGCTTCTTAAGCTGATGTTGGCAGCGCAGCACTTACGCTGATTGACGTGGGTCCGAGCTGTGTGGGACCTTTGTGTCCAGAGGTTTATGACCTTGGTCACATCCTCAGTTCGGACGTTGGTTAGATTTACTAACTTTGTAGTTGTTCCAAGAGTACGGGAACAAAAAGCCCTCCATGTTCTAGAGCCAGTAAGCCACATTCTTCAAGACTGTGGTAATTTTTTAAGGACCTTTCCAGTTCTGGGCTCTACTCTAAAGGCTAGTGAGAAAGACGTCTCTCCCGTGCTAGAGCGACAAGTTGTGTGATAAGACCAAAGTATATTCGAAAGTTCTTCTGCCCAGGCACCCTTGAGTTCATCCAATTGCGTCTTCAGTGTGTGTTTCATGATTTTCAATTCTTCACCGAACGACCTCAACCTTGGCCAATGGTCCTGCTTTGACTATGGCAAATTTGGTCCCGTCTTTTCTCGTGGGCTTTGGAACGATTAGATCAATCTTCTATTTTGAAAAAAGGCCATGGGCTATGGGCTGAGGACTGAGGTCAGCTCTTTTTTTGAATAGGATGTTGTCGATGATTTCCTGACCTCCTCACTATCTAGGGACACCCTACCATCCTTAAAAAATTGGACAATTTCGTCCATCCAGTTGGTGTTGACTTCTGCGTGGTGAGCATGGGCTCAAGTTGGGTGATCGTTTGCTGATTCTTTTGATCGGGATACTCTCTAGTTCTTATTTTCCTTTACTGGTAGTGAGTCGAGCTACGGCGTCAACAAGGCTATTTTGTATCCTCGAAGTTTTCTTTTGCTTAGCCTCCAGCTCGACTAGGCGTTGTTTAGCCCGGTGATCTTCAGGTCGGTTCCGGGCTAGCGACTGCTTGTGAGTTTGAGATGCATCTAGAGGTGGCTTGATTCTTTTAAAGCCATTCGATAACGTGAGTTAAGTACTCCAACGTTTGTAGAACTGCTTTCCTTACGGGGGCACAGGCTGGAGCTCAGTTTTCTCTAGGATGTCTTAGGTGGAAACCTAGTAGGAGATCAATATGTTGACTTCCTTTTCTTCCATACTTGTGTATTTTTTAGTCATGGCTATGACTCGTGTTGAATGTGTTTTAGAGATGAAGTGTTTAGGTATGGTGGGAGAGATTTACTTTGTGGAAATCAAATACTAATCTTTCTTGGTGAGCTTCTGGAATATGAGAGCTTTTTTAGGGAGAGCCCTCATTCTAGCGCCAAACTGTTGACGTTGAAAAATGACACTGCACTTCCCAAGCCAACTTAATGTTAAGAATTTAGGTCGGACGTAGCCGAACTGAACTAGATACAGGAATTGTAACAGAAGACGTGTTTGTAAACTCTTTTCGAGTATGTTGTTTATTATCAGCCATTCAATGTCCGACCTGTAGGACATTTTATGTCTCCTATTTATATGAAAATATGTAATGATTAAAAGTATTTAATGCCAAGTTCAGCATTAAATGTCTACAAAACATTCATTTTTTGGGTATTTATTGTGAAGTGACATTTGCATTAATTGTGGCAACTAGTCTGACGTCTGACACATGACAGGATATGCCATACTGATGACGTGAGCTTAACCGCAAGACCTGGATGGGAGGTCTTCCGACCTAGAGCAAGACCTTCTTGGGAATGAGGTCCGACCTAGAGTAAGACCCGCTGGGAATGAGGTCCAACCTAGAGTAAGACCTGCCTGGGAAAGAGGTCCGACCTGGAGTAAGACTCGCTTGGAAATGAGGTCCGACCTGCTCTTGCAGCGCTGGTGAAGAATTACTTAGCTGATGTAACAGATCGAATTGGATATCAACGAAAATTACTTTGACTTTGGAAAAGAAAAGTACTAGGATCCCGAATCCACTTATAGTTGTTAATTCCTCTATCTTAATTCTTGGTTTTGACAAATTACATCAGTTATGAAAATCAATATCCATAGATTGTTTAACAATTTCTCTCGAATAAAATTAAACATATTCATATGTATGATTCGACTATATCTCTATGATGAATGAGAATACAAACGAATGTATTAAGTCTCTATGGATAATTAAATATCACCTAAAGCATAGCGGTATATTTCTATTCCCTAACGGACTTTAAGATAATTAAAATAGCGTCTAGCATGCTTTCGATCTTTCGATAGTAAAATAAACCACAAAATCATACAATTATTACGTATATAATTGTAGATGCAAATAAATCAAAATTAATTATTCGAAACTATATTGAAATAAATCGTCAAAAGCCAAGTCTCAAGATAGAAGAATTTAAACTACAAGCTTCATCGTAATCCTAGTACTAAAAGATTTAGCCTAACATACTAATAATAAGGAAATAAAAAATTAAATTCAATTATGGAAAACTTCATCATCATCTTGATCTTGATCTTCGTTGGATTCTTGAAAGAGCAATTCTTGATCTCTGGTTGGTGTTTTTGTGTAATGTTTTTCTCCCAAAATTCAACACCCGACTATGCGTTTTTCATCCATATATATAGTTCCCTAATGGTGCCCCAAAAGATCCCAAAATATTACAAAATCCGCGGCCAATAAGATTTCCCAAGTCGATTAGAACTCTAAAAGGAAATAAAATTTCCACGCAGATAATTTAGCCTGGGCGATCAAGCGTTTTGCTCACTGCTTCCGTTCCATGTAGTTGGGCATTCGCCCGTCTTGGTTTCTTCAGAAATTGCACCTTTTGTCCTCCATGTTTAGATTTTGGTCTTTTTAGTCCTCCAATCTTTCCAATAGTTCCAGAATGGTCCTTCAATTTTCCACATCCTCCAATTTAGTCCTTCAACTTTCCAATGAGTGAAATTGAGTTCACATATTCTTTAAATATTTGCCAACTTATTATTTTTTCATCCATTCTTCTCCAATTTCTTACAGACGGGTCCAAAACTAAAATATAAGGAATAACAAACTAGATTAAGTAGAAAATCAACTATATGACGGGTTAAATGCTTAATTTAAATGCCTGAATAAGTGCACAAAATGTACTTATCATTAACCGTTGAAACAAATGGACGCGTGGCAGGGCACTAGAGTCGGTGCCTAGAAAAAGTATAGTTTCATCAATTCGGAGGAAGGAGAATGGAGCTGACGCACTTCATGCGCGCCCCCATGCCTCTCTCAACACACAAACCAATAACTAGCAATGATGGTATGGGCGTTTCGAGCCACGTGATGACGACGCCATTACTACTTTCCTTTAAAACAGTGACATAATTAGCAACCTTTCATACTTAACAACTGACAACACAACCTAAAAGGATACACGTGGACCCTACTCAACTTCAGAATATTCATAAGTCATAGCCCTTGCCTATTATAAATAAACAGACCTCGGACTTGGGGGACTGTATACATATGCGAGGAATGTGTTCGTATGTAACAGACTCTTTCGTCATAATAGCTCTGTCAAAAGCGCGTACATGTGCGATGGAGCCCCCGCACTAACAGGTTCGTCAAAGGTTCACTCATCGTATAGGCCTTGGTAAAAAAAAAAAAAAATAATAATAAAATAAAAAATAATTTTAAGTCTTATGCCTAGCATAAATAACAGGCTTGGACTCGGTGGACTATTGTTACCATCCAATTTTGGTAAGACCTCCGAGGTCCAGCGAAGACCTCGTAGACCCAGTAGAATCCTCACAAGCCTCGCACGCCGGTGCCAACGCCAACAAAGCTCATAATGGTCTTCGCCAATTCTGATAGACCAATTACCCCCGTGCCTCGCAGAATTTCATGGATAATCTGATATTTTGGGACAACTAAAGTGATATCTCAAGAAAGATAGTAATTGATTGTAGTGTGGACGCTATCAAAGAAATCCAATCTCAATCTCTTATTGATTGTCAACACAATACATCCAATTACCCCTTATCTCATAAGGAATGATGATCATATCAGATGTCTAATTGATTGCTTACCTAAATCAATTAGAATTATGTGCCTATAAATACAATATCTCTCGTCATTCTAAAGTACGCATTATTCTCTATCTTTAAACTATATTCAAATCTCTACTTGTTTGTCTCTCCTACACTCAAACACTCTCCCTATATATTTTTGTACCAGCAGTTGACTTGATCGTCTGAGTACTAACGATCGTCGGCCTCTTTTTCTCCGGTGATCTTGCTACCTAATGATTGTCCAAGTGTGTAAGTAACATACTTGCTAGTAAAGGATTGACTGGAGATGATAGTGCATATTTCGAGTCAAAATAGTGAGAGTTGAATAAGATCGTACAACTCTAAAATCTGATGATATTTTTTTTATAGTAATACAATAAGTTGTTTGAACTTCTCTTAATAAGCCGTGTATCCCAATTTTTTTATATGAAAATCACCCCACAAGAAAAGGGTTCCCTTTTGGTGATCATTCTATATGAACGTCCAAAACAAAACAAAATGCATTTTTTTCATTTAATTAAAATGCCATGGATAAGTTCGTATCCTTACGGCTAGGCCTTCAATGAGGAACAAAAACAACAAACAAATCATTTGCACATGAAATACACTGAGCCATGTGTTGATTTATTTATTTTTCTTTGATTCTTTCTTTTATATTTCTTTTAGGTTAATAATTTTTTAGCATTCATTCATGTCGTGTACTAGCATAATTGACTGAGCTCCAGTGCTCCACACACTTTTCAGTGTATAAGGAGTCCGATTTTTACTGATATTTAATAATTATTTAATGAGGAACAAAAACAAAAATTCTATTTCTTTTTGGAATCCTGAACAATGTAAAGAAAGAAAGAAAGAAATATCGTATTTAATGTTTGTGGTAGATTTAGGGGGAAAAAATTGTTTTAAAAAAGATAAAATTGAAAGAAATTTTGAAAAATAACCAATTTAGTATATTAAAAAATACACTCTAAATTACACTGATTTTGGATGACTTTTAAAACACCCAAAACTAATGCTTTAAAAAACTAACAAACACAAATTTTTCCAACCTCTCCTAAAAGGTACCACCCAAAAATAATGAAAAACAAGTGGAGGAAAAAAAAAAAAAACTCTCAAACAGGCTCTAATATTGTTGAATTCATTTTACGTTCATTGTGTTGTGTCTACTACTTAAAAATATCTTACCATCATGCTTAATAATTCACGTGCTAAACAAAGAGCTTGCAGCCTTGCACTATCACAAATCCAAGAAAAATAATCACAACTAGTACTGAAAAATTCCATTGTGTCTATGATTTTCATTAATCCAATTCAATAGTTGTCTAGTCCAACTAATCGAACAAAGTGTAGAATGGCATTAAATGCAGACTGAACTCTATCAGAAAAAAAAAAAAAAAAAAATAAAAAAATTCCCCTCTGTTCCAATGTTTTAGACCTCTCTTACACAATCTATAAATTTTTCCCTCATAACTGTCAAACAAAGGAGCAATCTTCCACTCGACCTTTCCCCAGTTAGCCGTTTTGCAAAGCAGTGCACCAGCAATGTTACAGTCTCCGGCAAACTCCTTTTATGTTTCGACACTAATATTCTGATCACAGAGAAATTTCAATATGACACACGAAAATTTTCCGATTAAAAATCCATTGAGGAACTTCACAGAAACCCACAAATGATAAGTAATAAGTTGTTTATATGCTAAAATAAAGCGTAAAAACGCTTAGTACAAACTTCATTATGAAATTGAGCTCATTAGAACATAGAATTAGCTATTTCAGATATATCTGATGCAACCTGATCGTAATCTCCCTTCAACTTTTCTTGTTCCTCCTTGGCGATTTCACCCTTGGTGGGCTTGGTTAGCACCAGAACACAGCAAGTTGGTCTCTTGGTGGCTCCTGCATTAGCAAGATCCTGTAACAGGTAGATAGTCACGTTATAAGCATCCAACTTTTACATTTTCTTCCCTAGTTCAGTATCAGAGCATTTCTCTGGTTACATTTAAATGACTTGTTTTCAAACACGTTTGGAATAGAAAAGGTTAATTTGATAGTAAATCTTAGCTTGGTATCAAAATAAGAAACTTCATTCTATTTCAATCAATAAACAAATAACTAGATATCTCGAAATGTAAAGTCGTAGACAATAGACATTAGCAACTGAAGCATGCTATGCAACTGGAGCATGCTCAAATTCTAGCTCAAAGTGTCTAGGGATGGCAACGGGCGGGTCGGGGCAGGCGGCCCTCCCGTCCCGCCCCCCGCCCCGTCGGGAATTTTGCCCCATACCCGTTTAAATCGGGTCGGGTCGGGTCGGTCGGGGTCGGGCCGGGTCGGGGTCGGGCGGGTCGGGGCGGTCGGGCGGTTGCTGCCCTTGCTTATTTTTTTTTTTTTTTTTTTTTTTTTTTTTTTTTGTAACCATTATTTTCAAAATTAAAAATATTAAAAAAAAAAAATAGTATTTCGGGGGTTCAGGCGGGTTCGGGCGGGCTATTTTCCCTGAAAACCGCCTCGATTGTTCCCTGCGCCTTAAATTTTAAGCGGGGCGGGAGCGGAAACGGGCGGCGGGGTAAATTGCCATCCCTATCAGTGTCTTGTAACATTATCAGTCTAGTTTGATGAGTGGCCGAAAAATAGGAAACTTAATGTTTCCTATTTGTAAGCATGGCATTCTTCACATACACTGGAATTGAGTTCAGTGAGAATGAATCCATTCGAGGTGCAATAGAATAGAAAATATATTTTTATGTGGGGCATCCTACCATATGATGAGCATGCTATGCAACTGAAGCATGCTCAAATTCTAGAACCTTGCCTTATAACATTATCAGTCTAGTTTTGATGAGCGGCCGAAAAATAGGAAACTTAAATTAATGTTTCCTACTTGTAAGCTGTAGCATTCTTCACATACACTAGGGAATTAGGATTAGTGAGAATGAATACATTCAATGTGCAATAGAATACAAAATAATTTTTTAAGTCCTACCATACGATTGTCATGAATCTTAAGCAAGCAAGCCAACCGTAAAGGAAAAATTTCAAAAATAATTAAAGAGGCAAACAAAAACAAACATTTTCTGAGATAACCTTTACAACCCTTGAAATTCAAAAAGTTGCTTCAAATCTGTGTGAGAGAAAAGAGACCTGTGTAACAGTCATGCTATAAACAGAGTCTCCATTACCAACTTTTATCATTTATATCGTCACTTTCCTTGACCATTTTTTGTTAGTTTTTCCCCCCCGAGGGGTTGGGGGTATACCTAAAAAGTTGCCAAGGATACAACAATGCACAAAATATAATGCAGGGGAGTGAAGAAAACACCCTTACTTCTTTCGAGGGAACATAGATATATGGAATGTTAGCTTCTTCACATAAGATTGGAACATGAGTGATGACGTCTATTGGTGATATGTTCCCGGCTATGACACATAATCTGCCATCATTATAAAGAATACAAATACATCAAATCCAGATTCCACAAGTTAAATATAAAGCACAATGTTCAAAATAAGTTTTTAGACATCAGTTGAATGAATAGCTATGTTCAAACCAAATTAAATAATCAATAAAAGCATAATCATATATTCCCATCCCCCCACACACACACACACACACACACACACACACAAAAAAAAAAAATAATTGTAATTGCAGTCCAATATTCGAAGTACATAATCTACCGTTCAAACATCAATAAACTTTTCTTATTTCTGATCACGGGGTCTTATTTCCATGCCATCAAACAAAGCACCCATTGTAAACAGCATTTTTCATTTCGGTGATCATCTATACTAAAGAACTTGAAATTTGAATCTTTTTCATACTCTAAACTCAGCCCAAATAAATATAATCTAAAACTTAGTAAGTTTTAGTTCAAGAAACAAGAAATGAAGGATCACTCTTAACTACAATAAAACTACCATCCCAACAACAATTTATTAAACACTAAGAAACAAATGTCTAACATGTTGGTCAAGCACGGGATTTCCTTGTTTAGTGTAACCTAAGCAGGTTGACACTTCCTACGTATTGACATTACAGGTCACCCCCTCTCCTCTGGACTTATCCCCTCCCTCGCCCATGCTGCTTGGTTGCGAGTTTTTGTAGCAGTCCGCACTTTTGGACATGTGTAGTTTGCTTTGTGATTCACCCTACCTACTAACAAATAAAACCATTATTGTGCGAAGTCAAGAGCCATAGTAGCCTTCCTTAGTGGTACAATCCTCCCACACCGACGCCCTAGCCCAGCCCCAGCCCAGACGCAATGGATGTAGTATGAAGACTAATTAGGGCTGAGTACGTGAACAGATGACCTCCCTCTCAACCTTCTTATATATAAATAAGCCCACAGTCGAGTTAACTGGAAAACAGGACAAAAAGATTCATATTTATCCAAGAAAATAACAATTCACCCATGTGGATTTTGAAAATTGACATACCCTTTGTTTCCTCGGCGAATACTTTTGACCACCTCCTTAACGCCTCTCTTCAAGCACTTATGCTCGGCAGCTGAAATCCGAAAAACCCATAAAACAAATTTGATAAAACAGAACAACCCACTTAGAGAAGAGATATAAACATACAACAAGCTATACGCGTATATACAGACCTCGGCGAACAAGTTTGAGGGTGTGTTTGCAAAGTTTTTTTCCGGCGAGAGGTTTGGCGATGGGGGCAAGAGCCAGTAACTTCTTCTTTTCTCTCTCTTTCTGGGCATTTCTCTCATTCTCGCTATCACTTCCCATGACTTTGTAATGGGCGGCAGCCGATATTGGGGGTTTTGAGCCGGAGAAGAAGGGGTTTAGGGGGGTTTAGCAGCTTTTAGCTAGGAGAGACTACAACATCTCATTTGATCGAGCTAGGGGTGGGCATTGGTTTTGGGTTGGGCCCAATCGTACCGACCCGACTTCATCAGTTTGGTCCAAATCTGAAACCGACCCGACCTGGGTCTGTAATAGAACCCGACCAAAATCAGGCCGGGTTGGTTGTAGTTTAAACCCAAATAATGATGAAATTAAATATGAAAATTAGGTCCTACACTAATTTTAAATGAATTTTTTGATATTTTTAATCAATATTAATATATATTATAGTAATTTTACTGGACCTGTTTAAAATAATTATTTAAAAATAATTATATATTATTCTATTTTGGAACTGCCAATACAAGAGAAATCCTTCTATTTTCACGTAACTTATCTAATCTGAAATTATGGAGCAATTCACGTAATCATCCATTTAAATATATGAGTCTGTTTCAATGCTACGTCTCTTACAAAACTCATCTAAATTCACAGAACCCGAGAAAACCCCATTTTCATTCAATAGAAAATCCTATTTTACTACCAATACAAGAGAAATCCTTCTATTTTCATCCCTATTCAAATTAGACTACTTGGGCTTTCTGTTGAAATTCATTATCTTCCATTCCATATCCAATCGTGCTCTTAATTAAAACCCACTCTTTCTTAACAGATAATGGCTTCTTCACGTAGTGGCTCGAAATCTAGAAGAAAAGTCAAATGGAGACGAAATTTATCTGGTTCAAAGAGAAATTACGGAATAAATAATGGAAACGGCTAAACCAGAGAAGAAGACGGTTAATATTCCAGTGCCTGAAGGACAAACGATAACAATTTTCGATTATTGGCTTTTTCAATACATGGGTGCATTTGATTTCATTCGATTTTTTATGTTTTGAAAATGAACCATTGTCCGGGCATTGATGAATTTTGGTGTATTTTCGTATTATTGGACTTCACTTCTGATTTCTTCCAATATCTCACTTTATTTTGAGATTTATATGTTTTATACGGCTTTCTATCACTTTTGTTCCAACAAAAATTGGGTTATAGTACATTCAACAAGACCTTTTACGATTATGTTTTTTGTAATGTGCAGAAAGCTAAAATTTTCCTTTATTTATGTTAAATTGATAAGAAAATGTTCACTGCATTTTAAGTCCTTATTCTGATAACATCTTCATCATGATCAATGTACTTTAGGTCTTTATTCTGATAACATCTTCATTATGATCAATGTACTTACGCATATCCTCCAAAATTTGCCTTTTTTTTCGGGATTGTACTGAAAATTGATAAATCGATAACTAATTTTGTTAATGCAATTGTTTTGTTAATGTTATATGATAAATCGATGTTGAATTTTGTTATTTTGAATAATGTATTTCTTTGAACTTCGATATCATAGACAATGACTTGATGTTGTTAATTAATTTTGGTAAGTGTATTTTGTGATATTCATTATTAATGTAAATATCTACAGACACTCATGATGGATATATCTCTTTTGTTTTTTTGTTAATGTTCATTAGTAATATAATTACTTACAAAAACTCATGTATAATATTATATCTACTTTGTGTTGGTACTCTGGTATGTTAAGTGCAACCCATGTTACTCAAAACTGTTTCTAATATTTGATATTATTCTGCTTTCTAACTTCATACGTTGATCTGAACAGGAATGAGACTATCTCATTTCACCCCACAAGTGGGCACTTGACAAAGTGAATGCGTTCTCTAATACCGTTATATTTAGCTCACTCAAGGGAAGGATGACTGATTTACAAAAGAAAATATTTTGCAAAACTTACTTTGCACACTTCTTAGATATAGAAGATATTGTTGTAAATCACCAACTCATACATCAAGTTCTGCTAAGGAAAGTGAAGCAACCTAATCCAGACGAAATGTGGTTTAAATTTGGTGACAGTGTAGTAAGCTTCACGATGGAGGATTTTTGTTAATCACTGGATTACTAGTCGAAGGGGAAGACAAACGATATATATTTGATTCTAGATACTCGGGATAAAAAATGAGTATCTCAGTCATTTATCAAGCATATCAACATTAGATGTTTCTCAATTTTTCATCAATAGTACTTACCTGTGTGACGAGGATGTTGTCAAATTTGGATTACTATATTTGTTACCAGTCTTATGTTCACTGCAACTTATAAGAGATCGGTTGAAGAATCATTGATGGTACTAGTAGACTCTCCCGAGTTTAATTCATATGCATAGGACAAGGAATTATTCAAGACTACTTTGTCATCACTGAAATCTGGTTTAAGGAATAAATCTTTGATAGTAGAGAGTGATGGTAAACCATACCTAGCATATCGGATCTACGGGTTTGTAATTGCATTCCAAGTTTAGATTTATGAGACTATTCCCATGCTAAATGGAAAAATATGTACCAACATCGGTTCTCGCTTTCCACGTATGCTGAATTGGACCTCAAGGGTCAACGGGACTTTCAACTATAAGCTTAACGTGGGTAAGGATATTTTCAGCCGTCCAAATGTAAGTGCATTTGCTTGATCCTTTATTTTGTTAACTGGACTAACATTGCATAGGTCATATCATTATTTGTGCAAAGCTTATTTTTAATTTGATTTATTATTTTTTAACAACAGCCAAAATCAAGGCCCACTTTGAAGAGAGGCATCAACAATATACTCATGGTTTATATGAGGACCCCCATGTTTAGCGTGTTGAAAATATTGACGATGAATTCGTTCCTCATTTGACATGTCGTCCTCCTTCCAATTTCAAGAAACAGGCCAGAGATGCTTCAAGTGGTCAGACTTACGGAAGTAATACAAACCACACAGGTCATTTTAATGTTCACATCTTGTAATTAATAATACATTTGTATATTTGCACATCGTGTGATTATGATGTCTTCTATTTTGTACACGGACACTATTGATGCTGATATTAACTTAGAAAAAATTATTGATAAAGGATCGAGTCACAATATCAATTTCAATGCCAAATCAGTAGATGCCCCAGATGCACATCATAAACCTTTGAGTAGCAACTGTGAGCACGCAATTAAAAATATCCAAACATCAATAAATTGTTCAACCAACAGCTTGTGGTGGAAAACTGGATAAGAAGGTATGAATTAAATTATAGATAAGTCAAAAATTTACATATTAATTGAGATACAAATATTGATTGTCATGATTAATGATTAATATTTGTATCACAAGACTATTGCTATTCAAAGTAGTCGATCATGAGGAGTATCGATGCATTACAATCTAAGCATGAACAACTGATTTCTGACCAATTTACAATGAAGATGGAAATTCTTAATTTGTTCACTGATTTTGCAAATTCAATCGTCAATTGTATTGAAGCAATAACTTCAATAATTGCTGTCAATCAATTCAACGTTTCTGCTTCTCCCCGTCTGATGATGAAAAATGCCGAGGGTCATGTAAGTCCAATATCACTCTTTCTATGTGTATTAATGTTTGTTACTAATATCACTATTATTGATTATTATTAATTATTCCATTTTCACGCGATCAATATTACAAGAGAAAACTTATCAAATCAACATATTTTCATCTTTGATTATTAGGTTACTAAGAGGAATACAGCACTCGGTATGAAACGATCACTAACAACTCGAAGTGCTGCGAGACGATATCAACACAACACAAGTACTGAGATTGACATTCCTAGCTTTGATCTAGGAATTGAATCGCAATCACATGAAACTTGTGTTTTGTTAGAAGATGGATTGATCCGTAATGCAGACGACATAAAGAAGATAGATGCCACCGTTGCAACAATGGTGAGGATAATAAATTTAACATCTCGATAACTTTCAGATTTAGATTCACAATGAAATATGTTAATATTTATAATACCCCATCATACAATAGTTATTGTACAAAAGAAAAAGGCTTTATGTGTTCTAATTCTTTTCCATTTATATTTTTGGTGTTTTTATGAGATTGACATGAATTTGAGTTTTTGTTGCATTTTATAGTTGATATTTTTTTTGGTTGGGGGAGGGGCATATTTAGCGACTTGTTGGATTTTATAGCGAATGAGAATATGATGCTGAATACGACAAATTGGTCTTGATTATTTGTCTAATTTCTACTTTCAATCGAAGTTATACATGCATTTTGTGATATTATTTTGGGTTGGTTTCAGAACTTCTTTAGATAAGGAAAATGTGGTGCTGAAGAATGCAAATAAGTTTTGATTTATTGGGTAATTTGTGCTCGTATAGCTACTGGGATGTTTATTTTGACTATACATAAACCTGTTCATGGGTTTTTAAGCAATTCATTCAACACTTGCATGATCATTAGTTCAATACTATGCTTTCATTTTTGGAATTCTCTCCACATAATCATATTTTCAATATTAGCGAACAACTATGGACCCTATTGAAGACGGTAGAGCCGATACTCTGTGCGAGGAAGGAGCAAGAAACGTAGGACGATGGGTGGAGATACTAAAAGTAGAGATAAATGTGGAAATGAAATCAATGCAAGTGCATCAATAAGCCTGCTCGATGACGAAATTGTATTAAGTGAAGAAGACTTTAGGCACATGGACGAATCAGTGGAAATAAATCAATGTCATTCTGAAAAGGACCTGTTAAGGTAATTTTTATTTTGATATCTAAATAGTTATTCATAAATTGCTCACTTAACGATTGTACTATCATATAACTTTCTATCCCTCATCATTGTCCTTTGTAGGCAACTACCCCAATTCCAATTAATTTTGAATCTGGTATTATACCTGCACCACAAAAGAGAACTACCAAACCAGCAGCATGCATTAGATCTCCATATGTAAGAAGTTTTCATTCACAACCCAAAAACTTGTCGCAACAATTACCTACTTCATTTCAATACAAGATATGGATGGAATCTCCTAACTTTTCACATGTTCAAGCCTTTCTGAAATGGTATAACATTGGACTCCGTCCTAGTAACAAGTGAGTAATGCATTGTTATTTGATGAATGTACTCCTACTTTTAATATTTAAAAATGATTTACCAAGTATGTCTTTCAATGTAGATTGAAGAAATTTCAAAAAGACGTTCTCCCGATACGTCCACCACAGGAACTTGGTCCGGTGAGCATTTGAGATAAAATGTGGTAGTACAGCTTGAAGCAAGTAGCAACACCTTTAAACACCATGGTAATTGTTTATTACATACATTATCATTTGTACAACCCCTTTCATATTTCCTAAATTACTTTACATGTCGTTTTGATACAGCACATCGATGTGACGTTCTTCTTCTTAAAAATGAGGTTGAAACTCATTACTTCTTGTGCAAGGATATCCCACATCAAACAAATGGATGAGTAATGGATTAGTATCAATTTCACTTTAAACACTTTAAGTGTGTTATTCTGCTATATTATTAATGTTACAATTTACTTACGTTAAATATTTTTCAACAAGATAACAACCCCAGCTAATTCGTGTATGCAGTGGAGACTATGGAATCTTTGTGATCAAGTTTGCTGAGTACATAGCTGAGAACAAGATCCAAGAGATGCCAAAAAACTTCGATACCAAAGTTGTACGTCTCAACATGGCCACTCAATTATACAAGTTTGCTTGCGAGAAGTCGTACTTCAACATGTCTGGGTAGTTTGTTATTTTGGTTATCTAAGTAAATATTTTGAATATTAATTTTGGATGACCAAGTTGTGCAGTACACAACTGGATGTCTCATATATTTTGGATTTGGATTTATTATCATTTCTGTAGATAGTTTTTTTATTCGGTGTAGGATTGATAGGTTTTGTAGTCCGCGTTGATCTAGCACTCTTATATTTTGATATTTATTTTCAAGGCATATATTTCAGTTTTATCATTTTCCTCCAATGTATTTGATAACATGTTTCATTCTTTAGCTCAGCACTTGGTAGCAGTGGATGATCTTCTTATTGAACATCTTATATTGATATGGTTGTTTATTGTAAATATTAAGAATCATTGTTTCATTAAATCGATAATCCGGAAAGATGATAGAACATGTTATCTTACTGAATCGTGTTTGTAGTGATAATGAATTTCGTTTCACTTGTATGAGACAACATGTATTTTTTTGCGTTCTGTTTGAATCGATTTAACTTTGATTATTGATTATTGGATGTTCTAAGTTCTATGCGAATTTTTCCATTCAAACGATGTTACGAATAGTTTATTTGTATGTATGATACATAAACAATTGTTATTCATTACTGCTTCGACCATCCAACAGCCAATTAAAGGGAGATAACTGTTATTGAATCAGGACTTTGGCGTGCTGTCCTCATTTCATTAAAGAGATACAAATGATTAGTTAGATTTACATTATGTGCATAACCAGCAACTATTGCATTCTAGGTGACAACGTTTTCTCTCTCTTTCATCATGCTAAAAATAGCATAACTGTTATCTAAATAGCCATATCTTGCGTACATACTAACAAGAGAATTATGTGTAGGAATGTTTGCTGCCATTCTCTGCCTTAACATGTAGCAATGTAATGAAGTCCCTAATCTGATAGAACATAATTGGCCACAGGCTGCAAGAACACAAGCCATAGTTGCAGTTGATGGCATCACCTGTGAAACCATCATCCTTTGAAACACTCACAGTGCCCTTGTCTGCATAATCATTCTGTACAAGTCCTGAGTTCATTGCTGTCCACAACACCACATCCTTATCAACTGTCCTCTTAAAAATCTGTAAAGAATCGTTCATATTCCTACACCTTGAGTACATAACCATAAGCGATGTCTGAACATGTTTATCTAATTGAAATCCGGATGTTACTATCTGTCCATGCACAATTCTTCCCACTTCAACACTACCCTCGCTTGCAACTGCATAGATCAATGATCCAAAAGTCTGCTGATCAGGCACTAGATTTTCATTCTTCATTCTGTGCAAAAGCTTTAAGACGTCACTAACATTCCCTACCACAAAATAGACATTAATCAAGCTATTCCAAGAAACAATATCTTTGTCATTCAAATAACTAACTGGATGGTGTGCAAAATTAAGTCTCGGTTTTTTGGCTTGACGAAACACAGCTTATTAACGTGCATTTTAATTTATAGCTGTCTAAATGAGTTATAATGTTTTCACACCATCCAGTTAATTCAAAGGTACACAAGGTGTAATGTGATGTAATAAGACATTTTCTGAGCATTTATATGCAATGTGCCCCACCTACTCCACATATACACAACATCCCAATATCAAACAACGAGATTACACATTAGATCCATAATCTTCTAATCAAGTGCAATGATGTGGTTACCATTTTGAATGGATTAATTGGCTATGTTCCTTACCATCTTATATAAACTAAACACAATGAGCTTAGCATGAATAAAGCAAGAATTGGCAATTAAAAACATAGATGTTAAGTTGCACATATGAAATTGACGAGGGGGCAACTACAGTGCACCGTCACTGACAATTATACATCTATTTTCAGTACCCAAATGACATCACCAAGAATACATTGAAATTGTACAGAAAACACTCACGCACTGTTGACGGAGTTATGTTATGACTTAACATCAAAATACTATCCTAATAAAACAACGTGAGAATTGGTCCAACATTTATTCTGAGACTTGAACCAGCATGTTCTTACCCACCTTTCCACATACTCACTGCAATACCAATTAACAAAATTAGAATATGATATTAGAGAAAATGCAAAGTTTCACATATGCATATTCTGTTTCAACAATTCATATTATATAATTCGTAAATCGTATACTGGAAATAAATAACATAATACATCGACAAACAATTTAAAAAATGGAAGATAACAATTATCATAATAAGCAACAATATTATTATTATCCATTCCAAGATAAACAAACGTTATCAAGCATGACCACAATAAAATCAATATCCATTTAAAGATAAACAAACGCTATCAAGCATGACCAAGTTGGATCATTTTTACAATACTTTAACACATAAGCCAATTATACTAATGTTAAGTTACTTACCTTACAATATTTAAATGAATAGTTCTAGATCAAATGTATAATGGAACAAGTTCATTTGAAAGTTTAGCAAATCCAAGCAAAGTTAATTTGAATTTCTAATTTTTAAACTACACTATTAACTTATAACATGTATATTTTCTATTTTTGTTAATCATTAAAAGTTTAAAAGATTTACCTTGTAACTTCAATCAATGTTTGCCTTTTTTTTTCTTAGATTGTGCACGAGGTGGATTTTTACAGTTAATTCTGTTGTGACCGTACTCCATGCAACGTCCACATTTTGATCTTTCTTTAACTCACAAACTGATCGAAATCTTTTCTCACGTGGTCTACCGGAGTTTCTTTTTTAGAGTAGAGCATTAACGACCATATTTTCGACATCATTCGGTATATTCCAATCAGACTTATTACCCAGAGGATACATTGTTCCCATATATGCCCCAAGATATGAATCCTTGCTGAAGTAGGGTGAGCAGTAGTCGTATACCAATAAATTATTTCTTCCAATTACAGCTATTGCATGAGAACACAACATTTCATCAAACTGAAAACGATTACAAGAGCATGTCTTGTCATCCATCCTTACAAAAAACGATGAGGTTTCACCAATAACTTGATATGTACTATAACTTGATGGTATGACCTGTATCAACAAACATAAGTTAAAATAGTTAAACAATTACGTTTATTCATTTTCATAAATACGATTGCAAGTTTCACATATTAATAAATACACTCTTACGTATTTACATATATAAAATACCATTAACGTGAATTGTTGATTTAAAAATTTGAAAAACCAAAAGTAAAGGATACATACCTCCATTCTTATTGATTCTCGAGACCTCTCTTTCATCATGTTCTCATATCTTGATCCAAGTCTCGTAAATGTTCATCTTGCATCGTTTAAATTTTTGAAAAACCACTTTTGTATTGTACAATGTAAAGACTCAAACAATGCCTCAATTGGAAAGTTTTTTGCAGATATTGTTACTGAATTAACCGATTCTACAATATTTGATGTCATGGTGTTGAACATGTTCGATGTCATATATGCCATCGACCACTAATGATAACCGACTCGTTCCTGTATTATAATTATCATTATAAGAAAATAGAAAACAATCATATATTTAATTAAGAATACAAATAAATAAAATATGTTTATATACCAGATATCCTCGTATGTCTTTATCTATGTTATCAAGATGTCTCATTTGTATCGCAAAATCAGCTTTTGTATAAGCTCTTGTAGCTGCGTTGATGGTTGTCTTATGAATTTAGCCTTTTTACTAAACTACTTTTTCAAATTCTAGTAGAGATGATAACAACATATACCGTGCATTGCATTCGAGTACACCTTCAATATTGCATTCTCTATACTGCCATGTCTATCTGAAATGATTACCAAACCATCACGTTCACCATAAGCCTCCTTCAACCTTAACAAGAACCAGTCCCATGATAAATTATTTTCAGAATCTCCCACTCCAAAAGCAAGTATGAAAATGTTATTATTTGCATCTTGTGTGCAAGCGGTGAATAGCGTGCCACCATAGCTACCTTTTAAGAACGTACCATTGACCACAATAATGGGCTTGTAGTATTTCCATCCTTCTATTGATGCTCCTAATGCAACAAAGCTGAACAATAACCTGTCATACTCATCTGTTTCAATTCTTGTGTAGGAACTTTGATTAGATTGTTCGATCATGAAAAAATGAGTCGGTAGTGTTGTATAAGATTTTTCTGGATCACCTCTGACTAACTCTAATGCACGTTCACGAGCTCTCCAAGCCTTCTTGTAACTAATAGATACTCCGTAAGTTTTCATCACATCTTTAACAACGTCAGCTGGTGTGTATACCGTTCTCACAGAAGTAAATTTATACTTTATGCAGCTCGCAATAACAGAACATGTTGCTTGTCTATAATCACCTAATACTATGTCAAGTGAACATGTGTAATTATTCTTAATCTTTCTTATTTTGAACATTGCTGACCTTCTGATAATGGAACATCTAATCCCCCATTCGCATTTTTCATCTACGCACTTCAAAACGTACTCGCTCTTATCTGATTTGTACATCCTAAACTGATATCGATGATGAATTGCATACAGAGCTAGGCTTGTTGTTAACAACTCCTTATTCTTGAAAATTGCATTAACTTTAATACTTTCAATACTAGGTTGGCAGACGACATTGACATCAGATTCTATAATTATTTCATCATCACATGTCACATGTTTACTTATTTCTAAACCCATTTCTTCTATCATTGGCAACTTCGAATTCAATGAAATATCAATAGTCTCTTTGTCATAATACGTACCCCTCATATTCAAAGTCGATTCTAATGTATCTCGTGCTGTCATCACAGTATCCAAAGCCATTCTATTGTCATGAATACACAGAATCAGGTTGATATCAACACACAACGGAAATTTTGTCGAGTCTAATTCATTCTTTTTAATCTCTTTGTAAAACGATACTGAACTATCTCCGATATTCTTATGAGGGGTCCGTTTGCTACAACTTAGTATTGTATTGTCACATCATAGTGTGCATGATCCCTCTTTAACTCCTTCATTATCAAATCAACTAGGACTACATAACTGCAATCTATCGGTATAACTATTTCCACAACAGAATAATCATTGTAGTAACAATACTCGTCCTATCTTCCATCGTAATATACCAACACATTAATATCATCCATTTCTACATAATAAAGTTAATTAACAAACTAAGAAGCTGTATTATCAACCAAGATTTGTGCTAATTTCAACGCCCAAACTAATGTTAAATGTTATCTTATTCTGATAATTAAATCAACCCTGGATTATCACATGGTTAATAGAAAATATAATCACTACACAGTAACAGATTTTGTATGAATTCACCAGAATACATTCAAAAAGTCTAAATTCAAACATAGTGTTCTTTACTTCCTATCAATGTTGAACTATTTCTATCATATATGGTGTAGAAACTAATTTTCACTATTTATTAACACGTTTGGGCAATTATTAGAACGAATTAACACTATCAAGATAACTATCAATTCCTTCTTTGTTCAAAATCAAATACAAGTTCGTTTGGATGACTTTTGAAAATGTTGAAATTATTTAAAACTAACCTGAAATTTCGTATATAATGGAAATATTTTTTATTCCAAGAAATCACTAATGAAGGAAACATGCTCACCGCGAAAAAACTTCTGATATAACAGGGATTGAGCTCTTCAATCGTAACAACGGTTTCACTTTCTTCGTGACTTAGGATTACCAGTTCATTTTCCATAAAAACTCCAGTAATTCGAAAAATTCTCCAAACGTTACAATATCCCATTATTTAGACCCCAAATTGATAAGAATTCTTGATTCTACATTTTGAATTTTGAAATTTTCTAAATTTTTGCTTCCCTCATTCAGCCAACTACCTTATCCGAAATGGTAAGATATCATTGATTATGGAATCTATTTATGATTTTACTATTAGTATATCCAGTAATTTTAGTTAACAATCCAGTAATATTCACTGTTTACAAACGGCCCAGTACTATTCCAACCCAAGTTTCAAACACATGCATATATGTAAAAAACCCAAATTAAATTTTTTGCAAGCTGCTTATTCCATTAAATTTTGTTGGGCTTATTTATCATAATTCAAGTTCAAGAATTCTTATAAACTAGTATACCGCTTGATCAGTGGGATTCGACTGTATGATCTGATCTCAAATAAAAAATTAAAAAAATTTGACAACAAAAATAATATCAATAAAAAACTAAAAAAAAAACGAAGAAAATCTACTGTCGTAACCAAAACAAAAACAAGAAAGAAGAAAGGTCAATTTATAGTTTTAGGATGATGGATGGATGCGGTGAGTAAAGTTTGGAGATTACCTTTTGAGGGAGAGTTTCGTTTGAAGGGAGAAATTGAAGCCGTAGTAACACACGGACATAGTTTTTTTTTTTTTTCCATAGTGGATAAAACTTCCCTACGGTCGGTGATTATCATAAAAATGAAAATAGAGTGCATTGGAGAGAATATTTTTTTTGTTAATTAAGCCTTGTATGTTATTTTATTTGAGAAATTGAAATTTACTAGGTCATAATATTGAATTCATAAATATTGATTAAATTATAGTTTTACTGTAGTTATACTTTTTTTATTTTTTATTTTATTATCTAATCACACAGCCTTGTAACAGAAAAATTCTTATTTTAAGGAACTGAAATGTTCCATTCCATTTTGGATAGAGAAAATTTCTATGCAATCAAAATCCCCAAATAAACCTTTTATTTTCTGTGCATTCTAATGAATATTATTAGAGAATTTAATGCGAATCTAGAATTCGAGTTTCATATTTGATAATGCTACGTCTAATAACATAGTTATAGATAAATTAGTTTGAGAATTAAATTCGAATTTTGGTGAAATTTTATTTCATATTCGATGTGTATGTCATATTTTTAATTTAATTATCTAAGATAGCTTAAAATATATAGGCCCACAATTAGAAAAAATTAGGTATGCCCTAAATTATATTATTGATTCACTTTATCAAAAATAAGTATTTGATGAATTAAGTGTAGAAAACTCTCTTCCAACAAAATCTTTAATTACAAACATAGGCAATAGGTGAAACTCTACTTATTTAATGCTTAAGCATGTGAATGTTATGAAAATTATATAACTGCTTATTATAATAACCGACATTCATACGGTCTAGAATATGATTTACAAACATATGATTGGAAAATAGCATTCCACGTGAGAAAGTTTTTAAAAGTTTTTTTTCAACGCCATAAACGCGTGTGCTGACATATATTACCCTACTAGTCCATTAATTTTAAATTATTTTTATTTTATTGCAAATAATTTTAATAAGTATAAGATATTTACAATTTTTTCTGATATTATAGTAGCAATGAAGATTAAGTTTAGAAAATATTAAAAACAACTGCCTGTGTTGTTCCCGTTAGTATTAATTATGGACCCAGAGTAAATTTAGAAAGTACAAAACATACTATTTTGAAAATTTCTAATAAGTTAAGTTACGGAAATCCAATAAATTATGGTAATTTAGAAAAAAATGTTATGTGAAATGTAAGACTTTTATGTGGCAAAACCGGTAGAAACGTTAGAAAACCTCATGTACCAATCCCTTCTTCGTCATCAAATGACGCTAATGATTATTCGAGTTTTCTTCTTCTTAAGAGAACTAAAAAATCTAGTTCTTCTTCTTCGCTTTTCCGTGCCACAAATGTAGAAACAAATTTTAGAGACGTACCTTTAAAGTTATCTAGATATTTTGGTCACAATATTCTTAATATGTTAGATAAACATGAGAGAAATAATTTTGATATACATAGGTGGTGGAGACAAAACGAGCGTCAATACTCAATTGTTTATATAATAGCACGCGATCTACTTACACCTCTAGTATTAACTGTAGCATCGGAGTCTGTTTTTAGTACAAATGGCAGGATTCTAAATGATATGAGGTCAAGATTAAAACCAGACATATTAGAGAGTTTAATATGTTTAAAAGATTAGGAGGATGCAGAACTTCGAATCCAAGATAAAGTAGACCTCCTATTGGCTAAAGAGGTGCAAGAGCTGGCTATATAAAATGTAAGTATAGTTTGTATTAATTTATTTAATTTTTCTTAATTTTTAGAGTTGATATTTAAGTTGACCAAAAATTGTACACGTAACAACTTGTTCGTGTATAATTTTAACTCTGTCTACGCTAAAAGTAGCTAGTCCCAAGCCCAAAAAAAAATGGAGGAGGGTTTTAAATGTCAATTTTATCATAACTTATTTCATTTTAAGTTTTTAAACTAAAAAAAAAGTTCATGTGGGCCTGTGTGGCACACGAGCCATGGGCCCTTTATGGGTTCGTTGATTTGGGACCAGCCGAGCTGTCCTTTTAAAGGTCGAGTTCATCTCGTCCTTTGGGCCGAAATGGGCCATTATTGGTAAGGTCTGAGCTGGCCTAACTCAGCCCATTATCATCTCTACCTAGTGGTGATACTTAAACAAGCCAAATTGAGTGAGGAACGAGTGAGTTGTGAACGTTTTGCACGAGATGAGTGGTTTTGAACGAGGACGGGTGTGTTGTTGTTGATTTAGGATAGGGGTATTACTAGACCCCATCAGGCTTCACGCACTGAGCTTACATCGCATACGATAAGCTATAGTTGGGGACTTGTATGTACTTCGCGGGCATGAAGTTTAGGTGCACGCGCGAAATATCATGGGCACTCCTCAAGCTTCATTTTTTTGGACAACACCTCTTTCATGAATTTCAAATATAACGGCATATGTGCCAATGCTTATGTGAAGGTAATGTTGAAGTGTAGTTCCTTGAAAATATTAAGAAATCTAGCAAATTGCTTGTCAAGCTGAGTCTTCTTAAGCATTTGAAGAAACACAATAAGACGCAGATAAGTTTGATAGAAATGACTGCCTTCGTCTAAGGAATGTCTGACTACTCTTTTTGAACTGCATATTTTATGTGTTCATACTGTTCTACTTGTTTAAGTCAAGAGACTAGTTCCACTTAAAGAAATTTGTAATAGGCACATTTTCTTTAAGTGAACTAGTCTCTTGACAGCAACTTCAAGCAATTGTACTCTATTATGAGTTGTAATGGCATTCACCTACTCTCTTAGATTATTTTAGTTTTGCTTGATAGGGTTCTTTTTGTGCGTTCTAAGATGATCTTGGCACTGACCTGTCTGATTTTCCAGGTTCTAAATTGAGATGGCCTGAACTTCTAAACTTTCATCAATCTTCTGTATGAATTTACCGAGTATATCTTCCAATGAGGGCTTATTCTCCAGTTGTTGAAATCCATGTGATAATTTTGCAGTATTTGGAGAAAAATTTGGATGGTTTTTCCTGCCAGGATTTTAAGTGGCAGAATATGGATTGTTTTTGCTAATGTTGAAAGTTCTTCACATAACTAGCACACTTTCGATGTCTTTTAAAAAATTTTCCACTTGATATTTAATGCTTGGATGATTACCCCAGTAGTGTTCACATGTATATGTTGAGGCATGGATCACATTAACAGCATGAGGTGAGACATTAGAGTAACAAGCAATTTTTTAAGAAAACCACTTGAGTTGCCAATGATGTCGTCTCAATGACCTCGTGTAATCCAGCTGTTTTCTTTGACATGTCCCTATCTGTAGGCCATCTACAACTATTTGCTGTCAAATCTTCAAATTAGTGATCTCGTCTCACTAATTCATAGGCTTGATCTAGTACCCTTCAAATGAATGATCAATTAGTTGCGGCGTTCACTATACTTGTCGTGCCACTATCCAACCCATTATATAATGTATGAACTTACATCCACATAGGCATCTCGTGAGTTGTGCATCTCTTCAACAAATCATTATACCATTCTTCTTCTTCGTAGATAAACTCATTCCGGTGTTGGCTGAAGGTAGTAATTTCATTCTTCAGTTTCAGACCTTCTACAAGAGGGTAACAATTAGATAGAAATTATTTTCTTCACCCATCACAAGTAGTTATCGAATTCAGGGGGATATGAATGCATCCAAGCTTTTGCCTTATCTTTCAGTGAAAATGAGGAGAGCCTAAGACAAATAGCATTATTTGATATCAATTGATCTTGAAAGTGTTGCAAATCTCCAATTTATTAGTCAATGTTGTTGTGGGTCTTCGTGAGAAAGACTAGAGAATTGCAATTGATTTTGAAGCATCCCAATGGTCTCTGACTTAATTACAAACTTATTTATATTAGTCTCGATAGGGATACACTTGACAGGGTTCAGTAACATTCGAAATTCTAAATCACCAATGGTTCTGCTCGCATGATTTTCCATGGTGATATGATTTTCTTTAGTGTAATCTTTTTGTCCCTCTAGTCTCTGATTGAATGTATGTCCGATCTATAGATCAATGTGAGCTAATTTCGTCAGATTAGCATATGTCATGCACTGGACATAAGGAATCTGAAAGAAAAAAAAAAAAAAAATAAAATTTCCATTTAAAGATAGAATTAATTGGTATCGATATTAATAAAAACACAGTCTCCGACTAAAGCTCCAAAAACTTGTTCACCAAAATCTCAAGTGCACGATATTGACAAGTAGTAAAAGTGGATTGAGACTCCAATGTCAAGTATCGAAATTGATAATCCTAACTTTATCTAAACAATAAACTAAAACATGAATTTTGAACTAGGACACCTAAACCCACATCGTGAGGGGACAGGGCCCGACCTGTTGTACGTGGAGGTACCATGGAGATGTCGTCCCCGTGCGGTGTTGCACTGCACAGCAGCGTTGCACGCATGGTAGTACCACGAAAGCACTGCATTGCACAGCAGCGCTGTTACACTATCACATAGCTACTGTTGGGCACTCACGGTGCATTGACGGCACTGTCGGCTCAGGTAGTAGCATGCTGCCGTTGTCCCTTCCTTCCCGTAGTTCCATTGTTTTCAATCTTGGTAAATTTATTTGATCCAAAAACCAATCACAACAATAATCCCATTTTTCAAAAAATTTGAATATTACATTGAATTCCCATTCCCACACATTATGGTTTACAATTGAATCTAATTGCAAGAAATTAAATTTAAAACTTATGTCAATTTCCAATACCACGCATTAGAATTTATAATTGAATCTAAAAATCATATGATCAACTGGCCACAAGTGATATAAGCATTCATTCATTCAGTCACATAAATAATTTCTATCGCTCAAAGTCACATAGAACAACCCTAGACAACGCTCAACTACAAAACATGCAATTGAAAATTCAAAATCATTATAACGCTAAAATAATTAATTTAGATGCTCTAATATCAAATGTTCGAGAATAGGTTGTAGAAATCATAGATAACTAAAATTTAATCAGAAGTCTAGAGATCCAAGATCTGACTAAATTATTATATTTGCAGTATAATCAATCTAAATTAATCACAAAGGTATTTAACAAAATTACCTTCGAAACATGATTAATTTTGACTTCGAATTTCTAGTTTAACTGTTGTTGTTTTCAATCCTCTTCTTGAATCTTCAAGCTTCAAACCCCCACGTCTTCTTTGATATTCTTCCAGGCACTATGTCACCGACCGACTCTTCCAGTCGCGCAGCACAACTATTTTTCACTCCGTGTGGCAGTAGTTTCACTCTATTCAACTGCCTTCTACTTTTTCCATCACGAGTCTAAACATAACCCGTTGTACATTTTACCCACAAAGCTTACTAGTTACTAGCATGTAAACACTCGAACGCATCCCTGCGCTGCACTTGGTGCCAAGGCGCTCACCTATTCGTAATGCACATCTTCGTCGATGTTCTCCAACTTTGTTGAACCGACTTAGCTAGCTTGCCCGCATGCCCATGCACAACATACGATCCTCTCGAAGCATACTCGATGGATAAGAGCTTCCTTAGCTCCGTCTAAAGCATTGAGGGTCATTTACATGCCCCACGACACAATCCTTGTGCTCATCCCTTCTACGGACATATTGGCTAATTGCGTGCCGCAATGTCCGTCGTTAGGGTCTCGCCCAAACAGGGCCAACTGATAATCCGTGGCTAACTTAAAGTGCCTTCATAGCATACTCGCTCTAACAACAACGGCATCTTGCCATATTCACCCAACTATGTGGTGTTGCCCCACAACCGCATTTCTAACCAACGGACCTCGCATGGCAAGGCTAGAACCTATAGTCAAAGCGCACGAGTTAGCATACAAGGCCTTTAGAGTACTTTCCTCGATAGCTCATTCGGCCTAGAAGTGTAACCGTATCCTTAGCGTAGCCTTCGGGCATAACAATACTCTATGGTAACCTCAGGCCTCCTCTAGGTGCCCAACGAAGGCCCCGAAAGCCAACGCCGCCCGAAGAGTTCCCAAACTCTAACGATTACTTTAGCCCTCTCTTGAGTTGCCCCCATGGCCTCTAAGGATTGCTCATTTAGTGCATAAGGTTAGCCCATAAACTACTCCTCCGTTAGGAC
The DNA here is from genome assembly GCA_023638005.1 of Forsythia suspensa. Classification (NCBI taxonomy): domain Eukaryota; kingdom Viridiplantae; phylum Streptophyta; class Magnoliopsida; order Lamiales; family Oleaceae; genus Forsythia; species Forsythia suspensa. Next base: position 28,485,915 of record CM042666.1, on the reverse strand, counting down.
GGAAGCACGTGAGAGGCTGGCTGACTGCTCACCAAACATGCCTCTCTTATAATAAATGTGGAGAAATAACCCAAGTGACACCAATAGACGTCTTTTGGCCGAGAAATCATAACTTTCATAACCGGTGCTCCCAACCTCTAAATGACACTCCGTTTGATCCATAGCGAAGCTAACATCTACAATATGAAGTCAAATAAGTTTCAGCCACAACGGATACTCGATCGTTGAGCTATTGCCCTTGCAATATTCTAAAATTACGACGATGCCACTGCACAATGCTATCGCCTTCGGCCCTTACGTTTCATAACCAAACGGACTCCGATTGTCGTCTGCCTTGGTAGAAAGCTTCTTAACTCCTTAGGAAAGCTCTCCATAAAACGGATTCTCTAAACACTATTGTTAACGTTCTCTGCTCCTCACACAAAGTTACTGCCATTACGGCCACCTATAATCTCATGTCAAGCCAACTTCACCCGTCATCCCCGATAGTCACAGATATTAGCGTTAAGCTAAGATGCGATCCGTGACATCCTCCTCCACTCAATTCTGTCAACGTCCTCGTTGACATGGAGTATACTAAGAATTTAGTATATAAGATCTCTACTTCGACTGTTGTGCCTCTTACACAATCTCGCTCTTTTTAGGCTCTCAAGCCAGTCAACCCTTGAATCAACAATGTTGAATCAACTCGGAACCAAGCCATACCATACTGACTAGTTATCACTGATAAGCCATATTGTACTGACAAGTTGTTGCTGTTCTCTAACACAAGTGCACACATCCTGCAGAGTCTCACTTTTCTAGGCTCTCAAGCCAATCGACTCTTCAATCAACAACGCTAAATCATCTTAGAACCAAGTCAACCCATATTGACAAGTTATAGTTGATAAGCCATCCCATACTGACTGGTTGTTGCTGATGCAATGTCGTCCAACACAAGTGTACAGATCCATCTGTGACACTCTCCTCCACTCAAAGGTGTTGACGTCCTCAAAAACACGCCAACATAAGAGAATTCAGGTTTGTCCCTCCTTAAAAAAAAATTTGGTACACCCTCGCCGGGTGTGGTTATCCTAACCAACCGCGCCTCACGGCACCACAAAGAAAAATCTCAGATTATATTCGGTCCCAATCTTCACCCTATGCCTGAAGCATTAGTTCCTCGACTGAACGAATTCGTATGTTCGTAGTGCCAATATGTCACATACCGAATTGAAATCCATATTTAGCCCTCAACTTGGACAAATTTTGAGCCCAACGCTCTCTTGTTCGAAGTTTGAGTTTTTGGAAACCTGGTGCTTCCTTGTCGTCTATGTTTAATCCATTCGTAGATATACAACATGGTTCTCCCAAGGAACATTTTTGACACAACTCAGTTTTCTGCTCAGCACATATCTTGCATATCTGCAAGGGTTCTCAAATCATTGGCGCATTGCGCCTAAGAGCTCAATAGCTCAATCTTCAAATTTTACACACGCCTTGCCCAATCGCTAAGGCACTCATGTCATTGGCACCCAGCGCCTAAGGTTGGGACTAAGACGTCCCTTCTAATTCTGTAAAGCTCTGTTCAATGCCTTGCATGTTCGCGAAGGCTTTCTTAAATTATTGACATCTGACGCCTAAGATAAGGGCCTCTAACATCCACTCCTTGCAGCCCAAATGGTAGCTTGTCCATCGGAAACAATTTAATCAATCGCTTGGTTTAACACCAACTCCAGCATGGCAATTAGCCAACCCGACTAATGCCCCAAATAGATATGGGTAAGCGATCAATTGCTTAACTCAACCCATATCTCGACTAGAACAAGCAATCAATTCTTTGATACAAGTTCGATCTTGAAACCTGTGGGTGCAATCGCTTGCACAACACTAGAAACGCCTCATTGCGTCCATAAGGTGACTCTTCACCATTCTCTCTAAAATCTATCTTCCCGACTTGGAAGGTTCTCAACAAGGTGGTATCTTACCACCGCATGGCAAATCACTGCCTACATTTGTCTCTGAAAGCTCTTCCATCTTCCACGGCTTGAAAGATTCTCCCGAAGATGTGGTATCCTACCACCATAAGGCTACGTTGCCTTAGATTCACCTCCTGACTCGCGGTCTTTCTCGCAACATGGTCACAATAACTTGTATGTCCACCCGACCAATCGGCATGTCTCCTCTCGGAAGTTAAGATGTACGGGTACATTAGATTCTGCCGTTAGTACCCATGGAAAAAGGTTAATAAACATCTTCTTGGCCTTATTGACTCAAAGATATCATCAACGCAAGTTACTTTGGATAGCTAAGCTTCTTGCCCGAATCTGACTGCCAACCGAAAAGCTAACAATTCATTGCGGTCTTAATAACACAACCATCATTTTGTTTGGGACTTCTGATAAGGATCGTATCAAGCCCAAACAAACTGTTAACTGAAGCTACTCATAGATCTCTTCTGATGCTATCAACAAGCTTACCATAAATCAGGCTAATAAACTTTACCCAATCGATAGTAACCAATAACCATAAACGAAGCTACTATGCTTCACACCGTCTATAGCTGTCAACAACAAAGTGCGACCTTCCTCTCGAGCCAAACTGATGCACTATAAGCTCAATCTCTGAAGCTAGCATTCGCTACTCTTATAAGGATGCCAACTGATACTTAATCGATTTTTGACATCTCCAAAATCATGCACAATCTACAATCGAAACTATTGAAGCAATTTAAAGCTAATGACAACAATCTCTCACCCTCGTGTTGTAAACTAGTAGAATTCTATTTTCTGAATCTAGGTTTCAACCGCCGTCCTCTGACGAGTTCTATCAGTCAATTCCATATTGCAGTAGTATCTAGGTTTGTACAAAATACTCTGATAACGCCCAAATATGGGCTCTGATACCAATTGTTACGGACCGACTCTTCCAGTCGAGCAGCACGACTATTTTTTGCTCTGTACGGCAGTAGTTTCACTCTATTCAACTACCTTCCGCCTTTTCCATCACGAGTCTAAACATAACCCTTTGCACATTTTACCCACAAAGCTCACTAACGTGTAAACACTCGAACGCATCCCTGCGCTGCACTTGGTGCCAAGGCGCTCGCCTATTCGCATGCCCATGCACAACATACGGTCCTCTCGAAGCATACTCGATGGATAGGAGCTTTCCTAGCTCCGTCCGAAGCATTGAGGGTCATTTGCATGTCCCACAACACAATCCTTGTGCTCATCCCTTCTACGGACATATTGGCTAATTGCGTGCCGCAATGTCCCTTGTTAGGGTCTCGCCCAAGCAGGGCCAACTGATAATCTGTGGCTAACTTGAAGTGCATTCATAGCATACTCGCTCTAACAACAACGGCATCTTGCCATATTCACCCAACTATGTGGCGTTGCCCCCACAATTGCATTTCTAACCAACGGACCCCGCGGCAAGGCTAAAACCCATAGCCAAAGCGCACGAGTTAGCATACGAGGCCTTTAGAGTACTTTTCTCGATAGTTCATTCGACCTAGAGGTGTTACCGCATCCTTAGCGTAGCCTTCGGGCATAGCAATACTCTATTGGTAACCTCAGGCCTCCTCTGGGCACCCAACGAAGGCCCCAAAAGCCAACGCTGCCTAAAGAGTTCTCAAACTCTAATGAGTACTTTAGCCCTCTCTTGAGGTGCCTAAAGCAGGCCCTTAGTTGCCCCCATGGCCCCTAAGGATTGCTCATTTAGTGCATAAGGTTAGCCCACAAACTGCCCCTCCGTTAGGATGGAAGCACGGGAGAGGCTGGATGACTACTCACCAAGCATGCCTCTCTTATAATAGATGCAGAGAAATAACCCAAGTGACACCAATAGACGTCTTTTGGCCGAGAAATCATAACTTTCATAACCGATGCTCCCAACCTCTAAATGACACTCCGTTTGATCCATATCGAAGCTAACATCTTCAATATGAAGTCAAATAAGTTTCAGCCATAACGGATACTCGACCGCTGAGCTATTGCCCTTGCAATATTCTGAAATTACGACTATGCTACTGCACAACACTGTCGCCTTCGGCCCTTACGTTTCATAACCAAACGGACTCCGATTGTTGTCTGCCTTGGTAGGAAACTTCCTAACTCCTTAGGGAAGCTCTCTGTAAAATGGATTCTCTAAACTCTATTGTTAAGGTTCTCTGCTCCTCACACAAAGTTGCTATCATTACGACCACCTATAATCTCATGTCAAGCCAACTTCACTCGTCATCCCCGATAGTCACGGATATTAGCGTTAAGCTAAGATGCGATCCGTGACACACTAACTGTACAGGTATGGGCACCAAGAAACCAAATAAAAAACCTAAAACTTGACTGGTTTATTTACTGTAATCATACAATAGTAACAAGAAAAATGTCATTCTCTCTCTTAGTAGGCATCATCTAAAGCTATCTGGGATGCCCTAGTTAATCATCTTAGGCCTTATTTATAGGCCCAGGGTTTGATCTCATTGTTCTGTTATGTCTAGGAAACTACTTTGGTCTTTTTGTATGTGTAGTCCTTGAACTGTCAATACTAGTGTTATTAAGTTCAAGATTTTTTAAAGCTATCGAGGGACCCTAATGAGACCTATATAATTTAAACTTCAATAATTAAATTACAGTTAGGCCGATCTGAGACTCTAAATTATAATTATTAATTTTTTCTTTTTGACTAAAGGTAAGAAATTGCACTCTCAAATTATATAAAATTATAGAAGTAATAGTATTTTAATTCCTTGCAATTACATCCTTGTAACTTGCCATCTTTATGTCTTACCTCTATCAGACATCAAATAATTAGATCAGAGATAAAATGATCATTTCATCATCCTTATTATTTTCTCACTTAAGCTCACATTTTCTTTAACAGTCTCTTTGTGATCAAATCACAGCATTAATTTAGCCGTCACTAAATACTTTGCTTAGATTGAAAATGCTTATAGGAAAATACTTAAGCAGACTAATTTGCCCATCAGACATGGTACCAGATTTCAAATGCAAATACATTCTCACTACTTTGATTCATCTTAGTACCGACGAGACAAACCAATGCCAACCTCTGTTCACCGTTTTAGGACAAATCAATTCTCAATCGAAATACGAGTCACATAGATCTACCTTGCTTCTTTATGAAGCACCTAATTCATACTCTCACAGAGCGATCGAAGGCACTTAATCACATGCTCAAATATCATAAATGCGATAAACGTTAAAGGGACATATATAAATAAGCAGTATTTATTTAATGGCAAACTAAAAATGTCAATTATTACAATATTGTCCTTACAAACTAAGAGATTTGACTCTTATATCCAAGGCCTAGACTTTAAAAAGAGTAATTTTGATTCTTGTCTCTTTTATAAAGGTGATGGGAGTGAAAAGTTACTCTATCTACTCTTATATGAAGACAAAATGCTTATAGCATGTCATGACATAAAAGAAATCTAAATTATAAAAAGAAAAATTGAAATTAGAATTTGAAATGAGAGATTTGGAACAAGCTAAATGGATTTTAGGCATTTACATCAATAAGAATGAGACATTATTCTTAAATCACAAAAAATTATATTTCTAAAATTCTGAGTAAATTCTTAATTATATAAGCCAAACCAGTATCAATTCCTTTAGCAAGTCACTATAAACTATCAATTGAACAATCTCCCAATTCTCAACAAGAACAATACATAATGGCTAATGTACCTTATGCAAATGCAGTGGGATTAGTAATGTACATCATGGTTTGCACAAGGCCTGATTTAGCTTATGGGATCGGTGTACTAAGTAGATTCATGGAAAATTCAAGTGAAATCCACTTGGATGCCATGAATTGGCTACTTAGGTACTTAAAGAGTACATTAGACCTAGGAATAATGTTTAGAAAAACAAAGAAATGTTTGTGTTAAAGGGATTGTACTGATTCATATTTTGCAGGTGACGTAAACAAGATAAGGTCTATATCTGCTTACATGTTTACTTTGTGTAATGCATGTATAAGCTGTAAATCCCAACTTCAAAATTAGTTGCACTCTCCTCTACTAAGACAGAGTACATAGCTGCATATGATGCAGTTAAAGAAGGTTATGCTGAGAAGATTATTGAGTGAGTTAGGCTTTATTGATAATCAAGTTACTTTATTTTCTGATAATTAAAGTGTTATTCAATTGAACAGAAATCCTATATTTCATGACATAACAAAATACGTAGATGTAAAATTTCATTTTATCAGATACATGGTTGAAAAAGGTATGATTAAACTTGAGAAAATTGTAACTAATTTCAATCCTACTGATATGGGACTAAGGTACTTCGATTGTTTAAGTTTGCTAAACATTGATTCTGGGTGAATTATTATTATTATTATTATTATTATTATTATTATTATTATTATTATTATTATTAGTAGGTACAAGAGAAAATGAAATCAATGGGTTATGGTGTACTCAAGCACTATTGGTATCATCACATTTGCAGCAAGGTAGAGTTTGTTGAACTATGGTGCAACAAATATGATTTGGTCCTTGTAGTCAATACTCTGGAAAAGCGGTAGTAGGAGACCTGGGCCAGTTTAATTAATTTTTTATGGCCTTGGTTTATTTGTATTTTACGCAATTAAATTGTTAATTTAGTTAAGGTCAATTAGGTCTTTTGCAAGATTAGGGTTTTAGTATTTAAACACTTATTTCGGGTTTGTTGTTTCTTGATCAAAAATCAATTATCGATATTCGCGTGTGAATTAACGAATCTTGGTTGTCAAGTATCATGTATTCTTGCGAAGAATCAATGGATATTTGATTGTGTTATTTGTTATCGTTAATTTCTCACTTCTAGCTACATCATATTGGTAATCAAAGCTCAGCTACTTTCTGAGATTTGTGAGGTCTGATCGCAGAATTAATGTTACATGAAGAGAATGTACAACTACGAGACAGATGAACTTGTTGACTCAGCCAGTAGAGATTGAAGAATTCCATTGACATATGGAGGCGTTGATGCAAAATATTGATTGGCTACTACAACAATGCGAAGGCGTGGTGGTAGTGGAGTCGTAGATGCAGGATGACTTCAACGGTGAAGATAACCTTTTCATCATTTTCCATTCTGAGAGGTGGGTGCGAGTTGATTTGGATGAGAATTATAAAAGTGCACAATTTTTTTTTATAAAGGTGTAAAAGAATTTTTAGATGTAGAAGACGATTACTTTGATAGCGCGTTGATTTTTGATGAAAAGGTTGAAGCTAATTAATTTCATGGTTTAAATAATAATAATTACAAATGTATTTTTTCAACTTTGGATGGTGAGACATGGGAGATAATTATTTGTGTTGTCAAAGTTGAGCAAAAGATTTTCATGCAACAGTGAGTATTGTTAACAAGGTGTTTGGTGAAGAAACATGGCTTAAGATGACTCATTTTGAAAGAACTAAGATGAAATGGGATAGTCTCTATGGGGAGCATTAATTTTGATCAAGGACATGTAAAAGTTAGAACAATCAATATGGGTAGTTTTGCATGCAAGATTTTATTACATTGGTATCGTCTAAGTATGTTGAAGATGTTGGCTTCCAATTATTAACCTGTCGAAGACACAATGCAACCATACTATGGGGTTTCTAAGAACTATGCAATTGGGAAGTGAGATAATTTAAGAAATTTTTACCTTCTCAATTGTGTATAATAGTTAAGTAATACTCATTCATAACATGGTTGGGTAGTTGGATGGTTGCCTTAGTGAAATAAAGAAATATGGGAATGAGAATTTAGAATAAGTTATTATTGTATATTCAAATTGATCACAACATAGTTACAACAAGTATTTTGTAATTTATATTTCTAACATTTCAATCCAATTTCGGATTGTTGATTCCAATCCAAAATCTTGACTTGGTATGTTGTTACGGGCTACACAAGTCACAATATGTATTTTGCTTGACGCTTATCTATTCTCAGACTTGGTTGGATTGTTATACTATTGTTGTTGTTAGATTATTGGGTTATTATTGAATTGGTGTAGAGTTGATGGTGGATTATTTGTTTGAATTAGTTGTTGGATTATAGATTTTTTTTGAATTGTATTGTTTGATTGTTGAATTGTTCATTATAAATTCAAAATAGAACGTCATCAACATTCTGCTAAGAAAGAAAAAGCTTTGTCATCCTTCTTCAAAAAGAAAGATGAATCTAGTAATGGATTTGACGAAGATACTACGTTTCTTACTATGCCCCTTCCTACAATTTCATCTACTAAAATTCAACATGATACATCTTCCAATCTTGATTTGGAACCATGTATTTCTATTGAACGGGATCCGACAAAAGAAAGCAAATATGTGAACATCCAGTTAATGAACAAGGTCAAATTAGATGACCTTATCTAAAGGTTAGGCCTTATTAACCAAAACTTTAAGAGTACCCGAATAGACAATGTGGAAAGCAATAATGTTGATTTCAGGAACATTGGTACAATCAGTTTTATTGGTTAGAGTATTCGCCTTTAATAGATAAGACATATTGTTTTCACTGTTTTCTTTTTCTAAATGATAGTACTCAGCCCAATTTTTTCGTATTGGTTACTATTGGATTTAACAGATGGAAGAGGGTTAGCCAAAAAGACAAATGTGCATTTTTTACTCATATTGGTACCGCATATTCATCACATCATAATATATGTAGAAGAAGATATGGAGATTAATGAGACCGTCTCAATATATTAACAAGGTGATTCATGTTGTATCGAGAAAGGAAGTTCAGAAAAATCATTTGTCTCAAAACCACAATTATAAGTGTTCGGTGGCTAGCACTTCAAGGTTGTGCTTTTAGGAATCATGATGAATCTTCATCTTCATTGAACCGTGGGAATTTTATTGAAATAGTGTATGCTTTTTGACAAATGAATACACAAGTTGGACAAGTGGTATTGGATAATGCTCCAAAAAATACCACATACACTTCTCTAGATATTCAAAAAGAGATTTTGAAAATTATGGTCAATAAAGTATGAGAGATAATTCGCAAAGAAGTTGAGGATGCAAGGGAATGCTGGTACTGGTAAACTGAATATTTTGACGAAACTTTTTTGCGATCAAAAGCATTAGTGACACTATCTCATTACATCTCAAAAACCAAATATTTGACGTTCTTGTTTGTCATAACCTTCGTGTTCAATACATGAGAGACCTAGGGTATGATGGTACTAATAATACACACGGTGCTTGAAATGGACTTCAGGCATTACTTCTCAGATATTGTCTATATGCATACTATATGCATTGTTTTTCCCACCAATTTTAAATGACATTGGTTTCTACAACTAAGATGTTCGTTATGTTTGGGAATTATTTTTTCATTTGGATAGTGTCGTTAATATTATCATGTCTTCTCATAAGTGAATTAATGAGTTGTAAATTTCCCAAAGAAAATAAATTGAGCATTTGTTGGTAATTGGAGAACACAAGTTAGGAAGTGGGACTAATCAAGTTGGTACTTTGCAACGATCAGGAATTACTCATTAGAGTTCTCATTACGACTATGTAAAGAGCTTGATAGATATGTATGTTGCAACTTGCAAGGTGCTTGAGTGTCTAGTGAACATTTTCCAAATATAAGATCTCGGGCTGAAGTTGGCGGTGTATACAAAAACTTTACAAGTTTTGAAATTGTGTTTGTCTTGTATTTAATGTGTAATATTTTGACAATCATAGATATTTTTGTCAAACCCTTCAAAAGAAAACTCAAGACATCTTGACTGTTATGAGATTTTTCTGCACTACAAAAACTATCTTTCAAGCATTGAAAGAAGATGGCTAGGAAGAATTTATCCCGGAAGTAAAAACTTTTTGCTCAAAAAATTATATACTGACTTTGATTGTTTGTATTTGGTTGGTCGTTACCGTGGTCGTGAGCATCATTACTACTTTGATGTTTTCAATAAAATAGTAAATTTCCTATTGATAGAGTTAAATACAAGATTTAATGAGATATTAGTAGAGCACTTTTCACTCATGCAGCATTAGATCCTAAAAATTCATTTGAATCATCTAACATGTATAATATTTGCAAGCCTGTAGAGAAGTTTTATCCTCAAGATTTTGTTGTTTCTTATCTCCTATTATTCATCACAGATTTGCACGAAAACAAAATGATGCAGTTTTAAATTTTTCAAAATTGGAACTGAATCAGAAAAAACAAGACAAAATTCAAAACTTAATAACGATCGAGGCGAGAACTTGGTTCTCTGTTCTTAAGACGTTTTTACCCCGCTACACGATACTTACGGTATATGGTAAATAGTCTCCCAAGATACAACGATCGAACAACTTGTAGGTGAGCACCATACACTACAAGAACAACGAACCAGATGAAATATCACTCTCTGAAAAGATGAACGAAGGGAAGAACAAGAAGAGACTGGAACTGTGTATTATGTATGCAATGGGACGAGGCTGTTTTTCTGTGTGTTGTATCCTTTGAATTAAAGCCCGAGGAACTTATTTATGGAAGAGGGAAGAGCAGTTGATCAGTTACCAAGCACTCCACTTACCCACGTCTCTCCACGCATGGTTTCCACTTACACACATGAATGCACGGTTTTGTAAGTAACCGTGTCTTTGGAGGGAAAAAAAATTCAGACAAATTAAATAAATTTTATCCAAAAAATTTAATATTTGACAAGGCCAGGCCCGACCCGACCTGACCTAAGCCCAAGACCCGACACGTGCACGTCGCACAGTCAAGTCGAGTCGAGCCGCCGGTCGAGCAGACGAGCAATGAACGGCGGCGGCGCGGCGGCGGCGACGCGCAGCGTTTTGCTCGATTATGAGCATGCCTCGTCCCTCCCCTCTAAAGACTTGCGGTGCCCTTGGGGCCCAAACCCATTTCAAAATTGGAGTATATTAAATGGTTCAATTTTTAGTTTGCAACCATGTGGGACAACCACTTTCCAATTATCTCCTATTTTATTCCTCATTTATTGTCCAACTTTCAATCATAATTTCTCATTCATAATGGAATGGTTTAGCACAATTAAATATACTACGTTCATCTACTCGAAACGTAGAATTTAATCGACTATTTATTTTTACAAATCGACGCTTGGGTCCCACCCAATTATTATGTCAAAGTGGTCCATTTTCATCAATCCTCCACATGAATGGAAATTATCAAGAATATGCTAAATGCAATGCGATCGATTCGAGAGAGTACAAGCGAAGGCTTTATTGCATCGTGCAAGGTAGCTTTTGGCTTTGAACCCGCTTTAGTGGAATACTATCGAGTTTACTTAGCTATTCAGTGAACTTGATGTCTTGAACTGCTTAGATGTCAATGTAAACCAAGACAACAAGATCACACACTATAACCTTCCTATCAATTCTTTGGTTCTCATAGTTGTGTTCATTTTGGCCCTGAACAATTCTTGGGATTCATAAGTGCTCTAGAGAATTTAAGCCTCAAATTCTCACGGAAGTGGCCCCATTTCACACTTATATAGGTGATCTCCTATGAAGAGTATTCTCCTATACTCCACTTGATTTATCCAAGCTATAGGAATCATTAAAAGTTATAACTTAACCTTTTACATCTGCAGATAACACTTTTATAAAGGAATGGATAAGTGCTTAACTGAGTCTTAATCACTTAGTTGTCCCATTGAACCAAGATCTTAGGATCTCCGAGTCAACAAGGTTGGGTTACCATCATTAAGATTCATGCATATTAGGCTTTAATCCCATTTCCTTTGATAGATAATATACTTGATCTCTTGGTAGACCTTTTGTAAGCGGATCCGCGAGATTCTCCTTTGATTTCACATAATCAATGGAGATAATACCATTTGAGATCAACTGTCTTATGATATTGTGTCTACGACGAATATGTCTAGACTTACTATTATACATGCAATTTTGTGCCCTTGCAATAGCCAACTGATTGTCGCAATGAATACTAATTGTAGGTACCGGCTTAATCCAACACGGAATATCCTCTAAGAAGTTACAAAGCCATTCTGCCTCTTCTCCAGCTTCATCTAATGCTATAAACACTGATTCCATTGTTGATCAAGCTATGCAAGTTTGCTTTGAGGATTTTCAGGACACAGCTGCACCACCAAGTGTAAATAGGTAACCACTTGTGGATTTAGAATCTTTCATATCAGATATCTAATTTGCATCACAATATCCTTCTAATACTGTTGGATATCTCATATAATGTAATCCAAATTTTAAGTTATGCTTCAAATATCCAAGTACCCTATTCAATGCCTTCCAGTGATCATTGCTTGGATTACATATGAACCTACTCAATTTATTAACCGTGAACGCAATATACGGGCGTGTGCGCTTCATTAAATACATCGAGACTTCCAATTATCCGAGAATATCTTAATTGATGTATAGGTTCACCTCTATTTTTGGCTAAGTGTAGACTTGTGTCTCTGTGGAGTTTTGACCGGACTTTCATCAAAGACTCCAAACCTCTTTAGTACAAACTCAACATAATGAGATTGTGAGAGAACAAAGCCATCTGGTATTTTAGAAATTTTAATTCCAAGAATTACATCTGCTACACCCATGTCCTTCATGTCAAAATGTTTTGTTAGCATTTTCTTGGTAGACATGATAACATCATGATTACTACCTAGAATTAGCATATCATCCACATATAGACATACTAAGACATATCCTGTGGGTGTACTTTTATTATACACACATTTGTCACACTCGTTAATTTTAAATCTATTTGACAACATCGTTTTGTCAAACTTTTGGTGCCACTGCTTTGGCGCCTGTTTTAATCCATATAATGACTTAACGAGTCTGCAAACCTTTTTCTCTTGTCCATGAGCAACAAATCCTTCAGGTTGCTCTATGTAGATTTCTTCTTCATTTTCAATCATGTACGTTAGAAATTCTGAACCAAAGGACGTAGACTTTCTAGCCCTTTTACTGCGCCTGAGTTCTTCTTCATTTTCACTATCATTTGTAGTATCGTAAGTTCGTTTTGTTAAACTTACATCAATTTTGTCTTTACGAGGAAAGACATGTTCGAAGAAACTTGCATTTCTTGATTCAACGATCATATCTTCATGTAAATCAGTGATCTCAGACTTGTGCACAAGAAAACGATATGCACTACTGTTATGAGCATATCCAATAAATATGCAATCTACAGTTTTCGATCCCATTTTTATTTGTTTAGGTTTTGGCACTTCTACCTTTGCCAAACACCCCCATACTTTCAAGTATTTACATGAAGGTTTGTGACCTTTCCATAACTCATAAGGTGTTTCATCCTTTACTTTGTGTGATATTTTATTAAGAATGTGATTTGCAGAAAGGATAGCTTCCTCCCACAAATTCTGGGGTAGACTAGAACTAATCAACATAGCATTCATCATTTCTTTAAGTGTGCGGTTCTTTCGTTCTCCAATACCATTAGATTGAGGTGAGTAAGGAACCGTTGTTTGATGAATAATGCCTTGTGCAGAACAAAATTCTTCAAACGGTGCTCCATATTCTCCACATCTATCACTTCGAACAATTTTTATTGTTTTGCTAAGTTGATTTTCAACTTCATTCTTATAATGTTTAAACATTTCCAAAGCCTCATCTTTGCTTCTTAATAAATAAACATAGCAATACCGAGTGCAATCGTTAATGAAGGTAATGAAATACTTTTTCCCACCTTTAGTTTGTACAAATTTCAAGTCACATATATCGCTGTGAATTAATTCCAAAGGTTAAGTATTTCTTTCAACGTAAGAAAAGCGGTCGTTTGGCTAACTTAGCCTCAACACAAGTTTTGCATTTGTGATTAGGATCGAAACTTAAAGAAGGTAGCAAATTTAAGTTCATTAATTTGCGCATGCATTTAAAGTTTGCGTGTCCTAATCACAGCTATAAACAAGAAGATTCAACGATATCTGCAGTAGTAGAAGCTTCATTAATCTTGTTCAATTTGGGTACAATAGTAAGGACGTTCATCTTGAACATCCCACCATCATATATCCCTTTCCCATATATTCCATTCTTAGTTAGTACAAATTTGTCGATACAAATACTAACTTAAACCTATTCTTGCTAAGAAAAGAACCGAAAACAAGATTTTTTCGAATATCTGGTACATGCAGCACATTGTTGAGGACGAGTTCCTTGCCAGACGTCATCTTCAAGGTCCCCTTTCCTTGTCCTTCAACCTTTGAGCTTGAGGAATTTCCCATGAACAGTTGTTCTCCGTTGATAGTTTTGTAATCGAAAACATGTTCTTTTCAAAGACATATGTGGCGAGTAGCACCAATGTCCAACCACCATTCCCTCAGGATTTCCAACAAAATTACATTCGAGATATTACAATGAGAAAGTGCATTTCTTGAACACCCTCGAGTCGATTATCAATTTCAACTACATGTGCATGATCATTTTACTTTTTAGGCTTATGACAAATCAATTGAGCGATGTCCGGGTTTGCCACAATTGTAGCAATCCCCTTTGAACTTCTTGTTCTTCTAGTTGTTCTCAATTTTCTTAGGAGCATAACTTGAGTGCTTCCTTTTCATGTTCTTCTTTGAACTCGATTCAGCAATGTTTGCCTTAGCTTCCATGCTTGGTCCCCCATTCCTCCTTTCAAACTTTTTAGTGTCTTCTTCTATCCTCAAGCGCACAATCAACTCCTCCAAGTTCATTTCCTTCCGCTTGTGTTTGAGGTAATTTTTGAAATCTTTCCAAGAAGGTGGGAGTTTCTCAATTACAGCTGCTACTTGGAATGACTCACTTACATTCATTTTTTCAGCATGTAAATCATGGAGGAGTACATGCAAACTTGAACTTGGAAAATAAAATATTTAGAGTCAATCATTTTATAGTCCAGAAATTTACCGACAAGAAACTTTTTAGCTCCAAAGATCTTCTTACTTTTATATTTTTTCTCTAAAGATTCCCATAATTCTTTTGCAGATTTCATTATGCTATATACACCATATAATGAATCATTCAAATCCATTCAAGACATAATTTTTGCATAGAAAATCGAGAATGTTTCCCATTCGTCCAAAGCAATAACGAAGCTCGATTATTTTCTCCTTGTTGAATCAAGGAGGATCCTCCGTGAGAAACCTTGCCAAGTTCGGTGGTGAGGTAAAACAACATTTTTCTGTGCCACCTCTTAAAATTGACTCCATTAAATTTTTCAAGTTTCTCCCCGTGAGGAATATGAGTTGATGCAGACGGACTAGCCACATTAGGCGTCACACGAGGTTGCCACGATGAGGGCGCCACGAGAGGTACCACATTAGGCGTCACAGTAGGCGTCATTGCATTAGTCCCAACATTGTTAGCCATTTCTGTTTTTCAAAACAGAAGTTCAACAAGTTAATATCAATAATTTCAGTTTTGAAAATCGAACCAAAATCTGCAAATGTTAGAAAAAATTCACCTAATGCGATGGAAAAACGATACAGCAAGCATGCAAACCAATACTATTCGGAGTTTTACTGTAAACATGAAAAACACACTTTCAAATTATATATGATTATGAACAGCACATTTTCAGAATTTAGAAAAATTGCATGGACATAAGACATGAACAGCCCACTTTCGGAATTTTGCAAAATTTTAGGAACATGCACATGAATACACTTTCTGAAACATGAAACAAAATGAAAAGAATGAAACAAAATTATAATTAAAAAGGTCTTAACTTGTTGTCTTCACAGTTTCAGATTTGTTTCTCAATACGAGCAGTGATGAATCATGCAAGACAATAGTTTTGTTTTCTTTCCAAAAAATTCACGAGTATATAAGCAAGGATAAAACTAAAATGATTAATTTCAAGTTTAGCAGAAACATGAAATGTATATTATTATTTCGGCATTACAGATTCAAAATATCACAGTATCAGCAGCAAGCATGTCTAGTAGTTTGCATGTATAGTATCAAACTTGACTAAATCCAACTTGATGGAATAAAATAGTATCAGCCTGGACTGATGCATGTAAAGCCGCAGAAAAAAAATTACAGAAACAACATTGGAATTTCGAAAAGAAAAAACAAGAACATGCATATCAGACTTTCAAAATATTGCTGGGACAATATTAGAATTTTAAGGTTGCATGAAATATCTTGCATGTTGCAGGAAATGTCACAGGGACCGCATTAAGATGATGGAAATTTCCATGAAATGAAAACAACATACTTTACAGCATTTGAGAAACATTTCATCATAATTTTTAGAAACATTTCACGTGCACACCATGAAAAAATAAAACAAGATTAAAAACGTCTTAAGTTGTTGTTTCTTATCTCATGTTATTCATCACAAATTTGCACGAAAACAAAATGATGCAGTTTTAAATTTTTCAGAAATGGAACTGAATCAGAAAAAACAAGACAAAATTCGAAAACTTAATAACGATCGAGGCGAGAAATTGGTTCTCTGTCCTTAAGACGTTTTTACCCCGCCACACGATGCTTACGATATATGGTAAATAGTCTCCCAAGATACAACGATTGAACTATTTGTAGGTGAGCACCGTACACTACAAGAATAGCGAACCAGATGAAATATCACTCTCTGAAAAGATGAACGAAGGGAAGAAAAGAAGACACTGGAACTGTGTATTATGTATGCAATGGGACGAGGCTGTTTTTCTGTGTGTTTATCCTTTGAATGAAAGCCCGAGGAACTTATTTATGGAAGAGGGAAGAGCAGTTGATCAGTTACCAAGCACTCCACTTACCCACGTCTCTCCACACATGGTTTCCACATACACACATGAATGCACAGTTTTGTAAGTAACTGTGTCTTTGGAGGGGAAAAAAATTCAGACAAATTAAATAAATTTTATCCAAAAAATTTAATATTTGACAAGGCCAGGCCCGACCCGACCCGACCCAACCCCAAGACCCGAACATGTGCACGTGTCGAGTCGAGTCGAGTCGAGCCAGCCGATAGACGGCGGCAGCCCGCGCGCGTGTGGGCTTTGCTCGATTATGAGCATGTTTACGTCTTCTCCCCTCTAAAGACTTGCGGTGCCCCTTAGGGCCCAAACCCATTTCAAAATTGGAGTATATTAAGTGGTTCAATTTTTAGTTTGCAACCAATGTGGGACAATCACTTTCCAATTATCTCCCATTTTATTCCTCATTTATCGTCCAACTTTCAACCATAATTTTTCATTCATAATGGAATGGTTTAGCACAATTAAATATACTATGTTCATCTACTCGAAACGTAGAATTTAATCGACTATTTATTTTGACAAATCGACGCTTGGGTCCCACCCAATTATTATGTCAAAGTGGTCCATTTCCAACATATTTTACACCACAAGAGATTTATTATTTGAAAGTTGAGTTGCAACATTATTAGAACGATGTGATTTCTGAATCTCGATTTCAAGTACCTATACTTCCTGAATTATGTCTACAATTGGTTGCAAGTAGAAGTTCGAAAAATTATGTTATGCTGACTAGATTGATTTGTTTTATATTGACACTACATGTTTCTGCAACGACTATTAAGCAAGAATTTTCAGCAATGAAATATGTGAAGACAGAAATTTGTAACAAAATAGAGGATTGTTTTCTTGTTGATTGTATAACACTATATATCGAACGAGAATTTGTTGTGAACATAAATATAGATTCTATAGATGAATTTTATGCTGAGGAGATCGTCGGTACTACTTGAGTAGGTAATATCATATTATGACATTTTTGTTATATATGAGATTTATTCGTACATTGATTTTTAAAAATTCCTCCGACCTCTCAATGTAAATTTCTGGCTCTGCCCCTGCTTGTGTTTTTTAATTTTTGCAGTTATTTTGGATTATGTGTTGAGAATGGTAATCTAGAACATTTACAATTGAGGAGGATCGATGCACTAATTTGATACTGCAAAGAATTGCCCCCATGTTACCTAAATTGAGATAAAACTATGCTAGAGACCACAAAGTTTATAAACTTAAGCAATGACTTAGTTTTAGAAAGATTACGAAGCAATGCTCCACAAATGACATAAATTTGTGGTGGAAAATTTTTGAATTAGGGATGAATAAAATAATAAAATCCTTTTTTATGAGCGATACAATTAACATGAAAGATACATAAGATGAGGAAGACGATAGATTGTGGTTCCACCTCATTAGCGAATCCTTGGCCTTATAATCAGGCGAAGGACCAACGAGATGACAAATGCACCACCTAACTAGACACAACATGTAGACTCCTAACAAAACACCACTTGAACTAGGTAGCCAAACACAATAAAATCAATCATAAATATTGACTAAAACGATTCCTTGCAATCCAATTGTCTACTAGACTCTATCTGCATAGGGTCAACTAAATGATATTTTGTGAGAGATTTGTCGTCAAATCAAAATTACTATTAAACCCAACTAGTTGAATACTCATTTAAATGACTATGTCCCAACTAGTTGGATATTCATTTAATTAGTCATTTCCAAGATTTGGGATCTAGGACAAAGTGTGCACACACGAGAGCTCCATCTTTGGCCGCACATTAGAATGCCTCCCGCTAAAAGAATCATGCCACAATCATCAAAGCTATTTGATACCTATAAATAATAGTTGCTCTTCTCATTTGTACACATGTAATTTCAACAAATCACACTTCAATGACCACTTTAGCATACCAAAAATTGGGATTTGTATTACATCACTTATTATTTATTTAAAAACGTCTAACCTAAACTTCGAAGTACAATAGGTTAAACGACAATGTTGTTCATTGTCAAGTCTTTTTTCCTAAGATAGGTTCACACGCTATCGCTATCACTGAGGTATAATTTTAATATCCACAAAATTATTCTCCATAAATAAATAAATAAATAAAACTTTAGTCTCAATCAAAAAGGAAAAATATAAATAAATAAAACGTCACCCGACCTAATCAACTTTACGGCCATCCCAAATTGTACTCGGCTGAAACCCCAAATTGTCCGGATTTCTTTTCTTCCTCCTCACCTTCAAACCAAAAAATAAAAAAAAAAAGAAAGAAAAAAAAAGGCCACGGGATCATAAACATTCAACACACGCATGCATAAATGTGTGTATACAGAATATACATATTATGAATACCTCATTAACTCCGTTACTTCCCTCACACGAAATTATCATCTTCCATCTAGCAAATTCATGCCATAAAAATCCGTAAGGAATAACGCTTCAAAAGGGATTAACTCCATTACTTCCCTCACACGAAATTATCATCTTCCATCTAGCAAATTCATGCAATAAAAACCCAAAAGGGATTTCTTGCCTGGATCAAGAAACGGACCATGCTCTTTACAACATTTCTTGAAAAGGTCGAAACCCCACCAAGAATTTATTTGTATTCTTTCTTTTTATGTCCTTTTCCTTGACCATAGAAAAGTATAACATCATACATTCACGTATTCATTGATTATTGGAATTGAAAGCAATATTTTTTGTTCTACGATGAGTTTCTTCAGAAGGATTGTCATTTTTTTGTCCCTTGTTTCCTTTGCCTTTTCTCAAGAAACCTTCAATTCTAAAATCTTTCTGAAGACTTCGATCGATGAATACCCAGAAAATAGTGAAACCCAGTTGAAAGAATGTCTTGTAGAAGAGGTTCAATTACACTGTACAAGTTGGAGATTTGCTGTGGAGGCGAACAATTTAAGCCCATGGAAGCGAATTCCAGAAGACTGCGCTGATTATGTCAAGGATTACATGACTGGAAGGGGTTATCAATTTGATATTGATAGGGTCTCCAATGAGGCTGGAATTTATGCAAGAAGTGTGGAATTGAGTGGAAATGGGAAAGACGTTTGGATTTTTGATGTGGATGAGACCCTTCTATCCAATCTTCCCTATTATGCTGCACATGGTTATGGGTATGATTCTTTTGAACAAGATTTGATTATTTATATTTTCCTTTCTAAAGATTCAAGTTTGATCGAAATTGCATAGTAAATCTGGTTTTCAAGCTTTAGGTATGGGAATTTTATGTCAACTTTGTTTGATGTTTCATCTGTTTTTTGACAAATTGCTTTTGCATTTTATTAAAGATTTTGTTTGGAATTGTATTTTGAATTTGAGGTGATTGTAGTATTTGGTTTCCTGTTTTTCTGAACAGGGTTGTGGGCTCTGACTTTCTGCAGTATTAGAATCACTTTCTATTAACTATTTTTGCAATGTTTCATACTAAATTTAAATTTTACTTGGAGTTGTTTATAACAAGAATTTGATTAATGGGTATTTATGAAATTTGTTTTTTGGGATTTCAGTAATGGGCACCATTCTTGGACTTTGTTCAATATTTGATTCAACTTGGAAAAACTATTCTTGCACTTAAGTTTAACTATGGGTCTAATTATATGTGATTTTCTTGGTAATCTGTAGATTGGAGATTTTTGATCGTATAAAGTTTGATGAATGGGTTGAGAAGGGAATGGCACCTGCTATAGAGTCCAGTTTGAAGCTATATGAAGAGGTCAAAAACTTGGGATTCAAAGTTATCCTACTGACAGGTAGAAGTGAAAGGCATAGAAATATTACGACGGAAAATTTGATCAAAGTGGGATTTCATGATTGGGATAAGCTCATATTGAGGTGAGTATTAAAATAATTTGAATGCAATTTTAGGACATGCCAGTTAATTAATACTTTTAGGATGAACTAATTTTTAGATTTGCATTCATTAATCTTATTTCAGTTTGTCCTCAATTAACGAGGTTCTGGATTCATATCACTAAGGATTTTTTAAAGAATAATTTGATAGTGATTCTTAATATACTGTGAAAATGCCTGTGTTTTTCTATAAGTTGTAGAAAACCGAAAACAAGACAATAGATGAGTTTAGCAAGAATAGTTCATCATGACATGATTACATAATGAGTGATGAAATTGAGACAAAAGATTAAATAGCGAAATACTGACATGAACATGGAAATATATGTGCAAGGAATAACACATACACAGTCAGTCAATTTTGAGACAAAACTCTGCTGCTGAGCAAAAAGTTTCTGTAGAATCTTTTATGTTTGATATCTTCTTGTGATGCTGTTCGTTTAAAAAAGTTTCTTCTGGAGTTCTTTTAATTCAGAAACTCCTTATATTTTTAAAGTCTGAATTTGTATGCTATTGTTCATATAGGAATGATAAAATTATTGAGCCTCCTAATTTATTGTTTCAAATGCATATTTGCATATGAACTTTCATATAGTAGTAAACATATTCAGGTAATAATTTTGATTATGCAGAAGAAAATATTTGGAAGCCATTTGGACCAACTTATGCTAAAATACGAATTTGTTTATTTGTTTTTGGTTTTTAGCTGTAAATCATTTTTTTTTTTTCAACCCATTAACCACTGAGTTTCTATAATTGATGTAATGCATCTAGTTTATTTTGGATTAACCACTGAGTTTCTATTGATGTAATGCATCTAGTACTAGGGGTGTCAAATGGGCTGGGGGCCACTGCAGCCTGGCACAGCCCAACTGGCATTTTGATTGTGTTTGCAGGGTTAAATATGAATGCTTGTTCATGAATGGATTTTTAAGTTTACGTGTCTTTCAATTTTCGTACAGTGAGATAAACTGAATTTGATTGTGAACTGAAATATTGACCGAGATAATTGAGCAAGGCCCCTCGATAAAATTGAATTTATAGTTACTAATATTGAATTTAATAGTCTTGTAACGACAAACCAAACCTTCCTTCCAATATCTTTTTAATCTTAAAATGAGAAAATCTTTTGGCATGGGTTAGCACCGTATTCTCTCTTAAGAAGAGATAAGGGGTAAAATTTGCAACAAGAGTCGCTATTTTTTTTGTTAAGTTTTGCACTTAGTAATCCACCGCATCAGCATCTCCTACACTCTTCTCCATCCTCTGACCTCTATCCTCTGCATCTTTAATGAAATCTTTGCCTCCAAATTATTCTCGTACTCCATCTCCTGCTCCTCTATCCCAACCCCACTCGTAAATAAACCAAATCATAAAACCTCCTTTGTTGAGATGATGCAGGTAACCTGCCCTTTGAATTTGATGCATTGACAAAGAGTGAGCATACGTGGTCCCTTAGGGTTCACCATACGTGGTCCCTTAGGGTTCACCCTAAGATCCAAAACAAATTATAGCCCAATATTGGTCGGCAAACCAATTTTTTTGTCAACAAAGTCGGTCTTGGATGAATGACCCCACTTTTCCAAGAAAAACAAGCTTATTAGAAAACTTAGGAAAAAGCCGCTGAATCCTCGTGATTTTCGTTATCATTGACCTGGACATATTAGAATTGTGTCACTAAGACTCAACTTGGAGCATTGGCTCGTCCAAAAATAAGTGCTTTATCATTGAGGGCTTAGTCACATATCTTTCTATCCTCGAATCCTTTAGCAAACCCCTGAAATCTTTTCCTCCTCCCTACAAAAACAGAATTCTTATCTCGTTTTTGATATTCTTCAGTTGTTTCATTTTCTTTTTTGGGGTCTCTGACTCCAAAACGTTTTTGCTTGCACTCATATGCCCAGCAACGTACTTGAACTCGCACAAAGTACACAGCAGGCTGAAACTTTGTTGAAATACTTTCAAAGAATTTTCATCATCTTTCTCTTGAAACAAAAACACAACTAGATCGACTGTAGGAGTGTATTAAATTAGACACTACACCGATATTAAGTGAGTTTGTGACTCATATTCAAATTACGTGATTACCAATGCTAGCACATAGGTTCTAAATCATAATCATTTGTTTTTAATAGGTTGAGATGGCCGTGATTGCCATTGGGTGACACTAAATAACCTATGCCTTCATCTTCTTCGGTTTTTTTTTCCTTTTAAAAGATACATAACTAGTTTATTGAATTATTAAAGAGAGTGCATTCAGTTTTTCCATATCATATGGTTATGTCAACTGCTTTATGCCCTTGAGGATTCAGATTAATAATATTGTCCATGACATTAAATAATGATATCTTCTATAACTTCCACCAGCGGTG
Source organism: Forsythia suspensa (assembly GCA_023638005.1). NCBI lineage: Eukaryota > Viridiplantae > Streptophyta > Magnoliopsida > Lamiales > Oleaceae > Forsythia > Forsythia suspensa. The sequence goes on along the minus strand of CM042666.1, from coordinate 28,462,938 downwards.
TGGAGTGCAAGGTTCAGTTTACGTTTTGTACAGACCAAGTCCAACATGGACCTTGAGCTAATTCAGAAAAACTCTTGGACTACATATGCGTTGGTGATTCTATCCTGGCTCGAATCACTTTATATCCAACTTCCACAAATGAAGAGTAGGATAACATTTGAGACTTTATTTGACAAGGAAAAGAAAAAATGTGAATGGAGATTGGATTAATGATAAAATAGAATTTTGGATCTTGAACAGTGATTCGATTATTGATCAAACAGTAGGCTTTCCTAACTTTTGATTAGGAAAGAGGCACATACCAGGGGGTAGCGACTGTTTATTAAAAACTCAGAATTCTGCTCAGTGGTAACACGATATATAGAGTATGACACCTGCCCGGTGCTAGAAGATCAAAAGGAGAAGTGTTAGTTGCTTTGAATGAAATTCCCGGTAAATGGCGGCACTACTCTAACTTGTCCTAAGGTAGTGAAATTCCTTGTCACATAAGTAGTATTAGAAGAGGATTTCATCCCAAAATTTTGTGGTTGAGTAATTGGTTGCCATAGGTGAGTTGATAGTGAAAAAGAGGAAATCTTGGGCCCCCATTTGTGGTGGGGGGGGTTCAATCAAACCGTTTGATTGTAAGTGTATTTTTCCAAGTTTCCAAACTTTTACTTTCTTAACAATTTCCTGTTCTTTTCAGTCAAAATCAACTTAGAGACTGGAAAGAAACATTCCACTTTTTAAGCGGCTTCTTTTCACCTTTCCCTCACATTTGATACTTATACACAGTCGTCATTGAATAACACTTGAACTTAGAGGGTGGGTCCCCTTTGTTGCCAGCTTTGTCATTATTTTTTTGAATCTGATTTATTCTCGGAGTTCTAGTTCTTGTGTTTGATTTCTTGAGTAAGGCGATTTTTCTTGATGCATCATGTACCATGCACGGTCTTCATTATTTTCATCCACTAAAACTTTGTTGACTCGAACATATTTAGTAAGCAGGACTCAACCGTACAACATACAAGAATTTAACATTTTTTTTTTTTTTATTATTGTACGGTTGACTTCATCAAATATGCTACTATTGTGCAGGACCTCAGAGGATCATAAGAAAACAGCACTTACATACAAGTCACATAAGAGGAATGAGATGATTGAAGAGGGGTACAGGATATGGGGTAACTCTGGAGATCAATGGAGTGATTTACTGGGTTCCTCAATCTCTGACCGTTCATTCAAGCTTCCAAATCCCATGTATTATATTCCATGATTAGACAGGTTAATTTTAATTTAGTTATTTCTTATTAAACTTGTGTACATGCATATATGTTCATGTATATATTTGAATGAAATAGTTGGGTAACTGATGTGCAAGTATAAATGGAAAATCAAACATCATTGTAAAGAGAGCTACAAATTAGGCCAAACAGCTATGTGACAACAATTCAAATAATACAGCTTAACTTCTTAAGTAAGGTAAAGGCCGTTAAATCAAAATTGCTTTGTTTAGAGGAATTGAGGTCAAAACATTTTAGAAATGTTGTTAAGCAAGCTTATACTGTGGCGGAACCAAGAATTCTTTGTTAGGGGTCAAAACATTTCGTTGGTAAAACTTATTTTTTAGATTGAATAAACATCAAACAGTGAGTTTCGAAAAATGAGTCAAAGATGATTGTTTGATCGTCGCCTCTTTCGACTTATTTTCAGACTATGTTCTTCACTCGTCAGAATAAACTGTAGGCGTCAAAATTCACAAGTATTTTTGGATTGAAAATTGTTAAATAACAAATTCAAAATAACAAGTCAAAGATGATTGTTAGAATGGATATAATGATTGTTTATCTTTTAATTGATATTGTCTCTTTCGACTTATTTTTGGCTATGTTTTTTTACTCATCGAAGTAGGTTCTTAGTACCAGTTGAAAATATATATGGCAAACTTCGTAATATATTTTTTAGTTTAAAAAATTATTAAACTATAAATTTAAAATAACAAGTCAAATATACCAAATATAACTGCTAGAAATGGATTTAATCATCAGATTTTTCACTTTTAATTCTCATTTCGGTGTCACCTCTTTCGGCTTATTTACAGGCCATGTTTTTTCACTCATGGGAGTAGATTCTTGATGTCATTTTAAATTATTCATGGCAAATTTCGCATCATATATTTTGGATTGAAAAATCATTAAATGATGAGTTCTAAATAAATCTAAAGAGGACTGTTAGAATTGAATTTAATATTATTATTTCGTTTTCGTTTTTAAATTTCTATTTACCTAAAATTATATTAGACATGAATCTGATTCATCTAGCTTGTATAATTAAATATAAAAATATAAAAATTATGAGGTGTTATAACAGTCAAGTAATTTTGTAATAAAAAAAAATCCTAAAAAAATTAAATTCTGAAAACTTGGAAGGCCAAGGTGTCCAGGACCCTGTTAGCCCCTTTGCCTTCCTTATGCGTGCATAGGATTGACTTGTACACGTATTTTTATAGAAATTGAAAAAGAGTCACTGAGTTCTCCAAAAGAAGATTCGGATAGATACACTTGAGAGCTTGTGGCGCATTATATAGATTTTGTCGAGTTTACTCTCTTTAAACTCTAACTTAAATTATAATACAAACAAGTTATTACAAGCCAAAAAATCTACATGAATATCATCACGTGTAAAAATCTCTCCTTGTATGCGTGTTTCTTTGAGACGTCTCTTCAAAAATTAGTTAGGTAGTGTTTAATAATTAATATGATTAGAAACTATGCTAAATTGACTTAGGTAGTGCTAATAATTAATATGATTAGAAACTATGCTAAATTGATTAGATGGGCACAAAAAGGTCAAACATATGTATGGTAGAAGAAATGAGCAATATGTCTAGTTTATTTAGGGCATGTGCAACCCATAACGTGCCAACCTATTCCTAGTTTTAAATGATATCAATTGACATGATATTAAATAAAATAATTTGACACAATAAGTTACTATTTTTATTGAGATCGTCAATTATTTTCATAAATATAGAATGGTCATTCATATTAAATAAAGAATACCATACTAATTGATCGTCAGAGTTCTTTCATAACGTTTTCTACACACATACTCATACTGATTGAAATTACGAAGAGTGCGTAAATTTGGACATTGAAGATAGTTCATGCTACATGTGTCATATAGGAATTGGTACTAGATTTTAAAATATTTTCAAATTTTTAATTATTGACTTATTGTAATTGATGGTTTTCAAAATTCACATGAAATCAATCAAGTAGTAACATGTTCCAAAAAAAAGTAAAGTTCATAATATGGAATATGGATGAACAATTTCTTACCATTTTTGCTTCTTTTATAAAATCATGATGGGTCCCACTTGTTTGATTATATGCTAGGAAAAATCATGAATATATATAAAGTCCAGCTTGAGTGGGGTCATTAACAACTAAACAATATGATAATTAATTATTAAGGCACCTAACTTACCATCTAAAAAGTTTGATTTACAGAGAGATCATCAATGGTGATGCACCTTACTTTAAACAATAATGATATTCACAATTATTCATTATCGATAGTCATCCTGCGTAGCATTACTCTTAATTAAATCAAAATTTTACTCGTAAATAATATAAAGAAAAGAGAATTCTGATTCATTCATTTATTTATTTTACTATAACTATTAGTTTAAGTTAGAAAAAAAATTCATTTTATTTTTTGATATTTTTTAGATGGTTTAAGAATATTTTTTTAAGTATAAATATGATTAGTATTTTTTAATGGGGACTGTTTCTACTATTAATGAATTTGACAAATAACCCCACTCTTAGAACTCGTTTGGTGTGGATTATAAATTAATTTATTTGACCAAAATGATTTATTTGATAAAAAAAATGGTCAACAATATACAAATTTTTTGGTCAAATAAACTATTTTGCTCAAATAAACTAGTTTATAATCCACACCAAACGGGCTTTAATTTAAGCTAATCTAATAGTCTAGATATATTAAAACATTTAAAATTCTTATACTCACATCCAAACACATCCCAATAAAATATTTAATATATCTAAATCATTAGCTTAGTTAAAATTAAGACCGTGATTATTTGTCAAATACGATGAACCGGTCTCCTTTTGTAACAATACAGACAATTAATTTAATATATTTAAGGGTAAATTGTAGCTAGTGTCCCCAATCTTTGACTTCATTGCACTTGTATCCTCAATATTAAATCATGGCATCCATCACCTAAACCTTTTATATAATTAGCATGATTATATAAAAGGTTGTGGCGATGGATGCCAAGAATTAAATACTGAAGATACAAGTACAAATAAAGTTAAAAATTAAGGACACTAACTGCAATTTACCCTATATTTAACGATAAAGAAATTACTCCAATTTTTGGTTAATATCTTTCCCTTTCTCGTTTTACATGGCACATGCATTTCTGATAGAGAAATTTCCTTAAAAGGTGTAAGTTGATTGCACTTTGTGAAAAATGGCATCACCATTTTAAAATTTAAATAATGTTATTCATAATCGCTCACTATCGATAGTGATCCTATGTAGTATTATTCAATTAGACTCCAATTGAATAATGTATTTATAGCCATTAATTATGAATAATTCATCCAATTGAGTAATGACACATAAGATAACTATGGGTAGTGAACGACTATGAATAACATTACTCTTTAAAATTAGGTCTATTGAAAAATCTTAAAAATTATATTGTCACCATAATTTTTTATTGTTGTACTACTTTTTAATTGATTTAAAGATCTTCAACATTTGCTCATTGACATAATTTTTGAAACATAAGTGTGACAATAAACAAATATTAGAACTTTTATTGTAATTAAAGAGTGGTGTGAATATAATTAAGCAATCCTAAATTACCCTTCAGTATCTTCTTTCACATTCCTCATCGTCTTCCTCCTATCCCTTACTCCCAACTAGTCCATCCCACCCCCTCTCTGTTAAGCAATGGCCATCTTTGAGTCCTTGTATCGACTTCATCTCTAGTCCTCATCCTCACACGTGTGCTCCACCCTCCCCATTCATATGTCTTCTCCAACTTCCTCTCCCGTCTTGAATTTACTCCAACACTTATTTTCTTCTATGTTTGTTCTTAAGTTCATTTTGGAAATATTTATTAAAGCTTTTCTAGGATCGGATCTAACTGGTAGAGTTGATTTGACTGGATAGGTCGTTTCGATAGGGTTGGAATCGATTTGACTTGTTTAAAAAAGAGTCCTTTTACAATAAGAATATTTAAGACATTTGATGTACACAAAATAATACATTTTGAACTAAGAAAATATTTCTCTATTTGTAAAATGACAATTTTGCAACATTTCTCTTTTAAAATGACAAAATAACTATAAAATTACTTATATATATAAAGACAATTGTGGACATAACTAAATTTTACTATCCAAACTGTCAGTAAAATACAACATCGACATATAAATATAATACACTATACCAATATTTGATTTTTTTAATAAGATATTTTTTACTTGAATTGGCATCGACTCGTCGTACACATTTTTTCTTGAATTGGCTTTGAGGAAATTGACACTAGAGACAATTCCATCGCAACATGCAACCCACACGGTGGACATATTGAGGGAATTTATTTTATTTTTGTGATTTTTCATTATTTTGCATATGTCTCTATCATGATATGGACCAAAACTCTAAAGACTATTCAATAATTTCATGTCCCAATTTTTTGAATACAACCTAGATGAATTTGGGCCCCCCCACTCCCAACGTGCCACCACAAAAGTAATTGTTGTATGATTTTGTACATCGTGTATCCCTTTCCACTTCCAATTAACACTTCATTAATAAGTTTGAACTTGGATTAAAAAAAGATTAAAAAAAATCGAGCGTCAAGAGGATGAATCGAAAATCGCATTAAAGTTTCTTTCTGTTTCAAAAAATGAACCGGTTTTTAAATAAATTTTAATTTTTCAAATTTTTTTACATAAAATCAAACTACATTTTAGATCGATTCTTAGATTTTCGGTCAAATCGATCAACTCAGATCCAATTCTTATCATTTTCCTTCCAATTTTTCAACCCCCCTCCTCCATCCACCAAGAAACTAAAGAAAAGCATGGAAGTCGAAAATGTTCTTCATTTCCCTTGCTCATTTTGACGTATCTTTTTTTTTTTTTTTAATTTAATGGGTCATCTAACATCTTGTATGCCAACCATATTTGTGATGTTTGGATATAGTTGTCCAACCCAACTTATAAAAGATGGCAATTTTTAATGTCATACATATCTGATGTGCTATGTCTTGGATTTAACATAGTAAGGTGACTTTTTACGTACGTTTAGAATAGGATAAATAGCATCAAAGGTCCCGAACTTTTGAACATTTTAACGATAGGGTCTTGAACCTTTGTTTACTAGTAACCGGAACTTCAAACATTTCAAACGTATGCACCTGAGATCCTTTTAAACGGAAAATGTCAAAAAAGCCGTTAAGTCATCACGCGTGTTAGATGTTAACACTTTCCGAAGGGCAAAACTGTCCAACTTAACTTAAAACAGAAGAAGAAAAAGAAAATTAGGAAAACTTCAATCAAGAATCAACTCTTTTTTTCTTTTCTGGTTTTTCTCTTCAATGAAACTAAAAATCTCTCATGGAGTTAGGTTTGAGTTTGGGTGACACACCAAACATACTCAATTTCTTAGCAAGTCGTAGAAAATTACTGGTGAAGAAGATCTAGGATTTTGCATGGCTTTGGGAATGAACGGTGAAGATGAAATCAGGAAGAAAAAACAAGAAATGATGGTGAAAGAAAAGGGTCTTCATCAGATCTACTCCTCCAGCTTGATCTTCTGCCTTTCTCTCCTGTTCCACGTAGTCAAACTACATCAAATCTTCGTTTCCCTTGGCTCACTCAAAACTATAATGCCAATTTTTTTTTTAATACTCTGTGTCTTGTTTTCAAATTTTGAATTCTTTCACTTTGTTTTTTAGTGTTTTTTTTTCTGCTTGCAGAATGATTTTGAGATTTCATTTACAATTACTGTGTTTGATTGATTAACATGGAAAATGGTGGAAAATGAAAATCTTTTCCATCTTCCATGGAAAATACAATCTACTAAATAGGTGAGAAATTGTTTTTCAAGAAAGTTGGAAAAATTGTCTTTTAAATCTTTGTCGTAAAATCAAAATTATTTTTCATGTGCAATCAACAAGAAAGGTGGAAAAGAAAATTTTTGGATTTGACAACATTTTCCATGGATTGGACATTTTCCATGGAAAATGTGCAAATCAAACACACCAATTGGAAGAGAAAAAGAGGGTTGATTCTTTGATTGAAGGGGGGCTCAAGAACAATTTAGGGTTCTTCGTCCTTAATTTTTCCTATTTTTTTTTCTCCTTCTATTTTAAGTTAACTTGGACAGTTTTGCCTTTCAGAAAGTGATAACATCTGGTGCGCATGATTACTTAACAATTTTTTTGACGTTTTTCGTCCAAAAATGATCTCAGGTGTGTACATTTGAAAGATTTGGAACTCCGGTTGCTGATAAACAAATGTTCAGGATCTATCCTTACAACGTTCAAAAGTTTGGAACCCCTGCTGCTATTTACCCTTTAGAATATGATCAAATACGAATCTTGTTAATGAATAATAATCAGTGTTTTAAAGTTTATTTAAATATTAAATCGAAAAAAGAAAGAGAGAGTCGTGAATCAAAAAGTCACAACTACAATTAAGACAAAATTTTATAAATAATATTCTAGAGCTCATGATAAACAACACTAACAAACTCCTTAGTTCAAATAGAACAACTTGAAATTTTGCTAATATAGAACACAACAATGCAGAACTCGACAATAAAATGTAAACAAGACGTCATTAGAAAATTTAGGCATGTAAAAACCGACTTACTAGGTAATATGCCCGTGAATTCTAAATAAAGTTGCCTCGCCTAACATCAGACTTATCAAAAGTTCCAACACTTCTCGTACATATACAAGGGTCATATGCCCCATGTAATGCAATAATTCTCCCATTTACTCAAAATTCCACTGGAATTCTTTTAGTGTCATACTAGCATCTCAAGTATCATAACAAAATCGATCACTTTCACTTAATGTGGCCGAGGCCCTTCACGAGTAGTTATCTTTTATATTCCTCGACAGCTCTAAATTACTTAACCCAACTAACATCGCACACCTACAAAAAAAGATTAACCCTAATATCTTATTAAGATAGTATAACATGATGCTGTTGAGTGTTTTATTTTCTTGAAACTTTAATAGTCAAGAGATCCTTCAAATTGTTTTAGAACTCCAAGACATATTTCTATTCCAATCTAAGAGTAAAAATAAAAAACATAATATTGTTTTAGAACTCCAAGACATATTTCTATTCCAATCAAAGAGTAAAAATAAAAAACATAATAAGCTCAAAAAGGATACTACTTAAGAGCCCTTGTTTTAAGAATAGGAAAACTCACTAAACAACTTGCTTTATTCTCTTGATGATTTCTCTATACTTTCATTCCCAGATTCCCATTTCTTGATTGTTATTCAACGTTTAAGGGATTTGTGCTTCAGTCCCAGTTTGCAAATATCTGAAAAAAATAAAAATAAAAGGGGGACAACTAAGCATTATGATTTTTTTTTTCCAGATTTTTTTTTTTTTTTTTAAAGTCAAAAGCAATAATATCAGATTTTAATTCTTTTTCTTTATTTGTTCTGGAGGATACAGGGACGGTCCAGTCATAAACAGCATAAAGATCAGCAAAATAGATTTATCTAAAACTCTCTCTCTAATTTGTCTGTACCTAAATCCCAAAAGTTATAATCTTGTTTAACCTCAAATCTCTCTCTTTCTGCACTAATTCCCAAAACTCCAAGAATGGGGTTTCTCAGTCTTCAGAAAATCCCTATCACTATAGATTTTCTTCTTCAATTTTCATAACTTGTTGACGTATGTGATCACCTTTCATTTTCAGTTCAAATTCTTCCACCATTTCCAGATCTTGGGTCAATCTTATTTTTCACGAAAACCCACAAAGTTTCCATCTTTAAACCCACCAATAAATCCCAACAATCACTTTTTTTTTCTTGTTTCTGAGATGGAACACAAATATAAGCTCATATTAATCATAGGACTAACCTCATTGACATTCTTAACAATTCTTTTTCTGATAATCTTTTGTTGTAGAAGAAGAAAGCGTCAAAATGTTTCAAGAGATATAGAAGCTAGCATTGAGCGCAAAGAAATTGGTGGGGTGATAAATACAGAGGATTTTTTGATCAAGTTTCAAGATGTTGAAGATCTAACTGTACATGAATTACTGGATGCCCCTGGTGAGGTTATAGGAAAATCTAGCTATGGAACTCTGTACAGGGCTAGTTTGGTCAATTCAATTTCACTGACATTGCTAAGGTTCTTGAGGCCTACTTGTACATTGAGGATGAAAGAAGTTGTACCAATTATAGAGTTGCTGGGGTCTATTAGGCATCCAAATTTGGTGCCTCTGAAAGCATTTTATGCAGGGCCTAGAGGGGAGAAGCTTCTTGTTCATCCATTTTATGGGCTAGGAAATTTGGCTCAATTCATTAGAGGTAAGACTCTTGCAGTTTGATTTTCTTGTATCTCTTACATTTAAATTTTTGTTTGGTTAATGTTTCAAGAAAAGGGTTATGGAATTTTTCAATTAGGGCTATGTTTAGATAGAAAATTGTAGAATCAGATTAGCTGTTCTTATTGAAGCAGACTTAATTTTATGAAATATTTGCAATTCAAGAATGGCAAAAGGTTATGTTTCAAGGAAATGGTTATGGATTTTCCCAATTAGGGCTATGTTTAGATACACAATTTTAGGATCAGATAAGCTGTCCTTGATATAGAATTAATTATCTTAAATATTTGCAATTCAAGAATGAAGTAATTGATTTTCTTTTCTTTGACTGCAGTTTTTGCAAATGTGCTGCATTAGTAGTTCTTTGTTTTGGTTAGATTTTGATTGGCGGTAGAACGTAACAAAATATTACTACTTCCTAAAATAGGGGCCGGAGGTACGGATTCTTTCCGTATTTAAATTTGTATATGAATTTCGAGGTTCTATTCTTTATGGAAAGAGCTGAATTATTTCTTTCTAATATGTCAAATGGATCTCAATTGGATTCTTATGAAAACTGGATCTCTTTATTTTTGAGTCCTATGGATATGGTACTATTTACTGTCTTATTTGCATAAAAAATGGTATTCGTCTTTTTTGTTTACATTTTTCCTTCTTAAATTGTTCATTTAATAATTTTGTGGGCAGTTGGAGAAAGACTTTAGGAAAAGCTTGCAGGGTAGTATCTGGCTGGATTTTGATTATATTTGTCTGTCTGCATCATTCAGACCCCTCCACATGTGTACATACTGTTTCAGATTTCTTGCTTTGCATAATTCCTTTACATGCATACATACATACATACATACATACCTATATGTGTGTATCATGCAACATTGCAATATATGCCAAGTAGAACAATAATTTTCTTCGATGCACAGATGGTAATGGCGAGGCTCACAAATGGCCGATCATATGTAGGATCTCCATCGGCATTGCTAGAGGAGTTCATTATCTTCATACGGCATTTGGAAAGCCCGTAGTCCATGGAAATCTCAAGTCGAAGAACATACTATTGGATCGTAATTACCAACCGTACGTGTCGGATTTCGGCCTGCATCTTCTCTTGAATCCAACTGCTGGGCAACAAATGCTTGAAGCATCTGCATCTCAGGGATATAAAGCATCCGAGTTGATTAAAATGAAAGATGCGAGTGAAGAAAGTGATATTTATAGCCTCGGGGTAATCCTTCTAGAATTACTTACTGGAAAAGAACCGATCGATGAAAACCCTTCTCCCGATCAAGACTTTTATTTGCCTAATGTCTTGAGGGCTGCAATTCATGATGATCGAATTACAGATTTGTATCATCCAGACATCCTTCTCAGTCGAAACAATGATCAGATGATAGTCACTGAAGATCATATTCTCAGATTTTTTCAACTTGCAATGGCTTGTTGTTCTCCCTCAATTCCCCTTCGGCCTGATATCAAGCAAATTCTCGACAAGCTTGAAGAAATTGCAAAGTGAGAATCTTGGATTTGGGATGAAAAGTTGAACATGTTGGTCATGACAACTGGTTTGTCAACTTGATCGCAATTTGACTTCTCTGGTGACATGGATTGACTTTAGCTCGAAGACTTCACCACTGGAACACTTGTTGAAGCAAAAACCGTAGATGGATTTTTTGTGGAAATTACACCAAGTATATTGATGATGGGATATTCTCAAATAACAAATGCTGTTATTATTGGAGAAAAGATTTCGGGTTCTTCAGTACGAGCCTCATGTCATTCTTAGAATCTTTTGTGTCGTCCGGTGAATCAGATAAGAATACAACGTCCTAACATGTTCACAGGGACTTTTAAAGTAGTACTTGGTCTGATATAGCTGTTAAGGATATAATTCCTGTACATGAGCTAGTAGATATAGGGGAGTTGAGAAAAAGGATTCTCCTAGCCTACTCCAAATTTATTGGGAAAGGTGAGAAAAATCAATAGAGATGTACAATTTTCAGGTGCACTAGAGATGATTGTCAACTCGTGCCTCGACTGAAAAGTTTCTACAACACATATACCAGTTAAGGTGGCATTTACCTTGCTTCCCAGTATTTATTCGATTCTTGTACCTCTAACAGTAATTGATCGAGCAATTTTGTGATCTTGAATGTTTGTTCAAGAGTTTGCATTTCCAGTTTTCCCATTATTATTGAAATCAAAACTTAGAAAATTCTTTAAAATTGAAGTTACTGCATAGATTCAACAGTCAAATATTGTGAATTGTAGTATTATTTTCTGAGTCATATGATGGTTCTCTCTCTCTCTCACACACACACTTACATGCTGCAGACATAGAACACAACATTCCATTTCTTTCCCTTTATTGTTGTTCTGGCATTGGATAGTGTTAGCTGGTGGGTGGGTGGGTTCTGTCAGAAAACACACGACATGGTGACTGTATTGAATTAATTAATTGTCTCATCTTCTCAAACTAATCAATTACAGTAGATTTTATGTGTCTTTTATTGACACATACCGATAATAATCATTAGTAATAAATAACATTATTCAGACTGAATTATATTTATCTCAACATCTCAATTTGGTTGTTCTACTCTTCTTGTTTAATTTAATCAGATTTTTCTGTCTTATGTAATAGGTTTCTTGTTTTAAGTGATCAAATAACGCAAGAAAGAAACCAACATTTCTCTGTTCTTGTTAAACTACTTTTTTCCTGAGTAGAAAATGACTACTGCTTTAAAGAATCAAAGTTATTAAGTTCTTGTTTGTTGAACTCTCTGGATTTTAATTACACTGTTAAATTATATTGACATTCATATTCAGTATAAGGTCGTCACAGTTACTTGAGATCCCCATTGTAAATTTTTTCTTCACGATTTAGGTAAAATATAGAGCAGCAAATGGACATAACTTTTACTCTATTTGATGCTAAGAACATATAGGAAGGCCATGATTATTAAGCATACGGCATTAAACGGAGATATTTTCCTTTCAGTTTCACAAGGCTCTCAAGAAATCTAAAAGATTTTTTACATCTGTAAGTTTGTTTTCTAAGTAATTCAATCTGTAATCTAGCCAGAGGAATTTCACAACTACTACAGTCAGCTCACAAGAGTAAAGACATCTCTTGGAGCATTTAACATCCAGCAATGATGGTGACTCTAAAACTTGCTCGGGCCGGTAACTAAGATACCCCTGTTGCAATATCGGGGAGACCGGCTGCTGCTAATGTTTGCTTCTTCGAGACTAATAAATCCCGTCATGAGGTAAACATCATTACCTTGCACTGTGTTTGACATAACTTCTGAACCAGCACAGCCACAACTTTCTTTCCTCTTCCACGAAGCAGATTGCTTTTCCCATCTTGTCCCGTGATAACAATGGCTGCATTCTTAGATAAGCTCAGCAACAGCACCATCACCATCACAAGGATGCCTCCAATTCTTCGAACAACGAGGATTTCATCATCACTATAATATAGTATCTATCCTTGAGAAATTAATTACTTGACGATCATATAGCAACAGTGTTCATTAGATTTCTAGTGGACACTAGTAATGTGAATATGGATATGGCACCGATATGCAAATTTCTGAAAAATAGCTATGCTTCAGGACCTCCTGCAAACAAGCTAACAAGGCCTCGAAATACTTGAGCAGAGAGTTGGTGGGCTAGAAAAAGCTCACCATCCACATTCCACACACCCTCCTTTCCGAAAGATGTGAATGTGAAAGCAGGAGTCTGTTCAAAGACACGGAAAACGTCAGTATGGTATACAGTACCGGTAGATAGAAAAAACAGGAATAAGAGATTGCAGAGGAACATACTTTGTGGTGTTCAACAAAGTCAAAATCCAGGGGGTTCCCACCTCTCTTTGAAAGCTCAATAAGGTGCCTGAATACGAACCAACCATAACGAGAAAATGTTGCAGTTAAACCATAGTCACCAGTCTGGGTTTTATATCTAGGACAATAAGGTTACTAGATAGAGAGACGGAGAGAGATGCTCGGGATTACCATAAATAAAACGGGCGAGGACAGTCTTTAATCAATATAAGATGCATAAACCCGTCAGAAAGGTGAGCATCAGCAACCAGGCCATCAGGTGCTTTTTCATTTCGGCAAGAGATAACAGCAGCACCAACGCTAAGAAAACGTCCTTTGGACCTCAACCATCTTGATCCTTCCCAGTTTGGAACCGGGAACGGGGTCCAACCAACGTGTCAACACCTTTTGTGTTACATACACTGCAGTTCGCACTACAACTCACCCGATCAGACTTAGTAGGGAGGCACCGAAATGCCCCAGTAGCGATTTCTGGGGACTCTTTCTCTGGACTTGAGTTTCCTTTTTCTGATTCAACTTCTAGATAACTCAACTCTGCCTCATATGACCTTGAAATAAATAGCACAAAGGAAAAGGTTAACATTAGATGCCATTTGTCACATTATTTATGAGAATAAACAATTTGCCCATAAACAATTGAAATGAAGGCAAATCACAAACATTTCCTGCCTATTCCAACAAAAAAACTGGTCAGATTCGCTGTTCGCAAGTGCTAATCTTAAGAAAGAAACATAAGAAAGAAACTTCCATTTTATGAATTTATTGTAATTAGCTTAATGGCTGCAAAAGAAATCTTCCAACATGCAATCTGGAAAACATGCTTCTTTTATGTATCTAGCCTATTTCATTTACAGACGATCTGCTATAACATACTTCCATATAGAATTACTAAACGAAATAAGATAAAGAACAAAGAAATAAAAAATTATTTTTTCATATAGGAGACAGTTATTTTATCCCAACACAGAGTTTCAGTTTGTAAAGATTATCTTTTAAATGTAAAATAGCCAACTTATTTTAAAAGGATATGCTATAAAATACTTTTTCATCAAAAAGTGGAAAAAAATCAAAAACTATATATAAATAGTTTCATTTAGCAGAACAATTTATCTAAACTGTCTGTCCCACAATGTACGTTACATCAACTTTTGGCAAAGTTTTAAGAAAAATGCACCTTCAGATTGACACTCGAGAACTGATAAACTGATCATAATTACTACCAGGTTCCCCTAATTGGAAGTGACTAACTCCAGATGTCTCTAACTTCCATTGTTGGTTTAGTAAGCAGAATCGTTAAAGAACATCATTGTTAAGAAAAAGACTCTACACGTGGATTAGTATGCCTAATGGACTTAAATATGGAAGATTTGAAGTCGACTGCAATTGATCCTTTCTATCAATCAACTAATATACACAACTTATTGCATACCTATGCTGAAGGAACACCTTTGTTCCTGCATAGTCGTATCGTTTAGGACCCATCCACCGATACTTTTCACTTTCTGTAATGACATCTCCATAGAACCCGTACCTATTAATGTTTAACAAAATTTAATTAAAAGAATTGTAAAGGTAAAATGAAGCGTGCAACAAAATTCTTCTGTCGCATAATTATCCTCACTCAGATGCAAAACTGGGGCATTAATCAAGCATAAGGTTTCATTTAACAGGTATGTTCATCAATCCTGATCAACAATTTTACTGGAGGAACAATAAGATTGTATTGCATGATTTTTAATCTTAATATTTTCATCGCATGATGAACACAAAAAAGGAAAAAAAAAAAAAAAAAACAACAACCTTCATGTTACTTTTTTTCGGAGCATTTTATTGAAATAAGAAAAAAAAGACTACAGTGAACTCGCTTCTGTTCACTAGGTTTCCCAGACTTCTCAATGGTAACTAACAAGATGTGTTTTTACAGAAAAGAATTTGAAAATTGGTTGCATCATTTCAAGAACAAGAACAATATAAAATTTTGTAAGTCGACATGAACTTATCAAAACTTCATGATATGCTCCATTGATGATGTAAAAGCAAACAACGAAAATTCAGTGCTCATCTTCGAAGCATATGGAAAATGAGAACAAATAAAAACATTACCATTTAACATTAAGAAAGACTTGACTTCAGAAGCATCATCTATGATAATGTAAAATATGGACTTAATAACAAATTAATATAAACGCAAAAAAGGACATTCTCACTGAAGATTTCCAAATAATACTCAGAAGTGTACAGTAATGTATATACAAGAAGGTAAGTTCAAAACAAATTATATTTTGCTCACATCACATGCAAAACTTCGAGGGAAAAATGCTGTTGCTGGTGAAATTAATAAACGAAACTAAGAGATCGCTAATGATATATGAATACCCAGCAAAAGAAGCTGCATAGCGTACACAGGGTTCATTGCTCGATGCAGGTGTCATTTTCCATCTTACAATTTGAGCAATATCAAGGTTCACCCTTTTTCCAAGGACAATGTGCAATGCTGATGTTACAGGGTCTCGAGCCCCAGTGGTGCTGCAAAAATGAAAATTTAGTGACTTTCTAAGCCCAAAATAACATACAGCTAGGGTAATACTAAAAACATAAATCAACAACCTCGGGATTAAATAATGATGATTCTTTAACATATTACTGACCAATAAAACAAAGAATTACTCGGTAATAAAGTACAGTACATTGATTATGAACACGGTGAGCCATTGAACTTATGCTTGATGACCTGACTCTATATTTATGCTTGAAATTATCTATTCAACATCAAATAACAGGACTTTAGCTTCCATTTGAAATGGTTTCACTTATGGTAGCAAATGATATTATCTTCATTCCCACTTCCCAGATATCCAAAAAGCATACACTACCGCAAATTTCAAAGCACAAAAAACCTACGGGCTTCCTTTGAAAAAGCCACACAAATGCAAATCAATCAGGAAACTTGATGCAAGGATAATAATCTCCCTACAAATTTCTTTACCTCAGATTGCACGAATTAAGTCACTAAATGAAAACTGAAAGCCTCTACTAAAAGTCGCACATGTTGTTTCAACATCTTTGGATAGCATATTCAATGCATACATCACATAACTTGGTTAAAAGTTTAATCTAATGCCACGCCTTATATTTTCAAGCAACTTAAACATCCAAAAGAAAGTCAAATTAGAACAGAGTGAGAAGAAAAATGCCAATGAACACAGATCAGTTTCAGTGGAAATGTATTCAAGAAAACCACATTATCCTCAAAGAAGATGGAATAAAACAAGGCAGGGTTCATGCATCCCAAGAAAAAGTAACAAAGAGGAAGAAAATGCTAAAAATACCAAATCACAATCGCATCAGTAGATCCAGCAGGAATGATCCCAATTCTAAACCGCTTGTTTGGGAAAGAAAACTCAGAATCTTGTTCTGCATAGAACATCAAAAAATGCAGTAGTTAGAGACAAAGCTCTACTTAAATTGATGATTCTGCTAAGAAACATATAAATATAATGGTTATAGAGTGGAAGACAATTTCTGAAGTATAACCTGTGTCACAAGAACTTAAATCAATCCCGGTAACCCCAGATGCATTCATGACAAGCATCTTTGGCTAAAGCTTAAACGTAAATAAGTCTTAAAATAAATAATTTTTTTTACTGGTTGAAGTTGGAAATAAATAAGTTACGTAAGGTAGGAGTTACTTTAAAAATCAGTAACTTTTTTAACTTAAAAATTAGAAAAAAGTAGCATATCTAAACGTGTTTGGAAACAAAAAGTTCCTTAAAGTAACCTGTACTCGTGTCCATAATTAAGGAGGAGGATTTATTTAAGATATTATCTACCTACCACAATTTAGGGCTTGAGGTCTGTTATGTTCAGAGCCTGTGAGAAGAGGAGACTGATCATTATGATCACAAGACCCTAAAATGGCTTCCTCAGCATTATGAATTGTAGAATTCAATTCATTTTCAACAGGATGGATGGAATCCCCAGGATCTGGTGGATATGGAGCTTTATGCCTTGATAAGAGAAGACCATTAAGAATTTCATTGAAGAATCCATCTCCACCCTAGAAACATATCAGAATAAAATAAAATTAACCCAATTAATATAAATTTTGAAAGAAAATCACTAATCAGTGTGAACATTGTGCATAGAGAGAAATCATATTGCAAAAACCCAATTAATTATTAGCCTGAGGACCCCCTAAACCCCCACCCCTGGGACAATACCGTGTGCCAGATACATGGATAGTGAGTTAGAAAATCAGATGAATCATAACCAGTCTGAGATAACTAAATAGACATAAATGCGTAAATAAGAAGAAATGGTCAAATTAATCACAGCAAAAACAAAACAAGAACGAAAACCAGACATAACCCATATAAATGGCAGGAGTTGGAAGTCAGTGAAAATCATACTCAAAACCTGTTCATTTAAACAAAATATAAAAGCAAAATAAACAAGAAATTCTTGCAGAAGTTTCGCATGAGCCCCATTAAGATTCAACCACAATCATACCAACGAGTCAGAAGGATATCAAAAGGCAGAAAAAGAAAAGGAAAGAGGAAGAGAGAAATGATGATGGACAGAATTTCAAACATGCCTGAAGCCATGACAAAGGTGCAATCCAGAAATATTGTGCCTAATGAGTTCTTAACTAGAGAATTATTTTTCTTAACTTGTCTTGAAACTTCATCAAAAGTCAAAAAAATAATATAAAAACAGATAATTCACGGTAATTGTTCAGTGTTATGATCCCATGATAAGTGATCCTAAACCTGCCACCCACCCAGCATTAAGTTCCTTGCTAAAACAGAGATGCAAAGGTTTAAGTTGAAGTATGATATAAAGATGTATTTCTTTATCAGCATTGCTCAATCTTCAACCAAGGTTCTTTAAAGCTATGTTTCTCAAAACTGTAACATGTCAGCTACAGAGTCAGATACTGATCATCAAGCAACTTTTGAGGTTTTAGATAGACTATAGATGCCATCGAGTATAAACAAAAAATTGGAAGTTCATATCGAAACTATCGTTCATTCCTTATACAAACAAGGCACGGGTTAATAAGTGGTGTTCCTTAAAACAAACTAATTTGTGCTAATCAAAGAAAAATGTGTTGTATGAAAGATACTTCACTTTACACAGCGATTACACATTTTAATCAAGTAAACATGATTGCTTGCACACAA
Source organism: Forsythia suspensa (assembly GCA_023638005.1). NCBI lineage: Eukaryota > Viridiplantae > Streptophyta > Magnoliopsida > Lamiales > Oleaceae > Forsythia > Forsythia suspensa. Next base: position 28,444,295 of record CM042666.1, on the reverse strand, counting down.
TCAATTTCTGCCATTCTCAAGCAAAAGTACATAACCATGAAAACAAAAAATATATATACCAAGACTTTAACTACCATGACAAATAATGCTCTCGTCAAAAGACAACAATGTTTTATGAAAATCAAATTTGAAAATGCAAGAGGAGAGGTTCAACTACTTACAACAGCTACAACGCCATCATAGAAATTAAGCTCCCTATTTGTAATTGAGGTCATTACATCACGTGCATGCCCTGCCCTCTGTGTCACAATCACCTGATGAAAAGTAGACAAGTATAAGAGTAATCGCTGTTGTGTTGTATGAAATGAAACATCATCCAATTCACTCTGAGAATGTGACAAGCTTACAATCTGAGGCATTAACAGTGATGATTAATCACGTGATACAGAACAAGTAATCAAGTCACATAAGGAACTCCACATTTGAGAGAATGGCGTTGGGTTCGACTGTATTTATTTTGTGACTACTAATCCATTTACTCCAACTTCTAGAACTGGGCAATCAATGTCATGAGCAATCTTTACAAACTTCATTCATTAAAGTAATAGGACCAGAAGGACTGCTTCTGTTTGTCATAATTCCAGGCAACGGAATTCAATTTACTGCCATTCCAATAACAAAGTTACCTAGATTAAAAGCAGCTCTATGTTATCATTTACAATTTGTATATGGATGTTCACATTTGATGCATATAATAAGCAAATCAAAGGGAATCCATGTGCCATGTATATGCTTTTTCCCTAGTATCATTATAACACTCTCTCTCACCAAAATACTAACATGCGAGCAAAGGTAATGGGGATGCCATTGAATAGCCGAAGTCTCACACTAAATCCAACAAAATACCAGACTCGTTATTAGGTGAATGAGTTGATGGGATAAAAGTATAGATAGATAGAACGTATACTAATACAGACGAAAATTTTTCTGTTTAACTCCAGCACCAGGGTTTGAGCACTATATACTGTACTTTCACTTTACTCAGAAACTCTTGAGCTATGAAGCACCGACACGGACAGGAAACAACACGGACAAGCATACATGTGATTTTTTTTTTTTTAAAAAAAAAGTAGAGCATGACAAGTTGGGGACTTGATTAAAGCAATATTATATTATTTTTTTTAATTATTAAATTTATATTTTTTACAGAAAAGATAATATGCTTTTAGTTTTAAATATGAAATAAAACAATTGATCTAACTAAAAACCAAAAAAAAAAAAAAAAAATTAAGCAAGTAAAAATTACTCATTAAAATAACATTTTATGCCCACTTCCTCTAAATAACTCGATTGCAATTTCATTTCAGATCCATCTCATTCCCCAACTTTTAACCGACTTGCATTTTATTTGAAGTCCACTAGACTGATTTGACCTGACAAATAAGTTTCCTATTATGCCTCTCTCTCTCCCAATTCCCTTCCAACTCCAGAAGAGTCTCTTCCAATTTCTGACACCCATTTCCTCCCTCCCCGCCTCTCCATCTTCCCCTTCTTCACAGCGATGAGATGCTTCTGTCTCCTCCAATTCCCCTTTTCTTCCCTCAGTCCAGCAATTCAGTCCAGACTCCAAGGTTCCGTGTCTCTTCCACGCTTACCCCGATTCGATGCCGGTTCTCTTGAACCAGCACCATCTCCCACAGCTTAGTTTCTGCCCTTTCCCATTTTCTCAGCTATTTGAAATGTAGCCGTGTCCGAGTGTGTCAGGCTAAAAAACAAAAAAGATGAGACACGCCACCTGCCGTATCTAACACATGTCAGGAGCATGTCAAACACCGACACTCAGGCTCAGGCGGTGTGTGTCGATGCTTCCTAGCTCTTGACAAAACACTTGTAGGATAAGATGAATTAACATAAACATATAGCCCAACAATCTGAAGAAAATATTTGTTATCACATCATAAGGAACGTGCCTTAAAGTGACCATGCACCAAAGCATCTAGACAATGTGAAAGATCCTAAATGAGTTTTACTTCCAATGCATATAGAAGCAGCAGTAGATAAGCTACATATTTACCTTTGTTTTCACTTTGGCCCGGGAAAATATTGGAGCTAATGCCTCCCAAATTCCACATCCATTTCCTTTCCCACTCCTTGGGTGAATAAAAACCTAGTCAATCACAAATAAAGTCTGGAAAGAACTTTTCTGCTAGTTTATTTCCTTTTTATGTTAAAACAAAGCATTTGAAAAACTGACACTTTAATCAGCTAGTAACAGTAATCAAAACATACCAGAAGATTCTTAGGTCGCTTAGATTCCATATCCATAGAAGCATTGATTTGATTAACCCAAGCCTTACAGATCTCCAAGTTCTTATGACCAAAAGTATACACAAATGGGGTCAAAAGAGAAGGGATGGTCTTTGACCTCTGGACAGCATGCACTGTAAACCGATACATCTGCAGCAGCAGATAAAAACTTACTATCCTAAGAATTCTTTTTATGTTGTGGAAATGTAAGTGGAACTAATTAGAGAACAAGTATAACCTGAGATGAATGACCCAAAATACATCCACCAGCCCCGAGAACTGGCTCACGCACAAAACCCCATCCAAGGAACTCAACAGCATAAACATCAGAAAACTTAGTTTTGGATCCACTCTTCGTAACAAATCCCAAACAAGACGATTCATCTTTTTCCTGATGTAGTTAAAAGAAAATGCATCAGTTAATCTCCATTAAGATAGGTGTAAAATATTTGCAAATGATCCAGAATGTAATATATGTAATCCTAAGGTCTAACTCTTTAAAAGGGAAAAAAAAGCAAATTCAAATTAAGAAACAGATATCATAAATTATATTCGCCAGTACTCGTAACTAGGTTACTACAGTCTACAGAAGAGTCTCCTATACGATTCAACAATAAAGTTTTTAAGTAATAGAAATAAAAAGATAAATAAGCAAGATTTTGTTGATATGATAGAAAATACATTTAGCATATAAAACTTATAAATCCATAATAGCCTCTGTCATCACTCCTATTGCCAAGATCAGGGGTGGTTTGGAGGCCAGGGGTGGAAGCAGTAAACTTTGCTATTTCAAGTGGATTGACAGGGAGTGACTACAGTTTCACCAAGGCCTTCTTTCAACATTTTTGATAAACATGGCATGTGTTGTGAAGTTATGAGAGAATTCTATAAAAAGGTTCTTTCAAAACAACACATTATTTATTCTCTTATAGTGCTACTTCTCGAAAAGAGTATCATAGAGGCCATAAAAGATTCAAGCCAACAGTGTATAAGATAATTGAAATGGTGATCTCAAGCAGATTGAAGCAATTAATTAGAAATTTAATTTCTGATTCACATCATGCTTTCAAGGGTGACCGACACATCTTGGAACCTATTGTCTATGAAGCACCGATACGGATATGCGTGTCCAATACGACACGTATCGGATACGTCGACACACATTTTCGAAAAAGTAGCAACACGACACGCCGCCGATATGTCGATTAAATTTTTTTAATTTAATTTTTTAACTTTATAGTCTAAAGAAAATAAAAATTTCTATACTTATTGTATAAAAAACAATACTAAAACATGATTGTCCCAATTTAACATTAATTAACACATAATTAGCCTATTTAAAATCTTGACCTATTTTTTTTTAACCCTAAACAAATATCCGACGAAGTGTCCTATACGTGTCCGACACCGACGTGCCGGTGGTGGTGGAGTATCCATGCTTCTTAGCCTATTGTGATGGCTAATGAACATGTGGGTTCCAGACTAAAATGTGGGTTAATGGTTTCTTTGTGAGCCGGATATCAATAAGGCGTTGATAGACTGTATGAATTTTTCTAAAACTTGAAGACGGTGGATATTTTTTCGTATCTAGTGTAAAATTTTCTGTGCCTTGAACAGTGTACATACTCTTTTTAAAGGTTCAAGAGTCCTTAGGGAAGGAGATAATCCATTGTAAAAGTCTCCGAAAGCTTGTTCAAATTGTAATGGGGACTAGTGTGAAAAGCTTGTTCGGAAGACTAATTAGGTCCATATATACCGAAGGAATTAGGTCCATTATATCGGCATGTTTGTGCAGGCTTAGAAAAAGTAAAAGTTTTTTTTAAGTAACTTTATGTTTCCAAACATATTTGGATACATTATTTTTCCCTACTTTAACTTAAAAAATTACTTATTTTGAAATTAAATCTTACATTGCTTTGTGTAGAAGATAAGATTTAAGCTATACATGTGACCCTTTCTAACAGCTTAAACTTGTAGATCAAGTGGTTTGATATAGTGTTATCAAAGTAGGCAAAAAACTTGGGCTCAAGTCTCACCGTCACCCATTTATTCAAAATTGTGCGTGTAATGCTTTAATAGGGAAATTGAATCTCGCCTAAATATGACATGGCGTGTTGAAGATATGTCATCACTAACAACTTAAGCTTTTAAATCAAGTGGTTTATCACTTTGAAAATAAATAAATCCCCCATTTTCAAATTTAACCAATAAGAAAATTATTTATTTTAAAGCTGATTTTTTATACTTATTTACTTATAAGTAAACTTTGCAAGCTTAGCCAAACATGCTCGACATTTCATGAGGGGGTATGGCTTTAAAAGATGAATTCCTAATGCTTTTTAACATTGCTGTTAATGAGATTCCTAGGTGGCTGAAGTACTGGTCAAATCCACTGGGATTTTATTCTGGAACTGGTATGAAGAAAATTGCAGGAATAGGAAGGAGACGGAATTTGGGTAGTGATGTGATAAGGTGCCCGGGTAAAGAAACAGAAACTATACAATCAGGTTTTCAATTTGAGTTGACGATGTAGAATGCACCAGAAAGTTTCTCAGAAGGGTGTTTTCTCTTCAAAATCTTTTTTTATAGCCTTACATTTTCAGGTCAGATAGAACCTTTTAAAACCGTCAATCAACTGAAATGATATTAACCTATAATAATTAGATCAGGACGACAAAACAACAACTATCATCAATGACCAGAAATCATAATGGGAATGAAAAACAAGCCAACAAAAGTCAAGCCGCCGCATTTTTTCCTAATCAAATAAACGATCAGAGCTTCAAAGTAATCAGCATTAAAACATTCAGTTGATTGTCACCGACAGAATAAAGAATAAATAATAAAACTAATTTATATTATGGATGAATCTCTCCATTAGAAAACTAAAAAGATCAGCCCGCTAAGAAATCATTCATAACAAAGGGCATTAGCAAAAGAAAAATTAAATATTAATTCAACGAAATAAACTTACATCAGATAAAGATTCAACCAATTGCCAAGACAACCCATCTGAATTCTGGGTAAGAACAACATCTCCAACAGTATCCAATAAAAAATTAGAGCTCAAAACAGAGTCTTCACCGCCATCATTAAACGGTGCGGTTGGGTAAGAATCATCCTGCGAATAACCATTTTCCTTTCTCTCCATGAAAAATTTACTATACAAAATCTGAAACTCCTCAGATAAATCTCACCGAATTTTCCTGAAAATTAAAGGAAGTTAAGGGAAACCCATGTTCGGAAATAAGCAAATTCCCATTTGGAGAAAGACGGGGGTCAATTTTTCACCCTATATTTTAGCATTCAAACGTCATCCAAGAAAAACAAAAACAAAAGGGTAATTAGCACAAAACACCCCCAACTTTGAAGTTATAGTGCAAATCGTCCCTACCTTCAAAATTTTGGCATTTTCACCCTTACCTACATCTTTTGTTGTGAAAAACGTCCTTTCCGTCCATTACCATCCAAAAAGCTCCGTTAAATATCATTTTCAATACAATTCGTACTAATTTTGAAGGGTAATTTCGTCCAAAACCTTTCTTCCCAAAATCTTTCACATGCAATTCTTTCTAATGACGATTTGAAGCTAATCCAACCTAAAATAAAGGCAAAGAGAGAGGAAATTCTTCCCAACTAAACTCTCCGATGCAGAAAACTCTAATGGCGATTGAGAAGAATTTTATTTCCTTCTTGTTGTGTTGATGTACTTGAAAAATTCGGTACCATCAATGGATGCCAAATATGATGCTGATAAGGGAAAGGAGAAGGCAAAATCTTTGAATCCATCATCTTGCATTATAGTTCCGGCTACACCCATGACTAATTGTGGTTCTCCATCACCCAGTGTATCCATTTACCAGTTTTGCGTCTAATGAGCTGGGTAAGCAAAACCTGCATTAATTTATACATAATTAGAATTGAAACAAAAAAATACATCAATTAGTTGTTTTCTTGTAGATCGATCTTCTCTATAATCTACCTTGATTCGGAGCCATTCGAACTTGGTGCAGGTACATTTCCTCCATAGATTAATGAGTACATCTCTTCTTCTGCACCAGAGAGTTTAGTTGGGAAGAATTTCTACATGATTGATTATGAAAGAATTTGTGAAGAATTTATTCAATAGAGAGTTTAGTTGGGAATAATTTCCCCTTTTTTTTGCCGTATTCTGGGTTGGATTAGCTTCTAATTGCCATTGTGAAGAATTGCAAGTGGAAGAATTTGGGAAGAAAGTTTTTGGACGAAATTACCCTTCGAAATTGGTACGAATCGTGTTGAAAATTATATTTAACGGAGCTTTTTGGATGGTAATGAATAGAAATGACGTTTTGAGCAAGAAAATGTGTAGGTGAATGTGAAAATGTCAAAATTTTGAAGGTATGACGACGATTTGCACATAACGTCAAAAGATGGAGACGTTTTGTGCTAATTACCCAAAACAAAAATAAAAAGAAAGGGTCCGGTTCTTGTGTTGATAAGAGTGAGCAGCAAATATTAAATAAGCAGGTGCTAAAAAACTAGTATTTGTCATAACATTTGTAAATATATCATTTTTTAGATGTAAAATTTCAAATATATCTTTTTGTAAAAATGACTATTTCTTTGTGTGACTAAGATTTAACTGTAGTTGATTCTTTGTGTGACTAAGATTTAACTGTAGTTGATTCATAAAATAGCTTATAAGAGAAGCTATCAGTCCAAAAATTGACATAACCGTCCAAAAAAATCAACATTTGAAATAAATGATTTTAAAAATTAAATCCTCAAAAAATCGACGATAAGGACAAAAATCGGAAAAAAAAAATTCCCAAAAACTCGACAATAAAGGTGAAAAATCGGCAATAAGTTAAAAAAAATTGACAATAAAGGCACAAAATGACAAACAAAAAAAAATCCCCCAAAAATCGACAATAAGGGTTAAAAATCGACATTTACAACTAAAAAAAATCGACAATAAAGACAAAAATCGACAAATTTTTTTTCTCCAAAAATCGACATTAAGGACAAAACATCGACAAATGGGCAAATAAATTAACATTGTAGTCAAGAGTCGACAAAAAGAAGAAAAAATCGACAAATCTATCTAAAAAAATTTGTCGACATCGACAATATTTCTTTCCATTCTTGTCGATGATATCGACAAAATGAACACAAATTAGTGCCCATTTGTCACCAATTTGGTTCCCATTTTGTATATCGACAAAATGTGCGTCCATATTGTCGATGATATTGATGTTCATTTTGTCGATGAAGAGATGAGTTTTGTGTTTATTTATCTGTTTGTTTTCGACCAAATGTAACCAATTTCATTCTTTGACAACAAAATATACCAATAAATTAGATCGACAAAATTTGTAAATTAAATTCAATATTTAATACAATCTACTAATATACAAATTAAATAAAAAAATTACCCAACAACATAAAATATAACGACAAAAAGAAATAGAAATACAATACATCAATTTTAAGTTTCATGTAATCTACAACAAAAATAAACTATTTTTTTCAACTGATTCAAATGGATCAAAAACTGATTCCCAACTAATTTATGATTAATGGCTTATAACTGATTCCAAAAATTTCAAATCAGTCGACTTTTTCAAATGGCTCAAAAACTAGTGACAAATCTATCAATGTATTTGAATCTTGGATAAGAATAAGACAATCTAGTCACAAAAATAATAAAGAGAAGTGGAAAATTGAACTTAGGGATGTCAACGGTGGTGTGTGTGTGTGTGTGTGTGTGTGTGTGTGTGAGAGAGAGAGAGAGAGAGAGAGAGAAGAAGAAGAAGAAGAAAAAAATGAATATAAAATATATTCAATTGGGAATCTAAGGATAATTTTGTTCAAATTTGATCCATTCATCAAATATTAGAAAAAAATTAGGCATATTTGAAAATACACATATGGAATCAGATAGTTTGTCCAATTCCTTAAAAAAAAGATGGGTGGGTAGAATAGTGGTTTGCTCGCGTTGAAAATGAAAAATTGGAGATTGATAGAAGTTGATGACAGACGTGTGAAGAATAATAAGGAAGAACAAGGTTGAGAATGAGAGATTTCAAAATAAATGGTGAATTGTGAAGGAAAATAGAATTGAGAATGAGAGATTTGAAGAGATGATATATTGTTTTCCAAAATAGTGAAGACAAAGTTTAGTCATTTTTATTATTATGAGTAGGGGTAAAAAAATTTCCTATAGTCAGTTAATTAAAAAGACAAAATAAATCATTTTAACCCTTTATTTTTTTTTTTTATATTTCACAATAACTAATAATGTAATACAACAACTTAGTTGAGTACATACCAATATCAAATTAGCAGCTACCGTCCTTCTATTATAATAAACTTATAATAATATCCAACTTCTAGTAAGTTAAAAGGAGAAAACTTTTTCTTCGGCATTATTTAGTCCCCATCAAAATACTTTTGATAAACAAAACATGTGTAAAACATGAAAAACGAAAGGACAAGTATGATTTGTAACGCAAAAGCGAGGAGAGCTTCAAGTAAGGTGAAAAACAAGAATGTCTTTAAATTTTCAATCCTTAAAATGAATATCTTTTGTCCCCACAAAAATTGACAAAACAATTTTTTGAATTTTCCTCGTAGATTTTGGTAAAATTAATATTGACTCGCAGATCTTTTGTAAAATAATATAGATTTTGGTACTTCAAAAAACTTTTTATTATTATTATTTTTTGCATATTATCAATATTTGATTTTGTGAGTTGACCGTCGTTCCTCGTCTAATTTTCATTAAAAACTTAAAAGGGCTACTCAAACTCTTTACGATAGTGCATACATACAAAGTAAACGCAACATATTTGACGTGCGAGATTCTTTTTGAGTCAATTAATCAGTAAAATTGACCTAGTTTAATATTTTGCAGAGCCTGGCCTTGCAAATCATACAAGGGACCCGGCTACAGAAAGTTGAAATTTGACTTGTACAAAACTCAACAATTTATTATCTCCGTCCCAACTTATTTATCTCGTCTCCAAATTATAGCGTCAAATATACCATTTAATTTACAATCAACTCAAAACAAGCATTTAAATTTATTATATTCTTGACTAATATTAAATAGTATAATAAGAAAAATGTGAAAAATTTATAATTTCATTACATTAAATGATTTAAATATAAAAAAGAAAGGTCCTTTTGTGGACAACAAACTTAAAAGCGTCAAATAACCATACAACAACGATAAATTAAATCTTATTCTTAGTACATTTATTGATAAATATAATGAAAGGTCCCCAACAAACTACAACCTTAACAATCACAGCACACCATGTGTCAGAGAACACTTTCCCGTCCCTTGTTTACTTGAAGTCGTTATCTCTTGTTTGATTGACACAAACAATGAATCTTAAAAGATATGGAACATGTTAACGAGTGTCTCGTAAATTCCTGTTGCCGAACTGGGGAAGCGATCGCCGATAGCCTCAGTGTGTTGGAATTTCCGGGACAATAGTATAAACAGTTACATCTTCCATGTGGGGACTCCTTACCGAGTATTGAAAAGTCCATCCATGGCATGCACCTGCATGGACACCATTCTTATTGACTGCAAATATAGCACCTACAAAATCAGGATATTTCCGTGCAATTCTTGATATGGCGTCCTCAGCAGCGCGCTTAGGTTCCATACCTAACCTCATACTCTCCACAACCTGATAGCTGTAGAACAAGAACAATCGTAATTTGTAACTAAAAGCCTTGTAAGAGGAGATACAGGTTAACTACTAAAACGAATATTGAATTCAGAAATGAGACGAGAACTCCAAACTTATAAACCTTATCCTACTGTCAAAGAACAAAGGGGTGCAGCAAGCAAGGATGCATAATTTCACAATCATACCTCTGGAAGAAGATTATTCCTGTAAAAAATTTGGAAGTTGCAAACAATCCTTTACACAAACTAAGGAGAATTTGAACATACAATTGAGTGAGAAGTGTTAGTTTTGATTCAATAAGCCCCCTTTTTCCAGTCATATTTAAATGATTCAGAATGTACCTCTCTCTATTTAGCTAGCTCACGCTTAAGAATGTACACAACCCAATTCTAGTCAGATCAAACTAAAAATATTAAGCATGAAACAATGTTGGGATTAGAATCCTAGAATAAAACTAATTCTGGAAGTACAATCCTAGAATAAAGAAAATTAACAAATACAACTACTGCAAAAAAGTTCAAATTTTAACATAAATAAAGACCTACAATTTCAGGTAAATATTAAAAACATGCATTCGACCCATTAAACGATGTAATTTTCATAAAAATCATAATGTCTCAAAGGCTTTGCCAAAAGGTCATTTCCTCTCAAAAATATCGGGTCATTTGCTCAAATATTGATCAAGACTGTGTCATATATGTTTTGGCCCTGAGAATTATCCATAAAGACCATGCATTCCCACTTTTCGTGGGCAGCATCAATTTACCATAAGATTTATGACTATCTTTCCATCTTTTTCATTAACCCAATTAAACAAAAAGTTGTGGAGGTTTCCTCAAATGTTGCCCCCCAAACCCTGGCACAGCAGGGATCATCTCTGCTTGATGATGCCATATTAGTAGGCCATTTCTCTTACTAGCTCAGCTCTCTTTCCTACTCTGACACTTTCATCAGACAAGTACTTTAACACGTTAATATAAAACAAATAATTAAAAAAAAAAAAAAATTGATTACCAAGCAATTTTGCCAGTTCTAATCTTTGTTTGACAATATTTAAAAACCAGCTTCAGAAGATTTAAGAGGAGCAGTAAAAAATTGAAGCCGTCATCCAACAAGCTTAGAAATAATTTATAAGGATTGTAACCGTATAAATTATGAATTCTTCCTCATTCTAGAAACTTGTGTACCACAAATTTTTATTAAAATTAATAGCTAAGTTTCAGTAAATAGTTTCACGTAAAGTACCATGGAAGGAAGCGCATCATGATATCACCATCTCCAGTTGCACCACAGGCTCCAACTTCAGTGTCAGCATATGCAGAAGATCCAGCAATAGGTCCATCACCAACCCTGCAAGCCAAAAGTTTTCTAATTCAGATCACAAGTACTGGTTGGAAACCTATGTTGGCTGATTTACGACATTATAACAGTTTATTCATGTTGAAGCAGCATTAAGAATAGGTCTTTGAGTTCAGTAACAGTTAAACATTAGTTGATATTCACAAGTACATGACAACTTCACTTCATCCATGTATATATTAATCCCAAATTTTTGACATCATCATTGTTTAAAAATGTATCAGAGCCGTTCAATATAATTTCATTATCTTCCTCATCACTACCAACTGTTGCTTACATAGGCGAAAACGCCGTAGAAGATAACTATCATGTGGTTAACACTTGTTAGTGACATAATCTGATAAACTGTCATTACCTGCCCGGGATTTTAAAAGTTGCCCCATTAGTTGATGTACCAACAGCAATATGTCCCAACTGGAAAAGAAACGTAAATAAAAGATTATACACAATCCAAATAATATAAACAAATAAAAAGGAAGTAGGAGGGAAAAAAACAGCTTACTTTGTCAATAACAGCCATCGATATTGTGTCGTGGTTGTGGAGACTAACATGAGAAGACCATAATTTACCACGATCCGACCAATTGGAATTCGTGCATATGTTCTCGACAAGGTTTACAGTATTCTTTGCATGGTAAGGACCACAATCATCGACAGGCAGAACATTTTTCCTAAAATTAGGCTGGCACTTGTTTTCTTTCCATTTGATCCATTTATCTATCGATTCTTCAGAGCTTAGGTTTGTGGGCCCCGGAAGACCCATTGAAATGGCAAAGACAGATGCTTGCTCGCCAACAAGAATGGTGTGTTTAGTATGCTGCATTACTAATCTTGCAGCTTTGATTCCATCACTCACATACCTCATTGCAGCAACAGCTCCAACCTCCATTGTCACCTATACATGTCTTAGCATATGGAAGGTGGATATCATTTAGTGGCATGTCTGGCATGTTGGATTAGACACTATTGGATAGAATTAAAGAAGAAAAATAAGTTTAAATTTTATCCATTATCCTATGCGGTGCCATTGAGTAATGCGTTACAAACATTTCGTAAATGCTTTACTTTTGTACACTTGTCCAAAAAGAATACAAGGAATGTCAAATTATCATATACCCCATTCATGATCATGGCATCGATTGTGGTTTCTCCATTCTCATCTGGACTCCCACCAGGACCAACTGTTCAAAAAAATAAACACTTTAAGTAAACCTTGTAATCGATGGTGTAAAGAACTATATAACAAATCCTACGAGGACTGAACTATAGGATAACCAAACTAACCACCCACACTGAATATATGCAGCAAAACCAAGCATTATTGTTTCATTAAAGGGGTGCAGATCTTACTCCAATAAAGGATGTGTAAAACCCCAACCTTCCTATGGGCAAAGTTTTGCTAACTTAGAATTACACCAAATATTTATTATAATGTTTGACCATCAGTTCAGTACATATAGTACAGGATACACAAAACGAAATGGGAATTTTTTGTGATGTCTCATCCAGAGTTTCCCAAAGAGGCGAAGACTGCCCATTATCTACAGCCACTACAGACATTGTACCCTCGCGTTGCTAACTCTCTCATTTTGGGTAAAAGAAAAAAAAAAGAAAGTTCTCAAATGTTATAAATAATGCAACATCTAGACTATCACATATTGTCTTATAGCATCAAACTTTATCTCCCATTGGATCTTATCAGCAAATTAAAGAGGGGTTCATCAACCAAAGGTTTCAAACAATTTTCTGTGTCTATATGATTCACAAAACAGATCAAGAATACAATTATACGTAGATAAAAATGTAGTATAGTAGGAGTAGGCTTCTTTAGATTACACTACTGACTGGTTCTTGCGGATTTGAAATGATGCAATTGGATCTTCCAGATCATCAAAAAAATTGGTATTAGCATAAAGTGCAATGCGATACTAACTTAAAAAGTTATCTGTTTATGATTAATTTTTCATTTCAACAATTTTAGCCCATAACAATTAAAGCAAAGGGAGATATTAAAGAGAATAATTTCAACTTAAGTTTAGCATTCCAGATTACTAGTAAACCAAAATTTGGAACGGCTTAGTCAATTTTTGATTTGTGGGGCATAGTTATTTCACGTAACTCCTCACCAATAACTCGTGGATTTTTAAGGATTCCATTAGTTGGGATTTTAATAGATCTCAATGGATTTCTAGCTCATAAATATAAATACCATGCTCTTTAGAAATTTCAACCTCACCCCTCAGATTTTCATAGATTTGAGTGGATTTTGAGCCCATAATTTGTTTTATTTTTCAAAAATTTATATTCAATTTGTGCATAATAAATTATCAAAATAAAAAGACCAAAAAATCATGTTACAAACTCCATTAATATTAAATAATTATATTTATGATGTAACAATATTTTCTATAATAGAATTTATAACGTCAAGCATTTCAAGATACAAACTCTTTCCTGATTTTAATCCAAGCAACATTTTCTTGTTTTCATCTCAACTAATTGAGTATCTCTTTTATTCAAATCCTACAAAAATTGTAGTTCCGACACCAAATTTTAAAAAAATAATTAAAAAATTAAAGGGTAAATAGCACTAGGGGTCTCGAACCTTTGAACTTAGTAATAACAATGGGGTCCTGAACATTTGTTTACTAACAACCGAAGTCCCTAACTTTTAAATGTTTGCACTAGAGGTCCTTTTTGAACGAAAAACGTCAAAATCTCTGTGAAGTCATCACGCGTGCCATACGTGATGAATTTCTGAAGGAAAAAAATGTCCAACATTACTCAAATACCACTAAACCAAAGGAGAAAATAAAAATTACGAAAAATTAAGGGCGAAGAGAGATGTTGGGGACGTTGGTTTCATTGGGCATCTTCGCTCTAATTTTCCCTAATTTTGTTTTAACCTTTGGTTTAGTGGTATTTGATAATGTTGTCACGTAAATTCATCACGTGTGGCGCGCGATGACTTAACAGAGATTTTGACGTTTTTCGTCCAAAAAGAACCCCTGGTACGAATATTTGAAAAGTTAGGAACTCCAGCTGCTAGTAAACAAAAATTCAGGACCCCACCGTTACAACGTTCAAAGGTTCGAGACCCCTGGTGCTATTTACCCAAAATTAAATGTTTTCTTTTAGATATATTCGAACATAATGCACGTTAAATAACTTGTTTAATTTCAAATGAAAACACATTATATTCATATAATAAATCAAGACGTACGAAAAAAAGTGTTAGTTTTTATATTTCAAAATCTATGAGAATCCATAATTATAGAATTTTGTTATAACCTTATAAATTATTATGTGGAATTTTATTCAAATTCATGAAATCCATGAGAATTCATAAATATTAAGACATCCATTAAAATCTAAGTCGAGGACACCATTGTAAACATCCACAAACAAATAGCGATAGAGCATTCTATCAATCATTATTTTCTTTTTTTTCTCTTTTTTTTGAGAACATGGATGAAATAATAGCCACTCGTCCTAGATGGCACTAACACATTCTAAAGATTTAGATAATGCAGCTATTCAATAACAAAATATGGTAGTCTAATTTTCCAAGACGAAGATGGGAGACTGTGATTTGGTTGTGCACTTGATAAACAACTTACATTGCTTTTGAAAACAAAAAATACAACTTATAGAGTGTTTATACACATTCAATAGATTTTTATGTATGTGCATGTGTGTATAAATTTCTATATGCATGCATATGTAATCTCATCAAGCCAAAAGTCACAAGTCCCGACCTAACCCACCTTAGGACCCAAGGTCACTGACGAGGTCCTTGACAACTCAATGGTACCTCAGGCCGAGCACTTGAGAGCCAATCTTGTTTACCGATTGACTAGCTCACCCTTGTGGGCAACTAGGGAGGGCCTACTGACCTCTATATTTCGAAGCTGAGATTACTACCTGATCTTCTATCTTACCAGCACCAAAATCCCTATCTCGACCTTTGGGACATCCAAGGAATGGTTGGACATTCTCAAGAATGTTCAATCTACTCATACTCCTCCCAATCGTTATCCACTAAGAGGCCTAATCCCTCCGCAATTATAATACTAGTTCGGACGTAGACTCCTAGTGGGATGCGGACTCCTAGGCCCATGGGCCGGTCTACGCCCTAAAGGAGTCCAAATCCCTATGGGATTACACTAGAAATCATTATATGTAAGTGTTTTTGCCTCAATATTCAAGTTGCATCATCTTTCTCGCACTATATTCAATTTATAGCCTCTCATTTATATTTTCTCTCTACATCTGCTAACTTAAGCATCATAAATAAAAACGAGGTCACACTTTGAAGCCTTTGTTTCAAGTATTGGGAGCATTGTTTGTGATTAGGCTCACCTCGGTCATCCAACTCAGACACCAGGCCTAACCCTAGGTATGATTTTTGGTAGCATCATAATCTTTGTTGTTGAAATCTTGAAAGTTGAAACCATTTTAATTGAGTCAAATCGATAGAAAATCCCATTTCAAATGATAAACATAGACAAGATTTAAGTGATATACATATAGCTTTATCTAACAGCTTAAGTTTTTAGATCAAGTGGTTCAACCAAAAGTCTTAAGTGCAAGTCTTGCCACCACACATTTAATAAACTTGTGCACAAATTAGACTTTGATAGGAAAAAATGAATACCTCCTACACGCGAGGGGGCATGTTGAAAACGTCTACTTAAATGATAGATATTGACCTTTTCTAACAACTTAAACTTTTTAACTGGTTTAACACATTTGTAGTCCAAACATTATTTTCTTATTACACCAAAAAAGCATTACATAATAGATTCCAACCTGTACCATCACATCTTAATTCCTCACAAGCGTAACAACCTTCCACAATTGCATCCATAGCTGAGAGCCCGCTATCAACAGTTCTCCAGGCCGCTCTAACAGCTTCCACGAAGGCCAAGTGCTCACAACTAAAGGGTATTTCCCTGGACTCTTAACCTCTTCTCCCAATGCCTAATTGGGAACAGATAAAGTGGACAATCAATAGAGTTGAACCAAATGTAAAAAAAAAAATATAATAACACATAAATCTTTCTATAATATATAAAATTTGCATGAAATATCAATATTCTTTTATTAGGAGAGAGAGAGAGAGAGAGAGAGAGAGAGAGAAGTGCCCAGAGATTAGTAGAGGTCAAAAAGTGTGATTAGTAAGGTCAAAAATTAACAATCAAATCTACCCCACCAAAATCTCTCTCTATTTACTTCTCTTAAATCAAACTTAACCTCGAGCTATTTTCTTTGAAAACGATATAATTGCAAACATCTTCACTTCATACCAACCTTCTGGATTTGTTTCTCATTACCATGGAACATCAATCTCCCAAACTCTAGGAACTTTCTAATCTATTCTCTGGTACAGTTTGAGATAACATTGAGTGCATTGGGCTCGAATAGTTTGCTAGTAGAATTTTAATTCGAAAATGACATAAAAGGCACAACATTTAGCAATTTTTCCAAATCAAAAACCCAACCATGAGCACAACTAAGCTTCAAAAGATAAATAAAGTAAAATAAATCAATTCCTAACAGCAAAAGGAAAAGACGAAAAAAGATAAAATCTTGAATCTTGTTGTTGCTTTCTCTTCTTTCCTTTAGCAAGACAGAAACCCAAACTACAGTAACTGAAATTAAATTGAAGAACCCTCAGAAGGTAAGAATTAAAGTAACAGAGTTAATAAAAGTTATATCACATTAGCCTGGAAATTGAATGACAGAGGAAATACATATAACCCAAAAGAATAAAAAAATTATCTCTAACACAAAAAAATAATTATAATAAAAATGAAAATAAACTTGAAGAACACCCTGAAAGTCAGAAACCCAGAAATACAGTAACAGCCCAGATTATCACACTTTCATACATAGATTAACATGTAAGTAAAATACGTAAAAAATTGGATGTAGACCCAATTAAGCATAGGCTGAAAAGGGAGAGCAATATATTACCAAACAGAGAAATGCGACGAAGAAATAGTGAGTGATAGGAAGTTTTTTAGCGTTCATAGACATTATAATCGCTGGGAAATTTGTTGAAAATCAGTTAGTACGTGCCTGTGTGATCAATGGGTTCAATTTCCCTCTCTCTCGCAGGCAGATGATTTTTTTAATTATTTCTTCCTAAATTTGTAGATTGGTATCTTTGCACTTGCTTTCTTGTCCCTTTTTAATTAGATTTTATGTACTAGTATAGGGCTTATCTTGCACGCATATCCGACGTTAGAAAAATAAAAATTAGATTGATTGAAAAATTCTTTGCTTCACTACAATATATAGGCTTGTGAAGAGTACTATTCATACATTGGGCCTGTACGTCACCATTTTGTGATTTTTTTTTTTTTTTTTTTGGGGTTTTGGACAACAAAACGACGTCGTAGGGAAGGCAAAAGTTTCATGCATTTGTATGCAAAAGTTTCATGCATTTGTCTCCTTAATTGAACGTACAAATTCATTCCTTGTCTCAACCGAGGGTTTCTTTCATCCAGATCTCCCCAAATTTCTTGTACAACCCGGACAAAAAAATCATGAACTCGTAAATTGGTTCATAAAAGCAAGGAAATCTTCCCAAATCTCTCGAAGATTTTACGTGAACTACTCGAATCGTAGGTGAACTATCTTATATTTTTGAAATTTGGATTAGAATTTCACTTTCTCCTTCATTTGTTTATTCAAAAATAAAATCGCCCAAATTTTTTGTAGAACTCGAAAAAAAAGATTGCCAAATTCGGAAATTGTCGACAAAGGCAAGGAAATCTCTCGTAGTTTTTACGAAGTCTCCAGACAAGGGCTCGAATCTAAGGTAATTTTTCCCTTTATTTTGTGTTAGTTATTGATTTATGTGAAACCTAAACGATTGGGGTATAGAAGGGATTTTGTTCCTTTGGTGTGGTTATATATATGCATATATAGTTGTATCTATCTATATTTCAGATTTTAGAGGTATTCTAACACTTTGACATGCAAATATAGTTGTAGATAATGAATTGGATTTTAGATCTTGCAACTTAAATATTTACATTTTTCAACAAAGAACCCAAAAAATCTACCAAAACAGAAGTAAAACAAGAAAACAAAAGAACTGCATTTGAAGTTGTTAGTTGATGAAAGCAAAAAGATGTCATAAGTTTAATAATGCCATTTTCCCCTTTAGATTTATGCACACGAATCCGTAGATATATATCTTGAATGAGTCATTAACATCGCTTTCTTCAATCTGTATCCTGCAATCTGATTCCAAGAACCGAGTTGCTTACACACAATCTTATAGAGGTGTTCATCAATGCGTAAGGAACAAGGAATTTCAAATTTGTGACTGAAAACGAACCTAAGATTCAATACAGCTCGCTCTTTTATCACATCGAGCTGTGCTTTTATATATTACGCAGCTTGTCTTAAACCTGGACTACCCTCTTACATGTGGTTGCATAAAAAATGAAGAGTTGATTTATTTGAGTGATTCTATCCACTACTTAGAAAGTAATAGTAAAATGTAAAAACTAACAAATTCATTAGTCAAATTGGTAAGCCTCATGAATTACGTAGTCAAATTCCCAATCAACTTATTATCACTTAAATCCAACAATTCCAATTTGGTAAAGATCCCTCAAACTCACTAGAACTAGACCAAGAAATGAATTCCCAACAAGAAACAAGGGTCAAATTCTTCATTTCTCCCGAAAACTCAAGAATCGAACCCAAAAATATATTATTTCCAAGATCAAGAACTCCTAATGACCCACATTTACTTCATGAATTATCCCCACTCGATAACACGCGACATGTTATAATATTCAATGAATGGGCTCAAATTGATACAGCCATTCAGTAGAAAGAATTGCTTGGCGGGTTTTGAATACATTTCGACCTTGTTAGGAAGTGTTTCAGACATCAATAACTAATTTCAATTTCTGAAACTATTTATGACAAATTTTACTTATTAAGAGTACAAATATAATGTGTGTGTGTGTGTGTGAAGAGAAAGATAATCTCTTTTTCCTTTTCCGATTGATAAATAAGAGAGGGAAATATAGATGTTTCTCTTCAAAATAAACTCATGTGAGAAAGCAAATGGTACACTGACGTAAAGAAATCAAAAGAAAGGATCAACATTGAGAACCAAGCAAAGATTAGTCGCATCGATAGAAATAATGGATCCATGGTTTGTGTTTTGGATCTTTTTTTAGCTTTATGATTCACTAAAGTCTGTCGGAAAAGACAATCTATTTACTCACTTTGCATCTGAAATGATCCCATGGTTAAACCTTACTAGGTGAAGTGGGAAATTGAATGGGACGTGATTTTTCTTGCTTGGCTGGATGGCAAATTTTGGGGATTGGAAGTAAAGTATGGTAGAAAACGGATTTTTCATATTGTAGTAGAAGACATGGTGAAGTGTTCAACCACATGTCTATATAAAGGAGTTATAAAATTTCATTTACACTATCGTTCATCAATCGTACTAATAGGACTAAGTGGGCGGCCAACTAAATAGTTCAATTTTGTTACATTCTATGTTCAATCCTTCCAGCCAAACACACTCTTAGATTAATCATTAATATACTTGATGGTGTTAAGTTCATTAAATGTGAATATTAACTTTGCTAAGCTTCAAAGAATCCCTTTCAACTCGACCGGGTCTAAGTTTAGGTTGGGGCTTGATCTTTGCTCAACACCGACTTTTCATAGTTTTGTTTATGTAAATATGATGGTAGTTGTACCAGTAGCATCGATAAGTTTCTTTACTATGGTATATCGTTTTAGACTACTCGGCCCATATCCACTATAGGATTTTTAGTTTGATCTTTACACTTTGGAATATCTTAATTTGTTTACTTTAGAAAAAATACTAAAATCCATCAAAAATTTCATCCTTTCATTAAAAAGCCAATAAATTATAATATTATCTTAAAGATCCGAACTAGAAAATTTCCACACCTCATAAGGTAACCATTAGATTAACTGATTAAGCTTTATTTTTGTCATATAAATGGTACAAGTTAATCATATAATGTATTCTTTCATGTAGTTTGCTATGACTCAATGAGAGAGAAGAGGGAAGAAGGGAGGCTCCATGACTAAATGAGATAGAGGTGGAAGGGTTGGACTATTGCACTTGCTGTTTTGGTTGTGTAATCTCTTATAAAAAATGAGTTCAGCATAGAAACATGCTTTAGAGCTTTGATAATTGTTATAGTGCATGAGTAGATAGCTACATGGCTGAACTCTTCAACTAACAAACCGTGGCAGTATGTGGCTTGATGAATGCATTTGGTCAAATAAACAAAGCCATCTTATGATTGACTTGATATTATCAAATAAACAAAGCCACCTCTGTTGAACTTCTTTTGTGTGTTAGGTTGTTACTATAGTCAACAATACAAGAATTATCTTGTTGCCAAAAACAGCAAGATAACTTTTGTTTTGTTGAATGCTTTTGTCTATTACAACTACAATCTTTTGAACCATATGTTTGTGCTCTCGTTGGAAAAATGGCCGACACTTTGTAATAGGATTATCTTTTGCTGAAGTTCAACCAATATGGTGAATGGGAATGATCCTACTTCAAATTAGAGTTTGTATTATTTTCTCTAAATTTGTATTGTTTCTTTTTTCACCTGCACTATCTTCTCATTAATTTGAATTGTTTCTCAAAGTCTTTTATTATTTTTGGCCTTATAAAATCAGCTTTTGTCTTACCTCATTCAAAAATCAAAAGCATTCTTTCATCCACGTCTCTATATTTGGTAAGCATATGACCTATTTAAGTGATAACATGGTTGTCAGACCCCATATTCATGTAAGAGGCAGCAATGCAACAATACCAAATTGCATGGTACATATTCCTATTTGTTTTTCCTTTGAAATTACACGGTCACTTATATGATGGAGAAATCATAAATGAAATGGTTATATGCAAATAAGAAAAAAAATTCACTCAATAAGTATCCTAATATGCTACATGTTTGATTATGAATAACTCATAATGACTTTATGATTACCAAAGTTTCTCTAGCACATTTCGTATGAAGTTAAAATATTGTGAAAAATTATGTACATTATTACAGATGTTTTACGTGCATCGCACGTGCATACACTAGTACATTGAAAATGAGAAAAGAATTGATAGAAATTATTGACACTGACAGTGGTATTAGACGGTGGTATTAGGTGATTAGGAGAATTCTTTGCTCAGGTTAAAGATGGAAAAATAGAAATTAATATAAGTTAGTCAATCTACATTAGTTGATTAAATCCATAATATTATTATACTACATAATACGTCGAATAAAATTTAATTTTTTTACTTTCTTCACAATATTCACTAATAGAATACTAATATAATACATCTTACCAACATAGTCATTCTATTCAATTTCTTAATTGGTTTTCTTTTTAAAGGTTTTACACATTAATATAGCTTACCTAGTTTCGATTGTCAATCACAAATAAAGCTTTGCTGTAATTCTTGAACGAAAAACTTCTTTGTCATACCCCCTACATACCAAGACACCAACTATTCTAGCCTCCTCTCACCCACCGCCCCCATCAACTCGATCCCTATCTCCCACTATCTCCTACTCCCCTCTGATATTCACATATGATACACGTGGACACTTCCCGGATGCACACAAATGCACCAAAACATAGTTTAAAAAATTAGAAAAAAACCAACATGTGTCACTCATCCGTCTTCTAAAATATTTGACTACAAAACATAATAAAAAAAAGTAATAAAAAGTTATAATCAATCGGGATAAATTCAAATATATTATTATCAGCAAAAATTTACACGATAACACATAAACAGACTCCCATTGCTGGAGTAAAAACATCAACTGTTGGATCTATGAATATTCAGATTATCCATTTCAACATGTTATTGTTCATAGTCTAATCTACAAATATGTGCACTATTTGGAACGTGTCTTTCCCATATTATCTCCAAACAGTTTCATTTGCATCTGTGAAAATAGCGTTGTGATGTTCGATCAAGCACAGTATAGCTTCAATAGTACCAAAGTCAACTGGCAATTCATCATCCAAAGGAATAGAGGAAGATCTGTCTGTATTTTCACCTTCTTCTGCATGCAGAAAAACAAATTTTAAGATAACGTGCATATAGAACTCACAAATATTTCCATTTGAAGATGCCTAGCAACAGTTAATGATTGTGTCAACTTATTCGACTATAAGTTCCCTTGTTCGGTAGAAAAGCCATAGAGCAAGATGTCGTATCATGACGTCTTGTATTAGATGAAATCCAGAATTTTTAAAATTATTATTTTCTTGCCACATTATAACCACTTATCCCCATTAACTAGAAAGTAATTAAAATGAAACTTCTCAGTTAACCAATTAGGTTCCTAGATCATCCATTCTGGTAGTTTTCTTTTTTCCTTTTTCTATATTTGGGGAATTATTTGTTCTGCCATCCTCTGATCTCATAAAAGACCCATCAGACATGAATTCTTGCTGTCTTGAAAGTTACAGTAACATATACATCAGCTATGAGAAGCCATTGAAGGTTAGCCAGATATTTCACAGGAATAACAGCCTGTTTTATCTAGGGAACAAGTAGGAAATCTTCAAACTGCGGTTTTTCTGAAGCTCTTGAATAAGCAAGATTATGAACAGAGTAAAAGATTTGCAAATAGAAAGTAGTATTCCACGGACACAATGCATAAATTGCAAATCACCTGCAAGCATGTCCCATGTACTGTAGTTGGAGGCACAATCAACGTTTGTCTTAGAATCAAGTTTTGATGGACGACTCCAAAACTGTTTGTAGAGTTCAGGCCTCTGTCCCTTCTGCCACATAATGATAGGGGCCATTTCCATGGCAAGGCTTTGGGCGTCCATCTGAAAGAAGATTGCAATGTCCAAGCATGCTTATATAGTAAAAAATCAACTATCCAATACTTCATGTGAACTAATAGAATATGAATGATCAAATGGCTGGATTGATTTGATTTTTGCACAACAAAATGTAAGCTACTCTGAAACCTAAACAAAATAACTGAATCTAGAGAGTTTATTATCATATATAATACATGATTCCAGAATTAGCCATTAAAACAAATTTTATTTAGTTCTGATTCTCAACTACTCAACTTTCACTTATATTTCTTTTTAACCTGGTCCCAACTCGGGTAAAGGGCAAAAGTAGTGCTAGGTTGATAACCAACACAAAACACGAGTGCATTGTGCCTTAGGTGCAGTGAAAAGTGGGCAAGGCTTAGTCACGGTGTTCCTATAAGGGATGTGGTGCAGTGGTGCCTTAATGTGTTAAGTAAGGAAGGGTTCCCTTACGGTAATGAACAAAGGTGGGAATCTGCAGAAGTAGTAGATGTGATGCTTAGGAGGAGAGAGAATTTGTCCAATTGTGTAAATACTTCGACTTTCTTGTGCTAGAACTTAGCTCAAAATTATTTGAAGAACTTCTTTTAGCATTATTTATTGTTTGTTTGAAGTTTAAAAGTATTTTTTTAAGAGATTTTGAAAAAAGTTGGTGAAATGTATGATTGAAAAGTTGATAAAACTTGTGGTCCCATGAAATATGTAGTTGAAAATGAGTTTGAGAAAAAAAAAAGTTTTAAAAAAACTCTTCCAAACATGCCCTTACATACAGTAGATGAAATATGTAGGGGAGAAAGTGAGAGTAATGGAGCATGGGATATAAACTTTAATATACAAAGTAACAGAACAACACATGCGATAGGAGTTATCCTACAACCAGATTCAAAATATGAGGGAGTTGAAGTTAAACAGGTGAGGTCGGAGACACGATAATATTAGTTAAACTTAAGTTAGGAAAAAAACCAGTTAAGGTTATTATTGTGTATGCTCCCAAATAGGATTACAGCAACTAGTTAGTTATTTCTCATAGACACACACTACCAGAGAGAGAGAGAGAGAGAGGAATCCTACTTTGTTAAGAAGAGACTTCTGACTAGTACGGAGTAGAAGTGCTGTAACTAATTCCATAGTCATATAGTTGACAGTTGGAAGCCTCTTCAGTATATTTCTCATTAGATGTATGCTAGAGCGAGCATTTCTGATTTCATTATATAACTCAAAGGTTGTTAACGGCTCAGGAAGGCTTGCAATGTAACACTTCATAAGAGCTGCAACATCAACTGGATTTACACCCTCTGGTAGTGATGCATTTGGTTCTGAACACGCAAAACACAAAAACAAAAACAAAAACAAAAACAAAGACAAAGACAAAAACAGTAAGTGGAGTGATGCAAATAACATTAGTCTACATAAGATTGAATTCTTATACAAGTACCTTGGTTGTACAACGAAACTAACTGCCGAATAACCTTTTTGTCTCCTTGGGCCTTGAACAACTCTTGTGAGTTCAGTCCTAAACCACAAAAGCATTATGGTTACCCTCGAGGGCCTCGACATTGAAATGGTATTAAGTGATGTAAACCTCTGCAATTAAATGATCGTTTCTGTTTTCATCAAATCACCTGATAATACGAGATAATCTGCACATTTGACCAATATAAAAGGAACTGGCCTGGTGGACTCTTGGCGCTGGACAGTAATCTCAATTGGAACTCCGAATACTGAGGTGAAATTAAAAAAAATGTGATGGTCTATTTATAAATTTAGCTACTATATTTCAAGACTTCACATACTCTCGACTGCTTACATAAAGACAACGCTAGCCAATGCATTCCGTTAATAGAAGGCATGACTAGCTGCAAGAACATATGATACAAGTGCTGAAGTTGTACACACCAAAATTCATGAAACTATCGTACAGTTTTACTTTTGAGTGAAGCTAGTGATGATATAAAGAAAACCCGAACAAAAAACTAACTCCAATTGAAATGCTTGGACTGGAACCTTAGCTAACAAGACGATCAAAGTATAAAAATCCTACCATCAGTGCTTGCAACTCCCTGCAGAAATGAAAAAATGAAATGAAAATTGGCAACCTTCAATTTCCAGCAACATAAATGGATAACAATAAAATTGTAAGAAGGTCATACTTTTTGCCATCGCTCAATATCAGTCAGGAGAGTCTTGCTTTTTTGTGCAGTCTTCTTGGCTACCTGTACAACGATTTTATCATGTATACACCTTCATCACTTTAAAATAGAAAGACTTGTCATCATCTAGTATGAATCACGATTCTGCATATTTTAATGTGTCCAAGGCAATAGAGAAATGTTACAGAATAATGATGGTGGCAGCTATGTTCCTCTGCTGTGGACACCTAATCTGATCACGAGTACCTTTTCTTCTCCTAAACTTTAATAAATATATCATACTATCTGGATCCTATAAAATCCGTGAGATATAAATTTCTGATAATACCATGTTATTTCCCAAATTTATAATTATATGGAAATTGACAGTGTTTCTCCAAAGAAGTACCAGGGATAACAGCAGTTCCAAATGTAGTTACAGTCTGTGAAACATAATAGCAAGTTTCTCTTTCTTATCAAGTGTCTCGAAGTTAATTTGAGTCACTGAACAGCCAGATAAGTATAGAATGGATGGCTAAACCATGTCAAAACAGAAACAAGGATGGCTAATGTCCATGTATATCTGTGTGAGTAAAACAGGCACCACTTTTATGACATTTGCTAATATTCCTCGAGTATTGAGCACCTACACTTCGTTTAAAGGTCAAGGGATCTTGTTCGAAAATGATACTAAATGTCTGGAATGGAAATAAGTTGGTATCCACCATAATCCCGTGGAGTCAGAAAACCGCTTAATGAAAACAATTAAATGATTCAACAGGCTTTTATGTCAAAGCAAACAAATTTATAAACCCAATTTAATTACTAAACATAGAAGGGATACAATTGGATCCACATAAACTCTTCTTCTTTTAGTTTTTTTCTTGTTCTTCTCCGGTTTCCTTTCTTCTTTTCTATGTTACAACAACAACAACAACAACAAGAAGCTAAGCCTTGCTACAGATAACTTGGGGTCTACTACGTGAATCATTTTTCACCATTGTGTTTATGTAAAGTATCCCTTCCAAACGTCTGATATAATCGAATCTTTTGCAACCACGTTGTGTCATTTAAATTTGGTACATATTTCCATCTTCTACACATGCTACTGGGCACATCATTTTTATGGATGGAGCTTCTTTAGGTTTACACTATAGATGCACCAAACATCTAACTTGTCCTTCACTTAATTCATTCTATTAGTGCCACTTCCACTTGTTTTCGTGCATTTTCTTTTTCTACTTTGTAACTTACATTTTGAATGACTTTCATTTATCAAGTTCTCCAGATGTATTACCTCTTCAACTTTTGTCTTCCCAACAACAACCTTATCTTTCGTCTCTGAAAATCCCTTCCGTAAAAATATGCTGGTACTTGCAGCGGCAGAAATAAGCCTTTCCTGCACAGCATGTCTGGTAGATGGCTGCTGAAGAAGTGCCCACCGGCTCTTCACCACTGACCCAACTTTCCCTGCCACATCGGTAACATTTCCTTTGGCATCCTTCGCAACCTCCCCCACAAAAGTTCCAGCAGATTCTCCTGCTTCTTTAAGCTTCACCCCTGTTTACTAATAGTAGGGCATTAAATCTACACATGCCAACACATTAAACAAAATATACAGATGATAACCACTCGAGAAAATGTAGATTTTACTAGAAATTACCTGAGGATTGAAAGAAATCGCTAGCCTTCTCTTGCCACTGGGGTGAAACGGCTGAAGGCATTTGAAGTGGCAACAAATACTTATTTCAACTCGAAAAATAAATCTACTCGACCTATTCCGGTATTGGCATGCAAAGACAACACAAAATAAGGATAATCATCATTAACATTGTCAATTTCATCCCTGAGCATTCTAATATCAATAGAGAATAATACAATATAATACCAGATAACCTCTCTCTTGAAAAAAAAAAGGCTAAAAAAAGTCAAAATTTTCGTGGTAATTTCTTCTTTATTATTTATATTACAAGGTGAACAACCAAACTGTAACAAAATTCTAAACAACTAAAATTGTCCAAGGAGGATACGTCTTCACAAAAAATCAAAAGTCCCCATATATTGAATTGGTACTAATCAATCTTAGGGGTTTTAATCGAAAATATCCAAGAATCAAACAGATAACTTCGCCGAATCTTATGATTCTTTGAAAATTAAAATGATATAAGAAAAAGAAATTCAAATTAAAAAATTCAAATTAAAATGATATAAGAAAAAGAAAGAACTTCAAATTCTTGCAGTATATATCAAAATTCTTACAGTCGCAAAAGCAATTCAAAAATCGGTAAAATATTGACAAAAAAATCCCAAAATCCCAATCAGATAACTTCGCTAAACCTCATGATCTCTTGAAAAATCAAATAAATATAAGGAAAAAAAAGAAGGAACTTGAAGAATTCAAATTGTAAAATTTCCTATCCTTTATTGCCTTATTGAGTAAAGTTCTTCAATATAAATAAAATCTCAACGATCGATTTTTCAAAAACTCTTAAGAAAGAGATTAGGGGTTTTTACCTTTCAGTTGCGACGATCGAATTCGAAAGCTTTGGAAATCGATCGATGGAAAATGGAAAAGAAAATAAAAATTCCTAGTGCCGAGAAATTAAGATAGGGAAAAAAAAAGTCAAAAGTATTAAATTATTTATGAGTTGGAGTATCATACGAGAGAGCCAATGAAAATTTAACACGTTGGCAACCCCTACGACCCTCTCCTCTTGACGCTACAACGGATATAACGGCTCTGCGCCCATTGCGTCATTTGAATTTTCTTCATTTTTTCCAACTTCATCTTTGGTTTGAATAGACTAAGGGCGTGTTTGATTGAGCATTAAAAAATGGTGGAAAATGAAAATATTTTCATTTTTTAAAATAAATTTCA
Organism: Forsythia suspensa; assembly: GCA_023638005.1. NCBI lineage: Eukaryota > Viridiplantae > Streptophyta > Magnoliopsida > Lamiales > Oleaceae > Forsythia > Forsythia suspensa. The sequence continues at coordinate 28,416,108 of CM042666.1, read as the reverse complement.
CTTATCTGCGCAAAAAAATATTTTCCAAAAATCAAAATCCACGTTTTAAATCTTTATCTATAAAAAAAAGTCTTTTTTTCCATTGGAAGTGACATTTTCCATTTGTTTAATTGTTTGATTAGCACATTTTAAAAAAAAATATTGTTATATCTATGAAAAATCTTTTTCCTTTTAATTGTTTAATCACTTGAAAAATAAAAATGATTTTCACTTTTAATCACTTAAAACACACTTTTGAAAAATTTTCTTGAAAAATATTTTCTCACCATTTTGGTAGATTTTTTATTTTTTTCTAATTTACTTGGAAAATGTTTTCATTTTCACCATTTTCCATGGCAACCAATCAAACAAAGCATAATAGTCCATTTAATTGCACCATTTTTTTTTATATAGAAAATGTCACATCCGAGAAAAATAATGTCATATCAGAGGAAAATATTTTCCTACTTTGACTGTTTGATACAAGGTGGAAAAGGAAAATGAATTCAGTGTACAATCACCTGAAGCATGAATTTGACCATTTTGGTGAAAAATATTTTCTCACTATTTTGATGGTTTTTATTTTTCTTATTACATGGAATTTTTTTTTTCTTCTCCACCATTTCCAATCAAACACACCCTAATTGCAATTTAAAATGGATTAATTTCACTGAGAGTCACTGAATTTTCAACAAAATTATAAAATAGTCAATGGAATTACAAAGTTTCAGCGTCAATCACTAAAGTATACTAAAACGTTCATCGACAGTCACTCTGTTAAATTCCTAAAGTGAATTGATGGCGTGTTACAACTAAATGTCTACGTAGCACACAATAAGTCGATATTTGACAAAAATTAACGTCATGTGACTTAATGTACTACTACTAATAAATTCAAATCACAAATGATGTACTTAAAACATGATGACCTAGCTGTAATTTCTAGACAATATTTAAGTTAGATACCCACATTATTTGCGCAACTCGATTTAACCAATTGGGAGAAAAAAATGGTGTTTATGATCATTTTGGGAAAAAATCGGGTTGTGCAAATAGTTTGAGGGTCTGATTTAGATATTGTCCACAAATTGCAGCTAGGTCCTCATATTTTAGAAGTATCTTTTGTGGTCCAAATTTATTATTTTTAGTACATTAAATCCACGTAACGTCAATTTTTGATAAATGTCGACTGATTGTATGTTACGTGGACACTTAATGGTGACAGATAATTAATTTACGCTAAAAATTTAACAGAGTGACCGTTAGAGATTGCATTATTATATTTCAGTGATCAGAGTTGAAACTTTGTAACTTTATTGACCGTTTTGTAATTTTGTTGAAACTTTAGTGAGCGCCAGTAAAATTAACCCAATTTAAAATTAATTATATTTTCGAAAAAATTAAACTCAAAAGTTTTCAAATATTTCAAGTTTTCAAAAATAATGAAATATGTGGTTGAAAAGTTAATAAAACTTGTATGTCTCATAAAATATGTGGTTAAAATTAATTATTGACTTTTGACAATAATTTTTCACCAAATTAAAAGCTAAACCAAATAAATACTAAATGTTAATACAATGTAGTTTTTTAGATTTTTAATCGAAAGAAACCGTCAGCTAACTATAAGAATGCCAAATTTTTTTCCTACAATGACTATTATTCATTTAATTTGAATTGAATAAAAAGTTAAAAAGAAAAAAATCTGGAAAAACAAAGTTAAAAATGTTATAAACCAGAGACAATAGTATAAGAGAATAGGAAAAACTGTTCACGCAATGATTTCTCATTAATGAACTATTGGATCTTGATCTTAACTTCTTGATTTGAATAACAATGAGTTTTGAACTTGTTGTCCAAATTTTACAACAATCGAACCATAGAGTATTGAGATATCAACGTTTGATTACAACTGTACAGGCTGTCTAAATTTTATGAATTTTCTAAACTTTTGCTCTCTAATTTTTTCTCTATTTTGGATGAGCTTCTTCGTGCTAATAACGTATTATAAACTAAAGAAAATGGTAGAAAAGAATAGAGAAAAATTGTTCACACACATATTTTTTATTGATGAACTATTAGATCTTGATCTTAACCATTGTATTTTACAACACTCTTCTTTGATGACCATATTTAAATAATTCTTATCTCGTATATATGTCTTTTAAATCCTATATATATGAGTCTATTATTATAATAAAATATATAATTTTTTCTATTCTCTTTTATTATTCTCCCTAATTTATAACAAAAAAATAATTGTCTTCTTTTATTGGAGAAATGGGGATTGGATTGTTCTTAGAAACGATCATTTCCGTGACATCTTTTGAACTTTTCTGTTACATAAAAGGTCAAAATTGATGTAGTATATGTCCTTCTCAAGTAAAATTAAATACAACTATTTTGGGGAATTAAATAGGTAAATGGGCTGGGCTCATAATCAGAGGATGGGCCCAAATATGAGGAAGCAGTAGAGTTAAAGAAATGAAATTTTGTAAAAATTACATTCACTACTTACCAATCTAAAAATAATTCCAATTCTAACAATTTAACTAATTTATTTTAAAAATACTACATTGTTAATACTATATTAATTAATTTAATAAAGAATTAAAATCAATTTTTAAACTTTAATTATAATTAACCGCTTGTAAATATCTTAAATTATCGTCCAAACGGAAGAAACTTCCCATTTACAAATCGGTACAAAATCTTTCAAAAATCTCAGCAAATCTTCTTCCAATCTCTCTTTTTAGGTATTTAGAAACTTCACCATTTACAAATCAGAAGAAAATCTTTCAAAATCTTAGTAAATCTTGTCCCAAAATTCCTAAATCGTATTGTATTTTTCACAATTTTTTATCTCGGTTGAAGAATGTAGCCTCCAAATCGTAAAATTATAAGGTCGAAGATAGTGTCGCCTGGAGGAGAAACTATATTGTAGTCGAACACTTCTAGTCATCGGCGAATAACGAAATAGACAACAAACTTGTTGAAGTTTAGAATTAGTTTTGTATTTAATACGGTTTCTATTTAGTATCATTGTCTGATATAAATGTTACAAATGATATTTTGTATCACTGAATATGTTACATATTATATTATATTATTTTACACAGTATATGTTACATAAATTGGTATTCTGTATCACTTGATATTACATATTTTACAAATAATGAAATCAATAGTTTTATTTGTTAAATTTGACATTGTGTTACATATCTATATCATACTGATGTTACACATTATCAATAGATTTTTAGAGTCCAATATGTATGTTAATACGAAATTTTTGAAGTTTAGAATTGATTTTGCAGTTGTAACAGTTCTTATTTAGTATCACGATCTGATTCAGATGTTATAAATGATATTGTGTTTCATTGTCTGATACAAATATTATAAATAATATTGTGTTTCATTGTCTGTTACAGATATTACAAATGATATTTTGTATCACTGAACATGTTAAAGATTATATTATGTTATTTTACACCGTACATATTACATAAATTAGTATTTTATATCACTGATATTTTACATCTTAATTTGTAACACATATTATTACAAATGTTGAAATTAAAAAGATCATGAATTTTATTTGTGTTTGTTACAGATATTTCTGATACAAATAATATATATTTGACAGTTATAATAATAAAAGATTTTGTCGTATATATATTCCAATCAATTCATATTTTTAAAGATTCGATTACTATAATTAACAATAAAAGATTCTATAATATATAATTTCTCATCAAATCCAGTAATTAATTATTTAGTTACTATAGATAATATATAATATAATAAATTAAAATAATAGTTTTTAAAAAACACTATTTTCAGACTAAATGAAATAAGAATGACTTTTTAAAATTATTTTAAAAAATGGTTTATTTATGAAAAACCCCTGAAAATTTAGTACGGGAAAATGAAAATTAGGGGTCATACCTATCTTTTGTATGAAAATTGAAATATACTCTTTTTGTATTTTTTTTCCTATCTTTTTAGATAAATGCTGACTAGATACCCAATTTATTGATATCACGTAACAATGCATTAGATGGCGATAGCATCTTCAATGCAACAATGTAGATTGTTGTACATATAGCAAATAAAATGAAGAATGAGGGAGATCATCTTCAATGGGATCGTGGATTGAGAAAATTATAGTCCAATTGCACAAGAGAGATGTAGATAAATTATAAAAAATTAAATAAATGATGATTAACACACATTTTGATGGTCATAAATGATAAAAAAATAGAGGATGTAAGAGCATCTTCAATGCAACGGTGGATTGTAAAAAAAATTCTGCCACGTAAACAAAATAGACAATGTCTAAAAAATTTATCTCTAATGCAAATTGTCAAGCACTCTGTCAAGTTGACGTGGTAGAAAAAAATAGACAATAGTTAACGCTCCGTCTAGCTTTAGATGCTCAATTAGACATGCTAACTCAGCAACATTTAAATTTCTTATGTTAATTTAAATTTTCTACGCATATTTAAATGTAATTTAGTATTTATTTTAATAAAATAAAATCCATATAGATAGCAATCCATAGAATTCATTGGAGACCAAATTTAAACTTGAATATCTATTCATTAAACATCAATACCACGTAGATCGAAAGTCTTCCAATATGTATGCCACGTAGATAGCAATTCATAAAATACATTGGAGATGCTCTAATGTGGATAGTGTGCTAGATATCTTCTACTTTTTTTGCTATGTAAGCATTTTAGAATGATGTGACAAATTTTTTAGTACAATCCACAGTTGGTATTGAAGATGCTCTAAGTTGAGCATCTTCAATGCTAGATATCTTTTAAAAATTTTATACGGCAAGAGAGAGAAGAGATGAGGAGAAAGAGAGTGAAAGATGGAAAAAGAAAGAAAAATAGATGAAAGAGATATACAAAAAATAATAATAAAATAGGTGGAAGGCTATCTAGCAGGCTGTCTAAAAATAGACAGCCTGTTGGATAGTCTTCTACAATAAATACTGCCACATGAGTTTTGTCCCCTTCACCTCATAGGCACATCAGAACATTCAAAATAGAAGGCAACGTTGGAGATGCTCGAACTTTAACTAGCACTTTCGTTAGCTAGCATGGCATTTAATTAATTTTTGCCTTTTATTTTAAAGTTCATGGAAAAAATGGTCATAATCATTATGATTTGTTATGAAATTATGATTGTAATGTCTCGTATGTGACCTTAATTTCAATTATTAATTGCTCGTATGTGGTCTTCGGTGTGACCTTTAATTCTCCATATTTCATGTACGTTACGAGGTTTGTATTAATTGTGCAGTTTAACTCCCCTTACGTGAACTTAAATTAAATTTTGTAAGCTTCTAAAAGAAAAATGGTTGCATATATTTGGAGTTGGGATTTTTTGTTTTGGACAGCTTGAGTCGTGAATTTTTGTTCAGTGCATTATGAATATTTGATTAGTGACATTTAATTCTTTGTACATGGCCTCAATCGTGCCCTTCATTGTGACCTTGATTGACGTTTTAGGAGGGTGTCTTCAACTCAGATTGTAAAAGATTTCTTAATATTTATAAATTTGAATATAATTTCACAAAATTTATAAGATTTCAACATAATTCTATATTATAGATTTCAATATATTCTTATGGATTTCTATGAATTTTCATGAATTTAAAGTCTTTTTATTAAAAATAGTAATCTTACATTATTTTTATTCTAAATAGTTCAAGTGACCGTCGTATATAAACAAATATTTTGAGTAGAATTTTGGAAAGAAAAAAATTCTTGAAATATAAAGAAGTAAAAACTCTTCCTCATTTTTGAATTAAAAAAATTGACCAATGAGCAATGCTTCTTGAAAAAAAAAATCGAAATAAAGTTTAATTTTTACTTTCTTTCTACTTATCTTTTTTTATAAAATTTTCTCTTTCATATCCGATACTAGATGATGGATATTTATGACTTATTCTCTTCTAAAATTAGTTGTTTAACCATCTTGTATAAAAAGTTACTATATGACTTAAAAAGATAATTTACAGGTGTCGCAGTTGAGGTGTAAATTTTTCCAAGCTCAAAAAAGAATTTTTGGTGCTATATTAATTTTACTATCCAGCATCTAATTGTACTATATAGGTATTAGACTAATTATCTAATTAATATTTACTAATAGATTATTTATATTTTTCAAACCAATTGTTTGGTTCAATGAATGGTCATGGAGTATCAAAAATAAAATTTCAATGACAATGTCTGACAATTGTAAAAAAAAAAAAATTATTAAAATAATAGATAAAAAATTCAATAAATTTTCATGTTAATATAAATTGAAAATTAAGAACAAAAGTTTACTACAAAAACTTGTGACACAAATTAAGGAAAGATGCGAGAGGGAGAGATGCGTAGCAGAAGAGTTGTATTAAAATTTTAAGAGGTGAAGATAGAATTTCTAAAGAATTTGGTATTTATATTTATGGGCTCGAAATCCATGCAAATATGTTTAAATTTTCTAATTAATGAAATATTTAGAAATCCACTTTGGGGACACCTAAATTTATAAAGAATCTATTTAAATCTATTAAGAATGTTTGTGATGAGTTTACTGGAAATGATAATTGAAAAGTGGAACGTGCAGTGCTGAAGGATGATGGATAACAATGGAATTGATAAGAAATTGTGGTGATGTGTATCACATTTATTTTCCACTTCCTATATTCCTGCTACTGTAACAGATTTGTATATGTATTATCATTTTAGATAGATTATAACACGTGTCTATATCTATCATGTACATGTGTTTGTGTAAATTGAATTGAACAAGTTTATAAATATTAAATATACAGCTCAGTCCATCATCTGAGCTTATTCTACAATATCCAAATTTGGGTTCTTTTCCAATTTTATCTTGGTATTAGAGCCATTAATTGGTTGTGACCATGACTTCTGAACAAACTCTATCATCTTCTTCAGTGTTGGCCTCCTCCTCTGGACAGCAAGAAGGCAGCAACAGGAAATGAGAGATGTTGTTTGATTCAGTCCTAAGTCGAAGCTTCTCTGTTAAGCTCAATTGAAGCAATTTTCTTTATGAAAGACAATGATCACACCAGTAATCAAAGAGCACAAACTTGAATGGTTTCTACTTGGAACAACTCCAAGGCCATCAGAAAATATCATGATTTCTGAGGCTGGAAAAGATGAAGCTCAATGAAAAATAATCCCAAATCTCGAGTATGAAAATTGGATGGTGACTGACTAGCTATTGTTGGGATGGATTTATGATGCATTGAGCCCAGCAACAGCTTCACAATGCCTTATTTGTGAAACGTCTTTAGATTTGTGGAAGATAATTGAAAACCTATTTGGAGCAAGGTCCAAAACAAGAATATAGACTCTCAGATCAAACATACAAAACACTTAAAAGAAATGAATGAAAATGGAAGACTATCTAGCTCAAATGAAGATTGGGATGACACTCTTGCTATTGTTGGTAAGCCCTTTTGTAAGGAGGATCTTGTGGACTGTGTGACAAATGGGCTAGATGGAGAATATACACCAATAGTAGTTAAGATTAACAGCATGAACTCGATAAGTTGGCAAGAATTTGAGGAAATCTTGCTTGCATATGAACACAAGCTGGAGCAGCTCAACAGTGCAACAAGAGTTCTCACAATCAATAGTCCTTCATCCAACCTGGTCTATAATATGTCTAACTTCAACACTAGCAAAATCTCCAAACATAAGGTGGAACACGAGTTCCAATTATACTACTTTTAGAAGAAAAAGAGGAAGATGCATATTCTACAAGGAAAATACTTGGAGACCTACATGCCAAGTGTGTGGTAAGATTGGACAATAAAGTTGATATTTGTATGTTTAGATGCAACCTTGAATACATGGGCAGTATACCTGGACAGACCAAGAACACTCAAGCTCCCGCCTCAGCTTTCACTACAGCAACAGAAACAACATGAGATGATGCTTGGTTTGTTGATAGTAGATCCATCAACCATGTTACTATGGATGATTAAAATTTGCAACAATGTGTAGAATATATTGGTAAGACTAAACTTATGGTTGGTGATGGGACTAAACTTGAAATTAAGCATATTGGTGAGTCTAGCAAACCAGTGGTGGACAATAGGTTTCTTACATCGAAAAACATTTTACATGTGCCACATATTACTAGAAATTTACTTAGTATATCAAGCTTATAGCTGATAATGATATATTCATTGAGTTTTAGGCACTTTTGATCTTTGATTACATATCCAATACACTAAAAGGTTTGATCTAGTTGTTTTTTTCAAATGCAGACTAGTATTATTGTCCAGATGATAGAAAATCCATTGGGGCCACTGTGTATATTTTGGTGAATCATTGGTATCATGGTCATCGAAGAAGCAATCTCTGGTGGCTAGATCAAGTATAGAATCATAGTATTGGTCTCTATCACAGACAGCACCTGAGATTCCATGGATTCAATATCTACTAAATGAAATTTCCTATCCTTTACCATCCACTTATGTAATATGGTGTGACAATATAGATCAAGTGCTTTAGCAGCAAATCTCATGTTTCATTCAAGGACAAAGCTTATTGAGATTGATGTGCATTTTATAAGAGACAAAGTGATCAAAAACAGCTTGAAATTAAGTATATTCCATCACAGAAGCAGGTAGCAGATTGCCTCACAAATCCACTGTCTCATTTTTAGTTTAAGTTTCTTTGTGACAAACTTGAAGTGACAAAGATCCCCTCCAGTTTGAGGGGAGGTGTTAAGAATGTTGATGATGAGCTTAATGGAAATTATAATTACAAAGTAGATCGTGCAGTGCTGAAGGATAAAGAGTAACAATGGAATTGATAAGAAATTGTGATGAGGTGTATCACATTTATCTTTCACTTTCTATATTCTTGTAGCTTTAACATAAATCTATATGTATTATTATTTTAGGTAGATTATAACACGTGTCTACATCTATCATGTACACGTGTTTGTTTAAATTGAATTGAACAAGTTTATAAATATTAAATATACAGCTCAGTTCATCATCTGAGCTTATTCCACAATATCCAAATCTGGTTTCTTTTCCAATTTTATCTAAATCTGATTTGAGAACATCTAAATTTTAATTTAATCTATTAAAATCTGAGTTGGAGACATCAAAATTTACATAGATTTTTAAAATCTATTCAAATCTAAGTTGAGGACACCTCCTTAATGTGTTGTTTTGAATTAAAAATTATGATGAATGAATTGTTATTGTTTTTGTATTTAAATATTTAGAAATGTTGATTTGTGCATGTTTGGTAAGCTTAACAAAATTACTTCATAAGGATGGGATTAGGGGTTTTCATCTAGAACTTTTGTTTTTTTGATGATTTTAATTGACAAGGATATTTTATGTTAATTTAGGAATTGATTGGTGGAGAGATAAAACGTAAATGATAAGATGGTGAGAGAGATTATAATTTCATTTTAATTACCATTTGTCTTCTTTTTCAAAATAAAAATAACTACAAGAGTAATAATCACGAAAAGTCACAACTTTAGTACTTTTTTAGTACAAGGATCTTAGTGTATGTTTGATTAAAAAAAATTGTAGATTATAAGTAGTGGGTCATACGGAATGTGTGAATAAAAAGTGGATAAAAATTGTAGGTCCTATGAAATGTGTGGATAAAAATGATGTTTGATCAACTTATAAGTACTTATAAGCACGGTCAAACATACAAACAAGTGTCTTGTTGCGCATTGCATATTGAAAAAATGACCACTTTTAGTTATAAAATGTCAAATATATCATTTTGTAAAAATATCTAATATATTATGTAGTTAAGATTTATTAGTTGGTGCACAACTTTTAAGAGTAAAATAATAGCTTCTAAGAGAAGCTATCTAATAAAAGCATGTAATTACCAAAAACCATAACATTCTTTTATTTTCATGATATTTATTTAAGCTTCATTCATTAATATTTCTCCTAATCAATTATCATTCATTTTCCTTCTTTATATTATCTAACAATACAAAGTTTCGATCTATTTACCATTCATTTTTCTTCTATCTATTAACATAAATATAATATTGATATTTGAAATTTCAAATCATGATAAAGAATGTGTTTTTAACTACTTAAAGTTTAAAATTTTAATATAGAGGTAACTATTCATAAATTATGAAATTATTGAAAAAAATAAAGTGAAGGTGAGCACTTTTTTTTTTTTTTTTTTTGCTTCCATGAAGATGATCAAACTATCTAGAAAGGCAGCTCCCAATTGTCTAGATATTTTGAAACTATGAGATTTATTGAAACATTGTATTGTTAAACTAAATTTATGTTAACTCTTTTTGGTTTATATTACATATATGTCTGAAACTATGAGCTTTATTGTACCGCAAGACAGGGTGTTTACGGACAGAGACCATAGTTTTTAAACCCGATCAAGTTCACTGATATTGTCAAGATACTAGGTCAATAATTTTTGTTTCAATCGACAAGTCACTCAACCAGTGGATCAATGACTCATCAATAACACAACACAATATTCTAACTCGATCACAACTATCCAACAATATTTCGCAGAGCACGAATTCCAACATCCATAAAACCCTAAACAACACGCTATCAAATATTTCAAACAAGAAAACATAAAAATTCCGAACATTCATATGTTTAAAAATGATTAGGCCTTAACGGGTTGATGATTACAATATTCTAAGAAATTGAGCTTTATATCTATTGACGTTGGAATCTGTACTATCTACGTGTCAACAGATCTCCAGTCAATCATCTGCCAACTTGTATGTTACCTGCACACTAGGACGACTGTTAGGTACCAAGATCACTAAGGAAAAAGGATCCGACGATCGTTGGTACTCTGACGATCAAGTCAACTTCCGGTATATGTAAGGGATAACATTATACAGGGAATAATAAATGGGTGTAGGAAAGACAAACATGCAGAGATTTGAGCAGAGTTTAAGGGTGAGAATAATGCGTATCTTAGAACAACCGAAAACGTTGTATTTATAACCTCAGAGTTCCAATTGATTTAGAAAAATAATCAATTAGATATCTGATTGGATCTTCATTCCTTATGTGATAAGGATACTTGGTTGTTAATGCAATCTCCTATATTTTATCTCTTATTTGAGTTGATTCCTATTATCACATTGCCTAATCTTCAAGAGATTGATATTTAGTTTCATTGTGAGAATTTGTGTGCCAATCAAACACAATCTATTTGTGAATATATCTCTAGTCATTTTGAAATATCATAATGCTCGCAAATCTGTGACGGATTCGGTTGCCCACGAAGCACCCGGGGTCGGCCATGAATGTCTAGGCTCTTCATGAGCTTCACCATACTTAATTCGAGGGTGCGTGAGAATAATGCGTACATTAGAACAACCGAAAACGTTGTATTTATAACCTCAGAGTTCCAATTGATTTAGAAAAATAATCAATTAGATATCTGATTGGATCTTCATTCCTTATGTGATAAGGATACTTGGTTGTTAATGCAATCTCCTATATTTTATCTCTTATTTGAGTTGATTCCTATTATCACATTGCCTAATCTTCAAGAGATTGATATTTAGTTTCATTGTGAGAATTTGTGTGCCAATCAAACACAATCTCTCTGTGAATATATCTCTAGTCATTTTGAAATATCATAATGCTCGCAAATCTGTGACGGATTCGGTTGCCCACGAAGCACCCGGGGTCGGCCATGAATGTCTAGGCTCTTCATGAGCTTCACCATACTTAATTCGAGGGTGCTAATGTGTTGCCGGGCCTTAAATGCCTTCATGAGGTCCTTGCTAGGTACATGAGGCTTTTATGAATTCAAGAGGCCATCGCTGGGCTTACGAGGCCTTTGTGAGGCCTAACTTGAGCCTTTATGGGGCCTTTCTTGACATGGAGGCCTTACCGAAATCTAGTGGTCACAATATCGAACATCGAACTTCTTTATGATTACAATGTCCCCGGGTATTACATAGGGAAAATTCATCAACAACAACAAAAAAATTAAAGAAAGAAAATTAATAGACATTATCAAAAGAAAAAAAGTGAAGGAGAAAATAATTCGTTGAATTCTAGACAGTTCAATTCTAAATAGTTGAACTGTCTAGAATTCGATAGTTAGGGTTTGTTTTATAACTGTCTAGAATTTGATAGTTAGATTGTCGAATTTTAGATAGTTACGAATTAGTTTGAAATGTCTATAATTCAACTGTCTAGAATTCGACATCATCTGATCATCATCTATTACCAAATCGTGTAAATCTCGTTCTTATGTAAACACATTATCATTATCCACACCAAATAAATCAAATTTTATATGAATACAAAAATATATCACAATCACCATCACCAATTAAAAAACAACATAACCAACGACAAAAATAGCCATAACCGAGGTCTTCAAAATTATATACCTAATAATTAACAAAGAAGTCAGTAATTAACCAATGTATAACCTAAAAAATACCTTGGTTAAAGAAAAAGAATTGAGTTCTGTATAAATTGACTTTTGAGATGTTGACAACTTATTATTGTTTTTTGAATTTTGTAGAAATGACAGAGAAGAGAGAGTGGAGCCGTTGCCGTCTGGTGGGTGGTTTTATATGATAGAGACATGAGTGATAGAAGATAAATGAATTTGAATGAGAGAAATTTTGATGAATGATTAAAGAAGAGAATTGAAATTTACACTATTTTGTAAGAGTAATTTTGTTGAATTTTTTTATTTTTTATTTTGAAAAGTTGCTATTTTACCAATTATGTTTTAAAAGTGTAACATATTTCAAAAGGACAAGTGAAAAGTGTGAAAAATCATAGATAACTTCTAATATTTGAAAAACTTATCAATATATTTAAACAGTATGAAAATCATCACTGAGTTCTAATATTTGAAAAACTTACCAATAAAAAGGGATCAAAAAATCATATTTTTAATTGACATATAATATTAAAGATAATTAGAGTTTGAACCTAGAGTCTAATAGTCTAACAATGGTGTTTATGTAACAATTTACAATCAAGAAGTAATATATATTGAGAGTCAATTTTTTTGTCACATTCTTATCATCCACCTATTAATTTGCATGTTTTATCCTTGTCTTTGATGATGATTTCTGTCCAAAAAATTAATTAGGATAGCGTAAAAATATTTTTTACCTCTCGTATTTTTAAATAAGCAAAATGAATAACAAATACAAAAGTTTAACAAAATATTTTTCTCTCATTTCAATGCACATTAGTCGAATATTTGGACAAAAATTGTCATCAAATATAAGATATAAATTTTAATTGAAAGTCAAAGATAAAAATACAACGAAAAAAAATTAGAGACATAAGTGCCAAAAAAAAAAATTAACTACAATGAAGATCCCCAACTATTTCTTATTTTTGCATTTATGCCCCCCAATTGTTTCAAAAATGAGTACATTTTAATTTTCTTACAACAAACCAAGTATGACCCCAAATTTTCACAAGACACGATTAGAAGGGAAAATTAGACCATTTACCCTGTTTTGGCAAAAAGTTGAAATTTACCCAATTTTTTAATCTATTTATAACATAATCAAATACTTAATAATATTTACCCTTTTTCTTTAGTGCAATTTGGGCTCAATACATACTATAAAATACAACACATTAATATCTTAGGCCAAGTTTGATTTCAATTTTGATTTTGATAAAAAGTTAAAGTCAAAGTCAACAATTAATTTTAATCATACATTTTATTGGACCCACAACTTTTCAACCACACATTTCATCAACTTTTTTAAAAAAAATCTGATTTTAATCAAAATCAAACACATTCCTAGTTTCAAATCCTACCATTGACCACCACCCCAAACACGACAACCACCATCAATCTCTATCCTCCCACCCCTCGCCATTGACATCGCCACCAATATCGTGGCTAACCATCATCAAAACCGATATATTCTCCATTTTTTCTTAGTCTCCATACCCCTCATTCTTTCATATCTCTCTTCACTCTCTCTACGCGTAAAACCTAACTATTTCAAGCATAAAAGCAAGTTTTCTCCAAGACCTGCTTGACTAATTTCAATAACACAACACCGATGTGTAATAATGACGACGATGCCACAATCAACCAAGACGAGAGTTGTTAGCCCTCCGACCGATGGCATATCAAATCTCCGTTTTGAAACCATGGCAACAATCTATTAGTTTTGTGTTGGGATAATTTTTTTCCTAGATTTTGTTTTTTTAGATCTTGATTGTGAAATTTTTTGCTATTTTTTAGGAGATTTGATTGTATTTTGATGTGTGTATGAATACTTCGTTCTAGAGTGTTGTCGATGAGCACCAATTTTTCTTCTCTCCTAATTTACCATATTACATGCATCATGAATTAAAGCTATTGAAACTTTTCTCCACATCCATGATTTGATCATTTGATATGGTAACATGTCAATAAAATGTCATTAAGGGATTTCTACAATACTGGTGGGATCTTAAGAAAAATTCATTGAATTTTGTTGTACGATTTATATCCCGCAAGTGGACGGATCGTTGACAAGTAATATAGTGATAAAATAAAGTGTCGAACCCACGAGGACTAGATACTAAAATACTAATTAATTTCACAACTCAAATTTTAACAATGGAAATAAACACAGATTCAATTTTTGATTCTTAAGATTCTAAGCTAAATTAACTATTTTAATTAAATTGAAATTCACAATAAAAAGCAACTTTGAAATAGCGAGAACGAATTAACTTTTAACAATACTAGGATTCACGAATCCACCGACACATTCTACTCAATTATCTGTTAATCACTTTTTAGCTTTTAATTACCTTGGACTGAAAATCGGTGTTCCTAAATTAATCGAAAGCCTCTCTCGATGGTCAATCAAATCTATATGTTATGCGAACTTCATTATCTCTAATTAAGCTTGAGCATAAACACATGCATTAAAATCTCAAGAACGCCTAAATGGATTTCATAAAGCATAATAGTAATCTCTATCTATTATTGGACCTATGCTATTCAATACCACGTGCTAAATCTATATTGAATCTCTCGACTTCAATACGAGATCACAATATATTCTAATGGTGCGCAAGCATTAAAATAATAAAGAAAGCTGAATAAAGAATAATCAATCCACGGGCAATTAATTACTAAAAAGGAAAAAAGCGCTAATTAATCAAAACGTGAGGTTTCATCGTTCATCCTAGATAAAGTAAATTAGCGGACATGATTTCTTCAATTAATGAAAGAATTGAATTCATCATGGTCCCGGAGAAAGGAAAACAAAAGTAAAATACAACCCGTGATCTTGGCTCGATAATCTTCGATTCCGCGCCTTGATCTTCGTTCTTGCCTTATTTCTTGTTCCTCTAAAATTCGTCTCCCGTGAAAAGTCTATCTTCTGCCTTTTATACTACTCTCTCAAGACCTCAAAACGTGTGTTTGGTTGTTGAAGTTATTTGGACTGGTAGAATTCTAATCGAATCAGGTTTCTGCAAAATTTCTGCCACGCTTATGCTATGCGATCTCATGGTGGTGATAGTCATGATCGCATGGTTCAAAGAAATTTACATTCTGTTATTTTTTCATGCCTTTGCGATCGCACCAAGATACTTCCTTGCGATCGCATGGTAGTTCTTATGCTGAATTTGAATTTCCGCCTTGGTATTTGCACATCAAGCCCTTGAAGTTTCATTTCTTAGCAATTAGGTCCCATTGTCTTCATTTTGCTCTCTTTTCATCCCATTGATACTTGGCTTTGATTATTTCCTAAATTGATAAGAAAACAACATGCAATTAAACTGAAAATAACCAAAAGAACTTATAATTGTCCATTTTTGTGAGCCCAGATAAGTACAAAATTGTACTTATCAAATACCCCCAAACTTGAACTATTATTCGTCCTCGAATAAACTACTAAAAACAATATTGTACTAGATGTAATAAGCAATAATAAAATTCATAAATAGCTTGCCGTTTTTGCTTCAGATTTTTGCAAAAAGAAAAACTTATAATTCATGACGAGTGTTCAAGTTATACAGTTGTAAACGTGATTCCAATTAAAACATACTTGAATCGTGTGTGAGGGCAGTTCATCTGATCAGCTTAAATTCTATGGAGGTGATAGTCCAACCACTTGGTCAATTTTTCCTTTCCCTCTCGTAAGATACACTTTCCCCAAAATAATTGTTTTCTTTCATAATTCCAAGATTTATGGGTCTAAGGTTGTTCACATTCTTTTCTTTCTAGAGGTCTGGTTGAGAGAGCTAATGATTGTGACGACACTAGGCTTATGAAGATTCTCCAATTTATGAGCACTCTTGACTAGAAATTTTCTATTAAGTAAGTCAAACCCATTAGTCATCTAATCCTTAGGTTACTTTGCAAAGAAATTTTATTTTATTTTATTTTTATTTTTATTTATTTTATTTTTATTTTTAATCTTATGTGCAGAACTCAGTCCATTAAGCTTTCTAAATGACCCATGTAACGAGCTTTAGGCCGATGACTCCCAAGTCTTTTGAACTTTAGGGCATCGGGTTTTGAGAAACCCCTACGGGCCTTTTCACTCGAGTCAAATAGGCTACGAAAAGAGTTATAAGATATTTAATCGTATGTGAAACTCATTCCATTAAGCTTTCTAAATGACCCATGTAACGAGCTTTTGGTCAATGACTTTATCACTCAAGTCAAAAAGGCTACGAAATGAGTTATATAAAAATAAAAGCCTTGTTCTTCTTTGCAATAATAAGTTCATCTTTGAGGATTAGATTCCTAACATTCGGTCATTACTTAGTTTCCTCTAAGCGGTCTAAAGTGCTCCACACAATTTTATTTTTTTTTCGACATACACGGAATCAAACATAATCTAGATAGCCACCATCACAGCTTACTCACTACAATCACTCACTATATTGGTTATTTGTTCGAGATACGGATGATGATTTTTTTAGGTTTAAACAGGTATCCTATTATTTTCAACTTAAGTGCACCAACATAGCTACATATCATCGTCACTGACCGACACAACACAATATCAGATATGATTAATTAGTCTCACATTTAAACAACAATATATTTTGTTCACAAGTCATGATTTAAAGCTAAAATTAAACGAAAATTTCATCATTAGCCGGCAAGGCTATTCATATCACACAAGCATGCAAACAAAATAATAAATTTTTTTTTAAATGAACTAAGTCAACAATCAAATATCATCAAATATCATGAATATGTCAAATTGAGCAAAATTTTTATCAACCACCCCCAAACTTAAAACGTGCATTGTCCCCAATCGCATGTAAAATAAAGAAATACATAAAATTTAGGAACTTCTGAGGAGGTGGATCGGAGGGTGCCTAAGAAGGAGGGTGGAAGGGCAACCGGTGGAGGAGGTGGCGTGGGTGTCGGGCGGCGGATCGATCATGGATGTCATCTAGCTTGCACTTTGCACATCCGTCGAGTCGTCGCTTGACTGATCGCGATCGGCCCGAATCCGACTCTGCTCTAGGGAAGACTGACTCAGAGTAAACTCCATAGATGACTGAGTGTGTCTGACTGCATCCACTCGAGACCGCAGAGTCGCCAAATCCTGCT
Source organism: Forsythia suspensa (assembly GCA_023638005.1). Classification (NCBI taxonomy): domain Eukaryota; kingdom Viridiplantae; phylum Streptophyta; class Magnoliopsida; order Lamiales; family Oleaceae; genus Forsythia; species Forsythia suspensa. The sequence goes on along the minus strand of CM042666.1, from coordinate 28,398,517 downwards.
GCACTGTGTGGAGCTCAGTCCGGGTGGCGATAATGAGCCGTTTACGCTCACCGACCCTCTAGTAGGCGATGTAACAAAGCGGCCATATCTCCGGTGGTGCGGCCGGCCGGGAGGTCTTCTTGGTGAGGTGCGGCTGGCTGCTCCTCAGGAAGGTGCTCGTCTGCGGCTGGGGCAGCCCCCATAGCTCGTGCAGTGGCCCGTCTGGCATTCTCCAAGGCAAAGCGGTTGATAGGTCCCTTTCCTCGAAAAACTGGCTCCGTCGGTGAAATCGGGACCCCATTGCTGCCTGATACCACCGATCGGTGGCGTTGGGAAGATGGCTGTGTGCCTCTTGTCCGTCTGGGAGGCCAGCAAGCTGATCAGGTTGTAGATGTAACTCCCGAGATCGATCTTCCTCCCGTGAGCTAGATGATACAGCAATCGAGCCCTAGCATCATTAATGGTGGTGCGATGCGTGGTCGGGTCGATGTTGTGGCTCACAAACATGTTCGGGATGAGGAGGAGTCCGCCACCTGCGTGCTTGAAGTCCCTCCCGCAAAGTTGGCCATGCATCCGCCGACCATATAAGAACCGGCCACCTCGCCCATATCCCGAATGTCGGGCGGAGGGTGAACATCGTCGTGGATAGGCCATAGAAATCGTTGATGACCCTCGGGGTAAACATGAACCATGTGCTCCGGACCCAAGTCTCGCCCAGTAGTGCTCTGTCCCATGAATGTCTATCTCCGGTTGAAATTCATGTAGAACTCATGGACGAGTTGGGAGTAAATAGGATGCGGAGTATCTGCCACCTTGGACCATCGGCAGACATCAATGAGGTTGAAGAGCTCGGAATGAGAAAAGTCGTCCAGGTGTAATCGTCGCTCTCCCCAAATAGTCCACTGGCTCACGGCCTTGGTAAATCTCTCTTTGTGCTCCTCGGACAAATAAAGGTGAGGCGGCGGTGTCTGCTGTATTCATCTACCAGCTCGCTTGGATGTGCCACCAGTAGCCTTCTTTTTCCCTTTTTTGGCGGCGGTCGGTGGTCGTTTTAGGGCCATAATCTACAAAATGAACAAAAATATATTAGAAGTGTAAGAAAACATATATGGATCAAGATATAACCCCCAAACTTGTTGACACATTAGGTAAAAAAAAAATCGAAAAACATGATAGACGAGGCTACTTCGTGTATCGAGAAATATACCTAGAAAATTGTAAAAATGAAACGGACAAGTGTGGCATGAAAGTGCATGATGAGGTCTACCACATAGTCAAATTTCACATGATTCCGAGGTCATTAGGGTCAAACAGATGGTGGACGAAGTTGCTAACGGAAGCAGGCTGCTGTGGCATGCATGTGGGCTGCCATGGCAGCCTGCAGGCTCTATGGTTACGTTTGGATTTATTTCGTGCTAAACAAGTGTTCAAGCTAAATTGCATGACCCTAGTTGATGGCTTTGGTGTAATGGAATAGCCCAAGGTGTGGTTCACATCAAATTTGGCCAAAACGCGGGATGAGGCAATTCATCAAACACCTAACAAGCAATGCTTAACCTTCAAGAGTTTGGGAAGAATGGGGAATTCATGAAATCCAAAATTTTACACATCCTAATCAACTAAACCCAATCCAAATATATTTCCCAAACCGATTCAAGCCTAGACTAATCAACCACGACCTCCACATTCATCAAAGAGCAATAATTTTCTACACTGAAATCAAAATCCGGAATTAACGTGAAAAAAAACTGAACTTACCGTTTGAATTCGTGAATTAGGAAGTGAAAGATGGCTGGGTTGTGTGGAATTGATGCCCAAAGTGCTCGGAATGGTGTTGGAGATCAAGGAATGAAAGAGACCGGATGTTTGAAGTTCAAAAGTTAAGAAAAGAGAATGAAGTTTGAACCCCGGTTTTTAATTGATCTGATAGTCCATGCGATCGCATGGACTAAAATGGTTGCGATCGCACGCAGGTTTAAACCGGGGCGAATGTAATCGCGCTTGTCTATCGCGATCGCGGTGTGTGAACCATGCGATCGCATGTGCTAAATGACGATGATGAAATCCTCGAAACCTAAGAATTAAAACCTATTCCAAAACTTAAACCTAAAACGTGCAAAAACGTGCTCGAACTCCTAAAACTGAAATCATGCTATAAATGTAAATAAAAGGGAGGAAAATGGGTTGCCTCCCATTGAGCGCTTGTTTAAAGTCTTTAGCTCGACTTTGTTGCGGTGATCACTCCGGATTGCTCAACGTGGTAAATGACTTTTCTTTCGAAAAGTCATCCTCCAAGTAATGTTTAAGCCTTTGTCCGTTCACTTTGAACCTGCCCTTCGTGTCATGGGCCACCTCCACCGCTCCATGTGGATAGACTTTCACCACCGTGAATGGCCCGGACCACCTTGAACGCAATTTCCCAGGAAAGAGCTTGAGTCGAGAGTTGAATAAGAGGACTTTTTGTCCCGCCACAAACTTCCGTTTTTGAATATTTTTGTCATGCCAATTCTTGGTTTTCTTTTGTACAGCTTTGGCATTTCATAAGCTTCAACCTCAATTCCTCCATTTCATTCAATGAAGCGATCTTTTCTCACCGGCTTCTTTCAAGTCGAAATTCAACTTCCTCAATGCCCAAGAGGGCTCGGTGCTCCAACTCAACCCATAAATGGCACGCCTTCCCAAAAACTAGGCGATAAGGTGACATTCCAATTGGAGTTTTGAATGCGATTCGATATACCCAAAGGGCATCATCCGATTTTCTCGACCAATCTTTTCTCGAAGTACTCACCGTAAGCTCCAAGATCCTTTTCAACTCCCGCTTGGAGATTTCCACTTGCCCGCTGGTTTGTGGATGGTATGGAGTAGCCACACGGTGCTTCACACCGTATTTTGCCAAAAGAGTGTCAAACTGTCTATTGCAAAAATCTTTCTCCCGTCACCGATGATTGCCCGAGGAGTCCCAAACGCGTAAATATATTCTTTTTGAAAAGTTCACCACCACCTTGCCATCATTGGTCGGTAAGGCTACAGACTTCTACCTATTTAGACACATAATCCACAACCACCAAAATGTAAGAATTTGAGAATGATGGTGGAAGCGGGCCCATAAAGTCAATACCCCACACGTCGAAAAGTTCAACCTCTAGAATGCTCCGTAGGGGCATTTCACCTTCCGAGATATGTTCCCCGTCCTTTGGCACTGTCACATTTTTACCGATCGTAGGCATCTTTGAATAAAGTCGGCCAATAAAACCCGTTTGTAGGACTTTGGTCATTGTTTTGGTAGCCCCGAAATGACCTCCGTATGGTGAAGAATGACATTGCTCCAAGACAGTCTCCATTTCTTCTTCAGGTAGGCATCTCCGAATTACTTGATCAGCTCCCCTTCTGTAAAGAATAGGATCTTCCCAAAAATAGTGTTTAAGTTCTGAAAAGAACTTTTTTCGACGTTGATGATCATAATCCGGTGGCATGATATTGCTTGCAAGGTAATTCACATAATCTGCATACCACGGTGCACTCCCCAACTGCTCTATCCCAAAAATCTGCTCATCTGGAAACTTCTCATTTATTTCACCTTCCTCATTGCCTTCCGTCTGCTCGATTCTTGACAAGTGGTCGGCTACCACGTTCTCAACCCCTTTTTTGTCTTTAATTTCCAAGTCGAATTCTTGGAGAAGTAAGATCCACCGAATAAGTCTTGGCTTTGCATCTTTTTAGCAAAAAAGATACTTCAACGCCGCATGGTCTCATGTGCACTATCACCTTCGATACAATGAGGTAAGATCAAAATTTTTCAAGGCAAATACTACCGCCAAGAATTCCTTCTCTCAGAGTGGCATAATTCATCCGAGCATCATTGAGAGTTCGGTGGCATAATAGATGGTATGTATGACTTTCGCTCTCGTTGCCCCAAAACGCGCTCCCCAATGGCAAAATCACTTGCATCACACATGAGTTCAAACGGTAGATCCCAATCGGTGGTACAATGACAAAAGCTAAGATTAGATCGCTTTTTTAGAGAGTGTTGAAAGCTTTAAGGCAATCAATAGAAAATTCGAACTTGGCATCTTTCTCCAAAGAACCGCACAATGGTTTGGTTATTTTTGAGAAATCTGTATGAACCGCCTATAGAAACCCGCATGTCCCAAAAAGACCGAATTCCCTTAACTGATGTCGGGGAGGCAGTTTCTCTATAACCTGAATCTTCGCTTTGTCGACCTCAATGCCCTTTGCTGATATCCTGTGTCCCAACACGATGCCTTCTTGGACCATAAAGTGGCATTTTTCCCAATTCGATTACCAAGTTGGTTTTCTCGCAACGTCAAGTACCAAGGTCGATTTTTGAGGCAATCGTCGAATGATGCTCCAAAAGCGAAAAATCATCCATGAAAACTTCAATGAATTTTTCGACCATATCCGAGAAGATCGACATCATACAAAGTCGAAATGTGGTCAAGGCGTTGCATAGGCCAAATGGCATACGCCTACAAGCAAACGTGCCATAAGGACGGTAAAGGTAGTCTTATCTTGATCTTCCGACGCGATATGAATCTGATTGTAGCCTGAATACCCGTTAAGAAAGCAATAATGGGAATGACCGCCAATCGCTCCAACATCCGATCGATGAAAGGTAGAGGAAATGGTCTTTTCGAGTGGCATCATTCAACTTTCGTAGTCAATACAAACACGCCAAATGGTAGTCAATCTGACCGAATGAGCTCGTTATTCTCATTCTTCTCAACCGTGATCCTCTCTTTTTGCACTACTACGGACGGACTCACCCAAGTACTATCTCGAAATAGGATAGATAATACCGCGTCAAGCGGTTTCAACACTTCACTTCGGACTACTTTTTGCAAATGGGGATTCGATCTGCGTTGATGTTGCACCGCTTGGTTTATATGCCTCTTCCATTAGAATCTTGTGCATGCATAAAGATGGGCTGATACCTCTGATGTCTGCTATAGTCCAACCGATGGCTGATTTGTAATTCTTCAAAACTCAGAGTAATTTATCCTCCTGATCCTGATCAATAGAGTTCGCAATGATGACTGGAAGAGTGGATGATTCACCGAGATAAGCATACCTAAGGTGAGAAGGTAATTGCTTTAACTCGAGAATTGGTGCCTTTTGGACCGAAGGAGGCTGCTGAGGAAGTGTGGTACCCAGATCCATATACCTACTCCTTCTTTCAATCCGTTCTGCTCCTTGTAAATATCTGGCACATTCTTCAAGAACTGGAGATTCGGAATTTTCATCTTGAGAATGCATAATACACGCTTCCCATAGATTTGAAGGATTTTCCAAGGCAAATGTGTTAGCAGCCTCGTGATCAATGATATCGATCTGAAAGCATGAGTCAGAGGAGCTTGATATCAATTACTTTGAACACGTCGAAAGTGACTTGCTCCTCATTCAATCTCAACATCACCGCCCTTTTTGCACATTAATGAGGGCTCTTCCAGTAGCTAAGAATGGTCGCCCCAAGATAAGTGGCACATCTCTATCCTCCGCCATATCAAGGATAATGAAGTCAGCTGGGAATCTTGTCCACCTTCACCAAAATATCTTCAATAACTCCACGTGGGCGTTTAACTGACCGATCAGCTAACTGGAGTGAAATTGTGGTTGGCTTCACTTCTCCGAGACCTAGTTGCCTGAAAATAGAATAAGGCATCAAGTTAATGCTAGCACCTAAATCACATAATGCTTTTTCGAAAAAAAGAACTACCAACAAGACAAGGAATAGAGAAACTCCCGATCTTTTAACTTTGGCGGTAGCTTGTTTTACAAGATAGCACTACACTCCTCAGTAAGCATAACAGTTTCGTGCTCTTCCAACTTCCGTTTATTTGAAAGGATTTCCTTCATGAATTTAGCAAAACTCGGCATTTGTGCTAAAGCATCAACAAACGGAATGTTGATTTGGAGTTTCTTGAACACATCGAGAAATTTCTCGAATTGCTTGTCTAGCTTGTGTTTTCGCAGCCTCTGAGGAAATGGGATTGGAGGGACGTAAGCGATGGTAGAATATAAGTCGGGTGGAGAGTCCTGCTCGTGCAACTTCGCATCTAATTTGTTTTCTCTCTCTTTGTCGAACACGCTTTCCTTTTCTACACCGCCTAGTCACATGAATCTCAGTAATCGAACACCGCTCCTCGTGGTAATTGCATTTACTTGCTCCTTTGGGTTGACTTGGTATTGCTTGGCCATGTGCTGGTTGTCTCTCGGTCAACAATTTAGCTTGATTGCCCAATTTGATTTTCCATATTCTTGATAGCAACATCCTGTCTCTTCTGCATCTCCTTCAATTCAGATTCCATACGTGTGACAGCTTCTTCCAGTCCTCTTTTTTTCTCTTGTGGCCTCCCTTGATTTGGCGGATTCTGGATATTCTGGTTGTTGCCATAGGAAAGTTTGGATGATTTCTCCATCCTGGATTGTATGTCTGCGAATAAGGGTTATTCTGCTGACGCTGAAAATTCTGAGCATATCAACTTGCTCAGGAGAAGGCATATCGACCTTTGTCAATGGGCACTCCGAAGATTGATGGTTTGCCCCGCATGTCACACAGATTGGTGGAGACATCTGAACCATATTAGCTGAATGAGAATATTTCATCGTCTCCATCTGCTTCGCCAATGCATCGATCTTCGCCAGTACAAGTGAATTTGAGTCTACCTCATGTACTCCTGCTGCTTTCCTTTGTACCCCTCTGTCTGGCCACACAACAAATTGTTCACTCATTGTTTCATACAAGTCATGGAGATCGCCAGGTAGACCTATTTTGGATAGAGCCACCGCTGCAGATCAATCAAGAACGAGCATCGCTAGGAACTAGACCGAGTAGAAGAAATGATTACGAGTCGCTAAAGGAAACCCGTGGCTTGGACACTTTCGGCGATTGCTTGAATCTTTCCCATGCCTCATGAAAGTTTTCCAACTCAGATTGTTGGAAATTGGAAATCTCGTACTTTAACCTGTTCACTCTGGCTGGATGAAAGTATTTCAGTGTGAACTTCTGGATCAGATCACCCCAAGTTGTGATGCTCCCAGGCGGTAGTGAATCTAACCATTCCCGAGCTTTATCTTTCAATGTATGTGGAAAGAGCCTCATCTTCAATGCCTCTTCGTTAACACCGTGGTATTTGAAGTTTCCACAGTATTCATCGAAGCGAGAAATATGGTAGTGCGGATTTTCATCTATCATCCCGTAGAACGGCAGATTGTTCGAGAACAAGTTGATCACATCTGGCCTCAATTGGAAGTTGTCGTGTCCATAAGGCGGGTATATTATACTGGACCGATTTTCAACAATCGGTGGCATCATATACTCACCCATAAGAATATCTCGCTCATTAACTTCAACAGGTCGGGCTATTGGTGCTTGATTATTTCTGCCATCTGCAGGTAATGGATTTTGGATTCGGTTATCCTCCATTGTGTTTTGCTGCTGTTGTTTCTTTTCTCTTTTTTCACGTTGTCTTCGGTGAAAGCTCCGTTCAACTTCTGGATCTAAATCAAATAGATCAAGATCTTTTGTACGGCGCATACACACTTAACACCTGAAAATTTAGAAAACAGATAAAATTCAGCAGTATCACGAAGAATTGAAAATAAAAATAAAACTAAATAAAACTAAAAAGAATTGTTAAAAGCCAAATTATAAATTAACATAGCAATTAATAAAACTAGTCCCAAGCAACGCGCCAAAAACTTGTTGTGCGATTTATATCCCATAAGTGGACGGATCGTTGACAAGTAATATAGTAATAAAATAAAGTGTCGAACCCACGAGGACTAGATACTAAAATACTAATTAATTTCACAACTCAAATTTTAACAATGGAAATAAACACAGATTCAATTTTTGATTCTTAAGATTCTAAGCTAAATTAACTATTTTAATTAAATTGAAATTCACAATAAAAAGCAACTTTGAAATAGCGAGAACGAATTAACTTTTAACAATACTAGGATTCACGAATCCACCGACACATTCTACTCAATTATCTGTTAATCACTTTTTAGCTTTTAATTACCTTGGACTGAAAATCGGTTCCTAAATTAATCGAAAGCCTCTCTCGATGGTCAATCAAATCTATATGTTATGCGAACTTCATTATCTCTAATTAAGCTTCGAGCATAAACACATGCATTAAAATCTCAAGAACGCCTAAATGGATTTCATAAAGCATAATAGTAATCTCTATCTATTATTGGACCCTATGCTATTCAATACCACGTGCTAAATCTATATTGAATCTCTCGACTTCAATACAGATCACAATATATTCTAATGGTGCGCAAGCATTAAAATAATAAAGAAACTGAATAAAGAATAATCAATCCACGGGCAATTAATTACTAAAAAGGAAAAAACTGCTAATTAATCAAAACGTGAGGTTTCATCGTTTATCCTAGATAAAGTAAATTAGCCGGACATGATTTCTTCAATTAATGAAAGAATTGAATTCATCATGGTCCGGAGAAAGGAAAACAAAAAGTAAAATACAACCCGTGATCTTGGCTCGATAATCTTCGATTCCGCGCCTTGATCTTCGTTCTTGCCTTGTTTCTTGTTCCTCTAAAATTAGCCTCCCATGAAAAGTCTATCTTCCGCTTTTATACTACTCTCTCAAGACCTCAAAACGCGTGTTTGGTTGTTGAAGTTATTTGATGGTAGAATTCTAATCGAATCGGGTTTCGCAAAATTTCGCTATGCTATGCGATCGCATGGTGGTGATAAATCGATCGCATGGTTCAAAGAAATTTACATTCTCATTATTTTTTCGATTGCCTTGCGATCGCACCAAGATACTTCCTTGCGATCGCATGGTAGTTCTTGTGCTTGAATTTGAATTTCCCGCCTTGGTATTTGCACATCAAGCCCTTAAAGTTTCATTTCTTAGCAATTAGGTCCCATTGTCTTCATTTTGCTCTCTTTTCATCCCATTGATACTTGGCTTTGATTATTTCCTAAATTGATAAGAAAAACAACATGCAATTAAACTGAAAATAACTAAAAGAACTTATAATTGTCCATTTTGTGAGCCTTATAAGTACAAAATTGTACTTATCAAATTTGATTGGGAATATTTGTTTTCTCATTACACTTTCATTCACGTCTATAGCGATTTTTTATGTCTTTGGCTATGCTTCCTTGGCATATAATTAATGAGTGGTGTAGATGGCAATTTTTTGCTTAGTTGATAGTTTCATAAAGGATGTTCGGTTTCAATAGATGAATTTGGAGAAAGTTGGACGTCGGAGATTGAAGTATATTAATCAACTTCAATAGAATTTTTACTTGTAGTAGATTTATCTATTTTTTAAAGAAGGAAAACAACATTTTCGCTTCTTTGCGCAATGTTCATGATGTTTCATTTTTAATTCTACAAACACGAATTGAAATAATTCAATAATCCAATAATAAACAATTGAACCCAATTCAACTAACAATAAAAATAATCCAAAAAATATAATAACCCATATTAAATCCAAACGTCCGGTTCGGTGCTATTACAATAAAAAATAATAAGCAATCAAAATTATTTTTGTGTTTCATTCAAGAAATGACCAATCATAATTAAGATAGTATCAAGCCCACAACGTGCATAAATCATATAAGTACCAAAATAGAACATAATACAAACAAGCAATTATATTGCCTTTACCTTCTGATCAGCTGTTCCTTTCTTAACAAATATGAATGCTAAATCTTTCTACATCTCATGATGTACTATCCTCCAAGTGCAGTAGCAAAAAGCTCATGTTTTGGTTGTACCCGCTATGGGAAAAGGAGGATGACTTACATTGTACAAGAAGTAATATGTAAAAATGGATAAAACACACGAAAAAGAAAATCTGTGAGAGATTTCGCCCAAATCCAGGGCATCATAATCCTATAGAACAGAATCCAGAATTCCGGGCAGGAACAATATATCAACATTATATAGTATGATCAAAGACTAGAATTCAGAGGTATAATTCTAAAGCATTGTCACAAAACAGGAAATTGAGAATACTTGCAATTATAATATGTGATTTATCGTCAACGTACACAAGATATGAGGCACGCAAAAAAAAAAAAAAAAAAAAAAAAAAAAAGGAAAACCACGGTTATAGGTGGTGCTTGAATTTGCTGATACAGCCATCTAATCTAAAGCTAAATTTATTTCCATTGTGATGTAAAAAGCCAATGAGTAAAAACAGCAATGCACTGATTGTCTTGAAGAAGTTTTTACAACAGAGCTCATGCGACATGACCGAGACAAGTAAACATAATATCAAAGGAGGCACTTGTGTACCTAAAAATGCAATGAGGGAAACAAGGAGATGCTTTTAATTTCAGACGAACGATTCATTCTTCTGTTCCTTGTTTAAAACTTTACAAGTCCAGAGCTTGCACTAATTGGAGAATAGCATGGAGGCTAAAGGCTAATTCCCAATAATAAGCAATTTATTTATTTATTTATTTATTTATTTTTTTACTTTTTCTACTTATTAAAATTTGAAATAATTTCTCAAATGGACAAGAAAACGTTGCTGAACGTGATTAAATGCATTGGAATGAAGGCAATGGTGTTTGGTCTTTTGGGTTGGGATGGATTTAAATTAATTAATAGATAATGGGGTTTAGAAATTGGTCCATGTAGGTAGGTTGGGTTGGGTCCGATAGGATGAGTTTTAATGGGTAAAAGATTTAACTTTAAATTTAGCCCATTTAAGAAAATAGGTTGGGAGTGGACTATAATTAAGGGTAAATTCAAGGTCGGTCACTGTTTTGGCGCTTATGGGCTCTAAAGTCATATGATCAAAACTTAATTCACTTATAGTCATATTTTATAGCTAAAAGACCAACATACTCTTAATTGTAAAAAAACGTTAATTGTGATACTGTTTTGTCGTGATACTGTTTTGTTGTGATACTCTTTCGATCTATGATTGATAATGTTGAACAGTTTGTTTAAATGCAAGTCATTAGAGAATGAATATATTTTATGCAGACAATATAGTCCTATCGAAACTCCAAGGTTTTAAGCTGATTCGTGAATCTCAAAGTAAGCCATGAATTAGATATTGTTGAAATTTCAATATTTTAGGATCTGATCGATTAGTTGGTCCATTAATGGCAGAAGACTAATCAAGAACTGGGAGTGTTAATGAAAAAAGATCAAGTTCAAATGATGTTCAACAAGAGAAAGATGAATGGTGGCTTCAATAAAGATACATTTATCCGTGATACTGTTTTAGAGGATTTGTGATACTGTTTTGACAAGAAAAATTAAAGATTGTCATTTTAAGCTAAAGAGACGACTTCAAATGGGTAAAATCTATCATACTCAGTGGCTAAGCCATTGGTCTTGATCGTCTTGTCGAGACCATTCCGAAAACATATTATAATAAAAATTCTGAGTACGTATGCAAATTCTATATTTATTTCTATTGTGATCTCGTTTTTTTACGTGATACGCTTTTGCATAATCTGATGATCAAACAACACACATGACTAATTAAACAAAGATCAAAGATAAAAACATGGTATCATAAATAAAACTCATTCAACATAGATTCAAATATTATCATGGATTAAAACAAGATCAAAATATACTAATGCACATTATCTAAACAAAACAGTATCATAGACAAAACTAAGACATTCAAACAGTATCACAAGTTCAAACATTTGCCATAATTAAACAGTATCAAAGATAAAAATAGGGTATCATAAATAAAATCCATTCCACATAGATTCAAACAGTATCATGAAATAAAACAGTATCATAGATTAAAAGAGTATCAAAATATACTAATACACATTACCTAAATAAAACAGTATCATGGATTAAAAAATAAGATATTAGAACAGTATCATAGGATTAAAACAATATCATAGATTAAAACAATATCAAAATATACTAATGCACATTACCTAAACAAAATAGTATCATGGATTAAAACAATATCATAGACAAAACTAAGACTTTCAAACAGTATCACATGTTAAACCTTGCCATAAAGTACAATATTATAAATAAAACCCATTCCACATAAATTCAAACAGTATCATGGAATAAAACAGCATCATGGATTAAAACAGTATTAAAATATACTAATGCAAATTACCTAAATAAAACAGTATCATGGATTAAAACTAAGACATTCAAACAGTATCATAGGATTAAAATAGTATCATGGATATACTACTGCACATTACCTAAATAAAACAGTATTATGGATTAAAACTAAGACATTCAAACAGTATCATATGATTAAAACAGTATCATGGATTAAAACAATATCAAATTATACTAATGCACATTACCTAAATGAAACATTATCATGGATTAAAATAATATCATAAACAAAACTAAGACATTCAAACAGTATCACATGTTCAAACATTGCCATAATTAAACAGTATCAAAGATAAAACCACGGTATTATAAATAAAACTCATTTATCAAACAATATCTCGTGATCTCGTTTTCTATAATACAATATCAAACAACACACATGACTAACAATGTTTTCTGTGATATTATTTTTCTACAATACAAATATCAAACATCATGCTCTCTTTTAACAACGAGATCTTCTTGCCACTTCCTCAGTACAGAGTCATAACTTTGAAGGACATCATGCTCTCTTTTAATTATCTATTTGCAACAGAAATCATTCACTAGCAAATGTCCAGGATGCTTATGTAACTGAATAATTTCCTTATCTTGTTGTGCTTTCTCTTTACTAGCAAATATCCAGGATGCCAATTGTTCCCCAATATATATCCAGGACAGTAATGCATTTGAATCAAGCACGACATTGTTGTTCTCATAGCAGACGCAAAATAAAGTTTCTGAAAATTAGTTACCTCAGATTTTGACTTTTCTTCCAACATCTTGATTGCAGCATTTAAATCCAATAGTTTCCAAGAACAATTAAGAAACATCTCAACCCAATCATTATCCACTCTATCGGGTATAAACGACTGCAATTTGGGTAACAAAGTCCTCATACAGCAATGACTAATTTTAGGATTGATAAAGGAAGTTGTGGAATAGTCTCTTTCACAAATCCTTCATTCCTTCCATGAATGCTTAGATATCTTCACAATTTCAATAACGGATGGCTCAAATTTTACTATAGGGAATTAAAAGTGACACCGTGTCGTAGAAGCACTCATTTGAGGTCACCGGAGGTGGATGAGGTTTGTGGAGTTGGAAGATTGTGCCAATGGAAAATATGGTTAAAATGGGTGATTTTGGAATTAATTTAAAATAGTGATATAAAGTATGACTTAATCACAATTTAAAAAAAAATTGATCTAATTTGAAATAAGTCACGTGGAGATAACTTGTTGGAAATTTTTCCTATAATTAAATAGGGTGGGTAGTGGGCTATTTTCAAAATTTGGGCGAGCTATACATTTTTTTTTAAAAAATTACTACCTAAATTTTCTTTTTTGGCCATGGTGGCACTGATGCAAACACGATGCCAAATCCGCCCCTGCATGTTACCATGTCTAAAAATGTTGTTTTCAAATGAAATATTGAAATATTGATTTAAATGAAAATGATGTTTTTTTTTGTTTCCCTAAAAAAGTATAAAAAGAGGTAAATTTGAAAATATTGATTTTCAATGAAAATAGAAGTATTTTTCAAAAAATTCAAAAAAAGTAAAATAAGTGTCAAAATTGCTGTAATTAATAGAAACTCAACTTCAAATGGAGAAACATTAGACCAAGATCAGCAGACTTAAAGGTCCATCCATAAAAAATGACGTCCGACACGAGTGTCGGATGGGGTGGGCCATTGGACCTAAATAATTTTTCATTTTCATTTTTGTTTTATTTGATTGCATTTAAGTTAAAAAAAAACTAAAAAAAAATCATTTTGTGCAGCATAGAAAGTCAAGAGTCCGTGCAACTCTTTACAAAAATCAAGAGAGTGGTTGTGCCGTTCTTCGCACAATTTTACTTCTTCGTTAAGGAACACACGAGAGTTTAGTTATTCAAATTCGTGTTGAGTTTGAATTGTTCGACCCACTTTTACACAAGTTAAAAGAAAAAAGTTATTACTCTACCCTAATAATATTCATTGCAAAGAGTTTACCACTAGGACGTGGGTATTACTTGTGTTTGGTCATTATATTGTATTTTATATTTAGTTTGTGTTAAAAGTAATATGGATTCGAATATTCAATAATTTGTGTGTTTGATAATAGAAAATAACTCATTACAATTAATATAAATAGGGGAACGGAGTCCTAACTCTAAAAGGAAAAAAAAACAAAGTAGAATTTTAAAAGTATATTATTTCCTAATTTAACTAGAACAAAGTCCTAACTCTATTCGTGCTAACACTCCCACTCAAGTTGGAGCGTAAATGTCTACCATGTCCAACTTGTTAATTGTACCATGGAACACTCTTCTCAAACTGCCAATTGATCTTCTGAACTATGCATAATTTTCTAATCAAGTTTCTTCTTAATAAAATGACAATCCATTTCAACTTGTTTAGTACGATCATATTGAATTGGATTATGTGCAATTTCAATGGCCGCCTTATTATCACAATATAGGCTCATAGGACTTTCATAGTCAATTCTCAAATCTTGTAACACACGCTTAACCTATAGGAACTCACACAAACCATGTGCCATACCTCGGAATTCCGCTTCTAAACTTGATCTAGCAACTACCTTTTGCTTCTTGCTTCCCCATATAAAAAGATTACCTTCCACAAATGTTAAGTAACCCGATGTAGACATCATATTATCCTGATTTCCTACCCAGTCTCTGTACACCCTTCAATTCAACGGACTTCATTCTTGGAGATTAGTAATCCTTTTTGTTTTTGAGCACTTTTCAAATATTTCAAGATCTGATACACTGCATTCATATGGTCTTCACTTGAAGCATGCATGAACTGACTCACCACACTTACTGCACTATGGTTGACCTTGTTTGTGATAGGTAAATCAATCTTCCAACTAGCCAATGATACAGTCCCTTGTCACTTGATCTACAACACTTCCAAGCTTGTGGTTCATCTCCATGAGAGTCTCTATTTGTTTACAATCTAGCATTTCAGTCTTAGTTAGAAGTTCCATCACATATTTCCGTTGTGACAAATGAATTCCAGCTTTTGACATGGAAACTTCAATTCCTAAGAAGTACCTTAATTGTCCAAGATCTTTCATTTTAAATTTTTCGCCAAGTACTCTTGTAGTGCCTTTCTTTCATCCTGGATCATCTCTTGTCAAGACCATATCATCCACATAAAGAAGTAACGCCGTTACTTTTCCATTGTCGTGTTTTATAAACAAAGTATGATCTGAGTTACTTTGCTTATAACTAAATTCCTTCATAGTAGAAGACAATATTCCAAACCAAGCCTGGGGTTTTTTCAAAAAATCCCACCACTCCCGGTAGCCTATAATCTCTTAACATCGATGTTTTGAATGTTTGGATTCACCACAATGAGTACATATTCGCCCTCCAGATTTTGCATTAGCCTTTTTCGTAGTAGTCAATGACGATCCTTGTCTGGCTTAGTTTGCAATCATTGTCGAACTTTTCTTCACCAACGACACCTCTGTCCCTTTATTAGTTTCAGTAATAGACACTGGGACAGCAGCATCTCTGGACGAACTACCTGGGTTTTCTTAGATTCGGGCATCTTAGTCCTTGCCATTGAATATAAAAAATTTGAAATCAAGTGTAAGAGAGAATTTGATTCTTGAAATTGGACGTTGTGAGATAACAAACTCCAAGTGTCCATTTAAAAATATAGGAGTTTGGAAAATTGCACAAGGAAGTAACTGTTAATTCTGGACACGACAGTTACCAATAAAAATGGTTGATTGATAGTTAATGACAGAAAAACTTTCCTTAACCAGATTTTTCAAATTTTGAATTTCAACCATTTAAAATCTTGAATTTTAAAATCGAATTTTCTTTTTAAAAAAAATCAATAAATTGAATTATGTTGCAATCAAAGTAGAGCACATATTCCAAAAACTTTTCAGTCGAGAACTTGATTTTTCTGCCACGTTTAGACTGATGACTGAAAATCTACGAAAAGCCTACACAAATCAATTGGCAAAATCAATGAGAAATAATACGGAAAGAATTTTTATTTGAGGGCAAATTTTAAAATTCACAAATTATACAATTAGTCCAAAAATATTATCATAAACAAGAATCTGCCAATCTGATGTAGGCACATAATTAGATTTGTTTAATTTTTTAGATTAAGATATGAGTGTGTGATTGGACATTCTAGAACAGTCAATCATAACCCGTACCATAAACCAAATTGAATCTTGTCTAGTAGACAAATATAGAGATGTATTTCAAACCAACCATGATCTAAAATTGTCTTTTTAAATAATAAAACATGTGAATGCCAGACATGAGTACAATATAAATGTTTGTGTTGAGTACTCAAAGTATTGACCCCTTTTTTCTTTTTCATTTTTTTATTCGTCAAAGCATTGACTTTTGAGTTTATGGAGTTGACTCTCTTACAACTATAAGGGTAGTCATTTTTTACATGATGTATGTTTATTACTAAGGACGGTTGCACACTCATATGCGGTAGCACTCACTTCCAATGAACTTTTTGTTAACACATCAACATATTATAGTGCTGAGAGACATAGATATAGACCATGGGTCTACAACAAAGTACAAACCAGTTTAAAGAAAACAACATAGTTTAGTAGGGCATAATCAAAGTAGTCAAGATGTCCTCAAAATGTGCTTATCTGAGCATATATTACCATGAAGTTAAATGAGTACACCATACCGATTGGTTAATCCAAGTTTATTCCAACATTCATAGATCAATTATAAATTTATTACTTATGCAATTTGCAAGAACCTTTTTTTTTTTATTTAAGTAAATGCAAAACAAATACAATTGCACATGATGAGTGTACATACAAAACAAAACTACTTCAAAAAAAAATAAAAAATTTAATGTGACAAGTAAATGACCACGACCTTTTGTAAAGTCTCAAATTTAACATAATCTAAGGCATTGGTGGGCAAATCAGCCAACTGATACTCAGTCTTAATATGTTACAAATTGTTTATTTTTCTTTCGACCAAATCTCTAATAAAGTGATGTCTAATGTTGATATGTTTGGTCCTAGAGTGCTGAACATGACTTTTAGAAATATTAATAGCAAAGTTAGGGATGACAAAAAAACTTGCCACGATTACTAACAGGGCGAGGATGGGAATTATGGTCATTGCCCTGAATTCTCCGAACCTGCCATGAATATTTTTATTTTATTTTATTTTTATGTTTTAAAATTTAAATTGTATGTAAAAATAAATAAAAATAAATATTAAAAATAAATTAATTAATTAAACGGGGCCATAAATGAAATTTTTTCTCTACCCGCTCTGCTCCACCTCCCAAAAATCCTCGACGGGGCAGAGATGGTAATATGTGCCCTACCCCATCCCTTTGCCATCCCTAAGCACAATGTATCACAAAATATAGTAACAGAATCCTAATCAATGTTATAGTCACTTAGTATTTTTTTCATATAGGGTTACTGAATACAATAACTTCCAACTCCAATATACTCAACTTCTGTAGTAGATAAGAAAGAGTTTTGTTTCTTACTTAACCCTGCAATGAGATTGTTATCTATGTAAAAACATCATAAAATCGTGCTTTTTTATCATCCATGTTTTCTGCCCAATCAACATCAATATATCCTACAAGATGATAGCTAGTATTATTAGTATACCACAAACCAAAATCAAAAGTACAGTTAACATATTGAATAATTCACTTCACAACCACAAGATGAGATTCTTTTGGTTTGGCTTGATAACGCGCATAGACTCCCACACTGAATGTTATGTCAGGACAGCTTGTAGCCAAGTACAACAGACTATCTATCATGCTCTGGTACAAGCTGGAGTCAACCTTCTTGTCCTGATCATCTCTAGAGATCTTTAAGGATGTGGTCGGGGAGTTCTGTCTGACTTGGTCTTTTCCAGACCAAACTTCTTTACTAGAGTTTTTGCATACTTGACTTGTGAGATAAAAATCCACGAGTCAACTTGTTTGACCTACAAACCTAAAAGAAGTTTAGTTCACCAACCATACTCATCTCAAATTTATTTTACATGAGTGTAACAAACTCCTAGATTTTATGTAGAACCAAACACAATATCATCAATGTAAATTTGTACAACTGTTAATCCAGATTTGAGATATTTGATTAATAAGATTTTGTCAGCTCCATCTCTCTTGTATTTTTGTTTCAACAAAAACATGGCCATCCATTCATACCAAGCACGTGAAACTTGTTATAATCTGTATAAGGTCTTTTTGAGTCTGAACACATGGTCGGGAAAATAATGATCAACAAATCTCTTAGGCTGCTTAACATAGACTTCTTTATTTAGAATCTCATTTATAAAATGCACTTTTGACATCTATTTGGTAAAGCTTGAACCTCATTTGACATACTACATATAGTAGGAGTCTTTATGTTGAGCTACATGTGCGAATATTTTATCAAAATCCCCTCCTTCTACTTGAGTGTATCTTTGTGCAACCAATAGTGCCATGTTTCGACTATGTTGCCATGTTCATCAAATTTATTTTTGATGATCCACTTTGTCTCGATCACATTTGTGTCCTTAGGTAGAGATATAAGTTCTTACACGTCATTTCTTTTAAATTGAGCTAACTCTTTATACATGGCTAGAACCTATTTTTCATTATCAATTGATTCATTTATATTTTTGGGTTCAATATATAAAGTGTAGCAAACATTTCAAAGTTCAATAGCAAGCATCCTAGTCAGCATACCTTAACCGGAATCAAAGAGTACATTGTCCAATGGGATGTGTATTCTATATCCATGAAGGGATTATAAACTCTAGAAACTAGGGCAGATACACCAGAACTTGGTTTTGTAGATCATTTTGTCTGTCATTGTCTGAACCAGACACTTGGTTACCTTAGTGTTCTGGCTTCCATCAACCCGTTCTTACAAAGTCTGAACTTGAAGTTCTTGTGAATAAGAGGAAAAATCATCATTGTCATCAATTTTTACATTGATGGACTCAATGATAGTTTGAGTCTGCATGTTGTAAATTCTGTAAGCTCGAATGTTTTCTAAATAGCAAATAAATACCCCTTCATCACTTTTTGAATTGAATTTACCTAAGTGTTCCCGACCATTTAACACGTAGCACTTGATATTGAATGTATAGAATTACTTGAGGTTCAATTTTCTTTCCTTCTAGATTTTATAGAGTTTGTCTCGTACTTGTTCTCAATAACACAAGATTCAAAATATAACATGCAGTACTAATAGATTCAACCCGCTATTTAACATGAAGTTTCTTAATATTTAGCATCACTTTAGCTATCTCTTGTAAAGACTTATTTTTATTTCCACAACTCTATTTTATTTAGGGGTTTTAGGAGCAGGGAATTAATGAAATATGCCATATTTTTCATAAAATGTAGAGAAACTGGAATTTTCAAACTTCTTTCCATGATTACTCCTAATACTCAAAATTTTTATCCACTCAAAGTGCTTTTCAGTTGTTAATTTTAAGTGCAAAAATTTAAATCTTTAAAAAACGTCAAACTTTTCTCTTAAAAAATCTACTTAGGTGTATCTAGAAAAGTTATCCATGCATACATAGATATATTTTATGCCACCAATACTCTTAGTCTGAATAGGTCGCATCAAATCCATGTGTAATAATTCCAAAACATGAGATGTAGTAAGAAACTGATCTCATTTGTGTGTACTTTTAGTTTGCTTACTTTTTTGCATGAACCACACACACACCTTTATATTTTTCAGTGGGACTAGAAACTCATCGTATTGCATTTAATTTTCTTGGTCTGAACATAAACACAATTCAAATGTCCCAATCGTTTGTGCCGCAACTCTGTAGAATCGGTATTTAAAATATAACAAGTAATTTTGGTATCAAGAAAATAACATTTATCACTAGACTTAGTACTATGTAAGATATAATTACCATCATACTTCAAGACTTTGCATGCATTTTTTGAAAACATAACTAAGTGATTATCATCACATAATTGGCCTATACTAATCAAATTAGATTTTAAACCTACAACAAACAAAACCTCTTTTAAAGGAGACAATCAATCAGTCAAGATAATACATGCATCTTCTATTTTACCTAGTGCCTCGTCGCCAAAGGTAACCAGTCTATATGCATGTATCTTGTAATTAGTCAAAAAAGAGTGATTTTCTAGAACATTCACTATCAAAATACCATGAGTTATGAACAAGAGTTCTATAGGCAACATTAACTATATAACAATTTAAATCATTTTTTTCCTGATCCCAACTTGCATAATTGTAGTGTTACTATGGTATTTCATTAGTGTCTCAATCAAGTTCTTATTAGATATACAATGAAATAAGTCTTGTCCAAACTTACCATAGAAGCTATATTTTACAAAGTATTTAGATTTATTTTTCTGCATTGAGACTTGATACCTTGGTTGCTTGATTGATGAAAGAATATGAATTGGAGTGTTATCATTGGTCAGAACCTGCATAAGCGAGTCAGGCTTAGCTCTGATTGCAATGTGTGGAGTTCTATATGGAAACACAATAGTCTGACTGCTAGTGTAAGTTTCTTTGATAAATTTAATCTAGTCCAATGCCTTTTCTTTTCATTTTCCATTATATCCCAATAATTCTTTGATGTTTGAAGTTCTTCCAAAGCTTAGCACATCACTTAGACGAGAGGCTCCTTTGACTGATTTAGTTCATCAAGTAATTTCATAATTTGATTCTCCTTCTCCTTTAAGAGTTTTGTTAGATTAACCTTTTCAGCATCAACTGCCGTCTTTTCATCTTCCAAAAACTCCATCATCATATGAAGATAGAGATTCTTCTCCTTTTCGTCATCTATTTTTTGTGTTCAAGCTAATGCAGTTAGAACACACACGGCTTGGTCCTTCTAATGGAGTATCCAAAGAGTCACAACATGTATTCAAGTTTTGCACGAAATCAGTACCAGTCAAAGAAGTTACGTGATTATCAGCATTTATGTTGTCCTCGTCCTCGTCTAAATCTCTTTCATCATCTTCACTCCAAGTAATATTCATAGCTTTCTTGGTACAAGATTTATTTAGTGTCACATTGAAGATATTGAATTTGATTTTCAGATTTGTTCATAGATGTAGTAGGGTTTTACCTTGTGTTGTTTGTAAATTTATTCGTTTGTTATGGTGTAGCATTCAAGTTCTTTCCTCTCTAATTACCTTTTAGGAATGTTTTGAATTGTTTGGTAAGTATAGCCATGTTTTCATTAGTTTCGTTCTCCCCACCATCAAAATATTTTTCATCTTTTCCCATTTTGAAGACAACACAAGATCCATTTTCTTTCTTTTTCCTTTGTAGGTGTAGTTCATAAGTCATCAACGATCTCACTAATTTTTCGACTTTCATTTTCTCAATCTTCTTGCTTTCTTCAATGGTAGTTACTTTAGAGTTGAAATAACCGGGCAAGGATCTGAGAAATCTTTTTTACAATTTTACTCTCTGAGTACTTCTTCCCTAAGGTATAAGCTTAATTGGTAATGTCATTAAGCTTGACATAGAAGTCCTTGAACTGTTCACCATCTCTCATAGTCAATTGTTCAAATTTTAGAGTAAGTATCTGAAGCATGGATGACTTGACAATTGAGGTTCTATCACGAGCAAAGATGTCACAAGCTTCTTTACCAACATGACATGTAGAGATCAAACGAAACTGATTATAATCCATGAAAGAGAATATGATATTTAAAGCTTTAGAATTCCAATTAGTATAATTAAAATCAGTTGTCACATGCTCTTCTGCCTTTACTCTCTCTTTCTACACCATTTTCAACAATAGTGAGAGTTTTATAACCATAGATAATAGAGTGACAAGCTTTTTCATCAAGGGGTTGGATATAGACTTGAATCATTTAAATGGCGCTCCATCCATATCTGGGTTTTCATATCACACTTATAAAAGTGTACTCTCTCTGATACCAATTGAAAGTTCTAAAATCTAGAATAATTAAATTAAATCCAGTTTTAATCTTAATTTAAAAGCAGTGGACATAAATGTAATCAGAATTGGCGAGCGACAATGAAAACAGTTGACTCACACACGCAGGGCCTAGCAGTGTTTGTAATAGCAGTTTGTTGAGCGTGGAAATTAATGAATTAAAACAAACACGAACACCAGATGTAACGTGGTAAACCCCAAAGGAAAACTTTCATGTGCCCCCCATGCCATGGATTAAATAAATCCATTAATAATTTCAATCAATAATACAATAGTTTCAGATGTTTGTAATTTCGCAAAATTAACAAAATAATAATAAAAAACTTAGATGAACTCCCCATTGATACTTCTTCTTTTGACTTGTTGATGAAGTGGAATCAAACTCACCGGTCTTGACTTTATCACCTCCATATTGTACTTGGTCACAACCACCACTTGGATTAAAAATCCATATTCTTAACTTCACGCCTAGCAGCTTGATTAAAATATAAAATTGTTCCTTGATTACCAACTAGTTTTTTGATTCTTCAATGAAGAAAATGTTTGTTTTGAAAAATTAATCAATAAAGCACTATGTCTTGTTCAATCTCTATGAAGTCGGCTTGAGCTTGAAGAACAAGAACAAAAAATTGCAATTTTCAAAGTTTAATTCCTTAATGATTTTTACTCTTACTTATAGGCAATAATAATCAAATTAAAAATTATTTCTAACCTAAAGATTTGCAATTAAATGGTAAGAATATAAGTGTATAAGATACAAAAAGATTTCCTAGATTTGTACATATAAATTATTTAGGAAAGTCAAGATTAATTGATATCCTTAAATATTTTATTTTTAAACAAATCCAAGAAAATAAGAGATGGTATATGACATAGAAAACACGAGTTGTACATGTTTACTACAAAATTAGATCATAACATATAAGAAAACATAATAAAATTCGCGCTCATATGATGTAGAAAAAATATGCTTACTATCTCAGCAAGTTTAAACTGGCACGTGTTCAGTTAGAATGTGCACGCTTACCTCCATTTTTAGTATTAAAAATCAGTAATATAATTTAAGTAAACCAAATTAAAACAAATGTAAAAATATGAGGTACTCATATTGTTCCAACAAGGATCCCATCCATCCCGAGCTCTGTAGCGATGACTCTCTTCTACGTTTTTCTTCTTTTTTACCACTGGCCCAAGTTGGTCAAATATCTGTTCAATAAAAAAAAAAAGAGTAAACTGATAAAAGAGACTTAGCACATGTTTGGGAGTGCTTAAATTAAAATTTCAGTTGGTCAAACTCGTCAAACATACTTTTTATTCACACATTTTATAGAACTCACAATTTACAACCTACTTTTTATCTACACATTCACCAATAATTTATAATATAAGTACTTAAAAAATAATTTTAACACTACTAAACACGCGCTTGCCTTCGCCCAAAAAATAGAGAAAGGGACAATATATTCGTTGTGAGGACGAGTCACCCCTTCCATTTTTGTACCTCTGTTGTATCATTGATATATTTCATCGCAATCTCTTTAACCTTTTGGTCAACAAGCGACCATGCATTTGCAGGTGAAAATGAGCTTTAAAAAATGTAAAAGTACTACTAGCAAACGAAATATGTGATGAATTTTGAGATTTTTTTTTTTCTTGCTTATTTATAAATGATTATAATTATAATAGCAATATGTTACTATCAAGCGGTAGCTTTCAGACATTGACGAATTTGTCTCAATCTCATTATCACGCATTTGTAAGGTTTGATACTAAGAGAATCTAAGGCTCTAATGATTATTGATTTTAAATGTATAAATATAAATAAATAAATTCTTTTTCAGTTTTAATAATTCACGCTTTCGGATAAGTGATTTCTATCACAGATTTTCAATGAAAAATCGAGTCATTGTTCTTGAAGGTAAAATTTAAATAAATACTTCGTCTCCAACATTTTAGGCAATCTTAAATGCGTGGCTAAACTAATTCCACACATATTTGAGTGCATTATTTTATTTTATTTTATTTTTAAGTAAAAATTTATTTTGACTTTCTCTTATTTTACTTTCAAAGAAATAACTTATTTATTTCCATTTTGATCAATAAAAAATTATTTATTTTAAACTTGTTGACCTCCAAAATTGCAATATCTACATGTCAACAGATCTCCAATCACTTTTTTGTTAGATTGTATATTATCTGCACATTTGGACAACCATTAAGCACCAAGATCACCAGGAAAAAAGGGACCGATGACCGTTGACACTTCGATAGTCAAGTCAATTGCCGGTATGTGATGGTGCAAGTGGTTTATGAGTATGAGAGAGACAATCAAGTAGAAATTTAACAAAAGTTTAGGATAGAGAATAATATTTACTTTTAAATACAAGGGAGACATATTTATAGGGGGAGAGCCCTAACCCGTTAAGGACATTGATCATTTAGTTGCATGATTGGATTCTTTTTCTTTGTGAAGATAAGGACAATCCCAGATTGATTAGCATCCCTATGATTTTGAATCATATTCTTCTAATAAGGAGAAAGTTCCGAAGGCGAAGTCCCCATCTTGTGTCAGAGACCCTTTAACCAGGCGGGATGTAAATCGAGGGATGTGCACGAGTGGCAGGGACCTGGGGGAGAGAGCCAACATGTCCAAACCCCCAAGACAGGCACTTCATAATATTTCGGTGAAAAATCACACACACGAGAATCGAACTGCGTTGCTTAAGATTTCTTCCCACGTCACCTCAGGCCTTACCAACTCGCTTATGCGCCTGGGGCGATTTTTTTTTTTTTTTTTTTTTGAATCATATTCTTGTCAATGTTCAAGATTGCGTTGCTAGTTTTTAGGGATTGATGCAAGGTTTTATTATGGGAGTCATCTTGTCAATTAAGAATAATCTTTTCTCAAATTATCTTTCCAAATGTGGCTGAGATTTTGCCTAAAATGACAAACTTCCTGGGGGACTTCGTGGGCATGCGAGGGTCGTCGTCGAAGGACTGTACTGAATGGGGTTAGCTACAAACGCGAAGCCACCTCAAATGTTCTCTAGGTGGAACATAGTCGAGAGTATGCGAGATCTCTGATGCCAATTGGGACTGCGACTACCACGCATAATTTGAGCGAACGCAATGGTGGTTCTTACTAAGGAAGCAAGTTGATATGGCGTCTTCGGCAATTTCGGGTGGTAACAAAACTTATTTATTTACTTATAAATAAACTTTTTAACTTAACCAAACATGATCTTCCATGTTTAATTGTGCTTAAAGATACTAAAAAAACAAAATCTTTTAAATTAAAAAAAGTTTCTTTAAACATTATGTAGTCTACTTTTAAGCACCAAATTTCATATGATTTGACCAAGAAGAAGAAGAAAGTTGTGGCCTAGTATGAAGTATAGAAAGATAGGATTCGGTCGGTGGGATTTCCCTCTCACAAAGATTTATTTATTAATTGTATTTAAAAGTGTGTTTAGTTGATTCACTAATGCCAAAATTCTGCTTAATTATTTTATTAGTTACAGTTGAACTAATGTCCATTTAATTAATAAGCCAAATGTACAAGTATTTTATTCCATTTTTATCCCATATACATATTTAAATTAATGCTACTGTAAACTGAGTTTGATTTTTGAATCACAATTATAAATAAATTTCTAACTTTTTGATAAATAATTCTAACATCATATCAGAGCAAATAAAATCAGTCAAGTCTCACCAACATATATTATAAGAACTGGATCGAACATGCAGGCTCGACTAAAAAAATTGGAAACATATCCAATTATAAGTAGAAAATAAAAAAATTAAAACCATTCAAAATGGTTTAGCTAGTAACTGACTAACAGCATTCTTTAATGTATTATGTATATTGTTTTTTAGACGTACCACATAAGTACAGATAGATAGAGTTATAAAAAAATTATCTCCAATACATGCTGATAAAGATTTCGTCTAGAAGATATACGTGGCACACAAAAAAATAGACACCGTATAGAAGTCTATTTAAATTTAAACGGACTTCTAGACGGAGTGACTCAGTAAATTTAAATCCAACTCAACATTTTATTAAGGAAAAAAGTCGATTGAGGGAAATAAAAATTGAAAACCTGCTAAATATTTTTTTAAAATTTAATGCCACATAAGCGGTAATATCAGTTTTAGACGGAACACATTGGAGATAAATTTTTAATTTGACTGTCTATTCAATAGACGTAGTGCCATATGGACTAAAAATTCGTCTATTTTACTTTAATAGTTTGAAGTAGTTTAATCAAAAATATTTTTTGATCACTAGTTCAACACTCGGCTTGATCCCTTGAATTTTGACCTTTTAGTTTTTTTTTTTTTTTTTTAATCAATGTCTATGTGAATTTTAGAAATTACTCTCGCCGCGACTCATTTCTAAAAATTGTGTACGTATTGGTCATTTTAATGAAAATTACATGAATCTGATGCTCACAAGTACGAGAGCATATCAAAATTCAAATTTAGTGCATGGTTGATGGAGTTTAAAAGTAGTTTTTTAGGAGATTTTAATAAAAATTGATAAAATTTGTAGTTGAAAAATTGATAAAAATTATAGTTCCAGTTTTATGTAGTTGAAAATGAGTTTAAAATAAACTCAACCTAATTAAATAGATGTGTTAGCCTGTGATTAAAATAGATAGTGAATAGATGAGTTTAAAATTGTGTACGCATAAGGCTTGCTTCTAGCGGTAGGGTGGGAGTTCGAATCTGGTGGGAACTGCATGGTGGATTTTATTCGGTGATAGAACAATCATTTTGGGGCGGCTCATGTCTTGTGAAGTCTGCAGGTCGGATGAGGGAACAGGGGAGCCAGTTGAGGCATAACCCGCAATTTACCTTATTCAAAGTTTTAGGGGCAAGGGTCTTGGGGGTCCAGGAATTTAGTCTGGCGAAGCTGGGATACTTGGGTATAAAAAAAACAAAAAAAAAAAAATAGACAGTGAATATATATAATTTCAACTATTAATAACCAACATTAACGGCAGGTTTTATGGAAAATCTTATTTTAAATGCGACAGAAAGTTTTGGAAGATCATTAAGGGCCCATTTTTGCCGACAAAGTATCTATATGATAATTAGGAAATGATTAAGACTAATGACAAAGCTAATTGCTAAATTCCAAGCCATGCAGATTTTGAAGGGACACACCACATATATGATCGAGCAGCATGATTAATCCGGCTTGAGTCATAATTTGGCTTCATCAAATTCGAGAACCATAGAAGAAGTGATATTTAAATGTTAGGATAATTAATTTTTTCTTCGACGCAGCTTATTACGTGAATGTCCAATACGTTGTTGTTGTTTTTTTATTATCAAAAATCTAATGTGCGAGCACAATTTTCATAGATGGTAACGAGTTTGACGATGAAACTTGAGTTCAAGATACTTGTAAGGACAGAACAATCTTTATTATTGACTCAAATAAGCAAGCAAAATTTCATTAACAGCATGTCTACAGGGCAAGATTGACGCTCTTACTACTCCGAGAGTTTAGATTTATTATTCATGTGTCTTTAGCTGTCCCTCAATACATTTTTAATACACACATCATCACATCGTCTATTCTTAGCAAATAAGAAGATGTTAGCATATTTTAACACCTCAACACATTACTTACATAGGTGTCTTTTCATTTGTTAAGAAGAAATGATGTGTCAAAGTGTCAAAAATATATTTGAGGATAGCCAAATTAAGGACAACAAATTTTAACTTGCACTTACAAAATATTAGACTTCCTACGCATAATCACAATGACCTAATTACAAGTCGCTAACTCTACCAACTGAGCTATATGCCCGGCCGGCTTAATTTTCATGTACATAAAAAATTAAATTTAAACAAAGTCATTCTGCATTTTTTAAATAATTAATTAATCAAACTGCAAATTTATTGTGTTTATATTTTCCTCAGTTACCCCAGCTGCTGCAATCTTAACAGGAATCGTTCTCTTATTTAGCTATAAATACCAGTGAGGATGAGTGTTGAAGAAGCATCAGCATCAGTTTATCTTGCCTTGAGTGGTGACTTTAAGCTCAATAAATGGCACAGTTCTCCTTGTCCCATTTGCTTATCTCCATTTCACTTGCTTTCTTTTGTTTGTCCAACTTGTGCTACTGCTTCAAACCCAAACATTTCAATCTATCCACCCAAGCTGTGCATTGGTCGTCCGCCGGCGCAACTTGGTATGGGAGTCCTGATGGTGCCGGAAGTGATGGTACATTCTGTCCAGGCTCTTTAACAACTCAAACTTTCAAATGAGATTATTTTGGTTGAAGATTGAGTAAAATTAAATAAATTTACATGGTCTTCAATATATTTAACAACTTAAGTTTTTAAACGAATCGTAATATAACGCAACAATTACTATATTTAAGTATATAATAAAACAGTGATACAATGTCATTGCATGCAGGAGGAGCCTGTGGATATGGAAACACAGTGTCACAAGCACCATTTTCTTCCCTGGTCACTGGAATAGGCCCATCCCTTTACAAATCAGGCAAGGAATGTGGAGCTTGCTACAAGGTATATACAAATAGCTCTGTTCCCGTTAAACTTTCGGATACATTTAGTACATAGTATTGGACTGGACAATATATATACAAGAATCTAACTTGTTTTTCTTCTTTAAGAATGCCGTTCAACCTACCAAACAAACAACGAGTACATTCGTATTTTAAGTTTCTAATTACATTAACATTTATCTTAACATTTAGTGTTTTTGTCATTCTAATATGTGTAATATATTCATGTGCTAATAATTGTTAGATAAAATGTACCAAGCACCCGTTGTGTTCCGGCAAACCGGTGAGGGTCGTTATCACAGATTTTTGTCCCGGAGGCCCATGCGTATCGGAATCAGCTCACTTTGACCTAAGTGGAACGGCATTTGGTTCCATGGCTGTCCCCGGTGAAGAAGAGAAACTTCGCGATGCAGGAGTGTTACAAATTCGATATGCAAGGTAATAATGCGATCAACAATGATGCACGGAAATTTTTAAAAGGCTAGCTTTTTTAATTAGGACATGTTTCAAAAACTAAAATTCTTGGGGAACTTTAGAAAGGTTTGAAAAAAAAAAAAGTTTCCTTGTTTTATGTTTCAACAAAGTTCATAAATTAAAAAGAAACTTTGAATAAAAAATATAAATTGGAATGGTGGGCTTTAACCTTTTTATCGAAATTATAACAAATAATTTTGACTTTCTCTAGTATCAAATAGTTTCTTAGCATCTCCAACCCATATATTTAAATTAGTGCAATTTTTATACCAAGATGGTGCAACTTTTATACCAAATTCATATGCCATCTCCAACCCATTACTTCAAAATTTGCACCAATTGAATATTGTATATTCTCATCTATTTATATTTTTAATTCTTAACAACAATTTATTTCAAAAATTATTTAATTATATAGTGTATTTATATTAAATGTATAAATTTTAAAATACATTTATTTAATGAAATTATTGTATTCATTAAAAAAAGGCATGATACTCAATATCAAAATTAAAAAAAAAAAATTAACATCACAAAAAAATGGACAGATACAAATATCCAAATAACAAACCTAAAATATAATTAATTTTGTCATTTAATTCTCAATTTTAATGAGTACTTTTATTTTAATATATTCAATTATTTATTACTCGTAATACAATTTATTATGTTAATAAAAATAATAATCAAATTAAAAGAAACATAAATCACTTGATATCACTAAAATAATAAACAAGGATACAAAGGGAGAAACAAATTTTTGTAGTATAATAGGAGGACAAAAGTGGAATTAAATTTCACACCATTTCCATCTTCAAATAAACAGTGATGCGCCATGCGCCATTGTGCAGGATTATGGCATACGGTTGGAGAATTTTTCATTGGAGATGCTCTAAGATGCGATAATGCATCAAGTTAAAATCTTGATTTGACACTTTGACTGTATATGTGTAATTTTTAATATTTAAGTAATGTCAATTTAATATCGAATGACAGCGGTCGGTGAAGTTTTTTAGCATATTTTAATAAAAAAGATTAGATCATAAAATATGTAGTTAAAAATAATTATTAATTTTGACTTTAAACTTTTTAGTATAACTTTAAACTCCACCAAACAAGATCGTAATATTTATAACTATGAAGTTACGTTTCCATGTGTTTTCCATTATTTGGTTTTTGCTATGAATACATTAAATTTATTACAATAATTAAGCAGTATTCTCATTTTATCTAAAAGTTTAAATTCTCAATATCATAACTCTACATCATTTTTTTGGTAGGGTTGCGTGTGATTATTCCGGGAAGACCATTGTGTTCCACGTGGATCCGGGGTCCAATCCCGACTATTTCGCGATGGTGATCGAGTTTGAAGAAGGAGATGGAGATCTTGCCAAGGTTGATCTGCAACAAGCATCAAGTCAACCTGATGAATGGTGGGAGATGAATCAATCATGGGGTGCAGTATGGCAATTGAATGCTGGTACAGAATTACATCCTCCATTTTCAATCAGGTTGACATCTCAGTATTCTGGCCAAACCCTAGTGGCAAAAAATGTAATTCCAACTGGTTGGCAGCCTGGTGCTACTTATAGATCCCTGGTTAACTACCTTTGATTATTATATATATATGTTTTTTAGATTGTTTGTAATAGTATGTTATGGTCTGTACTTTTATATATAGCTTCCGATGCAACTTGGGAGCATGTTTGGTTGTGCTTCTTTTAGAGAAGAACGAGTTTTTCTTGGCAGTATCACAACTATCGAGAAAAACTGCTTTTAAGTTAAGCCAAACATGCTCTTAATTGTGTGAATGCATGAAGGAATGTCTTTTAAATGTCGTTATCTATCTTCTACGGTTTGAGAGTGAAGATTGCTTATGCCAGGATTTCATTAGTCAATGAACTACATTTTATATTAAATACTTTATTTTTATTTTTATTTTTGTCTCTTGTTTTAATTCTATTAGCTAGTTTGCCATAGGGAAAATTTACATGAATATTGATAAGGTGTGAATAAATCCGATCTTCATTCAAATTCTTAACTAACTCATCGCGTTTTTTTTGTTAAGCTAATGAAATTCGACGGAATGACTCAATAATAATAAGACGTATTAGAGACTTAAATTGGTGGTAAAAAATTATATATAGATAAATAAATACAAACATTTTAAGATGAAAAAAATCAGTTCTGAGGTTCTTTTAACCTATTTAGATTTCTAGTATTTACATGATTCTCAATTTTTTCAAGTAAAAGTTTTCTAACTAGTCTATTTTTTATTTATTTTTTTACCAAAATAAAATTTATCTCATGCCAATTTTTTTTTATAGAATATGGTCATTCAATCATGCAAAATGAATGTAGTGCCTTTTTACTACAATAGACGTATGGGTAAATCTAAGCAAAATTGACGAGGAAGACTAGAGTGCCTAAATGGACTAGAAACTCTCGTCAACTTTGTGTAGTTTGACAAGAATACTTAGATTGTACAAAATTGTGCAAAAATGAGAGAGTGTGTGTCTAAATGGACTAAGTATTTTGTCAAATTTGCCTAATTTGATGAGAATAACTACATAGTTCTAAATTCATGTAAAAAGATAGAGATCATTTGATAACACTTTTGAAAAAGAGAATAATATATTTATTAAAAATTTCAAATAATAAACATCATTTAAAAAATGAAAAGCGATGTACTCGATTATTGTCTATCTAGTGTCATTCCCGTCTAATGTACTATTTTTTCTACTTAACTGGCCATCCCGATTCTTATAACACTAATAACAACAATTATGGCACAATTGTTTGTATCAAATTATGTAATCGCATTTTGGCATAGCTAAATTAACTACGTCTCCGGTGGAAGAAGGGACTTAAGGGTGGCAATGAGTCAAGTCGGCCCGGCCTAGCCCATACCAAGAGGGCCAAGCTCGACCCAAGAGATGGGTCAAGCTTGTCCATTATAAGGACTCGACTCGTCCCAAAAAATGAGGTCGGATTGGCCCGTGGCTCGTGGGCCTCATGGACCGAGCCACAGGTCGATCCACAGGCTTGGCTCATATAATTTTTTATTTTGGTAAATTTAGAGCCGGTCACTGTTCATGCGCTTATAGACTTTTAAGTTATATAGTCCAAACTTAATTCAATTAAAGTCACATTTCAGCGCTAAAAGAATAAGATGTCCATACAATTGCAAAAAGCACTAATTCAAACATGATAATGTTTTATTAAAATACTGTTTTGCGAAAAATGCTTTATATTTTTTTACTTTTAATATTGTACACTAGTTTTTGTTACATTATATCATGTTTGGTCAGGTTTACTAACTTTTTTTTTCCTGGTCTTATTTTCAACCACATTCACCTAAAAAAAACTACTTTTAACTTCACCAAACAAACACACATTCAAAATTGTTGACACCCGACCTTAACTGTCAAGAACGCCTGAAGAACCCCCTCCTTTAGGGGGGAGTACCTACCAAACCTACATGGGGGAGGAGGTCTTATCTAACCTCTACGAAGAGGGGGTTCCTTCGCCCAAGAGGTCCTACCTGTCTACTTTAGGTCCTACCAAACCCACATGAGGGAGATCCTACCTAACCTCTACAAATAAGGGGTTCCCTCGCTCAGAAGGTCCTACCCATCCACTTCAGGTCCTACCAGAGTCATCTACAAGTAGCGAAGCGTCATCAGTAGGTCACACCTTTCCACGCGTCAGATGTTAGACCACCGCCCGTCAGTTTTAATTAATGCAGATGTCACCTCATATTTAATACCTTAAAAGAGAATGTTTTGTAAGCATTTAATGCCTAGCTCAACATTAAATACGGGCATTAAATGCAAATAATCATCACACATCTCCTATAAATAAGAGACTTAAATGTTCCATAAGGGGGACATTACTTGCTAATAATAAATTGCATACTCGAAAGAGCTTTGAAATAGATCTTATTTTACAATTTCACATATCTAGTTTAGTTTGGCCACGTTGACCTCAATCCTTAACATTAAGTTGGCTTGAGAAGTGCCACATCATTTTTCAACATTGACAAAAATTAAGTATTTTATGGTTGAAGTAATGATACTATTCAAAATGCTCTATTAGTAGTACAAGATCATTAATATTGTTTTCATTCAAAATGCTTCATACTGTTTGAATCTATGATACTGTTATTTTATTAGGTTGTAGTTTGTGTATGTAATACTATTTTATTAAGATACTTTCATGTATGATATTGATATATTAAGAATTATTTATCTATGAGACTATTTTATTAAGATAGTGTTTTAGTATGATACTTTTAAAACATATATTTGTGACTCACACATAAACGTATATAAATGAAACCAACCCAAACTTAACTCGTTGATTCCTATGAAACTTCAAGAACAATAATGTTATTCAACAAAAACTGCCATCATTGAACGAAAAAGACTCCTTAAATACTGAAACCCTAATTGATAAATAAACACAAAAAAGATGAAAATAGATATGACAAACTAAAAATTATCGTTTTAAGCTAAAGATGTGACTTCAAATAGCTAAAATCCATATTAAGTAGTGACAAATCTACTTGTCTTGACTGGCTCGTTGAGACGATTCCGAAAACATATTATAGTAAATTCCTTGAGCACATATGCGAATTTTATGCCTATTTTTTTTGAAGAACGATTATCATGATCCTCTAACCCATCAATTTGCTATCTTTAACCAAATGATACTATTATCTATGATACTGTTATTATGATATTGATACAAATGTGCTTCTGGTACTATTTTATTAAGATACTGTTTTCTATAATATAGTATCAAACAACACACATGAATGTGTGACACTAACATCCCAAAAAAAAAAATTGATGTATATGAAACAAATGATCTCATAATAACTTAAGTATCTCATAAAATAGAGTAAAAATATGTTTTGATAATAACCATGAGCTAGAAAATGGTGCTAGCAGTCCATACATGTATACCATTTATAGAAACAAATATTCACAAACATTTTACTATACAAAAGTTTCCTCGCTACACACACAGAGATCAACCATTCGAAATAAAAATAATTGATTATTTGATTTTGATCAATACTTTGCTGATAGTATTCATTCCCAGTTAATATCCTCTTTGATATGTTGCGAATATAGCGCCATATCTAACCATCGCCGCCTATGGATTCTTTATCTTTCTTCGCTGTGAGACACTTTAGTGGTCCAGTGTGTCCACTCAACACCGACAAGTGCCACCCTCCTCCACTCATACAGTTTTATCAGCTGAGCCACTAAACACCATATTCCTTTTCGTTGTGGCGAGGCACATCACTACCAATTTGTGGCCCTGGCGGTGAACTGGCAGTCGGTGGGGCGGAGGAGGTGATGGTGGTGGTGATGCTTGAGGAGATGGTGCAAGCAGTGTCGAAGGCAATGGGTGTGGCAAATGTCTATCACATGGGTAATTTTGGAATCAATTTGAAATATTGTTGAAAAATATGACTTCATAACGATTTTGAAAAATGTTTTAACTCAATTTTACAACAAGTCACCTACATGTGACTTACCTGCAATTTCTTTTTTTTTTAATTCAATTTTTTGGGACTTTAAAAAATTAAAATGAAATAAACTATGATGAATTTGACATTTAAAATCCTCCTCTTTTTTTTGAACTTAGGACTGGCTATTTTTAGAGTATGCAAAGTTAAAATTTACATGAACAAGTTGTACGTGTACAATTTTTGTAAAACTTAAAAGTAAGAAATAAATTTACACAAACTATAATTACATATTATGTAGCCAACTCTTGAAGTTCTTCAGCTAATACGACGTCTACTTTATTTTGGATCCAAATTTTTGCATCCTCTCAATCTTTTAGATATATTAAACTCTTTAATATATCTGATTTAAGTCTTGACCTCAAAACATTTAGAACCCTGCCACCTGTACTAATATGTTTGGTTAAGTCTTGACTGCAAATCATTTGATGACAAAGAAGAGATTGGTACAAGAGGTCTTCTAACGTTCGTACCGGTCTTTTCTGTATAAAAATTCGTTCATTTCAAATAATGTTTTTTCTTGTTACCGTACGTTATTGAATTTTCGTAACTTAACTTATTAGAAATCGCGACAGACTATGTTTTGTACCTTCTAAATTTACTCTAAGATCTATAATTGATGTTAACGAGAACAACATAGGCAATTCTTCCAATATTTTATAAACTTCATCTCCATTGCTTGCACAATATCAGGAAAATTGGAAATGTCTTATATTTATTAAAATTATCGGGCAATAAAATAAATATTATTTAAAACTAATGGACTTGTAAGATAATATACGCTAGCACATGTGTTTGTAGTGTCAACAAAAACTTTTTAAAAAAATTCTCACATTGGATGAGAATTCCCAATCATATGTTTGCATATCCTAATCTATATAATGTGAGTGTCGGCTATTATAATAGGCAATTATACAGTTTTCATAACCTTCACGTGATTGAAGTATTAAATAAGTAGAGTTCCATCTATTGTCAACCATGTACATAAACATTTAGTTGGAACTAAATTTTACATAATTCATCAAATATTTATTTTCGAGCATGTGAGACAATAATATAATTTATTGCATACATAATTTTTAAACCATCTTAGACAATTATTAAACTAAAAATGTGACATATACCACGGACATGAAATAAAATGCTACCAAAATCTGGATTTAATTCTCGTGTCAATCTTTCTATTATTATATTATTTCGCGTAGCATTATCAAATGTGAAACTACGAATTTTAGATTCAGAATTAAATTCTTTAATAATTTTCATTCAATAATTAAAAATTTGTATTCTATTATGAAGGTAGTAAAAGTAATTATTTTTTATGCATAATCCACTATTTATCAATATAATGTGAAGTGGCGGCAATATATCATTTATGATTTTTATCGGACCATAAGTCTAAAGTAAAAGATACAACTCCGGATATAAAGCAATAGTGTTAGTACGAAGAGTGTTTCTAGCCAAAAGTGTAACTACCTTGGTTGAAGATATCTTTCTACAAACTTGGTAAAGTGATGGATTTCTACTGTGCTAAGCAAAAACTCATTACTTTCCACCAACTGAGTCACGTCTTTCAGGCGCATGTTCTCTTGTGAATACACCCAATTGTTAAAATTTGGACTAGAACTAGAAGATCCACCGAGAGATTCGGACTGAAGTTGAGCTTGATTTGTATCAATCATCCTCCATCTCGGTGTTTTTGCATACACTTTGAATATAGTGTCGGTTTAGATGGCTCGTGCACTACCCTTTTGCCATGCAAATTTGTGTTTACAATCTTTACACATTACCTTGAAGATTGGTTGTCCGTCTACTGTTGTACCGGTCTACACTAATTTGAAAAGATTCCAACATCTAACCTTTTGTTTTACAGCTCTTCATTTAGTACTCAACCCAGTTGTTGTATTAGTATTGGTCGTTTCTAACTCTTCATCGATATCCTCCAAATCAATAGGATCAGTACTTTCAATCCCACAATCATCACCAAATTCAAGAATTGGAATAACATTTAGCCATCATCAATTTGGTGGCCGTCACTTCCTTGTGTGTAATGATCTATGTCGAAAATAAAAATGTAAACTGTAGGATTGTAGAAAACTAGAAATGTAGAAATTGAATAAAAAAATCACTAAAATCTGCAACTTCAACTCTAAATTGTACAATAAAAAAGCTAATATTGAGAATATAATATTTTCAGATTGTGTAAGTTTTGAGTTGTGAATTTGTGATGAATTTGGAAGTAGAGAGGGACTTTTATAGAAAAAAAAATAGCCGTCACAAAAAAATTTAAATTCAGGGACCAAAACGGTCACTTTTGTGACTATTGGGGCTACAACGGTCATAAAAGTGACTGTTAGAGTGGCCCTAACGGTCACGTTATGATCGTTATACCCCAGCTTTTTAAAAAAGATGGGGTTTGGCTCACAAGTCATGAGCCAACTCGTGGGCTAGGCTTGCAGTGTCTAGTCCACGAGTTAAGATACGGGTTGCTCCAAGGACCGACCCATGGATTTCAAATGATGAGCTAGCTTGGCCCGAGCCCAGGAGTACTGGCGGCTCAACCCAATTGTCATCCCTAAAGGGACTCATACAGATCACAAGGCAAATTAAAAACTCTTAAAACACATTTTGTGCATTAGATTGAATATGATTAAATAGTATAAAAGATTATTTTAATAAAAGTTTTTAAGGGGACTAAAGGTTTAAAAATTTACCAACAAAATAGTTGTAGTAAAATGTTGAATTTTGTGTTTAACTAGAGTCGATTGAAAACTATTGATGGGTGATCTTCTTCTATTCTGCCCACTCTTCATTTACACAATTCTCAAAGTAAAGTATGAATAGTAGACATCAAGTAGCTTTCCCATTATAGCAGTGATAAGTGTGTCTTACACGCTAATCTTGGTTCATAAATATATTTAATAGATGATTATTTGGGTGGATTTCTACCCATTTTATGTTATATTTAATTTTTATAGGCTAAATCCTAAATTTGAAGATATATTAAGCAAAAAGAAGTGATTTAGATCATTAATTTGGCAAAAAGATGCAATATTTGGCGAATGGGACTTGGAGCTGAATAAAGGTGGATATGGCATTGAAACAAGGTAATCATTGAAAGCAATAATGAAAATGTGAAGAGATGGCTCAAATATCGAAATGCTGAAAAGCAAAATGATAAACCTACGTTATACACAATTGAAGAAATAAGCACAACATTTTGTACAAGTATCTCCATATTAAAATAATAATATACCATTTAAAATATAATAAAATTTAGAGTTCAACACAAAAATTGGATCGTGTTTTGAAATTCTAGATCAAAAGTTATGTGACTTCGAAGTTAGAGCGTCGGAGTAGAAAATTTTATGTTGGTTGCGGTTTGACTGTAGTGTGCATGCTGCGACCTAGGTACGACCCCGACTATTAAGAGGAGTCCCAGGCTCGTTTTTTCAAAGTTGAGTTGAATTAAGACTACTTTGTACACGATTTTCAATGCATCTCAAGCACTATATAAGAACATATTTTAGGTCAATTGAAAGAGAGTTCTATATCATAGCACATCACAAAGTTCTTGGAAGAATTCCACATAAAAAATATTAAATTATTGGGAGAAAAGTACAAGAAATTATTGGAGCTTTGGATGATTTTGAAGAATAAAACGGTGCCGTCCAAGAACATTGAAGAGATTTAAGATTAAATGTTCTATCAACTTTCATTCTAAATTATCCGAGTTATGTATTCACTTTTTATCTTATATTTTTGTAATCAAAATATGATAGGCTAAACTCTGGTGGCTAAGATTTTGATGAAACTTTGTTGACTCTTTAATCCAATAAATTGCTAGTTTTTATTCTTGCTTTTGGATTAATTATTTATTATTTCATTTATCCCGTTTTGATGATTAGATACCATTAGAACTCGTTAGTAATTTTATTGCTTTCGAGAGATTTGCAACATATGGTTATATAATTGATAGTCTATGTCATTATGATCTATAAAATTATTATGTGTTAATATTTTGTGAATTATTGTGTATTTATATGTTCACAATTTAATTAGAGATAATTAGATTCACATGTAATTATAGAATTGATTGATCATCGAGAGAGATTATTGATTAAAATTTGATCATTGATTTTTATTCTAGGTATTTAAGTTCTTGTTGATTGTTTGTTATTGAAATAATCCTATAACTTGGCAAATTTTAAGATAGTTATTGGAATTTGTGTTAGATGCTGAGATGTGCTACACGTGTCTAGCTCAAATAACAAAAGACATTAAGTCCGATACTAGACATAGGTATACTTCTATGCTTAGTACAATATTTGGTGGTATTCTAGCTTTGTGATGCATATTTTATCTATTTGCATTCATCACAAAGATATAGTTGGGTCATAGATGAGAATTGATTTAATTTGTATAAATAGAACAAATTAACATATAAAGAATACTGATTGTCAATATAAAACGATAATTGATTATAACCAAACAATTGATGATTAAAGTAGGTTAACAACGTTGAGTTCGGAGTCCTAGTGCCTTTCATAATTTGATTAAGTCCAATAATTTGTTTGCCTATTTTAATTGTATAGTAGTACATAATTTGGTATAAGTTAATAATTAGATACAAGTACATAAAAATCTTAATATTTGATTGTGTGTTTTTCTTAAATTAAAGTTAATATTAATTAGAGTATAATACGTAGAAATTCAGTCATCGTGGGTTTGACACTCTCTTATCATTATATTACTTGTTAATAATCTGTCCACTTATGAGATTAACAAACACATGATACTAATTAATTTTGTATCGTAGTTATATGTAGAAGCAATGTTCTGAAAGGTGAAAAAATGGGGGGTAATGTGGACTTAGGCGCTAAAAGATACACGCCTTTTTTTAAAACTAGTTAGAAACACGAGCGTTGCATGTGGTTTTGCATTAATTTTGTTAATTTTTAATATTTTTAAAATTCTTATTTTGTTAATTATTAATAGTTAAAATGTTAAAGTAGCAATTGTAATAAATATAAAACAATATGGTTCTTGATAACATGATGTATTGTATTGTTCAATGTTATAATCAAGAATGTTGATATTTTGTTTAGATTCATAGAAGTACAGTTGGAATCAGAAATGAGTTTTATATTTTGGTAATACCAAAAGTAACTTGAACCCATTGAATACCTTTGGTGATTTGAGCTTTGATGATTGACGAACCATTGATATCAAATCTTATGGAATTAATAATGTATTAACATGGATATCTATGACTGTATTTTATGATAAACAAAATTAATAATTACTAATTTTATTGTAAGAAAATGTAATGATTGACTACATAATATTGTACATTTGTTGGAGTATTAGTTCTTTGTAAACAATATTATTTGTGTATATTCTCTTTTTAATTGGCGTGTATGATTTGATTAACACTTTTGTGGTAGATATTCTCATCTCCACAACATAAAAGCATCATAATATCATTATTCACCCACAAGCTTCATTTTCCAACAGAAGAATGAAAGCAATTAAACATAATATTACTGCACCAATGTAAATCATATTTTGCCAAGTAACGATAAGCTTCCATGCCAAGTTAGCTATAGATCATGAAGTAATGAGCTGCTGCATTTGAGTCCGAGTCACTTTAGATGACAAATACATAAACCCTTAATATATAGCTACAACACAAAAGGTAATATTCATATAAACTTCAACTATAAATAATCTTTCAAACAAGGAGAATAACACAAGACGTTCTTCTACGTGTGGAATAAGGACAATTAAGTTACTTAAACAAAAGAGAGAGATAGCAATATGAAAGTTTCATCAAAGTTGTGAAGGTACTTAAAAACACAAATAGAACTTCATCTTGTGAAAGAAAGAAGAAAATCATAAAGTATAATTAAAAAACACACAATTGCGTTCATGTTCCATTTCATGTCATCCAAAGAACTGTTAAAACTACACAACGATAAACACCTAGAAAGTGTCCGAGAAAATCACAGGGCTGAAGTTATCTAGATTAACCCAACTTGTATTGCCGAAATTAATTGTGAGATAGACTATTCGAATCAAGAGTCATTTCCAAAGAAAAATGATGCACATTTACTTAATTGAGACTCACAGTGCGCTCTATCTAAAATTGTTTTCAGAAATTGAATACAAGAAATCAAAGTTCCGAAGCCCTAGTTAATGAAATACTGGAACCGTGTAATTACATCAAAGAGATAAACCAATTTTCAAAAGATCAAGGTTTCTTTGGAGAATCAAAGCCTCACACACTAAAAAATAGTCATCTATCATCTTTTTTTTTTAAAAAAAGTCAATGTAAAATTGCCATATCCAAGATTATAATGAAAATGTAAAGAGGTGCAGGCCAATAGATATCTTATCCTTTCCAAAAGAAGAAAAAATAAAAATTGAAATCCTAGATAAATGAGTGAGTTGATAAGCAAATTAAAAAGAATTGTTAAATACTCACATTGATGTAAAACATTATAGCAAGTTGAACTAACCACTTGCACGTAGATGCCTTGTTAGATTTCTTAAATATGAAAATTTATTGAAAAATCTGAAACTTTTTCTTTGTTCTTCAACAACATTGAATTATCACTTCTTTCATTTTTCTTTCTTTTTAAAACCTTTGAAGAAAAATGAATTTTGTGTGTGTAACATGTTGTGAAAAGAAGAAGACAAACGAGAATGAGAGAATTTTGAGAGAAACTTTCTAATTCTAACTTATAAAATATACATATAAAATCTAAAAAGTTGAAGCCAAAATAAAGAGGAGAAGGAGTCCGCCATCACATGGCTTTTCTAGAGAGAAAAATGATAAGTTTTGATCTTACTATTGGCAAATGAAAGGTCTTTTAACTCCCCAATTCATAATTCCTACTTTTATAATTCAAATACAAATTTAGGAATTACATAATCATCACATGACCCTTCGTATTCTACAATAAAAAAAATTGAAGATAAGCTGCCCAAATGTCCCAAACAACTCATTTATTTTGTCCAATAATGCGTATAATTTACAATGCATCACTTACTGTAAAATAATCATTTGACCATTTTCCATAATTGAAAAATTACAAAATTGATACTTTGGAATACTCATACTTTTCTACTTCATGTTCCATAATTTTATGTACAAACACTTCAATTACACGGGCTATCTTTGGACTGTATGTAAAATCTCGAAAAAATCACAAACGAACTCCGAAACATCCCATATAATTTCTAACACTCAACTTCAATGTTGGAAACATTATTTTTAGTCTCAAACTTCCTTTCTCATACTGCAAAAGTTGTCAATCACTTAAATGACTATTTTGCCCTATAATAATAAGCTTAAAATTAAATTTTGGACTCAAACTTAGTGGACATCTTTCCAAATCTTTGTACAAGGTTAATAGACTCCTAATGATGCATATAATGACCATCTCGAGTCTAATTGAACTTAAAATGGATTTTTTATAATTACAATTTAGTCCTTGAACTTACTTAAAAATTGAAATTTAGTCCTTGAACTTTCTTAAAAATTGAAATCCAGCCCTTGTTGAACCAAGAAATTTCAACATCAAAAAAATTATT
The DNA here is from genome assembly GCA_023638005.1 of Forsythia suspensa. Taxonomy (NCBI): domain Eukaryota; kingdom Viridiplantae; phylum Streptophyta; class Magnoliopsida; order Lamiales; family Oleaceae; genus Forsythia; species Forsythia suspensa. Next base: position 28,356,285 of record CM042666.1, on the reverse strand, counting down.
TAACTCAAACTCCTCAAATCAAAATATTTTTCTCAAAATTACATTTTTGTCCCTGAGTAATATTTTTCAGATCTATTTAGCTTTATACATGAGAGATTTTGTTATTGAAGTTTTCATGAGAAGAGACCAAATGTCATGGATCACATCTTAACTTAACGCTAATGTCCGTGACCATCGAGGATAATAGGAGAAGTTGGCTTAACATGAGATTATGGTTGACCGTAATGGCAGCAACTTCGTGCAGTGAGCACAAAACCTTAACAATAGTTTGGAGAAGCCTCTTTACAAAGAGCTTACCTAAATAGTTAGGAAGCTTCCTACCAAGACAGACGAAAATCAGAGTCCGTTTGGTTACGAAACGTAGGGACCGAAGGCGACAGTGTCATGCAGTGGCATTGTCGTAATTTCATAATATTGCAAAGACAATAACTCAACAGTCTAGTATTTGTTTGGTCAAAACTTTGTGGACTTGATATTGAAGATGTTATCTCTACTACGGATCAAACAGAACATCATTTGGAGGTCGTGAGCATAGTTATAAAATTATGATTCATTGGCCAAAAGACGTCTATTAATGTTACCTAGGTTATTTCTCCGCATTATGAGGAGAGCATGCTTGGTGAGCAATCAGCCAGCCTCTCTCGTGCTTCCGTCCCCACAGAACAACAGCTTGTAGGATATTCTTATGCACAAAATGCGCAATACTTAGGGGGCAACTAAAGGCCTGCTTTAGCCACCTCAAGAAAGAGCTAAAGTGCTCATTTGAGTTCGGGAACTCATCAGGTGGCGTTGGCTTTCGTTGCCTTCGTTGGGCATCTGGATGGGGCCTGAGGTTATCGATAAAATATTTCTATACTCTAAGGGCTAAGCTAAAGATATGGTAACACCTTTAGGCTGAATGAGATATTAAGAAAAGCACTCTAAAGTCATCGTTTGCCAACTCGTGTGCTTTGGCTATGGGATCTAGCCTTACCACATGGTTCGTTGGCTAGAAATACGATCGTGGAGCAATGCCTTATAGTTGGATGAATATGACAAGATGTCGATATTGTTGGAACGAGTATACTGTGAAGGCACTTCAAGTTAGTCATGGATTATCAGTTGGCCCTGCTTGGGCGAGGCTTTAACGAAAGGCATTCGGTGCACAATAATCCAATATGCCTGTAGGAAGAGACGAGCACAAAGATTGTGTTGTGGGGCATGAAAATGACCCTCAATACTTCAGACGGAGCTAGGAGACCTCTCCTCCATCGAGTATGCTTCAAGAGGATTGTATGTTGTGCATGAACATGCGGGCAAGCTAGCTAAGTTGGGTCCAACATAGTTGAGAACATCAATGATGATGTGCATTGTCAATAGGCGAGCGTCTTAGCACCAAGTGCAGTGTAGGGATGCGTTTTAGTATTTACACGCTAGTAAGCTTTGTGGACAAAATGAGCAACGAGTCATCATGTCTAGACTCATGATGGAAAAGATAGAAGATAGTCGAATGGAGTAAAACTACTGACGCATAGGTGAAAAATAGTTATGATGCGCGACTCGTAAAGTCGGCCCGTGACACCAAGACAGGAGAAGGTCAATAACTCGATATGTTTTTCAATTTTGAGTACAAACATTTTGTATTTATGTTAATTAAACTCTCATTGATCGTAGAGATAATTGTTTTTCTTTTTTAGTTATTGTTAACACTGTGTTTGCATATATTGTTTATGTGATCAACTATATTGATTTCATACGTGCGTTTGGTATTGAGGGGCATGTTTATGTTTATAGTATTAGTAGCTTATTTGTTGCTTTTTAGATTTATTTACTTTTAAACATGGGAGATTTTGTTATTGAGGTTTTCATTGTTGTTTTCCATGAGATGAATGTTCTTGATTCTAACACGGATCAAAAGTCCTTCCCTGTTACAACATTGGAATCAAAATATCTTGAGTCAGTGCTTATTTCATTTTTATTTGTGAATGAAATGTTTCTTGTTATCAATTCATTTCTTTTTTATTTATTTTAAGGGCATTAGTAATATTAGATATAAATTCAACATAATCGACATCCCATATTCTTCCATTTACCATAGTTAACTGTGAAATTTGCCATGTCTGTCATATTTTGGATAAGTAGTGACAATACAAGAAACTTGTTGATGAACATTAAAAATAGACAACAATTCCATCAATTACTATTTAGAACAGTAAACAAAACATAAAGAGAATCAACTTTAATGGCCAAATAACTTGGAATTTGATTGAAAACATTGGATATTGCCAGTATTGAGGCATTGGATTCAAAGTTGAACCATACAACCTAATTGCTAGATACATCTTTCTTGATTTTCAATTTATTCTTGTCATTATGCCCACCGTCTTCATTTTGTACATTTGATGCTTCCAATAGTTCATATTTTTGGATTTCTTCTGTAATTATATACTTTCTTGCCCAATCTCGTTAATTTTTTTTTTTTTGTCTGTATTCACCAAAAAATGTATTCTCTACATTGGCACGTCATAAATTTTTTGAAGTATTTGCACTTCTCTTTTGTTTCACATTGTATATTAATAAGTAATAAATGTAAGAAGTTAGATTAAATATTAACCAACATAAATTTAAAAAATGGGGAAAAAACTTGTACATTTTTTGTCTTCTGCATATTTTGACACAGTACAACCAATTAAATAATTTGAAACATCAAAGAGTATAACATGAGCTTCATCAATTCCATATGAGACAACCAGCTTTAAAATAAGTTTTCTAATGAATAATGCTTTTTTATTCTCATATTTGTCTCATAGAGTCGTATCATCACCCGTTTCTGAATATACCATTTCATTGCATGTTTTACAATTCTCGTACCATGGTTGTTCTTTGTTGATGACTTTGACAATGGTTGTTTTGAATGTACAAAATAATTCATCTATATTTCCATCAATATTTATGTCTTTCAAATCAACCATTGATGCTTCCGTCATTCTCTTTGTTGGAGGCAATAGATGAACTATATGATTTTTACACATAAATGACTTGAATCTAAAGTATTAATATCATAGTTTTACATTTTTAAAAATGAGAAAATATAAGTTGTAATACATAAATATATTCATGTTCTTAAATTAAATTTTAATTCTAAAATATAAATTAAAAATTAAAAATATAATAAAATATGTAAATTAAAAATTAAAAATATAATAAAATGCATCTACCTTTGTTGTAGCTCACTGACGTCAGTGGTAGTTAGGTTTATTTCCATGGTACTTATCATTGTGGTTGATAAGCTAAATTCACCTACATAATGGGAGAACAAGTAATTTTCTAGTTGTAAAATTAATTTATTATAGTCTATTTAATTTATAATACTTTTATAAAAACTACCTTTCACATTCGATAATATTACTATTGAATTTTCATATACTTTATTTGAAAGTATTTAACATTCACTGTCAACCAAATCACCCTATAAAGCAACATTAACTGTGTCATATCAGTTTAACAAATAATATGAAATGTTATACAATAATAATACGTTGTGCTATAAATTATTTAAAATGCACAAGTGTAAGATTATATATATATATATATATATATATATATATATATATATATACTAGTTTGTGAAAAATTGTATGTATGTGAAAAGTTTTAGGTGTAATTGAAACGAGATATAAAAAAAAAAAAAAATTTAAAATTTTTAAACAAATAGGAAAACGATTCCCAGAAATGAAAATTTTTGATGATCCATTAAATGCTATTATTTTTTAACATACTATTTAATACAATTAATTAAGTAAAATATTGAAATTATAATAAGAAAAGCAGAACCAAATAAGCACATAATTCGTATAAAAAAAATTAAATAACTAAGATTTGTAAAAGGCATGTGGTAAAGTCACAATTTTTATATTTTTATTGAAACGATATGGACTTTTCATGCAATTATTCCTAAAATAAAATAATAAATAAAAATTGGCCAATGCCCAACATGTGTAAAAAAAAAAAAAAAAAATTTCAAAGTACAATGTTACTTGACAACATTGTTAAAAAAAAAAAAAAAAAAAAAAAATTTAATGTTATCGAGTTACTCATCAACACTTCAAAAAAAAATTCAAATTCAACGTTGTCGAGTTACTCGACAACATTATAAAAATAAAAAAAAAATTCAATTTACTTATAAGATAAAAAAAAAAAAAATTAATGAATAAATTGATGGACTTTTTTATTAAGATGTTTGATAGTATACCTCTTGAATATCATTTCTGTGCATTTTAATAGAAATTACTAATTTACCCAAGAAAAACATTTCTTTCATACTAAATATAGAAGATCTTTGTTTAGAGAATTTAATTCACTTGCTTAGAATTCCTTAAAATTCATTACTAACAACATTTTTCTATAAGCAGCAAATTACAACCACTCCCTTCCATGAACCTTACAGGCCTATTATCAGGTAATATTGGCAGGAAATTCTAGAAAGCAGTTTCAATAATCAAATCTAATTTCCAATGTAATAAAGCATCTTAATTGCAATAATCCCTCAGCTCACTTCATAAATTTAGCATTTCACGTGTTGCCAATGGCATGAATAGCATTAATTCTCAACAAATAGTAAGCGACAATCGGCTTTAAATGAAGTATAAGATGTGCTATATGCCTAGGCTCGATAAATCAAACCTACAAATCAGATTACTTAATGAGAACGAGTCTCGGATGCTCTATCGTATGGGTGCAAAAACTTTGGAACATCAACAAGGCGAATGATGACCGATTCATTCGAAAATTTGAAATGTAATTGGAGTCAACACCAACTAACATTAAAAAAAACTTTCCCACAAAATCTCGTTTGCTCATGGACTTTTTTATTATTTTTTTGCACCAAATTAAAGTGATTATAGACACACCTCCACGGTTTCCCAATTGAATATCCGTCCGGGAAAAGGCTAAGAGTGAAGGAAACATCATTATCTGAAAGAACAGGGGACAAAAGGTTCAATAATCAGAAGAAAACTTTAACAATTTGCAAACTTTAATTTTCCTCGTCTGTTGGGCTGCGTGGATTCTAATTAGAGATGTGCACTCGCTAAATAGCCTTCTTCACCTTCTTATCATATGCCCGAATATCTCTTAATTTGTCGAGGCTCGTTGGTTGTCGAGCCAACTCGACAACCAGCACGATTGCCGAGCCAACTCGGCAACCAACATCCCCGACCCTGCCTAGGAATATCTTCTTCCTCTTTTTCGAGAGAAATGAAATTCAAGGAATGGAACTTTTTAAAAATGAAAGAATTTATCGGAAAAGGAAGAGGAAAAGAAATAACAATGTGGGAGGCGGGAGTAGGGGATCTTGAAGTCGGGCAATCTTGGAGAAGAAGAAGATGGAAGAGAATGGAGGGTATTTTGGGATTTCTACTTATTATAAGACTACTTCAAATAGATTAATAAAGTAGGCTTTGTTTACATTTTGTCTACGTCTAGCTAAACTAATTCCTCTAAGTTTGTTAAACTGTTATCATTGTGTATGTAGACAGATTCCAATTTACACTTTGATTATTAATATTAAAAAATTCAAATTTTGGTTTGGTTTTATAACCGAACTGATTTATGGAGAAAAGAAAAAGGAGCTCTTATTTGGAAATCGCCTGGATGAAATTTTTCGGACAATTTCTCAACAAGAAAAATTTGCTATTTCGTCCTGCTAAATCCATTATGTAATCTTTTAACTTTATCTGGCATAAGAGAATGCCAACCAAAATTTCCTTTTTCATTACTGGTTTCCAGTTAATCAGGTGATTCAGCAATGGTTCAAAATTCAATTGGTTTCCAAATGAAATGTTGCTCCAACCACATAAGTTTACCTCATTTGTTTATTACAGGAACTGCTGCTTCTATAATCTGGGATCATTTATTCATATTTTTGGTATTCACATCCAGGATACGTTCAGTCGTTTAATGCGTGGCCATTTTCTAGGAATTATTTCTCACCTAGTTGTCCATGAATCATTGCTCCTATACTCATTTTTTTGGTATTTTTGTACAGAAAGAAATGGTGCAAAACATGGGCACATTGATAGGAATCCACAATATATCATCTGGGGTCAAAAATATGCTACAGAAAATTCAGGCTGCAGAGCTATTGAGATAATTAGCACCAGCATCATGAAAATTAATATCTTAGGTTGCAAAGGATTTTATCGTATTGTTCGATCAAATTTCCAAAAATGGATTTCAAGATAGTTATTTAATTAACAAAGCAATGATAATATGAGTTCTATAAGTATATAATATGAGTAAAGATATTCAAATTGCTCGGCAACTAAGACCTTGCTGCTCGGCAACCAGCTTTCTCGGCAACCATTTGCTGTTAAACTATTGAGATGATATGAGCGATTCAATAGAGAATAACTTGCTGATCAAAGCTTGCTTTCTCCAACAGAAAATATATAGAAGACACGAGGCCTCACAATCGACATTTTCAATATCGAGATACGTTGGGCATTCTGCTTGTTCTTTATTTCTTCTATATTTTGCATAAAAACCTAGTTTTAGGACTCGTGCACAGCAAGTCGTATTAGAGCCTAACAAGATATAGCTAAGTGCAATCCGATTCTAATTTAAAGCTAGTCTTAAAATTGGAGGATGACTAAAGAATGTTAGGGTTTAGGGCCCTAATCCCAATCTAAGCAAAATAAAATCAGAAACACACATGAGCAAACACGCAGATTTAAATTGATTCACCCTCAATGTGAGTGGTAGGTCTACTTGCCACTGCATATTTTCACTATGAAGAAAAAGAGGATTGCAATGACGCTGCTTATGAAGAAATTTTGGACCTCTTTAGTTACATCCCCCCCTCCACAGATGGATTTAAAAATGTGAGGCTCGAAGGATATTTTACCATTTTGTGTACCTTCCCTTTTCCTTTGTTATAAAACAAGAAAGAGCATATTTGGCCAAGCTTAAATGAAGTAAAAAGAAAAAAAAAAAAAAAAAAGTTCTCTTTTTGTTTCTTGCTATCAAGTAAGTAACTTATTAACTTTGACTAATAAAACATTATGTATTTAAAATTATTTATTTACTCATAACTTTCTAAGCTTAGCAGAACATGCTCATATGGAAAACTTCCTACCTCTTATCCCAATCCATTCAATAAATTTCGGCTTTCTCCCCCTTTACAAGCACAATGTTAAACTTCATACCAGAAAAGTGAAACATAGGACGCACCTATCCAGGCAAAAAAGCTGATGGTTTCAGCCAAGAAGAATTCCTTGCTAATACTGTTGAAGCTGAATTTACAACAAGCTTTAAGTTAACAAGAGATGTACAGAAACTCGAGATACTCTTTGTAAATAATTTGTGACATATCAACATTTAAAAGCACATACCAGTACATGCATATTAGGTTGCCCAATCCATAGAAAACACAGCCCCAGCTCGAACCAGTGAACCTTCAAATAAGTTGTTAAATCACATATTCTTACTCGTACTTTAAATGGGATTGCAACTATTTCTCAATTACTAATGAAAATAAATGAGGTTAGAGCATAAGCTTGGTGTAGATTAATGTAAAAAGTTTTTAAGTTATTAGTGACCCCTTAATACATTAAAAGCCACAATACTTATTGTATTTATGCAATATAAAAGTGACACCATTAGAACACAAGTAAAGTTTATGAAACAGAACGAGTCAAGCCTTTGCCTTCTTAATGATGAAATGTGGATAAGATTAATATTGCATTAGATTAACCATATTTTAAATCAAGGAAAATCGTTGGACAGTAGAAAGAGGGACACAGACATACCACATGAAATCCCGAATAAATAAGGCATGTGGAATCATAAATCCGTTTCCAATCATGGCAAGTAACATTGTTGATAAGTACGTTTTATGTACTTATTTTGCCTTTGAATTAATCATTTATGCCGCCATATAGTTGCTTTTCTACTTAATCTAGTCTATTATTGTTTTATTTCAGTTTTGGACTTATTGGTGAACAATTGGAGAAGATTGAGCGAGAAGAGTAATAAATTAAAAGATATCTCATAAGTTCGGGGACTCAATTGCACTCAACCCAAAGTTGAGGGATCAAATTGGAGATTATGTAAAGTTGAAGGACCAAATGAGATGTCATGAAAAGATGGAGGACTGAAATGATCAAGGACCTAAAGTTGAAGGACCAAATTGGTGGCTGTTGAAACGAAAAAGACCAAATTGCAAAGATTAAAAAGAAACAAGTTGGGCGATCACCAGGGCCAAAAGCAAACAAAGGACCAATTAGCTACACTTGGGCGATCGACAAAATAGCTACACTTGGGCGACCGCCTGAGCTTATTTTTTGTCTGCGTTTTTATTTTGTTATTTTCTTTCCTTTTTTAGTTCTAAGTTAGTTAGGAAACGTTTTGGACGAATTTTTTAGGTCTTCTTGAGATATTTTGTGGCACAATGAAGGTAGTATAAATATGAGATATATTCTCATAACAAAGGGTTGGATTTTTGGGAGCCGAATCAAGAGAAGACGGAAGAGAAGAAGAGAAGACAACTCTTTGACGATCAAGACCTCTTCGAAGATTTCTTCTCCTATAATCCATGCCGGGTTTTATTAATTCTTGTTTTTCTAGATTAATCATGTTCTTCTAATTTTCTTTAGCCAAGGTAGACGATGAAACCTTGTTTTAATTAATTGATTATTTCGTTATTTGTTTAATTCCTTTTTAGAGCTTTAATGTTCATGGTTCGTTCTTGTTTGATTAATTAAATTATATCTCTTTCATCTTAAATATCATGTATTTCTGATAGTTAGATATTGATTTAATTAATCCATGCTTGATGCTTAAATATGTTCTATTAATTGCTTTTGATTTTTCGTCATCTTTTATTCGAATTAAGATACATAGAATGCTTAGAGATTCTTTGATTCTTGACCGCTGACAAACCTCTTATGTTATCAGGATTCAGAAGATTTGTCCACTGAAAAGGAAGTATTAGCATCAACAAGAAGTCACGCCTAATGACCGCATGAAAAATTAATTTTATATACGGGAGAAGAAGATGGAGAACCATTTGTGCAACAGCATCCACATGAAAAGAAGAGTGGCACACCGCCTGAATCATCGATTCAAGAAATTTGGAGCCTTGGTTCGAGAGCTTACCCATCCGAGCCTCGAAAAAGGTATGCAAATGGCAAGATTAGACCAATATCCTCCCTCTCAATTCTAGATCAAGTACTTCAATGGTAAAAATATTCTGCCCTATTCCCAAAAGATAATATGTGAATTACAGATTGGTCAATTGCCTTCAGCTTCTGGTTGTATTGAACTTGTGGAACGTGATTGAACATTCACAAGAAATCCTGGGGGGAGAGTGAAATTACACGACCCAGTTCTAGGAGATAATCATAACAAAATTCTACTTTGAATATTATGTAATTACGAAATATTTTCTGAATGAAGTGGCCAATATTGTGCAAATATTGGCACAAAGGTACACGTTGAACTCAACCAATAAGGTAGATAAACATAATAAACATACCCAAATAGCTATAATGTTTTATTGAGATTTGGTCATTCTAATCAAATTGTCATCAAAAAAGTATCTTATTGAGTAATCAATGAGCACCCAAAGTCCGTTATGAAGAATACAAACCTCAACAACAATGACAATCCAGTAGTTATAAGTACGATGGGAGGGAGACCCTCAGAAAAATTTGAGAGAATAAATATGTAAACATAAATTCCATTTGCGAAAAACCTATTTCAAGTATCTCATGGTTAAGCAAAGAAACTTAATTTCACCTATCTTTTGACCACTTGCATGCAGGAGTCGGGGTTTAATCAGCTTAAATTTCAAAACTATAAATACAAGGGAAGAAAACTTCTGGAACTCAACTTGAATAATTTACAATGAAAGTTTGATATAAAATCAAATCACAACGTCAAGTAAACAATTAAATCCTGAAAGAATTGGTTTCCATCATGAAAAGAACTGCTGATTTGAAATTTGGCGATGAACAGTGCGTCGCCGAGCAACTCGGCGACCACTGTTCATCTGAAATTTTTTTTTTTTTTGGGATGGGCTTTTCCATTTGCTTTGGTTTTTTCTAATTTTTTTCACTTTTCTTGTCGCATGAACTTCAAGAAAATTACATGAAGTTCAGAAATTAACTTAAGAACACAGAACACGGGTAGTATCCCAAGATTTCACAGTGCGGATTTATACATTACCTGAAATTCTTGAATCCTCTTTTGGACCTTTTTTTAACAATAAACATCCCGACTTTCTTTTAATTTTTTGGGTTATTTTTTATAGACTAAAACAACAACCATGTTAACGAACCATAATCCAAATTACTCGGCAACCAAGACCAAACTGGTTGCCGAGGAACTTGGCAACCATTTTGGTTGCCGAGTTGCTTGGTGTCATTTGGATGACCCATTTTCAGATTACACGTTTTATGAGTGAAAAATGTTGAATGTGCGCATATATGTAATGGTTTGTTCTGGGGAATTTTGATATATGACCATTTGGGAATCATTGATTTTCAGGTCGATCCATCTTTGATTCGAGGTTATAATATTATTTGAAAAGAGAGATATCGAAAAATGGTAGAAGAATCGAGCGTAATGAAAATTCATGGATGAACACGGAAGAGCGCATCCTCTAGAATGGTTGAGATTGATAAAATGTCACATTGATGTACGAATCATTGGTAATCATGGATGGTATTGAAGCTTCTCATCCTCGCCTAAGAATTTGAACACCATCTCGATGGAAAATTGGGCTTGCCCGAGCGTGCTTTACTTTTCGCCTTCGGTACCGCATTTCTCTCGACCATTCTTGTTAATCCACTTGATGTTGTCAAGGTGTAATCCTGTTTCATGTTGAGGTTTTTTGAACTTGTATTTACAATATGTGTTGTTTTCCATTTGCTTTGGTTTTTTCTAATTTTTTTTCACTTTTCTTGACGCGTGAACTTCAAGAAAATTACATGAAGTTCAGAAATTAACTTAAGAACACAGGTAGCATCCCAAGATTCCATAGTGCGGATTTATACATTACGTGAAATTCTTGAATCCTCTGTTGGACTTTTTTTTAACAATAAACATCCCAACTTTCTTTTAATTTTTTGGGTTATTTTTTATATACTAAAAAAACAACCATGTTAACGAACCATAATCCAAATTGCTCGGCAACCAAGACCAAGCTTTCTCGGCAACCAGTGTTCGCTAAAAATGTACCACAAGTGCACGGGTCGCATTCAAGTAATAAAGTGATAAGAGAGTGTCGAACCCACGGGGATAGATAATTTTGCTAACATCCAAATCAATCTAGCCCTATTTTAAACACACAATAAAACATATTGTTTTGATCATTAAATTATGAATTAAAAGTTGATAAAAAATAAGCTAACAAGAAAATTACTAAAAGAGAAAATTGCAGGAAATAAAATCAAATAGAAGATGATACTAGGAATTCGACTTCACCAATTATTCCACTTTAAAGTTTCATTTTCCATTATGAATTCCAAGACAAGGCTAAAATGTCTATCAATGCTCCTAAAATGTCTAGCAATCTCTCCCGAGTAGAGCCAAACCTAATTTTACACAAGACTCCCAAACATTCCTACCGAGAGAACGATATGTAAAAATGCATTAAAACTCAAGAACATTCATAAATGATTGCACAAAGTATGAAAGGTATTCTTACATTCCAAAGACCGTATGTTGTTAATTAAATGTGCCAAACCTAATTTCAACCTCCCGGTAGCAACTAAGTCACAAAAGCATTTCAATGGTGATCAATCATCTCAATACACAATAAAGCCCAATAATCAACAACCTTAAAAACCAAGCATAAGGAATCAATAACAATAACAATGCACTTTAAAGCTTCATAAATGGATTCATCTCATTTCTAGTAAATAAAATTAGCCCATAATATTTACAAAGACAATGAAAAATAGATACAAAATACATCACCGGGTTTGATAAAGTCAAGAGAAATGCAAGATTTAGCTTGAGCCCATGGTTGTCTTCATTTGCCTACTATAAACCTCCATTCATCTTCCTCTATTTACAAAATATACACAATGATGTACAAAAAATCAAGAAAAACCCATTTCCATGGAGTTTTTCAAGAACCCTAACCCTCTTCTTCTTGGAGAACTTTCTATGTGAGAATGGATATGAGAGAATGACCCCAAAATGTAGATAAACGCCACTTAAAACCCTACAAGAGATAAAAGTTGAAAGACCAAAAAGCCCTTGAAAAATCGTAACAAAAACGCTCGTGAGAGAGAAAAAGGCCATGCGATTGCACGTAAGCGCAATAAAGCTCATCTGAAAAAAATAGAGCATCGTGCGATAACACAGATCGCATGGGCCAAAATTCAAAGTGATTGAATTTTACTTTTGATTAATTGCAATTCCAGTCCTCGAACTATCTTAAATGTTGACTTTGATCCTTGAATTTTGGTTATCTTTCATATAGGCCCTCCATAAATTGCAACATTGGTCCTCCATCTTTAGACATATTTATCTTTTGGTCCTCAAGATTCTCGATTTGCATAAATTTAGTCCTTTTTGCTCATTTTTCGCGTGGATCTCTTCCAATCACCATCCAAACTCGGGTTTTACCTAAATAAACAAAAGAACATAAATAAGTAGTAAACAACTTGAAAGAACTCACAATTATCTATTTTTAAAGGTTAAAATAAGTGCAAAATCCGCACTTATCACACTCCCAAACTTGCATTTTTGTTTGTCCTCAAATAAAAAGATCTAGAAACATCATGCAAGCATACAAGCACAATCAAACTCTAAAAGGACTACAAACATGCGAAATGTTAGGGAGCTTGCCACCTTACCGTGATCTTTTGAAACTTGCTTATAATTCATGAAAAATCTGTACAAAAGCTAAAAACAAACGAAACTTTTCAACTTAATCCATGTTAGATGTATGTGTGTGCATAGTCACTTTGAATCATTGCAAAACAAAAATTGGTGAGTACCCAACCCTCAATAGTCAAATTTTCATTTCCTTCTCGTTGGATGCACTCCCCAAACTTGATATTTTCTCTCTAACCCGGGTGTCTATTCAATGGTTTCTCTCAAATCACTCAATCATTCCCGCTCAAGTTTGGTTGGATTTAGCCAATGATTGTAACTACTTAGGCTTGTGAAGATTCTCCAAAAATTTGAGTAGTTTAACAAACAAACTTCCACCAAGTAATTCAAATCCACTAGTTATCTAAATCCCAAAAAGTAGTCATAGTGGCTCAAACTTGCAAGATTTGCTATGAAAGTCTCATGATGATTTTTTTTTTTTTCATTTGCAACCTTACTCCCTTAAGCTTTCTATTTGACCCATGTAACGAGCTTTAGGTCGGTAACTCTCCGGTTTAAAAGAGACCAAAGGGTACCGAGCTTTGAGATGCCCCAACGGACTTAATTGTTCAAGTCAAAAAGGCTACAAAGTAAGGTGAAAAAATAAAAAAAAGAGCAAAAGTATAGCCATCTTGAGCACAACTAACAAACTTTTATGTAGGGATTAGATTCTAAGCATATGGTCATTACCAAGTTTCTGCTAGTTAGTCAAAACTATTCCACATACATGTTCAACAAGCATGGAATCAACATACTCCCAGGAGATAAATCACGACTCAACCATTTCCAAACTATCCTTCCATTTGGACAATTTAAAGAGATGATATATAGGCAATGGATAACATCGTTTGAGTTTAAAAAATCGCTTATGAAGAACAAGTGTACTCAACATTTGTATGCAATGAACATCATGACAAAAGTGCTAGAAAAGGTATCTAACATGGAAAAAGTATATTTATCAAAAACCACAAGTAGCATTTATGTCTACAATCCATGAATCACAAGAACTTCAACAAAATAACAACATGAGCCAGCAAGGCTCTCTAACAAGCAAAAACAAGCAAAATACCTAAATTAGCCGGCAAAGCTCTCTAACAAACAAAAACTCAAGCAAAATTCATACCCCCAAACTTAAAATGTACATTGTCCTCAATGTAAAACTAAAAATCAAAAGAGAAGAGAAATAGGTACTCCCCTGGGGTGAATTGGTTGGTGATGGTAACTTCAAGTTGACAGAAATCTTTGTTTGGACTAATTGAGATTGTTGGAGACTATATTTCTTCTTTTTGTGGACTCGTTGTTATTAGGCCTACCAAACAAAGACAACAAAATCAAAATTCATCTAATGTCCACGGAATGAAATCATGTCAAAAGAATGAACTACTGGCAAAACAAAAAGTAAGGGAAAAAAAATAGGTTGCCTCCCATTCAGTGCTTCTTTATAGTCATTAGCTAGACTTTTAGCATATGATTAGGCGGGATTGGTGAGATGGACTATTGATTTTCCATTGGAAAAGTCATCACCCCAATAATGCTTCAACCTTTGACCGCTCACCGTAAATGCCCTCTTGCTTCATCCTCAACTTCCACAAATTTCCGCATGGATACACTTGCTTAATTGTAAATGGTCCCGACCACTTAGAGCGTAACTTTCCTAGAAAAAGTTTGAGCCGGGAATTAAATAGCAGAACTTGTTGCCCAACCTCAAACTGCCTTCTTTGGATGTGGTTGTCATGCCATCTTTTAGTGCGCTCCTTGTAGATTTTGGAATTCTCATATACCTCAAGTCGAAATTCATCCATTTCGCTTTAATTGGAGGAGTCTCTTCTCACCGACTTCTTTCAATCAAAATTTAGCTTTTCATCGCCTAATAAACACGATGCTCCAACTCTACGGGTAGGTGACATGCTTTTCCAAACACTAAACGATATGGAGACATACCAATGGGAGTTTTGAATCCAATGCGATGCCCAAAGTGCATCGTCCAATTTTTGGACCAATCCTTCCTCGAAGCATTCATCGTTACCTCCAAAATTCTTTTCACCTCTCGGTTGGATATTTCGACTTGTCCACTTGTTTGAGGATGATAAGGAGTGGATACCCGATGGCGTGCACCATATTTAGCCAACATTGACTCAAATTGACGATTGCAAAAGTGCTTACCCCGATCAATCGATGATTGCTCGTGGAGTACCAAAACAGGTAAAAATGTTCTTTCTCAAAAAGTTAATCACAACCCAGCCATCATTGGTGGAAAATGCTACGGCCTCCACCCACTTTGAGACATAATCAACCGCTACCAATATGTATTGATTAGAGAATGATGGTAGAAATGGTCCCATAAAGTCAATACCCCAAACATCAAAAATTTCAACTTCTAGAATACTGTTGAGAGGCATTTCATTCTTTCTTGAAACATTCCCTGTCCTCTGGCACCGATCACATGTCTTCACAACTCTGTAGGCATCTTTGAATATGGTAGGCAAGTAAACCGGATCAGTAACACCTTTGCAAAGCGGCTTTTAGAGGTCCCAAAATGCCCTAAGATATTTTGATGAATGACAATGTCAGAGGATATCCATTATCTCTCCTTCGCACACATCTCCGATTATCTCGATCCGTCCCCTTCAGAAAGAATTGGATCATCCCAAAAGTAGTGCTTGATGTCTCGCAAAGAATCTTTTCTTTTGATGGCTAGAGATCTCGTGGAGTGATGTTTCTTGGCAAGGAATTTGACAATATCTCGCATACCGCGGTGCTTCCTCAACTCGCAAAGATTTGCTCATCAAGAAATTTCTCATTTATCTCTCCACTTCGTGACTCTTCCCCAATTTCAAGTCTAGATAGATGGTCACGACCACATTTTACTCCCTTTTATCTCTCGATCTCTATGTCAAACTCCTGCAGAGAAGTATCCATCCGATGAGTTGAGGCTTAGCATCCTTCTTTGCAAATAGATGCCTTAGAGCAGCATGATCTGTATGAACAATCACCTTTGATCCCACAAGATAGGACCAGAATTTATCAAAAGCATAAACCACTGCAAGAAGCTCTTTTTCTATGATGGCATAGTTTAGCTGAGCATCATTCAAGGTCCGACCGCATAGTGAATCACATGAAATTTTTATTCTGCGTTGCCCCAACACTACCCCAACTGCAAAATCACTAGCATCACACATTAGCTCAAATGGTAGACTCAATCGTGTAACCAAAATGGTGTCACATGTTTTTCTTTAAGAGTGTTGAAAGCATGTAGACACTCTTCGAGAAAAACAAAAGGGGTATCTTTCTCCAAAAGGTTGCAAAGTGGCTTCGTGATTTTTGAGAAATCTTTTATAAAACGCCGATAGAAGCCTGCATACCCAAGAAAACTCCGAATTCCCTTTACTGATGTTGGAGGCGGCAACTTCTCAATTACTTGAATCTTTGCTTTGTCAACCTCAATGCCCTTTGTTGAAATTAAGTACCCCAATACAATTCCCTCCTGGACCATGAAATTGCACTTCTCCCAATTTAGAACAAGATTGGTTTCTTTACAACGCTGCAAAACCAAAGATAGATGATGAAGATACTCATCAAAAGATGCTCCAAAGACTGAGAAATCATCCATGAAGACCTCGATGTATTTTTCCACCATATCCGAAAATATGGATATCATACAGTACCGAAAGTAGTCGAGGCGTTGCAAAGGCCGAACGGCATCCTTCTATAAGCAAATGTACCGTAGGGACATGTGAATGTAGTCTTCTCCGATCTTCCTCGAGCTATCGAAATCTGATTATATCCGAATACCCATCCAAAAAGCAATAATGTGAATGCCCGGCTAACCTTTCCAACATTTGATCGATGAATGACAAAGGAAAATGATCCTTTCGAGTTGCGATGTTGAGTTTGCGATAAACAATGCAAACTCGCCATCCCGTAACTGTTCTGGTTAGAATGAGCTCATTGTTGTCATTGGGCACCAATGTAATCCCTCCTTTCTTCAATACTACTTGGATTGGACTGACCCAAGCTGCCGTCTCGAAATAGGATAGATGATCCCCGCATCTAAAAGTTTTATCACCTCAACCTTGGCTACCTCTTGCATTGTTGGATTCAATCTTCTTTGACGTTGGACCGATGGCTTAAAATCATCTTCCATGAGAATCTTGTGCGATGCATCAGAGGACTAATGCCTTTATATCCGAGATAGACCATCCTATTGCGCTTTGTGCTCTCAAGAACTCAGAAATTTTTCCTCTTCCAAAGTATCGATGGAGTTTGCAATGATAACCGTAAGTGTAGAATCATTACCCAAATAAGCATAACGCAAGTGAGATGGCAATTGCTTGAGTTCTAACTCACAGAGGCTTTTCAATAGATGGTGGTAACTTTGTTGACTTTTCTCCAAGCTCTGGAAAGGTGGTTGCCATTTATAAGTTGGATTTGCCTCTAGTTGCTTCACCATGTGCTTGGTTTCTTCTGAATTGAAATTCTCAGTAAAAGAATGAACCAAACACATCTCAAGCGAATCTTGAGGATGATTTTGTGCAAATGATTCTCCCATCATTTCATCTACCACATCAACCCTGAAACAGCTGTCAGAATCCATTGGGTACTTGACTGCCTTGAAAACATTGAACACCACTTCTTCATCATTTAACCTCAATATCATCGGCCTTTGTGCACATCAATCAAAGCTCTTCCAAGAGCAAAAATGGTCTCGCCCCAATATTAGAGGAATATCCTTGTCTTCTTCCATGTCTAGAATGATGAAGTCGACGTGGAAAATAAATTTGTCAACTTTCACCAAGATATCCTCAATGATTCTCCTAGGATATTTGATTGAGCGATCGGCTAACCGCAAAGAAACCGTTGTTACTTTTGCCTCCCCAATCCTAATCTCCTCAGAGATGTAAAAATGGCATCAAGTTAATACTTGCACCTAAATCACAAAGAGCTTTATTAAAATCAATATCACCAATGGTACAAATAATAGTAAAACTCCCTAGATCTTTAAGCTTAGGTGGCAATTTGTTCTCGCAAGATAACACTACACTCTTCGGTCAACATCACCATCTCGTGCTCCTCTAGCTTCCTCTTGTTAGATAAAATCTCTTTCATAAATTTTACGTAGCTAGGCATCCGAGCTAAGGCATCGGCAAAATGGATGTTGATTTGCAACTTCTTGAAGACTTTCAAGAATTTCTCAAATTGTTTATCCAACTTGTGCTTTTTCAATCTTTGCGGAAATGGGATTGGAAGCACATATGCTTTCACTTGAGGAGTTGCCTTAGTAGGTGGAGTATCCAAATCTTTTTCTTGACTAGCATCTTGTTGTGCATTGGCTTGATCCACTTGTTCATCATCAATAGAGGTGTCTTGTCATGAGTGGCAACATTTCTCTTCACTTCTATCTTAGGCAACTGAACCCCACTTCTTGTAGTAATTGCTTTAAGCTGCTCTCTTGGGTTGGTTTCAGTGTTGCTCGGTAATTGCCCTTGTTGTCTTTCAGAGAGAAGTTTAGCCATCTGACCCATTTGATTCTCCAAGCTCTTCACGGATGCTCTGATACTATGAATAGATTCCTCGCTTCATTCTTGAAATTTTAACTCACTGGTGTGCCAATTGAGCCATAGCTTCTTCCCAACCCTCTTTTTGTTGAAAATTCGATTGTTGTCCGGAGCACCTTGTTGGTGTTGGTTGTTGCTCCATGAAAAATTCGGATGATTTTTCCAAGCCGGATTATACGTGTTGGAGTAGATATTACCTTCTTCGGTCGGATGATTCTCGAGCATAACAAGCTTGCTCAAATGGATGTAGAAGAACCGGTCAACAAAGTGGACAATTTTCGGTTGAATGATTTGCTCCACAACTATCACATTCAAGAGTAGGCGTCTGAATAGCGTGAGTCATCGATTATGAGCTATAGTATCCATCATCTTTTTCTCCATGGCGGCCATTTGTGCGAGAAAGAGCGATATAACATCAACCTCATGCATCCTCGCGCCTTTTTGTTACTCCCCTATCACCGCCAATTTGAACTTGTTTCACCATTCTTTCAAATAATACCCATGCCTCTTTGATTGTTTTTGTGTTGATTGACCCATTTGAGGATGAGTCAACAATGGAACAACAATATGGGAGTAATCCGCATAGAAATATTGAACTTGCAAAGCCTTCTTGATACCATGATTAGGACACTTCAACCATCTCTTTGAACCTCTCCCAAGCTTCATGAAAGTTTTCTCGTGTCTAGTCGCTCGAATATGGAGATGTTATGCTTCAAATTTGCAACTTCAAGGAGGAAAGTATTTGTTCGTGAATTTTTGAACAAGGTCATTCCAAGTAGTAATACTCCCCATGAGAATGTGAATCCAACCACTCTCTTGCTCCATCTCTCAAAGTATGTGGAAATAATCTGAGTTTGATAGCTTCCATGTTGACATCTTGATATTCAAAATTGCTCAATGTCTCCAAGAAGCGTGATAGATGCATATGAAGGTTTTCATTTGAACGCCCATAGAATTGAAGAGTATTCGGAAGAGGTTGATGACATCCGGTCTCAATTGAAAATTTTCCTTCCCGTAGTTTGATATGCAATGCTAGATTGGCTTTGAACCACACCGGAGTAATAATATCCCCAACTAGCAAATCATCCTCATCTATCTCAACCATTTGATCTTCTTCATCCGCCATGGTGTTCACTCTATGTCGTGCTTCTCTTTGTTCTCTTCTTCTTGTCCGAAAGTTCTTTCAATCTCGGGTCAAACACCAAATTCTCAAGATTTTCAAAATCTTGCATCCACCAAAGATAATGTGCCCGAAAGGAACAAATGTAGCACTTGAATTTTAAATAGAAAAATAAAATTAAATTAAAGAAGTAAAGCTAGAATTAACAAGGATCTAACTAATTAAATCTATCCCCAAGCAACTTCGCCAAAAACTTATTCGCTAGAAATGTACCGCAAGTGCACGCGGGTCGCGTTCAAGTAATAAAGTGATAAGAGAGTGTCGAACCCACGATGATAGATAATTTTGCTAACATCCAAATCAATCTAACCCTATTTTAAACACACAATAAAACATATTGTTTTGATCATTAAATTATGAATTAAAAGTTGATAAAAAATAAGGTAACAAGAAAATTACTAAAAGATAAAATTGCGAGAAATAAAATCAAATAGAAGAGGATACTAGGAATTCGACTTCACCAATTATTCCACTCTAAAGTTTCATTTTCCATTATCAATTCCAAGACAAGGCTAAAATGTCAATCAATGCTCCTAAAATGTCTAGCAATCTCTCCCGAGTAGAGCCAAACCTAATTTTACACAAGACTCCCAAGCATTCCTACCGAGAGAACATATATGTAAAAATGCATTAAAACTCAAGAACATTCATAAATGATTGCACAAAGTATGAAAGATATTCCTATATTCCAAATATCTTATGTTGTTAATTAAATGTGCTAAACCTAATTTCAACCTCCCGGTAGCAACTAAGTCATAAAAGCATTTCAATGGTGATCAATCATCTCAATACACAATAAAACTCAATAATCAACAACCATAAAAACCAAGCATAAGGAATCAATAACAATAACAATGCACTTTAAAGCTTCATAAATGGATTCATCTCATTCCTAGTAAATAAAATTAGCCCATAATATTTACAAAGACAAAATGGAAAATAGATACAAAATACATCACCGGGTTTGATAAAGTCAAGAGAAATGCAAGATTTAGCTTGAGCTCATGGTTGTTTTCATTTACCCACTATAAACCTTCATTCATCTTCCTCTATTTACAAAATACACACAATGATGTACAAAAAATCAAAAAAAACCCATTTCCATGGAGTTTTTCAAGAACCCTAACCCTCTTCTTCTTGGAGAGCTTTCTATGTGAGAATGGATATGAAAGAATGACCCCAAAATGTAGATAAAACGGCCACTTAAAACCCTACAAGAGATAAAAGTTGAAAGACCAAAAAGCCCTTGAAAAATCAGAACAAAAACGCGGTCAGCAGAAGAAAAAGGCCATGCGATCGCATGGTAATAATCCATGCGATCGTATGGAAGAGCAATAAAGCTCACTGCTGGAAAATAGAGCATCGTGCGATCGCATAGATCGCATGGGCCAAAATTCAAAGTGATTGAATTTTACTTTTGATTAATTGCAATTCCAGTCCCTGAACTATCTTAAATGTTGACTTTGATCCTTGAATTTTTGGTTATCTTTCATATAGGCCCTCCATAAATTGTAACATTGGTCCTCCATCTTTAGACATATTTATCTTTTGGTCCTCGAGATTCTCGATTGCACAAATTTAGTCCTTTTTGCTCATTTTTCGCGTGGATCTCTTCCAATCACCATCCAAGCTCGGGTTTTTACCTAAATAAACAAAAGAACATAAATAAATAGTAAACAACTTGAAAGAACTCACAATTATCCATTTTTAAAAGCTAAAATAAGTGCAAAATCCGCACTTATCAACCAGCTTTGGTTGCCGAGTGTTTGAGAATTTTTTTTTTTTTTACAATGTTGCCGAGTAACTCGTGTTAAAAAAATTCATAAATATTAATGTGCACTATCAAATTCATGGATCAAATTTGCATCATATAAATTTCTGCAATAGCAGAATGGTTTACAAGAAGAGTACTTCAGAAGAGCTTATAGAGATTGAAAAACAAGAAACCAAAGAAGATATTTGAAAGTAAGAATATCGTAATAACTAATTCTATGATTGCCTGTTGTTTTAAATGACTTGCCTTGTCTCGTGTGAAACAAAAATCTCTGTTTATGTATCGAAATGATCTTCCTGATGTTAAAGCTCGTCATTTCTTTCATCCTTCTTAGAACCGGCATCATCAGATTTGCTCTTTTCAGTGCGAAGCTTCTCAACAATTTCTTTGAAAGGAGGATCTCCTCCTCTTCTAAATAGTTGGTCCCCAATTTTTATCTCGTACGCCTCTGATTGACTCAATAAGAATTCTTTTAACTGTACAAATTGGTAAACTAAGATATTGTTGAAAGATTAGAAACAGAACATACCATCAATATCTCCTACAAACTTAATACAAGAAGTTTAAATACATTGGGGTTCATCAAAAACTCTATGCCGCTTGTTTTCAAATGCTAAATTATTCAAAAGGGTATTAGAAAAAACAAGCAAAGTAATGAAAAAAATATGGAATCATTGCTTTCATAGACGTCTATTTATCTTATTCGATTTTCAAGATAAAGTGGAAAATAAATGCAGGAAAATGGCTATCTTAATGAATTTTCAAAACTATAAATGAATAGCAATCAACAAAAAAATGGACCTATTTCTAAACTCTACACCCTTCAGAGAATAAGCAAAAACAGTGAAAATGACATTGTTTTAAGCAATATTTTAAACCCGGCCGGGTCATTGACCCCCAAAAGGTCAAGAGTCAAGGATTGAACTGTGAGGATTGCAAAAGTTTTTCTTATTTTATCTTAAATTACATGGAATAAGGTTTGATTTTGATGCATTTTATTCCAAAAATGGAAACTTTGACACAATTGAGATGAATTACTGATCCAAATGTTTTAACTCAATTTTTTTTTTTGTGGTAAAGTGACACAAATAAAATTGATTTTGCACAATTTTACCAACAGTTAAATCAGCAAATTTGAAACATAACAAAAAAATCAAGATACAACATGATGCCATCAAGATTAATCCCAATTTAAAACACTGAATTAGATTAAGCATCGCTTAAATCTGATTGATACTCTCAAATGAAGAGAAAAAATGAAAGCAAACACATAATATGTAGATTTACAGGTTTGTAGAGCCATCGCAACCAAGCTATGGGATGCGAAATTCTTTAACAAATTTTAGTAGTATAATACTGAAGTTTTAATTCTCAGAATTGGTGAAAGTTGAACCAGGGAGCTTCAAAATCTGAAAATTTCTATTACAAAGTTCATCACCTCAATATAATCTTTAAATATACGTTTATGAGCTTATCGGTGTTTGAAAGCTGCTAATGTTGATATTGATTGAACTCTGAAAAATGCATTAGTAATGAGTAGTGGATGCGTTATTTATCCAAATGGAAACAGTAGATTCAGAAAAGGTAGAGAGAGGACTGAAGTAGGTAATAAAACAAATGATAGTTGTAAAACGACGGCGTGTTGGACGAAAAAATGAACAGTAAAAAATTTAAGGCTCTTATATATATACTAGTCTTGGCACGTGCGTTGCACGTTTTTGTAGATATCGTTAGATTTGTAGTTGTCATATGGTTGACTGAATGAAATATAACTACAATTTGTACAATATCAGCTGAGATTGAAATAACAGCAAAATTAATCCAACACGTACGCACTAATTAACAATTGAGTTGCAACAAGAATCATGAAAAGAGGGGATTGAAATAACAGAGAATAAGCTTAACACGATTCACGTGCATATACAAATTGTTCTTGGAATTCTTAATGTGGTTGCCTTATTACAAAAGAAAAGAATTGTGCAAGTGGAACTCTTATTCTAATATAAAATTAGCAAGAATTTGCCTTTTCTAAAACCAATGTAACTGCACAAGATGGACAATATTTGCAGCTAAAAACCCAAAAAGAAAAAAAAAACTAAGCCAAAAGAGAGCATGCCATTTCTACTCATCTTGTTGTCGGACGCCTTCTTTGTCTTTGATGGTCGAAAGTAAAGGTCACCACCAAAAGGAAGCACGACCCTTTAAGATTTCAAAATGCAGTTAAGAGCATGCATTTGCATTTTATGGAAAGATCTTCAAACTACTATGTAAAAAGACAACAACAATCGTATCACATAATGACCTCATCATTTGAAAGAGACTTGAAAGACCACCAAATTTATTCGTCCTTTGTTTCTTAATTATAATGGAACAAACTAACAAAATTGAAAAATGAAAGCTTTTTACCTCGTGAGGTTAATGCTTTCCAGATCTCAATAATTCGTGGACATTAGTTTCAAAGTATCATTAGTGATGTTCCGCAAATTTAAATAAAGCATTGCATGTCAGATCGTAATTTTATTTTATTTTTCCAGAAGAAAAAGAAAAAGGGGGAAAAAAGTTCATAATGTTGTCCCTGCTAAAACTTATTTTTTTATGTTCAGACAACGGATTTCTCCCTCTAACATGTAATCTACAGAAAATAACCATCGATAGAAAATACAGAAAATAGAAGAAAGAACAATTATAAACAAAAAGAAGTGGAATTACCTTTTCAATCTTGAGATAGGTCATCGAGTTTGCGAAATAGGTGCTCATTTGTTCCTCTGCAGAAAGAGATTGTTGTAACTTGTTGAGGAATGAAATACAATGAATAAGAAGTGGTTGGGGAAAAAATTTAAAGCAAGTTATGCGAAGCATGCTCTTATATCGACTCAAAGAACGAAATAATGGATTAGCATTTGCAATCCATGAAAACATAACAACAAAATTTATGATAATGTATATTTGATCGATGAATTAAGAACAAATTAGCATACCATGATATAATTTAATCTAGCTCCAATCTTTGCATTTTCATCAGGATGGTAATTTAACACATTGTCCACCATGTCTGATTGATCACCCCAAGATAAAGGATCACCTTCGTTGTACCTTCACACGGAAATTACTTGGTTAGATTTCAGGTTCAAATTTTGTCAATTTGCCCTAATAAGAAAAAAATCCGGACCCCAAAATCTTAGTAAACAAGTTAAGCAAACGTGTGATGGTGTAGTAATTTGTTGTTTTTCCATTGTTTATCATTTTCCAAGAGCCCTCCACGATAACAATAAATCTAGCAAAAAACAAACTGATAAAGCGGGATAAAATCAAAGTCCCACAAGCACAAACATAATTATTGAGTTGGTCTTAAATTGGTGAAGATGTTATTAATAAAATGATTCATTTACACACAAAAATTGTTTCGCCTTCAAAATTGGTAGAATTACGACTTGGATAATCTCAAAGTTAAATCGAGCAAACCATATAGATTACCTAAGACATGGAGTAATTAGTTGCATAGCTGACTTTTTAAAGAAAAATATCCAATATCTTCGTAACCACGATTTTCGAACAAATTTTAGTGAATGCGACACTCGTGTTTCTCAAAGGAAGGTCGATTCTCAGTGATTGGAAGAGCCAAGGTCCTAAAAATCAACCTTCTTAGCCTAATTCTCATACACCTATTTCAAAACCCATTTAGAACAAATGAAGAAGTTGAAATATATAATCCACACGGATTAATGTCTCTTCGTTTACGAGTAAATAAAAGAAGAAATCTCAAAGAACAAAAACAATACACAAGTCACGATACAATTTTACTATAATAGTCACTTTGGTGAATCTGATAGATAAAATCAAGATATACGAATTTATTATCTAACAAACTGTATAAAAATCTACCTTCATTTGTTTGTTGTTAAGTTGAAGTTGACGTCGACGTCATAGGAAGTTGGTTATCTCATCAAAGTAAATATAAAAGAAACAATACTTTACTCCCAACAACTTACTCGAAAGTTACTAAAAGTTACTTTAGTCACGTAAAAGAAAAACTTCCTCCATAGGATATTGCCTACTCGAATCAAAAATATAATGCATTGATCTTATATACTACGCCACCTAATTAAATATCACGGGCATTAGTTTTGCCAACACCGAAATATTTGCATGTAAATTAATGTACAAAGGAAAGCAAGATTCCAACGGATTGATCTTGTCAATGTCAATGCCAAGATTCTTCCTCACATCCCGCATAGAAGCAAGGTTTACCACAAATTGAAAATCTAGTAAAATTCTATAAAGAAAATAAATATTTATACACAAAGGAGTCATCTATATTAAGTAAATCATAAAAATAGAATCAATTAGTGAAAGTAACACTCAAAACGTCTAAGACTCTTTTGATTAGAGTTAATCATTTAAAATATTTAGCTTAAATTATGAAATATCTTTAGCAATATGTACCATAAAAAAGGTCGAAGATTCAAAAATAATAAAGAATTCATTAAACACATGCTCAAATGCATACCACTGTGCATGTTTGGATTATATATTCATTAAAAAAAATTACAATCTATAAATATAACAAAACTATCAACAACAAGAAGAATTTTTTTTTAAAATGAGTGTGCTCATAGAATAGTTTGAGGGTACTGTCTTTTTTTAATTCCTATACAATTAATCATTTTCTGTTGTAGGTATCATTGACTATTGTAATTCCGTACAAATATTCTGAATGGAATAACATTTGTAAAATGTTTATTATTATGCCACTATTATTTCACTTTATAAGTGAAAGTGTGAAACAGAATTTCCAAAGCAAAAATTTCTTTTAATTTAGTCAATGTTTCCAAATATGGGATCAATACAATACTACACCATTAGTATTACAATTTTAAAACCTTCAAACTTCCCTATGATACTCACTATTTACAAGCATATAAAAACAATGATACGTAAAATAATCGAAATCACATTAAAACTTTAAATGGGCAATCGCTTATCAATTATCAATTGCTACATTGCCACGAGCTGATGGTACTTAGAGGCAGACTTCAATTTGTAGCAAAACACAGACATGTAAAGGCAAATATTCACCGAAAACTTACAAAAAAATTGACAACACACAACAAGGACATATGATTTACCTTTACGGGGTTTGCTTGTGGGCAGGCTAAGCAGGACATTTGAACACAAATAGCTAAATGACGAGTCTACTATGAGGCTCTTTAATTAGTTTCTGTTTCTTCTCCTTTTGATAAAACCAGTGTGCCTAATTATTGTATAACAAACTTGAATTGCCGATAGAATAATGTAAGCTTTTATTTCCAAGATGGATAAGAAAGTGAGTTAAAAGCATTACCTTTACTACAATTGTAAATGTAACACATGCGAGAATATATTTCTCAAGCTTGCATAGCTGCCTCCAAAACTATCCCAATTGCCTTGGCTGGAGCAATGCAACCCGCTTTAGAGTGTAACACTAATGAAATCCATCAGTTGCCTTTAACCTGTGAAACAAAAAAGCGTGATAATCATCGGTAATAAAATATGAAAGCTCACAAATTATGTGATGAAACCACTCAAGTAAAGAAACCGCGCCACGTCCCGAATAATAGTACAAATTATGTGATGAAAGCGCCAAGTAAAGAACTTGTCTTGTTCTAAATAATAGTATCTTGTAATCAAATTTTAGTGGATAAGAAGTGCAGATTGGATGAGATATTGTAGTGATGAAGGACTATAACTTATTTGTTTACTTTTTGAAATAAAAATCATAAGGTTAAATTCAAATTAAGGAAGAAATGATTATAATCAAATTAATGAAACAGAGGCCCAACTTATTCATGTTTTAAGATTTATTTTATTTTGCAATATTTTGTTTAGGTAATCGAACATGCAACTAAATTTGCAAAACAAAGAAAAGTCGACAAATTGGGGAAAAATGGCAATAACTTATGGCCTTACAACTAAATTTGCAAAAGCTACAAAAGATTTGCGTAAAATTCGAATGCAATAAAGGAAACATTTAGCAAGTAAAAGATGCATGCCGTGGACTTGTTTCTTGGAAAATTTCAACTTTCAAATCCAAAGCCAATTAGTAAGCATGAAGTACCAATAGCTAATGCAGAACCTCACTTCAAGAAGAATGAAAAGATCTGGCTGGAAGCCATATTCTTTAAGAGCGTTCGCTTGAGATGAGCTCCTTGGATATCCATCCAAAAGCCAGCCCTTCTCTTGAGAATCTGGTAGCAATAAACGCTCATAGACCATCTACAACCAAAGAGAGTTTTGACTAATTAATAATAGAGACATCACTTTTATTAACTCTGTATTTTGATTGATAGTTCTAATAGAACAGTGAAGAAGGAGAATAAAAGTATGAAACTAAAGTAACCATGAAAACTATTTCATCTGGGACAAGCTGCCCTTTCTCCATGCATTCTTTTGCCCGCCTACCATTTTCAAATCCCCAAAGAAGAACTTCGCCTCGAGAAGATCTCCAACATGAATGTGCACGAAATCATACTTGCACATTTGAAGATGACTTAATTCAATGTGTTCTTAATATCAAGCTATCATAAGTGCAAACGCAAAGAACAGAAACAGCCAGGGCATGTCATGGTGCCACTAAAATTATTGAAGTAGATAAAGTACCAAAACTTCATAATTCATCAATATTTCTCTTTAACATCGTGATTCAACATAAATTGTTTCTCCCATTGAAGAAGAAAAATATACCGGAAAATCGGGTATTTATATACATCCTAAAATGACGCCATTCGGGGTCTATGACAAGAAAATATAATAGAATCAACAAAATGACAATATTCATATGCATTCTTATTGTAAAATTAAAATATATAACATCAGAAAATTACCCAAAAAAAAAAATCAAAGCAACCCGATTTAAACAACCAAAACAAAAATAAAAATTGATATTGTGATGCATCAATTTACAAAGAATAACAACATAATGGAAAGTGTCTACACGCTTGTATCTATGTATGTCTCCAAATGGTAAATGTGTTCGCAGAGGGAAGAAAACAACAACCCAAATATACAACCCCTCGATTCCGTAAGGATTCGGTAGAAAGAACATATGAAAGTCCGACGAGGAGGCCAAGTTTACTCATATTGAATAATGTAAAAGTAAGAAAACGAAAAGAAAAATGAAGGGACGACGGTAGAAGCTTACGGATGCCGACGGACCGAGGTCAACGATAGGTCTCAGAATTCCCGATCTACACCCATCCCGGAGTGGACGGACTGTGCGGAGAAGGCGGTTTAGGTTGGGAAACCTACTGTTGGGTATGGGTATGCGTACACCTTTTGAGGGAGATTTGTGTGTTTTTATATAACAAAACGGCGTCGCTTTGTAAAAATGACAAAAACGACACCGCTTTTGGTCGTTGGATGAATAGTAGCACCAAACCCACTCTTATATGTTATTAGGATATATATATATCCAATTGGTACCAGCATTCTACTTAAGTTCCTCTTAAGGGATGAGGTCAATGGTTCAAATCGTTGGGGACGCGATAGAAATCCAGTTTGGGAAGAAACTCTCAGTGGACGATACGTAAATTAATGGCGCACGGAATAGCCCTTAGGCGAGAGGGTCGTAGAGGAAAGTCCGTGGTCGTTACAAAAAAATTTTTTTGTATATATATCAATAAACGAGTATCCCCTCTAGATGGAAAAAGATTCTCTTTGAAATGTAGTTTTGTGCCATCTGCTAGAGCTTGCAGAATTCCCAAGGGGCTGGCGTATTTAGATCCAATATGTTATTGTATCTCTGCATATATTTCTCTTTCTAACCAAACAATTACTAGTATGCCTAGTGTGATTCCTAATACAAGAGTCAAAATAAGGACAAGCAACCATTATGATTCCATAGATTTCTTTTAAGAATTCCAATCTGGAAAAAGAATGGATAGCTTGTAGTTCTGTTGTATTATCAATTATCATTTCAACGATCAACTTCTTCCATAATGATATCTATACTACCTAGTATCGTCATAATATTAGCCAATTTCATTCTTTTAACTAACTGAGGAATAATTTACAAATGGATAAAACCTGGTGGGCGAATTTTCCATCTCCAAGAAAAAACACTCTGATCTCCTATCAAAAAAATACCCAATTCTCCTTTTGGTGCTTCGACTCTTACATAAAGTTCTTGTATTTAATATATATTTACCTTCCATCGATAAGTGTTATTTCTCTTTTATTCGTGTTACATGACTTATTTTCCCCAACTTTGATGCTTAAAGGTTGCCTTACATTTACAACACTACCTATAATATTTGAAAAAAACTGAATGCATTATGAAGAAGAAAAATTTGGTCATAATGTACCATTGCATTACAAAAAAAAAAAAAAAAAGATTAGCACCCATCATCATATTGGCATTCTTTAAATCTTCAGCTCTTCCAAAATAAAAATAAAAAAGAAATTGTATAGCCTCTTTTGATCGGAATACAATCATTGGATTCATAAGCATCGATTAATGGCGACAATGATATTTCAATCTCAGTATACACATTGGAGTAACTACTATTAACTGGTTTAACTAATCCATTTTAAATAAGGTTTGTTTTGTCCTTTTTATAGTCTTCTCCATTCGAGAAAATAGTTTCGTTATATAATAACGCTTGCACTTTATTTCCCTGCATTAAAAAAATACTAACATCTTTGTTCATCAAAATGAGCTTCATAATATCTAGTGGCCCATTACGATTTTCATATATTTCAATAATTCTTTTCCTCATCACTCACACTTTTATAGTCTACTCGTTTTGATATAACTCAATATCTTTCATAAGAATATGAGATTTTTCTTCTACCGATATAATACCTACAAATAAAATAAATAAAAATTATTAAATTTATTTAGTTCACTACTCAAGTTTCTTTGAAGTAACTATCTCTCAGGACATAATATAATATTATAAAATGAGTGATTAGTACAGTAATTATGTTTTAAAAAGACATTAACCTCGTACATAAATTTGTGGTTTTATTTATGTTTTCTCATTACAAGAACTAGTTTTATGGGATATTGAAAACTTTTATATAATTCTAAACATTTTGGATTATACGATTGATTAGTATAAATCTCCACCTAATCTACATATTAGTGAAAGTACAATGTGTCCAAATATTAACATATGTATTGTTGTACAAAATGAATGGCAGCAATGAAAATGTTTCGTTTCAATTATTTGTTGTTAGCATAATGTTTTTTTTCCCAGTTTCTCAAGTCTCTAGCCCCGCGTGAGCCTCATAAATAAAAGAATCTTGCTTTGATAGTCGGTGGATTATTGACACGGCATAAGAGGGGTTCGTCAATTTGAACATTTTAGAATTTTTTGTTTTCTGTAGAATTTAATTAAAAAAATCAATCAAAGCTTCGACAAAAGCTACCTCTATTAATAGATCACTTTTTGTGTATCTTGTTTTTATAAGATGATTGATAGAAATAATGACATTTGCTATATATTGTCTATAAATAATAGTATGTCTTGGCATGTGATGATAAATAATTTTTTCCTCTTCTGAGCACGACTGCGACAGTAGTGGAGACCTATAAAAGATGGCGGGACTTTTTTCCTCCGTGGCCACTCTGGTGTGATAATTAGTATATGATTAAAATATTTGTGCTGAATAGCAATATGGAGTGTGTAAGAGTTGTGTATTCTTTTTTTACCTGGGGGGTTGACCTCTATTTATAGGGATGACCTGCAATTATTGATGATGGATGTCCTTTCATCTCCCTCATTATTAGGAGTTAATGAGGGATGTTTCATCTTCCGATATAACGGTGGTAATCACATCATTACATGGGTCGCCTGCCTAACTAACCTGACGACAATTGGGTTGTTGCAGTCTATCTGTCAGAAGTGTACTCATGAGACCAACAAGGCGGGCAAACTAG
Organism: Forsythia suspensa; assembly: GCA_023638005.1. NCBI lineage: Eukaryota > Viridiplantae > Streptophyta > Magnoliopsida > Lamiales > Oleaceae > Forsythia > Forsythia suspensa. The sequence continues at coordinate 28,324,990 of CM042666.1, read as the reverse complement.
TGAGGCGGGCGAATCGTTGAGGCGGGCGTGCTATCATAGCTAAATAACATACAACAACTGTCATTATTTATATCATCATAAGCCCCTCTACTTCCCATAGACCACTTTTCATAGACTGTTGTCAATGGGAAGTAGAAATAATCTACTGCACCTGCTATTCTCTAACTTTTTCGCATGTAAGTTCATCGCCTTGTTTTTCCGACAGAGGTTCATCGCCTTGATGTTCATAGGCTTATCGCCTTGATTTTTAAACATACAGAGACTTATCGCATTGATTTTTCCGGATAGGCTCATCACCTTGTTTTTCTGAGACAGAGGCTCATCACCTTGTTTATCGGGCAGAGGCTCATCGCCTTGATTTTTAAATAGTGGCTATTGCCTTGATTTTTAAACATATGCTCATCACATTATTTTTCAATGGTAGCTATCACCTTGATCTTTAAAAAGTGGCTATTGCTTTGATTTTTAAACATAGGCTCATCGCCTTAATTTTTAAACATAGGCTCATCACCTTATTTTTCAATTGTGGCTATCACCTTGATTTTTAAATAGTAGTCTACTACCTTGATTTTTAAATATAGGCTCATCGCCTTGTTTTTCTGATAGAGGCTCATCGCCTTGATTTTTAAACATAAGCTCACCGCCTTATTTTTCAATGGTGGCTATCACCTTGATTTTTAAATAGTGGCTACTGCCTTGATTTTTAAATATAGGCTCATCGCCTTGATTTTTAAACATAGGCTCATCGCCTTGTTTTTCTGACAGAGGCTCATCGCCTTGATTTTTAAACATAGGCTCATAGCCTTATTTTTCAATAGTGGCTATCACCTTGATTTTTAAATAGTGACTACTGTCTTGATTTTTAAATATAGGCTCATCGCCTTGATTTTTGGATAGAGGCTCATTGGCCTTATTTTTCAGACAGTAGTAGCTGACTTTGTTTTAATAGTGGCTACTACCTTGATTTTTAAATATAGGCTCATCGCTTTGATTTTTGGATAGAGGCTCATTGGCCTTGTTTTTCGAGACGATAATGGTGACCTTATTTTTCACACAGTAGCAGCTATCATTGTTCCTGGCCTTATAAGCCCCTCTACTTTTCATAGACTATCGTTAATGAAAAGTAGAAGTAATCTAACGCACCTACTCTTTTTTTTTCTCTGGGTGAGCTCGCCTGCCTCAAGTGACCTCGCCTTAATTTTTTTTTTTTTTTTTTGAGCTAGCCCGCCTCAAGTGACATCTCTTTAATTTTTTTTTTCATGCTTGGGTGAGGTCGCCTGCTCGTCCCACTTTGCCTGGGCGAGGTCGCCCGCTTGGAGTGAGTTCGCTTTGGCAATTTTTATTTTTATTTTTAGCCAAGACTTTCTCTTCTCGCCTGGCCTTTGTAGTAGTTGAGGATATTTTTATCACAAGTTGGATCCAGTAGGTGCACTAGAACTTCCCAGCTAATCAGATCATTCAATGGTACATTCATCATTTATTCCCCGTATATAGTTTATTTTCTACTTGTCTTTATCGTTTCGAGGTTCGGGCTCATCCCGAATCTTTCTTTTGTTAGACTCAAATTCATTTCGATCTTTCATACTTTTGGTAATGAGATATGATTCTTCAGCGTCCACATACTTATCTCTCCTCTTTAGTAACTCATGCATCGTATTCGGCAGATTTTTGAAGAGTGACATCTTGAAAGGACGACTTCGAGTTCCACTCATCATGGTAGTGACTATAGCAGACATCTGCAGATCTTTGATTCCCAGCGTGGTTCTATTGAACCGGGTAATAAAAATCTTTCAGCAATTCGTCCTTATCCTGCGTCAATTGCATCAGATTGATAACAGTTTTCTTAACACGTTTGCTACTGGCAAAGTGCGCAACAAAACTCTTAGAAAATTCATCAAATGTACATATCGATTTTGGAGGAAGGGTGGCTACCTAGTCCTTGGTCCTCCTACCTAAGTGTTGATGGGAAAGTCTTGCACATAATTGTATCAAGGGTGGTTTGTAACCTCATCAAGTCAACAAAAGACTGAGGTGATCGACAGGATCAGAGGATCCGTCGTACTTCTTTATCTTTGGCTATTTGAAGTCTCGTGGCAAGGAGACTATCATCACTTCTAGGGAAAAAGAGTCTTCTTCCAACACCATGGATTGTTGCCTACTACTTTTATTGGACATAGCCTCAGCTATTTTGCGACCCATCATTTTTTCTAATCTCTGTTCCAGGCTTAACACTGGTGTCTCAACTAGCGTAGGCGTGGGCATCCATGATGGTTGTCCCCAGTATGGATTTGGGCCAGATATCAATGAATAGAAGTGGGGTGCGAAAGGTAGAACTAAAGAAACTGGAGCCTGCAGTGGAGCTGCTGTTGGCGATGTTTCCATTGTTGGAAAGTTAGAAGTCTGGGGAGGAGTCCCTAGCGGTGAGGGCTCTATCGGTGGATGGTTAGGACCCTAGAGCAAAGCCCCTGGTAGTGAAGATCCTACTGGCAGAGGGTTAGGACCTGTGGTAGCTGAGAAACCGCAGCGTTCCGATCTTGGAATAGAGCCGTTAAGGCCGCCACCTGAGCTTGCAGTGCCGCAAGTTGAGCTGCAGAGGCAAATTCTTGTTGTAGGTGATTAGTGGTGGCATTGAACTCAGTGCCTACATCCCCAACGGGGGCTGGTGGAGCGGTTACACTCCTAGCTCTTCTAGTTCGAGCCATAACTTCTTATGCGCCCCAGACGGCAACGCCAATTGATGATAAATAATTTTCTCCTCCTTTGAGCACGGCTGCGACAGTAGTGGAGACCTACAAAAGGTGGCGGTGCTTTTTTTCCCCGTGACCACTCTGGTGTTATAATTAGTATATGATTAAAATATTTGTACTGAATAGCAATATGGAGTGTGTAAGAGTTGTGTGTTCTTTTTTTACCTGGGGGGTTGGCCTCTATTTATAGGGATGACCTGCAGTTATTGATGATGGGTGTCTCTTTATCTCCCTCATTTGATAACGGGTGTTCTTTCATCTCCCTCATTATTAGGAGTTAATGAGGATGTTTCATCTTCCAGATAACTGGTGGTAACTGTCATTACATGGGTCACCTGCCTAGCTAACCCGACGACGTTGAGTTGTTGCGCCTATCCGCCGAAGCGCACTCATGAGAACAACAAGGCGAGTAAGTCGTGAGGCGGACGAATCGTTGAGGCGGGCGTGCCACCATAAAAAATAACATACAAGAATCGTTATTATTTATATCATCAGCATGTCCGCCTCACCGACTCGCCCGCCTCGTTGGTATCATAAGCTCAACTCTGATAGATAGACAGTAATGACCCAACTGTCATTAGGTTAGCCAGACAGGCAACCAATGGAATGATAGTTACCATCGGCAATGGGAAGATGAAACACCAGCAATTGGGAAGATGAAACATCCCTCATTAATTCCTAATAATGAGGGAGATGAAGGGACACCCGTCGTCAATGATTATTGAAGGCCATAAGTGCATGCCATCCCTATAAATAGAGGTCAACCCCCCAGGTAAAAACACTACACATATACTTTGTATTGTTGTTCTGCACATCTGTTTTAATCAAGTACGGATTATCACACCATAGTGAACAAGGAGAAAAGAAACCCAGCCACTATTTTGCAGGCCTCCACCACTGTCGCCACCGTGCTCGAAGAAGGAGAAAATATTTATCATCATAAGATGTTATGTAACAATAGATTATAAAGTATGACATATAAAACCTCTTGTTGGGTCAACTTTAGGGTGCGTTTGATTGCAACCTATTTTCTATGGAAAAAGTTTTTTTTCCACCTATTTTTCAATTATACATTTGCTTTGATAGTATATTTTTCAACTACACGTTTGATTAATTGTCATTGTTTTCTATGTAAAACGTTTTTTCATTTCTACATAAATGGCCACATTTTCCTTGAAAATAAAGAAAACGTTTTCTTAGGGGGTGATGATGTTTTAATTTTTAAGTAAAATTTGTCTTCTAAATTGAAATTTTCTAATTAATAAGTTCTTGGCAATTCAATTTCCTGAAATTCATTTTCTTTCTACCCAAATTCAATACTTGCAATCAAACGCCTTTTGCCATTTTGCTTTGAAAACAAGAAAATGAATATTAAGTATAACATATCAAGAGAGTGCAAATGAAAAAAAAAAAAAAGTTTTGTAAGTTCAACATAATTTTCACTAATTCAGTTACTCACTTGCTGTTTACCATCCAGATCACCCAAAAAAAAAATAATAATAACTATAAAACTTCAACTTTTTCTCTATAGATCACAAGATCCATCAATAGTTCAATTATATTTTAACATGAAATGCATGTTGTATTAAGTTCAATACTCTCATGTAGAATTTAGATATCACCATAGCAGTGGAGGGTGGTGGGTATTTACCAAATCACAAGGCTAATTTTTTTTTTTTTTTTTTAAGTAAAACAATACTTAAGATAACAACTAACGATGCTCAATTGCCAAGTATTTCTCTTTCACAAACTAAAATGATAAATTACTACAACTTAAGCTTAGATGATTCCAATCTTGTTAGACATGTCCAAGGCATCGTAATCTGGAGTCAACCGTACATATGCTGTTTTGGTTCCATCAGGCCTGATCAAAGTATTCACTTTCTTGGTCTGAATGTCATACATCTTCTTTATTGCATCCTTGGTCTTCTTCTTGTCGTACGGATGTCAACAATGAAAACCAAGGTGTTATTATCCTCAATCTTTTCATTGCGCACTCGTGGTCAAAGGATATTTGAGAATTTGGTAGTGGTCCAATTTGTTCCTTGGAGGAGCATTGATTCATGGATTCAAAGAACATCATCACAAGGCTAAATTGAGAAAACGAAAAGGAAAAAAATGATGAACCTCAGCAGTCGAACCAAATTATCTTGAAGTAACCTCACTTGAATTATGTAGATTTTCCATCTTAAATTTTTGAATTGGATGATTGTGGCTTGCAAATAGAAAAGAATTCAAGATTGAGATTCAAGAAGTACGATAAGCAATCTCTCATTCCTCGAGAAGAAGATTCACCAGCTTTGGGAATTGATACATTTTATTATTGGACAAAGATGTCAATTTACGGGTCAATCAGATGAACTATTGGTTCAGCAATAGAAGCTTCTCATCTCACTTCGATTATAATTATTAATTAAATTGAAAACAACTTTTTCATCTCCATTTTAGTTTTTACAATCATGGTTTGAATTTTAATGTAGTAATAAACAAGGTTACAACTTTTTTCATTTAAAACTCATTTCTCATTCTTTTCATTATGTAATTCAAAAATAAAATAAATTAAATTTGAGACCATATTTTCACTTTTATATTTAATTTAATAGATTAAATGTTTACATATTTTAATTATACATTTAATAAATTGTTAAAATTTTAATTTACAGGGTCATTGAAAGTGGTTTTGGGAGGACGAGAGGCCTTTCATGAATGAATACAATTTTAATTTAATTAGCTAAACTTAAAATGTAATATAATAAATAAAATATTATAAGATAATTGTATATTAATAAACAATAAGAGTGATTATGAAATTTTAAAAAAAATTTGAAGAATAGAATAATTTAAAAATATTTCTCTCTTTTAGAGCCTTTTTGATATAGTATAGATATAAATATAGATTTAGATTTATTATACCTAAGCTTCACTAGACATTTCTAGGCTAATAAAGCTTGATGTTTGACCTTGTTATGTTTCGCGCCTTTTAAATTCTTGTGTGGAAGTACATAAATAACTATACATGAATAATAATAGTCGAAGAATTCTTTTATAAAAATAAAAAGTAAAAATCTAAAAAATATTGAAAATTAGGATAATTTATACTTTTGGTCTCCAACATTGGCAGATTGTTACTAATATATCATCAACCAATTTTTATAGCACCAAACATCCCTAATCTTTTATTAAATCACGTTGATATTGATAAATTTTGATGGATTTGTCCCCTCTTTAAATAAACAAAAATAAAAAAGAAAGCAAAAACAACAACAATAAAAATAAAATTGCAAATGATATCTCATAACGTTTAAAAACTACACTTCCACCAACAATCCTTCTAGTCAAAACACACACACACACACACACACACACACACACTCTCTCTCTCTCTCTCCACCATGCCACTTTTTTCCATTGCAAATCTCACCACCACCACCACCACCACCACCATCCTTCTCCTTCTTCTCCTCCTCCCGACGACCTCCACCACCTCCCAAGAATTCAACCCTAAATCGGATTGCACCAATAAATGGATCCACATCCGCCACCTCCCATCCCAATTAAACATTGAGCTCTTAAAAAACTGCTCTGGATAATCATTTTTGACGACTTCAAAATATCCCCCAACCATGGCCTCGGCTAAAAAACCCACAACAATTCCCACAACTGGTATAGAACCAACCCTTTATGCTTGAACTCATTTTCCACCACCGGATGCTCGAATACCCATTTTAACCCCCAGATCCAAATCTTGTCAATGCCATTTACATCCCATATTTTGCTGGAATGGATAGCCTGAAATACTTTTTGGGCCTGAAGTGAATTCACGTTTTCTATATGGATTCGATTTGTATAATACATTTGGACACACCTTCTATATGGTAGAAAATTTTTGGACATGGTCATTTTTTGGTAATGGCATGTTCAGTTTCGAATGATACACCAATTTGACTAATCAAATTGGGATTTTGCAATCGTAACTTCACTAGAAGAGCTCTCGCCGGTTATGCCACATTCTGTCGATAATCTGACTAATCTTCGAGTTTTATCACTATCCCACAACTCGTTCATTTGACAGTGGTAGTGGTGGTGATTGTAGCGTGGTGGTGTGGTGTGTGAAGTTGTGGCTGTGTTGAGATGGGTTTAGGTTGTGGGTGGTTGAGATGGGTTTGGGTGGGTGAAAGAAGAAGTTACTTTGTACTTTTTAAAAGTTACGAAACTTCATTTGCATTTTTTTTTTTATTTTTTGTTTTTAAGTTTATTTTTTATTTTTATTTAGAGAGTAGAGCAAATCCGTTTAAATTTGTCAATCGAGACGTAATTTGTAATTAAATGAAAGATTGGAGATGTATGGTTAGGCATGACAATGGGCCAAATCGAGCCGAGCCGTCTCGGCCCATTCAAAACAAGCTCGGCTCGATCGGCTTGTCGGGTTCGGCTCGTCCTCAAAACATGGGTCGAACGAGTCGAGCTGAGCCGAGCTACCCACGAGCTTCGGCTCGACCCTGATTCTTTTTTATTTTTGATATTTTTTTAAAAAATATCGAAATGCTTCGATTGAATTGAGTATATAATAGATTGAGAGATTAAAGTATGAAAAAAAATGAGTTTAGAATGGAGTATTTATAAGAAAATAAATAATTTTTTTTTTTAAAAAAAGTAAAAATATGACCGTTAGCACGAGCCACGAGCCGAGCGACCTCGTGGCTCGTGGCTCGTGGCTCGTGCCTCGTGCCTCGTGCCTTTTAGCTCGTGGGCACGTGCCCAAAACAAGCTCGGCTCGTATTTTGAAGAGTCGAACGAGTTCGGCCAGCTAGCTTATGCTCGTCTCTAGACGAGTCCCGAGCCCGGCAGAGCTTTTATAAGCCGAGCCGTGAGTCCACGAACCGACGAGTTTTTTGCCACCCCTATGTATGGTGTTATAAAAATTGGTTGATGGTAGATAAGTAACAAGCTGTAAAGATTGGGACCAAAAGTGCAAATTACCATAAAAACTATGACCAATTTGGTCTTATTTGACCTTGAGTTAACGACCTTTTCCACTTGGAACCCACCTATGCACACACATACAATTTGTATAGAATGGTTTGACGAGATTATAAACTGTAAATCGTTTGATCGATTTGGTTTATTATTATTGACGTGGGTTGAAAAAAGTCAAACATTACTACCGAAAATACATTTTTGATTTTAAGCTTTGTCAAACAAGCTCTAGACGCACATACATGGTTCTACAAAATTCGTTTCTCTCTTTCTCATCACTTCATCAACTACAAAGGGTTCTCCCCCAAAGCATCCCTTTTGCAGATACAATCAAAAACAGAGCAGCCACAAGACCTCTCTGCGCTTCGGCCACAGCAGCACTGAAAATGGTCAAAGCGATTCGGGTCCACCAACATGGTGGCCCTGAGGTATCTTTTTTTTCCCCTCATTTTTTGGATATTTATTGCAACGTATTATAGTGTTTTTTTGATCGAGTATGTGATCGAGGAATATGGAAATTTTGGGGTGTTGTATTGCATCGAACATTGATCTGTGGTTGCTTGGGGTTGAGTACGGAAGAAGTTATGCTTACTGTGTAGTCCTTTTGATGATAGGTCCTAAAATGGGAGGATGTGGAAATAGGGGAGCCAAAAGATGGAGAAATCAGAGTGAAAAATAAGGCCATTGGGCTTAACTTTATCGATGTATATTTTCGGAAAGGGGTTTACAAGGCTTCTGCAATGCCCTTTACACTAGGTTCGATTTTGTTTCCTTTCTTTTACATTCATATGCTAATGTGAAATTCTCTTACTGCAATGCCCTTGCCATGGCAATCCTTGACTATGATTTAGAATAAATCCCTCTGAATTGTTTTGTTATAGTGGAAATTAGTAATTTTATTGACTTATCTTATGCACACCTCTACGGCACCCTTCAGATGAATTCACGGACGACTCTTCATAATGAAACTGGAAAATTTGTTCTTTATGTTGTTTAGAACGATGCAATTAGACGGGTTTACCACGGTAGAGCCTTATCTTTGCTGGTAACGAGTACAATCTGGAAGTTCTTTTACTTTCAGCATCCTTATTATCTGTTAAGTGCTTGATGTTATTCTCTTTGAATTTGCTTAATATATCAATACCGTTTGTATGCATTCTCAAGTCAAAACCAAAGGTTGAGAGCAAATCAAATATCAACAAACTGAAATGATATGTTCTTTATTTTACTTTTACAGCATATTGCATCTACTCTTTAAGGCATGACTCTCTTTGTTAATTTATTCTTTATCACTAAAAGGTTTAATTCGCTTGATGACTTAAAGCCAGTATCAAATTTTGATGCAGGTATGGAGGCAGCTGGTGTGGTAACAGCTGTGGGTCCTGGACTGACTGGAAGAAAAGTTGGAGATCTTGTTGCTTATGCTGGTAATCCAATGGGTGCATACACTGAAGAGCAGATCCTTCCTGCAGATAAAGTGGTTCCTGTTCCTTCTTCTATTGATCCTATCATAGCAGCATCTATAATGCTTAAGGGAATGACCGCTCAATTCCTACTTCGCCGCTGCTTCAAAGTAAGTCTTAACATAGGTCATTGCATCCAAAATTTTCCTTTTTTCATTCGGACTTGTTGGTCTGGAGGGCATATTGTTATTGCCACTTATTAGAGTGCGTACAAAGTATTTATGTATCAATATATATCAGCTTTATATTACATCTTTTGACGCACAGCTATTAATTCTATGGACCTGTTAAATTATAGTCGCTATCATGATGAGACTGTTACATTATAGACAATATCATTATTATCCTAGTTATGTATTTTTACAAGAAGCCTGCAATTTTGATGCGCACACATGGCTGTAAAGGCCAACTGTGAGATTTCCTTCATAATGCAATTTTAGTTGAGATTGATTTCTGCAGCAAATACTGTGTTTGACTTCTGGAGACTAAGTAGAAGCACTGTCTTTTGCGTAATCATCTATCTAAATCTAAACTAACACATTAGATGAATGATAACTTCTCATGTTGCAAATTTTCTCCCATTCTTGACGTTATTTTGTTTAAAGCAGTTTGCAAGCATGAATTCAGTAAATAACATCCGTAAACTGTACCAATTTCATGAGAATATCACTTGCTTAATGATTCCCCAAGAGGGAATTATGTGAATTGTAAAGAAAGAAAATAAAAAAAAGAACCATGATGAAAATGTACTTGCTTTTAGTGGTGGTATTTCGAAGTGGACAATTGTGGGAAATACAAACTTTATGGGGAGTGGTGACCTCTCACGGATTATATTACTCGTACTGGTGTTCTTCTGTTTTCGTTTTCTTTTTTCTTTTTGTAGATCCTTGTTTAAATTATACTAGGCATTTCACTATTTTCTTTTGGATCTTATTGTTTATTTGATGAACAAGTTAAGGTGTATGTTTTTATTTACCTTCAAAATATTACCAAATTGTATTCTGGTACAGGTTGAACCAGGACACACAGTCCTTGTTCATGCAGCAGCAGGTGGAGTTGGATCTCTGCTATGCCAATGGGCAAGGGCTCTTGGTGCCACGGTCATTGGAACTGTCTCAACTGAAGTGAAGGCAGCTCAAGCCAAAGATTACGGTTGTCATCATGTCATAATATACAAGGAAGAAGATTTCGTAAGCCGGGTAAACGAGATAACATCAGGGGAAGGAGTTGAAGTTGTCTATGATTCTGTTGGAAAAGACACTTTTGAGGTAATGGAATCTTTACCAAATAGTTCTAAATGGCAATCAAACAGAAAAAGAAGAAAAACAAATTCAGTGACAGAATGTTGTATGGGGATATTTAATTATTTGCTCAAGTGGTGAATATTGACGTGGATATACTAACTAGATATTGATTACATTCACTGAGTGCAAAATTGAAGTCTCTTCAGCAACAGTTTGATATCCATCTCTGAACTAGATTGATCAACCAAGGTCATGCACTCCTGTATCCTAGTTGTCAAGCTGGTTCTTCAATTTTCGGGCAATCCGTTCTTCATAACGGAAATAAAATAAAAAAATTAAATCAGTCTTAGAACCCGCTCATTGCAGAGAGAATGCGTGGAAACTCTGCCATAATTTGACTTAATTCACTTTGCACCTCTCTCTTTTTTTTTTTTTTTTTTTTCTTCTATTGGTTCTAGTCTTTAACTGGGAATTTGTGACTAGGGATCGTTGGCATGCTTAAAGCTTCGTGGTTACATGGTGAGTTTTGGGCAGTCGTCTGGTACTCCAGATCCAGTGCCTTTATCAGCTCTTGCGGTAAAATCTCTGTTCTTGACAAGGCCTTCTATGATGCATTACTCTGTGACTCGGGATGAATTGCTGGAAACTGCTGGAGAGTTATTTGCCAATGTTGAATCGGGTGTCCTGAAGGCTCATGTAAATCATAAGTACCCTTTATCTCAGGCAGCGCAAGCACATGCTGATCTTGAGAGTCGGAAAACGTCTGGATCTGTCGTACTTATACCCGATGGATGTTGAGTAGTAGTTGCTCGAGTAGTAAGTGAATTTAATGCTCCTCACTATTTGGAGACTAAAAGTTCATGCTTTATATTCTCTTGTGTTGCTTTCTGCTTTTGTATATTTGTCGTGTACGAGTTTGGTCTTTGACAAGACATGTTTTAGATTGTGCAATCAATTCAGAATAGTTAAAACTGAGACTGTAAAGTTCTCAATAGAAGAGCTGCTGAATTTGGAATGTATCTATTCTGTTTGCTAGATGTCCTATGTATTGATAAAAAGACATCAGTTATGACTTCTATATATAGAGAGTATTTATGCACAAGTAGTTCAATGAATGATGCACAAAGGCTGCAAGGCTTAGCGCCCTTAATGCGAAGTTCATTTAACTTATTCATCTTAAGATCAGGAATAGTAATTGATATCACTAGGGTTGACTAATTCGTCTTTTTGCCGTTGAATATTGGACAATTCAACTACATAGGCTCTTTGTTTAAGCGGATTTCTTCTTTTGGTCGTGAAGATCTTCCTTAGTAGTGGGATGATTGAGATCCAGATTAATTGGTTTCTTCAAATAGTTGATTCTGCGTCGTCAAATTCTTGTTAAAAGCTAGGGCTGTCCAATTTGGTCCGTTGACACTTGGGTCCTATCCGACCCGTGATGTGGGCCCAGCCCATTTCCCAATGGTCGGGTCCTACTTGGCATGTTGGCACTATAGTCAGCCTGTGGGCCCTTTAATATTTTTTAGTGTAACTTTGAAAAAATAAAATAACTTTTTAGACAATTTTCCTCCTTTTTTCGAATTTGAAACTTGCTACGATTAAATATAGGTTGAATTAAACTTGTACACGAATAATTAATATTTATCTCACACTCTTCTAATGTTGCAATTAATAGCGTGTAAGCACACTTGACTTCAATACAGTCTAGAGTAGATGTGTGTCTTAGTCTTTCGAATTATCGATTTTACAATCTCTCTCTCTTTGGAACTTGGAAATGATGCCTATGGCACCCCCATAATTTTTTGTGATTTAAGATAAATTTTGGTGATTTTTAGGAAAATTTTAATTCCTTGGGTGGAAAATATAAATATAGTAAAATTTGATAATTGCAATGATACCTAGTTGCTAAAAATGTAATTAGGAATAATAATAATTTTATATGATTCAATGAAATATATTGTTGTTTAAATAAGGATACATGTTATCAATTGTCTCATGCTTGAAATAATTAAAATACATCATGATTATATGATATTGTTATATATGTGCATACGCTGAAATATAGTTATATATCATACGTCACGTGTGACATATGGATATATAGTGCTATATTTATATTATGACACCCCAAAATTTATTTAATTGGGTGCCACAAAAGTTTGACAGATTAAACTAGCAATAACCATAATATAATAAATCTACATTTTTATAAAATAATTATAAAGCAGATTTATTTGATCACAAGAAATTGTTCAAAACTCCAAATTTTTGATAATAAAGATAAAATTCGAAATTAATCTAATTCAATTAATATTAAAAGTCTTAAAAGAAATAATTGAAGTTTGACAAATTCTTAAATGTTGCCACTCTAAGTCATGCTCAAGTTTCAATTTCTACTAATCCTAATTTCCTAAAAGGGAATAAAACATAATAGGTTGACATTTCTAAAATCTCAATAAGTACACAATAAATTGAATACTTAAATTCATAATATAATGGAAAGACAAGAATTTTACCAAACTTCATGGTAAACCTGTTATACGTAGCACTACTATAATTCAATCCCTTATCATGTTCATAATCATATCATATTCATATGAGACCCATGATCAAAACTTTTGAAAGCCAATATTTTGTTAAAATCGTGAATAGTGGCTTTAAAATAAGAGTTTCTATTTTTACATGCATTCACACACATAAAGGACAAGAATGTATATTCTTTCACTATTAAGGATTTAAATAATATGGAAGTATGCTTAATTCATAAATTTCCTAAAATCATGTGGAGAAAGGTTATCAGACATCTAAAATTGCAGCAAAGTCCCAAAAAGAATTGAGTTAACACTTAATTTGGTCCTCTAACTATCAATTCTTATAAATATGTTCAAATTCGGGTGCTTCTACCCCCTTATAATAAAAATTTACCTAGGAATTCATTGAAGAGTTGCGGTATTTGGCTCGCATCTCCACTTCTCACTCCCATGTGGCTTTTTCAGTCAAGTGATTATGACACTGCACATTCACTAGTAGATTCACTTTTATTACGGAGCGCTTAAAATTTTTGATTAATGATCCTAGTCGGCGCTTCCTCATAGCTCAAACTCCACTATAACTTAATAGGCCAGTGGTTGATTATATGGCTCGAATCATGGACGTATTTCCTAAGCATGGACACGTGGAATACATCATATACTACTGAAAGTTTTGGAGATAAAACTAACCGATATGCAATACTTCTAATACATTGCAAGATTTGGAACTGATCGATGTGCCTTGGTCTTAGCTTACCTTTCTTGCCAAAGCGTAATACTCCTTTCATCGGGTAACCTTGAGAAATACCTTGTCACCTACTGTAAAATAAAATTTTACCTTGGAATTTGTCGAAGAATTGCAGGTATTTGGCTCGCATCTCTACGTCTCGCTCCCATGTGGTTGCTTTAGCCTAGCAATTACGCCATTGCACCTTCACTAGCGGAATCACTTTTTATTATAGGCGCTTGGAATTTCTGATTAATGATCCTAGTCGGCCTTTCCTCATAGCTCAAACCTTGATGTAACTCAATAGACTGGTGGTTGATTATATGGCTCGAATTAGAGATGTATTTTCTAAGCATGGACATGTGGAATACGTCATGTCCTGCTGAATGTTTTGTGGATAAGGTTAACTAATATACAACACTTCCATTACATTGCAAGATTTCGAATAGGACAATGTACATCGGTCTTAGATTGCCTTTCTTATCAAAGCGTAATACTCCTTCCATCGGGGTAACCTTGAAGAATACCTTGTCACCTATTGAAAATTCCAAATCATTTCTTCTTTTATCTGCATATTTCTTCTGTCTATCCTGGCAGTTTTCATACTAGCTCAAAATTTTTCAATGGTCTGCATTGTCCGTTTAATGATCTCTAGACCCAAAATCTTGTGCTTTTCAACTTCATCCCAATGTACTTATGATATGCATTTCTCCCCATATAACGCCTCATATAGTGTCATGTTAATGGTGGCGTGATAAATATTGTTGTACGTGAACTCGATTAGTGGTAAATGCTTTTCCCAATGCCCTCTAAACTCAAGAATGCAGATTCGAAGCATGTCCTCCAATGTTTGAATGGTCCACTTAGATTGTCCATCTGTCTGATGGTGGAAAGTTGTGCTAAATTTCAACTTAGTTCTCATAGTTCAGTGTAGACTCTTCCAAAAGTTCGATGTGAATCTTGGGTCTCTATCCAACACAATCGACATTGGAATTTTGTGTAGTCTTACCACTTCATTTACATAAAGCTGTGCAAACTTCATCCGAATCGGTAAAAAGTGAGCTGATTTGGCCAGTCTGTCCAAAATAACCCAGATAGCCTCATGGCTCTTTGGTGACCTTGGGAAACTGATAACAAAGTCCATCGTCACATGTTCTTATTTCCATTCTAGAACTTGTAATGGTTCAAGTAGTTCTGACGGCCTTTAGTGTTTGGCCTTTACTTGCTACATTTCAAGAACTTCTCAACAAATTTAGCTATATCCTTCTTTATATTTCTCCACCAAAAAAAGCTTTGAGGTCATGATACATCTTTGTGCCTCCTGGAAGTATGGAATAAGGAGTAGTGTGGGCTTCCTCTAAAATCTCGTTTTTTAATTCTTCAAAATTTGGGTACACACAAACAACCATGATATTATAATGTTTTATCCTCATGATAGTGAAGCCCTTCTGCTTTTCTGTGTCAATCTCAATTTTGACCAACTCAAAGGATTGGTCACCCTTTTGATGACTCTTGATTCGATCACAGAGAGTTGGTCGAATTGAGAGTGCTGCAATTCGAGCAACAGTATCAGATGGAGTGGTAATAACTTCAAAACTCAACTTCTCAAATTCCCTCCATAAAGTCCTTTGTGATATCAACATTTCCACTTGACCCATTGTTTTTCTACTCAAGGCGTAACCACGACATTCGCCTTCACCGCGCAATCTTTCACCAGTTCAAGTCACATCATTTGCCTCATGTTCAGCTCTTTCTGAGTGAAGATGTACTTGAGACTTTAGTGATCTATGTAGATATCATAATTTTCTCCATACATAAAGTGCCTCCAAATCTTCAAAGCGTGCACCACTGTAGCCAGTTTTAGGTCATGTGTGGGGTAGTTCTACTCATAAGGCTTCAGCTGCCTCAATACATAGGCAACTACTTTTCCTTGTTGCGTCAAACTCCTCCCATGCCCTGCTTGGATGCATCACTGTAGATCACAAAACCTTTCAATCCCTCAGGTATAGTCAACACTGGTGCATTAACCGACCTCTTTTTTAATTCTTCACAACTGCGTTTGTATTTTTTTCATTCCAACCGAACTTTACTCCCTTACAAGTGTGTCAACGGTCCTGATATCTTGGTTAACCCTTCAAATATCTTCTATAGTATCGTGCTAAACCTAAGAAGTTGCGCATTTCTCCTATATTGGTTGGTCTCGACCAATTTAACACTGCGTCCACCTTGCTTGGATTAACCTCTATCCCTCAGGCTCTGACAACATGCCCAAGGAATACTACCCATTCTAACTAGAATTCATATTTCTTAAACTTGGCATAAAGTTTCTCTTTCTTCAATCCTTCCAGTACAATCCTTAAGTGCTCCTCATGTTTCTCTTTACTTCTTGAGTAGATTAGGATATCATCAATGAACAAGATAACAAACCGATCAAGGTACTCGTGGAAAACATGATTCATCAAATTCATAAAGACTCCAGGGGCGTTAGTCAGACCAAATGGTATAACTAAGAACTTGTAGTAACCATACAGAGTCTTAAATCTTGTGAGGGGATACTTGTTCTTGATAGTAATTGTATTCAATTCTTGGTAGTTGATACACATCATTATTGACCAATCTTTCTTCTTGACAAATAACACTGGTGCTCTCCATGGTGATACACTGGGTCGAATAAATATTTTTCTCAAAAACTCCTTTAGTTGAGCCTTCAACTCTTGTAACTCCTTTGGTGCCATTCTGTAGGGAGCCTTAGAAATAGGTACGGAATTGGAACGAGGTCAATCGTCAACTCTACTTCCCATTCTAGTGGCTTTTCATTCAAATCATGGAGAAGACTTCCAGAAAATCCCGTACCACCCTAACATCATTCATAGTTAATTCTTCACACTCCTTAACTATTATTGACATCAGAAACCCCATACAACTATCTATTTTCAAGAGTTTTCTTGCCTTCAGTGTTGAAATTATGAGGGATAAGGGTTTTATCTTGATTACTAGAAGGCGAAATTCTATTTCTTCACAGGCCATTTAAAAACTGATTCTCTTTCGAAACATAGAATAATCGTGTGATTCTTGGAAAGTTAGTCCATTCCTAAAATCATGTTGAACTCTTGCATGTTCAGTATATATAAGTTCTCTTCCAAAAATCTACCCTCAATTTCTACCTTAGTTGTCTTTAATACATGGTCTGTAGTGAATACCTCTCCTGAGGGAACAACAACCTCTAAAGGGGTACTAGCATGTTCAATAAGTACATAGAGTTTTCTTATAAACTTAGGAGATATAAAAGAATAAGTACTACCAGAATCAATCAAAGCATAAGTGGGTGTATGAGATATAAAGATGTTACCCACTAAAACGTTGCGGTCCTGATCCCATTCCTGTTCGGTAAGTGCAAACACCCTAGCTTGGCCCTTAGGGAGATTTCCAATCTTCTGTTGTTGATGCTGCTGACCATTGGGACAGAGTTTTTCCATATGGCAAGCATGCACCGATTCTCCTGAGATATGCTCCAGCATGGCACCTCTGGCACTTGCCACAAACTAGATGTTGTTGATAATTGTTTGCAGTTGATCTCCCTTTCTCTTCTTCGGAAAGTTCTACTCCCATTTTTCTCTATTGTCATCCTACTTACACTTCTCAAGTAGTCCGGACAGTTGCTTGTCGCTGCCGTTGGAGCTTTTCTTGAAATTGGCTAATTGGGCCTTAGCCAGCACTTCATGATATGTGTGCAATTCAAAGGTTACCACAGCCTGCCTAAGATCATCTCTTAAGGCTTGTTCAAAACGCCTTTCCCTTTTGAACTCAGTGTCAACCAATTCTAGAGCATAGTGTAACAAAGTATAGTGTAACAATTCATCAAACTTCATCTCTCATACTCTGTTAGGGTCATCATACCATGTTTCAGCATTAGGAACTCTATCTCCTTCTGACTTCGAATGCTTGATGGATAATATTTTTGAAAAAAAAGCTCTTTGAACTGATCCCAAGTCCACACATGGTCACGAGCTCTAGACCTGGCGGTTGAGTCCCACTAGTGCCTAGCTCCTGCTGCAACATAAATGCTACACAAGTCACCTTCCATGGGTTTGGACATTCAATAAGATTAAAAATCCATTCAATCCCAGCTACCTAGTCTTCTACTTGTAGGGATGGCAATGGATGGCAATGGGTTGGTTCTCGCCCATCCCACCCCGCGACTTACGACCATTAATTCATGGGATGGGGCCTGACCAATTCCCAACCACCTTAATTTTTTTTTTAACTGAAAAATAACCTAACTTTTGAGGATTTTTCAGGAGTGGATGGAATTGTGGCATGAATTTCAAGCACCACAGCACTGCAAGCAAATGCAAACGTGATATGTCCCAAGGTATTAAGGACTCGGATGACTGGATAATATATCAGGTGTTATTTTTTTTAAAAATGTCAGTAGGTATGGGACCGAGCTCAGTAATTCAAGGAGCAAGGGCCTGCTTCTTCCATCATGAAGAGTGTAGGGTTTGAACTTTGAAGGCACTTGAAATGAGCAAATGGTGATGATGACATCAGACTTTGAGATAAACGTCCAATCAGCTGCCAAATAAGAAAAGAGATAGCAGAGAAAAATGTGAATGCCAGCTGCAACTTGAGAAAAAAGCCTAGTGTTGTGCCTATGATGAGATGAGACATAAATAGGCCTTTTTCTATCTTCACATAGCCATCAACCCTATAAATAACTATGTTTGAGTTCCAAAGTGCTTATTCCGTTGTTCGGTCTGGATTTTTACCAAAATTCATTTTTTCTTGCACCACGTAGGGCCCAATACTAAATAAAAAATTCAATGTTAAATCTGCAATCTGCACTTTTGTCCCAATGACATCATCCTTTGTTTTCCTTAAAGGCATAAATGCCTTTGTTGGGAGAAAATAATTGATGAAGAAATTGATGACTAAGGGTAAATTGGGAATTGAGACAAAGGTCATGTCACTATTATTGTTGGTATTAATGAGTGTCCAGTGGCCTCAATTTGTTTATTCTGATTTTAAGTCCAACACTTAAATTTTGGATTAAAAACTGATAAAAAGTCCAGACCGAACAAGCACAAAATATAACTATAAGGATGATATCATCTCATGGATCGAGCTGAGTAATTCAAATTTTTTTTAGGGTGGGTCATGGGGGTGGGGGGCCATCCTAGACCCGCCTCGGAATGTTCGCGGATAGAATTTTTCGCCCCGAACTCGCGTCCCTATTACCCGCTTAAGTGAAGCGGTAGCGGCTTGTCCGGTCGGTCGACGGGTATTTTTGCCATCCTTATCTATTACTAAAGGGTCAGTCCCACCCTAAAATGTTGCAATTGGATTTTCTTCAATGGTTCAACAACTATAGCAATGGTGTTATTCTGTCTTTCGCTAGTGAAAGTGGCGGCAGAAGTTGCGCATCATTTCCATAAACTGTAGGAAAAATTGCATGTCTGGGGCATTGCCTTGCCGTTCCTATTATTTGAAGTTCTACCGCGGGTATCCATGGCCTTACATAAATGATAGTAACTATTTACAACCAATAAATGTTGAGAATGAGGAACAACAACAACAACAACAATAATAATAATAGCGTGCTTTATTCATAATTATTCAGAAGTTCACATAAAGGACTCTTAGGCATACTCATCGTCCAACAAAATGACATAAAGTAAACGAGACATTTTCTAATAATTCTTCCCATTACTCTCCTCTTGCCCTGTCTTTGGTTCGCCTCAGGTTCTGGTTCAGGGATACCTTGAGGATTACGCTAAAGGGCGATTACAGGGTTTGGTTCTGGGACATCTGCAGAGTATGACGCAAGACTATACTTCTCACTCGGGTCATCCTCAATTTAATTACCATCATTATCGAGCCTCAGGTATCTCTACAAAGTTGCTCCGTCTAGGTGGGATAAACGGAGATAATTGATTAGGTTCGTAGCCCATGGGGTCTACATGTCTCTTCTTCAAACATCGAAGCAGTAACCCGGGAGAGGTCTGGTAGTCAAAAGTCTCTTCAACTCTCTCGATAACTTGCCTCCAGAAGGCGGTAAGGGTTCGGTTGAGGTGAAGCGCGATCTTGTCCCTATGAAATTGGTGGCCATTTGCCCTTGCCCCTCAATAGATCGTCTCCATGGCCTCTAAGTGTTGTAACAAGCTATGGTTCGGGTTCCTCGTGTAATTCCTAAGCAACCAAGTGAATTGATTGAGCCTCTCCACTCGGATGGGTTGACCTACCTACTAATCATCTAACAAATAAGGGAAAAGAACGTAATTACTTATTTCTTCAAAATAAGGAAAAAAAATTTAAAAGAAATTTCGAGGAATAGAATTTGCTCCTAAATTGGGATCTTACGAAACTTAAACTTTCCTAAAAAAATAAATTTGTCAAAGTATGAATTATGTTTTTTTTGGGGGGTGAAAATGAAGGTTTTCAAAGAGGGAAACTTTCTTAAATTGTGAGTAAATTTGTTGTGTGTATTATTGTTCTTGTTTCGTCGATTTGAATAACACGCGACTAAAAAGCTTCCAGGTGAGAAATGGGGACACAATGGACCACTTAAATTCCAAGCTCTCTTTAGACAAATTAAGTCTTTTTAATAAAGCTTTCTAGTTTTGTAGATATGCAAATCAAACAAAATTCAAACAATAAAAGGAAACAAATGGTGTATCTAAAAGTATAAATTTTCCTAATTGGTAATTGTCGGTCGACACATCCTACTTAAAGATTTTCTAAAAATAGAATTTCATAATTAGATCTTATTCTCTAAACTTAATGTTTCATAAGGTTGACAGTCCTTATAAGCTAATGTATTTTTACACAAATGTAATGGTAGAGGGATAAATTATTGTAGTCTAACGTCAATGCCAAAAATAAGCCTAAAATCTATAGAACATGTAATTCTATAATATAATAAATGTTTTCATACCTAGCATGCATTCATAAAACCACACGGTGACATTCATATCTTATAATGTCATGATTTCTACATTACTATGAAAATCTATAGTTACTATTTCGCATAATAAATATGTTTCCATAAATAACATGATATTACAAATAAATTTATGGCTATTACGAATAATCATAAATCATATAACATACATGGTTCGAGTAAATCAAGACCTGGCCTAGTGGGATGGTGGCTTTAAAAAAATTACTTCCTCGAAATAATAAATCATTTCTTAAAATCATTATTTTTCAACTTATATTTTAGACTTATCATTCTTGAACCAAAACATTTTTAAAAAAAATCTTGACCAAAGGAAGATGTATAAAGTTGAAGGATCTAAGATGCAATTTTTAGAGGACTTACAATTAAAAATTTGAGGACCAAAGTGTATTTCTTCACATCGTAAAAAATTTGAAGACCAAATGTAAAGATGTAAAGATTGACCTCGTTGAAATAAAATAAAAATAATAATATTATATTTTAATCTTGCATGCATTTTAAATTAGAAATTTAATGGAGTGATTGCTAACTTCAACGACACTAACTTCGACGACCGTCAATGATTGTTGGTGAAATTAACCTATTCATTCTTGAACCAAAACATTTTTAAAAAATCACATCACATCGTGAAGCGGTGCTCAATGAAATAAAATAAAATAAAATAATAATACATATTTTTAATCTTGAATAGTGACCCGCGCGTCACTATTCATTAGTGTTGTTCACGATATCACTATTCACATCATGAACACACGTTGAATTTTATTTTTAAGTCTACATATCCGTTTTGGCTCTGATACTAATTTGTGACGCCCAAAACTTATTTGGTTGGGTGCTTCAAAAGTTTGACTAAATTAGCAATAACCATAATATAACAAATCTACATTTTTAAAAAATAATTATAAAGCAGATTTATTTTATCAAGAAATTGTTCTAAACTCCAAATTTATGATAATAAAGATAAAATTCAAAATTAATCTAATTCAATTACTATTAAAAGTCTTAAAAGAAATAATTGAAGTTTGACAAATTCTTAAATCGCTACCACCACAAACCATGCTCACGTCTTAACCTCTACAAACCCTAATTTCTTGAAAAATGGATAAAACATAATAGGTTGACTTTTCTAAAATCCCAATAAGTACACAATAAATTGAAATCTTAAATTCATAACATAATGGAGACACAAGAATTTCACCAAACTTCGTGATAAAATTAATTGTGCGTAGCGCTACTAAACTCCGATCCCCTTATCATGTTATTAATCATATCATATTCATATGGGACCATGATCATAACTTTCAAAGGTCTAGAATTTATATAACATGGCATAACGTACTTACTTTTGGAATGATAAAAATAAGAAGAGCAAATAATAACTGTTCAATCCCTTCCATGACCACCAGTTTTATAGATTGCTACCTTCAAAGTTTGTTAAAAGCATATGTGAGAATAATGTATTATATAATTTCAATAGTAGAGGGTGCACATGAGGGTGGGAAAATGGGTTTTAAATAAGGTGGGCTAGGTGTAACTACCGTGATCTTTCTAGTTGGGATCTTACCCCCAGCCGTACTCATCCATATTGTTCGCTTTGGGAGTGAACATTCAACTTAATTGCCTTATAAAGTAGAGGTCTTGGATTCGAATTGTTGGAGACGCGAAAAAAATTCGGTGAGGGGTTAAGATGAGCTCAGGCCCTCCCAAAAAGCGGACAATACGGATGAGTATGATTGAGGTAAGATCCCGACTAAAGAGATCCCGAGCGGTACACTAAGACTATGTGCATAGCCTTTATTTATGGAAAATGTGTTTGCTTATTTTTTTGCACTAAAATGAGGTCATATCTCCTTTAAAATCCATACAATTTAAATTTAAAGCCAAAATTTTTTGTTCAAAATCACGAATAGTGGCATTAAATTAAGAGTTTTCATTTTTACATGCATTCACACACATAAAAGGACAAGAATATCTATTTTTTCACTATTAAGGATTTAAATAATATGGAAGATATGACAATAATTCATAAATTTCCTAAAATCACGTGAGAAAGGTTATCAGACATCTATAATTACAGCGAGGTGCCTAGAAAGAATTGGGTTAACACTTAATTTGGTTATCTAACTATCAATTCTTATAATTAGGTTCAAATGGGTGCGATGTGTTATATATATGCATGAGAATACTCATGGATATGAAATGAATAACCAAGCACAACTTGTAAAAGAAGAGATAATGATAGAGAAACATGATTATGAATACTCAAATATAGTATATGGTAGGAGATGATAACAATGAAAAAGTCATCGGTGAATACAATGAAAACGAGCTACGTGTGTATTGTTCTATTTAGTGTCCTGTTTACCTTTGAAAGTGTTTGGTTGCACTTTTTTTGTGCATACACATGCTCAAGACTATAGGAGATTTGACCTTAGAACAAAGAAATGTATTTTTGTGGGTTATGTTCCAACACAATGAGGTATAAATGTTATGATCCCTTTGCCAAAAAAAATGTTTGTCACCATCGATGTAACCTTTTTTTAGTTAACATTTTTTTTTTTTGAAACTCATCTTCAGATGGGGAGTGAGAATGAAGAAGTGAGGTTAGAATATTTTCAACTAGAAAGGAAAACATCAGTTTTTCATCAATCCCTTAATCCTTTACCTACTAATTTCATCAATCCCTTAATCCTTTACCCACTCAAATATGTCCAACCTCGATGCAACTAGTACCAAATATATCCACTCTTGATATACCTATTTCTATTAGAAATCCTACTATAACTTGTACTAAGCATCCCATGTCTCATTATGTGTCATATATTCATTTGTCACCTTCTTTTCGTGCCTCTACCTCACAATATCATGTAAGGAGATTTCAAAAAGTGTGCAAGATGCTCTAAAAGTTCCAAAGTTGAAGAAAGCTATTTTTAGGAGATGTAAGCTTTTGAGAAGAACAAAACATTGGAGATTGTGAATTTAACAAAAGGGAAGACGACCGACTTGTTTGCAAGTGGATGTTCACAGTTAAATACAAGTCATATAGGTCTATTGACAAATATAAAGCACGTTTGGTTGCCAAAGGTTTACTCAAACGAACCTATGACATTGATTATTTTGAGACCTTTGCACAAGTAGCAAAGCCGAACACAATGAGAATCCTCTTGTCTCTTGCAGCCAATCTAGATTAGCCCCTGCAATAGTTGGATGTAAAAAATGTGTTCCTCAACGGAGATCTATATGAGGAAGTGTATATGGATTTTCATCCGGGATTTGAAAGGAATGTTTGGTTCAAGCGCTAAAAAAATCTTTGTATAGATTAAAGCAATCTCCAAGATCCTCGTTCTAGAAATTCACCCAATCTGTAAAGAAGTAAATGTACATTTAGGGGCAAGCTTGTCACACTTTGTTCGTGAAGAACTATAGTGATGGAAAGATAGCTGTGTTAATCGTGTATGTGAACGATATTATCCTCATAGGAGATGACTTGTCATAAGTGAACTGGTTGAAGCAATGTCTTTCAAGAGAATTTGAGATTAAAGACTTGGGACCCCTAAGATACTTTTTTGGAATAGAAGTTGCTCGATCAAGAAAGGGAATTGTGGTCACGCAAGGGAAGTATATTCTTGATCTTCTACAAAAAAACATGAATGAGTGGTTGTAGACAGATTCTCCTATGAATCCTAATAAAAAAAAAACTAGGAGGTTGCAACAAAGTTGACCATGTGGACACTACTTAGTACCAGAAATTAGTAGGGAAACTGACTTACTTAGCACACACTCGACTAGACATTGCTTTGGCAGTAAGTATAACTAGTCAGTTCATGCATTCTTCCTATGAACAACACCTTGAAGCTGTGTATCGTATTCTAAGAAATCTAAAACCATACCAAGAAAGTAGTTTCTTTTCTAGAAAATTTCACTGCAAGGTATTGAATTTTACAAGGACGCTGACTGGGCAGGTTCCATAACTGATAGGAGATCTATTTCAATGTATTGTACCTATATATGGGATAACCTAGCGACATGGAGGAGAAAATGTCAAAGTGTGGTGGCTTGGAGTAGTGATGAAGAAGTTGAGTATAGGGTTATGTCTCATGGTGTTTGTGAGATCCTATGGCTAAAAAAACGTATTGTAGGAGCTTAAGAGACCAATTAATATGCATATGAAGCTATGTAGTGATTAGCATTGCACACAACCTAGTGCAACATGACAAAACTAAACATATTGAGATTGAGGCACTTTATAAATGAGAAAATAGATGGTGGAGCTATTTGTATGCCATTTGTTAAGGAGTGTCAAATATCTAGATATTATGTTATCTTTATTAGTTTTCTGTTTATGGAATAAAATTGGATTTACCTATGAATAAAACCATTTAGGATTTTATTGTTAGATTATTCTAGATTTTTTGTATTTGACATTGAGGATTCTTAAAATTCAACAAGATTGGTCAGTTATGGTTACCAATCTCTGCTATTCATTCTTATTTTCCCGATTTTAAGAAAAATTACAAGAAATAAAGTTTTTCTTCAAAAATCCTACAGTAACAAATAAGATCCAAAACTCTAACCTCAAGAACATTTCTTCCATTACACTAAACATAACATACACACAAAGCTATTGAAAAAATAAAATACACAACATACAATAAAATAGAATAGTTGTAGTTATTACATGTTGCAACAATACATTGTCATCGTATTTACTAACTCCATCTCAATTGCTTGTTACCGAGCATATTGGTTGTTGTTACCTAACAAAGTTATCAATATATTCGATATGTGATTTTTGCTCTCTACGACGCTTGCTTCGATAATCTTTTGATACAATCAAATGTCTCGTCATCACTTATTCAATAAATCCTTATCACATTTCACATTTTTAAACTTTGGGATATGTCTACAAGTAATTTAAAGCATTTTAATGTTTGTGACAATCTAAGAGTTAGAAGCAATAACGACAATGACTTTAAACAGTTTACACAGCTTCACTTTCAATTGAATAAAATAAAAAACACCAAAGATAATAACAAGAATACATATACAATTGCAAAACAATCAAGCAATCTATAGACAAATAAAGTCTAATATGCAAATTTAGCATGATACTGTAACAACCCAAATTTTTCGCATTTCAATTTCAAGTAAATAAAAATTTCTTACTTTCGGCGTAGAGCTTCGTACCCCATGATTTATTTTAAAATTTTTGGTTATGTTTAAATTTTGTGCATATTCGCTTCAAAATTTTAGTCAATGTCTATTGAAATTATTTGAAAACGAACCTTATTCTATTTTATTTGGTAATTTTAATTTCAAGTTGAATGAAATAATTTATAGCCTAAATTTTAAAACTTATTCTCCTGTTCTATCTAAAAAATAATAATAATCCCGCCATTTACTTTCGCTTTCTTAGCCAAGGTCGATTCACTTTTCGACACAAAAAATACTTAGCCAAATTAAACCCCAAACATCTCCTAATTCTCATGCCAAAATCAGCCCCAAACAACCCCTAAAATCCAAAATTTTAACCACCCATGATCTCCTCATTTCAGCCCATTTCCTACCCATTTTCCCCACATTTTCCACCCTCCATTTTCATCCATTTTACCCCCAGAAAAACGTCCCAAGTACCCTTCCTTAACTGCCAAAAAGGTGCCCAAGAGCTCCCCAATCATCGCTCCATGACCAAAGTGATGAAATCAACCACTTAGTCCCTTTCTCCCCTCATTTTTCACCCACCAATTTACAGGTTATTCAACCCCACTTCCAGACCTCTCTTCCACTCCATAAACCAGACATTCTCTACTCCTTTTTTCTGAAGAAAACCGTCCCAAGACCCCCCTTAACTACCAAAACCGTCCCGGAAGAGCTCTCCCAAGCGCATGTAAAAAACCAACCCATCGCTTTGCCCCAAAAATCCAGCAGAAAACGTCCCATTTAGCCCCACAAATCAGACCATTTTTCTCCCACTTATACACCACTAAAACCACTTCCATTGCTGCAAAAAAAACTGCCTTGATCATCCCTTTTTTACTGAAGAAAAACCGTGCTCGAGTTTTCATTTTTCAAATAACAAATTGTCCTTTTTCTCTCCTAGTTTTCGACCATTTTAAAGTTCCATTTCCTCCTTTTATTTTCAGCAAACTAACACCCATTTCATTCATCATTTTTGCCCTCCTTTTGTCTAGATTTTGGTCTCCATAAGTCCTCTTGTTTCCCCTCTATTCAGCCCCTCCAAATATAATCCAGCAGCCCCGTATTTTCTGTGAATTTTCGGTCCCAAAGACTCGCCTTTCCATACTCGAAATTTGTATCAAATTGTTCATATATTTTCTTATAAATTTCAGGCTCTAGAAGTAGGGATTCAATACCTTATCTTTGCTTCATCATTTTCCCCTCTTTTTCTGTCGAAAAACCCGGCTTCAACAATGTAAAATCAGCAGCCCTTTTTGCGTCAATTTTGCTCTTGTTTCGGCCCTCATTTTCAGCCAGCAAGATCATACTTTCCTTCTCCTTTTTCCTTCTATTTTAGTCACTCAAACCACACTACAACATACGGACTTTGTAAATAAAAAAAGGCAAAGACACAAAGTTATTATTTTGAGGAAAGGTGCATCCATTGTTCACATTTCAACTCAACCAAAATCTACGAATTTTCAAGGTAGTTTTACTTAATGTTTTTACTGCGATTTTGAAATGAAGTTTCGGAAAAATTATGATGTTATTTGAATGTCATGCAAACTTATTTATGAAGGAACTTATTGATTGAAAGTAATCACTTTAACATGTTTGTGATTGAAAGAAATCACGTATGATGATGATGATGATATTATGTGGTGCCGGCTACCAATATTTAAGATGGTGTACGTTTCAAAAAAAATCATGGCATGTCAAATTCATGTTTAAGTAAAAATTTTCCACATGTCATAAGTATTGCTACTGAGTGTTTCTTATGAAATACTCACCCCCAAATGAATAAATTTTCAGATTGAACCGATCGGCGTTGATGCGATGGCGGTAGGCTAACAAGCTTGTCATGGAAAGTCTTATTTAGTTTATGTTTTGACGTCGAAATGATCGAGTCAATTATGATGTAATTATTATATTTTAAGTATTTTATTTAGTAATTAATTATGTAAAATGTACGGAAACCAGTTATTGTTTTAATTGTCGTTCAAAGTTTTATGAACTTGCCTAGTTTCATTTTTTAGAATTTTTAGTTTACTGTCCTCTTTTTGAAAAATCATAACTTTTGCCACGGTTGGATTTTTTGAGTGAAATCAGTGGCTATGGAAAGCCCTATATGTTTTCTAATACCAGAAATTGGAATCACTCAAAAATTGCATCGGATGAATTTATTATGGACGTTTGAACGGGCTGCCTTAAGGCACCCGGGACAGTTTTTCAATCATCTTCGGCTATCTTTTTTCACCTACCAAATGACGTAGATAAATTTTGAAATTTTAACATGTTGTAGTCCGTAGTCTCAAGTATCTACAGTTAAAATTTCGAAATTTTGGAGTTCGCTTGAATGGTCTAATAAATGGTGGCGACACCTATCACGGTATAGACAAAACTATGAAGTTTTGAAGAAAATTCATTTTCCTTGCACGCTTGTTATTTTTCCGCATCAATTTCATTTTAAAACCCTTCAAGGGCATAGGAAATATTATTTAGATTCGTCATATATATTTTAGAGATTATTTTAGTGACCCTCCGGGTTGAGAAAATTCGAGCGTTATAAAGAATCACAAGTAATGAAAAGAAAAAAAATGGAGAAGAACATGAAAAATAAAAGGACTAAAAAAAATCAAACATTAACAATGACAAAGCTCGAGCCAAAACACCTGGGTGGTGCATATTTAGTGCAGAGAAGAATAAACTTCTAATTTGGATTAAAAAAAATAAGCAAAGAAAATATAGAAATATTTTGCCAATATAAAAATTGCATTCCAAATTCCAAGAAATAAGAACCCAGTAAACTCAATTGAACAAAACTTCAACAAATAGTAGATAAAAAAATTTGGAGAAAAATGATAGGAAAAAAGGTACTTCAAAAACTTAAGACACGTGAAAACTGGTATAGAGCAATCTAAAAATGTATCTATAACTATATCATACCCACACAATTTGTGCTCACCCAACTTACCCTTTCAAAGGATAAGTAAATATATCAATAACACCTAAAGAGTCATTATAATATTCTTTCTGCTTGACATTAAGTAAGAACTTCCATTTTGAAATTGAGAGAAGGAAATGATAAACACTATTCTGTAAAATTCAAGGATATGTGTGTGTGTGTGTGTGTGTGTTTTATGTACAAATGTGAGATCGTCAAAAGAAAGTTTTTCATTATTAAAAGTATGAGTTCAACAACCCAACTCAAAGCCATATACCAAAAGGTAAAAAAATAAGAAAAATAAAACTTTTGATACTCATACATACATTAAAGATAGAAAAAAGGATAGACTTATACACACAGAGAAAAAGGAAAACGTTCCAAATGAGAAAATGAAAAATAAGAAATCAAAACCAACTATTGATTATCTTCAAAATGGAAGAAATGTATATAATTTGATTGAACCTCCCTCAAAATCCCCCGCTTCAAGTACACGGTATAAAAAATGTTAAACGACACCAAAACCCACAAAAACTAAAACAAATTTCAAAGAAACCCACAAAAGCAACAAATCGGTGGATCTCAGACATTGATAAAATTTGCAATCTCTGAAAGTAAAAAAAAATAAAAGGAAAACGCTCAAATAAGTTTTTTGTAATTGGCAACAAATATCAACACAAAAACACCAATAAGTAAAGAAAGTTTATAAAAATTGAAGAATTTTATCAAAACAAAAACACCAAAATTTTGGTTCAATGATAAATACAATTTTGTTTAAATGCAGCCGATGTATAATTCATGGACCATCATGAATCTTTGAAGAAACAAAACAAAAATGTGAAAATTAACGAGTACACTAAATTATTGCCGAAAATCATTAAGAAAAGCAAATTGAAACGAATTGAAGTTATCCGTTCTTTTTAAGATTGATCTCAAAATATTAACAAGAAGAGGGCTTTTTGTTTTACTCCATTTTTTGGAGTATATTTGGTTTTTTTTTATTCATTTTTTTTTGTCTTTGTTTATTTAAAGGATAGTGAAATTTTGTCATAAAGGAATTATCATGCCTATTTTCCTCAAACATTATAGATGTCTTATTTTTAAAAATTAAAAGTATATCTCTTATATTTTTGAAAGATTGAGAATTAAATATGCTATGTTCTCTTAATCGCAGAGAGGTTTTTAATCCCTACACACTCTGAAACCAAATATACGTCTATTTTCAAGATAAACAACACCTTTTGAAAATTCCTCTCTTCAATTCATCCCTTTGTTGGAATCTTCTAAATTCTCCTATCCTCAATTCATCCCTCTGCTGGAAATCACACCCAATCTACTCCAATCTCCTGTCATTGATTCATCTATCTATTAGAAATCATGTGCACAGTAACAACGATCTATCCTCTACCCAATTTTTTTAAATTACTTTTTCTGCAGTTTCTCTCTCTCTCTCTCTCAACACAACAATAAGCCAATTTTCTCTCTCAGATCTATTATTTCTTTGATATTGGAGGCTCAATTTCCATCAGGTTTGAATTTGATTTATTTTTTTCAATTAATAATTCAATCTGATTAATATGTCGATGATGATTTTTAACTGATATTTATTTTCTGTTCAAATAATATAATTCAATCTGATTAATATGAGATGATGATTTTTAACCGATGTTTATTTTTCTTTTCAAATAATATAATTTTCTTGGATTGGAGAAGAAATAGATTTATATTGTGATTTTTGCAGTACTTAAAGCTGATAGTTTCTCACATTCCATTTTTGTCCCTACAACTGGAAGTTGCTAAGCTTCCTATCGGAGATTTCATCCATACGTGTAAAATTGGTGTGTCCATTTAGAGATTATTGTGGAATTTTTATTCAATATAATATAATCATAGTGGATGGTTTCTTGTTCTTCTAATTTGTATTCCCTTGCATCTTAAATGAATTAGGTAGTGGGAGTGATAGATGAACATCTCCTATCTCTACCTTTATAATTGGGAGTTAAGCTGATATCACACTCAAATTTACTTGATCAGGTATTTTATAATCTTTTCAAGTAATAGTGTATGATTTTCTTTTGCTGTTATTTTATAATCTTCCCAGTAATAGTGTATGAATTTCTTTTTTTGTTAGCGTTTTATGATGATATTATTATTTTTCCTTGAATTTTCGTTTTCTTGATTGTATCCCAGATATAATTTGCTAGATGTTCAAATAATATATGTTTGTATTATTTCAATTTGCATATCAGATTGAGAAAATATTCACATTTTTTAAAGTTCTTTTATGATTTGCGATTTAGTTATTGGATTTTTCTTGTTTGTCGATGTAATGTAATATCTGGTTCTTCTCGTTTTTGTTATTGGATTTTTTTTTCCAAATTTGGTTAAGACAATATTTTCTTGCTTGTATTTCATTTCCTGATTGAGTTGACTCAAACTAAATAAAGAAAAATTAAATTTCATGTAATCGGTTTAGTAATGGATTTTATTTGCATATTTCATAAATTATTTTTAGTTTTATTTTTAGGGTTTTCAGTATAACCATATGACTATTTGAGTGTTTTCATTCTGCCTCAAATATATTTAGAAACCTCTAAATGCTAAAGAAGAAAAATGAATCAAGTCTTAAGTTTATTATATCGGATACATTATCAAACACCAACCATGTAAATACAAAGTGATTAATTACAAATTACAACATGTATGCATATCTTGAGGTAATCCACAATGTTTTGACATTCATGCATATTTTTACCTTTCCCCTTAAATGTTGAATTTCAGGCAGCAATCCATTTTCTAAGCGAAATTTGTCATGTAGCAAAATTACATGATTATAATTTTTAAAAATTCAATATTGGATAGACTCTCCAGCATAGTTCATAAAAGGGCTCTTAATTGCAAAACACGGCTAGGTGTGTCCTTGTTGCTTTTAAAGTGTTGAAGCGTAAAAATGCAAATGCTGATAAAAAAAAAAAAAATCCTAATACAAGTGTGTTTATAAATTTTTTGGGATTTCTTGATCATTTTTCATAAGAAGAAATAATTTATTTGTAGATTTATGGATTATGAAAATTTAATCTTAATCCAAAATTACTTGAATGCTGATTTTGCTCGAATTTGTGGTAAATCTGACTGATTATTGTTCAAATTACTTGAAATTTCAGTAAATGTGTTGGCATTATTGTTTACAACATTATTTTAGCTTTGCACATTTAAATTTAGAGTAAATTTGGAGAGAGAGGCTTGAGTCATTGCTATTCTCATGAACCTCTGGGTTTGCCATAGAGCTCAGGCTATTTACTTCTCTCTCATTCTTTTCCCTAGAGTCTTCGACACATATATTTATTACACTAGTCATATTGTGGTACTGGAATGGCAACCTTGTATCGAAGCTGTTGGAGAGCCGGTTTGTGAGGGAATAACATAATTGGTGGATGTGGGTTAAATTTTTTGAGATTTTGGCTTTAAAAGGATAACTTGACGTGAATAAAATTCATGGAGTCTGTACAATAGAATGCAAAGATGTAATAATGTTTAGGAGATTTTTGAAAGGGAATGAAAATCGGTTCATCTGTCAAATAATGAATTTTCACATGATTCATTGTTCAAATTAAAGACCAGATCATAATGTCTGTATATCTCGTGTTGAGTTTTATTTTTTAATTTTTTTTAATTTTTTGGATGAAATATATAGTTTTACAGATATAGGATACCTCTTGGTGCACTTTTATTGAGACTTCATATTTTGAATGAGAATTAAAAAGAAAAAGAAAAAAAGAAAACAGGTGGGGAAAGATAGGGATGAAAATGATGACTGTGGAACAATACTTGCATTTATCACATTTTTACATAATAGAATTGATGTGAAGGAATTTATAATATCTGGTATAAGGCTGTTGCATTCCTATCAAAAGGCTCTTGTATTTACCAAATTTCTTTGCAATGGTTTGTCACAAACATTTTGTTTCAAATATGAAAACTTGTTTCTAGTTTTTCTTTTATTTCAAAAAAATACACGTGTTCAGTATGTTATTAATTTTATTATTTTCATTCTAGCTATTCGGGGATGAATGAGATTAAATATATTTAGAAGAAAATGTGTAGCATAGTTGGTTCTTAAGCTTGTGTAAAACTTGAGATTACCAAGTACAATCTACATTGAATTATTTTTCTTCTTTTACTTTGCCACGATCCTTCACTTATGTCAGCTTTCTTGTATCTTATTTTTTGTACAATTTTTTCTTTCAATTAAATTCAATTATACTTGGGTGAAATGTAGGTGATTTCATTCAAAGATGACATCTCGCTTCACTAAAGCTTATTCTCGTCATACAAAATCGATTTTGGTTTTATCAATGCCTTTATCAAATGATGTGCATACAAGTAAAGATGATGGAATTATAGACCATGCAAATACTCGTTGTCAATAATTGGGTATCATATTTGTTTTATATTTCTAAACTTATATTACCAAATATCGATACATTAGAGTTTTACGTTTATTATTATGTATGTTTTTATCGTGTAGGTCATTCATGCTCCCACTTCGGTAAGTTCTACACACGTCGTAAAGAAAGAATTCATGTTGAAAAAATTGAAGCAGTAGTGCCGCCATCAATTGATGTGTTTGCTATTGAAAGATGTGAAACTCATTCAAGACGTACAATCCGTCAAAGGCGTACAACATTCGATTATCTTGTCATTCTGGTTAGTAATATTTGCAGTAGTAGTAAGGCAAATCCATGCATATCACTACATCAAGCATATGTAAATAGATGAATGCGTGCAATCCGTTGTTGTGAAAATAATGTAATTACAAGTGAACAATATCACACACAAGTAATAAAGTGGATCTATTGAATCTAGATTATCGTTCTCACGAAAACTATCTTATTTATATACTAGTTCAATTAATTTATATAAAACACTTTAAAATAAATTGATTTGAAAGATTTAAACTAGAACTATGAATTTTAGAAAATAATGTGAAAGCAAATATCAAGAATTAAGAAATATGGTTATTAAAACGTTTGGACTAACAAATCCACTATAGTTGTCATCTCTAATTTCTCCTCTCAAGATTTCTTCCTACTGTTGTATTCGGTTGAATTCACGAATTTAACCTAATTTACCTCTATCGAGTTCAAATTAGTCATATCTAATGAAGTCAACTTATACAATCAGAATGGTCCTTAATTAGATACATTAATTCTCCTAAGAATTCAATTTAAACCGCAACAATAATAAAAGCGTATATCTACCTTTTATCCAATTATCGAATTTTACTACGTGGTCTAGATTAATAATTTACTTTTTAGTTCATTACAATCCACAAAATCAATGAAATAATGGCCAATTATTCAAAATATTAAGAAAAGAAAGTAAAATCAAATACTTAAATAATTTATAATTCAAAACTTGAGAGTCAAATTAAAGAATTAAAACTAGGCTACATCGTTCATCCAAATTTTAAATTTAGTTACTCATAATTTTAGAGAAAGAAAAAATGAAGAGATTTGAATACATAACCGGATCTTGAATAAAAAATGAGAAGAACTTGAATATCTTGCACCAATACTTCTTTGTCTTCACGTTCCAATCTTCAAAATTTTCATTGTTCTTCGTGTTCTTTGTCGTTCTTTTCTCCAAAAAATCAACCACAACTTTTGACCTATATTAGGTCTTTATATAGTACTTTACTAATTTTGAAACTCGTGTATGTGAAAAGATGAAAAAGACCCTAACTAGAGTTGAAAATAAGCCAAAAAAGGTCCAAACGAGATTTCCACGCATCGCCGTGGTTTGCAAACCACGGTTTGACCGCGGCAAAACTATAAAAATTGGCAGAAATTTGATTCCAATCACAATTTACAAGTTTTAGTCCTCCAAGTTTTGATGTGTATTTTATTTGG
The DNA here is from genome assembly GCA_023638005.1 of Forsythia suspensa. Taxonomy (NCBI): domain Eukaryota; kingdom Viridiplantae; phylum Streptophyta; class Magnoliopsida; order Lamiales; family Oleaceae; genus Forsythia; species Forsythia suspensa. Next base: position 28,290,309 of record CM042666.1, on the reverse strand, counting down.
TCCCCACTTTATGTTTGTTCATAATTTGTCTTTTTGACCTCTTTAGTCTTCTTATTTGCAGTCCAAGTCCTTCAACTTTTATTGTTCTACACTTTAGTCATTTGATTTATTCTTTCATTTTAATTTAGTCCTATTTTATTTGTAATCCAAGTCCTTAAACTTTTGAATGTTTGCAAGTTGGTCCCCCTTCCCAAGTCTTTGTGCATTTTCAGTCCTTCATTGCCTATTTTGCATTGTTTTTCTCAAATTTCATTCGAACTCGGATTTCAACCTAAAATAATCAAATCAACACATAATTAAGTAAAAATTCACTTAAGAGTAAATACAATTGTCTACTTTTGATAGTCTCGATAAGTGTAAATCGACACTTATCAAATACTCTCAAACTTGAACATTTGTTCATCCTCGAACATGACTATTTACTTAAACAATCAAACAAATAATATTTAAATTTACTATAACATATAGCTTGCCGTAATTGTCTCAGGTTATTGAAACAATCAAACAATTCTTAAAAAACTTATAAATCATGCTACCAAAATTAATTAGTTTTGCTTATATGATGCTTGACAGACATATGTGTGTGCGCATAGTCAATCTAATCAACATCAACCTTTAGGTTGGTAATATTCCACCCCCACTCTCAATGGTCAAATATTTCTTTGCTCTCTCGTAAGAATACACACTCCCATACTAATATTCAATTTCTCACCCTAAGTGTTAATTCTAGAGTTGCTCTCAAAATACTTATTTTTTTATCGCTCAAAATTTAGTTAGGTCTAGCCAATACAGTTAATATCTAGATCTGTGATGATTCTCCCTTCATTGAGTGCTTCAACCATCAAGTTTCCACTAGTCATCTACATCCTCAAGTTATGCACACAAAAGCTCAATCTATCTATCTATATGTGTGTGTGTGTGTGTGTGTGTGTGTGTGTGTGTGTGTGTGTGTGTGACCTCACTCCCTTAAACTTTCTAGATGACTCTTGTAGCAAGCTTTAGGCCGATGGCTCCCAGGTCTGATAGACTTTAGAGCACCGAGTTTTAAGAACTCCAATAGATTTTATCACTCGAGTTAACTAGACTACAAAGAGAGGTATAAGATAATGCAAGTGCAATGCCTTTCATTTTTTGTGCAAGATAAATAAGCAGGGATTAGATTCCTAGTATTCGGTCAATACTTAGATTCTACCTGGTAGCCAAATACACTCCACACAAATATTACTCATGCACGGAAATCAACACTTATCTAAATGGTTTCTGCAATGGATCAACCACCTCCAAACTATCCTTTCAACTAGTTAGGTAATTGAGTTGTCAATTGGTGGTCTTGGTTTCACAACTTATGTTCATTATTCTTTCATTGTATTCTATTTAATATACCAACCAAAGGTAGTGATATTCATGATTATTGTGCTCACACTTAATCATATCTCATATGGATAAGTATAGTCTATAAATATAGTTTAAGTAGTATCATCGAGTCATAGTTCATGAATTGATAACAGTTTTAAATAAATATCGTCATAAGCCGGCAAGGCTATCCAACATACAATCACACATAATAATTTTTTTTTTCATCCATAACACACAACAATAACGAAAATAATAAAGTCACCCCCAAACTTAAAATTCATATTGTCCTCAATGTGACAAAAGAAAGCGAAATAAATAAAAATAAATAAAAAGAAAGAAAGAGTTAACTCGAATCAAAAAGGTATGGAGATAACATCGAACTTTCAGCTGATCAGTATGCGTTGGGATTGGAATGACGATGTGTAGCTTGAAATATAAAAAAAATTAAATGTACTTAATTACTAAAAATCAAAAAATGTGCTCTACTTCCTAATACAGTCTTAAAATTCTACATGCAATGCAATAAACATATAAGAGATAGAAAAATGGGTTGCCTCTCATTAAGCACTCGATTTATAGTCTAGAGCTCGACTTTTTGTAAGTATCATTTATGGAGGCTTGAATTAGGCTTTAGAAGTCTTGCATTGCTTGCAATTACCAGCTTTGCAAGATTTATCATTTGCTTTCCATATTTTAAATCATCTATTTTCATTTATAATTGCTGCAACTAGTCCATCTGTATCTGTTTTGTAGTTTTCTTGGCCAATTTTCACCACTTCATCAACTCTAAAATACTCTTCGAGGTTGACTGGTTGCTTGAGTATGATGTATACACTGAATATTGCTCGTTCGTTATCATGTTCCTTCAATATTAGCTCACATTTTTCAACATCAATAAGGACTCGACTCATCGTTAAGAATGGTCGTCCCAATATGACTAGCATATTCCAGTCCTCTTCGATATCATGGTCAACCGGAAAGAAAAACTTATCTACCTTGATGAGCACGTCCTCAACCACACCCGAGGGTGCTTGATTGATCTATCAGCAAGCTGTAGAGACACAATTGTTGCTTTAACCTCTCTCAAACTTAGTCTCCTATAGACAGAAAGTGGGCATCAAAATTACACTTGCACCTAAATTACATAAAGCATTAAAATTATAAAAATTTCAATTGTGCAAGGTAATTTAAAACTCCCTGGATCTTTTAACTTCAGAGGTAACTTATTTAGCAGAATAGCGCTGCACTCTATAGTTAAAGATACTATCTCATTTTCATCTGGTTTTCTCTTCTTGGACAACATTTCATTCATAAATTTTAAATACAATAGCATATGTGCTAACGCTTTGACGAAAAAATGTTGATGTGCAGTTTTTTGAAGACTTCAAGAAATTTTTCAAACTGCTTGTCGAGCTTATGCTTCTGCAACCTCTGAGAAAATGGAATTGGTGGCACATAAGCTTTAACAAGAATTGGCACGCTCTCTTTTGATTATTCAACAGATTCCTTTGAAACTTCTTCTGATTTCGCATGTTTTTATCTAGTTTCTTCTTCCTCAACTACCAACTATTTGTCATATTTCTTTGGTCTTTTCACGTAAATTTCTGGCAGTTGTACCCCGCTCCTAGTAGTGATTGCATTTACCTGTTCTTTTGGATTTGTCACTGTATTGTTAGGCAAAGTGCCTGGTTTCATAACTGACAATTGCATGGCTAACTGGCCAATTGAGTCTCTAATTTTCTGATAGACGCCTGTTGATTTTGATAGATTCTAGCCACTCCATTACTTTATCAGTTTTCTGCATATACTATTGAAACATCTCTCTCAAACTTGGTCATCTTTCTTGCTGAGCATTATAGGCATTGCCACTTTGTTGATTCTCAGACAACCTAAAATTTGGGTGTTACTTTCAACTCGGATTGTATGTTTTTGAATATAGATTATACTGCTGATGTGTATTATTCTGTACAAAGTTGACATGTTCTGGAGAGGCCAATAACATACAATATGATGTTGAGTGGTTAGCAACACAGTTTTCGCACATGATTGTTGCTTGGATTGCATTCATTCCTTACGTTTGTGTTCTGACCAAGAGCTCCACCTACTTTGTCAATTCAGCAAGTTGTGCATTAGTAACTGATTGACTGTCAATCTCATGTATACCTGTTATTTTTTTTGGAGTGGCACGATCAGATGAAAACATGGTATGTGTATTTGCAATAGCTCATATAGATCCCATGCTTCGTTGACATTTTTATTTGTGGCGGACCCGTTTGCAGAGGAGTTCACTATCGATTTGGATTGAGGAGAAAGTCCAGAGTAAAAATATTGAGCTTGTTGGCCCTTTTTAATGCGTGGTTTGGACATTTTCTGAGCAACTCTTTGAATCTGTCCCAAGCTTCATGATATGTTTTTCCTTCTATTTGCTGAAAGGTAGAGATTTTCAGCTTCATCTTGGCTACTTTAGCTGGCGAAAAATATTTGTTACAGAATTTTCTAGCTAAGTCATCCCACGTGGTGATACTAGCATGTGGTTCTGAGTCCAGCCATTCTAGAGTCCCATCCCTCAATGTATAAGAAATTAATCTCAATCTGATTGCATCATCATTCACCCCTTGAAACTAAAAGTTGTGGCATATTCGTAGGAATCTGGAAATATGAGTATTCAAATTTTCATGTGTCTTTCTACAGAATTGCAAATTATTGCTGAAGAGATTGATCAGATCAGCCCTCAATTGAAAGTCATGCCGACCAAAAGCAGGATAAACTATGCTTGAATGATCAGGAGCGGCTGCTGGAGTTAAAAATTGAGCCATTGACATATTTCCATCATCATCATCATAATGTTGCTGAATTTGCTGAGCTGCCAATCGAGCTACTTATTGTTCAGCTTCTCTTCTTATTTGTACATCTGTCATTTGAATTTGTTGCCGATCTTTCTGGTTTTGGCTGTGTTCTTTGCATCTTCATCTGAAAGTACATTCAATCTTATGATCGAAAGTCTCAAGATTGCCGCCTTGTGTACAGAGCATGCAACAACAAACACCTTGTCTACAGCAGTAAGAAAACAAAGAAGACAAATAAAAAGTATAATAATAATAAAATAAAATTAAAATAACAAAATAAAATAAAATAAAAAATTAAACTAACACTAGCACTAACGATTAATCTAAACTAATATAAAATAAGAATAGTCCTCGGCAACAATGTCAAAAATTTGTTGTGAAAATAATATAATTGCAAGTGAACAATATCATACACAAGTAATAAAGTGGACCTATTGAGTCCGGATTATCGTTCCTACGAAGACTATCTTATTCATAAACTAGTTCAATTAATCTCTATTGATTAATCTGTATAAAATACTTTAAAATAAATTGATTTGAGAGATTTAAACTAGAACTATGAATTTTAGAAAATAATGTGAAAGCAAATATCAAGAATTAAGGAAATATGGTTATTAAAATGTTTGGACTAACGAATTCACTATAGTTGTCATCTCTAATTTTTTCTCTCAAGATTTCTTCCTACTGTAGTATTCGGTTGAATTTACAATTTTAACCTAATTTACCTCTCTCGAGTTCAAATTAATTATATCTAATTAAGTCAACTTATGTAGTCAAAATGGTCATTAATTAGATGCATTACTTCTTCAAAGAATTCAATTCAGACTACAACAATAATAAAATCGTATATCTACCTTTTATCCAATTGTTAGATTTTACTACGTGGTCTAGATTAATAATTTACTTCTCAGTTCATTACAATCCACAAAATCAATAAAATAATGGCCAATTATTCAAAATATTAAGAAAAGAAGTAAAATTAAATACTTAAATAATTTATAATTCAAAATTTGAGAGTTGAAATTAAAGAAAAAAATTAGGCTTACATCATTCATCCAAACTTTAAATTTAGCTACTCATAATTCTAGAAAAAGAAAAAAAAATGAAGAGATTTGAATACATAATCGGATGTTGAATAAAAGATAAGAAGAACTTGAATATCTTGCACTAAGAATTCTTCGTTCTCACGTTCCAATCTTCAAGATCTTTGTTGTTCTTTGTGTTCTTTGCTGTTCTTTTCTCCAAAATATCAACAACAACTTTTGACCTATGTTATGTCTTCATATAGAAACCCATATATGTGAAAAGACGAAAAGACCATGACTATAGTTTAAAATAAGCTAAAAAAGGTCCAGACGAGATTTCGGCGGTCTACCATGGTTTGACCTCGGTAAACGGTATAGAATTGGCAAAAATTTGATTCTAATCACAATTTGCAAGTTTTAGTCCTCCAAGTTTTGATGTGTATTTTATTTGGTCCCCACTTTATGTTTATTCATAATTTGTCCTTTTGACCTCTTTGGTCCTCTTATTTGTGGCCTAAGTCCTTCAACTTTCATTGCTCTGCACTTTAGTCTTTTGATTTCTTCTTTCATTTCAATTTAGTCCTCTTTTATTTGAAACACAAGTCCTTAAACTTTTGAATATTTGCAAGTTGGTCCCCTTTTCCAAGTCTTTGTGCATTTTCAGTCCTTCTTTGCCTATTTTGCGTTGTTTTTCTACAATTCCATTCGAACTCGGATTTCAACTTAAAATAATCAAATCAACACATAATTAAGTAAAGATTCACTTAAGAGTACATACAATTGTCTATTTTAATAGTCCCGATAAATGTAAATAGACACTTATCATCCGTTTACATCGCACTTCATTCTCTTCTTTTATTATGCCTATTACAAGACAAACACACGTATATTCACCAAGCAACCTTGACAAAAGACGTGCTAGACAGGCTGTTGACACTGCAAGACATAGAAAAGCACTTGCAGAGCAAACAAGTATGCACCGGGTAGATGTAAGAGCTTCAAATTGTGCTTGACGAAAACAAGCATGTGTTGCATAAATCAGGCAGCAACGGCAAATGCTCTTGCTATGGATAATTTGAGTAAAAACCATTACATGAAGGACAGGCGAGTGAGCAACAATCAAGGGAACAAGGTTTACATACTCTTGCCATCAATGAAAATATGTTGAATCATCCATTAACAATATCTACTGCACAATGTTTTTGAAAATCTTATGGAGAACTTATGTAGGTTAGTTGTTCAGCATGTCATATATCATTTCTTGGGATTAAAAGTTTAGAAATATGTACACATTGTTCATGATAGATTCGACATGGATTGAACCCCCTTAAGTTCAGTGCAAAAAATTTAATGGATCATAACGTCGTTCCTATTGAGTTATCACATCTAATCCATTTAGATCAAATTCTTATTGTTCGAGTACACCCGATGATGTCTGTATATCGTGTCAAAGGCCAATAATTCAAATACAGTGGTAATGTGATAAAGTTTGATCAAGATGTGAACTCAATCCATTCATACCGGATGATTTATCCGCGATATTGATTGTGAATAGAACTGGAGCACATGCTGTTAAAGAATTTTGCGTACATCGTAAGTATGTTCGACAAACATTGGTTTGGCTAAAGCAAAATCATCTTTATTATCGAGACATAACTATTGACGAGTGCTATTTGGAAACATTACTACATGATGGCATACCTGAAGATATTCCATATGCTCGTGAAGATAATGCACATAATTCAAATGTAAATTAACGGACAGATGTTGTAGAAGATGACGTAGAGGGGCCTCATGAGATTGTTAACCAAAATGTTCACATTGATGAGTTTTATGCTGTTGGGACTATTTCTATAGGGCCTCAACCTAATCAATGACATGTATACATAAGGCATTACATGTAGTCGATGCTGATCATACTATTGCTCACATACATTTGACAAATAAAGTTATTGATAATTTTTCAACACCGGGGTATATTTCAATGGTTTTTCAAGCATTATTTTTATATGGAAATGCAGATTATAGACAAGCTCGTCCAAGAAAGTTGAATCCTTCATAATACTTTCAATATTTGATGAAATATGCCGATAGACATTTTGCTAAAGATTCACGATTCCGATATTTTTCTTAGAATTCTATCTCAAATGGCATGAACTTGCTTTAGGTGATGTGTATGTGAAGAAAAATCCTATGGATGCTGAGTTATCTATACAACTGGTGACAAACACCTTGCTACTCGTATTTCTTATTATACCAAGTCAATCCGAGGAACACGTGCTTACTGGTATACAAATTTGAAAGAGTTAATTGCAATGGTAAAAAAATTAGGAGCACATACAATCTTTTTTACACTAAGTGCTGCTGACTTACAATGGCCAGAATTGTATGACCTGTTGGATCCTTCAACTAACCTTAACAATTTTTTAGAAATTGATTTAAGGAAAAGAAGACCAAAGTTGCTTACCAATAACTCTTGTGTCATTGCACAGTTCTTTCAAACAAGAATTGATCTTTTATTTAAATATTTTTTAATAAAGAAGTTTGGCGTGATTGATTTTTGGTATCAGTTTGAATGGCAACATCGAGGAAGTGGGCAAGTTCGTGGATTTTTATGGGTTAAAGATGTTCCAGATGTTAATCATATAACAACAACTGATGATGACATGAAAAGAGTAATCGAATATTTTGATCGACTTGTTTGTAGTGATAATTCAGATGTTTCCATCTCTATCCCTCTACAAAAATACTGATGCACGTGCGTCTTGTCAATAGACGTTGGTCTTGATTCAGATGACAACGATTATGCATATTTAGTGAATTGGGTCATGCGACATTCTAAATGCGGAACTTATTGTTTTCGTTTACATAAATCAACAAAGTAGATGTTGTGTTGGTTTAAGTACCCTTTTGATGTTCTTGAACATTCTTCAATTATTGAAGATCCTCCTAATAGTCACATGTTTTGGTTCTTAGGGCATCGAAATGATCCATTGGTGTGTTCTCATAATAAGAAAGTCCTTTAGACTTGGCGAGCAAACATTGATTAGTCACCGGTTCTTTCAGTTCAGTCAGTGATACATTACTTTGCCAAATATACTTCTAAAGCTAAACCTGCATAAAAAACTTTTGTAGAGACTTTGAGACAAATTGTAGATGATATTCGTGGACTATGTCCAACAGCAAGATCTGCAATCAAACACTTGTTGATTAAAAATGTTTCCGAAAGAGATACATCTGCACAAGAAGTTTGTCACTTGCTTATAGGTTACCCTCGTACAAAGTCATCACGAAATTTTGTACTTTTAAATGTCAGTGAGAAAATTATGTTCTCATCAACTGTACGACAAAGCCATGGTGCAAATGGTGAAGATGTTGTGGGAACATATCTAAGTTTTGTGATTCAATACATGTTCTGTCCTTCTGATGACAAAGATTTGTCCTCCTTCAGATGGCAAAGAAACACTACTTTAGCAAAAATCTTTGGCACAAATCTAAAGTTTAATCTATTGTACGTATCAATCCAGAAATTGAAGGTTGTGAACTTGTTCAAAATGGTGAAAACTAGGAATTATATTGTTACCAACAAGTTTTACTTCATTACCATTACCGCATTTTAATCGAAGCAAAAGGTGAGCTTGAGACGTGGGATATACGATATGTTGACTTAGGTTTGGTCATGAATGATACTGTTAATACTACTAATTTGGTTAATGATGAATTCGAGGAAGACGAAGATATATATCTAGAAGTTGAATAGGTATCTCGTGAAGAATGGCAGCGTCAATGGGGCGATCGTGTGATTACGGGATAGATGTTGATTGGGATTTAGGGATTTTGACACAACATAAAATTGGGCAGAAGTTTTATATCGATATCCGAACATTGATATAGAAAGAAAATTTATCCACAGTTATTTGAGTGTTAGAGAAGATTCTAATAGTGAGTTGGTAAACAATAACGTTGTTGTTCCACTTACTGATTTATCAGCTCAACAACGAATAGCCCATGATTTAATAATAACTTCTCTTCGTGTATAAAGACCTATCCAGATGTTTATTTCTGGGAAAGCAGGTACTAGCAAGTCCACACCCATTAATGCAATTGTGCACTATGCATTTAATTTATTTCATTCTAACAAAGCAATTGGATCATGGCTCCAACTGGAGTTGCTGTATTTAATATTGGTGGAGCCACCATCCACCATGAACTTTCCATAAGTGCAGAGAAAAAACCTTCTCAACCATATACACATGTAAGTGGTGATCAATGTAGACGGATACAAGAAGACTTCAAGGATACTAAATTGATTATCATTTATGAATACAGTATGTTTGGGAGAGCAATGATTGCCAATGTTTCGGGATATATTTGTAAACAATAAATCATTTGGGAGTGTTTACGTTATACTTGTTGGTGATATGCGTTAGTTGCCTCCCGTATTTGATAGTTCATTGAATTCAGGTAATGGAAGTTATGTGCAACAATGTGGTTCACTTTCATATTATGTCTTTAATAAATGTATTCGACTATCACACATATTTTGCCATGTAGGAGAAGATCAGGCATCACTTATAAAAGCTTTACATAGACTTAGTGATGGAACAACTACCATTGAGGATTGTTATATGTTCAAGACTCGAAATTACTCAACTCTAACTGCTGAAGAGATGAATAATTTTAGGTACCATCTCCGTCTGCTTCCTACAAAACAAGAAGCTAATCACTATAGGTTGATTGAACTTGGAAGACCTATTCCACGAATATTTTCAAAAAACAATTGTAAAACTGCCACAAAATCTAAGCCAGATCGGGCAAAAGCTTTGAAAAAAGTACTACGTTATCCGTTGGAGCACGTGTCATGCTTCGTGCTAATCTTGCCACATTTTGGACTTGTTAATGAAGCAATGGGTATTGTTATGGATATTGTTTATTCAGTTTATTGTAAGTCGCCGTGTGATTTACCTCTTGCTATTATTGTGGACTTCGATAATTATTGTGGTACTAGTTTTCGTGAGGGCACCAACTTAATACATATTCCGTCAATAACATCAAACTGGAAGACGTCAAATGGTACCTTTTGTCGTGAACATAAATTCTAATTGTTTTATGTAGGGCAATTACAATACACAAAAGCCAAGGACTAACTTTTGATAAAATGGCGGTAGATATTGTTGAGAAGGAAAGTCTTGGTCTAACTTTTGTGTACTATCACAGACAAAAAGGCTGCAAGATCTAACATTTAATCCAATGTTTACTTACGAAAGAATACAAAACATTGGTAAATGTAAAGGTCTCAAAAGGAGGCGACAAGAAGATGAACGTTTGCGTACTATCGAAATTACTAAGTGATTGATTTTAACATCGTAGGTACGAACAAATGTAAAATTGATAGCTACTTTTTTTTATATTACATTAAAAACCTAATATTGTTGTTTAATATTTGTTTTCAATAGGTTGGATGATGACAAATTGATAATTGTAGCAATAATGACTCTTTTAACATTTTACTTTTGCATTCATGGTATATGATGATTTTCATTTCATTTCATTTGGTAATATAAATGGGTTATTATTAATCATTTTTAATTTTTATTTTGCAGCCCTTAATTGGTGTTATTAAGTTGCCATTAAATTTGAATCGTAACTTGATGGTCGGATCTCACCGCAAGTAAGTGGTATATATTAGTTAAAAGTAAGAACATTTTAATTTTTTTTGAAACAAAAAGACTTATAACATGGACACTGTGTGAAATGATTATAATGCACAAACCTAATAGGTTGAGGGGTCATTGCCAAGAATGGAAGAGTTGAGGTCTATACACAATGGCCATACTCTAAGGACCATTTGCTCCAATTTCTCATTTCCTTTTCCACTTCAACCCACCAATTTTGTGAGTTAAATATTTGAATAATCACCGAATGTTTATATCCGTCTTCGTTTGCTTATTGAACTTTAAAATAGAGCTCATCGCTCACTCAACTTTGTCACATTACACACCGTTACTCACTACTCACCGTGACACTAACACCATTTGGACGGATATGTACACATGTCAAACGGAGCACATGTGGCACAAACGTCTCGCCAATCAACAGGCATGCCTTGTCAGAAATCGCACCTTCAAAGTATGATTTCTTCACTGAACTTAAAAAAAATGCCAACTTCATCATCTATTCTATTCAAATTCTCCCAATTCCAATTTTTCTCAATTCCCAATTTGCAAAACCCTAACTTTGTATCACAATCGCCCATGACACAGCTACCAGGACCACCACTTCTTTAAATAATAAAGAATGTCGAATTTGGATGGACCACACGGAGGTAGGCCACTCGCTTTTTTTGGAATTTTCTTTTGTTTTTTGTGTAGTATGCGAACAATGCTCAGCAATGTCAGATTCGTAGGGAACACCACCCTTGTTTTTTCCTTATTTTTGTGACTAATTCAAAATTGTATGTAGTTATTAAAATTTCAGCTTTTTTGTTTGTGTGCTATGCTCAACTATGATTAGCAGTGTTGGTTTCGTAGGGACCAACCACTACCATTATTTTACATTATTTTTGTTTTTGAGTAATTTAAAATTTTCATGTTTTATTTGATTCCATTTTGTGTTTTGTGTTGTTAGATTTGGATGAGGATCCAGACTTCAATGATTATGAAAATGAATTTGACGACGACGACGATATGTTGTACGAATAGAACGTACGGAAGAAAATGAAATTGAAGAGGCCGAGGATGAAATAGATGATTTAGATTACCCTTCATCCGAAGAATTGCTTAGTGCATACTGAATCACAGTGATGAAAGTGAGTATACGTTTCGAGTTTGTTGTTGAAAATGATATGCATAATCCAAAATTTGTATTTGGGTAGAAGTTTAGGTCCATTAAAGAGTTCAATGAGGCAGTGAAAAGTTACGGGGCTGTAAATATATATAATGTCAAATTTAAGGAAAATGATGGCACAAACGATTTGCAAACTGGGATGTAGGTGGAAGATTTGGGTGTCAAAAGTGAAAAGTAATAGCATGGTGCAAGTAAAATCTTATACTCCTGAGCACACTTGCAGTCGAGACCAAAACAATAGACATTGCACATATCTTTACCTCGCTAATCGATATATTGAAACGTTTAGAGTTGATCTGGATTGGAAAACAAAGAGTATCATAGTTGTGGTTAAGAGAGATTTAAAAACCGATATTAGTAGGAATATTGCGTGGAAAATGAGGAGACATGCTAGAAAGTTGTTAGAAGGAACAATTGAGGAGTAATTTAAGCTGTTGAGGTCATATGCCACGGAGGTGTTGAGAACAAACCCGGGATCTAGTGTGATCATAGGTATAATGAGTAAATATTCCATGGCATTTACATATGCTTTAATGCGTGCAAGGATGGTTTTGTAAGAGGTTGTAGGAATTTGATTGGGCTTAACAGATGTCATTTGAGGGATAAATATGGTGGTCAATTACTTATAGCCATTGCACTTGACACAAATGATTGTATATACTCCATGACATATGCGGTTGTTAAAAAAAAAAATACATCTTATGACTATGATAGGCAAAAGGGATTAAACAATGTGTCAGATGAGTTGTTTCCATCGGCGGAGCATAGGTTTTGTGTACACCATATGTACACAATTTTTTTCAACTGGGGATTCAAGGGTAAAATATTTAAAGATTATTTGTGACGGATGCGAACGCCATTACTGTTGCTGAATTTAGAAAGTGGATGCAACAAATTAGGAACGTTGACAAAGATGCCTACCATTGGTTGACCGAAAGAAATCCTAGGGAGTGGAGTAAGTCCCACTCCTTGGTCAAAGTGAAGAGCGACATTTTGTTGAATAATGGTTGTGAAGTATTTAACAAAACTTTACTAGATGATTATAAGTATGCTCATATCCATACAAACATGTTTTATGAAAAGGATTCGTTTGAGACGAGATAGGATGAAACGATATCTTTGGACGCTTGTGTCCAAAGATTGCGAGAAAGTTGGCAATAGACATTGCGATGGTAGATAGTTGTACTTTAGATTGTTCAGGAAGACCGCAATATCAAGTGAATAGCCCCTCAGGTGTATATGTTGTACATTTGGAGGCGCGTACATGTGTTTGTCGAAAGAGAAAGTTAACTAGGATTATGTGTTGTCACGCTATATCAGTTATACGGGACATGAGAAATGAGCCAGAAGACTAGGTAGATAATTGTTACACAGTGGATGCTTACCTTCAATGCTACAATAACATTTCGATGCCAATTAAAAGGAAAGAACTTTGGTCAGTTATTGATTGTCATATTAAAGCACCATCATGGATTGTCCCAAGAAAAGGCAAACAACAAATGAAGAGGCGGAGACAGGTACATGAAGATTTCATTCATTAGTCGCAGTCCCAATCGAAATTGAAGAGGAAATGTCAAGTGGTCATGACATGCTCAGAGTGTGGTTTGCAATGGCACAACAAGATATATCATTTTAGACCCGACGCACCAAGTAATGTAAGTAAATTACTATCAATGAATCGTATTTAATTTTTACATTATATATATGAAACTGACATCTTTACTTACTAAATGTAGGAATGATACAATGCTCCCCTAGGTCCCGTATAGAATGAAATGGAGACGCCACTGGCACAAGGAAAAAGGTTAGCATGGAAAAGCAGTTGGTTGTGTAATGCCTTCAACATTAATCTTCTTACAATTTTTTTCTCCTTCTAGTTGGTTCCAAACAGAGCAACAAGGGCCATCAAGTCAGCCCCAACAAAAGCATACAATGTGCCAGTTCATGACTACACCTGAGGTGGACATGTAGGGATTACGAGAATAACCAGCAGCAACTTCAATACCTGTTGAAGGAGCACACGAAATAGGAAAGGCAAACGTGGGCGATGTTCGAATAGAGGAAGTTGATATTAGCCCAATGGTTGAAGAGCTTGAAAGATTTAACGATGATGAAGCAGCTACAAGAAGATCTGCCAGAGCCAATGCGAGAAGGAATTATAACACAAGATCATCCAGTTTTGTACCTCCGAGATTAAGATGAAGTCACTAGATATGGCGTGCAAACTGCCCTTTTTGTGTCGGGCTATTGGTTATGTATTTATAACTATCTAGAAATTAGCAATCTTATATTCCTGGTTTTTGTTGATTGCAATTCTAATATAAATGTCTTGTCCTTTTTTTTGTTGCAATTTGAAGAACTCAACATATATAGGAATGTTGGCTCTTATACAATGTATATGTTTGGTTGCAATTTGAACAACTCAATACAATACTTGTCTAGCATTTCAGTATGTTGTGTCTTGTATTATTTCAAATTGGTTTTCTATCTAGCATATGAAATGAGTTGCTGCGAATACATGTTCTGCTTTGTGAATAACATGCACCAAGTCAAGTCAGGAAAATGACTCAAATCATGTTCTGCTTTGTGATAACATAGTGCTTACAGACTTGGACTCAAATCGGAAAATGACTCCAAAACACCTTTGAATTGCATTCAAATAAAACTATAAAAGAGTGCTTACGAGACATTGCATTGAAATAAGAGAGTACTTACATAGCAATACTGAATTGCATTCAAAATTTTTTTGGCCCAATTACAAACAAGAAGGACAATGTAGAATTCTTCTAATCATCTTAAGCATTACATCCGCATAACTGCTACAAACTAACAAACTAACAAATAGCTACAACATTTTCTTACATATTGTTAACTCAGCTCCAATTCTGCCTCTGAAATTGTTAACACACCTCACGAACTACAATGAATATCACGAGCACCCACGAAGCAATCTTACAATTTCTCAGAGTTTCTGCCAATTTTCACTATTTTGTTTTCGGCCTCATTTTTTTCCCTCAAAAGCCCGTTCATTACAGATTTGTATCTAGCATAGGGTGCGGGATCACCCCATTCAAAAAATCACACACCTACCTTTCCATAAAATCGCAACCCTAAAATTGCCTACCGAGATTAATCTCCATCCACAATTTCTTCAATATTGGAACTTCACCACAATAACATAGCTTCCTCTTCATTATCGTACAGACAATTGCAAGAGTTTTCCATCGAAAGTAGGTTAGTGTGTGTCACCTATGAATATGATATACAATTACGGCTTATTTCGCGAATTGGGAATTGGAAGAAATTGGAATTGGGAGAATGGGAATCTGAATAGAATAGATGATGAAGTTGGCATTTTTTTTTACATGGCATGCCATGTCACGTTGATTGACAGACGTTTGTTCCACGTGTGCATTTCGTTTGACACATGTGCAGATCTATACAATGGGTATAGTGAGTAGTGAGTAATGGTGAGTGACGTGACAAGGTTGAGTGAGTAATGAGTACTATTTTAAAATTTAGTGAGCAAAACAAGACGAATATAAAATTCAGTGATTATCAACCGACCGGTGGGAGGTTTTTCACTCCCACTGATGCAAAAACATAGTTTACGTCTATCTTCAAATTATCTTCAGCCGATACTCTCCATCTCCTCTCAAATCTCTCATCTCTCTTCAAATCTCCAATGCGAAATCTGCTCTCCTCATTCGTTCCTCTATTCTCAAATCTCTCATCTCTCCTCAAATCTCCAATGCATACATATGTTTGATTACAGCAATAACAATGATATATCCTCTACGAATTTATTTTTCACATTCATTATTTATGTGGTTTCTCTCTCTCTCTAGATGATAGTCGGCCAATTTTTCTTTCAGATCTGTTAATTTGTTGGAAGTGGTTGCTCAATTTCCATCAGGTTTGAATTCTATCTTTTTTTTTCCAATTATTTATCCAATCAATTAATACATTCCATTTCCTTTGTTGTATCCCAAGTTGAATAATTTTTTTTCTTTCGGTTCTCTTTTCTTTTCTTAGCATAATTATAAGTTTTGGTTGGATTTTTGAATAATATGTTGTTGGGCTATTTCTTGAATTCTGATTCCAATTTGTTTGAGCCGTTTATGTATTGTTAAGTTTCTTTGATATGGCATGAGTACAAAGAATTTTAGAAGGAACAATTTTTTGAATCAGACTTCAAAAGAGTTAAATATCCTTACTTGCAGTAATATTGTTATATTGATTGTCATTACATTACCTTATTTGTGGGATTCATGTTTTAGCATAAATCCAGGAAAAGGGAAATTGTATGATTTAACTAAGATCTGATGGACTGAGTTAATAGGTTGAGATAAATGTGGATATTTCCAAGATATTGGATCATTAAGGATTAAAAGGATAACTTTATTTACGAAGCCTAGTTGACACTGTTACTTTGAATTTATTCAAGTTTATCTTTGAGTTTTTTCAAGATTATGCAAGTTGAATATTTAAACAGCAAGTTTCATCGAATAAAACAATTACAAGCATCTTTAATAATATAACAAGATTTCACTTACAATGTGGAGGTCTTAGAGAGTTGCCACAATGAGGAAGATAGTGAAATACACATGTAGACATAGAGCATGTTAGTGTGGTATATTGGTATGGATCTATGATTTGGATTGGTGGTATTTCGTAAAAACTTATGCAACTTCAAAATTTTATTTTTAGGATATAATCCCAACATACTCTAGTAATTGACGAAAATTGGTAGGAGTCAAATAATGGCTAAGCTTTTTATTTTTTTGTAAATTTGAGGCTCACATTTTAACTAATTGATGTTGGGATATTAAACTGAAAAGAAAATAAAAAAAGTTTGTTTCTAAAAGATGGTAGTACATTCATGTGTACCAGTACTATTGATTGTTAGAATCTTCATTCTCCTTATTAAAAAAAGAAATTGAAGATTATTGAAGTGGTAACATTTTCGCTGTGTTTATATTCTCCTTTGATCCATATGCTGATTTTCGGGAATTTGTATTATGAGTTGACTTGAGCAACCATTCTTACAAATTCTTGCAACCTAAATTTGGTCTATTTTGCATTTCAGCTTTTGATATTGATTTGTTATTGAAGTTGAAATGTAACCAATGGTCGGATTTGAGTGCGGCTGAACAGTATATACTAGTTTAAATATTTAACTCCCAATTCTGTTATACACGTACATTACTACGTAATGGGGAGTGTCGTCGGCTCCATTTCGTCGTCTTATACAAAATTCTTTTGTCTCTGGCTCATCACTTCGTCAACTACAAAGGGTTCCCCCTAAAAGAATCCCCTTTGCTCTTATAATCAAAAGCGTAGTGGCACCAATACCTCTCAGCGCTTTCGCAACAGCATCACTGAAAATGGTCAAAGCGATTCGGGTCCATGAACTTGGTGGCCCTGAGGTATCCATTTTTCCCCCTGATATTGTGGTAATTTATTGCAACATATTATAGCGTTTTTTTGATCGATTATGTGATTAAGGAATATGGGTTTTCTGATTTCAGTCTAGGGGATTTTGGCCTTCGGGTATTGTTTTCGGCTCGATCCTTTATGCAGTTGCTAAATTCAGTTTGGTTCAATTATTTATTGAGATTGCTTTTGTACAAAATAATCTGCTTACTTGAACTTGTTGAATTACAAAATAATCTGCTTACTTGAACTTGTTGAATTACTGCCTGGCGATTAGTGGCTGGGAGTAGGACCTTGGAATTGTAATTATGCGGAGAGCGAATTTGAATTCTGACCAGTTTATGTTATTTTAATTCCAAAGCCCTGATTTTGTACCGCCAAACATAGAGCAATAGTTCTTATTATTACTGATTTGCACTCAAACTGCAGACTGAAGATTTCCAAAAGGCCCAGTAATAAAATTAGAAGGAATATTTTCTGTGTTTACTGCTTAAACCCTTGTTGAATTGTGATCCGCATTTATTGGAGATTCTAATAATCGATTTTAACTGGAACAAATGATGGAAATTGGAAAAGCCATCCTTGAAGGCTTTCTTAAGTAAAAAAATTCTAAAGTAAAAAAATTTATTGTTCTGTCACTCCCTTTGTTAAATTTATATTGTCTTGATGCCACTATGACTTGATTTCTCTTCTCTTACTCCAATTTCTATGCCTTAATTTATAGTACCAAAAGATGGAGTTAGTTACGTGTTGGAGATTGATCTGTGATTCTTTGGGTTTGAGTACGGAAGAATTTATGCTTACTGTGAAGTCCTTTGATGATAGGTCCTAAAATGGGAGGATGTGGAAATAGGGGAGCCAGAGGATGGAGAGATCAAAGTGAAAAATAAGGCCATTGGGCTTAACTTTATTGATGTATATTATCGGAAAGGGGTTTACAAGGTTTCTGCAGTGCCCTATACACCAGGTTTGATTTTGTCTTGTTTGCTTTCTTTTACTGTCACAGGCTAATGTGAATTTCTGTTACTGGAATCGTGGATGGTTATTTAGAATAAATCCTTCTGAAAAGATTTCTTATCATGAATATTAGTATTTTCTTGACTCGTCTTATGCATACACCTCTATGGCACACTTCAAATGACTCATGGACAGCTCTTCATAATGAAACTGGAAAATTGATTATTTATGTAGTTTAAAATGAGGCAATTAGACAGATTTTTCATGGTATAAGCTTATCTCAGCTGGATGTCAATACTATCTGCCAAATTGTTAAGTGGATGATTTTAATTTCTTTGAATTTGCTTAACACATCAACACCCTCGGTATGCATTCTCAAGTAACGATCAAAGGTTCAGAGTGAATCAAATAATCAACAAACTGAAATTATATGTGCACGGCCCTCTCATTTAACATGTTATTTAACACTAAAAGGCCGTTTACATCTGTGGTTTCTGAAATTCATTTCATTGCACAAAGCATCACAAAGGAGCTGATCTATTTATACAAAAAATCTAACCTAATTCTCTCCTACAATTAAGCATACATAATTCTCTCCTACAATTATGCATACACAATTTTCTAAATACAATTTAGCCTAGTCAACTACAACTAGATGACAACCATATTATGCACATTCCCCCCCAACACACGAGAGAAATATAAGCCGAGACAATCCGTTAGTAAGAACATCTGCTAGCTATTTTGCACTAGTGAGTAGTGACAAATGGAATATCATTTTGCATTAGTGACCAATGGTAAGAACATGTGCTAGCTATTTTGCACTAGTGAAAACTGCATTCAACCTTCTCCTTGATATTGTGTCCGTCTCTTTCAACATGCTTAGAACATGACTATGAGCAATGTTGATGGTAGCTTTATTATCACAATAGAGCTTCATTGTTTGTCTCAGCAGCTTGTAGTACTTTGAGTAATCTCTCTAACCACATCAACTCACATATTCATTGTGCCATTGCTCTAAACTCGGCTTCTACATTGGACCTAGCAACCACATAATGTTTCTTACTTCTCAAGTAACTTCCAAATGTTGACCTCCTGTCTTCTACTAAGCTTGCCCTATCGGCATCTGTGTAAGTTTCCACTTGAAGATGTTGATTCTTCGAGAAAAGTAATTGTCTATATATGAATTTCACGAAGAGAGTGCATATATTGACTTACTACACTTACAACAAATGCAATATCAGATCTAGCATGAGATAGATATATTAGCTTACCAACCAGTCTTTGGTATCGCTATTTGTCAATTGCAAAACTCTCAAGAATAAATTTTAAGTTATGCTTTGGATCAATTGGAGTATCTCGTGGTTTGCAGCCTAACATGTTTGTTTTGTTGAGAAGATCTAAAACATAACTTTCATTGAGACAAAAATATCCGTTTTTTAGATCTCGCAACCTCAATATCCTAAAAATATCTCAACTTCCCTAAATCTTTGATCTTGAATTCCTTGGCAAGCATTTTTTAGAGATTTTCAATCTCATCTATAGTAACAATAATATCATCTACATAAACAATCAAAACAGGAAATTTCTCACCTTTATAGTGCTTAAAGAACAAAGGATGATCACCTTGGATTTGTGTATATTCAAATCGGTGAATTGCTTTGATGGACTTCTCAAACTAAGCTCAGCTTGCTTTTGTCCATATAAGGACTTCTTCAACCTGCACACTTTTTTTTGCCAAAGCACATCCTCAAAGCCATGTGGTAACTTTATGTACACTTCCTCTACTAAATCCCTATGCAAGAATGCATTCTTCACATCAAGTTGCTCAAGATGTGAGTCTAAATTTGCTATCGGAGATGATAGAACTCGAATCGAATTTATTTTTGCAATTGCTCATAGTCAACCCCGTAAGTTTGTATAAACCCCTTCGGGTGGCCTAATCTTTTATGCCGAAGTTGAATTTCTTGCTTTGAAGTTGACTGGGAAGAACTTAAGTGTGTATGAGATAGATTATCCGTACCAATACCCTTAATTTTTATTTATGAATATTAATTAAACGTGGATGTTTGACAAACATCTAGTTAATACTTTTGTCCTTGTAACATTTTTCTTTTGTCAACAATACCCTTCAGTTTTTTATTAAGAACAATCCATATAATCAAGAAAACATTTGGTTAACACTTATGTCTATAGGTTCACCCTCAAAGTAATAAAGTCCATCAATCTTCTTTCCAACACCTGTCACCTTCCCGGCGCATGTCCTGAAATTCGAAGTAATTAAGGAAAAACTTAGCAACACAGATAATACCTTTAGTGATTTTACTGATTGAAAGGAGATTAACCAAACATTTGGGACATTTAAAGCTTAATCAAGTGAGATAGTATTTGAGAGCAAAATAAACCCATTTTATGCAATTGAAGATAGAGACCAATCGGAAATTTTAACTCTCTCTCTCTCTACCTAAAGATGGAACATAAGAAACATATAAATTTGATTGGCTAGTAATGTGATTTGTGGCACCAGAATCAATGATCCACGAATAGTTCGAAAGAGAAGCAACATTTAATCTCATAGAATGAGCAAATGCACAAAAAGATCAGATCTTGACCTCCTAAAATTGACAAAAAGGTGGCACATTTGAGTTAGAAAGTGGTTCATAAATAAAATAACAAAAGAGAGTTCAACGACGTTTACACTATCCAAAATTGACTTGAAAGAGTCAAGTCATGGCCTAAACCGGTGTAAAATGGCCAAACGAAGAATAAACTGGCATTGAATAGGTATGAATCGGGAAAAAAAAAAAACTGAACCAGCCTTAAAAACATCTTATCTGGACTTGAAATGTGCTTAACTGGACTGAAATATGCTGAACTGGGCTATAAATAGGCTGAAAGGGTCGGGAAATAGGCTGGAACGACCTGAAAAATAGGCTGAAACAATCTGAAATTGTGATGCCCCAAATTCTAGTGACTTGAGTGCCACCTAAAACACAACATAAAATGTTTTAAAGAATTTCAAATATGGTCAATTTCTAGAATTTGGGGGGAAAATTAGGGTTTGCAATAAGAGAATAAATTTTGTCGAACACTATAATATAAAAGAAAATAATTTCATATAAGTAATTGGAAAATCCGTAACTTAATGGGACTTATCAAATTCTCAACTTCAAGTCGTTATTTCAACAATAATTGGTAAAATAATATAATCTACTTGTCCAATTATTCCAACAAATCATAAATTTACTAATCCGTCATTTCATTGCCATCATTCCAACCACCTCTACTCCAGTGAAACTTATGTAACGAAAATAACACATATTTCAAATGAGATAGAGATATCGCATGAACTAGATAAACATATGCAGAGAAGGGAAAACGCAGCCAATTTCATTCTGGACTTGTAGGCACTCGTTTCTTTTATGTAGTACTACGATCTCCTAGTCGGCTCAATCTAACTTGTAGAACCAAAACCCATTTCAATCTGACTTCTATGGTTTCATAATATCGTGAGAAATCATAAGGACTCTATTCGACAAGACATGAATTTTCGTGAACAACATTCAATATGTTTACCCTGATGATTTGAGGGATGAGATGAGGATAAGAAGTGATTAGAACTTCAAAAATTTAATTCCCTCCTTTGAAACCTTGCAAAAATTCCTTAGAACTTTGAAAATGCAACACTTCTCTCTTTTTTGCTTTCTTCTCTCTCAAAAATAAGAAGAAAATTGTGGTGTGTGACTGTGTGTGTATGACATTTGTGTATATTAGTAGTTTCTTTCATAAAGGGGGTGTATTTGTGGGGAAGTTGGAGTTTGCATGCATGGAAATTTTTGATTTTATTATTTCTCTCTTCAAATTTACCTTTTAATGAAATATAGAATCACACACACACACACACACACATATATAATCTCAATCAATTATATTATCTAAATTATAAATTTACCTTTTAATGAAATATAGAATTATATGTGTATGTATAATCACACGCACGCTGCACACACACACACACACACATATATATATAATCTCAATCAATTATATTATCTAAATTATATAGGTAAGAAAAAATTAAATTCATATATTATTGCCTTAAAATACATGTATGATTATAGACTAATTTATACTAACACACAATCATATAATCATTTCCTTTTGATAAGCATAAGATTATTTACTAATTTATACTAATTTATATATATATATATATATATATATATATATATATATATATAAGCATAGTACAAAATATATTATTTCATTCCTTTGCAAGACCAAATCTCCAATTATCCTCATTTCCTTTCCTTCCATTCCTAAATGGTAACTCAACACACGTTTCTTAATTGATTATTCTTCGCAATCACTGTAGCAGGTGGGATAATGTTCACAAGCCCAGAAAATCTGCAATTTAATAATTGTAAACAAGCCCCTCAACTATAACACTTTAGTGATTTGGTCCCCAAACTTTCAAACTTACTCATTAAGGCCCTAATTCGAAAATAATGGCTATTAACGAGAAATCGGAGTGTTATAAATAGCGAAAAACAACTCCATTTGCTGAAGAACAGAATTTCTGCATAAAACAGCTGATACGAAGACCAAAATTCCTGCAACTTAGGTCTGAGAAATAAATTAGCAGGAGGCCTGCTCTTATACCATGCGGAAATTTCTGAATTTCATTTCATCGTACAAAACATTACAAAGGAGTTGTTCTATTTATACAAAATTTCTAACATAATCCTCTCCTATAATTAAGCATGCATAATTCTCTCCTACAATTGTGCATATACAATTTCCTCCTATAATTAAGCCTAGTGAACTACAACTAAATGACGACCATATTAGGCACATTTTCAACAATTTCACTTAATGACTAAAAGCCAATATAAATTTGATGCAGGTGCGGAGGCTGCTGGTGTTGTCACGGCAGTGGGTCCTGGAGTAAGCGGAAGAAAAGTTGGAGATCTAGTTGCTTATCTTGGTAATCCAATGGGTGCATACGTTGAAGAGCAGATCCTTCCTGCAGAAAAAGTGGTTCCCCTTCCTGCTTCTATCGATCCTACTGTAGCAGCATCTGTCATGGTTAAGGGAATGACTGCCCAGTACCTACTTCGCCGTTGCTTCAAAGTATGTCTTTAAATAAGTCATTGAGTTGGTATAAAATATTTATGTATCAATGTTTTGCAGCTTTAAGTACATCAATCTATGCACCACCATTAAATATAAGGAAAATTGCAGCATTGGTTCCAACTTATTGACTTAGTAGCAAATGGGTTCCCAATCTATTTTGTTTGGCATTTAAGTCCCAAATCTATCATTTCTGTGGCCCTGGTCCCTAATGGACGGAAACTGTCCAAAAAACTGTGAAGTAGTCAATTTTTTTGAAAAGTCTATTATACCCATATTTCTACAAATATAAAATATAATAAAGAAAAAAAAAAGAGAGGGAAGAAGAAAAAGTTTATTCTTCTTCTTCAAAAATTGACATAGACCCCACCCATCTACCTTAGCGCCACCGCTGTTTTCTCTCCCCACCTGCCACCAGCGATTGTTATGAAGGTGGACCAGTTGCGCAGGGAGGTTCACAGTGGAATAGTGGAAAGGGAAGAAGAAAAGAAGCAACCAGGAAAATCATATTAACTGAATTTCAAATTAAGAAACGACGCCGTTTTGTTTAATTAAGTTGTATTTACGTTTTATAAGTTGTAATAGGAGAAAATGCGTTTTAATCTTACGTTGCTGTTATATGTAAAAGCTGGAAGAGAGAGAATGGCATTGATTGAAATGTTTTACTAAATTCTCAGTGAAAATTCCTCCATCTCTCCATCTCCATCTTCTTCATGTTCTTCAATTTTCTTCTCTTTTCTGTTTTATCCATTATGTACTTGAGCTTAGTTATCTTAAATTGAGCTCCAAGTTTATATAATATAATACATTTGGTTGATTTTGAGTGAAATTCTCCATTGAAGAAGCTTTATTCATTACAATTGGTATTAAAGCACTAAGGTCCTAAGTAAGATAGAAACCAGACAAAAGGCTAAGGAGGAAGGCTGGAAAAGACATGATAAGGATATTAATAATCTGGGGGGCTGCGTACACTAGTGTTTCTGGTAAGGTAGATTTATCTGATAAAATCCTTAAAACTTTGAGCTCTAAGCAAGAAAGAATTGAATATTATATGTTGGATATGAATGAGAATCCTAAAACCGAGAATCATAATGACATATCATAATAGTTATTCATGCGTGGCGCTATAAATACTTAATTGTTATATATTCTAAACATGTAATAATAATTACCTTGCTTGAATCAATGTATTTGCTAAAATTTGTCTCTTCTAAATTTCTTGAATCGTGTTTATGTATAAATTGAGAGAGAAGTGTATATTGTGGTGTGAAAATTATGATGGACCTTGATTTATAGGGTTACCAGAGACTTGAATGTCTTTAGGATTATCTTGAACTCTTATCTTTAAAAAAACCATATCCTAAGAGATGATGTTTGTTGAGTAACTCAACCACATTTATCTTAAAGGAAGATTTAAACTATACACTACCATAATTATCCCACTGATAAAAGATATGACTAATTATCCAATTATTATAAAATCGGTAAGAACAATAAAGTAAGTGATAAACTATTGGGATAAACCATTTTTCAATATTACCTAAAATTGATTTTGTTCTTAATTATAAACAGTGAAAGTGAAAATCTAAGAGAAATGTGTTGGGTGGAAGATCTAAAGTGACAATAAATATTTCCAATTACATCAAATACCGATAAATATTTCCATTTAAGATGATGGGTGGGCATAGCGGAAATATACTTGAGAGGGAAAGAAGATGTTTGGTTCTATGGATTTCTATCTAGCCATCCAAATGTAGAATGGAGACTCTTGACCACTGAGGTGTGTAGGAGGTTTGTTGAGACAACTGGGGAGGAACTAGTAGAAACTTTTACCAAAATTAGACAATATGGTAGAGTTGCTGAATATATGGAGAAATTTGAGGAGTTGAAGGCTCAAGCTATGCAGACTTTGCCTAATTTACCTGAATCTTATTACATCAATATCTTCACAAGTGGATTGAAGCGATAAATTAAATCCATGGTTAAAATTATCAAACTTTTTTCATTGACCCAAGTTTTTGAGATAGCATTGTTACACGTAACCACTATAATGGCCATCAATAAAAATTTCAAGGCACACAAACCTTACACTCACCCCAAATTGCCTAACACACAACATTTAGACTCCAAAAGACCAATCCAACCTTTTCCTTACAAAACCTTTATCCTTGCTGATTTGTAAACCAAAAGGAACTTGGGACTTTGTTTTAAGTGTGATGAAAAGTACACATTAGGACATGTATATAAGAATAGAATGTTGAACTATATATTAGTGGCTGAGAAGGAAGAAGAGAAGACAGAGGAAGAAGAAGAGAAGACAGTGGATGATGTGTTAGCTGAAGAAGAAGATATGGGAATCATGCAGATTTCTCTTAGTGCATGGATGGGAACCCTTATCCATAAAATCGTCAAAATCCCAGGGAGAATCAGAGGCAAAAACACATTTATTTTGATAGATAGTGGAAGTACTCATAGCTTCATAGATGATAAATTGGTGCAAGCCCTTAGGTATCAAAATGATAATAATAGGTCTATAACTGTGACTGTAGCCAATGGATAGAAGTTGGACAGCAAATCTGTGAATCAACCTATAGTCTGGCAGATGCCAGGGATGGAATTTCAATACAAACTAAGATCCTTACAACTTGGGGACAGTAACATGGTTCTAGGAGTCAATTAGCTTAGCCAATTTAGACCATAACCTTTGATTTCAATAAAGGGCACATCAGTTTTATGAGTAAAGGAGAGAGGATAACACTTTGCAATAAAAATTTTGATAGTAAGTTTGAACTAATCAATGGCTCTCAATTGGAATCCTTAGTAGTCTAACAACCCTATGGATTAACGGGGCACCTTAACACCATTTTGGAAGATGAAGCAACAGAAACCCTAGAAGAATTGAAGCCCATCTTAATTGAGTTTGATGATGTTTTCTAGGAGCCTAAAGGCCTACATCCAGATAGATTACATGACCACCACATCCTACTCAAAGAAGGAGCCTAGCCTTTCCAGATTAGACTTTATAGATGTCCCTTCATCCAGAAAACTGAGATAGAGAGACATTAGAATAAATGCGGGCTAATGGAATTATTCAACCTAGCAACAGCCCATTTGCTTCCTCTGTATTATTGGTGAAAAAGAAAGATGGCACTTGGAAGTTTTGTGTGGATTATAGACAGCTTAACATTTTGACTATGAAGGACAAATACCCTATGCCCCTAATTGATGAGTTAATTAATGAATTATATGGGGCTAATTACTTTACAAAAATTGATCTTAGGGCTGGTTACCATCATATCAGGGTCAAGCTAGGTCATGTATTTACAGCCTTCAAAACTCACCAAAGGCTATATGAATTCAAGGTTATGCCTTTTAGGTTGACCAATGCACCAGCCACATTTCAATTCCTTGTTCATCGAGTGCCTAGTCTTGTGCTCGCTTGTGCAGATACTTTAAATATCTTAGATCCGGTAGAGATTGGTTGAGAAGAATGATGCCAATGCAAGGAGAGGGACCTGTTGATTGGCTTTCTTATGGAGACCAGTTCCTTCTATCAGCAGGCCTGCTTCCCTAGCATCAAGAAAGTCTTAAAGACTTCCGGCACAAGCGCAGGAACAGGAACACAGTTTGATGAATGAAGTCTTCAAGGAACAATTGAGAAAATATCTCTTAGTTTTTTTTGATGATATATTGGTGTATAGCAAAGACATGACAAGCCATGGTGAACATTTGGGGATTGTATTGCAGCTGCTGAGATAGCATCAGCTTTATGCCAAGATGAGGAAATGTGCTTTTGGCTAGATCAAAAGTAGAATATTTGGGCTATGTGATAAACCAACAAGGGGTAGCAGCAGATCTAAGAAGGTGGAGGCTATGCAGTCTTGGCCCCCTCCAACCAATATCAAGTAGTTAAGAGGGTTTCTTGGCTTAACTTGCTATTATAGAAAGTTTGTGAAAGGATATGGGACTCTAGCTAGACCTTTGAGGCTCTATGGGATCCCTCCTCCACAACTAGCTATGGGACTTTACCAGCAAACCAATATTGTTGTTGTGAATGATTTATTGTAAGAAATGTATAAAATGAACCAACAGCAAAAGGAGAAATTGGCACAAGCTAGGGCCAGAATAAAATATTATGCTGACAAGAATAGGACAGAAAGACAGCTTCAGGTTGGAGATTGGGTTTATTTGAAGCTTTATCCATACCAACAACAATATGTAATTAGAAGGGATAATCAGAAGCTCAAACCTAAATACTATGGGCCTTACAGAGTTGAAGAAAGAATTTGGGAAGTTGCTTGCAGACTAGGCTTATGAGTAAGCTCCAAAATTCATCCAACCTTTCATGTTTCCTTATTGAAGAAGAAAATTGGGGACAAAGCAATGAAGGTTGCAGACTTGCTTGTGGATACAAATACTGAAATTATGGATAAGCAACTATTAAAAATTATCCAAGCTGGAATGTTCAACAAGGGAGTTGAAGCTGGGGTTAAATAGCTAATTCAGTGGATTGGCCAATCTGAAGAAGATGCGACTTGGGGGGATTCAACCTATATAAAGAAGCAGTACTCTACATTTAAACCTTGGGGACAAGGTTTGGATAAGGATGAAGGTTGTTATGAAGGTGGACCATGCAGAGGGAGGTTCACAGTGGAAGGGACTAGCTGAGGAAGATGATCCAGGAAAGGGAAGAAGAAAAGAAGCAATCGAGGAAAACCATATTAATTGAATTTCAAATCAAGAAACGACGCCGTTTTGTTTAATTAAGTTGTATTTACGTTTTGTAAGTTGTAATAGGAGAAAACATGTTTTTATCTTGCCTATTATATGTAAAAGCTGGAAGAGAGAGAATTGCATTGATTGAAATGTTTAACTGAATTCTCAGTGAATTCTCAATGTTTAACTGAATTCTTAGTGAAAATTCCTCCATCTCTCCATCTCCACCTTTTTCATGTTCTTCAATTTTCTTCTCTTCTCTGTTTTACCCATTATGTATTTGAGCTTAGTTATCTTAAATTGAGCTCCAAGTTTATATAATATAATACATTTGGCTGATTTTGAGTGAAATTCACCGTTGAAGAAGCTTCATTCATTACAGCGATCCCTGCCCTTCTCTAATCAAAGTCGTGACTCAAAACCCAGTCAACTGTTCTCCATACATACTGAATCTGGGAGCACTAGCGGTGGCGGTGAGGAAAACACCAATCGACAAAAATTGATTCTTCTTTCAACACTTCAAAAACCAATAAACACCTGTAGGACCAGATTCCCATGAAGTAAATGCATCTGTAGAACCAAAACCAGATTTACACCAAGTAAATGTATCTACAGAACCAATTTTCCTGTTAATTAGTCGAAAATGTGGATGATTGACCATAACTGGATTATTGTGTTTATTGATAACAAAGTTGATTGGAATGAGAAGAAGGGGGACTGCCATAAGTGGTGATGCGTGGTAGTGTGGGGAGCCAAAATTCATAGAAGAAGGGGGGTTGGAACTTACGAGTTAGGATGGGGGAACTAATGTGCTGGGATTGTGAATGGACATGGACACCGGCAGGGCTGGGGCAGGGGACACAGGAGCGGGGATGGTGGTGGTTGCATTGGCTGCCTGGAGGCAGGACTGGAACCAGGATGAATCAGACAGCGCGGGGCGGGGGGGCGCTTGTAGAAATTTTTTTAAGAGAACTTCGACAAAAACAAGGAAAACAGAAAGACAAAAATGGGGGCATAGTGACCTTGCCCTTCAATATGCATATTTAACACCATACATTAACATAAATGATGAAAGCGAAAAAACAACAAAAAGTACCTAGGATATCACTATTAAAAAAACACAAATGCACGATTAACAAATGTTATTTAAATCAATACTCAATAAAGCTCACCTCAATTGTTCAATACTCAACAAGTTGAGAACAAAGAAGTACCTGAAATAGACTAAATTGGATGAACCGATGAAGAGCAGAAAGCCAGAAACTTGGAGACTTGGAGTTTGCACTTTGCACTTTGCTCTTTCGTTGGAAATCTGAAAAATTGCCGTCGGAACATTCAAATTTCAGCAAAGAGAATAAAATCTTTTATTATTGAACATCAATCTGTTAATTGAAACCCTTAAAACTTAATCTTTTGCTCCAAATTTATATCACCTATAGCAGCCAAATATATTTCTTTTGCTCCAAATTTAACAGAACTAAAAGTGTCATTGCATTGCATAACTGCATTCTACATTTCTACTCCTTAGTTCTTATGCATGGCATTTGGCAAAATTACCCTAAAAATTCATAAAAAATAGAAACCGAAATCAATTTGAAAGAAAAACTGCTAACGAGACTGCAAATCAAATCACTAACATACATAAACCACCTTGAAGACAGCTGGGAAATGAAAGAGAATCACAACCAAGTAATGCATCTCCAAAGGAGAGGGGGGATGTTTGCATAAATAGGGAGGGATGGGCACACCTTGAAGACGGCTTGTAGAATGCTATTATAAAGGAGCAAAATAGCTTGAGGCATGAACTGAGAACCAACAAAGAGAGAACGGAGGGAAGAAATTAGAATTTTGATTATGTTCGGTTTGATATGGGATTAGGATTGGGTTTTGGGCTCATGGGCTGGATCTGCCCCTGCCTCGAGGTGGTGTTTGCATTGGCTGCCTGGAGACAGTGGTGGTGGTTTCCTTGGTCGCCCGTAGATGATTGTGGGTGCATTGGCCAGCTGGAAGTAGTGGTGGGGTTAGTTGCCTTTTTCTTTATCTTTCCAATTGATTTTCTATTTATTCTTAATTCAAATCATTTGTTTATCCTTTTTACCCTCAAGAAATGTGGCACGTGAGACACACGCTTGTATTTCATAGTTTTTCGATGGTTTCCATCCAT
The DNA here is from genome assembly GCA_023638005.1 of Forsythia suspensa. Lineage (NCBI taxonomy): Eukaryota > Viridiplantae > Streptophyta > Magnoliopsida > Lamiales > Oleaceae > Forsythia > Forsythia suspensa. The sequence goes on along the minus strand of CM042666.1, from coordinate 28,259,830 downwards.
TGGGGACCACGGTGTTGGGGATTTAAATGCCAAATAATAGATTGGGGACCAATGCTGCACGTTTCCCTTAAATCTCTGGGCCTGTTACATTATAGCCATTATCATGATTAGCCTGTTACATTATAGTCAATATCATTATTATCCTAGCTAGGAATTTTTATAAGAACGCTGCAATTTTCACACACCTGGCTCTATAAAGGTCAGCTGTTTACACCAGTTTTCCATCACAGTTCAACTTTTAGTTCAATAAGATTGGTTTCTGCAGCAAAGAATGTGTTCTGACTTCTGAAGATTAAGTAGAAGGTACATCTTCTGCTTAATCATCTATCTAAATATACACTAACACACATTAGTAATCTATGAAAGTTTTGTTCATCACCTCTTCTCATGTTGCAATTTTCTCCCACTCTTCACGTCTTTCTATGTTGTTTATAGAAGTTTGCAAGCATGAATTCAGTAAATAACATCTGAAAATCGTACCAATTCCACAGGAAGATTAATTATTCAATGCTTCCCACAGAGGGAACAATGTGAAGAAAGAAATAAACAAAGGAACCATGATGTAATATACATGTTTTTACTGGTGGTATTGCAAAAGTGGAAATTAGGGGATTTACAAAATTTATAGTGATCTATCACAAATTCTGGTACACGTACTCTTTTTCTTCTGTTTTCGTTTTTCTTTTAGGCGCTTCGACTTTTTTCCTTTCGATCTTGTTTTCTATTTGATGAAAATATTTACTTGTATGTTTTTATTTTTCTTAAAATTTTAACGAGTACTAGAATTGTACAGGTTGAACCAGGACACACTGTCCTTATTCATGCAGCAGCAGGTGGAACTGGATCTCTTTTGTGCCAATGGGCCAAAGCCCTCGGTGCCACAGTCATTGGAACTGTCTCGACTAAAGAGAAGGCTGCTCAAGCCAAAGATGATGGTTGTCACCATGTCATAATATACAAGGAAGAAGATTTTGTTACCCGTGTCAACGAGATAACTTCAGGCAAAGGAGTTGAAGTTGTCTACGATTCTGTTGGAAAAGACACTTTCGAGGTAATGGATATTGGGCTCTTTATCATCAGAAGTTAGAAATGAGACAAATAGTTATAAATGACAATCAAACAAAAAGAAAAAATGCAGTTACAGATTTTGCTTTGGAAGTCTTATTTTTGAGTGGTGTAAATTGGCATGATATACTAGATATAGTGTTTATTTACTGTAGGCGTGTTTGACTAAGCTTAAATGTCTACATATAAGTAATTTATTATGAGAAAACAAGTTCTAAAATGATATTTTTTGGTCGAAGTTGGAAATAATTAATTTGCTTATTTTGACGGTAAGGTAAGAGTTATCCTAACATGTTTTGAAATAGAATTACTTAGAAGTACGTTTTACTTCTTTTAAAGCTTAGTCAATAGTTGAACATGCGTGCAAAATTGAAGCTGGTTCTTCGATTTTAGGGCATTCGATTCTTTATCTCTAAATAAACCAAAAATGATATCCAGTCTTTTAACTTAGTGCAGAGCAGATGCATAAAAACTCTGCCTGAAATTGTCCTGATTCACTTTAAATTTCTTTTTCGGCTCTAGTCTTTAACCGGAAATTTTGTGATAGGGATCATTGGCAAGCTTAAAGCTTCGTGGATGCATGGTGAGTTTTGGACAATCATCTGGTACACCAGACCCGGTGCCTTTGTCAGCTATTGCAGTAAAATCTCTGTTCTTGACGAGGCCTACCTTGAAGCATTACGCTGTGACTTGGGACGAATTGCTGGAAACTGCTGGAGAGGTATTTGCCAATGTTGCGTCGGGTGTTCTGAAAGTCCGTGTAAATCATACATACCCTTTATCTCAGGCAGCGAAAGCACATGCTGATCTCGAGAGTCGAAGAACATCTGGATCTGTTGTACTCATACCAGATGGATGTTGAGTAGTAGTAGTTCGAGGAGCAAGTGAATGTGCTGCTCCTTGTTGTTTTGTGACTAAAAGTTCATGTTTCATACTGTCTTGCTTTCTGCGTTTGTATCTTTGTCGTGTATGAGTTGGGACATGATTTAGATTGTGTAATGAATTCAGGATCGGTAAAACTAAGATTGTCAAGTTCTCAATAAAATAGCTGTTGAATTTGAAATGCATGTGTACCTTTTACTGAATATCCAATGTGTTGATAAAAGATCTTTGGTTATGATTTTTATATGTTGGGTTTAAATTTGTTGAATCATTCCGTCTAAATTTGGACACACTTTTAAATGAAGTCTATTTTTTTGTGTGCTACATTAGCTAGACGGGGTCTTTGTCAGCATACATTAGAGAAGGTATTTTTAAAACTCCGTTTATCTGTGTTTATATGACATGTTTAAAAAGTAATAAACGGAGTAAGAGTATCTTCAATGCATTCCTTGTATTGAAGTCAACGTGGCACATGAAATAGACGGACTTTTAATCACACGTGGCACTACGCTATTATTCAATAGATAGTCAAATTAAAAATTCATTTCCAATGGGTCTGTCTAAAACTAATATTACCACTTATGTGATATTAATTTTTTTTTAATTTCCTTCGTCCTACTTTTTTTTTTTAGTAAAATGCTGAGTTGGATTTAAATTTTCCAAGTCACTCCGTCTAGAAAGTTTGTTTAAAATTAGACAGGCTTCAAGATGAAGTTTATTTTTAGTGTACATGCAGCAACGAGACGGATTTTTCGTCAGTATGCATTGGAAAATATTTTTTTATAACTCCGTCTATTTGTTTATGTTTATAGGCACGTCTAAAAAACAATAGATGGAGTGTTGGAGGTTCTCTAAGAGTATCTCCAATGCACTCCGTCTATTGTAGTCTACGTGGCAAGTAAAATAAACGTTTAGTTTATGTGATACTACGTGTATTAAATAGACGGTCAAATTATAAATTCATCTCTCATGGATTCTGTCTAAAAATAATATTACTGCTTACGAGACATTATTTTTTTTAAAAAAAAAAAAATTTGGCGGGTATTCAATTTTTATTTCCTTTATTTGACTTTTTTTTTTTTAATAAAATCTTGTGTTGGATTTAAATTTAATGAAGTCACTCTGTCTAAATTTAGACGGACTTCTAGTTGGAATCTATTTTTTGGTGTGTCACCTTAGCTAGACGGAATCCTCGTCAGCACACATTGGAGAGAGTTTTATATAAATCCGTATGTCTGTGCTTATGTGGCAAGTCTATAAAGCAAATAACATCTCCAATGCATTGCGTCTATTGAAGTCTACGTGACATTTAAAATAGGTGGACTAACAGTTTATGTGGCACTACGTCTATTAAATATACAGTCAAATTAAAAATTCATCTTCAATTTAATATGTCTAAAACTAATGTTACCACTTATGTGGCATTAATTTTTTTTAATTGACGGGTCTTCAATTTTTATTTCCTTCATCCAACTTTTTTAAATAAAATATTGAGTTGGATTTAAATTTGCTGAGTCATTCCGTCTAGAAGTCCGTCTAAATTTAGACGGAGTCTATTTTTGGTGTACTACATCAACTAGATAGAGTCCTCGTCAGCATGCATTGAAGATGTTTTTATATAACTCTATTTATCTGTGATTAAGTGACACATCTTAAAAAGCAATAGACGGAATACATTGAAGATATGTTTTTAGACCCGATGGGAGTCAATCTCATCCTTTTTTATTTCAAACTACCGAAAATTATGAGTGGATAGGCAAAATTACTTACGTGAATGTTAATTTTATTTAACTTTGCATCCACCATAACCAAAAGATAAAAATAAAAATTAGACAAAAAGGAGAAAAAAATAAAAAATCTTAATATACAAAGAAAAATATATATGGTACACCTACACCCAACATTAATGTAGGTACCATCTATCACCTTATGTGCCTTACGGAGCCATTTTACTAGCCTCATATGTAATTCTATTTAGTTGGACAAAATTCTACAATTTTATTTATTTTTTTGTCAAGATAGATGTTGATTAGTTCGAAACACTACATAAGTAATTTCGTATGTCAACTCATCATTTTCATTAGTTGGAATGAAAGAGACAATCGAATGGACTAACGGAGTTTATATTGTTAAGTTGAAGAACTAAAATGGGTGTTATTAAAGTTAATGGATCTTTTGCGTGCAAAGTGTATAGTTCAGGACCAATCATGTTTTTAATAACGGTCATGTAAGTAATTTGTCCGCCAACTCATCATTTCCATCAGTTGGAGCGACGGAGGGACTAACAAAGTTCACAATATTTAGTTAAAGAACTAACCAAGTATGATTTAAAGTTTAAAAGTTTAAGGACTTTATTTGCACAAATCATAAAGTACAAAAACTATTCATGTTTGTTACCCTATGGGGAACAAATGCTATGTAGAAGAGATCAATTTCCACTCAATCAAGGTAAGAGAAATAAACCAATCCAAACTTACAATTATAATTTGTTAGCAATTCACGACCTTGTATAATTTGGTGACAAAGGAATAAATTATTTCAAATTGTTTCCTCTCCAAATTATAACATTTTGGAATCTTATTTATTCCACTTCAACAGAGAAATATTGCCGAGAAGCCAATAATCATAATACAAATTATATTTAAATTGAAGTCCTCTTAAGCTGAAAATTTTGCCCTTTACAAGTAGAAAATTAAGTGGGGGTGGGGGCGTTCTCAATTCATATTTTAATGAATTTTAAAAATTCATATAAATTGAAGTGTCTTCATCTCAAATTTTAGTAGAATTTATTAAAATTTCGGTGTCTTCAACTTAGATTTTAATAGGTTCTTTAAAAATTTAGATGTCCTCAATAACTCGTGTGTTTCAAAGAATTTCATTAATTTGATAGATTTTAACATATTTCAATAGATTTGGAACCATAATTATAACTGTTAAAACTTTAAACAATTTTAGTCACAAACTTCAAAATTTCAATTGGCTTCTCTCTCTCTCTCTCCTTTCACGTACAATTTTATTGAAAACTCTTTTGTACCAGTTTGTAATTCTTTATGTTGTTGTTTTATTTTTCTTCAAACGCTGTCCCCATATCCAACTTTATTTTCTAATCATAATGTTAGAAATTTTATTTTTTTAGTGATTTAGTCAGAAGTTATACAATTTTCTCGTTTTGCTTTTTCTTAAAAATTCGTATTCAATTTGTACACAATGAGTGGTTAATGTTATAAAAAAAATCACAAATACATTGTACGAACTCTATTAATTTCTATAATTTAAAATTATGTTAAAAGTAATAAATGTCTTATTACTCATTTGTGATATTAAAAAGTTAAATTATATATGTCAATACATAATGAATTAGTTGTCTATTTCTTTTTTTCTTTTTTGGCTATTAGTCTAGTTTTTTAACAAAGAAAACTGTGCACTTTTGTGGAGAGTTGACTTGTTAACATTAATTTAGAGCAAGTTGCTTGTCCAAATATAATTTGGTTTGAAAAGAAGGAAAAAAAAAACTTGAAATGGTATTGTAGGATGTTGAAATTTTCTTTATTGTTGCAGTTGACAAGTTGCTTTTAGCAATTGAGGAGATAAAATTTTAATTTTTCAGAAAAATACGACAAATCTATTAAAATCAAAGAAATCTACGAGGATCTACTAAAATCTATATATTGAAATCTATTGAAATCTTATTATACATGTCAGATTCTATTAAATTCTTGAAAACTATAATAATTTATAAATATTAAGAAATTTATTAAAATTTAAGTTAAAGTCCCTAAAAATCATATTCAAATGTGGAATAGACAAATATAAATTATATTTTAATTAGACAATACTAAATCAATTCCTAACATTATACACGTCTAGTATTTATGCCCAAGCTGTTCATAGCATGATACACGAAGGTTGCAAGGTTTATGCGCCCGTAATATAAAATAACTTATTTATTTTTTTTTTAGATGACTATTTATGCGACCTTCCCCAGTTCGCCACCCGTATAGGTGGATATTGATCCTTATGAATAGTGTCGACCAATTAAATCTTTTGTTGTCTTCCGTTGAGTCTTCTTGATCCTCCGTGAGAACCCTTATTGTTTAAATAATAATTATATTACTTATGCTCAGGATAGGTGGATATTGATATGAATAGTGTCAACCAATTGGTCTTTTTGTTGTTGAGTCTTTTGTTTGTTCTTGTTTAAATAATAATTTTAGTTGGTCAAATTGGTCACACATGTTTTTTATTTATATATTTTGTAGAATCCACAACTTATTATCCAAATATTTTATAAGACCGAGAATCATGACCAAAATATCTAACCATATAGAAAAACCCGCCTAAAAATTCGTCTATTCGTCCTATTTTGAGGGACTCGTTGAACCGTTTTCAATTTCAACGGTTTTAAAAATTATTTCTTTCCACAATTAATTGTATTTGAACATTGAAATTCATCTCTCTCTGCACGAAATGGATCAAAAGAATGAAAAATAAAAATAAAAAATTGCTTTTGAGCAATTTTTGTGATTTCCAAAAACTTGTTTTTAATTTTTTGAATTCTTTTGTTTTTTTAACGTGTTAATTTTTATTTTGTTGTCCATTTTGTAACTTTCTATTTTTGCAAAATGTACGATATTATAAAATAATATATTTTGGAATTACTAAATAATTTTGTTTCAAATTATTCAGTAAATGTTTATGGATTTGAGATTTTTGAGATTTTTTTTTCTTTTTTTTTTTTGGGTGCTTGTGCATGCTTATTCAGTAAAGGGATCTGCAATAGAATATGTTTGGATAAGATTTTTAGTTGTTAGCTTTGATTTGTGGACTTCTATGCAATTTGTGATCAATTTGATTTGTTATACACAATGCTGCATCAAAATAGTTAGATTAATTTACACGTCTTTATTGGTAACCAATCACATAGCACAAATGAATACAAATCTGGTGAAATAATTTTTAGTTTATTAAAAACCAGAATATTGCATCTTATGAAATTAGAAAAGTGGAGTTTGTATGACATGTCATTTTTTAATTAAAACATTACACACTGTGTATTTTGACTTTTTTAATATGACATCTTTGGTTAAACTTACAATATGCTTATATTAACTTTTAAACCGATATTTACATTGTACTTTCTCTATTTTTTGTGTTGGATGTAAATTAAAGTTCTGTCACTTTTTAATTAAAAATTCACATCACTGTGTGTAAAGACCTGTAAAAATAATTTCAACTGCTACTGTAATAGATAACCACTTATATATGTCTACATTTTTTGCTGATGTAAGTAAAATGAATGTCTTCATCTATTATGATAGCAAATGAGAAAAAGGCAACAAATACATTGGTTTTAAAATGACCCAAATTGTCATCCCAACAAAATGCACATACGGCAAACTTGAGGAGATTGTATTTTCAGATAAAATTAAATATAGCGTGAGAGTCAATAACACTACAATATAAGGTAAAGAAAATTTTGCCTATGATGAAGATTTCAAAAAATAATTCTCTCATGCTCTATTTTGAGTTTAAGAGAAAGGACAAATATGTTGCAAGCTTTTCATTGTGCATAGATGTCACACCGATATAAAAATATCAAACAATTGAAACTTTTGAAGATGTACAACTTTCGGAGGTTACTACTTTTGAAGAAAATGACATGATGCAGTTAGAACGTTGTGAAACTAATAATTTGGGAACAACATTAGTTCAAAGACTATTAACAATCGAAGACTTTGCTATTGATGTTTCTAGACGCGCGCATACCGAAAATTGAAGAAATGAGTGATGAAACAAGAAATGAAATCATTTCAGTTGCTAGTGTGGATGCATTGTAGAAGAAAAGATTTTCAAGAACAAAGTATTAGTGAAGAAAAATATTTTAGTATATGCAATACATAACAACTTTCAGTTTAAAGTGAGTAAATCGGACAAGAAGGAACATGTACTAAAATGCATTGATGATAATTGCCCTTCTAGGGTTTCAAAATTTGGAAGAACGAGAATTGCTCGAAATTAAATATATTAAAAGTGATCACAAAATATATTAAAATTGACCACAATGCTCACATAACGTCATTTTGGGAGATCACCGTGAAACAACAAGTTCAATAGTAGGATAATACATTAAGTACAAATATAACTCCATGAAAATCACACACACTCCTGCAGACATAATAAGTGACATGAAAAATACATACAGAGTGTCATTAGCTACGAGAAATCTTGAAGATCTAAAGAAAAGCATTAGAGTTGTGAGAGGAGATCTGATAGAGTCATATAAAAAGCTTCTAGTATACATATATATATGAAAGAATAAACAAATCCTGGATGACTAATAAGAGTAGAGACTTGTGAGAACAACAAATTCAAATATCTTTTCATAATATTATGAGCGTCTATTCGTGGAGGACAAGATGTTACCACCACTTAATAGAAATTGGTGGTACATTATTAAAGGAAAATTCCACTATTTCCATACCCAAGATGCCAACAACAATATTTTCGTATTAGCATTTAGAATTGGTGACTTAGAAACTATAGATTTGTGTGAATAGTTCCTAAATATATTAAAAGAAGTTTGAGGAGCAAGAAAGATTGTGTATAATCTCAAATGGATATTAAAGCATAGAAAATGCAATCGGAATGTGTATAAGATCGAAATGCATGGTTGTTCCTACCACTTATTACAAAATTTGAAGACAACTTTTGGCCAAAAAAATAAAATGGAAAGAACATACAAGAGATCGAAACTACAGAGCCTACCAAAAAATGATTTTGAGTTCTATATGAAATAACTTGACGAAATTCATAAAGGGATTCGATCACATTTGGCAAGTTCAAAATGTTTATCTGAATACACAATAACTTTAAGTATAAAAATGATTAATATTTTGGTTGTTGTTTATTTATGAAGATATCAATTATCACAAGTAATCAAGATCATACATGACAAATAACAAGTTTTCTACAATGATTTCAAATATAGTTGAGTTAGTAAAATTAAGTAACGGAAGTACCAAAGGGTTTTCTTATAGAACCTTTATTGGAATCTTTAAAATACTTATTGTAAGAATTGTTTGTGAATAATCCAAACGATACACGGGCAATTTTTACAAAATTTACAAATAAAAAAGGGAAAATATTGAGAAATGAGTCAAAGAAAATGAAGGTAAAACTCCATAATCACACAAACTGAATTTCAATTTTTTGGCATTTAGTTTAATATATAATATTTAGTCATTTCTTTTGTCACGTGATATAATATGACTCAAGATTCTGCATTTAGGCTTATTATATGGTTTATATTTTAAGCTTATTTAAACATGCTTATAATATAAATTCTTTCCGTGTATTAAAATCTTACATACCATGTCACTTTGTCAACAAAAAGTTACATGCAGTGGATTTTGACTTACATGGTAGAAAATGCTTTTTTGAGTTTAAAACATGTTTATGAGAACCATTTAACTAAGAATTTGATGTTTCTTTTTGTGTCGTTCTTTACAGTGTGTATTCAATTTTGCATTAAACAGTCATAGATTTTGTCACATTTTACATAAAAGTCACAATATTTATTAATACTTTATCTTCTTGTATTATTTGCATAGACATCAACTTCAAGTTTAATATTATACTAAGTTAATGATGACAGTGTCTTATACTTGGTGAATATTGAAAAAAATAAATGCATGCATGCGCAACCAATTTCAAGTGGACAAAATCTCATGTGCGCACACACTAGAGGTTATTGCAAAGAGAAATGACGACTCTTATTCTTATTGCTCAAAATATTACACGATAAAGATGTACATTCAAACATACAATGGAAGAACTTTCCCAGTTGGAGATAACATATCGAACGATGTAAAAGCAAGAATAGCGTAACGCCCCGAGTCCTAACAATCTGATTCGTTACGTACCATAATACTTTCTAACAACTAAAGATAACAAAATAAGCCATCCAAAAGACTTAAATGAGCGTATAATAAGCGGAAAATAAAATTTCATTTTTGTGATTCATGTTGGAAACTAAGTCATAAGTGCATTTTGTGCACTTATTCGGACTTTTAAACTAAACTTTTATCCCGTCATTTTATGAATTTTCTACTTAATTTAGTGTATTATTCTTTATATTTTAGTTTTGGACCCGTTTATAAGTAATGAGAGAAGAATTGATGAAAAGCAATAAATTAGAAGATGTTTCAGAAGTACAAGGATCAAAATACACTCAATTGAAGCTTGAAGGACCACATTGAAGGCTATTGAAAGTTTTGAGGACTAAAGAAGATGCAATCCAAAGTCAAAGGACTAAAAGGCACAAAATTGAAAAAATAATAGCTCATAGCTGGGCGAACGCCCAACTTCAAATAAAAATGGCTTAGGCTAATTTTGTAGCCTGGGTGATCGCCCGAGAATGCACTGGGCGATCACCTAGTGTAAAAAGACATACTGTAGATTTCGTTATATTTTGAGTTCGACTCCAATTATGAAACTTTTTGGGACATGATTTTAATAATTTTTTTGGGATCTTTTTGAGCACTATTATAGAACTATATATATGAGTTCTTAACTCATAATTAGATAGCCGAATTTTTGGAAGAAAAAAAAAAGAAAAGAAACACAAAACGAAGATTAAGAATTATTCTTTCGAAGATTCAATGAAGATCAAAATCAAGTTTTTGAGTTTTCTTTTTCTTCGGGTGATGAATTACATTTTTTTTTCTTTTTTTTTTCCTTCTTCTTAGTATATTGAGCTAAATCATTTTAGTGCTAGGATTACGATGAAACTTGTAGTTTAATTCTTCTATTTGAAAACTTGATTTTTGACGATTTGCATTAATATAGTTTTAAATAATTAATTTTGATTTTTTTTTTCATCTACAATTATATACGTTGGTTTGTTTTATTATCGAAAGATTGAAAACATGCTAGACATAATTTTAATTATCTTAAAGTTCGATAGGTGATAGAGATATATTGTTGTACTTTATGTGATCTTTAATTATCCATTGTAACTTAATACATTCTTGTGTATTCGCATTCGTCATAGAGATATAGTCGGGTTATACATATGAATATGTTTGATTTTATTCGAGAGTAACTATTAAACAATTTAGAGATATTGATCGTCATAATTGATGTACTTTGTCAAATTTAAGAATCCATATAGAGGAATTAACAACTACAAGTGAATTCGGGATCCTAGTACTTTTTTTCCAAATTTTAAGTAATTTGTTATAAATTTAATCTTTTAATTATTTGAGTTATAATAATTTAATTATTCTTAGTTCATATTTTGGTTAGTTTAAAAAACCAAACTTCAAAAGTTAATTTGATTCAGTTAAGGTTAATTTAATTGTGCAAAGCTATCTAAATCCATGTGGGTACGATACTTGGACTCTAAATTCATTGTATTACTTGTGCGATCCGTACACTAGTTGAATAACAACATAAAATTCGTTAACAAGTATTTGGCACCGTTACCGGAGTTTTATTTTAGTTCTTTTTCAGTTATATTAACACAAATTTGAACTTTATTTATTTATTCATTATCTAATTGTTCAGTTTATTTCAGTATTTTAATTATTTCTTTTCAGACATTTACATGCGAAGCGTGAGACACGAGTATCTAATACCAGCTGATCTAGAGATCGAACACACTTTTTCCTTCCATTTATATATCAGATGTTGGAAAGACTTTCTGGACACTCTCATTATTGCTTTCTAGATGGATACTCCGGATATAATCAGATTTCAATTGCACCTGAGGATCAAGAAAAGACCACTTTCATGTGTCCCTATGGTACCTTTGCATACCGTATGATGCCTTTTGGTCTATGCAATGCTCTTGCCACTTTTCAGCATTGCATGATTGTCATCTTCTCTGATATGGTAGAGAGGTTTATTGAAGTCTTCATAGATGATTTCTCAGTATTTGGTTCATCTTTTGATGAGTGCTTGGAGCCCTTACACATAGTTTTGTAGCGGCGTGAGGATACAAATCTAGCACTTAACTGGAAAAAGTGTCACTTCATGGTTCAAGAAGGGGACATCGAATTTTGAGCATTGAAGTACATAAGGCAAATATTCATGTTATCAAGAAATTACACCACCAACCTTGTAAGTGGATAAGGGCATCTTTGAAGATTCATGTTATCAAAAATTACCACCACCATTGTGCCTTTGTAGTCAAGGGGTGTTCATAGTTTATTGGCATTCAATACTCTAAAAGAAAAGTTAATTTCATCACCGGATTTTATTGAGTCTACCGTTTGAATTAATGTGTGATGCATCAAAGTTGGGACTTCTCAAAAATTTCACAACATTATGCTAGCAAGATTTTGACTAATACACGGCTCAACTACGCCACTCTTTGCTAGTCTATGCCTTTAATAAATTATGATCATATGTTTGATAGTCTAAACTAATCATGCTGCATCTTTGTTGGCTCATGCAAACCGAGGCTGGTCGGATGGGTTTTACTGTTTATTGGAGATAAGAGACAAGAAGGAAGTGAGAATGTAGTAGCCGATCATCTATCATTATTAAAGAGTACAAATTTTTAACTTGGAGAAAGCACCGTGTATATGCGTATATAGTGAATTTCTTAGCCAAGTCCATTATCCCACTGAATTCTAATTTTCCGATCTATTTTGGGAAGATCCCATTCTCTATGATCCAATTCAAACAATTAGAATCCTGAAGAAATTACTCGAGATAGTTGAATTACCCTCGACACTCGGACACTTTGGTGTATTTAAAACAACTGCTAAAAAATCTATATAGTCCAGAGTTCTATTGGCCTTCACTTTTCAAAGATGTGTACATTTTTGTGAAAGAGTGAGATCGATGCCATCACACAAAATATCTCGAGAAGGAATGAGATGCCTTTAAATAGTATACTCGAGGTAGAGCTTTTGATGTTTGGGGTATTGATTTCATGGAGCCATTTTCCTCATCGCACTCAAATCAATATATTTTAGCTGTTGTTGACTACGTCTCCAAATGAGTTGAAGCAGTTGCATTGCCTACCAATGATGCGAAGTCGTGATGAATTTCTTTAAAAAATGCATTTTCACTCATTATGATACACCCTAAGCCGTTATTAGTGATGGGGGTAAACACTTTTGTAATCGTCCATTTGAGTTATTGTTGGCTAAATATGGCATTCGGCATCGTATTGCTACTCATTATCATCCTCAAACCAGTAGGCAAGTTGAAATCTCCAACCGGGAGTTGAAACGGATTCTTGAGGTGACAGTTAGTTCATCACGAAAAGATTGATCAAAGAAACTAGATGACACTTTATGGGCCTACCAAAAACTTTCAAAACTCATATAAGCATGTCTCCCTATCGGTTAGTTTTTGAAAAAGCGTGCCATTTACTAGTTAAGTTGGAGCACCGTGCATATTGGACAGTCAAGAAGTTGAACTTTGATTTGAAGACAGCTGGTGAAAAGAGACTACTTCAATTGAATGAGATGGATGAGTTTCGGATGGAGGCCTATGAGAATACAAAATTGTATAAGGAGCGAAACAAAAAATGGCATGATATGCATATTCAAAGGAGAAAATTTGAGGTTGGGTAGCAAGTTTTATTATATATTTCTTGCCTCAAGATTTTTCTAGGCAAGTTGAGGTCTCGATGGTCAGGTCCTTACACAATCACAAAGTTCTATCCATATGGAGCTATGGAAATCAACCATGAGAGCAAATGTACTTTTAAAGTCAATGGGCAGCGGTTGAAGGTTTATTGGAGCAGTGGATTCTCGAAAGAAAAGTCCACCATTCATCTTGCAACACTAGAATGATCAATCCAAAATGTCAAGCTCTGACTATAAATCGAGCGCTTAATGGGAGGCAACCCATTTTTCTATCCATTTCTACTTTTTCATCATATTTATTTGCAATTGCATATAGTAGGAATTGCATTAGTTTTTTGTTTTTAGGCACACCGTTTTTATTTTTCAAATTTTTGCACTTTAACTATTTTTAATAAAGTTTAGTTCTTCTAGTTCATCGTATACATTTTTGCATGTATTTAAGATTTAACATGATAAGTTAGGCCTAAATACATATAATTCTCTTTTTGTTTAGAATTTTTTTTTAAAATTCGGTCTAGTGGCCTGGGCGAACGCCCAAGCTATCAAACTAAGTATTAACCCCTCTCGCTGCAGGTTTATCTGCAGCGTTTCTAGTGCATTGGGCGAACGCCCGATTTCATACTAGGCATTCGTCCAGGGTCCATAAGGGGCGGACTCGTCCCAAATTAAAGAGACGTCAGCCCCTTTTTTTAAAAAAAAAACACTCAACACTTTAATTTTTTTCAAACCCAAAATAAGCGAAAATTTCACTTACTGTTTTTCACCATTCCCTCCTAAATTCACACACAAATTACATTTACTCTTTTATTAAGCTTGGTTTGCATTGCACAACTCACATCATCAAAGTTTTTTTTCCTTCAAGGTAAGATTTTTTCCTCCAACTTCTTTATGTTCTTTGGCTTACATTTTTTCGAATTTCTATTATCAATTGGAGGAGTTTGGGCTTAGGTAGATGATGAATTAATGGTGTTGTACTTTGCATTGAAATTTTTGGGCAAGATTCATGGTCTCAATTCATTTAAATTCAAATAAAATTATGGTACCTTCAAAGTGTTCGACGAAATGACTAAGTGGAAATTCTTGTGCAATTAGGGCTAGCATTGAATTGGGCATTGTTGATACACATTTAGGCTTGTTAATTGTTCATGCATTCATTGGAATTACATTAGAAAATTAACCAAAACACTTAGCCCAATATTAGGACGATATGGCATACCATGGCTAGCCACCATCAGCCATCCATCCCCACTTTCGTCCTCCTCTCGTCCACCCCAAATGACCTCTGTTCACCCTCAAATTTAAATATGGTACAGACCAATCTATGTAGTTACATGTGTTCGAAGATGGCTTGGGAAAACTTCACTATTTCCTCATGTTTCTCGGTTGTGAAAATTCTTGGTCGATTTCGTTCTACAACAATAAATGGACTTTATTTTTGGTAATTTAAGTGTGTACACCACATTTTATTCACATATTATTACGTATCCACCATTTACCATAAACCTTTTATTCCGAGCATGACATGATTCTTACATGAATGCATCTATTCGTCATCTTTAGTCCATTATAAACAAAGTAAAATAGTTTTGGGAGCGATTTCCAGCTACTTTTACATTTCTCAACTATTATACTAATAATTCTCTACTTCATATGTCTCTACAGGTCCAAAATGTCTCCCAAACGAAAAGCCACTGACAAAGAAAAAGGAAAAGAGAAGGTGAGCGAACCTTTTACACGGAATAGACATGTAGAAGAGCCAACTGATGATGGGGACATACTGCGGTTTCAAACAGAGAAAATCAAATAGTATTATAAAACTAAGTGGGCACAAAATAAATGTCATAAAGAACGACAAGTAATGAGGGAGGACTTCTCGAACCATTTATTGGAAAAAAATTTGTCAACTTCAACACGGACATTAATGTCCCAGTGTCTCTCCATAGACACAAACCTGGGTGCGGGATAAGTGGATTCGATTTAGCCTCGCAATGATCAAGTGGTATTATGGTCTAACATGCACTGGTGGCCAGATTTTTATATGGTAGAGATGATATGTGGCCATTGGACAGTCCTCAATTCACGCATGATAAGCTTACGAGGGAGTTGCAAATCCTTCATATCTTCGTCAGCTCAAACATAAACTCCATCAGATAGAGGACGAAATTTAATGAGAACCGCAATATTGGTATACATCTGGCATGGTTCCACAAGTTAGACTTGGGGGCTCATATCTTTGAGTTTATTAGAGAGTTAGCCACTAACGTAGACCCCCACAGCACTATTCAATTTTTTTTATCTTATTAGCGGATTTGTCTTACTCAAAGTGTACCCACATTGCCCACAGAGGAGGTCGAGCCCCCTGCACCCGTATTAGATGCCAACAATGTCAAAAATTTAGAGAACAAGATAAAAGTCGGAGGTAATAGAGTACCGTTTGTCCCAAAGAATGGAGGAAGATGAGGATTATCATGATTAGGCGACTCAAAGATCCTGCTAGCTCCAGTCACCAGTTTGGACATCAGCATTCAATTTGCAAAACTGCTGGCGGCTCAGATAGAGATGGGTAAAGCAATTGACAGCATAGAGAGCGCAGTCTTACACATACAATGCAGACCTAGGTGGCTATGCATAGTGACTTGCTCTCTGTGAATAGTCAAGTACAAGATTTGCAGCACGCCGACTCTCGGACTCGATCAGACCAGCGTACCTTGGAGTACCAATATAACACAATGCACAATCAGATGAGTAGGATTGGGAGCCATATGGATACCATCGCCCAAATGTCGGGAACTGTCTCCAGAATTTTAGAGACTATTCAGTCCTTTCGACCTTTCACATCAGCAGGACTGCTCTATCATCCAGATCCATCATCTTCACAATTATCCCCGAGAAGTACCTGATCTTTTCCTATTTTATTTTTTCTTTATTTTGCTATTACATTAGGGACAATGTAATGTTTTAGTTTGGGGATGGGATAAGTATCATGATACTTATAGTATTATCTTTCATTTGCTTAATATTCGAGTTTGTATAACTACAATATTTGTTAAAAAAAGAAAAAAAAACTTAAAATAAAAAATATTTTTCTAGTATTGTTGAATGGCTTGCCGCCAATGATTGTAGTATTTGTTTGAAGTTAAGTACAATTTTAATTAGAATATTGGACAACACTTAAATTGTATTTTTACTGAATACTTATCCATGTTATACTAGATTAATAGAGCACGTAGCCACTATTGACTTATCACTTATATGAGAACATAACTTAAGTGTATAGGTTGATATTGTTGACTTAGGATTATTATGAAAAATCTCGTTTCAAATCCTTAAACTACTAACCAAAGTGTTTGAAAACAGTTTAGAGTTATTAAAGTTAGTACGTGTGTTTATAGAATTTTGATAGTTTGAGTTTTCTGGGTCTCATCTTTGGTTGAATATGTTCTAGTAACGGAATCTAAATTGGGCATTAATCACTACTGAGAGAGAGAGAGAGAGAGAGAGAGAGAGAGAGAGAAATTACATCTTCACTTCTCTTATAGCGTGTGTGACTCGAGCAATTAAGCCTATTAGAGTATCTTTAAAATCTGGTGTCCTATGGTTGTCTGACTTAGGAGTTATCGGATGAAAGCTCGCTACATGGGTCACATATAAAGTTTACGGAAGAAAAGTATTGCACACAAGATATAAAAATATGTACATTAGTTAAATAAATAAAAAGAATTATAAGTGCCCGGTAAGGATTGCTAGATTAGGACCTCATAGACTGGAGATGAGAATTTAAAAATCGCTCACAATCATAGTTTTAGGAATACGAGCTTCTAATTTTAACTACTTTATTTGAAAAAGTATTTTTTTGATCAATAAGAACCAAATTCATTAGAACACATCGGGATTGGAGAGAAAAGCATTAGAAGTGTGATAATTTACGAGAGGTGTAAGGAATAATGACTACAAATGGTTGAGATTATGAAAATATCAACAACACAATATTGCTCGTGATTTAATATGGGTGTAAGTTCAATATTTAGCTAATCACACACTCACTAAATGTCGAGTATCGAATAAGTAAAAATTTATTTGTGGTGTTGTTTAATATCTTTCTAAAAGTGTTGCATTATATTGAAATCTAAGCCATTTAATAAGAAATTTAACATTGACTCTATTTCTGGTTATTCTCTTAACTTAGTTTAAATTTGTATTTTAGTTTTGTTTTTGTTTAAGGACGAACAAATGTTTAGTTTAGGGTGTTTGATAAGTGTATTTTATGCATTTACTCGGGCTTTTAAACTAAGTTTTTATCTCGTTATTTTATGGATTTTTACTTAATTTAGTGTATTATTCTTTCTATTTCGGTTTTGGACCCGTTTATAAGCAATGAGAGAATAATGGATGAAAGAGAAATAAATTAAAAGATGTTTCAAAAGTACGAAGATCAAATTGCACTCAATTGAAGCTTGAGGATTTTCTAGATTATTTTGGGTTGTTGATTCTAGTCTATACGAGGTTGCTCCACCTCAACTTAATCAGAACTAAGAACTTTAGTGATCACAAAGTCTCTATCATTCATATTATCTTTAGTATTTTCATTTAAACAAGGAAATATCTCTTCATTAATGATAAATGATCTACTTATGATTAATTTAAAACATTTTGTTTCCTTTACCCAAAGTCTATAACCTTTAACATCATTCCCATATCCCAAAGGAACACACTTCAAGAATCTGGATCCAATTTACTGATTACATGATGTCAATAAGTTGCACATCCAAAGATTCTTGAATGAGAGTAATTAGGGTAAGTAGTTGACCATATTTGTTAAGGTATCTTGTAGTTAAGAGCACTAGAGGGACTCCTATTGATCAAGTAAAAAGAAGTTTTAACAGATTTTCCCCAAAATAACTTTGGCAGACCTGAACTGATTGACATACACCTTATTCTTTTAAGGATTGTTCTATTCATTCTCTATGCTATGCCATTCTGATGGGAGGTATAGATTACAGTTCTATGCCTGAGTATACCGGCATGTTTATAGTATTGATCAAACTTAAAATTGTAGAATTCAATCCCAATATCAGTCCTTAAGACTAAAATTGTAGAATTCAATCCCATTATCAGTCCTTAAGACTTTTATTCTCTTATCTATTTGATTTTCAATAAGAATTTTCCATTCTTTAATGGTAAGAAAAGTGTCAGACTTGAATTTTAGAAGAAAGGTCCAAACATTTCTAGAGAAATCATCAAAAATAAGTAAATAATACTTATAGCCTGGCACAGTATTAACAAAAGTTGGTCCCCCATCCATCACTGTGAATGTATTCCAAAATACGTGTGGACTTATGGACCCCTATTTTAAAAGGCAATCTACTCATTTTCCTAATATACAATGCTCACAAAAAGTCAATTTTTGTATATTATCTTTTCCAAAAACACATTTCTTTTTCAAAAGTTGTAGACTTTTCTCACTAAGATGACCAAGTCTTTTATGCTCTAAGTCAGATTTATCAGATTGTATGACAGTGTTCACATCAGATTTTTAAAAACAGGGAGTAGCAATTAAGACATAAATGCCATTTGTTTTAGAAGCACTTGACATTAGATTTCTATTTTTACTTATTTTTGTAAAGCTATTAGTAATGCTAATGTCATAACCATCGTCATCTAAAACACCTAAAGAAATTAAATTTCTTCTTAGGTCTGGAACATTACTTATTTTCTCAAGCACTATATGATGATCATTACTCAGTTTTAAGGTTATCTTGTTAACTCCTTTAACCTCACAACTAACAACATTTTCCAGTTTCACTAACCCTTCATTTATATTAGTCAAATAAGTGAACCAACCCCTGTTGGGGCTCATATAGAAAGAACACCCAGAATCAAAAATTCATTCTTGATTCTCCTCACTAAAAGTGGAGACATACGCCACTCCAATGTTTGCTCCTGCCTCATTGTATGCATTAGAAGCCCCAGCTTCATTCTGAGGGTTGTTTTTCAAGTCTTTTAGTCTTTTAAAACAATCTTTATTCATGTGATATAATTTTCCACAATAGTAACATTTTTTGTTCTTTGCCTTTGATTTTTGGTTTGACCTCTTTTCTTTGCTCTTGTTGTAAGCATTATTCTTTTTTTTTTTTTTTTTTTTTTATAGAAGTTACTGTTATTACAATTATTCCCCCCTTTCTCAGAGTTCTTGGCATTTTGAATTATATTTTCAACATTTAGAACTTCATTTAGTTTAGACTTTAGTTCTAATTCTCTGTTTCTTAACTCATAATGTCAAATTTCATCTCTGCCATATTCTAAATTATTTTTATGTCATTATATGCAAAGTGACATTTTGAACCCTCAACTTTCTAGTCACTAGATATTTTTTCCCCATAGTTAAACAAATCTTGAGTTATTTTATTAAATTTGTCCATGTTTTCTTCAAGATCAACACTATGATCAAATTTGAAACCAAAAAATAAAATAACACTATTTGGTAAGGGTTTTTTCTCATTAGATACATTTTATAGTGTAAAAGAAAACTTTACTCTTCCTTCAGCCAAACCCTAATTCCCTCATATTCTAGATTTTTCTCAAGGAAACCAAGACAAAAGTAAATTTAGATGGTTAAAAAGAAGAGTTTTAAGTTCATTCTTTAATATTTACTATTAAAAGTAAAAGAGAAGATAAATCGTTATCAGATTCGTGTTTGCTTTAGAAAATAATACAAGAAAAAATCAGTTTCTTTAAAGAAGAGAGTAAGATCTGAGAATCTTTCAACGAATCTCTTTAGAAAGACTTAGATCTAAGGTTTTCCAAAACCAATTTGAAGAATATGAACATATTTGGCCAATATTAGACCTTACCAATGCTTAAGCACTAGAAAGATATTAATCAGAACAAACATTCAAGAACACAAGATTTTTTTGCCTAAACCCCAGAAGTTCGATGACCGCTTCTAACACATAGTCCCCCATTGAGCATCCGTAAAGGATTATGCTCAATCCACTGCACAGCCTCAAAAGCAAGGCAAATATTATAGATTACAAAGGCGGTTCTCACACAGTGAACCAAAACAACTATCACAAAGATCTCGCCATGAAAACTTTCACTAAGAGATAATTTATTGTTCGCTCACCAGCATCTAAAACCCATCTTCTTTACAATATAACACTCAGAAATAAAAGAAGATGAAGAGTGAAGCTTTCAGAGGAATAGAAGACAGCACAAGACGAGAGAAGTTTGTATAAGACCAAGGATTAGAATAAATGCACAGTAATTGATGTACACCTTTATAGTATCTATTCAAATGTCAAATTAACAGCCAGGATTGCGCCATGTGCCTTGATCAGGTGAGGAGCACCCACTAACAAAGTTGCTGAAGAATTAACACGCTTTGCAAGAAGATGAGAAGACATGAGCAAATGGTCCAACCGGTTTGGGCAATTATGTTATGAGGGCCTAATCCAAATTGCAAATGGGCTCAGGCAAAGCAACCCAAACTCTACACAAACTTACCCTTCATAACACGTTTTGTAGTACCTAGTGAAGAATTATAATCAGCAACCCACGAGAACTAAAGAATTGCAACATGTTTCTTATTCCCTTTCAAAGGCACATCAAAGATCATTTCATCATCAATAACTAAAGGCTCACATGCAGACTGAATGTCACAAAACATTAAAAAAAAATCAAATTATATAGTACACAAACCAAAAAAAAAAAAATTATTCTAAAAAAACACTCAAATAAACAATTTCCAATGTAAAACAATGCCTCTTGAAGTTTATATTTAGCTAAAATAGATGCAGCAATTTCATCAACCTTTTCTCAATCCTTGTCTTTCAATTCAAGCTCGTCGTTCACTTTGATCCTATAATTATTAGTTGACGATGCACCAACAGACTGTACAAAACAAAACATGTCATAAAAGCATTAAAAAATTCAAAAATATAGTGCAAAACATAATTTATAAAAAAATTAAAGAAATAATTCAAATTTTGATAGATTTTGAAAATACATGTAAATTTTGGTATCAAACACATTTTAATAGATTCAATTGAAATTAGGTGTCTTCACAAATAGATTCAATTGAAATTTAAATTTAAATAGATTCTTTAGAAATTTAGTATTGGACTCTAAAATTAGTATAGCACTCAAAATTCTTTTTGAATTTGAAAAGATTTATTAACAAATACGACACATGTAAATTCTATTTTTAAGCCATAAAATAAATTTTTATACAAGATGGTTAAACAACCGATTTTGGAAGAGAATGAATCTTAAGTATCTATCATTTAGTCTTGGATATGAAAGATATGATTATATAAAAAAGGACATGTAGAAATCAAAGTAAAAATTACACTTTATTTAATTTTTTTTTTAAGAAGCTTTATTCTTTAATCAAATTTTTAAATTCAAAACTCGAGAAATTAATAATAATAATAATGTGAATCCCCAAACAATGGATCTAATTACGTTTCAAACTTAAAGGCTTACGGTTGACCTATTTATTAGTTTATTCCCTAGGAACTTAGTGACACATATATCGAATTAGTATACCTCTCAATCCATCGAATCATTCACCCCTTTGATCAAAAAATTTTTTAGTTCTTTATATTTCAAAAAAAAAATCTCTCCTTCATGTATAAAAACAATACCTCTTAAAGTGTACTTTTAGATAATTTACTTACTACAATGTCTCCAACATGGAGTTTTTCATTTAATTCAATATCATCAATAAAATTCATCGCATCATGATTAATTGTTGGGCACAAATAGGAATAACAAAAAAAATCACATTATATAATGCATAGACAATAGCAATTAATTTTGAAATTAAAAAAAATTATAAAATAATTTAAGATTAAATAACACATTTTCAACTTTAGTTTCGACAGGCACAAATGGCCTCTAAATATTTTTCCAAGACCAGTCATATAAAAATCAATACTAAGAAAAAAATAAGATTGCAAATCCTATCATGTAACATATGACATGCAAATTGGTCGTATCATTGTCTACAATCACAACATGTTCTTCCAAATTTGTGATCCCTCAACATCCTAGACAAAAAAAAATAAATAAATAAAAAATAAAGTCACGTGAATCTTCTAGAAAAAGTGACAAACAATAGAAAAGCTCGCATAAATTTAAAAAAAAAAAAAATCTTAAAATAATATATTTAGAACTTTACATGTACCCTCAACTCTGAACCACTCTAATTCCATTGTCCTCTTCAATTTATCTCTCTCAATGTCCTTAACAAAAGTAAGGAAAAAAAAAGTCACATCTATCTTCTAAAAAAGTGACAAACACTCAAAAAGTTCATATATATTAAAATAAATTAAAAAACAAAGAATCTTAAAAGAATACATTAGAACATTATACGTACCCTCGATTTTAAACCAGCCCCAATCTCATTGTCCTCTCCAATTTTATTTCTCTCAAAATCTTTAACAAAAGTAAATAAAATGTCACAAACATCTTCTAAAAAAGTGACCATTCAAAAAGGTCACATAGATTATTATTTTTAAAAGTTAAAAAACAAGAATATTAAAAGAATATATTTAAAACATTACATATATCCTCTACCCCAAACCAACCTCGACACCATTGTCCTCCCCGATTTTATTTCTTTCAACATCCTTACAAAAATGTAGATAAAAAATCACGCTTCTAAAAAATAACAAACACTAAAAATTCTCACATAAATTTGAAAATATATATAAAAAAATAATAATGTTAAAAAATTTATGTAGAAAACACATATCTTCTGCTCCAAACGAGTCCCAACATTGTAACCCCACGATCTGCAGATTATGCACTTTCGATTTAATAATTGCCAAACATTTCTCAAATTATTCATTCGATTGAACTTTGAGTTCAATTTCTCTTATACATTTTTAGATTATTTTTTCATCTAAATGGACTTTCATTTCAACCTTTACTAGACATTTCCCAATATCTTCATTGGAATATACTTTCAATTTAAGCTCAAATAGGCGTTACAATTTTTTTTTTCCATTTGATTAGACTTTTACCTGGAGCTTTGCCATACGTTTCAAAATATTTTCATTTGATTGTGGGTGTCTCTAAAAATACAAAAAGCACATCAACACAAATCATAAGAAAATAGGAAAATAAAAAAGAATATAAACAACACATAAAAAGATAGATAATTATTTCATAAACCTAATCTATTTTTGCCTTTCTCCACCTTTGAAGAGTTGCTAGTACATTTTGCCTGGGCTATATCCAATACATTTAATTGACAAATAAGAGGATGCTCAAAATCATCATCATCATCATCAACTCGAACTTGAGGCATTGCATTAATAGATAATTCAACAATATATGCATAATCCTTCTCATAAACATTTGGCAGAAGCTCATTGACTTCAAACTACAAATACACATAATTAGGAATTTTTATAACAAGAAAAATTAATTAGTAACAATTCATCATAAAAAATTAAAGAAAATATAACATAAATAAGTATCAAAACTAAATAGAACTTACTTTAATCAAGTTAAAAATACAATTCCCAATTGAGTCGACATGACATGCACGTTAGAACTCTAGCTTAATATCCAATGACGCGTCGCTTTATATTTCGAACAAAAATTTCTTTGAGATATTGTCAAGATAGTCTCATAGATTTAAATTTCGAAAGCATTCGAAGGATCTGACTTCACGATCTTCTTCTCCATCGCACCCTTAAAGGTCATCATTGTGAAATTGTTGAGCTATTGCCCCAGTCTAAAAGATTTTCTATTAGCACCTCTTTATCCTGCTAATAGTGATGACATGTGTTGCCGCTATAGTCCAGAAGGACAATTGGCATGTTTTGCCGCTATTTTGATTTGTAGCAGCGACATAGTACAATTGCGACGACACGTGTCGCTGGTACATACCAATACAAAATTAGCTATTCTCTATAAGTCTAATAAGAGATTAATTTTTATGAACTATTTTGTTAATTTATTTTGAATTTATTTTGAATGACATACTAATTCTGATTTAAATCATTATTGTAGCACCTCCGACGAAAAGAATGGGTGCTTTAACTTAGAGAGAGCATGAGGGGCAAACGGGATGCAGCCTCTTTCCAGTCTGTTCGATATGGTCGAGTAGACTCTTCAGCCTATTAGACCAAATGCAAAGCTCATGACAATGTTACTTGAGAATCAATTAGGTAAATTATACTCCCTTACTATCCTTCGTGGGCGGATGTTCTAGGGGAACTAAAAAGCCGCACAAATATTGAACAAAAATCGTATAGTTACGGTGCAAGAAATGAATATCGCACGAAATCACTAGAGATAAGGAAATGATTTAGGTTTTTTTGTGTGCAATATTTGTTGACCGGATCCATGGTTGAAGAAGGTGAAATTGGTGTTCGCAAATCTAAATCGACCAAGAGGAAACATGATGTCTTTGTAGGAACTTCAAAGTTGAAGAAGAGAAATGTTGATGAGCACTCTTATAAATCGAAGGTTAAGTTTGACCATTAGTATTCTTTTCTTATTATTTTGTAGAATTTGAACTTTTTATATTTTTAGGGTTTTACTGGTAAATATGTAATGATGAATTGGATGTGTAGAAATTATGTTTATTTTCATAATTATTAGTACGTATTTTAAGTGGATTATGGATGTTTACTCTTTTTATGTTCAAGTTAACTAGTATATCACTCGTGCAATGCACGATACTTTTTTTATGATAGTGATTTTAAAATATTTATTGTTCATTTATTACATTCAAATAAAAAAATATCATATAAATAACATTTGATTACTCATTGATATTGAAAAAAAACAACATAGCTAATCCATATTTTTAAACGCCTCTTTAAAAACTACGTTTGTGATCGAATTGGTTGGCACTCCATCTTTATCACAAATCAACAACTTCAATCTCGTACAATTTGTAACTTTACACAATGCAACATAAAATTGTTCATGACTAAAATCTGGTTTTTTCAAATATAATCTCACACGGGAGAAAGATTGACCATAACTTTTATTGATAGTGATAGCGTATGAGACAATTAATTAAATTTTGACGCATGCATATTATAATTTAAAATTTGATTTTCTAAATTGTAAAATGCAGATTGCGTTAATGATATTATGGAAATTTATTTTTTTCTATTTATAGACAATTAATAATATTTACACTCTATATCTTATATTAATTAATTAATGTAGCATTCAAATTTGTTATTACTAATAATTGAAGTGAATATATCTTGTTTGAAAGATGTATATTTTTTAATTGAAAATTCCAATTCATAATTTTATTCAGTTTTAATGAGTATCATAGAAAATTCTAAACATTGGGAATATGAACCGACGATACTATTTACAATGCATTGGAATACTGATAATTAATTAACTGTGGTTAAGCAATTACTTAACAAATGAATCATTGGAAATTTTATCATAAGCTACACATTAAATCTAATTATTAAGTACTTGATATTGGGCAATTAATATGTGGGAGACGTTTTAGGCGGAAAAATGTTTTGACTTTTATTGATGACTAATAATGGGAAGCTGAACCGACGATATTATTTATAATGTATTGGAATATTGATAATTAATTAACTGAAGTTGGGCAATTACTTAACAAATAAATCATTGGAAATCTAATTCGAGCTGTATATTAAATCTGATTATTAATTACTTGATATTGGGCAATTAATATGTGGGAGACGTTTTGAACGGAAAAATGTGTTGACTTTTATTGATTTTATTGATAACTATCATTCTCTTATTAAGATTAAGATTAAGGGGGTCTCCTCAACTCGATTTGAAGGAATTTTAAAATTCATATAAATTTAGGCATCCCCAGCTTAGATATTAATAAAATCTATTTAAATATACGTGTCCTCAACTCGTATTTAAATAGATTCTTTAGAAATTTAGATTTCCTCAATAACTAATAGATTTTTAAAGATTTTATTAATTAGAAAATTTGAATAGATTTTAATGGATTTCTAGCCCATAAATATAAATACCAAACTCCTTACAAATTCTAATCGAATATCAAAATTTCAACCTACATCCTCTCACGTCTCTCTACTTTACCTCTCGCTTCTCTCTTCCCACCACTTTTACATCTTTCTCCAAGAGAGATTGGCAAGGTTTCTTTATCATCCGAACAAATTTCTGACCTTCAACGATAATTTTTTCTATTTTTTGCTGTTTACTTTCGTTTTGTGCTCTATTTTGTTGTTTTTTGTTGATTTATTGCTAATATATGTATTGAAGATTGGTTGAAAATTCACAATGATGTTTTATTTCTAATAATATACTTTTGATTTTGTGCTCTTATTCATCTTCTATTTTGTTTTCTGCAACCAAGATCTATATGAAAATTTTTGTATAGTGCTATGTTTTCCTTATTTTTGTAGATTTTTCCCCCTTTCATTAATATGTGGAAATTTTACTGATTAAAATGTGAGATTTGAAAAAGGATTAATGATCAGGGTTGTAGATTTTTCCCCTTTTCATTAATATGTGGAAATTTTACTGATTAAAATGTGAGATTTGAAAAAGGATTAATGAGCAGGGTGATTAAGTTTGAATTTTAGTGACTCTATTCAGAAAATTTTGGGGCAGGCTTGACCCTGATTATGAGCACATGGGCCAGAATAGTTTTCAAATCTGGCCCGTGAAAATCACACAGAGGTCGACCTCGGCTTGATTTAATGACATAATTATCAATCATAACAGAAACAACCACAGCCTTATGCATTTGAAAATTAAATAAATGTATGTTTCAAACTGATCCAAAACTTATAATAAATAAAGAAAAGAAAAATATATTAACATTCATTTAAAGTCAAATGACAGTTCCATAGGAAACGTATTCTTGAATCTCCGTACATGTACATAATATGTATATCCGCATGTTTTGTTCTTGATACATAATATATCGACATGTATATGATAATATATGCCCGATCGTATTTGTGCAAACCTTATGCTGCCAAATAAGACCCAAGTGAATGATGAAAATATTTCCATGAAGTAGCCCTAAATAATTCAAAGATAGTGCCATCAATAATCTCATTAACAATAAGTCATTCTTTGGAGAGTTGGGGTCTCCGATCGCTTTCTCAGATTTTGTTATCGAATGTGTGAAGAAGGGAATGAATTAGTGGGAAGGAGGTAGTTACACAAGAATTTAGGGGCTACATCCCATGATGCCGGATGTGCGTAAATGGGGGAGAACATTTTCAATAGTTGAAAGTAAAACTTACGTGTAAGGAAGTGCCAAATGTATGCCAAACTACCTTCAATTTTTTCACTTCCATTCTTATTCTTATGCAAGATTTGAAGGATAATATAAAATATATAATGAATCAATATTAATAGATTATGTGTGTTATTGTTTTGCAATCAAAATCTGATGAATCTGATGAATTATTTAGGTGAAATTTCTTCTTCTATTTTTTCATGTTAAGAATGCAACAGAGTTTTATGTTTTGCAATGATTAATTCTAGATTGAGTCCTTCAGCAATACTTTGGAGTCCATTAATTGGGTCCTTTTTTATTGTTTTTATATCATGAATAATGTAGTGAGATTATAAATGGGAGATTCACAAGGAAAACAAAGAATTTGGTATAATTCATGGACTGTGGAAGAGAGCTCTGTATTGTTAGAGCTTATGGTTGATGTTGCTAATCGCGGATGGCGTAGTAGCAATGGGGTATTAAGCGCAGCATGCACAGTTGAAAAAAAATACTTCCTATTTTGAATGAAAGAATTGGATGTCAAAAGAACTTTGCTATGTACCAAAGTCGATTGACCTGGTTCAAGCAAAAATTGAACAAATACTCTGAGCTTATGCGATATAGTTCTGGTTTCGGATGGGACCCAATCACAAAAAAATTCACTGCTAGTGATGAAGTGTGGGAAAATTACTTCGAGGTAAGATTATGATTTTATTTTCTTGTGGATTAATTTACACCATTTTCATACAAAGACGACTTAATAATTATTTTGTGTACTTCTTATTTGCTAGTCCCACCCAAAACAGAGACACCTTCGTACCGACACTATTGCCGACTATGAAGATTTACGAATAGCAATTGGCAATGCAACTGCTATAGGAAGAAACTCAATTGGTTTGGGTGATGAATCAGATGCACGAATATATGGAGTTGAAGAAAATAGACATGTCACGATAGACGATTATGTGTTTGATGAGAGTCAGGATGCATACATACAAAGTCAAAATGACCAATCAAACAATGTTCCATCATATGAAAATTATAGTTCTTCTCCAGCGACCATGGAAACTAACAAGGAATTTCATGCAGAAAATAAAGGTACAAAGAAGCGAACGAGAATGGAATATGAAGATAATTCTAGCTCATTTGATACCATGACTCGAGCTGATTTCAAGCAAGGATTTCGCTTGGCATGGATTCTATTGCTGAAATTGCAACTGATATTCGAGGAATGCTTAAGCTGATGGAGAAAAAGGAAAGAGATAGGGAAAAAATAAGAAATAGAGAACAAGGAAGTAGAGAACAAGAACAACATATAGAATGCTATCAAAGAAACTCTAAACTTGGATAATCACACTCGCTACAAAGCACTTGCATTTATTCATCAGCTTGGAATGAAAGATGCTTTTTTAAAAATGTCACATGAAGAGCGTTGGGAGTGGATAAAATATAATGTGGAATGAGTTTGCTTATATGAGAAAATGTTTAACATTTTTAATTCTTCAAGATTATGTGATTTTAGATTACTTTGTTGAATTTTTTATTCGGTTTGTAACTTTGACGAAACTTTGAATTGAGTTATTTTTTAAACTTTGATTTGATTACGAACAATTTGTTATATTTATCGTATAGTTGATTTCCTATGTTCGTAGCATGAACCTGTTTTTTATGTATATTATGATCTCTTTTTATGTGTAAAATTTTAGGAGAAGGAATGGAAGAACCAATAGAACAAGAAATTGAGGAAGATTTTGATGAAACTATCAAGTTAGTTTTAATGGCACTTCAAGCAATACTTCAAATGTTAAGTGGGTTAATGGTTATCATATGTGGTGAATATATAGAATGTCCAGTTCGACAATCTATTACAACTGTTGGATATGATTACATTCATAAGGTATTGAAAGAAGATCCCGAGCACTTCAGAAAGATGTATAGGATGTATCCTAATGTGTTTCTAAAGCTTTGCATTATCATTAGAGAAAAAACACCTCTGCGAGATACACGATATATATGTGTTGAAGAAATGCTTGCAACATTCTTACTCACCGTTGGTCAAAATTCTCGATATTGTCTTATTCGAAAGACTTTTGGTCGAGCACATTCCACATCTAGCAGAAATTTCAACAAAATTCTGAAAGCTTTGAACAAAATTGCATCTGATATGATGGTCAAACCTGGATGTACAGTACCAAGTAAAATAAGAGGTAGTACAAGATTCTATCCTTATTTTAAGGTAAATTATACAACATTGTTTATAACAATTACTTATTTGGTAGAGTAGAGCAAGCTCGCTTTTTTATATTTGTATTTGTATAGAAATTATTTTAAAAGATTTCATTTATTTAGGATTGTTGGAGCTATTGACGGCAAACATATACCGGCTATCATATCGATCGTGATGTGACTGAGCAATCGTGAATCGCCACGGAACATTATCACAAAATGTATTGGCGACTTGCAACTTTGATTTGGAATTCATTTATATTCTTAGTGGATGGGAAGGTTCAAATTCATGATTCAAAACTACTAAATGACACGTTAGTAAGAAGAAATGGACTTAAAGTACCACAAGGTATGTACTTTTTTTGTTTGTTTTTTGAATTGTGTTATAAGTTATACATTTTTTGTCCTAATAATACTTTATCATTTTCTTTACACAAGATCAATATTACATACGATTTATGTATTTACAGTGTAAATATTTTCTTGTGGATTGCGATTTGCGAATCGTCGTCAATTCTTAGCTCCATTTCGAGGTTCGATATCATCTCCAAGATTTTGGTGGCCAAGGTCGTAATCCCGAAAATGCTAATGAAGTATTCAATCTTCGCCATGCTTTCTTGAGAAATGTAATCGAGAGAATATTTGGCATATTCAAATCGCGATTCACTATTTTTAAATCACCATTTAGAACACAATAGCTTGTGCAGATTGCACAATTTTTTCCGCAAAGAATGTCGCTCGATGAATTTCTGTTGAACCAAACAATGAAGCTTCATCTCCATCATTAGCAGGATTTGATGAGAATGATGATATTTTTGAAACTCAAGAGCAACAAAGAGAGCATACAAATGAATGGAGAGCTAATATAGCATCAGAAATGTGGAGGGATAACGTGAACGATGTGAATGAAGAGTGATAGAAATTCCTTCTATTAAATTCTTTGAAGTAAAAGTTTTTTATTATGATAGTAAAACATATTACTTTTGTTATTTGTGGTTGAAATAATTATAGAACATTTGAAGGCTATTTTAATTTTTTATTTTTTATTTTTGTAATAGTAGGCATAAATTAGTGGTCTATTTTTATTTTTATTTTTTAAGGGCATTAGTCTATTCATAACAAAGAAAATAGTGCAATGGTACGGGGAATTTTAAAATTTTCTCTATTCTAAGTTGAAATTTGTTGAAATTTGAGTAATTGTGGGGGTAAAATTATGATTTTTTATAAAAAGAGATTAAATTAAAATCTATAGAAATCCTTGAGAATTCATTAAAATTTATAATATAGAATTATGTTGAAATCTTATATATTCTATAGAATTCTATTCAAATTCATGAAAGTTATGAGAATTTATAAATATTAAAAAATTTCTTCAAATTTGAGTTGAGGGACCCTAAGATTAAGACTAAGATTATAGGATCAATAATCACTCGTATAAGCCATAAGCCCATATGGTGAGGACTGTGAACCGCCAAGAAAGGATCAAAATCTAACCCTAAATCCGTTTACGGCCTGCTTTTCCTCACCAGATGACCAGATATATGGTATAAATAAACATTCTTCCAATCATAATCCGCCCAATTCGTCAAGTTTATCTCTCTAAAACCCCGCGCTCTCTCTCTCTCTCTCTCTCTCTCTCGCTTGTAATGGATACTATTCAATCCAACTACGTGGATTCTCCATCTGAACCCCAGCCTGAAACTCAACTAACCCAATACTCCTACGAGCAGTACCCTAATTACCAATACTCGTACCCGGAAAACCCATCGGATTCAAATGCGCAAACCCAATCAGAAACCCTAGAAAAAACCCTAGATTCGTCAGATGGTGCTGCGAATAATGAGCAGAATCACCAAAGCCCAACTTCTGAAAATGGAGTTCGTGTTCCCAATGAGAGTGGACAGAAAATCGAGGCGCTGAGGCCTTTGGTGTCGGAAAATGGGCTGAATAATACTCATAGTGGCACTGATAAGGATTTCTCGGCCGGTGAAGAGGAGACTACCAGCAGGAGGCGGAGGAGGTCGCGGTGGGACCCACCTCCGAGTGATGGGGGTGGTACTGGAGGAGATGGTGATAACAACAGCGGGACTGGTGGGAGGAAAAGGAAGTCCAGGTGGGCTGATGATGAGCCAAAGCCCGTGATTCAATTGCCTGATTTTATGAAGGATTTTACTGGAGGTATTGAGTTTGATCCTGAGATTCAAGCTTTAAATAGTAGGTTACTTGAGATTAGTCGTAAATTGCAATCTGGAATGCTTTTGGACGACGGTCCTGAGGGTGCTAGATCACCCTCTCCCGAGCCAGTTTATGATAACATGGGAGTCAGGATTAATACTAGGGAGTATCGAGCAAGAGAGAAATTGAATAGGGAGAGGCAAGAGATTATATCGCAGATAATTAAGAAAAATCCAGCGTTTAAGCCACCAGCAGATTATAGGCCACCAAAGCTTCATAAGAAGCTTTACATTCCAATGAAGGAGTATCCAGGATACAATTTTATTGGGCTGATCATTGGACCAAGAGGGAACACTCAGAAGAGGATGGAAAGAGAAACAGGTGCAAAGATCGTGATTCGGGGTAAAGGATCAATAAAGGAGGGTAGGCTTCAACAGAAGCGGGATTTGAAGCCTGACCTGTCAGAGAATGAGGATTTGCATGTCTTGGTGGAGGCTGAGACTCAGGAGGCACTTGAAGCAGCTGCGGGTATGGTGGAGAAGCTCTTGCAGCCGGTTGATGAGGTTCTGAATGAGCATAAGAGGCAACAGCTTAAGGAGCTTGCAGCATTGAATGGGACTATTAGGGATGAAGAATATTGTAGGTTGTGTGGTGAGCCAGGGCATCGACAGTATGCTTGCCCTTCCCGTACTTCAACCTTTAAGAGTGATGTGTTGTGTAAGATATGTGGTGATGGTGGCCATCCTACTATTGATTGTCCGGTGAAGAATACTACAGGCAAGAAAATGGATGATGAGTACCAGAACTTCTTGGCAGAGTTGGGAGGAACTGGTCCGGAGTCTTCAACCAAGCCTGCAACACTTGCCCTTGGTCCTGGCAACTCAGGAACCAATCCTCCTTGGGTTGGTGGTGCTAACGCTTCTAGCAACACCACACAAGCTGGTTTAGGGACTGCCTTAATCAAGCCCAAAGAATACGACGAAACAAATTTGTATATTGGGTACTTGCCACCTACTCTGGAAGATGATGGTTTAATCAGCTTATTCTCTCCTTTTGGTGAAATTGTGATGGCTAAGGTTATCAAGGATCGTATCTCTGGCCTGAGTAAAGGATACGGGTTTGTTAAATATGCTGATGTTCAACAGGCTAATAATGCCATTGCTAGTATGAATGGTCACAGGCTAGATGGGAGAACAATTGCTGTTAGAGTAGCAGGTAAACCACCCCAGCCTACAGTGCCTCCGGGCCCTCCTGCTCCAGCAATGCCAACATATCCGGCTCCAAATCAGTCTATTGGTGCCTACCCATCTCAGCAGTACAGTGTTGGTGGTCCCATTGGGAGTGCACCACCTGGGAGCTATGCAGGGACTCCAGTTCCGTGGGGACCTCCAGTACCCCCTCCTTATGCACCCTACCACCCTCCCCCTCCAGGTTCAACAATGTATACTCCCGTGCCAGGCCAACCTGCTCCCCATTATGCTGTGCAATATCCTCCACCAATGCCACCAGCATCTTCTGGTGTCCCGGGGCAGACTGTTTCTTCTAGTGATACGGATACCCAACAAATTTATGCATCATCTGTTGAGACACAGCAAAATTACCTACCTATGGTACAATCTCAGGGCAGTGGACCTTTTCAATCTGCTCCAACCTATATGTACGGTTCCATGCCACCAAATGCCCACGCTGCATATCCAACACCTCCATATAGCTACCCATCTTATTACAGTGCAGTTCCTCCTCCCCCTCCTCTCACTGCACCGCAGTCTACTGTGGACCCTTCCCAGAGTTTGAGTAATGTTCCATGGGCCTCAAATCCACCTGTGCCTCCACCTTCATCGTCCATAGAGAAGAGCACGCACAGTACGGATACTGAATATGAGAAGTTCATGGCAGAAATGAAATGATGTGTTAATTTGAGAATGACCTTTGTGATGTCGGTGAGTCGGTTGCATTCTTTTATTTACACTTACTAATATTACAGTACGTTATGTCATTCCTTTTTCCAGAGCATGCTTAAGAAAACTAGTGCTTTTTTTGCATCTCCATCAGCCCAACAGTAGGCAAGAAAAATATAGCGCAAACTCTTCCCTAATTCCAATCAAGAGAACCAAAAAACAAGAAGTACTTTACAGTAACCTATCTTCTTATGCATATGGTGTTGGTCTTTAGTTGCTAAAAACTTTGATTATTTCGGCTAACTTTTTCCGTCATCTGAAATAGCCTCACATTACTTTGATGTTATACGTTCTGGATGAAATTATATTCTTGTCTAGAGAGAGTAAAAGAACCAAATAAAGTAGCTGTTGTATGTTATTTGCTAATATTTTGGTTTTTCCTCATGTGAGTTCTTTTGTAAGTCTCATTTTGCAGATAGGCATATTCTGACTGGATACAACTATCTGTGTTGCCAGTGTTCACCTCTCTCCCATTTGTTGAAGTCTTGGTCTCCTTTGAGCTCATATTTCTGTTTGACATAATATCATGCAGCATAGTTTCACTTTTGACTGAAATAATTGATTAATTATTTTGTGATAAATCATAACACTTGTTTCTTTGTCATTATTGTAATATTTTTACAGGCAGTTTGTTGGAGCACTTGTCATCCTGATTTCTTATCTCTTGCCATGACTTACTTGTTGGAAGTTTGGGACTCACATCTTGTACTGTTGTGAAATTTGCAGAGAGTTGTGATGAAGTTCAGTTCAGTACATTGAGGCTTATGTTCCAGTACTGATTCAAAGATTTATTACTAATAGTTGTGCCTTTTCTAGGACTATCTTCTTTCGGATTATTATTTCTGCTTAAGTGTCAGGATTTATTAAATTCAACCTATGTTTTAAGTTTGAACTTTTTAGTATCTGGTTACTTACATTACTCACGTGGTCAGCTGTCTGTTCTGTTTTCTGTTTCTGACATACTTATGCTTCCAGTTTATTACACTCCTTGGTACTTGTAACTATGACCATTCAAATGGTTGTAGCTCCAGCCTCCGAAAGCAAGGTGATGCTTGCCTCTACAAATCTTAACCAGAAGGTGAGCCCATATTTTATTGTGAGATCAATGTATTTCTGACACGTCTTCTGACTTTATTTTCTTAATAATTTCTTTTTGATGTCTTCTCCTAGTTTGTATATTGCAGGTGAAGTGTGATTGTGCTGGAATAGTATTCGTGTGTTCATTGAGCCACACTTCGAGTTTTTTTTGCTGTTTGCAGTGCTTATAGGTTTTCATTAATTGAAGAAATCTAGGCATGAGATAATCTTTAGCTGTTTGATGATTAATTGTAAGAAGGTGTACAGTACAGAATTAAGTGATTGGAAGTACTGGGTTATGGTTAGGTTAGTCTGAAAGGAATGTGAGTCTAGTCTATGATGAATGATATTTTGCTTAATGCAAACTGGTGTCAAAATGAGCTGAGAATATGTGTAGGATGTATATTGTTTATTTATCAGCTTTTAGCACTGTTGTTATATGTTGAGTGAACGAGAGGGATTGATTATGATAGGATTTGTGGCTATCCCAAATGGAGATAGAGCTGTGTGTTTTCTATACTTGTCTCTGAGGAAGAAAATGATTGCGTAGCTTTTAATTGGGTCCATAGCACAGCCTGATAAATTGCTATTTGCAACTTGTCTCTTGGAATCTTCCTTAAATGGTTCTGAATGCCTACCACATGTTTCTCCAAACAGTGGCATAGCTCGGAGCGCATATATTTTTTCTGTACAGAAACTGTGCATGTGAAAAGTCAAATTGATGTCAGGATATTGTAGGGAGCTCTGTCTTCCTCTTCATGCCCTATTAGTGAATTTGCATGCCGACAAGGGCATTGGATGTCTTTCAATATTTACAAATGGAAAATAAGTCAGTCAAGGTTTTTAATGTCGTTATCAGGTACTTTGAGTTTAATTTTTAGCACCGTGATTCTTCTTATTTCGCTTTGTTATAATACTGGAGTTATCATTTTTTTGGCTTCTTAGAGCATCTCCAACAAGCTCATTAAACATAAATTACTCTTTAATTTAAAGAGTCAATGTTTAAAATTCTGCTCCAATGGACTCTCCAATTTAACATTTTAATTTAGAGAGTGGATTTGGCTCTTTATAAGTAGAATATTAATGTGACATGCTACTTGTGATATCTATTCTAGTGCTTCTTGTTGCCTTTGTTCTACTAATGTCTGTGAACCTCGATGGTGTATTTGCTATTCTGGATTTGACCGGACAAGATCAAGGAAGAGAGATAACAATTTGTCCCCCTGTAGCTAATGTGACTTGAGTTTACTTAATTGTCTTAGTGGACCATTCATTCTGTATTGTTGTCTCTCAACGACCAAAAATCTTTTGCCATGAGATTTAGAGATCATGTATTGGTTAATTAATGTTTTCGATGAGTGTATTAATATTTTGTGCTCTAACTGAACCTTTTGTAGAGAAGCTTGGTGATGCATCACTGCAGTGCTTGTCCAAGGACGTTCTGGGAAACTAGGCGAATCTTGTACATCTTCATTCGGACCTCTAAAATGGTGAAATTGGTTCTCCAGTGGCAAGGCATAAATGGAGTTTGACTGCATGACCTACTAGTACCAAAGGCTTGTGATTTCTTAGATTACCTATTGGGGGAATCATAATGTTTGATCTACTCCACGAGATCACTAGCTTGAAAATTTGTTTATAAGGCGCTTATCTACTTTGTCTACGTCACGCTTTTTACAAAACTAAGTTTTAACTGTCTACCTTAACCCACCGTAGCAAGTTCCGAGGTGTGACTTGGTTTGAGAGAGAAATATCCCACATTATACTGTGGTGCTGCAATATCTAGATCACTCTCCTCTTACTATAAATATTTTATGTACATTGTATTAATAAAACGCAATAATAATCTACCCTACGTAACCAAAAAAGAACATTTTTAAGAACTTACCTAAGTTTATAAATTGGAGCGACTCATTTTTCAGCTAATCTCGTGCAATCAAACATATTAGTTAGAAAATAGGTGGAAAAAAAAATTTTTATGGAAAATTTTGTACAATCAAACACAGTCTAAATTATCGCATTTTCTTTGAAAATGTTTTTTAGAAAAAGTTTTATTTTAGGGGAAAAGAGGTTTTCAATTAACAGTTGTCAGAAAAATAATTTATTGTCAATTCAATTTTATTGAATTCGTTTTCTTTCACATGAATTCAATGCTTTTAATCAAACGCACCTTTAGCTCATAATCATTTTACTTTCACGTCTATAATCCTAATGTTAAGTTTAACAAAAACGTAAC
Source organism: Forsythia suspensa (assembly GCA_023638005.1). Lineage (NCBI taxonomy): Eukaryota > Viridiplantae > Streptophyta > Magnoliopsida > Lamiales > Oleaceae > Forsythia > Forsythia suspensa. Next base: position 28,222,372 of record CM042666.1, on the reverse strand, counting down.
ATAACAAAGGGACAATATTGTCATTTTCAACATCATCTAGCTGTCTCGAAGGCCACAAATCAATCTACATTTTTTATTGCAATCTGAATCAACAAGTCATGGCCCAAAAAAAAAAAAAAAAAAAAATTTAAAAGTTGTTTTTAAATCACTCCAAATGTAAGCTAAGTTAGAAGTACATGGGAGTTTGGCCAATTTATGTGAAAATATTTGAAAGTTTGTGGTGTGAATTAGAAATGATAGATATGATGGATTTTTTATCAAGTGCAACGAAAACGAAGCTAAAATAATCATATAGTTGAGAGTAATGTTTAAATTTAAAATTTGTTATAAAAAGCATACTAAAGGATGTCAAAACTCGTGAATCTTTATTTTTCTCAAATTTAATGACATATCACCTTAAAATTAAGTTTCTACATTTTTCACTAGGAAGTGGCCTATGATGATGGTGGCATTAATAATAGTCAATTATGTCGAAATAACAAGTCTTTTCGGTATGATAGATTGGAGTATGGAGTCGTGGGCAATTTTACTTTTCCAATGCAATAATGTAAATTATTGATACGTGGAAAATAAAGTAGAGACAAATAGAAGAACATCTAATAAAATTGTGGATTAGAAAATTTATGATCTAATTTATATAGAAGAACATCTAATAAAATTGTGGATTAGAAAAATTATGATCTAATTTATATCTATACTACTTCTAAAAGGGGATTAAATGGAGAAACATTTTTGGACCATTCTACCCCGGGCTTAAATGGAGAAATATTTTTGGACCATTCTACCCCTATAATTTTTTAAAATTCCATATTCACCTTTAGTATTTATTAATATATAATTATTTTTTAATATTTTATTTATTTACTCTTTTAATATTGATCATTATTGTACATTAAATTTTCAACAATTTACTAAATAAACAATTAAAATTTTTAAATATTTAATCTATTAAATTAAATATGAAAGTGAAAAGATAATCAATTTTTATTTTTATTTTTTACATTAAGTAGATAAAAGGAATGTACAATGAGTTTCAACAAAAAAAAATGAATGAGAAAAATTGTAACTTTGTTTATTACCGCATTAAAATTCAAATCATAGTTGTCAAAACTGAAATAGAGATAAAAATATTATTTTTAATATATTAGATTATCGTGTGATTACGAGCATGTTTGATTCAGTTCTTTTTTTTTAATTCTTTTTTTTTTCTCAAATTCATTTTCAACTACATATTTTATGGAACCTACAACTTTTATCAACTTTTCAACAATATATTTTACCAGTTTTTTTCAAAATCTTTAAACTCCACCAAACATATACTATATTTTAGAACTAACATGTGAATTTTTTTTATTTTTAATTTAATTTAATTTAATTAATATATATAGAACGTTCTTCTCATCTTACTTCTGTCCATCAACAATATTCTTACTCTGTCAGTCAATAATATTCTTACAACATAGACAAGTATCAACACTTCTTTAATTTTTGTTTCTTACTCACATTTATGACATTTCATTTATGTCGTCAAATCAAACATGTCTAATAAAAAGAGAACATGCACAAAGAATATTGTTGACAAGGAACTACTACTCCAATAAATGTATAATATTATGTAGTGAATCATTACATTTTCTTACAATAAAATTAGTAATTATTAATTTTATTCTTTGTAAAATGCATTCCTGAAGATCATTAATACTATACGATTTGATATCAATGATTCAATCAATTATCAAAGTTTAAATCACCAAAAGGTCTTAATTGGGTTCAAGTTATTGTTGGTATTATCACCATATAATTGTACTTAAATGAATGCAATTATATTTTAATATTTATTTGTTACTATTTTATTGTTCATTATTATCGTACATTAAATTTTTAACAATTTATTAATGTACATTTAAAATTTGTAAATATTTAATATATTAAATTAAATATGACTGTGAAAAGACGGTCTCAATTTATTTGCCTTACGTAGATGAAAGAAATGAGAAATGGATTTAAAAATGAATGGAAAAATTGTAACTTGTTTTATTATCGGATTAAAATTCAAATCATGGATATGAAAAGATTGTTTTGAATACATTGGATTATGATGATTATAGTTGACAACTAACATATAAAACTTTTTAAATTTTTATTTAATTAATAATATATCAGACACGCTTAATAAAAAAAGTATATTCACAAAGAATATTATTTACAATGAGTAACTACTCCAACAAATGTACAATATTATATAGTCAATCATTACGTTCTCTCTAATAAAATTAACAATTATTAATTTTTTTTTATGTAAAATACAACCTCAAGATCCCTATTACTACATCATTAATTCCCTACAATTTGACATTAATGGTTCGTCAATCATCAAAGCTCAAATTACTAAAAATTCTTCACTGAATTCAAGTTACTATTCGTATTACTACTATATAAAACTCATCTTTGATTGCAATTATACTTCTATAAATGTAAATAAAATATAAACATTGAACAATACAAAACAACATGTTATCAACAACTATATTTTTTTTTATCTTTATTGCAATTGCTACTTTAACATTTTAATTATTAACAATTAAAAAATAAAAAATTTGAAAATATTAAAAATTAACAATATGATTATAGAAGCACGTGCAATGCACGCGTGTCTAACTAGTAGTACAAATGAGGAAATATAAATAAATATAAAAAATTAAATAAACGATAATTAGTACACATTCGATAGATATTTATTGTAGAAAATTAAATGGAGGATGTCTTCAAATGTGGACGGTGTGCTAGACATCCTCCACTTTTTTCTTGTCATGTAAGAGTATCTCTAATGCAACAATGTAGATTGTTGTATATATGACAAATAAAATAGAGACGGAGAGAAGAACATCTCCAATGGGGTTGTGTATTGATAAAAATTGTTGTCCACATGTTCAAAAGAGTGGTAAATAAATTATAAAAATAAAAATAAATAATGATTAACATACATTCTGATATAGATTAATAATAAAAATTAAATAAAAGAGACGTAGCACACATTTCAATAGAAATAAATTATATAAAAAAAAAATTGAAGATGTCTAGGACACCGTCCAAATGTAGACGGTGTGCTAGACATTCTCTACTTTTTTTATTTGAAATGTAAGCTATTTGGGGGTGATGTAGCACACAATCCACAATTGCATTAGAGCATTTCCAATACAACAATGTGGATTGTTATATATGTGGCAAATAAAATAGAGACGGAGAAAATAGCATCTCCAATGGAGTTGTGGATGAAAAAAATTGTAATCTATGTGTACAAGAGATATTGGTAGATAAATTAAAAACAATAAATAAAGAATTATTAACACACATTTTGATTGAGACAAATTATAAAAAGAAGCTTAGTGCACATTTCAATAAACATTAACTAAATGGAGGATGTCTAGCACGACGTCTACATTAGACGGTGTGCTAGACATCCTCCACTTTTTTCCTTGACAAGTAATTTGGAGTGACGTGACACACTTTATGGTGTAGTCCACTGTTGTATTAAGAGCATCTCCAATGCATTATAAGTATTTTTGTCTAGGTGGTACAAATATTGAAAAACTTCTGATCTACGTGGTATTGATGTCTAATGAATACATGTTCAAGTTCAAATTTGGTATCTAATGCATTCTATGAATTGATATCTAAGTGAATTTTATTTTATTAAAATAAATGCTAGATTATAATTAAATATGCACAAGAAATTTAAATAGTGTTGAGTCAACATGTTTAACAGAGCGTCTCGAAATTAGATTTAAGTGTTAGACGTTGTCTATTTTTTTCCTGTCATGTCACCTCGGCAGAGTTTGACAACTTGTATTAAAGAGAATTTTTTTTAGAGATTGTCTATTTTACTTACGTGGTAGGATATTTTTTTGCGATTAACAGTTGCACGGGAAATTCTCTCTCTAAGCGTTTTGGGATAATATGAGAGTAACTCTTGGTGGAGTGAAATCCCTTGTTGGTTAGCAAAGAAGTAAGAAGAAGTTGATTTGTCAACATAAAGCTTCGTTAGTTGCAGTGGTAATGTCTCGAACTCATGTCCTTTGTGGTTGACGGTTCGACTCCTACTACTCTCTCGATATTTTACTTTTAATTCGTTGTCATCTTCATCTTCTTCACCCGAAAACCCTAACCCTAGATTTTGCTCTACAATTTACTTTAATTCATTCTATGGATCCAGATCCACCCTCTTCAAATCCGAGAAAGGTTTACACATCATTTCAACTTTTTCCCCAATTTTCGCTTTAATTTTCCCTCCCTTAATTTTTTTTTTTTTTATCCGAGCCCTAAGTTTTTTGATATTGTTCCGTGTTAAATTTGCTCCTAAGAGACCTCCTCATAGATCAAACCAAAAATGTATTGTAAACTTTATCCTTTTTTTTTTCTAAATTTAATAATGATGCTTTGAGTCAAATTTTGAAATTAATTATGGTAAAAAATTGCGAAAGAAGAAGAAGTCAGTGAAGATGATAGCGGCGATGATAAAGCTCTCCTCCACGGGCCAACGTAATCCCTCCTCTCTCTTTCCCTCCTATTAAATCGTAGTTTTAAAAGAGATTCCAACTTGTAAACATTATAGTTTATATGCATTTAGTTCATTAAGCAAGGTGAGTTAAGGGTGTTGCCCTTGTTTGCGTGAGCAGGGTCGGGTTGGATTTGACTCTCTAAACGCTCGGACAGGTTCGGAGAGATCTTTTGTTAATTTTTGTTTCTATATTCTTAGAAAATTAATAAAAAATAAATAAATATTGTTGGGCTGGGTGACCTTCCCGGTCTAGCCCATTTTACATTTGATTGGGGTTAATGTTGGTTTGGATTTTTTTAAGGGATCTTGTAGTTTAAAAGTTACTTTCTTAGAAAGTGTTTTTACCCTAGCAAAACTTAATTTAAAAATAATTTTGACTTACTTTTAGACGCAGCCAAATAGTAGTGTGCTATTTAATTTGCTATTTTTATCATCCTTAGTTATAAGACTTGTTATGGAAACCATGATTGTGTAATAATAATCTTAAGAAATCTCTTTTAAGTATTTGATAAAAATAATTGACCGCTGCTTCTAAGACATGAAATAATCTATCAAGGAAGTAAAATTGTTAATTTCAAACCATTACTTCATCGCAGTGAGTCCTTTGACTTCCAAACACATAGGTATTTACCACTGTAATTTTGCCGTTTTTTTTTCCATGGGATGTAATAAAAATTGAGCGTCTTTTTCCGCGCAGAACTTCTTGATGAAGTAGAATTCGGAAAAGCTGCAGCAAAGTTGGGGTACGATGAGAATGCTACTAATTCTTCTTCAAATCTTGGTTTGCTGGTTGGTAATCTAGCTGTAGAAATTTTAAAAATTAGCATATATTGTTTACTCATTTGTGCTTGAGTGTTTCGTCTTTTATTCTAACTTACTGCCGTTTATCAACAGGAGAAAGAAGATAAACCACATATGCTTTTTCTTCAGCTTCCTCCTAATCTTCCCTTGAGCAAGCAACTGCTAGTGTAAGCAGGAGAGACACAGCCGATCACTTAAAATCTTCCACGATTTCAGAGACCCATCAGAAAGTGACAACTAGAAACATCCCGGGGATTTCAAGGAATTCTACAGATATGAAGAGAGAAGAGATTTTGGGGAGCTCGATGTATCAGAGCAGTGCATATGGTTCAAGAAAAGGATTTAGCTTGGAGGAGTTGCCGGGGGGGATACATGGGCAAAATTTTGGTCTACAAAAGTGGCACAATTAAGTTGAAGTTGGGAGATGTTCTATATGATGTGAGTCATATTTACCTTACATATTTCGTTTTGTGCATTTTCTGTTCCTCTACAAGCATTTCCATTTTCACTTGTGTTCCGAGAACTAATTGTTTGAAGAAAGTTAGTTAATGGGTTCAAACCAGATCAGATTATTCAACACTTCCTGATATTAATAGCATGTAATGACACGCAGGTTTCTCCAAGTCCTGATTGTACTTTTGCTCAAAATGTTGTTGCTGTCAACACTGTTGATCGACATTGTTGTGAGTTGGGCGAACTCAAGAAGCTACAATGTTTAACTCCGGATATTGATTCTCTCTTGGTTCTTGCGATTGATTTGGGGTAAGGCTATTTGGCCATATCAAGTTTATGTGAGATTGCAAGATTTTGTAGCAATGATTCAATCTTTATGCATAAGACAACAAGTGAAAACTTTGTAGTAGAAGCCTCGATGAAGACGTAAATAGGCATATATTGAAGATATGAGACTCGTCCGCTAAACTTGAAAACTTGAGCTGTATGTAGTAGTAGTTGTAAAATGACAAGGAGCAAAGAAAATAGACACGACAATGTATGCGCAAAGAAGGATGAATTAATTGAAGAATTATATTGATCAATTTACATTGGATTGTAGTGTATATATATAATACAATGTGCTAACTAAAGGAAATGAATATATCGAAATGATCAAGCGAATCAATGTAAAAAGAACTAACTTTAACTAACTCTTCTAACTGTTATTTCTAACTAATTCTTGTTTAAGTTTTTCCTCCTTGTGTTTCAATTCCATCTGCTCAATATGAGCTATAATACTCCAACACCCCCCTCAAGATGAGCATGGATATTAATGATGTTCATCTTGCGAAGATTGTGATGAAAGGTAGAGAACCAAGTGGTTTCGTAAGGATATCGACTAGTCAGTAGTCGTGATGGAATGTAGAAAAGTTTAATGACATTTTCCTACAATTTCTCCCGATAAGATGACAATCAACTGGATATGCTTTGTTCTTTCATGTTGAACCGGGTTTGTGGCAATAGCCATAGGCGATTTGCTATCGTATACAACAAAGCGGGAGAAGGATGAGCGATATGTAGATCCCGTGTAATACATACAAAAGCCATTGAATTTCACAAGTAGTAGTTGCAAGGGCACGATATTCAGCCTTTGCCGATGAACGATCGATTGTAACATGTTTCTTTGATTTCCAAGAAATCGAGAGAATCGCCAAGTAAAATTGCAAAACCAGGTGACACTTCTTCGGGTATCCACACACCGCCCAATCACTATCTCGAAAAACTTTTTAAATGTAAGTCCGAGGATGATGGAAAGAAGAGGCCTTGACACAGGTGTGGCTTTTAGATACCGCAAAAACTCGAATGGTCACTTGGTGATGACTAATGACAAGTTGAGCTAAAAATTGGCTTAGCACTTGTACAGCAGTATGCTAAGTCGGGCCTAGTAAGGGGTTAAGTAGAGTGCACCAATGAGTCTTCTATAGCCGTAAGGATCGTGGTATAAATTTGTGTCATTTGCGAGATAATTTGAGAGTAGATTCCATAGGAAAACCAAAGAGGTTTGGCTCCGATTAAACTATGTCTTTAAGTATGTCAAGTACATACTTTCTTTGGCATAAGGTGATGCCCTTATGTGATCTTGCAACTTCCAAACCAAGAAAGAATTTCAGCTGCCCAAGATCTTTAATAGTGAACTTTTCATGTAAAAAGGACTTTAAACTATCAATTTCCAGAATGTTGTCACTTGCTAGTATCACGTCATCCACATAGACCAGTAAAGCCATAAAGGAACTATCAGTCTTCATAACAAATAAGGAACGATCGAGGTACCTTGTGCAAAACCATAAGAAAGAAGGGCATGAGATAGCTTGGCAAACCATTGCCTAGAAGCTTGTTTTAGGCCATAAAGCTCTTCAACAACTTACACACTTTCTCGCTTTTCTGGGGACGACCAATCCGGAGGTAAATCTATATACACCTCCTCATGTAAATCACCATGTAAAAATGCGTTATTCACATCTAGTTGATGAAGATGCCATTGCTTGATTGTTGCCACTGCAATCAGCAATCTAATAGATGTAATCTTGGCCACAGGAGAGAAGGTGTCAAAAAAATCAAGTCCTTCTTGTTGAGTATACCCTTTCGCCACCAGCCGAGCTTTATGTCTTTCAACAGTCCCATCAGCTCTATATTTCACTTTGAATACCCATTTACAACCAATGGTCTTCTTATTTTCGTGAAGATGAACAAGCTCCCAAGTTTTATTTTTCTCCAGCAAGAATTTCACTTTTCATGGCAGCCGCCATTCGTGGGAATTGAGAGGCTTGTGTGTATGTTTTAGGCTCAACGGAGTGTGTGATGGAGGATAGAAAAGCTTTATGTGGTGTGGACAACCTATTTGTAGAAAGAAAATGATGAATAGGATAGAAATTACCTTTAGTAGGAGAGCAATCAGCTGAAGTAGATGTTTGAGCTGCATCTTGAGATGAAGAAACATTACCACAATAGAAATTCTTCAAATATGAAGATGGTTGTTTGAGCACAGTCGATTTTCTAAGCCGCAGATTTTGAGTTAAAGGAAGCAGATCTTTGGATCGAGAAGTTGAATCGTAAGTGGGATCAGAAGTTGGATCAATTTGAGCATATGCTGGATCAGAAATTGGATTAATATTGGTTGAGGGAGATGGTATTGGTAAATCTGATTCATTATGTGTATGCATTTCAAAGGAGGGAGCAAGATTAAAGGGAGATGTTCTAAAGAAATACGAAACAGCTTGTTATTTGTAATATCTGCAATGGAATTTTAGAATGAGATCAAGGCCAGATACTTGAGAAGTGATGGACCAAGAGTCTTTCATCTTGAGAAATCTTTAAGCTGCATCAGTCAGGGATCTCTATCTGTAACTGAATATTTCAGTACTTTCAAGACTCTTTGGGATGAATATGTCAGCTATAGACCGTTCCCAACATGCACTTGTGGTAAAATGGTGACATGTACTTGTGAGCTTTTAATTTTACGCAAGCTAGATAGCGATCGATTATGTTCTCAAATTCTTGGTTGGGCTAAATGATTCATATGCATCTATCGAAGCCAATTATTGCTTGATGATCCCTTTACCGCACATGTCCAAAGTATTCTCATTGTTGCTTTAAGAGGAAAGTCGGAAACATTTCACTAACTTTCATTGTATACACCGAGAGTCATGCTTTGATGGCAAAACAATCTAATCAACAGAGCTCTCACCAAGATCTTTTAAGGAAAAACCAAAGAAGTCTACATCACGGTTGCACTCCTTGTGGCTACAATGGTCACACAGCTGAAAAGTGTTTCCAACTTCATGGTTATCCTCCTACCGGAATGGACCAAAAGGGAAAAGAAACATGATCGCTTTGCGCTAATGCCGTGATTACAACTTCGAGGCTTTCAATCGAGCAGGAATGAGCAACAAAGGCTTTGCTTTACTCGGAGGAATTTAACAAGATAATGGCACTTGCTAACTCATCACAACCAGGTTATTCCAACTAAAGCACTGTCCAACCATCTGTTAATCTAGTTACTCAATTTTCTAGTAAGATGCAACCTAAACTATCTTTGTTTTCTTGTAACTCTGCTGCTTCTAAGCCAAAATTCAGTCCATCTTGGATACTTGACACGGGTGCAACAGATCACATAATTTGTTCACCACACTTATATCACTCTAAACCAAAACTAACTAATGCATTCATCAATCTTCCTAATAGAACCACAGTTCCAGCCACTCACACTGGTACAGTATGTCTCTCAGACTTTCTATTTCTACACAATGTCTTATGTGTTCCCCAATTTTCATTTAATCTACTGTCTGTTTCAAAGCTTACCAGACAGTCTAACATTTCTCTTATTTTTTCTGCTTCTCATTGCCTTTTACAGGACCAGTCAATGAAGAAGATGATTGGGATTGCTCTTGAAAAGGAAGGACTTTACCACTTCACTCAAGCTTCATCAAAAACCAGTGAATCTCCCCAACCTTGTTATGCTCTTTCAGTTCCTTCAGTTTTTCTTTCTAGTCACAGGCCATTAGACATATGGCATTATAGGTTAGGACATGTATCCAATTCTAGATGCACTCCACAAAATGAGATAAATTCGATATATTTCTCAATCAGAATGATGTTTGTGACATATGCCCCTAGCTAAACAAAGGAAACTTCCTTTCCACGTATCAAAAAGCAATTCTAATAAAAGCTTTGATTTGATCCATTGTGATATATGGGGACCTTTCAGCACAATTTCTTATTCTGGTTTTAGATATTTCTTAACCATTGTTGATGACTTCACGAGATGTACTTGGGTATACATGACTAAAGCCAAGTCAGAAGTATAATCCTTAATCAAAAACTTCTGTAAAATGGTAGCAAATCACTTCTCTTCTTCTATCAAAACCATACGGTCTGATAATGGACCAGAATTTTCACTTCCCAAGTTCTATCATAAATATGGTATTATACATCAAAAAGTTGTGTAGAAACTCCACAACAAAATGGCATTGTGGAAAGAAAGCACCAACATCTATTAAATACCGCTAGAGCATTAATGTTCCAAGCAAACCTACCATTAATTTTACGGGTGATTGTATTCTTCTTTGCGACCACATAATCAACGGACTTCCTACCCTCTACTCAAAAAAAACCCCTTTTGAACAGCTCTTTAACAAGCCACCAAATCTTTCTCACCTAAAGGTCTTTGGTTGCCTCTGTTTTGCATCTACTTTATCCAACCACGAGGACAAAGTTCAACCCAAGAGCCACAAAGTGCATATTTCGGATACCCTCTGATGTTAAAGGATATAAACTCATGGATCTAAACACCAACCAATAAGGCGCCAGGGTTGTCACTCGGATGCAAGTAGTAAGGGCTAGATGAATCATCTGAAGGATTGACAGATTGATTGATAGCGCTAAATGTTGTGGGAATAATAGGAGGAGGAAGATCAATGGGAGAAGAGTTATCAGAACTCATTTCAAGATTTTTGTTTAAGAAAAAATGCAGAAAACTGAAGAATGCAGAATCTTGCAAGGCAGGAAGGATTCAATGCACTGCAGGCGAAATTTTGCAAGGCGGGAAGATAGATTGCGGAAGCTTTCTTAACGCTCTGATACCATGTAAAATGACAAGGAGCAAAGAAAATAGACACGACAATGTATGCACAAAGCGACAGAGGATGAATTAATTGAAGAATTATATTGATCAATTTACATTGGATTGTAGCTGTATATATATAATACAATGTGCTAACTAAAGGAGCGAGAAAATATCGAAATGATCAACTGAATCAACGTAAAAAGAACTAACTTTAACTAACTCTTCTAACTGTTATTTCTAACTAATTCTTGTTTAAGCTTTTCCTCCTTCTGCTTTCAATTCCATCTGCTCAATATGAGTCATAATACTCCAACGAGTAGTAGTATCAAAACGAGGTATATTTTGAAGTGAAGAGACTCGGTCCATTGAACTCGAAAATTCGCATGGTATGCAAAAGAAGTCTCAATGCGAGGCATATATCGAGTGATGAGACCTTGGTCCACTAAGATTATTTGTTTTTTGGCTGTAAATGCAGGCATGTAAATGAATGAAAAAATTTTATGCATCATTCATCCAACAATTAATGATCTTTGTCGAATCTTGTCGAATACTCTAACCAAGTTAAGAATTGGATGAAAAATATTACTGTTTCGTGTAGAACAAACGTCTTAGCAAAACTCGTGGATTAAGGCCCTTGAGTCCACCGGTTTTTAGGCCAAATTCTAATGTTTAGACGGTCAAATTGACACTTTTTTATTTGAGATTTTTTTATAAATAAGCCACTTTTTTTTAAAAACTATTATTTTAATTTATTATATTATATATTAAATTTAGTAACTGAATCATTAAAAACCGGATTTTATAGAAATACTTATATTATATTACATTATCTTTTATTGTTATAGTAACCAAATTCTTAAAAATCGAAATTGATTAAAATATATATATTACAGAATCTTTTATTGTTATAACTGGCAAATATATATCATTTGTATCAGAAATAGCTGTAACAACTACAAACATGAATCATTTATACTCAATTGTATTAGAAATAGCTGCAACACACTAAAGCATAATACCAGTTTTCGTACACACAAAAAAATATACTCAATTGTATCATTTATATCAATTAGTGATAAAAAGTATCAATTTGGAGTAATATAATCTGCATTGAGGAGGGTGTCCTCAACTCAGATTTTAAAATATTTGTTAATATATATATATAATTTGAATGGATTTCATGAATTTAAATAGAATTCCACAAAATTTATAAGATTTCAACATAATTCTATATTATAAATTTCAATATATTCTTATGGATTTCTATGAATTATCATGGATTTGTAGTCTTTTTATTAAAATTATTAATTTTACATTGTTTGTATTCTAAACAGTTCAAGTGACTATCCTACATAAACAAATATTTTGAGTGCAATTTTGGAAAGAAAAAAATTCTGGAAATATAAAGAAGTAAAAACTCTTTTTCAGTCAAAGAAGTGAATGATTTGATAGATTGGGAAGTATACCAATTCGACAGTTGTGTCAGCTAAGCTCTTAGGGAATAAACTAATAAATATGTCACTTTTCGTCTCTAATCTCGAAGCACAATTAAATCTATTGTTTAGAGGAATTCACATTACTATTATCAATTTCTTCAGTTTTGGGAAAAAAATATTTGAGAACAAGGCTTCTTGAAAAAAAAAAATTGACACAAAGTTTTAATTTCCACTTTCTTTCTACTTGTCTATGTTTATAAAATTTTCTCTTTCATATCCGAGACTAGATGGTGGATATTTAGGATTCATTCTCTTCCAAAATCAGTTGTTTAACCATCTTGTATAAAAATTTATTTTGTGGCTTAAAAAGATAATTTACATATATGTCGCAATTGATGAGTAAATATTTTCAAGTTCAAATTTTTTTTAGTGTTATGCTAATTTTACAGTCCAATATCTAATTGTCCTATGTAGTATTAGACTAATTATCTAATTAATATTTATCAATAGATTATTTATATTTTTCAACCCAATTGTTTGGTTCAATAAATGATCATAGAGCATCAAAAATAAAATTTCAAAGACGATATTTGACAATTGTACCAAAAAAAAATTAAAATAAAAAATTCAATAAATTTTCATGCTAATATAAATTGAAAATCAAAAACAAGAGTTTACTACAAAAACTTGTAGCCCAAATTGAGAAGAAAGGCGAGAGGAAGAGACGCGTAAGAGAATAGTTGGATTGAAATTTCGATGGGTGAGGATAAAATTCCTAAACAATTTGGTATTCATATGTGTGAGCTCGAAATCCATGCAAATCTATTTAAAGGGGTGTCCTCAACTTAGATTTGAATAGATTTTGAAAATACATGTAAATTTTGGTATCCCCAACTCAGATTTTAATAGATTCAATTGAAATTTAGGTGTCTTCAACTCAGATTTTAATAGATTCAATTGAAATTTAGGTGTCCTCAACTCATATTTAAATAGATTCTTTAGAAATTTAGGTGTCCCCAATTGCTAGTGGATTTCTGAAGATTTCATTAATTAGAAGATTTAAACAGATTTGTATAGATTTCGAGCTCATAAATATGAATAACAAATTCTTTAGAAATTTTTTCCACACCCCTCAAAATTTCAATTCAACTCTTCTCTTATGCATCTCTTTCTCTCGCCTGTCTCATCAATTTGTACCACAAGTTTTTGTAGTAAACTATTGTTCTTGATTTTTATATTAGCATGGAAGTTTATTGAATTTTTTATTTTTTATTTTATTAATATTTCTTTCTGTACAATTGTTAAACATCGTTTTTGAAATTTTTATTCTTGATGCTCTATGATTATTCATTAAATCAAACAATTGGGCTGAAATATATAAATAATATATTGGTAAATATTAATTAGATAATTACCATTTATGACAATTAGATATTGGATTTGTAAAATTAGTATAGCACTCAAAATTTTTTGAATTTGAAAAGATTTATTCAATCAAATCGACACATGTAAATTCTATTTTTAAGCCATAAAATAAATTTTTATACAAGATGGTTAAACAACTGATTTTGGAAGAGAATGAATCTTAAGTATCTATCATTTGGTCTTGGATATGAAAGATATGATTATATAAAAAAGGACATGTAGAAATCAAAGTAAAAATTACACTTTATTTAATTTTTTTTTTAAGAAGCTTTATTCTTTAATCAAATTTTTTAAATTCAAAACTGAGGAAATTAATAATAATAATAATGTGAATCCCCCCAAACAATGGATCTAATTACGTTTCAAACTTAAAGGCGACGGTTGACCTATTTATTAGTTTATTCCCTAGGAGCTTAACTGACACATATGTCGAATTAGTATACCTCTCAATCCATCGAATCATTCACCCCTTTGATCAAAATATTTTTTTAGTTCTTTATATTTCAAAAAAAAAAATCTCTTTCCAAAATTCTACTCAAAATATTTGTTTATGTAGGACAGTCACTCTAACTATTTAGAATAAAAACAATGTAAAATTACTATTTTTAATAAAAAGACCACAAATCCATGAAAATTATTTGAAATCCATAAGAATATATTGAAATTTAAAATATAGAATTACATTGAAATTTTATAAATTACGTGGAATTCTATTCAAATTCATGAAATCTATTTAAATTCATAAATATTAACAAATCTTTTAAAATTTGAGTTGAGGACACCCTCCTTAAATCTTCTAATTAATGAAATCTTTAGAAATTCACTAATAATTGGAGACACCTAAATTTCTAAAGAATCTATTTAAATTTGAATTTGAGTTAATGAAATCTAAATTTTAATTGAATATATTAAAATCTGAGTTGAGGACACTAGAATTTACATGGATTTTTAAAATCTTTTCAAATCTAAGTTGAAGACACTCCTATAAAAATCAAAACATCATATTAAACACCAATGTTACAAACATCATATTAAACATCAATTAACCAATAACAAGTTGTAACATCTTTAGTAGTCAGTGTTACATAATAACTAATAATGTAACATATATTACATAATAACAAATTATGTAACATAATCTGTATTCTCGTGTAACAATTCAATTAAGAACATTTAAATCTATACTATATCTAAAAGGCCCTAATAGAAAGAAACATTTTTGGACTATTTTATTCTTACAATTTTTTTTTAAATTTTCATATTTACTCTTAGTAGTCATTAATGTATAATTATCTTTTAATATTTTATTTATTACTCTTTTATTGTTCATTATTAATGTACATTAAAATTTTAACAATTTATTAAATGTACAATTAAAATTTTTAAGCATTTAATCTACTAAATTAAATATGAATGTGAAAAGATGATCTCGATTTTTTTTTTTTTTATTATTATAGATGAAAGGAATGAATGGAAAAAGTTGTAACTTTGTTTATTACCGCACTAAAATTCAAATCATGATTGTCAAAAATGAAATGGAGATGAAAAATTATTTTTGATACATTAGATTACAATGATTATGAACATGTTTGGTTCAATTTTTTTAAAACTCTTTTTTTTTTCTCAAACTTATTTTCAACCATATATTTTGTGAGATCTACAACTTTTATCAACTTTTCAACCACACATTTTATTATTATTTTTCAAAATCTCTTAAAAAACTACTTTTAAGCCCCCACCAAACATATACTATAGTTCAGAACTAACGTTTGAAACTTTTTAAATTTTTAAATTTATTTTATTTTATTAATATATATAAAAACGTTGTTCTTATCTTACTTCTGTCCCTCAACAATATTTTCACAATATAGACTAGTAATGATACTTCTTTAATTTTTGTTTCTTATTTACATTTATGACGTTTTTCATTTGCGTCGTCAAATCAGACACGTCTAATAAAAAGAGAACATATACAAAGAATATTATTTACGAAGAATTACTACTCCAACAAATATACAATATTATGTAATCAATCATTAGATTCTCTCAAAATAAAATTATTAATTATTAATTTTATTCTTTATAAAATGCAGCCCTAGAGATCGTTAATTCTCTAAGATTTGATATTTTTATAAAACTTATCTCTTATTGTAATTGTATTTTCATGAATGCAATTACTTTTTAATATTTTATTTATTACTTTTTTATTGTTTATCATTATCGTACATTAAATTTTTAACAATTTATTAAATGTACAATTAAATTTTTTAAACATTCAATATATTAAATTAAATATGAAGGTGAAAAGTTGATCTCAATTTTTAATTTTTTTTTTTTGCATTACGAGATGAAATGAATGAGAAATAAGTTTTTTTTTAAAAAAAAAATGAACAAAAAAAGTTGTAACCTTATTTATTACATCATTAAAATTCAAATCATGGTTATCAAAATTGAAATAGATATGAAAAGATTATTTTTATTACATTATATTACACTTATTATAGTTTAGAACTAACATCTCAAATTTTTTAAATATTTAATTTAATTAATAATTATATACAATCTCTCATGCGAGGAAATTAAGAACATAAATCCAGTACACAATAAAATCAATAATTATTAATTTTATTATTCTTAAAATGTAGCTTTGGTGTTGTGTATTAATACATCATTAATTCTATTAGATTTGATATCAAAGATTCGTCAATCATCAAAGTTCAAATCACCAGAAGGTCTTCACTAAGTTCCAATTTACTATTCGTATTACCACTATATAAAACTCATCTTTAATTGCAATTGTACTTCTATGAATATAAATAAAATATCAACATCGACCAATACAATTCAACATTTTATCAAGAACCGGATTTTATTTTTTATTTTTATCTTTTTTGCAATTACTACTTTAACATTTTAATTATTAACAATTTAAAAAAAATTAAAAATATTTAAAATTGACAATATTATTACAAAATCTTTAGTATTTAATGCGTTGTGTATGCACGTGTCTAACTAGTATAAAAAATAGAGTACTTAATCAAAATATCATATTAACGTCGGTTGTTACAAAAATTGATACTTTTTTATATCAACAATACGTGTTACATGCAATTATCCAATAATAAATTATAACATCTTTAGTATTTAATGTTACAGAATAACAAATTGTGTAACATAATCATATTTTATTTTCGTGTAATAATTCAATCAAGAACATTTAAATATATAAAAAAAAATTTTGCTTGTTTAAGGATTTTTCTTATTTTGAGTGCGTTTAGAGCGGTTTCGTGATTGAAAAAACCAAACCCGTCATCGACCGGAAAAAATAGCAAAATTTAACAGTCAAGGGTCAAAAATTTTTACCTCGGTCGAAAAGGTTTCAACCGGGTTGAACTTTCAATTAAAAATAAAAATAAAAAAAATCCATAAATCTCACAAAATTTCTAAAAGGAAATTATTTGCAAATTTAACATTTGATGCCATTATATTGAAATATGAATCACAAGCACGCCAACTAGATCTAATGAAGAAATTAGGACGACAGATCACACATATGCTTCTAAGATCCCATATAAAAAAGATCATTTCTAATATCTTCACATGAATCAGTTGAAATAGAATTAAAATCCAAACTGCCAATTAAATCAACAAATTCCTCCTAATTTCTTCATTAACGTACAGTTATTACCACATAATTTGAGGAGACATAAGAACAGAAAAATGAAAAATCCAATTGCAATAGACATTTTGTGGCCAGCAATATAGAACAATGCAATTTGCTGTAAAATCAAACAACAATCTGTGGCCAGCAATAAATTAACATTGACATTGGAAAATCAGACAGAAATTTAAAAAAATTTGAAAAATCGATGAACAGCAAAGATTGGCGAAAAAAATCAAACCACGTCTAATTAATTTCAATAATATGATTATCATTCACAATCTGATTTTCATTTTCATTTTTATTATTTTACTGATTATTAGCTTCAAGAACCCAAGAAGAAGACAAGAACACGCATTGGCGAGCGGGAAGAATTATTAAAAATCAAAATTAAACCCATATGAAATAAACCCATAAAAATCAAATGTCATATACAACACATACACATATAAAACCAGCAAGAAAAAAAGTGAAAAAGCAAGAAAAATCTGATACACGTAAAGCGTGCGGAGCTTAGAAGAGATTCTGCGATTCCAAAACTTTAAGAAATGTTGAAGCGAGATATTGAGGAACAATTTTCTTCGTGGATTTCAAAGATAAATGGTTGAAGAAGGTGATTTGTGGCTAATTTTTGAAAGAGAAACGCGAAGGAAGCGGATGTATTTGGTGAGAGAAGGACGGAGAGCTCGAAGATCAAAAGATTGATTTTGCCCTAAAAATGAGGTCTAATTTTACTATTTCAATTTAACTTGGGTTTTTTGTCCCAACTGGTTCATGGTTTGAACCACCAAAAATCCAGCTTCCGGTCCGGTTTTCCCAAAGGTGGTTAAATAAGTGGCGGGATTAATTACTTTAAAAATCTACTTAATGAGAATTTTTAACAACTTATTCTAATCTATAATAAGGTTCTTGTGCATATCTCATGAGTTTTATAATAGGTTGAACACTTTAAATTTGAAAAGTCGGTCTAGGAATTGCAACAATCAATTCAATAGGAACTTTTCCAAACATTGGTTTAGAGATAACAAAATTCGCGTGATTTAAGGGTAGTTTTCATTTCTGGTGTGTTTGGAAATAACAAATTCCATGGACAATTTGTATAGAAACAAATTCCATGTTTATAAAATTATATTTTGTTTTGATTTGATTTAGTAATATAATAATAAAAGGACAATATTTTTATAATAAAAGAGTTAAGTTTGTAAATTGAAAATATTGTTAGAATGGTAAGCAATGGGTGTAATTTCTACAATTTTGGGGTGCTACACATTAGCCTAATTTACTTGAGCCCAAGCCTGTAATGTATAGAGGTATTAAGATGGGCGGCCGGTCGAACCCGCATCGGTCCACCTGCCTCGACCCAAAACTGCGGGCCGATTCGTGAACCGGGTGGGCTGTTCATGGGCCGAGGAGGCCGAATCATGAGCCGCCCATGAACCGGGCGACTGTTTGACTACGGGCAATTCAACCTTTAAACCTTGCTTGTTTTTTATTATTATTATTATTTTTAAAAAAAGGTAGAAAATTCAAACTTTTATATTTGAAATGATATTTAAAAAAAAAAAAAAAACAAATGGTAGAGAGCCGTTTAAAGTGAAAGATGCGATAGATGCGTATTGGTTTAGTCTTTAAATATATAAAAATAAATAAAAATTGAATTAAAAAATTAACAAATGTGAATTTATCATTGTTATTTATTGTTTATTTAGTAATTTAACACATTTTTTGCTATATATGTAAACATTTTATTTTTCTTGAATTATAATAAGTAACTAAATTTTTTTTGTAATTTCAAAAAAAATTAATTTTTTTATTGAACTGGGTCAAACCACGGCCCACATAGGCTCAACCCGGATGGGCTCACAGGTGAGCCGGGCTCGTATTTAATTTTTGTGGATTGGATTGACCCGATCCGCAACCCACCGTAGCGCGAGCTTTTCTAATGCGGACCGTTACTGGACTTAATCGAAGGCGGACCAACCCACCTGCCTAATCCGGATTGACACATCTACCTGCTTTAGTCTTTTCACATACCCACATCGTTTCGCTCCAAAACCCTAGTCCAGCCACTGCGACCCTATTTAATCCATGGTCGCATTTTCTCTCAGTCGAAGCTCCGCACAGCAGCAGCAGCAGCAGCAATGGGTATTCGTTTCTCTTTCTTCCCGAAATTCCTATTTTTTCTCATCACTCATCAATTATATATACATGTATCAATTTCTATGGAGATTTTTGAGTGTTTGTAGTTCGGTATGGAATTTTTCGATTTTCTCTCACTACATATTATAGATCAATTATATATACAAATATTGTTGTGTCTATCAATTTCTGTGGACATTTTTGATTGATTGTAGTTCGGTGTGAAATTTACAGGGGCGTACACTTATGTGTCGGAGCTACGGAAGAAGAAGCAGTCCGATGTTATGAGGTTCATACTGAGGGTCCGCTGCTGGGAGTACCGTCAGCATCCCGCTGTTGTACGCGTCACCAGACCCACCCACCCCGACAAGGCCCGCCGCCTCGGATACAAAGCCAAGCAGGTATGTATATACGACATACTTGCATGCATGTGTATATTTATGTATGCATTGTCATTTTCTCTACTGATAATCGTTTTTTTCTTCATTTTGTTGGATTAGTTTTATTTTTCATTTGATGTTTGATAGGATGTATAGGAATATATATTTTTAGTAATTATTTATTTTGTTGTCAGTTGCATTAACCATAATCCATTAAAATTGGTTGATCACTTCTATAAAATTCTAGTGAAGTATTTAATTGAGGGCAGCAAACTGGTATTCGAAGAAACTTTGATTATTTTTTAAAAGAAATGTTTAAATGGTTGTGCTATTTCAGGTGCCTCTGAAATTTGTTCCAACACACTGCTGTTAGTTGTGCTAAAATCCGTTTTTGATCAAATTCTTGGTGGGTTTGAGTTAGCAACAGTTACATTTGTTATGTTTCCCATTTTGACTGAGTAGTTTGATTCATCATGACGTTGGTGAAATGAAATTAATGCATTGCGTTTGTCTATGTTATTTTTTTCCCTTTCGAAGATGTTTGTTTGTTTGACTAAGTAATATGGTATATACAATGTATTAATGCGATTTCTTTGAAAGTTTGTTTCTGTTAATGATATAGTTCCTAGAATCGTTTGCACTAGAAACGTGGAGACTGTTAAGTATGCATTTTCCTTGTAATCTCTTCATAAATGCATTTTCATGTGCTACATTACCCCGTCAAAGGTTTGCACTTCACAGTGTTTGCTCATGGTTTTGTTTATCTTGCGTCTCCTTTCCCACCTTTTAGATTAAC
This sequence comes from Forsythia suspensa, assembly GCA_023638005.1. Classification (NCBI taxonomy): domain Eukaryota; kingdom Viridiplantae; phylum Streptophyta; class Magnoliopsida; order Lamiales; family Oleaceae; genus Forsythia; species Forsythia suspensa. Next base: position 28,201,619 of record CM042666.1, on the reverse strand, counting down.
CAACTGAGGTTTTTTATTTTTTCAGGGATATGTGATCTACCGTGTACGTGTGAGACGTGGGGGAAGGAAGAGACCAGTTCCCAAGGGTATTGTGTATGGTAAGCCCACCAACCAGGGTGTTACGCAACTAAAATTCCAACGTAGTAAGCGCTCTGTCGCGGAGGAACGTGCTGGAAGGAAACTGGGTGGTCTTAGGGTTCTGAACTCTTACTGGATCAACGAGGTTTGTTTGAAAAATGTTTACTCACCCACACCACCAAATTTGTTCTTGAAGAATTGTTTGTTTCCTGTCTTTGAATGGACTATATGCTAGTGCACTTGAAACCTAGGAGAATAATATGAATTCAAATTGTCTTTCTGAATTGATCGCCGGCTTGCACTAATAGTGTTGGAAAATGCGTACCAATGAAGTTATCTCACTCAAATGAATGATCAACAATAACATGCCAATCCTCATTTCCCGATTAAAAACACTCAAGTGAAAAATTAGTTTCATCACATTAACTTCTAGTCGGCCATTCTTTTTAGTGATGTGATATTGATGGATCTTTTATTGAGGCGCAAATGAATTAAATTCAGAATATTTATGGCATTAATAAGAACCACATCTGTGAATCACGTTTGTAACTCTTCTGTACTATTCAGGATTCAACTTACAAGTACTATGAAGTTATATTGGTCGACACAGCCCATGCTGCTGTCCGTAACGACCCAAGGATAAACTGGATCTGCAATGCTGTCCACAAACACAGGGAACTCCGTGGTCTTACCTCTGCTGGAAAGAAGTTCAGGGGTCTACGCGGAAAGGGGCACTTGCACCACAAAGCAAGACCTTCAAGAAGGGCCACCTGGAAGAGGAACCAGATACTTTCCCTTCTTCGTTACCGTTGATCCTGATATTTTTGAGGATTTTTATCATTGCTCCGGTTCCCCTGTTGCATTATTCTTTATCATGTTGGGTAAAAGTTTAAAGTTATTTTGTCAAACATGTTTATCTTTTTGGAACTCATGGTATTAATTTTTATAAGCTTTTATGACCTTGAATGTATATTCTTTCACATCTTATTTGCTGTTGTTATCACTGTTTCTCAACGTGTTTCTTTCATTTATCCAATTAATTCCAAGTTTAAGTCCTTTAAGGAAGAGCAGATTATAGGCGTTCATAACCTTTACTCTCTTTGCACTTTTAGCCTCAACCTTTATTTCTTGGCATCTGCCTCTTCAACCTTTCATAAATAGGCAGCAAGGGTCCTGGTTTCATCCAAAATGACTGTTAAAGATTATGCATGTGATGGTAAGAAAAATGGGACAAGCATCTTGAAAATTTATTTAGTAAATCAATGTAAGATGTATCTCGGTAGATTGGAAGACAAAAGGCAAAACATATTGAGATTTGATGATGAAAATGAGGGTGGTGGGAGCAATCTTCTAGCGGTTGGCTTCAGTAGGGAAGATGATAATATTGGATGAACTGCCTTTTAGTTTTATAGAAACTCGGGGATTTAGACAATTTTGTAGTGTAGCATGTCCGAAATTTGATCCCCCATCTCGTAGAACTATTGTTAGAGATATTTATCAATTATATTTAGATGAGAAGTTGAAATTGAAAAGGATCTTTAGTGTCGAACGTCCACGGGTCTCTCTTATTACTCATATTTGGACTTCCATTCAAAATATTAATTATATGTCTCTTACAGCTCATTTTGTTGACTAAAATTGGATGCTTCATAAACAAATTTTGAATTTGTGTGATTCCTAACCATAAGGGAGAAACTATTGGGAAAGTTATTGAGAGTTGTTTACATGAATGTGGTATTAAAAGAGTGTTCACAATCACAGTTGACAATGCAAGTGCAAATGAGGAGGCTACATGATCATGCATTTTTTCAAGTTTGTTGAGGTATATGTATAATTTATATGTTAATGCTTAATAAAAATTAACTCATTTATTCAATATAATACTTGTTATGAAACTAGAAAAGTAAAGAGAAAAAAAAGAGAATAGAGTGAGTCAAAACTCAAGTGTGTTAATTTATTATAATAATAACCCTTATTTATAGGGTTCTAAAGAGAGTTACAACCTTATTAGAATACACTCTTCTGGAGTAAGTAGATAACTACATAGACATCTGGATATAAGTAAATAGTTATTCATCATTATCTATAATTTTACAACACTCTCTCTTGAATGACTTATTACACAATAACTGCTTCGTTGTTTGGCAAAAACTCAATGGGACAAAAATACCAATAGAAAGAAAAAAAATTATCAAAAATTAGAGTACTCAAATGCCTCATTAAAACATTGTCAGGAAAATCTAGTGGGACAAAACTTGAGCGAAGGAAAAGAGTATAGCTACTCCAACTGATTTCAATCAATGGAAAAAAAACTTGTATCGAGCTATCTATATCTTGTGCGTCAATGTCTTCAATGTCGCCATCTTGTTAAAATTTGTATAAAACAATTCTGGTGAAATGTGCTCCATGTAATAACCTCCAGCAATATCATATTCATATACTATCTCTGGTTGACTGTAATCAACATGATGGTCATATGCAATTATATTAAAAATAGATCTTATTGTTGTTTCCTTCAGGGGTCTCATATACAATTTATAATACACGGAAGTATAACCATAGGGTTATGATGAGGGTAAAATATTTTGTAGGTTATGGACATCCATAACTATAATATTTATACCACTTCCAATTGTATGTTATTTATAGAAAGAATATGTCTCGTTAAAACCTTACTAGAAAATAACTCGGTGGGCAAAAATCCTAGTGAAAAAAAAAAGTACATAATTCTTTAGTACGCCATTAAAGTTGTCTTATTAAAAACATTGCCAGAAAAACCCAATGAGACAAAACATTGGTCAAGGAAAAGAGTACAACGCGTATTTACTCCCCCTCATCATAATATCACTTTAGGTGTGTACTTTGATCGATTAAGTTCTCGAAAAGTTGAACTATATGCTTCAGGCATATTAAATCCTCTAGGGATTTATATACATTGTTTTATTAGTCATGCCAGATGAGTTGGTTATAACAATATTCATTATATGCATATATGTCATGCATTGAAAGACTAACAAGATATCAACTTATGATTGCTTTACATAAACATTTGCAAAATTCATAATGTTAAAAGTCGTTTATTACATGTTATGACTTTATTTTCTCATTTCTTTTTAGCATAAATATACACCTTTAGTGCTCTGACTATAGGTCCGGAAACTTCAGTTTCTCTAGTCAATTCAATTTACTTGGATTGCATCATTTTATTTAGCCAATTAATTCTTTGGCAAATTTCTTTCCATATCCTCGGTACCTTTCATAATATGAAGCGCTTTCTTATATACAAAAGTGTTGTCAACAACATTTATTTTTGAATCCATTTCTTTCTCATAACGAAATAACTTAACGAGATCTTTTCGTTTTATTATTTCAGCTAGCTGAACCTCTTCTGAAATTTTTATAATTAGTTATGTCTATATACACTCCAAGAGTATACACCTTCTCAATAGGACCATCTTTATAATTGGCTACATTTTTTATTTGAGAATTTTTTGAAATCAAATATCACCACGCTTCAGGCGTGTCATTAATTTTCCTGATATAATGTTAATGGATTGTCTTTCAAATACGCTAATATAAATTGGAGCATTTAAAGTTGGTATATGAGATTTAATAATCTCTTTGGTCAGTAAATGCATATGTCAATTGTATAACTTACAAATGAGTTATTTGTCGAACTTCTGGTTCATATTGTCTTGTGCAAGGATCTAGAGAATATAATATACTGCATTTTCATGTATTCTTTCCAGCTACTTAATTTCTCTCCTATAATATTGAGAAAAATGTCATATCAAAATGACATTCAAAAAACAGTATTATAAAATATCACCCGTTAGGACTTAAAATATTTTATAATGTTCCATACTAAACATGTATTCTCAACATTTTTCAAAGCCCATCTCAGTGCACTATGGTGGACCGATTGTACATATATTGCACTATCAAAATCATTAGATGGATAATATTAGGTTCTGACCATAAGCCAACTATAGCGGGGGGTAACTTTGATGTTGGCATGATGCGTATAAGTGTTTCTGCATATAAAATAGCATTCTCTAGACAAAAATGAGAAACGCTTTGTTCTCAATAGTAATGGTTTAGAATTTAATTGGAGGTGTTGAAAAACAATATTGCTAAACCATTTAACATCATCTCAACTAATATTTATTAAAAATTTGAGATTTAGACTCACTAGTATTGACAAGACACATCATCGTCTTGGTTGTATAATCTGAAAATTATGCTCATAATTTAAAATTTGAGCAAGTAATCTCGCAAACTTCAAGTTGAGAATAATAACACCATACAATCATCTAGTAGATGTATCTATTAGATACAAATAATATATAGATGGTCAACATGGAGGGTGATGGTGCCCCATAAATCACCCTAAATAATTTTCAGAAATGTAGGAAATTCAGTCCCGATTTTAACTAGTAAATGTCTATTGGTTTATATACCATAAGAACAAGCATCACATGAGAATTCATTATATTGAAAAATCTTCTAGTTTTCAATAGATATTCTCATTAATAATTCACATCATATTGATCCGGGGTGGTCTAACCGGTAATGTCAATCAATAAAATTTTTAGGACATTGAACTTCTGGTTCAACATAGTACTTGTTTAATTGTATCAATATTTTTGTAGTACAAATTAAAAGAAATGACATAGTACTTGTTTAATTGTGTCAATATTTGTATAGTACAAATTAAAAGAAATGAATAACATAATATTTGTTTCATCATTCTTGTTTTTTTCCTTCAGGGATTCATTATGTATGTATGTACAATATGTACGTGACTATTGTCGCCATCTCTAAAATCTAAATGATCTAAACATATTAAAACATAAATAAATAAATAAATTGGATTAACGAACTTCGAGTTCGCAACATTATTTAATTCAATGATATTATAATATTACTTTTCAAAAGCAAGTAATATTCTACTAAAGTAGAATATGAATATAATATACAATTGTACTTCTTTAGGTGCAACAACAAAATATTCTTATAGAATATTTATGGGCTTATGTTGTATATATATTTTTTTCAAAAACAACAACATAATATTCTTATAGAACATTAATAGAATTGTATAATTGTGTTTGTTCAGAAAAAGAACCAAAAAAAAAAAATATTTATAATGTACGCTCATTAGGAGCAACAATACAATATTCCTATAAAATATTGATATGCATAAAGTTTATGATTCTTTAAAAACTACAACATGATATTCTTCAGGAATATCAACACAATATTTGTTCAAAAATATATTTTTCAAGAACAACACAATATCTCCAAGAATATTGGTATATATAAGAAAAAATGTTTCTTCGAGAACATTAATCAAATATTCTTCTAGAATATTGATGTATTTAAATTTGTGCCTTCTAATAGAAAACATCACAATATTCTATTAGAACATTAATTTATGTAGTAAAGTAAAGTTGTGATTCTCAAAAGAAACAAAAAACAATATTCTTCTAGAATATTGATTTGTACAAATTTAATGCTTCTTTAAGATCAATCATTTAATACTCATTTAATAAAATTGTGCTTCTCCAAGAGTAACAACACAATATTTTTCTAAAATATTATATATTTTGTGTTTCTTCAGGAAAAACAATATCATTTTCTTTTACAATATTGATATTCATGAAGTTATACTTCTTCACGAGTATTAATAAAATATTTGTATAAATATTAATATACAATATTCAATATTTTTCTAAAATATTGACATGTATAAATTTTATGTTTCTATGGAACAATAAAATAATATTCATATAAAATATTAAAACACTCATCGGAAGCAATAACTTAATATTAAATCTTACACAATTACACTCTTCGAGAGCAAGTAATATTCTACTTGAATATTAATATAACGTTGTGTTACTTCAGGAGCAACAACAAATTGTTATTTAGGAATATTAGATTATGTAAGAATTTATCCATCAAAAGCAAAAACATAATAAATATTTAGTTCTTATACAATTATACTATTCGAAAACAAGTAATATTATGAATATAATATTGTGCTTCTTCAGGAGCAACAACAAATTATTTTAAAATATTAAACTTTACTCTAAAGTAAAGATTTGATCTCAAGAACAATATTATAATATTCTTGTAGAATATTATATCTTATAAAATTAAGCTATTCAGGAGCAATTAATATTCTACTAGAATATTAATATAATATAAAGTTTTGCTTATTTTGAAGCAACAATAAAATATTCTTCTAGAATATTTATATGTTAGGTTGTGACATGTAATACAATATTCTTCTGGAATATTAATAGAATTGTAAAATTATATTTCTTCAAGAAAAGCACAATTAAAACAAATAAACAAATCTTACTGGCTTTCCACAATAATTTCATGCTAACTTTTATTCATAACTACGTATGAAAAAATAGATTGAAAATAACATAATAGTTAATTGAACAATAAAAACTACTGTTATTTCAGAAGTAATAGTTTAATATTCTTCTAGAATATTTAAATTGTAATGCCATGCTCTTCAAGAGCAATTAATATTTTGTTAGAATATTATAAAGTTGTGCTTATTCAAGAGCTACAACAAATCATTATTTTGATGTAAATATTTACTCTCCAAGAGCAATATTAATATTCTTATAGAATATTATATCTTATAAAATTAAGCTCTTGAGAGCAATTAATATTCTGCTGGAATATTAATATAATCTAAAATTGTACTACTTCTGGAGCAACAAAATATTCTAATATAATATTTATATGTTAGGTCGTGAAATATAAAACAACATTCTTCTGGAATATTAAATTAATGATGTCACGCTATTTAGGGACAAATAACATTTTTTTAGAATATTAATATAATATTGTGCTCTTCGGGAGCATTAACATATTTATCAAACTTAAACTTATATAAAGTTAATCTTCAGGACTAACATAATATTCTTATAAAAATTATTTTATGTAACGTTGTGCTTCTTAAAAGTAACAAAACAATATTCTTTTAGAATATTTATATTTTTAGGTTATGAAATACAACATAATATTCTTCGAGAATATTAATTGAATTGTAATATTGTGTTTCTTCAAGAAAAGCACAATTAAAAAAATCTTGTTCAATAATTGATAATTTATCATTAAATGCTAAAATAATAATACATGTAAAATAACAATTGTTACGTACAATCTGTTACATAACTGCATTCTAAATGACTCTTGATTATAATAACTAATTTAAAAAGAAGAAAAATGATCTTTTAACAAAATCATTTGTAAAAATATGAGAGAAAATATGTGGAGAAATAATTCTCCGTATTGATTCAATTGAATAAATAATTGAATAATGAATATTACAATAGTACAATGTATATATACTAGTAGGGAAAGGAATCTACCTATATATAGAAATATTACATATATGATATCTTACTATAAATACAATTCTATCAATAAGGTAAATATCAAATATGGTAAGTAAATATTTGTTAATATCATTAATATTCACATTGGAAAATCTACCTAAATATAGAAATATTACATATATGATATGTTACTATAAATACAATTCTATCAATAAGGTAAATATCAAATATGGTAAGTAAATATTTGTTAATATCATTAATATTCACATTGGAAAATATATGCACATATTTTGTATAAGGACAACGAAGCACCACCAGTTTTTCTTCAAAAAGAATAAGCATGCCTAATATTGGCTTATTTAATTTGTAATATAAATTGAAAAAAAAACTAGAGAATCGTGCTGATAACGTGTTATGAAATTAGAAAAGTAGAGAGAAAAAAAGAAGAGAATAGAGGAAGTCAAAACTCAAGTGCGTTAATTTATTATAACAATAACCTTATTTATAGGGTTCCAAAGAGAGTTACAACTTTATTAGAATATACTCTTCTGGAGTAAGTAGATAACTACATAGACATCTGGATACAACTAAATAGTCATTCATCATTATCTATAATTTTACAACAATACTTATTTTTTTGTCTAATTATTTCTCTTATTTGTTGTAGAAATGATGAAAGCTTGTGACAATTGGATACTTGGATTTGGATCTCTTCAATGTTGGAATTTGAACCTTGTTTTCAATTAGTTTGGGTGACTATAATATTTTTAATTTCCTATTTATTTAGTTTGGATCTTTGGATTACTGTAATATTTGTGATTGTTGGATGACTATAATAGTTTACTTTAATGTTGGATCGTATTATATTTTGAACTTGTTACCACTTACCAGGTTACCAGGTTTTGATTCTAATATATAGGATCATATTTTGAAATGGGAGATTGGGAGTTATTTTTGTAAAAAACATGTCCAAAAACAAGTTGTATACAACAAGTTTTTTTAATAAATGGGAGTTATATTTAAATGTTTTGTAAATAACAGGTTGCATGTCCAAAAAAAATTTGAAATGGGAGTTATTTTTTTTCTGAGAATACAAATACAAGTCCAAACCGTTTAAACCAAATCGAACCAACCCAAGATTGATCGGTTTGGTTTGGGTCGGTTTACCCAACAAGGTGGTTTAGTTCGGTTTGAGATAATAGTCAAACCAAAGTGGTCGGTTCGGTTCGGTTCGGTTTGGTTTGGGCTCAAAACTAAACTAACCTAACCCATGCCCACCCCTAGTTAAAATGGTCAGAAAGACGTGCACTCTTTAACTCAATTTACAGAAAAACAGATTAAAAAAAAAAGAAGATGAAAAGAGGGATTAAGATAACACTTACTTCTAGTGGGACAAGTGTTATTTTGTCCACATTCAATGTAGCATTTGCCTATTAGATGAATTGTCCACATGAGTAAATAATTTATCCAATGGACAAGTACCACATTATATATGGGTAAGATAATATTTACCCACTAGAGATAGGAGATCAGTCCTGCAACATAACAATTAAAAAAAGCGAAAATTATCATCTTGCCCACTTTACATTCATTTCCCCCACCTAATAGTGTATCGTGTACCCTTCAAGATTGACCACCACTAAGCTCCAAGTCTTATTGTCAAATCCACGATCTCTTCTCCACCTCATTTCTTAAAGATAGCAGTGGGTATATTATTTGATATAGTTTTGAGCTCACTGCAACACCGCCACCATCACCCCTCTCAACCATCTTTAACTCACACTAGAATGGTACAATTGTCCTTTTTTTTTTACTAGTTTAATTAGAATAGTTTAGATCTTTTGTTCTTTTCACTATTTAAAATCTTGTATTCTCACTACTTTGTATTGTAAGCTTGCTTGGTTCTTTGAAACCTTGAGCCCTATTTGCTCTCTTGCTTTCTTCTCCAAGATTTACATGGTATTAGTGCTTCAATCAATATGAATACTTTGTTTATGGTGTGAATGAGGAAGTGTTAATTGGTAGACAACACTCGATTTTGACAGCATCTGGAGTAGTGGGAATAGCGCTAAATGGTCGGGTGACCCGAGCAAATTTATCTGAATGGCCGTTGATTCATTTTACAAGCAAGTTATCAAATTTATCTATGCATTTTCTTCCCCGCTTATTAAATTTCTAACAATTTCAAATTTAATAGTTTGCTGAAAAAAAGAAGATTTTCAAAGTTAGAATCTAACTCATTTCAATGTTAGAATTTAACCTATCTAAATTCTTGCAAAATGTATGTTATTTATTCTTTTAATTTATAGTAGAAATTGTAGATTTTATAGTATAAATCTTATAAAAAATGTATACATTTAAGTATGAATTGTGATTTTTACTTTAAATGTATGTAAAATTGAGTCAATTTGAGATGGGTTAATTGAATAACCAGATTAACATATCTAAATTGTCCTTAATAGACCATGGGTCTGTTAAGATTTAGTCTACTAACAGATCTTAACATATGTCTATTAATATACCTCAGGTCTGTTAAAGCCAATTCTACCTTAACAAACCTTGTTGATGAGGGTATTTGAGTATTTTCTTTGTAAAATGGGCCTTTAGAACTTAACTTTTATTAGTTAGGCTCTTTTTTTATTTCGCTTGTTTGACTAGGCCTTTTATCCAAAGCGGCCATCTGGAGTATCATGTATTAATGTTTGGTATTCTTCTCACTATTTACCTTCATCTCGATTTTGACATTTTGTTAGGGTTTTCGTATATGCTTGAGAGATACTTGCTTTATTTTCGAATTTGATTTTTGTTTGGACTTTTAGTATTTGTTTGAGATATTATTGTGTTTGTTGTACTTGTTGGTTGTTTATTGTTGGTTGTTGGTTTAATATTTATGATAGCGGGTGCAAAAAATGGTTTGCTTCAGTCCGTTAATGTGAGATTATATGAGAAAAATTATTCGTATTGGAATATTGTGATGAAGAATTTTTTTAAGGGTAAACTAATGTGGGATTATGTGACTGAGATTGAGACCAAACCTAAACTTGATAAAGATGAAGATGATAAATTTGTAGAAATGTTTCGTACTTGAAACATGAACAATGCCAAAATTACAATTTGGATATTAATTCTATTGAATACTTTATTGGCGCACAATTGGCAAAATATGAAACAACTAAGGAAATTTAGGATCATTTGGCGCAGTTGTTCACACAGTCTAATTTTGCAAAAGAATATCAATTGGAAGCTAATATTTGGGCACTAGAACAAAAAATGTGAGTGTTTAAGAACTTTATTCTACAATAACTAATCTTTTGGATTAGTTGGCTCTTATAGAGAATGATGAGATTCGGGCTTACCAACCATATATTAAACGTAGAGATCGACAACATGTGGTTCAATTTTTTCTGGCTTCACGTGATGATTTTGGGGGACTCCGTAGGTCAATTCTACATCGCAATCCTCTTCTTTCTGTCGATTATATTGTTAGTGAACTTTTGATTGAGAAAATACATTTGAGGTCTCATGCAGGAAATCCATCTCTCTCTACATATACTACTTCAGTTTTGGCAGTCCCTTCTCGACCAGGTCACTTGCACAGAATCAGACCAGATCTTATGTGAGGTTTGCTAGTAATGAGTGTAACTTTTGCAAGTTATTGAAGAAGCAGCCCCCCACAGCTACAATATCATTCTTCAGGGAATTTGGGAGATCAATCACAACAACAATCTTACAGACCCAATACAAATACAACTGCAGTTGTACCTCCTTTTGATTAGTCTGGATTTGGAGCTCCACACTCTTTTGATCCCACTTTAGTTGACATTACTGAGTAGTTTCAAAAGTTACTCACCACACAGCCATATGTTAAGTCAGCCTCCTCGCGTATACGTTTGTCGTCCAAAATTCCTTTAATATTTCTTATTCTATATGAGTTTTAAACTCGGGTGCTTCTAATAACATGTCACCTAATTCAACATCTTTTGCTTCTTTGTGTCTTTATAAATCATCTGTGTATGTCATGACTCTTGATGGTACTCTGATGCCATTGGCCGGTGTTGATTCTGTTAGCACACATAATTTGTCACTTTCTAATATTTATTACATCCATACTCTTACTATGAATCTTGTCTCCGTTGGTCAATTATGTGACTTTGGATATTTAGTTCAGTTTTCTTCTACTGCTTGTCATGTACAATATTCTCGATCTCAGAAGTTGGTTGGGATAGGCCGTAGACAAATGGGATTATATGTTTTGGACAATTTGAAAGGATCAAATGTTGCAGACTGGTGTTGATTTGTCATCTTTTTTGTTGAGTCCTTCTTCTTCTAGTTTTTGTTTGTGGCATTCTCATCTTGGTCATGTTTCTGTTAGTCGTTTGAGATATTTAGATTCTAAAGAAACTTTGGAAAATTCACGGACTCGTGATATTTTCTGATTGTAGTAGTTGCAAACTAGCAAAGTTCTTTGCTTTACCTTTTAATTGAAGTACTTCTTCTTCTATTGCACCATTTGATCTTGTTCATTCTAATGTCTAGGACCTACTCATGTTTCTATGAAGGGAGAGTTTAGATATTATGTTTTTTTTATTGATGATTATAGTCGTTATTGTTGGGTTTATCTTATGAAACATCGTTCTGATTTTTTGTCTATTTACAAATATTTTCAATTACTTGTCAAAACTTAACACTTTACAAACGTATAGTCATTATTGTTGGGTTTATCTTATGAAACATCATTAGATTTTTGTCTATTTACAAATATTTTCAATTACTTGTCAAAACTTAACACTCTTCTGTAACTTAGTACTTTAGATTTGATTTAGGTGGATAGTATATTTCTATTGAATTCTCTGAATTGCTTGCTTATGATGGAACTGTAAACCAAACCTCTTGTACTGATACTCCTCTGCAGAATGGTGTTGATGAAAGGAAACATAGACATAATGTTGAAACTACTATTTCTCTCCTATTGTCTGCCAAAGTTCCTAGTGAATTATGGGATTAAGAAATCATTACTAATGTTCATTTAATCAATAAAATTTCATTGTCTTGCACTTCTAGTTTGTCACTATTTGAAACATTGTATGGGCATTCTCCTGATTATTCTTTCATTAGAGTTTTTTGTTGTACTTGTTTTGTTCTTCACTCTAAAGTAGAGCATAGTAAGTTAACATCACGCTCCGCCATTTGTGTATTTTTAGGTTATGGTGAGGGTAAAAAACGTTACCGTTGTTTTGATAATGTTAGTAAAAATTTGTATGTCTCTCATCATGTTGTGTTTCTTGAGTATATCCCATTCTTTTCTATTCCAGATAATTCTCATAACTTGACTAAGTCTGAACTCATTTCCGTTGACCCATTTCTTGATGATACATATAGTCTACCATCTCATAACCCATGTATTATCGATACTCCATGCACTACAGGTACAATGCACTAGCTTAGGATGTCTCTGATGTTTCTTCTCCTTCTATGGCCTCCCAAGCACCTCATGTGATTGTAAATCCTCCTTATCATCTTCAATATCCTCAGTGTTTTCATAAGTCCACTTAGATACTAGATTTTAGTTATTCTTGTTATTTAGATTCCTTTACTTGTTTTTTAACCTCTATTCACAAACTTTCTAAGCCATCTTCCTATAAAGAGGTAGATCTTGACCATCTCTGGCAGCAAGCTATGGTTAAGGAACTCTCTGCGTTACATAAGATTGATACTTTGGATTTGGTTCCATTACCACATGGTAAACGTGCAATTGGTTCTCGTTGGGTCTATAAGATCAAAATTAAATCGGATGGCTCAGTTGAGCGATACAAAGCCAGATTAGTTGCTAAGAGATTCACTAAGTAATATGGTATAGACTATGAAGAGACTTTTGCTCCTGTTGCAAAGATGACTACTATTCGTATACTTATTGTCGTTGCCTCTATTCATCGATGAAGTATCTCAAATAGGGCTGGGCAAAAACTGACCCAAACCGCTCAACCCAACCGACCCGAGCGGTTTGGGTCGATTTGGGTAAGTTTTTTTAGTGTTCAAAATTGAAATTAACGTCGGTCGATTTGGATTTGTGGGTTGGGTTGGAAAACCGACCCGACCCATAACAATTAATTAAAAAAAACTATCTCTATTCTCTCAACCCTAAAACTAAAAGGGCAGAAAAACTATCTATTCTCTCAGCCGCCCATTTCCTTTTTTCAACAGTGACGCAGTGTGTGCCATTGCCAATCTCTCTCCACTTTCTGCTCTCACTCCAACCGTCCAATGTCCAGTCTGCCAGTCTCTCTCCACTCACAAGTCGCCACAATCTTCTTCATCGAAGTTTTGACATCGATTCCTCCCTCGTCAATCTCCAGACCGCCAAGGTAAATGTGACAGATTTTATGTTCAAAATAGAGCCCAAAAGTTAATTGACCTAATTCTAGTCCGCGAGATTTTATGTTCATCATATTTTTTTCAGTCATTATTTGTTTTAGATTGAATATGTTCAACGTATTTTTTTCAGATTTAATATACTTAGGAGTTCGGTCATTTTTTTTTTCAGATTTAGTATTTTTTTTTTCCCGATTTAAGTAGATACATTTTCATTTTTCAGATTTATTATGTTCAAAGTCTCCGTTTAGATTTAGAAGGACTAGGAACTGATTTTTCAGTTGAGATGGTGATTTTTTTGGCAGTCGAGTTCCAATGCTTGAATATAAAATCAATGATTAGAATACATGAAAATGCAAGATCAAAGTATATCAATACATAAAGCTTAATAAGATAACCGATAAGATAAGCTTAATTGTATTTTTTTTTTTGATTTTTTTCTGATGATCATTTGTAGATTTGAATTGAATATTGTTTTGGTGTTCTTTGGCCGTTGAAGAGAGTGACAAAAATGGACAAAGGTATAATACTTATTCTTTCTAACTTCTTACATTGAATTTTAATTTTCTCATTTCATACATTGATTATTGATAGATTTTTGGAATATTTATATAGATACGGATATCTTTGAAGAGAGTGACAATATAGCCCCATCAAATGACACAAATTTGAGTTCAGATACACGTCCATCATCAACATTAGGTAAGAGAAAATCGAAATATCTTCATATGTCTGGGATCACTTCACACTATTAGGCCCAATGGATGATCCGAATGTTAGGTATAAATGTAACTACTGTCGAATAGATTGTGCATGTGGCACCAAAAAGTGTGGGACAAGTACTTTGAATAACTATTTGATAAATAATTGTAAGAAATATCCTGATAGATTGCAAGATAAAAAAAATAGAAAATATTATCTTTTGAGAACCAAAAAGATGGTGGTAGGAGCAATCTTATAGCTATTGATCGTAGTAAGATGGAGTGTAGGGTTGCATGTGCTAAAATGATAAAACTGGATGAACTACCATTTAGGTTTGTTGAAGCTCGTGGATTTAGATTATTTTGTAATGTTGCATGTCCTCAATTTGAGCCTCGTCACGTAGAAATCTTGTAAGAGACATTTATCAATTGTATTTGGATGAAAAATTGAAATTGAAAGATTTTTTCTCATTTCAACTGATACTTGGACTCTGATAATAATCAGAATGTGAATTATATGCCTCTGACAGCACACTACATTGATTTTGATTGGACTCTTCATAAGCGCATTTTAAGCTTTTGTGTTGTTCCAAATCATAAGGGTGAAACTATTGGTAAAATGATTGTGTCTTGCTTAAATGAGTGGGGAATTGACAAAATATTTACAATCATTGTTGATAATGCAACATCAAATGATACGACTATTTCTTATCTTAGGAGGAAGGTCGTTGGTTGGGGTAATGATGGGTGTCTTCTAGATGGTAGATATTTGCACTTAAGATGTTGTGCACACATTATTAATTTGATTGTTTGTGATGGTTTGAGGAAATCACATGACTCTATTGTAGAAATTCGCAATGTAGTAAAATATGTTAAATCTTCTCTCGCGAGGTATGAAAAATTGAAAAAGTGTGCGAGACAAGAAAATGATTGAATACAAATCTATTGTGTTTTTGGATGTTCCTACTAGGTGGAATTCTACTTATCTTATGTTGGAAACTGCTTTGAAATTCCAAAAACCTTTTGATAGGTTAGAAGAATATGATGCACAATATTTGAATTACTTTCGGGAAGATGAAGGAGGTTGAAGGAGAGGTGGACCTCCTTCAAGTTCGGATTGGGAAAATGCTTATGTGTTTCTAAAGTTTCTTAAAAAAAATTCAATGTTACTTTGACTTTCAGTACTTCATTGAATGTTAGTGCTCCTACTTATCTTCATGAAATATCTAATCTTGTAATCGAATTGGATCAATGGAGTTTAAGTAGCGATTTATTGTTGGGTGAAATGGCCTCTAACATGAAGAAGAAGTTTGATAAGTATTGGGGTAAAATGGAAAATGTGAATCAGTTGTTGCTTGTTGCTACTATACTTGATCCAAGATATAAATTAGATTGTGTTGAATATTATTTTGTTGATATCTACAAGGATGAAGAAGTTGCTAGTAGCATAACTAAGATGGTGAAAGCTAATTTGATGTCTATTTATGAGTAGTATTTGAAATGTGAAAGAGTTTCTGGAAGTAGTGAAGTAACGAATGAGGCTACTTCAAGTTCTTTTAATTCTGATAAAGGCAGTTCTTGTTGTTCTACTAGTGAGGCTCGACTTTCTAGGTTTGATGAAAAATAAACAGTAAAAGATTTGACTGATATAAAGAATGAAGTGGAAAGATATTTGTTGGATGCCCATAAAAGTGTGAAGAACAAGGATTTTGATGTTCTTAATTGGTGGAAGGTGAACAAAAGTAAGAATGTATTTTGTCCAATATAGCTAGGGATGTGTTGGCAATTCAAGTCTCTACCGTTGCTTTAGAAAGTGCTTTTAGTAATGGAGGAAGGATACTTGATCCTTTTCGTAGTTATTTAAGTCCTAAAATTGTGGAGGTCTTGGTATGTTCTCAAAATTGGTTGAAGGCTTCTCCAAACTTGGATGGATTTTTTTTGGAAGATATTGAAAATTGCAATCAATTGGAAGTAGGTAATAAAACTACATCCTATATAATTGTTAATTTTTTTTTCTATCTACTTTATTGGTAATTCAATTATTATTTGTTTAGAAATTTTGGAATCAATGAATTTAAAATCAACTGAAGATATTCAAGGGCCCAAAGCCAAGAGAATCATTCGTTTTATAATCTTGTTCTGGTAAATGTATAAATATAAACTTTGACAAATACTTATTTCAAAGTATTCTTTATTTTTTCCTAATAGTTTCATTTCTTTTGTTGCAAAAATCCTACTAGAAGTTTCTTCAATGGAATGTCTGATATAATATTTTAAGTTTTGACTTTTAACAATGTTGGTTTGAAATATGTTTGGATGACTGTAATATTTCACATTTATAATTTTTTAGGGTTGGATGATTGTAATATTTTTAGATTTGGATTTAGTTTGGATGACTGTAATATTTTTATATTTGCATTTAGTTTGGATGACTGTAATATTTTTAGATTTAGATTTAGTTTAGATGATCGGAATATTTTTAGTCGTTATTACTTAATACTTATTATTTAGGTTGAAGTTGTTTCATTTTCAGGATCATTGTTGAATGATTTATTGGATGTTTATCCGTTATTAATTTTTAATTTGTAGTATCTATTGAAGTTTGAATTTATAGTTTTCATTTTTTTGGTTCAAAAATAGTTTTGAATTTGTAGTACTCATTTTTGGGTTTGAATTTGCAAAAACAAAAAAAAAAAAAATTTAGCCCACTCATGTAATGGCCCAACAAAAATTAAAACTGTTATTTTGTAAAAAAAAAAAAAAAACGACCCGACCTAACCCACCCGACACTTGTACGGGTCGGGTTGGGTCGGGTTCAACCCATTTCACAGGTTGGGTTGGGTTGAATTTTTGCCAAACCGAAACTTTTGGGTTGGATTTGGGTTGAGTCCAAAACCGACCCGACCCAACCCACGCCCAGCCCTAATCTCAAATGGATGTTAAGCATGCTTTCTTGAATGGGAATCTTGGAGATGACGTTTATATGATAACCCCTCCTGGTATTTTTCATGACTATGGTAACGTTTGCAAACTTAATAAGACACTTTATGGTCTAAAAAAGGCACCATGTGCCTGATTTGAGATGTTTTCTATTGTTATTGTCATTCTT
Organism: Forsythia suspensa; assembly: GCA_023638005.1. NCBI lineage: Eukaryota > Viridiplantae > Streptophyta > Magnoliopsida > Lamiales > Oleaceae > Forsythia > Forsythia suspensa. Next base: position 28,183,995 of record CM042666.1, on the reverse strand, counting down.
GGTTTTTCCTCCAATCACATGATTTCGCTCGGTTTGTTTAGTGCACTTCGACATGTCGTATTATTCTTTCTTTCTATGTTGATGACATAATTATTATTGATAATGATGTTGATGGAATTGTTGTTCTAAAGTCAGAATTGGCTCGTCAATTTGAAATGAAGGACTTGCTGGGCATAGAGGTTGCTTATTTTCCTAAAGGCCTGCTTGGGAGTTTTGGAGTAGCGGTTATCATTGTTTTTTAAAGTACCGGTTTTGGGTGTTTATGAGCAGTCCGATTTTGAGTGGTTTTTAGTAGCAGTTTTAGAAACTGTCCAACCCATGCTTGGGAGTTTATTGTTCAGCAGTTCTGAAAGTTTTTTAAAACAATCAAATTACATATATGCCCATATATATAGAAAGCAAAGAAGATATGTGTAATATGGTATTGTGTAATTTTTTTCTCCACTTTTTTTCCTATCTTAATTTTTTCTCATAATCAAAATTATATTATTAAATTTATATTATTGAACCAAGATAATAAAATTAATTGTGATCATGAACCAACTTTCCAAATTTTTTCTTTATTCATTTAATTCAAAAATATGGAGCCATATATACGCACATACAAAAATATATGGAGCACATATATTTACACAAAAATATGGAGCACATATATGCACTAACATATATACGCACAAAAATATGGAGCAAATATACACACCATAGATGCATACAGATATTTCCATATACACACAACATAGATACACACATATATTTCAAAGAGGGAGATTTCCTTTTTAAAATTGGTCAATTTGATTTTCATTATAGTAGCCGGATTTGGAAGAAGAAGCATATGGTCTGTTGGTGGAGAGAGGAGTTGATGAAATGTTTTTTTTTTTTTTTTGCAGATTTTAATTGTTTAGGAAGGGTAAAGTTGGAACAAATTTTGAAGAACGGCCAAAAACCGTTGATTTGAGGAATTGAGAAGAACACCCAAAATTACACTACACCATTTTTGGGTGGTTTTTAAACCACCCAAAACCGGTGCTCCAAAAAATTAACAAGGACAAGTTGTCCCAACCCCTCATAAACGGTGTCATCCAAAACCGGTCAAAACCGTGAAAAAAAAAACTCCCAAGCAGGCCCTAAAAGTTATCTTCTATCTTAATCTAAGTACTACAGACGTCATTGAGCATGCTCGTCTTACTGATACCCGGACTATTGATACTCTCCTCGAGATTAATGTTCGTATTCACCTTTGATGGATATACCTTTGACAGATCCTACTTTATATCATACTATGGTTGGTTCCTCAGTATATCTCACTATTACTCATCTAGATATTGCTTATGTTGTTCATATTGTTAGTCAATTTGTTGCTTGTCCTACTACAATTCATTGGGCTGCTATTGTTCGTATTTCACAATATCTTCGTAGAACTTTCTTTCAAAGTCTTGTATTTCCATCGACCTCATCTTTAGAGCTGCATGCATACTCTGATGCTGATTGAGCTAATGACATCACTGATAATAAATTCAGCATGGGTTTCTGTGTATTTTTGGGTGATTCTCTTATCTCTTGGAAAATTAATAAGTAGAATGTCGTTTCTTGATCTTCTATAGAAGCTATGTATCATGCTATGACATCCACTCCCATTGAAATAGTATGGTTGTGTTGGTTATTTGCGGATATATGCGTTACTCTTCCCACTCTGACTCTTGTGTTTTGTGATAACAAAAATGATATTCAGATCTCTCACAATTCTGTGTTCCATAAACAAACGAAGTACATTGAAATTGATTCCTCATCTCATTCGACACCACATTCAGCATGGCACCATTACTTTACCTTTTGTTTCTTTTACTATACAACTTGCTGACTTTTTCACAAAGTCACATCCTATCCAATATTTTTGCTTTTTGATTGACAAACTCTAACTGATTCTTGCTTTCGTATCGTGATTTTGAGGAGGAGTGTTAGGGTATTTAGTTATAACATTTATACTTATATTATATTAATATTGCTAGAAGGGTACAATTATCCTTTTACTAGTTTGGTTAGAATAGTTTAGACATTTTGCTCTTTTGACTATTTAAAGTCTTGTATCATCACTTTTGTATTCATACTTTCTATTGTAAGCTTGTTTGGTTCTTTAAAACGCTAAGCACTATTTGCTCTCTTACTTTCTTTTACAAGATTCACACACATATACTATTAAATTAAAGAATCAGCCTAACACGATTATGAAAATAGATTCCATAAAGCAAAATTTAACAAAAATGTGAAGGACACAATTAATTGAAAGAAAGTGCAAAAGAGTATGAAAGTTTGACAAAATATTTGATTTTTTTTCCTTTCTTCGACTAAGTGAAGTGATTTAAATGCAAATCCAACTGGAGTTAAAAAATTTTTACCAAAAAAATAATCAAAATTTGTTCTCTTTTTAGAGATTGTTGAAGATAATGAAACAAGACTAGTAGAAGGGACCTTGGGTTCGTGGTGGAACTTGGAAGGTATGGGGTTCGAGGCTTTGAGTTTGAAGTTAACAGCATATATCGCATCTATTGCCGTTGGAATTAGATTATGGATTGTCCATTACCTCCACCAATTTCAAAAGATTATATGGATTGTCCAAATTTGAAAATGGGTCGGGAAGGGATTTAAATTTGTCGTCGTTGTTGGTTGTTGGTGACGTCCTCGTGGTGGTGGAGCTTGGGGTTTGGTGGGGAATGGAATGGATTTTGAAGATGATGATAATTTTGGCTTTTATTTTTTTTTTCTTTCTTTCTTTTTTTAAGTTTTTCAATTTGTTTTCTTAATTCCTCTTTTTGTCTTTTTTTTTTTAAAATATGTTTTTATGTTATTAAGTTAAAGGGTATATATGTCTTTTCAGATAATTTTAACATTCGTCTTGTGACGCCCCAAAACCTCTTCTACGAGACTCCGACACGTCTCTTCTATTCTTATCTTTTAAAGCCCAAAAGTGAACTTTAGGTAGCGGATATGAGACACAATTTCTCATATTTTTCGAGAGGGAAAGTCGACTCTTTAGCTTCCTCGGGACCAACGACATTATCGAGTATGTATGGATCTTCGGACTTGCCACGTCGTTCGCGTGGACTACTTTAGACCGATGATATGGCCTTCCATCGCTTAGAGGTCTTTAGTTTTTGTTAGTTTGGTTTTCATTTGCTTTTGCTTTTGCTTTTCGAGAATTATGCACCTAAGTAGTATCTCTTTATTTGTTGTAGTTTGAGGAATTTTTTTTTCATTCGTTGTATGCTTGGAGGTCGTGTTCATATCCCCCTCCATGTACTACCATTTTTATATAAATACAGATGGTAGGGCATCAAACCCCCACCACCACCACCGTCTCCGGTAGAGGCCTAAAAACCATACTTGACTGTGAACTTGAATAAAAAAAAAAAAAAAGTGAACTTTAAATGTAGAATCTAGATGTTATTCTAAAAGTTTATAAATGTGACCTATCAACAATAAGGACTTTAAAGTTGAGGTTAAGAAACTTTAATGGTTTTTTTTTAAAATCGAAACTTGTAGTTAACTTGATTACAACATAAGTTTATTGTCCTTTGATTTCTTATGCATAAAACGAGCAACCCAACGGTCACAAAAACTTATGAAGATTTAATCAAACAACTATCTTTCTAACACATAATAAAATTTCATTAATTTTATGAAATGGTTAAGGTCATATAAAGAAGATACAAAGTACACAAAAAACAGAAACTATACAGCTTTCAATACTCAATTTTAATCCCGATTTTCTCCTATCAAAAACCTTGAAAATTTCTAATATTTTCAATGATAAAACACCATATTATGATATAATGTATTAGCTCATTTCCAAAATTTAGAATTTAATAAAATCCTTGAGGTTTCTAAATTAACCTCCAAAACATGAAAGGCAGATTTTCGAGTAAAAATGTCTATCATTACCAAAACTTGTATATCTTGTTCTACAAACATCCGAACAAAGTGATTCCAAGTTTCAAAGGACTGAAATTTATAGGTCATCAATCCTACCAAATTTCATCTCAAAACATATAGTGTACCATTCTAGACATTCGTTTGAAACTGGACTTGCAAGCTAGAAATTATGGACAGTTTTCATTCCAGTTAATATTAAGTCATTTAAACATCCTCTAATGCTCAAAAAAATAAAATTATCATTTCATAGAGTCACGAGCAAGTTTATAACAAATAGAAATTAACAATTGTAACAAAAGTTATCCCATAACATAAAGAATTAAAGAATATAAAACATCCATAAAAAGAACAAACTGCCACTTATTCATTTTCTTGTCAAAAGTCCTTTTCCATAGTTTAATCCCTTCATCATCGAGCCTCCATCCAACCCTGCAATCAATCTATGAATGGGCAAATGGTAAGTTTGGAAAAACTCAATAGGAATATCAACATAATAATGCAAGTCTCAATTTATATATTACAATTAATGTAAATAAACCATGCAAACTTCAATTTCTGGTGAGCTCAATGGTCGAAACTCCAAATTCATTCTTAGGTTTAATTCCGAGGGATTTAAAACCATAAACATTCGTTCTTATACATCCAAAATAAGATGAATTTATTTTCTTGTTCATTCCAATGAAATAAACTACTTTCATATCCAGATGGCCACAAAATTCAATTCTTTAGCTTAGAATCTACATAAAATTTCAATACACAAAAGCAATTAAATCAACTTGCATATAAATAATCCTACCTTTTTTTCTTAATAAAAAAATGATGAAAAGCTTTTTAAAAACTTCTTCTTCTTCTTCTTCTTCTTCTTCTTCTTCTTCTTTTCTTTTCTTTTTCTTTTCTTTTCTTCTTCTTTTCTTTCTTTGTAAAATTAGCTTAATTGTGTGTTATGAGGGGGGAGGGAGGAGATGGGGTGATGGAAAAGGGAGAAGAGAAAGGAAAAAATGAGGGTTTTTGACTTCTTTCCTTCCTCTTGCATATCCATCAAGAAACTTACCGATTGGAATTTGGTAAGTCTTTGATATGATGCAAATTACCATTTTTAAAACATTCTACCAATCTTTTCCTTTTTTAGAAAATAATTATAAATAATTAAATTAATTAATTAATCTCAAAATTCGTTGGATATTTTCTCTAGTGAACTTGGATCGTTTATTATTATTGGACCTCGTTTGGACTTTGGACAGACATGTGGCCACAAATACTTGCTAAGAATCTCGAATTAAATTTCTGAATTTTGTGGCGTTACATCCTCTACTCTTTATAAAAATTTCGTTCTCGAAATTTACCTTTTGATGGAAACAGAGAGGAATACTTGGCTTTGATCTCTTCTTCTTTCATCCAAGTGGCCTCGTCCACTCCATGATTTCACTATTAAACTTCAACTAACGGCACTTCTCGATTTCTCAAAACATAAACTTTTTTATCTGAAATATAGATTGGGGTCTCCTCATATGTTAGATCCTTTTGCATTTTCAAATACTAGTGGTCTACCACGTGTCCGGGGTCATGAACATATTTTCTAATCATAGACACATGAAAGACATTATGCACCGTTGAGAGTTCTAGAGGCAAAGCGAGACAGTCTTGGGCAGATTTTATTCTAGCTCTTATTGTATCGATAGCCTGAACTATTTGTTCAACGATTTCAGGGCCTAATCTCTTTTCTCCAATTTCATCCCAATGTACTGGAGATCTACATTTCCTTCCATAAAGTGCCTCGTATGGGGTCATCCCTATCGTAGCTTGAAATATAGTTGTTGTAAGAAAACTCCACTAATGGGTGGGACTCACAATAGCCGCCTAAGTCCAAAACACATGCCCAAAGCATGTTTTCTAAAATTTGAATAGTTTGCTCGGACTATCCATTTGTCTGATGATGATATGCAGTATTGAAGTTAAGCTTGGTGCCTAAGGCTGTCTACAAACTCTTCTAAAATTTTGATGTAAACCTCGTATCCCTATCTGACACTATTGATAAAGGAGTTCTGTGCAACCTAACAATCAATCTAAGGTATAGTTGCGCTAATTGGTCTATGTTGAAAGTCATCTTTACTGGTAAGAAATGGGCCGATTTGGTCAATCGGTCCACTATAACCCAAATGGTATTGTGACTTCTTGCTGAGTTCGAAAAACCTACTACGAAGTCCACATTTATGTGTTCTCACTTCCCATTCTGGTATTTCTAATTGATTCAACAACCCTGATGGCCTTTGATGTTCTACTTTGACTTGTTGACAGACTAAACCTTTTTCTACAAACAACCCTATACCTCTCTTCATGTTTCTCCACCAAAAGATATCTCAAAGGTCACGATACATCTTCATTCCTCCAAGATGTACTGTGTAATGGGTTGAGTGAGCTTCCTCCAAAATTTCTTTTCTCAATTTCTCATCCTTTGGTACACATAATATTCTTTTGAACATGAGTGCACCGTCTATATTCAAACTAAAATCCTTGCGTTTATTTGTACCAACTTCGGCCTTGATCTTTATCAGAAAAGGGTCCTTATCTTGTGCCTCTCGAATTCAATCTCTGAAAGTAGGTCGAATCATCAATGACGTTATTCTTGTAGCAACTTGACTCGATGGTGTTAAAACTTCTAACTGTAGTCTTTCGAAGTCCTTTACTAGTTGTTCCTGAACTGTGATTATCAATGTCAACTACCCTACTATATTTCTGCTTAAGGCGTTAGCCACAATGTTGGCTTTACTTGGGTGTTAATAGATTGCACAATCGTAATCTTTTACTAACTCCAACCATCTTCGTTGTCTCATATTTAACTCTTGCTGGGTAAAGAAATACTTGAGACTCTTATGGTATGCATAAATATCACACTTGCCACCATATAGATAGTGACGTCATATCTTCAAGGCGTGAACTACTATAGCCAATTCTAGGTTGTGCGTTGGATAATTTTGTTCATACGGTTTTAGTTGCCTCAAAGCATAGGCGAGACTTTCCCATGCTACATAAGTACACATCCCAAACCTAGTTTGGATGCATAGATGTAAATGACAAAACTTTCTGATCCATCTCGTATTGTCAGTACTGGAGCTGTGACTAAACGTTGTTTAAGTTCTTGAAAACTTTGTTCACATTTGTCATCCTATTGAAACTTTACTCCTTTCCTGGTTAACTGAGTTATCTATCTAGAAATTTTAGAGAAACTTTCTATAAATCTTCGGTAATAAATGGCTAACCCAAAGAAACTGCACACTTCTCTAGCATTGGTTGGTTGGTTCCAATTTGTTACTGTTTCTACTTTGGTCAGGTCAACTTCAATCCTTTGGGCCGTAACTGCGTGCCCAAGAAAACCTACTCGATCTAGCCAAAATTCGAACTTCTTGAATTTGGCGTACAAGTTCTCCTTTCTTAATAACTCCAACACTATTCTGAGGTGTTCTTCATGTTGTTCACAATTCTCTGAGTATACCAAGATGTCATCGATGAAAACTATGATGAACTTGTCCAAGAATTCATGAAACACATTGTTCATTAGGTCCATGAACACTACTGATGCATTGATTAAGGCGAACGACATAACCACAAACTCATAATGCCCATAACAAGTTCGAAAAGTTTTTTCCGATATGTCGCTAGCCTTAATCTTCAATTGATGGTACCCGAATCTCAAGTCAATCTTAGAAAACACTTTTGATCTTCTCAGTTGGTCAAACAATTCTTCAATCATTGGAAGATGGTATTTATTCTTTATCGTCAATTGATTTAATTTCCAATAGTCAATGCACATTCTCATTGATCCATCCTTCTTCTTCACAAAAAGACTAGTGCACCCCATGGTGACACACTTGGTCAAATAAAACCTATATCCAACAATTCTTGAAGTTGAGACTTTTGTTCTTGTAATTCTTCGTTGCCATTCTATAATGTGCTTTAGACATTCAACCACCATACAAATGATCGTAGAATATACATTTTTGGTTGTTGAATACATTCAATGACCAAAATTAGTTGGTCGTTCATTGGTTGGCAAAGGGTGTTGGCGAATGTATTCAACGACTACAAAATGTTTGGTCGTTACATGTACTGTTTCAACAACTAAATAAATGGTCGTACAAGGTTTGTATTGACAGTCAATACTTTTTATCCCAACCACTTATTTGGTTGTCGTATCAAATTTTTTAGTCATTAAAATACATTAAAAACAACTAAATGTTAGTTGTCTTTCATTTCAACAACAAAATAAATAGTCGTTCATATTTAATAGTGACAATCGATTTTTATTTCCCAACCACCTATTTAATTGTTGTATCAAATATTTTTGTCGTTAAAATACAATAAAAACAACCAAACTTTAGTTGCCTTTCATTTCAACAATGAAATAAATGGTCGTTAATATTTAATAGTGACAACCGATTTTTATTTTAACAATTACTTGATTTTTTGTTGTATTAATTATTTTTGTCATTAAATTACAATGAAAGAAACCAAAGTTTAGTTGTCTTTTATTTCAACAACAAAAGAAATGGTCGTTAATATTTATATTGAAAACCGATTTTCATTTCAACAACTGTTTGATTTGTCGTTATATTAATTATTTTGGTCGATAAATGAACATTGAAGCAACAAGAATTTAGTTGCCTTTCTTTTTAACAACAAAAGAAGTGGTTGTAAAAAGTTTATATTAACAACCGAACTATTAAAATAACGAGAAATATGCTTGGCTCCATAAATGTCACACATTCACAACATACTACAAGAAAATCTTACCCACAACCATAAATAATTATAAGAAGTAAAGGAAATAAATAAGATTAACAAAAACTAAAATTTTCATGGGCCTTCAATCAATTAAAATATCACAATATCAACTACAACTATATGTCAATATCAAATGTTATGACTTAAACAATAGATTACACCTAGTTTATGTTAGATCAATTTTAAGTATAAAATTATATTCTGTTTTAATTAAAGAATGCACAACACTTGCAAAATTCGTAAAAGACGATGAAATGAAATACATAGATCGAGGCAAGAGTTCAACTCTCTTTTCTTAAAACGTATTTGTCTGCTTCGGTGCTTACGGTATTGTGGCAAACGTTTCCCAAGATACAACGATCAAAACCTTTCGGTAGTAGCACTACAAACCAAAAGGATGGCGAACTCGAATTGTTTTGTACTCGCTAAATTGAATAATCGAATGCTATGGAATGCAAAATAAATTCTGTATGTAATGGAATATTAAATTCGCAGAACTGTAGGGGTCAATATATAATATACCAAAAGTTGTGTCTGAAAAGACACAAGACTTGAAAGGGCTCGAATGAACAGTTGCCAAACCTGTAAAGACATGTTGAACAATTGTGTCTGTTCTTAATCCAACAGACAGACACGTGACACTTGTCAAATTTGAAAAGATGAATTAAGATAAATAAATTATTTTATATTTATTTTGTCTAAAAGAATATACTACGCTAAACACGACCTCAAACCTCGAACCACGAGCCCCGAGCCCGAGCCCGAGCCCGAGCCCGTCCGGGCGACGCGGCGCTGCTGCGCTTGTGTAGGCTTTGAACCGAACCCGATAGCATCTAAGACTCCTCCCTTCTAAAGACTTACGGCGCTCTTTGGAGCCCAAACCCAAATCCAAACTAGAGGTATATTAATTGGTTCAAACTCAAGTCATCTTCCAATGTGGGATACACTTCCCAACTTGCTACAACATTCAATTTCTACTTTCAAGGTGTCAACTTGTGATACTAATTTCTGAAACTAAGTGTACCACAAGCATCTACTTACGGAGTAGAATGCATTCGACTATAATTTTATAATAATCGGTTATCGGGATTCATCCGAATATTTGGTCAAAATTGGTCAAACCAATTTATAAACAATTATTTCCAACAATCCCCCACATGAATGGAAATTACCATAGATATGCAAATGAAATGCAAATGCAAATAGAGAGTACAGGCGAAAAGCTATTGCATCAGGAGATGTAGCTCCTGGATTTAAACTTGCCCTAGTGGAATACTATCGAATTTACGTCTTGAACTGTCCAACCTTTGGTGTAAACCAAGACAACAGTATCCACACAATAACCTTTCTAACAATTCTTTTGTTCTCATGGTTGTGTTCATTTTGGCCCTGAACAACTCTTGGGTTTCATAAGTGTTTTAGAGAATTTAAACCTTAAAACATTCTCATAAAAGCGGCCCCACTTCACACTTACATAGGTGATTATTAAGAGCATTATGCCATACTCCACTTGGTTAATCCAAACTATAGAAATCATTATAATTTGCAGAAAGAACTTTTTTCTTACAATTGAAATGGGTATGAGATAACTCCTAAGTGCTTAACTAAATCTTCATAACTTAGTTTTTCCATTGAACCAAGATCTTGGGATCTCCAGTCAACAAGATTGGGTAACCATTATAAAAACTCATGCGTTGTAGGCTTTTAATCCCATTCTCTTTGATAAGCAGTATACTTGATCTCTTAGTAATCCTTTTGTAAGAGAATCTGCGAGATTCTCTTTTGATTTTACGTAATCACTGGAAATAATACCATTTGAGATCAATTGTTTAATAGTATTGTGTCTACGACGTATATATCTAGACTTACTATTATACATACTATTTTGTACCCTTCCAATAGCCGACTGACTATCACAATGTATACTTATAGCAGGCACTGGTTTAGACCAACATGGAATATCTTCTAAGAAATTACGAAGCCATTCTGCTTCTTCTCCAGCTTTATCTAAAGCTATAAATTCTGATTCCATCGTTGATCGAGCTATACATGTCTGTTTTGAAGACTTCCAGACACATAGCCGCACCACCAATGGTAAAGATATAACCACTTGTGGATTTGGAATCCTTTGTATCAGATATCCAATTCGCATCACAGTATCCTTCTAATACTGCTGGATATCTTACATAATGTAATCAAAAATTTAAGGTGTATCTTAAATAGCGAACTACCTATTCAATGCCTTTCAATGATCATTGTTTGGATTATTTGTGAACCTACTTAGCTTATTAACTGCATAAGCAATATCCAGACGCGTGCAGTTCATAATATACATCAAGCTTCCTATAATTTGAGAATATTTTAGCTGACATATAGGTTCACCTTTATTCTTTGCCAAGTGTAGACTTATATCTACAAGAGTTTTAACTGGACTTTCATCATAGACCTTAAACTTTTTAAGTACACACTCTATATAATGAGATTGTGACAAACTTAGTCCATTAGGTGTTCTAGATATTTTAATTCTCAAAATTATATCTGCCACACCCATATCCTTCATGTCAAAATATTTTGTTAATATTTTCTTTGTAGTCATGATAATATCATTACCCATAATAAGCATGTCATCAACATACAAACATACTAACACATAAGTTTTTGGCGTGGTTTTGATATAGACACATTTATCACACTCGTTAATTTTAAAACCATTTGACAACAATGTTTTGTCAAATTTTTGGTGCCACTGTTTTAACACTTGCTTTAATCCATATAAAGATTTAACGAGTCTACACACATTTTTGTCTTGTCCATGAGCAACAAACCCTTCAGGTTGTTCCATGTAAATTTCTTCTTCTAACTCTCCATTTAAGAATGCTGTTTTTACATCTATTTGATGGATTTTGAGATTATGCAATGCTGTAATTGCAATTAGAACTCTAATCGAGGTGATCCTTGTCACTGGTGAGTATGTATCGAAAAAGTCAATGCCTTCTTTTTATCTATATCCTTTAGCTATTAATCGGGCCTTGTATTTATCAATAGATCTATTAGATTTTAACTTATTTTTGAAAATCCACTTACAACCTAAAGGCTTATTTCCAGGTGGAAGATCAACCAACTCCCAAGTGTGATTTTGTATAATAGAATCTATCTCACTATTGATAGCTTCTTTCCAAAATGGAGCTTCTGGAGTAGACATTGTCTCATTAAATGTCTTAGGATCATTTTCTACCATGTAGGTTAGAAAATCTGGACCAAACGAGATAGAAGTTCTGGTCCTTTTACTATGTCTAGGTTCTTCATCACTTATATAAGTACCACTTGCAGTATCATAAGTTCATTTATTAGAACTTATTTCTTTCTTGTCTTTGCATGGAAAATCATTTTCAAAGAATGTAGCATTCCTAGATTCAATGATAGTACCTTCATGTATATCTCAAATGTCTGATTTGTGAATAAGAAATCGATATGCACTAGTATTGTTAGCATATCCGATAAAAATACAATCAATTTTTTTAGGTCCAATTTTAACTTGTTTTGGCTTTGGCACTTCAACCTTAGCCAAACACCCCCACACTTTTAAGTGTTTATATGTTAGTTTATGACCTTTCCATAATTCATATGGAGTTTTATCTTTTTTCTTTTGTGGTATCTTATTAAGAATCACATTTGCTGAAAGGATAGCTTCATCCAACAAGTTCTAAGGTAAACCCGAACTTATCAATAAAGCATTCATCATTTCTTTAAGAGTCCGGTTTTTGCGCTCAACAATACCATTTGATTGAGGTGAATAAGGTGCCGTTGTTTGATGAATAATACCATATTCTGAACAAAATTCTTCGAACGGTGTTCCGTATTCTCCTCCTCTATAACTACGAATAATCTTTATTCGTTTGCTAAGTTGATTTTCAACTTTATTCTTATAATGTTTAAAAATATCTAATGCTTCATATTTGCTTCTTAGCAAATAAACATAACAGTATCTTGTGCAATCGTCGATAAAAGTAATGAAGTACTTTTTACCACCTCTAGTTTGCACAAATTTCAAGTCACAGGATATCGCTGTGAATTAATTCTAAAGGTACCGTGTTTCTTTCAACAGAATGAAACGGAGTTTTGGCTAACTTAGCCTCAACACAAATCTCGCATTTATGATTATGATCAAATTGTAGAGAAGGCAATAAACTTAAGTTCATTAACTTACCCACATATTTAAAGTTTACATGTCCTAATCGATTATGCTATAAACAAGAAGACTCAACGATATAAGCAGAAGAAGATGTATTATTATTCTTTGATTTTGGTACAATAGTGAGGACATTCATCTTGAATAGTCCATCAGAAAGGTAACCCTTTCCCACATACACATCATCTTTTGTGAGTACAAACTTGTCAGATACAAAGACTAACTTAAAACCATTATTGCTAAGAAAAGACCCAGACACAAGATTTTTGCGAATGTCAGGCACATGTAGTTCATTGTTGAGGACGAGTTCTTTGCCGGAAGTCATCTTCAAAGTAACTTCTCCTTGTCCCTCAACTTTTGAACTTGCGGAATTTCCCATAAACAATTGTTCTCCGTTGATTGTTTTGTAGTTAGAGAACATTGTCTTGTTAGCACAAATGTGTCGAGTAGCACCAGTGTCTACCCACCATTTTCTAGGATTTCCAATGTTGTTGCATTCAAAAACAGCAGACAAGTTCAGTTCTTGAATATTCTCAAATATTGCATCACTTTCTGTCACATGTGCTTGAGTCGGTTGTTTCTTTGGCTTGTGACATTCACTTGCATGATGTCCCACCTTTCCACAGTTATAGCAATCACATTTGAATTTCTTAGCATTCTTTTTATTGTCTTTCATCGGTGCATTACCAGAATGCTTTCTTTTCTTACTAGTCTTCGAACTTGATTCTACTACATTGGCTTTTGCTTGCCCAAACTATCCTCCAAACTTTTGTCGGACTTTCTGTTCTCTTCTTTTATCCTTAGCTGAACGATTAATTCTTCCAAGTTCATCTCCTTGCGTTTGTGCTTGAGATAGTTCTTAAAATCTCTCCACAAAGGATGAAGTTTATCGATGATTGCAGCAACTTGGAATGACTCACTTAAACTCATATTTTCAGCATGTATGTCATGAAGAAGAACCTGCAATTCTTGAACTTGGCTAATAACTGTCTTGGTGTCTATCATCTTGAAGTCTAAGAATTTTTCGACAATGAATTTATTTGTGCCGGCATCCTCAGTTTTGTATTTTTTCTCCAAAGACTTCCTAAGTTCTTTTGCAGTTTTCATGGCACTATACATTCCATATAGTATATTGTCCAATCCGTTCATAATGTAATTTTTCCACATAAAGTCTGAATGTTTCCATGCATCCAAAGCAATAATCGACTCTCGATTATTCTCCTTCTTGCACCGCACCTTCTGTCAAAACCTTGTCAAGTTAAGAGTTGTGAGATAGAACAATATTTTCTGTTGCCATCTCTTGAAATTCACACCGCTAAACTTTTCCGGTTTTCCCATCTCTTGATCAAGCGGAATAGCCACAAGTGGAACTGCAGTAGTTGTTGTACCATTAGACGGGGAAATAACTTTATTCTCATTCAAGTCCATTTCTGTTACAAACAGAGGTTCAACAATATAATTAATTTAAACAATTATTTAATACAAACACGGAACAAAAAATAAATGTTTGATTCTGGAAATTGAACGAGAACAGAAATAAAGTTTGTGACGGGAACTGAAAACTTTAGCAATATTCAATCAAAAATTATTTCAAAACCGGAACAGAAACAATAATTACTAATTGTAAATGCTATCTTGACTAATAAACCACAATTATTAATATATAATATAAATTAGCAGAATGAAATAATAATTTCTACAATCTTTAAAGTGAGCCTTAAAACTGATTCAACATAAAATTTGATGAATACCACGGTAAACAGTAAATTGATTTTGCATGCATTAAATGTAAACAAAGACTTAAGTTGCATTTATTTGTCATCAGATTAGTATGCAATTAATTGTAAACCAGAAACTTAATTTGCACGCACTTAAATGAAGTAATCAGATTTGCAAGCAATTAAATAATGTAATCAAATAGGCAATCAATTAGATGTTAACAGAAACTTTAAATTGCATGCATTTAAAAGTTAACAGATTACATACATTTAATGGTAGCAGCAGAATATAATTGTTAACAACACCTTCTAATCATCCAATACGTTAAAACAGAATAGAATTGTTATCAACAATAAACACAACACTTAATTTTTCTTCAAGCAACAGATTAATAAAGCAGAATACAAAAAAATGAAAATTAATCAACAGATTATTTTGCATTCACTTAAATATAAACAGAGCAGTTAACAGAACGATTAATTTTTCATTCACAGAAAATTAAGTAATATACAATACGCATTTAATATAACAGAATATAATTATACAAATACAGAAATACGTCTTAAGATTGTTAGATCAATTTTAAGTATAAAATTATATTATGTTTTAATTAAAAATGCACAACACTTACTTGCAAAATTCGTAAAAGATGATGAAATGAAATACGTAGATCGAGGCAAGAGTTCAACTCTCTTTCCTTAAGACGTATTTGCCCCGCTTCGGTGCTTACGGTATTGTGCCAAACGCCTCCCAAGATACAACGATCAAAACCTTTCGGTAGTGGCACTACAAACCAAAAGGACGGCGAACTCGAATTGTTTTGTACTCACTAAATTGAAGAATCGAATGATATGGAATGCAAAATAAATTCTGTATGTAATGGAATATTATATTCGCAGAACTGTAGGGGTCAATATATAACATACCAAAAGTTGTGTCTGAAAAGACACAACACTTGAAAGGGCTCGAATGAACAGTTGCCAAACCTGTAAGGACATGTTGAACAATTGTGTATGTTCTTAATCCAATAGACAGACACGTGACACGTGTCAAATTTGGAAAGATGAATTAAGATAAATAAATTATTTTATATTTATTTTGTCTAAAAGAATATACTACGCTAAACTCGACCTCTAACCTCGAGCCCGAGCCCGGCCGGCGGCGCGCGCGTGTGTGGGCTTTGAACCGAACCCGATAGCATCTAAGCCTCCTCCCTTCTAAAGACTTGCGGTACTCCTTGGAGCCCAAACCCAAATCCAAACTAGAGGTATATTAATTGGTTCAAACTCAAGTCATCTCCCAATGTGGGATACACTTCCCAACTTACTACAATATTCAATTTCCACTTTCAAGGTGTCAACTTTTGATACTAATTTCTCATTCAGTCGAAAATAGTTTTGTGAAACCAAATGTACCACGAGTATCTACTTACGGAGTAGAATGCATTCGACTATAATTTTATAATAATCGGTTATCGAGACTTACCCAAATATTTGGTCAAAATTGGTCAAACCAATTTATAAATAATTATTTCCAACAGTTCAACCATTGGTGTTCTCAATATAAAAACAAAAAATGTAGAGATGCATGCTATTGTCTCGATCAAAGAAAAATATATATCTATTACCACCATCACCAAAAATAAGGTCAAAAACTCATTAGTTATCACCATTTGAACCATTAGGCGAAGACGCATCAGGTTGAATAGGCCGCAGAAGAAACTCTTCAAGAATGCAATTTAAGAATGTCTGCACAGATTTCAACTGAGAACGAAGATCTTAAACCTCATTCCGTAAAGCAACATTCTCTATAGAAGTACCACAATTTTCCAACATTGTCTTCTTTGGATTTTTCTATTAATCAACGTAGCTAAATCTCTTGCCCAAAACTTGCTCATATATTTCAGATTCTTTCAAAGGCATAAGGTGTTCATTCGGGTCTAGTTGAGAATTCTGTTTTTGTAAAACGTCCAGCATTTGATTATGTGGATCAATCTATAGTATAAATAAGTGATTAGAATTTTGAAATATATATTATACCATTGCAACAAATAAAAATATTTACATATTGGGACTCCGCTTCTTTGGTTGTCCACCCACATTCACTACAGTTCATGTCATAGAAAATTTTGATTTCACCAGGTAACTCTTTTGTAACGAATCCCTTTGTTTAAAAAAAAAAAATTTGATGTATAAAGTTCATGAAATATAATATTATATCATTATTTATCACTTACCATTTCATATGTATGTGCAGCATAAGATTTCGATCCTTTAGAGTTACCAACTTTTTTTGGCACGGTTTGCTTTGCTCACTTCAAACTTTTTCTACAATGCATATGTATCACAATTCTAATCAAAATGCATAATTAGAACCATTGTTGACTACAAGTGTAAAGTTCTTATACAACAAGAATTAAATGAAATGAAAAGTGATAAAATACTAGTCAATGAGTTGCACAAAGGAATTGGAGTTGCAATTCATAGAATTTATTCAATATCATAGAAAATAGAATAAATTAGAGAAGTGTAATAATTAATCTAAGAGTCCATCATATTCAAGTTTTTATTTGTTAATTGAAAGTCATTGAAATAGAATACATAACTGAAGGCAATCCTTAGTAGAAACACAAACCATACAACTTTTCCATAGTATTTGTACTAAGATTTTGAAGCATTCGTATTTACTTTTATTTACATTAACTTTTGCATACACATGCTGCCATTTATTTTGCATAAAAACAGAGGAAAGAGAAACAGAAAGAAATGGGACAAAAAATAATAACGTTTTTCGAGCAAGAAAGTAATAACAATTATAAAGAGTTCTAATTTATCAATCACCCATTAATAAATCTATAGATTTCATCAATAACATGCACTACTAACCTTCATCTCATCACTTGCAAAATAATCACAAAGAAAATCCCAATCACTTTGCTCTACTATAGACGCAAGCTTGTTTTTTTTTGCACATCCAATATCTTCATTGCCACCCATGCCTTGAAATTTTTTATGTAGTCTACAACGGTACTCCTTCCACTTCTTGTTCATTGAATGATCAATATCATCTTTGATTGGCTGGTTCAACTCAAACTCGAACTTTTCCTTTAAAAAAAATTATTAGAGAAAAACTCCCATATATATATATATATATATATATATATATATATATATATAAGATTGAAAAAGAGAAAGTATGTTTAGACGATCTAAAAGTGGAGTCTTAGAAGCATCGCCAATCTCTTTCATTAGCTAGAGGTGCCAGTGAACGAACAATAAATCCAATTTCATTATCCCAAGCACATGCATTCTCTCCAATAGCTTCTCCATTTTTGTTAAATTCTACTTGAATTTTATGTCGAGTAGTAGCCCCAACATGCTCACTTCGTTTTCATCGCGTAGGACCTCATCCTCGTCGTTTACGAGGAGGCTCTGTATCATATGTGATGAGAAAAGGAAAATAATGGGAAATGAAAGATTTAAAGATATGCCAAATTCGACTTCACAATGTTAGGATCAAAGAGAAATAGATAAGTTCTATTCTCATAATCTATTATCAATAATCAAAATACTCAAGTCTACATTTTAGTGTTGAGAACATACATATTTATAGGTTAGACAACCCTCTCATTGTAGGTCTTCCAAAACAACATTAATAACCAAACAAGAATTACATTACATTTACCAATAGCCATATAAATAGATAGACCATATAAACTTGACTTAGACCACCAAATACAAAAAGACTATTTGGAAACTAAAAGGGCATCAATGTCATTGAAATTATTGAAAATAAACTGAATTCTCGCGGGTATATGGCTCTGGAGATAGCACTGCACTACTTTACGAAAAATGGCCATATCTCAATGTAGAAAACTCAATATTGAGAACCGTTTTTTTATATGAAATAGACTTGTACATCTTTCCAACCATATAAAAATTTTCAACTAAAACATTCTGAAAAAAAGCAGTTTATTCATTAAATTGTTGACTGAAATATGAATAGTTGCTCTTGTGTCATTCAATTTGCATGCAATACCAAGTATATGTCACATAATATAATGCTTACCTAAGTATTAACACCAAAGCTATAATGTCATTGTTGGGAAAATAATGTGATTGCAAATGTACAATATCGCAAACAAGTAATAAAGTGGACCTATTGAGTCCGGATTATCGTTCCTACGAATACTATCTTATTTAGATACTAGTTAAATTAATCGTAATACTTATTTATTTAAAACAATTTGAATTGAGTTGATTTGAAAGATTTAAACTAGAACCATGAATTTAAAGAAATAATATAAGAACGTATGTGAAAGTGAAAATCAACAATTTAGAAAAGAATGATGGTTAAAGCGTTTGGACAAACGAATTCACCATAGTTGTCATCTCTAATTTCTCATCTCAAGATTTATTCCTAATATTGTATTCAGTCAAATTCACGAATTTAACCTAATTTACCTCTCTCAAGTTCAAATTAATCCTATCTAATTAAGTCAACTTAGGCCATCAGAATGGTCATTAATTAGATGCATTAATTCTTCTAAGAATTCAATTCAAACCGCAGTAATAATAAAAGTGTATCTCTACTTTTTATCCAATTGTCGAATTTTACTACGTAGTCTAGATTAATAATTTACTTCTCAGTTTATTACAATCCACAAAATCAATAAAATAATGGCCAATTATTCCAAGCATTAAGAAAAGAAGCAAAATCAAGTACTTAAACAATTTATAAATCAAAACTTGATATTCGAAAATAAATAATTAAACTTAGGCTACATCGTTCATCCAAACTTTAAATCTAGCTACTCATGATTCGGGAGAAAAAAAAGCGTTAAAAAATTTGAATACATAACCGGATTTTGAATGAAAGAGGAAAAGATGTTGAATATCTTGCACCAAGATATCTTAATCTTCACGTTCCAATCTTCTTGATCTTGGTCGTTCTTCGTTTCTTTCGCCGTTCTTTTCTCCGTCTTCTCTTCTATTCTCCAAAGAATTCATCTCCCATATTTTGATATAGGTTAGGTCTTTATATAGTGTTTTACTAATTTTACAACTCATGTACATGAAAAGAATGAAAAGGCCCCACGAATGAAATTAAAATAAGCAAAAAAAAAAGCCTGAATCTTGACTTCATGAACAACACATTACCACAGTTGAATCAGTGGTCACACCATGGCAAATAGTAAGAATTTGGCCAAAAATTGGTTCCAATCCATATTTGCACACTTGGTCCTCCAAGGTTTGACATGTATTTTATTTGGTCCTCACTTCATATTTTGTTATTTTGTCCTCTTATTTGCAAACCAAGTCTTTCAACTTTGAATTTTGTCCTCTTTAGTCCTCTAATTTCTTCTTTCATTTCAATTTAGTCCTCTTTTATTTACAACCCAAGTCTTTGAAATTTTGGATATTTTCAAGTTGGTCCCATATCCAAGTCTTCGTACGCCTTTAGTCCTTTTTTTGCCTATTTTGCTTTGTTTTTCTCCAATTCCATCCGATCTCAGGTTTTGACCTAAAACAATTAAATCAACACACAATTAAGTAAAAAATCACTCAAGAATACTTATAATTGTCTAATTTTGATGGTCCAAATAAGTGTAAAATCACACTTATCAAATACTCTCAAACTTAAACATTTGTTCGTCCTCGATCATGACTATTCACTTAAACAATCAAACAAATAATATTAAAATATATTATAATAGATAGATTACCGTATTTACCTTATGTTTTTGAAAACAACTCAATCAATTCATAAAAAAACTTCTAAATTATACTACCAAAATCAATTTTTACTTATCCGATGCTTGATTGATATATGTGTGCGCGAATAGTCAATCCAATCAACATGAATCTTTAGGTTGGTAACATACTGCCCCCCAATGGTCAAATATTTTCTTTATCTCTCGTAAGAATACGCATTCCCATATTGATATTCATTCTCTCACCATGGGTGTTAACTCTAAAGTTGCCCTCAAAATACTTATTCTTTTACCGCTCAAAATTTGGTTAGGTCTAGCCAATACAATAGCTATCTAGATTTGTGAAGATTCTTCCTTTATTGAATGCTTCAACCATCAAGCTTTCACTAGGTAAGTCAAACTCACTAGTCATCTAAATCTCCAATTATGCGTACAAAGGCTCAATCTTGCTTTTGCTTCTTTTTTTTTTTTTTAAATCATCTTATGTGCAAGACCTCACTCTCTTAAGCTTTCTAGATGACCCTTGTAGCGAGCTTTAGGCCGATAGCTCCCAAGTCTGATAGACCTTAGGGCACCGAGTTTTGAGAACTCCTACGAACTTTATCACTCGAGCCAAATAGGCTACGAAGAGAGGTATAAGATAATGCAAGTGTAATGCCTTTCTTCCTTTTTTATTTTTTTTACAAGATAAATAAGCGGGGATTAGATTTCTAGCATTCGGTCAATATCTAGATTCCACCTGGTAGCCAAATACACTCAACACAACTATTACTCAAGCACGAAATCAACACCTATCTAAATAGTTTCTGCATTGGTTTAACCACCCCCAAACTATCCTTTCAATTGATTAGGTAATTGAGTTGTCAACTTGTAGTCTTGGTTTCACAACTTAGGTTCACTATTGTTTCATTGTATTCTATTTAATATACCAACCAAAGGTAGTGATATTCATAACTATTATGCTCACATTCAATCATATCTCATATGGATAAGTATAGTCTATAAAAATAGCTTAAGCATCATCACCCAGTCATAGTTTCAAATAATATCATCATCAGCCGACAAGGCTATCAAACATACAAGCACACAATTTTTTTTTTTTTTTGCACAACACACACACATAACAATAATGAAAATAATAAAGTCTCACCTCCAAACTTAAAATCTACATTGTCCTCAATGCGACAAAAGAAATTAAAATAAATAAAAAAGGAAAGAGTTAACCCGAATCAAAAGGCGTGGAGACAACGTCGGACTTTCAGTTGATCAATACGCATTGGGATTGAATGACGATGTATGGCCTGAAATAAATAAAAATAATTAAATGTACCCATTTACTAAAAATTGGGAAACGTGCTCTACTTCCTAATGCAGTCCTAAAATTCTACATGCAATGCAATAAACATATAAGAGATAGAAAAATAGATTGCCTCCCATTAAGCGCTTGATTTATAGTCTAGAGCTCGACTTATTGCAAGTATTATTTATGGAAGCTTGAATTGGACTTTGGAAGTCTTGCATTGTTCGCAATTACTAGATTTGTACGATTTATCCTTTGCTCTCCATATTTTAAATCGGCCTTTTTCATCTTTAATTGTTGCAACTAGTCCACCTGTATCTGGTTTGCAATTTTCTTGGCCAATTTTCACCACTTCATCAACTCTAAAACACTCTCCGAGGTTGACCGTTGCTTGGGTATGGTGTACATACTGAATATTGTTCGTTCATCCTGTACCCTCAAGATTAGCTCACATTTTTCAATATCAATAAGGGCTCGACTCATCGCTAAGAATGGTCGTCCCAATATGACTGGCATATTCTGGTCTTCTTCGATATCAAGGACAATGAAGTCAACTAGAAAGAAGAACTTATCCACCTTGATGAGCACGTCCTCAACCACACCCCGTCGGTACTTGATTGATCTATCGACAAAAGTAGAGACACACATTTGTTGCTTTAACCTCTCCCAAACCTTAATCTCCTCAGAATGGGGCATCAAATTTACATTTGCACCTAAATCACATAAAGCATTAAAATTATAAAATTTTCCAATTGTGCAAGGTAATTTAAAACTTCCTAGATCTTTTAACTTCGAAGGCAACTTATTTAGCATAATAACGCTACATTCCTCAGTTAAAGTTACTGTCTCGTATTCATCTGGTTTTCTCTTCTTGACAACATTTCTTTCATAAATTTTAAATATAGTGGCATCTACGCTAACGCTTCAACGGAAGGAATGTTGATGTGCAGTTTTTAAAAACTTCAAGAAATTTTTCAAACTACTTGTCGAGCTTGTGTTTCTGTAACCTCTGAGAAAATGGAATTGGTGGCACATAAGCTTTGATAGGGATTGGCATCCTCACTTTTGACGATTCAACAGATTCTTTTGAAACTTCTTCTTTTGATTTCGCATGTTGTTGTTCAGATTCATCTTCCTCAATTACCAATTGTTCATCATTTTTCGCTGGTCTTTTCACGTGAATTTCTAGCAGTTGTACCCCGCTCCTAGTAGTGATTGCATTTACCTATTCTTTTGAATTTATCACTGTATTGCTAGGCAAAGTGCCTGGTTTCCTATCTGACAATTGCAGGGCTAACCGGCCAATCTGAGTCTCTAATTTTCTAATAGACACGTGTTGATTTTGACTTTTTATGTCCAGTCGCTCCAATACTTCATCAGTTTTCTGTATATACTGCTGGAATATCTCTCCCAAACTTGGTCCTCTTTCTTGCTAAGCATTGTATGTATGGTCACTTTGTTGATTCTTAGACCACCTAAAATTTGGGTATTACTTCCAACCCGGATTGTATGTTTGTGAATATGAATTATACTGTTGATGTGTATTATTTTGAACAAAATTGACCTGTTCTGGAGAGGCCAATAACATACAATCTGACGTCGAGTGATTAACCCCCACAGTTTTCATACATGATGGTTGCTTGGAGTGCATTCACTCTTTGTGTTTGTGTTCTAACCAAGAATTCTACTTGCTTTGTCAATGCAGCAAGTTGTGCATTCATAGCTGATAGACCGTCAATCTCATGTACACCTACTATTTTTCTTGAAGTGGTACGATCAAATGAAAACATGGTATGCGTGTTGGCAATCAGGTCATATAGATACACTACTTCCTTAACATTTTTATTCGCAATGGACCCGTTTGCAGAGGAGTCTACTGTTGATTTGGACTGAGGAGATAGTCTTGGGTAAAAATATTGAGTTTGTTGGCCCTTTTTAATGCCATGGTTTGGACATTTTCCGAGTAACTCTTTGAATATTCTAAGCTTCATGATACATTTCTCCATCTAGTTGCTAAAAGTAAAATTTTCTAACTTTATCTTGGCTACTTTAGTTGGTAAAAAGTACTTGTTGCAAAACTTTCTCGCTAAGTCATCCCAGGTGGTGATACTAGCATGTAGTTCTGAGTCTAACCATTCTAGAGCCCCATCTCTCAATGTATAAGGAAATAACCGAAGTCTGATGGCATCTTCATTCACTTCTTGAAATTGAAAGTTACGGCACATCCATAGGAATCTGAAGAGATGAGTATTCGGGTTTTCATTCGCCTTTCTATAGAACTGCAAGTTATTGCTGAAGAGATTAATCAAATCGGCCCTTAATTGAAAGTCGTTCTAACCAAAAGCTGGATAAACTATACTTGAACGATCAGGAGCTACTACCGAAGTTAAAAATTGAGCCATTGGCATATTTCCATCTTCATCATCATCATCATGTTGCCAATCGGGCTGTTTCTTGCTTAGCTTCTCTTCTTATTTGTGCATCTGCTATTTGAATTTGTTGCTGATTTTTTTTTTCAATTTTTCATTAGTAAGAAAATAAAGAAGACAAATAAAAAGTATAATAATAATAAAAAAGTATAAAAATAAAATAATAAATTAAATTAAATTAACAAAATTAATATAAACTAATACTTCCTCCGTCCCACAAAGATAGACCCACTTTTTTTCACAACGAAAACTAAATGTAATAAATATAAAATAAGAATAGTCCCATTATACGTCTATTTAAAACTTCTTAGAAATGAGATATGTATATATCTATATATAAAGAGAGAGAGAGAGAGAGAGAAGAGAGAGAGAGAGAGAGAGTTAGAGAGAGTTACACGGAAAAAAAACATTAATGTTTAGAATATAGATAGCAAACAAGTAATAAAAAGTAAACGAAAGACTATATATAGTTGGTTGATAACAATCGGGTATATTAGAAAAATAAAATTTAATATATCTTATTTAGAAGTACTAGTTAGTTAAATTTGGGAGCTGGATATAAAAAGAAAAACGGGTCTATCTATGTACTAATTTATTATAAAATAAGAATAGTCAATTTGAAAAACTTGTTGTCAAAATAATGTGATTGCAAATGAATATCGCAAACAAGTAATAAAGTGGACTATTGAGTTCGGATTATCGTTCCTATGAAGATTATCTTATTTAGATACTAGTTAAATTAATCGTAATACTAATTTATTTAAAACAATTTGAATTGAGTTGATTTGAAAGATTTAGGGCTTGTTCGGTAGAGTTTTTTGGGCAAAAATGAATTTTTTTGTTACTTTTTGACTTTTCAAATTTTTTTGTAGTGTAAAAAGTGTTGAAAATCAAAAATTGTAGGCAAAAAAATGGATTTTTTTGAAAAACTCTACCGAACATGACCTTAAACTAGAACTATGAATTTAAGGAAATAATATAAGAACGTATGTGAAAGTGAAAATCAACAATTTAGAAAAGAATGATGGTTAAAGCGTTTGGACAAACGAATTCACCATAGTTGTCATCTCTAATTTCTCATCTCAAGATTTATTCCTAATGTTGTATCCGGTTGAATTCACGAATTTAACCTAATTTATCCCTCTCGAATTCAAATTATTCATATCTAATTAAGTCAACTTAGGCCGTAAGAATGGTTCTTAATTAGATACATTAATTCTCCTAAAATTCAATTCAGACCGCAGCAATAATAAAAGTGTATCTCTACCTTTATCCAATTGCCGAATTTTACTACATGGTCTAGATTAATAATTTACTTTTCAGTTCATTACAATCCACAAAATCAATGAAATAATGGCCAATTATTCCAAGCATTAAAAAAAGAAGCAAAATCAAATACTTAAACAATTTATAAATCAAAACTTGAAATTCGAAAATAAAGAATTAAACTTACGCTACATCGTTCATCCAAACTTTAAATCTAGCTACTCATAATTCGGGAGAAATAAAGCGTTAAAATATTTGAATACATAACCGAATTTTGAATGAAAGAGGAAAAGATGTTGAATATCTTGCACCAAGATATCTTGATCTTCACGTTCCAATCTTCTTAATCTTGGCCATTCTTCGTTTCATTCGCCGTTCTTTTCCCCGTCTTCTCTTCTATTCTCCAAAGAATTCACCTCCCTTATTTTGACCTAGGTTAGGTCTTTATATAGTGTTTTACTAATTTTACAACTCATGTACATGAAAAGACGAAAAAGGCCATAACTGGAATTAAAAATAAGCTAAAAAACACTCAGACGCACGAACAGCACATTGCCACGGTTGAACCGCAGTCACACCGTGGCAAACAGTAAGAATTTGGCCAAAAATTGGTTCCAATCCATATTTGCACACTTAGTCCTCCAAGGTTTGACATATATTTTGTTTGGTCCTCACATCATATTTTGTCATTTTGTCCTCTTATTTGTAGACCAAGTCTTTCAACTTTAGATTTTGTCCTCTTTAGTCCTCTAATTTCTTCTTTCATTTCAATTTAGTCCTCTTTTATTTGCAATCCAAATCCTTCAAATTTTAGATATTTTCAAGTTGGTCTCCATATCCAAGTCTTTGTACGCTTTTAGTCCTTTTTTTTTCTCCAATTCCATCCGATCTCAGGTTTTGACCTAAAACAACATACAATTAAGTAAAAAATCACTCAATAGTACTTATAATTGTCCAATTTTGATGGTCCAAATAAGTGTAAAATCACATTTATCAGTCATCGTGAAGGGTTAGATTGTGAGGTGTTGGTTAGATTATGTACTAACCCTTCATGTCTTCATCTATTTGTATTTATTTAACAGATTGGCTACAGAATATCTTGATGTAATACTATTCCTTCATCTATTCCTTCATCCTTTATAGTACTTCGGAATACTAGTAATCTGTTATAATTTGTCTATTCGTCCTTTATAGTACAAATATCAGTTCAACAAATTGATTTCACACATACATTTGTACTATTTTACAAATTTACAACATTTGTAGTACTTCTATCATTCCTTTAATAACAAAGTATATCTGTAGATGAATAAATGAATAGCTACTTCTATTATTGATTTCAGATAATAAAGAGCATATGGCGCTTGCACCATTGGAAATCATACTAATATCCTCACTATTATCTTCTTTGTTATATTTACTACCTTCTTTACCCCTTTCCTCCCTCTTCCCGAACTTTGATTTATGTGACATGATATGCTATAATGTAAAGCCTTTGAGGCATTTCTAAGGTTCTAAGGTTCTACCGTCACTATTAGGTATTTAAGGCATTTCTTGCACATATCCAAAATTAATGGATACCAAAAAGAAATAGCTATATCCTGCACACTATTTGAGCTTGCAAACACCCTTCCTTGTGTGCTTTATCAAGTTTTTGAAGCCAATAGACTCTTTAATCATACTAATAGATGGACCTACTATTAAGACAACAAAATTCGCATCAAATCTGGAAAAATCATTTACTTGTGTCTAGGGTATAACGATTTCCAGATATTTATTAGCTGTCAGTGAATATGGTCAATAATGCGAGCTTTATCCAGATTGGTAATTATATTGAGCTTTCCACCACCAGACCTATGTACACAAAATATTTTCTATTGCTACCTGATCCCAATTAATTCTGCAAGCTTTGCAGATAAAATTGTACCTAATCATACATGCATCGCATATTCCAATTAATAAAAGTACATGAGAACTACTGTGTTGTATTCTTTAGTGATGTTAGATCATCATTGATGCCTCAAAGCCTTTGAACCTTAGTGGCTGGTAATTCATGAATATGGGACCTAATTTATTTTGAGATCACCATCCCTTGGGGTAAATTGAACTATACTACAACAAGAACCAATAAATTTCAGTATAATAAAACCTCAAATATTAACACAAATTAATGAATTTGAGAATTTTATTTCAATAAATAAGAAGGATATTTGAACCCAAAGCTGAAAGTGACGTATGTATCCTAAAACACAAAATAACAACTACAACAAGAGACAATAAAATCTTAGAACAATGAAGAACCAAGAAAAATCAATGGGAAGTCAACCCATACCAAAGCAAACAAATGAACAACAATATTCTCAAATTAAGGAACATGGGAACTAATTTAACATGTCTACAAAAACTGAAAAGAACTAACTAAATTTAACCAAGCACAAGAAACTTTACTAATCAGATTATAGTACCTTTCTTTTGGAATTGTACTTCTGAATTAAAGAATGAAGCTAGTGATCTTCGGCTTTACTCAGTTGGAATAAAGTTCCAACCTATTTGGAATAATGATAAAGGCAACTGATAAATAGATTGGTATGGATGGTAAATAAAGCTAACAATTCTGCAAAATTATTCAATATGCAAGATTTTTCCCCAAAACATCAAAGAGTAAGCAAGTTTTCCACTAGATCCACCAATAACATGTAAATTTATCTCAAGCCATTAAAAAAATAAGTTAATTTATCGATTTAATAATTTTTTATATGCTGTCTCTATCAATTATTCAGATCAATTGCCCAATCTATTCATAAACCTAGGAAAATGGAATACACACACACACAAGTTAACAGTTTAAGAAATTATTATTATTATTATTATTATTATTATTATTATTATTATTATTATTATTATTATTATTATTATTATTATATTATTTTTAGATTTTTTTTAATTTTTTTAAAATGTAAATAAAAGTTAATCTCAATCGTCTGTACCGTGACAAATAATCTTACATAATTATAAACTTATATTAAAAAGCTTCAACAACTTTTTATAAAAAGAAAATGATAATAATTTTACATTTTAATTTATATTTCAGTTGGCAATAATATTGTAGTTAATATTGTTCAACTCATTTTGTGTTCTATATTATAAAATAAAATTAATATTTTACGATGAGCAATTTTTTTTGTTAAATCTCTTTAACATATTTATAAAAGAAAGTAATGATTATGGAAGTGTCGTATGAGACATAGTTGACACATCGTTTTCAGAACATTAGATATGTCCATAAACCTACTTTGATCAATCAATCTGAAAAATAATCAAGTAATAAGCCTCGATCGTTACCCGTCAAATCTTAGTACCACCAGTCAAAATCATCTCAACTCTATTTTTTGTGGGATTGCATTTAGAGATTATCGTAACTCAATTCTGGATAAGGACTCGACAAAGTAGTAGAAATATATATCTTATTTCACTTTTAAGTGATAAATCTGAAAAAGCACAATGTAGGCGAAGATGATTAAATGAGAACAAAATCGTATCTTGTCTTTCCTTTTAATTGACAGTGGGGGTGAGCCATTCCAAGTAGAAAGTGATAGTGAATCTCAAACTTGGTTATGCTCATCTATTCCCGCAAAGCTTCAAAGAATTAGAAAAATGAGGAAGTGACATCCAAGTCTATGGAAATTGTAAGACCCCTATGCAAGCCCTTGGTCACCAAGTCGACCTCGTCTTCTCGAAAGGCTACTATAAAGATCACTACCCAGACACCACTAAATGTAATCCACTAAGACCTTGGTTGTTAATTCTCATTTTGGCAACAACAAGAAATATGGGATTAACAACTAATACATTGGTTGCACAACATATTTGTAGCTAACTCAAAATTTAATTGTATACGATGCATTGTCATCAACCAAGCAATGGTTGACAAATATTCCTTTTAACGACCATTTAATATTGGTTGTAACTTTTTATCGCTAAAACTGAAATAAGATGGTCGTTAACTTTTTCTAAATACAACCAATTATTCGGTCGTCAAATATATTGTTTTAGTTGTTGATTGTTTTGGCGGGTTTTAAGATTTTGGCACCACACATAAAACGACTAGTTTTAGCTTGGTTGTAAAACATTTACAACTAATGTCGTGGTTGTTAAAGCTCATCTCCAACTTACTCAATATACAATTGTTTGTGACACACTATTTACGACTAAAGATTTATTTTGGTCGTTGATAAACATTGTAATGACCATATATATTTGGTCGTCAAAAAATTAATTGTTAATTCTCATTTTGGCCACTACAACAAATATAGGATTAATAACTAATATTTTGGTCGTTACAACATATTTGTAGCTAACTCAAAATTTGATTGTATATGATTCATTGCCAACAACCAAGTATATCATTTAGTTGTTGAAAACGGTTTTTAATGACTAAGTTTATTGGTCGTGAATAATATTTTTAATGACCATCTAATATAGTTAACAAATATTCTTTTTAACGACAATCTAATATTGGTTGTAACTTTTTATCACTGTTAACGACTGAAATAAGATGGTCGTTAACTTATTCTAAATACAACTAATTATTCGATCGTCATATATATTGTTTTAGTCGTTGATTGTTTGGCGAGTTTCAAGGTTTTGGCGCCACACACACAATGACCGGCCTTACATTGGTCGTAGAATATAAAAAATTTACAACTAATGTTGTGGTCGTTGAAACTCATCTCCAACTAGCCCAAAATACAATAGTTTGTATCACATTATTTACGACTAAACATTTATTGGTTGTAATGTGTTTTTATCACTTGTAATCAACTAAAATATGATTGATGTTAAATTAGTCTAACTACAACCAATTATTCGATCGTCAAATATATTATTTTAGTCGTTGATCGTTTTGGTGCCACATACACAACGACTAGCTTTAAATTGATCGTAGAAAATAATAAATTTACAACTAATGTTGTGGTCGTTAAAACTTATCTCCAACTCGCACAACATATAGTTGTTTGTGACACATTATTTACGATTAAATATTTATTCTGGTCATTGATAAATATTTGTAACGACCATATTTATTTGGTCGTTAAAAAATTAGTTGTTAATTCTCATTTTTCTTGTAGTATTCCAGAAATGGAAAGCTTTCCAATATTTATCTCTTATAAATGATACAAAGGGTCATTGTTTTTCATATGTGTTGGCATGACCTTTACTTTATAATTTTCAAGAAAAAAACATAGAAGAAAGTTTTGTACTACCAAAATGAACTAATTACCACTTGAATTTTAGTGTCCTTGGTTGAGAAGAAAGAATCTAAACAAAAGTATTTGATAAAATTAATTGAGCGCTGCTTCTAAGACATGAAATAATGTATCAAGTAAAATTGTTAATTTCAAACCATTACTTCATCGATGTGAGTCCTTTGACACACTTTTTGGTACAATCCACAGTTCAGACGGGAGATGATCTAAGAGTATCTCAAATCCATTAAATAAATTGTTATCTAGATAGCACAAATATTGGAAGACTTCCGATATACGTGACATTGAAATGAATATACATTCAAGTTCAAATTTGGTCTCCAATGTATTCTATGAACTGATATCTAGGTAGATTTTATTTTATTAAAATAAATGATAGATTATAATTAAATATGTCAGAAAATTTAAATATTGCTAAGTCAGTATATCTAACCGAACGTTTAAAATTAGACAGAGTGTTAGACATTGTCTATTTTTTTTTTTTGCCACATTAGTTTGACAACTTGTATTAGAAGAAATTATTTTTAGAGATTGTATATTTTACTTACGTGATAGGAATTTTTTTTATTATTATTTTTATTTTATTTAATTTTTTTTTTTTGCGATTCGCTAAGCGTTTTGGGATGATGTGAGTGGAATTTTCGGTATAGTTAAATCCCTTGTTAGTTAGCAAAGAAGTAAGAGGAAGTTGAGTCGTCAACATTAAGCCACGTTAGCTGCATTGGTTATATCGCAAAATCATTTCCTTTGTGGTTGACGGTTCGACTCCTGCTGCTCTCTGAAATTTTACTTTTAATTCTTCGTCATCTTCGTCTTCACCCGAAAACCCTAACCCTAGATTTTGCAGAAAAACTTCTTCTACAATTTACTTTAATTCATTCTATGGATCCAGATCCACCCTCTTCAAATCCGAGAAAGGTTTACACATCATTTTCAACTTTCCCCCCTAATTTTCGCTTTAATTTTCCCTCCCTTAATTTTTTTTCCCTTTATCCGAGCCCTGAGTGTTTTGATATTGTTCCAGGTTAAATTTGCTCCTAAAGGACCTCCTCGCAGATCAACGAGACAGATCAAACCGAAAATGTACTGTAAACTTTATCCTTTTTTTTCTAAATTTAATAATGATGCTTTGAGTCAAAATTTTGAGAATAATTATGGTAAAAAAAAATTGCAGTGAAGAAGAAGCTGACGAAGATGATAATAGCGATGATAAAGCTCTCCTCCGCCGGGCCAACGTAATCCCTCTCTCTCCCTCCTGATAAATCGTATCTTTAAAAGAGATTCCAACTTGTAAACTATATAGTTTATATGCATTTAGTTCATTAAGCGAGGTGAGCTACGAGTTGCCATTGTTTGCTCGAGAAGGGTCGGGTCGGATCATATAGGATTTGCCTCTCTAAACGCTCGGACTGGCTCAGGGAGATCTTTTTGTTAATTTTTTGTTTCTATAATTCTTGAAAATTAATAAAAAATAAATAAATATTGTTGGGCTGGGTGACGTGCCCGGTCTAGCCCGTTTTACATTTGATTGGGGTTAATGTTGGTTTGGATTTTTTAAGGCGATCTTGTAATTTAAAAAGTTACTTTCTTGGAAAGTGTTTTTTACCCTAGCAAAACTTAGGATATGTTTGATTGGCATAGGTGGAAAAGAAAAAAAAAATTAATATAAGTTGGAAAATAAAAATCACCAAACCCATAAAAAATATTTTTCATAGAATTGACCAAAAACAAGCTTAAAGTAGTTGTTTCCTAGAATTCATTTTCATTTTCAACATTTGTATCAAACAGCTAAAATAGAAAACATTTTTCTCAAATGTGACATTTTCCATGAAAAACTTACCAATCAAACACACCCTTTGGAAAATGGTGGAAAATAAAAACATTTTCCATGTAAGGTGGAAAAAAAAATCCACCAAAATGGTGAGAAAATATTTTCCAAGAAAGTAGCCAAAAGCATGTTTTAAGTGATTGTATTTTGAAAATCATTTTCATTTTCTATGTGCAATCAAACAACAAAAGTTACATGGATGTGACATTATTTTCCATGAATGTGACATTTTCATGGAAAATTGGCCAATCAAACACAGTCTTTAGTTTAAAAATAATTTTGACTTACTTTTAAATACAGCCTATTAGTAGTGTGCTATTTAATTTGCTATTTTTATTACTTTTCAAATTTTATGGAAATTATGCTCTATAATAAATGAAAGAAGTTTATACTTGTTTTGGCTGTGTAATCCATTTGTTTTCTATTCATGGAGTTGTGGTGTCTTATATCTTTCTCACTGTTTTTAGTTTTTTTTAATATGTAGGAGCACCTAACAAGACGACGACCCAAAGCCGAGAAGAAATGTAAGTTCCTGTCCTGAACTTTCATTATTTGGTGAATTTGTTTCAATTTTTCATTGTTTTTAGTGTGTATTCTGATGTTAACTATCATGAACTGTTGGATTATAAGCCTCAATAGTGTATTTTGAGCAATTTAGATAAAGTCTTGTATTTGTGTTGCAATTCGTGTTTTGTGTACACGCCTATTGGGCAGTTTGTGTTTACAAACACAACTTGCAATACAAAAAGGAGACTCGAAACGTGAATATGGCTAACTGCATGTTTTGATTGAGCTTAAAAAAGTAAAAGTAATTATTTTTAGACATATTCAATAGTTTACTTTTTCTGACTTTCAAAAATTTACTTATTGTGGAAGTAATTCTTATTTTACCCTCAAATAAATGACTTAATTATTTTCAACTCTAACCAATAAAAAAATCTCTCATTGGCATACTTTGCTTTGAGTACAACAGCTTCAGTGCAAGTTGCATTTTCACATGGAGTTGGATCAAATTCTGTACGGTCATTTGGCAAACAAAGGGAAAGGAAGGATGATCAATGCGATGCTACGGGATTAAGAGATTTGGCTTCTGATGGCATAGAAAACCCTGTCAATTTGCCATCAACGGATACGGGAGTTTGTGAAACTTTTACAGATTCAACCAGTGCTCTACTTTCGAAGAAAAAAGGAGAATACAAAGAGCTTTGGGTAATATATTTTTCCATACCTCCCCTCACCCCCAACCCCGGTTGGTTCTAAAAGATTAACCTGTTACATAGGATAACCCAATCTCCTTATTAACGCAAAATTATTGACATGGGACTTTTGTTCACATATCTACAAAGTAGAACCCCCAACCCGAAAACAAAACAGAAAAAGGACAAGAAATACACATGCGGCTGACTATTGTGTTTTGTTGATGCATTTTGTAGGATTACCGTCGTAGTTATTATCCCGTTACACTTCCTCTCAGACAGCCTTATTCGGGAGATCCAGGTATTCCAGGAATGGAAAGCTTTCCAATATTTATCTCTTATAAAGGATACAGAGAGTCCTTGTCTTTCATGTATGTTGGCATGACCTTTACTTTATAATTTTCAAGAATAAAACATAAAAGAAAGTTATGTACTACCAAAATGAACTAATAACCCCATGAATTTTAGTGTCTTTGGTTGAGAAGAAAGAATCTTAACAAATCGCTTTTAAGTATTTGATAAAATCAATTGAGCGCTGCTTCTAAAACATGAAACAATCTATCAAGTAAAATTGTTAAATGCAAACCATTACTTCATCGCTGTGAGTCCTTTGACTTCCAAACACGTAGGCATCTACCACTGTAATTTTGCCGTTTTGTTTGTCCATGAGATGTAATAAAAACTGAGTCCTTCTTGTCTTTTTCCGCGCAGAACTTCTTGATGAAGCAGAATTTGGAAAAGCTGCAGCAAAGTTGGAGTACGATGAGAATGCTACTAATTCTGCTTCAGATCTTGGTTTGCTGGTTGGTAATCTAGTTGTCGAAATTTTAAAAATTAGCATATATTGTTTACTCATTTGTGCCTGAGTGGTTCGTCTTTTATTCTAACTTACTGCCGTTTTATCAACAGGAGAAAGACGATAAACCACAGATGCTTTTTTTCAGCTTCCTCCTAATCTTCCCCTGAGCAAGCAACCTGCTAGTGTAAGCAGGAGAGACACAGCCGATCACTTAAAATCTTCCATGATTTCAGAGACCCATCAGAAAGTGACAGCTGGCAACGTCCCTGGGGTTTCAGGGAATTCTACAGATATGAAGGAAAAAGAGATTTTGGGGAGCTCGATGTATCAGAGGAATGCATATGGTTCAAGAAAAGGATCTAGCTTGGAGGAGTTGCGGGGGGGTACATGGGCAAAATGTTGGTCTACAAAAGTGGCGCAGTTAAGTTGAAGTTGGGAGATGTTCTATATGATGTGAGTCATATTTACCTTGCATATTTCATTTTGTGCATTTTCTGTTCCTCTACGAGCATAGCCATTTTGCTTGTGTTCCGAGAACTAATTGTTTGAAGAATTTTAGTTAATGGGTTCAAACCAGATCAGATTGTTCAACACTTTCTGATATTAATAGCATGTAATGACACGCAGGTTTCTCCAGGTTCTGATTGTACTTTTGCCCAAAATGTTGTTGCTGTCAACACTGTTGATCGACATTGTTGTGAGTTGGGCGAACTCAGGAAGCGGGCTGTTTTAACTCCAGATATTGATTCTCTCTTGGTTCCTGTGATTGATTTGGGGTAAGGCTATTTGTCCATATCAAGTTTATGTGAGATTGCAAGATTATTGTAGCAGTGATTCAATCTTATGCATAAGACACTGAAGTGAAAACTCTGTAGTAGAAGCTTCAGTAAGACTGTAAATAGGCATATATTGAAGATATGAGACTCCGGTCTGCTGAACTTGAAAACTCGAGCTGTATGTAGTAGTAGTATCAAAACGAGGCATATTTTGAAGTGAAGAGACTCTGGTCCATTCAACTCGAAAATTCGCATGATATGCAATAGAAGTCTCAATGCGAGGCATATATCAGAGTGATGAGACCCTGGTCCACTGAACTTGAAAACTCGAGTGGTATGTAGTAGCATTAGAATATGAAGTATATTGTATGAACCTATAGCTTGTTCTTTGGCAGTACTAGTGGTGCCTTGTACGTTGCACGTAAAACAGTATAAATGTTGTTTGTGATAGTGTGAATTGATTTGGGTCGTAAAAGTAAGGTATTTTTGTAAAGTGGAATAGTTGTTAATTCAATCGAAATTATTTGAAAATTTATTTGAAATTGGTGATAGACTTTGATTTTCCTTTAAATTAAAATCTCCCTTTTTGAATCCAAAATGAAAAATTGCTTTCTAGCAACTTAACTAGTCATCCACGTGAAGTGTATAAACATCAACATATGAAAATCTTTTAATTGAATCCATTATACTTAATGAAGAAGATTTAGGATCCCTTTTATTATAATCCTACCGATTGGATAAAAGGCCCCACCCAAAGACTGCGGTAAAGGTATTGATTCTAGTTAAAATGCCTAAATCGAAAACCCACTGGCAAATGAAGCCGTACTAACGATGTACCATCATGATTTTTCGACTAATTGCATATATTTCAACTATATAGTCCATAAACAAGACCAAAAATGCATAATATTCAACAAAAATTTAAGTCCAAGAATGCTAAATCGAAAATGCATCACTATTGTTGGTTACATAAATATACCAATATGTTCTCAAAATATCCAACAACTTAGATTTGTTGTCTTTGAACTACCTGTGGTTTCAGAATGTCCAAAAACAAAGGTTCTCCACAAGCATTACAACATTACAGACCAAAGTGTCAACAAAATATTTTTGTCACAAAAAAATTAAATCACCACAACTTGTGCCTTTGGTGACCTCTCTTTTAGTTCTAAGTCAATTGGCATCAGCATCAATGTCTTCCTGCTGTTTATGTTTTTTCTTCTCTTGAGACTCGTTCGGAGTACTAAATAGGAGTCTTCGTGCAGTAGAAATGTTGCTGCCATGGTCTTCTTGAAGTTTTAATATTGTAGTGCTAGTTGACTCATTTGTAAATGAGGATTCTGAGACGTCATGTGTGTTTTGAATAGCATCTGTGTGTAGGAGGAAGACAATATCAACCTTTGATTGGTTTGTAATTGATACTTTGCTTGCAGATTTGATGTAGACAATGCATTAATTTTCTATTTGAGTGCAAAGTTTGTCACAATGGTTGGATTATTTCCCTATTAAGATGCATTAGCACAAATTGTTAGTAGAATTGTTTTTGAAAGAATGAATAAAAAACTTTGGCATAATTACTACTGAGTTTTGTATCATGAGTTGTTTAGCTGAGCAATTGAAAAAAATTTCCAGCAGCTTCACCAATTAACGTGGCTGTGATTGAAGCAGTGCTATCTCTTAATTCCACAGTTGTTCGTCCTCTATTAGAATCAGACATTTGAAAATAAAATTGAAAATATATTGCCAACAAGTTAGTGTTCGGTGTTAATAAATGTGATATAAGGTAGTATGCATATAGTTTGAATGAAAAGTGAAGATGTAATTTTACCTTGGGACTGCTCTTGCACGAGGATACTTACAGTATATACATTGATATACTTCATTGAATTGAGCAAATGAAACTTTGTTACAATTGCTGCAAGCCATATAACACAGTGGTTGGTTCGTGTATTTCAAGTACAGTGATGCTTTTATCCAAAAGGACTTTGGCTGTGTCTGAAACAATATTATTTAAATTGGAGTTAGATAGTAGTGAAGCCATAAAGAAGTAGAGATTATAACATGAAATGATATGGAATATTGCTAACGGTATGAAGTACCGTCAGTAACTAGTCTTGCACTTCTTTGATCTTTGTGAATCTGTGTTCTGGTGGAGGCTGAGACTCAGGAGGCACTTGAAGCAGCTGCGGGTATGGTGGAGAAGCTCTTGCAGCCGATTGATGAGGTTCTGAATGAGCATAAGAGGCAACAGCTTAAGGAGCTTGCAGCATTGAATGGGACTATTAGGGATGAAGAATATTGTAGGTTGTGTGGTGAGCCAGGGCATCGACAGTATGCTTGCCCTTCTCGTACTTCAACCTTTAAGAGTGATGTGTTGTGTAAGATATGTGGTGATGGTGGCCATCCTACTATTGATTGTCCGGTGAAGAATACTACAGGCAAGAAAATGGATGATGAGTACCATAACTTCTTGGCAGAGTTGGGAGGAACCGGTCCGGAGTCTTCAACCAAGCCTGCAACACTTGCCCTTGGTCCTGGCACCTCAGGAACCAATCCTCCTTGGGTTGGTGGTGCTAACGCATCTAGCAGCAGCACACAAGCTGGTTTAGGGACTACTTTAATCAAGCCCAGAGAATACAATGAAACAAATTTGTATATTGGGTACTTGCCACCTACTCTGGAAGATGATGGTTTAATCAGCTT
Source organism: Forsythia suspensa (assembly GCA_023638005.1). Taxonomy (NCBI): domain Eukaryota; kingdom Viridiplantae; phylum Streptophyta; class Magnoliopsida; order Lamiales; family Oleaceae; genus Forsythia; species Forsythia suspensa. The sequence goes on along the minus strand of CM042666.1, from coordinate 28,146,104 downwards.
ATTCTCTCCTTTTGGTGAAATTGTGATGGCTAAGGTTATCAAGGATCGTATCTCTGGCCTGAGTAAAGGATACGGGTTTGTTAAGTATGCCGATGTTCAACAGGCTAATAATGCCATTGCTAGTATGAATGGTCACAGGCTAGATGGGAGAACAATTGCTGTTAGAGTAGCAGGTAAACCTCATCAGCCTACAGTGCCTCCGGGCCCTCCTGCTCCAGCAATGCCAACATATCCGGCTCCAAATCAGTCTATTGGTGCCTACCCATCTCAGCAGTACAGTGTAGGTGGTCCCATTGGGAGTGCATCACCTGAGAGCTATGCGGGGACTCCAGTTCCGTGGGGACCTCCAGTACCTCCTCCTTATGCACCCTACCATCCTCCCCCTCCAGGTTCAACAATGTATACTCCTTTGCCAGGCCAACCTGCTCCCCATTATGCTGTGCAATATCCTCCACCAATGTCACCAGCATCTTCTGGTGTCTCGGGGCAGACTGTTTCTTCTAGTGATACGGATACCCAACAAACTTATGCATCATCTGTTGAGACACAGCAAAATTACCTACCTATGGTACAATCTCAGGGCAGTGGACCTTTTCAATATGCTCCAACCTATATGTACGGCTCCATGCCACCAAATGCCCACGCTGCATATCCAACACCTCCATATAGCTACACATCTTATTACGGTGCAGTTCCTCCTCCCCCTCCTCCCACTGCACCGCAATCTACTGTGGACCCTTCCCGGAGTTTGAGTAATGTTCCATGGGCCTCAAATCCACCTGTGCCTCCACCTTCATCGTCCGTAGAGAAGAGCAAGCACAGTACGGATACTGAATATGAGAAGTTCATGGCAGAAATGAAATGATGTGTTTATTTGAGAATGACCTTTGTGATGTTGGTAAGTCGGTTGCATTCTTTTATTTACACTACTATTATTACAGTATGTTATGTTATTCGCTTTCCAGAGCATGCTTAAGAAAACTAGTGCTTTTTTTGCATCTCCATCAGCCCAACAGTAGGCAAGAAAAATACAGCACAAACTCTTCCCGAATTCCAATCAAGAGAACGAAAAAACAAGATGTACTTTACAGTAACCTTTCTTCTTATGCATATGGTGTTGGTCTTTAGTTACTAAAAACTTTGATTATTTTGACTAACTTTTTCCGTCATCTGAAGTAGCCCTCACATTACTTTGATCTTATGCGTTCTGGATGAAATTTTATTCTTGTCTAGAGAGAGTAAAAGATCCAAATAAAGTAGCTGTTGTATGTTATTTGCTAATATTTTGGTTTTTCCTCATGTGAGTTCTTTTGTTAGTCTCATTTTGCAGATAGGCATATTCTGACTGGATACAACTATCTGTGTTGCCAGTGTTCACCTCTCTCCCATTTGTTGAAGTCTTGGTCTCCTTTGAGCTCATATTTCTGTTTGACATAATATTATGCAGCATACTTTCACTTTTGACTGAAATAATTGATTAATTATTTTGTGATAAATCATAATTGTAATATTTTTACAGGCAGTTTGTTGGAGCACTTGTCATCCTGATTTCTTATCTCTTGCCATGACATACTTGTTGGAAGTTTGGGACTCACATCTTGTACTGTTGTGAAATTTGCAGAGAGTTGCGATAAAGTTCAGTTCAGTTCATTGATGCTTATGTTCCAGTACTGATTCAGAGATTTATTACTAATAGTTATGCCTTTTCTAGGACTATCTTCTATTGGATTATTATTTCTGCTTAAGAGTGTCAGGGTTTATTAAATTCAACCTATGTTTTAAGTATGAAGTTTTTAATAACTGGTTACTTACATTACTCACGTGGTCAGCTGTCTGTTCTGTTTTCTGTTTCTGACATACTTATGCTTCCAGTTCATTACACTCCTTGGTACTTGTAACCATGAGTCATGACCATTCAAATGGTTGCAGCTCCAGCCTTTGAAAGCAGGGTGATGCTTTCCTCTACAATCTTAACCAGAAGGTGAGCGCATATTTTTATTGTGAGGTCAATGGGCATATGTAAATTTGATCAATGTATTTCTGAGGCGTCTTCTGACTTTATTTTCTTAATAATTTCTTTTTGATGTCTTCTCCTAGTTTGTATATTGCAGGTGAAGTATGATTGTGCTGGAATAGTATTCATGTGTTCATTGAGCCACACTTCGAGTTTTTTTTGCTGTTTGCAGTGCTTATAGGTTTTCATTAATTGAAGAAATCTAGGCAAGAGATAATCTTTAGCTGTTTGATGATTAATTGTAAGAAGGTGTACAGTACAGAATCAAGTGATTGGAAGTACTGGGTTATGGTTAGGTTAGTCTGAAAGGAATGTGAGTCTAGTCTATGATGAATGATATTTTGCTTAATGCAAACTGGTGTCAAAATGAGCTGAGAATATATGTAGGATCGTTTATTTCTCAGCTTTTTAGCACTGTTGTTGTATGTTGAGTGAACGAGAGGGATTGATTATGATAGGATTTGTGGCAATCCCAAATGGAGATGGAGCTGTGTGTTTTCTATACTTGTCTCTGAGGAAGAAAATGATTGCGTAGCTTTTAATTGGGTCCATAGCACAGCCTGATAAATTGCTATTTGCAACTTGTCTCTTGGAATCTTCCTAATATGGTTGCTGAATGCCTACGACATGTTTCTCCAAACACTGGCATAGCTTGGAGCGCATATATTTTTTCTGTACAGAAACTGTGCATGTGAAAAGTCAAATTGATGTCAGGATATTGTAGGGAGTTGTGTCTTCCTCTTCATGCCCCATCAGTGAATTTGCATGCCGACAAGGGCATTGGATGTCTTTCAATATTTACCGATGGAAAATAAGTCAGTGCAAGGTTTTTAACGTCGTTATCAGGTACTTGAGTTTAAATTTTAGCACCTTGATTCTTCTTATTTCGCTTTGTTATAATACTGGAGTTATAATTTTTTTGGCTTCTCAGTTCATTGGTTTGTTGATTTTCTTATATGTGTAATTGGGTGTCTAATATTATGCATCAACGTTTTTTTTTTTAAGAAAAAATATTTTGTTTTTCTAGAAGATTTAGTTTTATGTGCTATTGTTCGATTGGTTCCTTGAATACTTCTTTTGTTGATGTCGATAGCTTTAGCACTATTTTGGTTAGTAAAGAGTCGAGTATTTAGGTATTGGAACCACCACTTTTTCACAGCTTATCACTATTGTCTTGATCCATAGCTTTAGAGTAATCTTCTTCAACTATTCTTTGAAAAAAAAATTATGAACTTGATATGCATGGTTCCTTTTTTATTAGAAGAAAGATTAGCTCTTTATAAGTAGAATATTAACGTGGCATGCTACTTGTGATATCTATTCTAGTGCTTCTTGTCGCCTTTGTTCTACTAATCTGTATGTGAACCTCGATGGTGTATTTGCTACTCTGGATTTGACCGGAGAAGATCAAGGAATAGAGATGTAACTAATTGTCCCTGTAGCAAATGTGACTCGAGTTTACTTAATTGTCTTGTGGACCATTCATTATGTCTTGTTCTCTCTCAACGACCCAAAAATCTCTGAAATGCCTTGCATTTCTTTAACCATGAGATTTAGAGATCATGTATGGGTTAATTAATGTTTTTGATTAGTGTATCAATATTTTGTGCTCTAACTGAATCTTTTGTAGAGAAGCTCGGTGATGCATCACGGCAGTGCTTGTCCAAGGACGTTCTGGGCAAACTAGGCGAATCTTGTACATCTTCATTCTGACCTACTCGTACAAAAGGCTTTTGATTTCTTAGATTGCCTATTGGGGGAATCATAATGTTTGATCCACTCCACGAGATCACTAGCGTGACGCTCTTTACAAAACAAAGTTTTAACTATGTCTAGCCTTAACCCACGATAGCAAGTTCCAAGGTGTGCTTGGTTTGAGAGGAAAATATCCTACATGGCGCTGCAATATATAGATCGCTCTCCTCTTGCTATAAATATTTTATTTCTATTGTATTCATAAAACACAATAATAATCTACACTAACCAAAAAAAAAAAAATTGTGTAACTGAAATTAAAATAACTACCAAAAACGTCCTTAAAAATTACATCTCTGGCTAAATACTTTGTGGGGGTAACACTTTAGATTTCTTGAATTCTAATTCTGCAAAAATAATAAGAAAATGAGTGATTTTGAAGATGTCTAGGACACCGATCAAATGTGGACGGTGTGCTATACATCTTCTACTTTTTTTCTCTACTTTTTTATTTGACATGTAAGCAATTTGGGGTGATGTAATACAATCCACGTTTTAATGTAATCCAATGTAATAATGTAGATTGTTGTAAATGTAATAATGTAGATTGTTGTATATGTGACAAATAAAATAGAGATATCATCTTCAATTCCAACTGAGTTGTGGATGGAAAAAAATGTAGTTTACGTGTACAAAAGATATTAGTAGATAAGTTTAAAACAGTAAATAAAGAATTATTAACACACATTTTGATGTAGACAAACCATAAAAATTAAAAATTAAATAAAAGAAGCTTAGTACACATTTCAATATATATTAAATAAATAGAGAATGTCTAATATACCGTCTACATTGGACGTTATGCTAGATATCCTCTATTTTTTTTTCTTGACCTGTAAGTACTTTGAAGTGACATGACACACTTTTTGATGTAATCTATGGTTGTATTGATTATGCTCTAATAATATCTCCAATGCATTCTATGGATTGCTCTATATAGTTACACAAATATTGGAAAACTTTCGATATACGTGGCATTGATATTTAATGAATAGACATTCAAGTTTAAATTTGTTTAATGATTAGACATTTAAGTTTAAATTTGGTCTCCAATGCATTCTATGAATTGATATCTATGTAGATTTTATTTTATTAAAATAAATACTAGATTATAATTAAATATGCACAAAAAATTTAGATATTGTTGAATCAGCATATCTAACGGAACGTCTGAAACTAGACGGAGTGTTAGACATTATCTATTTTTTCCTGCCACGCCAGCTTGACAGAGTGTTTGACAACTTGTATTAAAAGAATTTTTTTAGAGATTGTCTATTTTATTTATGTGGTAGGATATTTTTTTTAATGTACACAGTTGGATTGGAGATTCTCTATGCGTTTTAGGATGATGTGAATGAAATACTCGGTTGAGTTAAATCTCTTGTTGGTTAGCAAAGAAGTAAGAGGAAGTTGATTCGTCAACATAAAGCTTCGTTAGCTGCAGTGGTTATATCTAGAAATCATTTTCTTTGTGGTTGATGGTTCAACTTCTACTGCTCCTTGAAATTTTACTTTTAATTTGTCGTAATCTTCGTATTCTTCATCCGAATACCCTAACCCTAGATTTTGTAGAAAAACTTCTTCTACAATTTACTTTAATTCATTCTATGGATCCAGATCCACCCTCTTCAAATCCGAGAAAGGTTTACACATTATTTTCAACTTTTTCCCCAATTTTCGCTTTAATTTTTCCTCTCTTAATTTTTTTCCTTTATCCAAGCCCCGAGTTTTTTGATGTTGTTCTAGGTTAAATTTGCTCCTAAATGGACCTCCTCGCAGATCAATGAGACAAATCAAACAGAAAATGTATTGTAAACTTTATCCTTTTTAATCTAAATTTAATTTGCGGTGAAGAAGAAGGCGAATGATGGTTTATAAAGCTCTCAGTCAAAGTGAGTTTAAAAGAGTTGCCAACTTGTAAACTCTATAGTTTATATGCATTTAGTTCATTAAGCGAGGTGAGTTAAGAGAGTTGCCCTTGTTTGTGCGAGAAGGGTCGGGTTGGATTTGACTCTCCAAACTCTCGGACGGGTTCAAGGAGATCTTTTTGTTAATTTTTTTATTTCTATATTCCTAGAAAATTAATAAAAAATTAATAAATATTGTTGGGCGGTGACCTTCCCGGTCTAGCCCCTTTTTGCATTTGATTGAGGTTAATGTTGGTTTGAATTTTTTAAGGAGATCTTGTAGTTTAAAAGTTACTTTCTTAAAAAGTGTTTTTTACCCTCGCAAAATCTAATTTAAAAATAATTTTTGACTTGCTTTTAAACGCAACCAAATAGTAGTGTGCTATTTAATTTGCTATTAATATCATCTTTAGAGCATCTACAACAAGCTTTTTAAATATATATTACTCTTTAATTTAAAGGACCAATGCTTAGAATTCTTCTTCAATCGACTCTCTAATTTAACATTTTAATTTAGAGAGTGGGTTGGAGACCCAAACTCACTCTCTATTATTAAATGCATTGAAATAATTTTAATTTTCAATAGATGATATTTTGGTTTTAATTAAATAATATATACAAATTGGGAAGAAAATATATGATAAAAAGATATGAGAGAGAAATATATTAAATGCTTTTTAAAAAACGTAAAATAAAGAGTATGAAAATAAAGAGACTATGTTTAAAAAAATTACTTTTTAAATTTAATAATACTCTTTAAAATGCTAAAATTGCTATTTAAATATACATAAGTGGTTGTAGATGCTCTTAGTTATAAGATTTGTTATGGAAACCATGATTGTGTAATAATAATCTTTACTTTTCAAATATTATGGAAATTATGCTCTATAATAAATCAAAGAAGTTTATACTTGTTTTGGGTGTGTAATTCATTTGTTTTATATTCATGGAGTTGTGGTGTCTTATAACTTTCTCACTGTTTTTAGATTTTTTATTTTTTATTTTTTTCCAAATATGTAGGAGCACCTAACAAGACGACGACCCAAAACCGAGAAGAAATGTAAGTTCCTGTCCTGAACTTTCATTACTTAATGAATTTGTTTCGATTTTTTGTTGTTTTTAGTCTATATAATTGATCTTAACTACATGAGTGTTATTTTAGTGTATTTTGAGCTATTTAGATAAAGCCTTGTATTTGTGTTGCAAGTCATGTTTTGTGTACATGCCTATTGGGCAGTTTGTGGTCACAAACACAACTTGCAATACAAAAAGGAGACTCGAAACATGAATATGGCTAACTGCATGTTTGATTGAGCTTAAAAAAGTAAAAGTAATTATTTTTAGACATATTCAATAGTTTATTTATTGTGAAAGTAATTCTTATTTTACCCTCAAATAAATGACTTAATTATTTTCAACTCTAACCAATACAACAGCTTAGTGCAAGTTGCATTTTCACATGGAGTTGCATCAAATTCTGTAAGGTCATTTGGCAAACAAAGGGAAAGGAAAGGAAAGGATGATCAATGCGGTGCTACGGGATTAAGAGATTTGGCTTCTGACCACATAGAAAACCTTGTCAATTTGCCATCAACGGATACAGGAGTTTGTGAAACTTTTACAGATTCAACCAATGCTTTACTTTCGAAGAAAAAAGAGAATACAAAGAGCATTGGGTAATATATTTTTCCATACCTCCCCTCACCCCTAACCCCAACCCCTCGGTTGGTTCTAAAAGATTAACTTGTTACATAGGATAACCCAATCTCTTTATAAATGCAAAATTATTGACATGGGACTTTTGTTCACATATCTACAAAGTAACCCCAAACCCGAAAACAAAACAAAAAGGACAAAAAATACACACGCGGGTGACTATTGTGTTTTGTTGATGCTTTTCTGAGATTACCTTCGTAGTTATTATCCTCTACACACTTCCTCTCGACAACATAATTCGAGAGATCCAGGTATTCTAGGAATGGAAAGCTTTCCAATATTTATCTCTTATAAATGATATAAAGAGTCATTGTCTTTCATATATGTTGGCATGACCTTTACTTTATAATTTTCAAGAGTAAAACATAAAAGAAAGTTTTGTACCACCAAAATGAACTAATAACCCCATAAATTTTAGTGTATTTGGTTGAGAAGAAAGAATCTTAACAAATCGCTTTTAAGTATTTGATAAAAAAAAAAAAAAAAAAAAAATTGGGCGCTGCTTCTAAGACATGAAATAATCTATCAAGGAAGTAAAATAACCATTACTTCATTGCTCTGAGTCCTTTGACTTCCAAACACGTAGGTATTTACCACTGTAATTTTGCCATTTTGTTTGTCCATGGGATGTAATAAAAAATGAGTCCTTGTCTTTTTCCGCACAGAACTTTTTGATGAAGCAGAATTCAAAAAGCTGCAGCAAAGTTGGAATACGATAAGAATGCTACTAATTCTGTTTCAGATCTTGGTTTGCTCGTTGGTAATCTAGTTGTAGAAATTTTAAAATTAGCATATATTGTTTACTCATTTGTGCACGAGTGGTTCGTCTTTTATTCTAACTTACTCGCGCTTTATCAGCAGAGAAAGACGATAAACCACATATGCTTTTTCTTCGACTTCCTCCTAATCTTCCCCCGAGCAAGCAACCTCGCTAGTGTAAGTAGGAGAGACACAACCAATCACTTAAAATCTTCCATGATTTCGAGACCCATCGAAGTGTGTGACACCGGCAACGTCCGGAGGTTTCGTGAAATTCTACGATATGAAGGAAAAAGAGATTTTTGGAGCTCGATGTATCAGAGGAGTGCATATGGTTCAAGAAAAGGATCTAACTTGGAGGAGTTGCCGGGGGAATACATGGGCAAAATGTTGGTCTACAAAAGTGGCGCAGTTAAGTTGAAGTTGGGAGATGTTCTATATGATGTGAGTCATATTTACCTTGCATATTTCGTTTTGTGCATTTTATGTTCCTCTACAAGCATTGCCATTTCGCTTGTGTTCCGAGAACTAATTGTTTGAAGAAAGTTAGTTAATGGGTTCAAACCAGATCAGATTATTCAACACTTCCTGATATTAATAGCATGTAATGACACGCAGGTTTCTCCAGGTTCTGATTGTACTTTTGCTTAAAATGTTGTTGCTGTCTACACTATTGATCGACATTGTTGTGAGTTGGGCGAACTCAGGAAGTGGGCTGTTTTAACTCCAGATATTGATTCTCTCTTAGTTTTTGCGATGGATTTGGGGTAAGGCTATTTGGCCATATCAAGTTTATGCGAGATTGCAAGATTATTGTAGCATTGATTCAATCTTATGCATAAGACACTAAAGTGAACCCAAACTCTGTAGCCTCAGTAGGACTGTAAATAGGCATATATTGAAGATATGAGACTCCGTTCCTCTGAACTTGAAAACTCGAGCTGTATGTAGTAGTATCATCAAAACGAGGCATATTTTGAAGTGAAGAGACTCTGGTCCATTGAACTCGAAAATTCACATGGTATGCAATCGAAGTCTCTATGCGAGGCATATATAGAGTGATGAGACCTTGGTTTACTGAACTTGAAAACTCGAGTAGTATATAGTAGTAGTAGTAGAATATGAAGTATATTGTATGAACCTATAGCTTTTTTTTTTTTTTTTTTTTTTTTTGCTGTAAATGCAATGTAAATGAATGAAATTTTTGAAGCATCATTCATCCAACAATTAATGATGCTATCGAGTAATCTGACCAAGTTAAGAAATGGATAAAAATATTGCTTTTTCGTGTTGAACAAACGTCTTAGCAAAACTCGTGGATTAAAGTCCTTGAGTCCACCGATATTAAAGCTAAAAATTCTAATGTTTAGATGGTCAAATTGACACTTTTTTATTTGGGATTTTTTTTTAATAAATAATCCACTTTTTGAAAAAAAATTGTAAAAACTCATTCTTGTTACATATATCTTAAAAATATTGTTTTTTAAAAATTATTATTTTAATTTATTATACTATATATTAAATATAGTAACTGAATCATTAAAAATCGGATTTTATAGAAATACTTATATTATATTACATTATCTTTTATTGTTATAGTAACCAAATTCTTAAAAATCGAAATTGATTGGAATACCTATATTACAAAATCTTTTATTGTTATAAATGTCAAATATATATCATTTGTATTAGAAATAGCTGTAACAACCACAAACTGAAATTATTATTGTTATAACTGTCAAATATATATCATTTGTATTAGAAATAGATGTAACAATCACAAACAGAAATTATGATTCCTTCAATTTCAACATTTGTAACAATCTGTGTTATAAATTGAAATGTAACACATAATACTAGTTTTTACACAAAAAGTTATACTCTATTGTATCATTTGTATCAATTATTGATAACAAATATCAATTTGGAGTAACATAATCTGCATTAAGAATCAAAACATTAGATTAAGCACCAATGTTACAAACATCATATTAAACATCAATTAACCAATAACAAGTTGTAATATCTTTAGTAGTCAGTGTTACATAATAACCAATTATGTAACATGTATTACATAATAAAAAATTATGTAACATAATCTGTATTTCTATGTAACAATTCAATTATAAACATTTAAATATATACTATATCTAAAAGATCCTAAAAGGGAGAAACATTTTTGACTATTTTACCCTTACAATTTTTTTTTTTTTTTCAAATTTCATATTCACCCTTAGTAGTCATTATTGTATAATTATCTTTTAATATTTTATTTATTATTCTTTTATTGTTTATCATTAATATACATTAAATTTTAACAATTTATTAAATGTACAATTAAATTTTTAAACATTTAATCTATTAAATTAAATATTAATGTGAAAAGATTCTATTTTTTTTTTACATTACGTAGATGAAATGAATGAATGGAAAAAGTTGTAACTTTGTTTATTATCGCAGTAAAATTCAAATCATGATTGTTAAAAATGAAATGGAGATGAAAAGATTATTTTTAATACATTAGATTACAATGATTATGAGCATGTTTGGTTCAATTTTTTAAAACTCTTTTTTTTTTCTCAAACTCATTTTCAACTATATATTTTGTGGGACCCACAACTTTTATCAACTTTTCAACAACATATTTTATTTTATTTTTTTCAAAATCTCTTAAAAATCTACTTTTAAACCCCCACCAAACATATACTATAATTCAAAACTAACGTTTGAAACTTTTTAAATTTTAAATTTTAAATTTTAAATTTATATTTAATTTATATATAATATATATATAATGTATATATATTATATTATATTATATCCTTCTTATCAACAATATTCTCACAATATAGACTATCATTGACACTTATTTAATTTTTGTTTCGTACTAACATTTATGACGTTTTTATTTGCGTTGTCAAATCAGACACGTCTAATAAAAAGAGAACATACACAAAGAATATTATTTACAAAGAACTACTACACCAACAAAGGTACAATATTATGTAATCAATCATTAGATTCTCTCAAAATAAAATTAGTAATTATTAATTTTATTATTCGTAAAATGCAGCCCTATAGATAATTAATTCCATAAGATTTGATATCAATGGTTCGTCAATCATCAAAACTTAAATCACCAAAAGGTCTTTACTAGGTTCAAGTTATTATTGGTATTATCACTTTATAAAACTTATCTCTGATTGTAATTGTACTTTCATGAATGTAATTGTTTTTTAATATTTTATTTATTACTTTTTTATTGTTTATCATTATCATACATTAAATTTTTAACAAATTATTAAATGTACAATTAAATTTTTTAAACATTCAATATATTAAATTAAATATGAAGGTGAAAAGTTGATCTCAATTTTTTTTGCATTACGAGATGAAATGAATGAGAAATAAGTTTTTATTTTTATTTTTAAAAAGAACGAAAAAGTTGTAACCTTATTTATTACCTCATTAAAATTCAAATCATGGTTGTCAAAATTGAAATGGATATGAAAAGATTATTTTTAATACATTAAATTACATTGATTATTATTTAGAACTAACATCTGAAACTTTTTAAATTTATAATTTAATTAATAATTATATAAAATCTAATTTTATTATTCTTAAAATGTAGCTTTGGTGATTCCTATTAATACATCATTAATTCCAATAGATTTGATATCAAAGATTCATCAATCATCAAAGTTCAAATTACCAAAAGTCTTCACCGAGTTCCAAGTTACTATTCGTATTACTACTATATAAAACTCATCTTTTATTGCAATTGTACTTCTACAAATGTAAATAAAATATCAACAGATTAATACAATACAACATGCTATCAAGAACTGGATTTTTTTTTCTTTTTTTTTTACAATTACTACTTTAACATTTTAATTATTAACAATTAAAAATATTCAAAATATTCAAAATTGACAATATTATTACAAAAGCACGTGCAACGCACTCGTGTATAACTAGTATAAAAAATAGAGTACTCAATCAAAATATCATATTAACATCATGTTACAAAATAATATATCAACAATACGTGTTACATGCAATTAACCAATAATAAATTGTAACATCTTTAGTAGTCAGTATTACAGAATAACAAATTGTGTACATAATCTGTATTTTCAGGTAATAATTCAATCAAGAACATTTAAATATAAAAAAAAAAAGATTTTGGTACGTTTAGAAATAACAAAATTTCGCATGATTTAAGGATAGCTTTAAAAAAAAGAAGATTTTGCTCCCCCTCTTTATAATATCACTTCAAATCTGTACTTCGATTGATTAAGTTCTTAAAAAGTTGAACTATGTGCTTCAGGCATATTAAATCCTCAAAGGATTTATATACATAGTTTTATTAGTCATGCGAGATGAGTTGGTTATAACAATATTCATTGTATGCATATATGTCATGTATTGACAAGCTAACAAGATATCAACTTGTGATTACTTTACATAAGCCTTTACGAAATTCATAATGTCAAAAGTCGTGCATTACATGTTACGACTTCATTTTATTATTCCTTTTCGCATAAATATACACTTTTAGGTGATCGGACTACAGGTCCTGAAATTTCAGGTTTCTCTAATCAATTCAATTTACTTGGATTGCATCCTTTTATTTAGCCAATTTATTATTTGACAGATTTTTTTCAATATCATTGCTACCTTTCATAATATGAAGCGCTTCTTTATATACAAAAGTGTTGTCAACAACATTTATTTTTGAATCCATTTCTTTCTCATAACGACATAACTTAACGAGATCTTTTAGTTTTATTATTTTAGCTAGCTGAACCTTTTCTGGAGTTTTATAATTAGTTGTATCTATATACCCTCCAAGAGTATACACCTCCTCAATAGGACCATATTTATAATTGGCTCCATTTTTAATTTGAGAATTTTTGGAATCAAATATCACCACGCTTCAGGCGTGTCATTAATTTACCTGATATAATGTTAATGGATTGTCCTTCAAGGACGTTAATATAAATTGGAGTATTTAGAGCTGGTGTATGAGATTTGATTTAATCTCTTTGGTCAATAATTACATCTGTCAAATGTATAACTTACAAATGAGTTATTTGTCGAACTTCTGGTTCATATTGTCTTGTTCAAATATCTAGAAAATATAATATACTGCATTTTCATGTATTCTTTCCAACTACTTAATTTATCTCCCCTAATATTGAGAAAACTGTCTTATCAAAATGACATTCGAAAAATCGTATTATAAAATATCACCCGTTAGAATATTTTATAATGTTCCATACTAAACATGTATTCTCAACATTTTTCAAAGCCCATCTTAGTGCACTATGGTGGACCAATTGTACATATATTGCACTATAAAAAATTATTAGATGGATAATATTAGACTCTGACCATAAGCCAACTATAGCGGGGGTAACTTTGATGTTGGCATGATGCGTATAAGTGTTTCTGCATATAAAATAGCATTCTCTAGACAAAAATGGGAAGCGATTTGTTCTCAATAGTAATGGTTTAGAATTTAATTGAAGGCGTTGAAAAACAATATTGCTAAACCATTTAACATCATCTCAACTAATATTTATTAAAAGTTTGAGATTTAGACTCACTAGCATTGATAAGACACATCACCGCCTTGGTTGTATAATCCGAAAATTATGATCATAATTTAAAATTTGAACAAGTAATCTCGCAAATTTCAAATTGCGAATAATAACACCATACAATCATCTAGTAGATGTATCTATTAGATACAAATAATATATAGATAGTCAACATGGAGGGTGATGGAGCCCCATAAATCAACTTAAATAATTTTCAGAAATGCAGGAATTCATCCCCGATTTTATCTAGTGAAGGTCTCACCGTTTATATACAATGAGAACAAGCATTACGTGAGAATTCATTATATTGAAAATCTTCGGTTTTCAATAGATATTCTCATTAATAATTCGCATCATCATATTGATCCTGGATGGTTTAACCGGTATTGCCAATCAATAAAATTTTAGAACATTGAACTTCTGGTTCAACATAGTACTTGTTTAATTGTACCAATATTTGTGTAGTACAAATTAAAAGAAATAAATAACATAATTTTTGTTTTATCATTCTTGTCTTTTTACCTTCAGAGATTCATAATACATGTATGTACAATAGGTATATTACTATTGTCACAATATCTGAAATATAAATAATCTAAGCAACATGTCAAAAAATAAAATTTTTAGAACATTGAACTTCTGGTTTAACATAATACTTGTTTAATTAAATTGTACTTTTCCATGAGCAACAACACAGTATTTTTCTAAAATATTCTATATTTTTTGTTTCTTCAGAAAAAATAATATAATTTTCTTTTACAATATTAATATTCATAAAATTATACTTCTTCATGAGTATTAGTAAAATATTTGTATAAATATTAATATACAAATAACTGTTCTTCTTCAAGATGAACTCAATATTTTTTTTACATGTATAAATTTTATGCTTCTACGGAACAATAAAATAATATTTCTATAAAATATTAAAATGCTCATCGGGAGCAATAAATTAATATTAAATCTTTTCACAGTTACACATATAACGTTGTGCTTCTTCAGGAGTAACAACAAATTATTTTAAAATGCTCATTTATGTTTTTTTTTCCGTGTAACTCTAACTCTCTCTCTCTCTCTCTTTATATATATATACATATCTATCTTTTTTATTTCTATTTAACTTAAATAGGGGTATAATAGAAAAATTGTGTGAAATTTTTATAATTTTAATTACATTAAATGAGTTTTCTTAATCTGTGTGGAAAAAAAAGTGAGTCTATCTTTGTGGGATGGAGGGAGTAATATCTAATTGCTAACTCAATTGGCTAGAATCTCGTGTTGATAACGTAATATAAAATTAGAGAAATAGAGAGAAAAAGAGAAGAGAATAGAGAGAATCAAAATTCAAGTCTGTAAATTTACTATAGCAATAACTCTTATTTATAGGGTTTAAAAGGAAGTTACAACCTTATTAAAATATACTCTTCTGAAATAAGTTGATAACTACATAGACATCTAGATATAACTAAATAGTCATTCATCATTATTTATAATTTAAGAACATTAATAACTTTTTAAGAAGTACTTGTACATCCATACTACTTTTCAGTGGCAAACATCGTAAATAACTCCAAAACACGTGGCTGCTTTAGTCTTTTCGCATACCCACATCGTTTCGCTCCAAAACCCTAGTCCAGTCACTGCGACCGTATTTTAATCCATGGTCGAATTTTCTCTCAGTCGAAGCTCACAGCAGCAGCAGCAGCAGCAACAATGGGTATTCGTTTCTCTCTCTTCCCGAAATTCCTGTTTTTTCTCACTGCATATCACTCATCAATTATATATACATGTATCAATTTCTATGGAGATTTTGAGTGTTTGTAGTTCGGTATGGAATTTTTCGTTTTCTCTCACTACATATTACAGATCAGTTATATATACAAATATTGTTGTGTCTATCAATTTCTATGGACATTTTTGATTGAATGTAGTTCGGTGTGAAATTTACAGGGGCTTACACTTATGTGTCGGAGCTACGGAAGAAGAAGCAGTCCGATGTTATGAGGTTCATACTAAGGGTCCGCTGCTGGGAGTACCGTCAGCATCCCGCTGTTGTACGCGTCACCAGACCCACCCACCCCGACAAGGCCCGCCGCCTCGGATACAAAGCCAAGCAGGTATGTATATACGACATACTTGTATGCATGTGTATATTTATGTATGCATTGTCATTTTCTCTACTGATAATCGTTTTTTTCTTCATTTTGTTGAATTAGTTTTATTTTTCATTTGATGTTTGATAGGAATATAATATATTTTAGTAATTATTTATTTTGTTGTCAGTTACATTAACCATAATACATTAAAATTGGTTGATCACTTCTTTAAAATTCTAGTGAAATATTCAATTGGGGCAGCAAACTGGTATTGGAAGAAACTTTGATTATTTTTTAAAAGAAATGTTTAAACAGTTGTACTATTCAGGGGTGCCTTTGAAATTTGTTCCAACACACTGCTGTTACTTGTGCTAAAATCCGTTTTTGATCAAATGCTTGCTGGGTTTGAGTTAGCAACAGTTTACATTTGTTATGTTTCCCATTTTGACTGAGTAGTTTGATTCATCATGACGTTGGTAAAATGAAAATAATGCATTGCATTTGTCTATGCTATTTTTATTCTTTCGAAGATGTTTGTTTGTTTGACTAAGTAATATGGTATATACAATGTATTAATGCGATTTCTTTGGAAGTTTGTTTCTGTTAATGATATGGTTCCTAGAATCGTCTGCACTAGAAACGTGGAGACTGTAAAGTATGCATTTTCCTTGTAATCTCTTCACAAATGCATTTTCATGTGCTACATTACCCCGTCAAAGGTTTGCACTTCACAGTGTTTGCTCATGGTTTTGTTTTTCTTGCGTCTCCTTTCCCACCTTTTAGATTAACCAACTGAGGTTTTTTTATTTTTCAGGGATATGTGATCTACCGTGTACGTGTGAGACGGGGGGGAAGGAAGAGACCAGTTCCCAAGGGTATTGTGTATGGTAAGCCCACCAACCAGGGTGTTACTCAACTAAAATTCCAACGTAGTAAGCGCTCTGTTGCGGAGGAACGTGCTGGAAGGAAACTGGGTGGTCTTAGGGTTCTGAACTCTTACTGGATCAACGAGGTTTGTTTGAAAAATGTTTACTCACCCACACCACCAAATTTGTTCTTGTAGAATTGTTTGTTTCCTGTCTTTGAATGGACTACATACTAGTGCACTTGAATCCTAGGAGAATAAGATGAATTCAAATTGGCTTTCATTGAATTCTGAATTGATCGCCAGCTTGCACTAATAGTGTTGGAAAATGCGTACCAATGAAGTTGTCTCACTCAAATGAATGATCAACAATAACATGCCAAGCCTCATTCCCCGATTAAAAACACTCAAGAGTTAAAGGGAAAAATTAGTTTCATCACAGACTTCTAGTCGGCAATTCTTTCTAGTGATGTAATATTGATGGACTTTTTATTGAGGCGCAAATGATTTAAATTCAGAATATTTATGGCATTAATAAGATCTACATCTGAGAATCATGTTTGTAACTCTTCTGTACTATTCAGGATTCAACTTACAAGTACTATGAAGTTATATTGGTCGACACAGCCCATGCTGCTGTTCGTAACGACCCAAGGATAAACTGGATCTGCAATGCTGTCCACAAACACAGGGAACTCCGTGGTCTTACCTCTGCTGGAAAGAAGTTCAGGGGTCTACGTGGAAAGGGGCACTTGCACCACAAAGCAAGACCTTCAAGAAGGGCTACCTGGAAGAGGAACCAGACACTTTCCCTTCATCGTTACCGTTGATCCTGATATTTTTGAGGAATTTTATCATTGCTTTGGTTACCCTATTGTATTATTCTTTATCATCTTGGGTAAAAGTTTGAAGTTATTTTGTCAAACATGTTTATCTTTTCGGAACTCATGGTATTAAGTTCTATATGCTTTTATGACCTTGAATTTATATTCTGTGACATCTTATTTGCTGTTGTTATCACTGTTTCTCAACGTGTTTCTTTCATTTATCCAATTAATTCTAAGTTTAATTGCGTCCTTTAAGGAAGAGCAAAATTACAGGCGTTCATAACCTTTACTCTTTCACTTTTAGCCTCAACATTTATTTCTTGGCATTAGCCTCTTCAACCTTTCATAAATAGGCAGCAAGGGTCCTGGTTTCATCCAAAATGACTGTTAAAATGGTTGGAAAGATGGGCACTTTTTATTTATTTATTTTTTTTCATTTTACATAAGAAGAGATTTAGAACTTGTCTGGTGTAGATTTTTTTTTTTTAAAAATGGAATTTTTTGTCCATCTTTTTTGACTTTTAAATTTTATTGTGGAAAAAGTTTGGTAAGGCAAAAAAATACCCACCCCACCCCACCCCACCCCACCCCACCCCCCAAGCCCCAAGTCTCACCATCAAATCCGCAGTCTCTTCTCCACCTCCTTTCTTGAAGATGGAAGTGGGCATATTATTTGCTTTTGTGCTCACTGCAACATCGCCCCCATCACATCTCTCAACCATCTTAAACTAACACTAGCACCACTACTACATTGTTAGTGTATTTAGTGATAACATTTATACTTATGTTAATATTGCTATAATGGTACAACTGTCCTCTTTTTTACTAGTTTGGTTAGAATAGTTTAAATCTTTTGCTCTTTTGACTATTTAAAATCTTGTATCCTCACTTTTGTATTGTAAGCTTGCTTGGTTCTTTGAAACCCTAAGTCTTCTTTGCTCTCTTGCTTTCTTCTACAAGATTTACATAGTATCAGAGCTTCAATCAATATGAATACTTTGTTTATAGTGAAAAGGAGGAAGTGTTAATTGGTAGACAACACTTGGTTTTGACAGTATCTTGAGTAGTGAGAATAGTGCTAAATGGTCGGGTGACTCGACAAATTTATCTAAATGGTTGTTGATTCATTTTACAAGCAAATTACCAAATTTATCTAGCATTTTCTTCCCTGCTTATTACATTTTAAACTATTTCAAATTCATCTGTTTGCTTAAAAGGAGAATATTTCCAAGGTTAGAATCTAACCCATTTCAAAGTTAGAATTCAACTCATTTTATCTCTGTAAGAACTCTCATTTCAAGATTAGAATCTAACATATCTAAATTTTTGCAAAACGTATGTTATTTCTTCTTTTTTTAATTTATGATAGAAATTGTAGATTTTATAGTATAAATCGTGAAAATATGTATACATTTGAGTATGATTTTTGCTTTAAATTTCTGTAAAATTGAATCAATTTGAGATGAGTTTATTGAAAACCAGATTAACATGTGTAAATTGTCTTTAACAAACTATGGGTCTATTAAAGGATCTTAACATATATCTGTTGATAGACCTCAGGTCTGTTAAAGCCAATTTTGACCTTAACAAATCTTATTGATGATGATATTTGGGTATTTTCTTTGTAAAATGGGTTTTACAACTTAAATTTTATAAGTTAGGCTCTTTTTCAATTCTACTTGTTTGACTCGGCATTTTAGCCAAAACGGCCATCTGGAGTATCACGTATTAATGTTCGGTATACTTCACACTATTTACCTTAATCTCGGTTTTGATATTTTGTTAGGGTTTTCGTATAGCTTGAGAAATACTTGCTTCATTTTCGAATTTTATTTTTGTTTGGACTTTTAGCTTATGTTTGGCGTTGATTATAAGCGACTTATAAGCGATCACTTTACCAAACACCATTGCTTATGCTATGACTTTTTGCTCATCTTGTCGGACCATCGGTACGAGATATTTTCCAACATTCAATTGTATGAAAATGACAAGATTGCCCCATGATTAACAGTTACCCACCTACCGCCTTCATTGGCCATTGCATCTACCTTTCCTCTTCTCTCCATTTCAGACTTCTCTTCTACTCAAAAAATGTGTTCTGCGAGCCTCTAATGTGTAATACGTTCGAGAGATCCGCCACGACTTCCGAGCCAAAAAGGTAACGATGTGTTCTATTTATATTTCCTCTGCTTGGGATCGTCGTAAGTTTTTGATTTTTTGTACCTATTTCATTTTCTTCTCTTGCTCCGGTAATCCATCGTCCTGCATCATATAAGGTGACTACATAAATAGGACATTTTCTGCGCTCATGAAGATTTTTGTAAAATCACCACCGATTAGGACACTTCACTTCACTATCATTGTTGATTTTTCTTTATGTCATTGTTTTTCTCACATTTCATGGTGCAAAATAAATAGGTGATAATCAATAAACCATACAGGTGGATTTTCTCTACTTTGTAGGGCAATAGATTGAATTTATGATTATGTTTATCACCAACCACATCATTGTTTCACTATTGGAAAAAAGAACAATGCCAATATTTAACCTTTTGAAATGGGTTTCATTCTTGCTTTTACATTTTGGTCTCTGTATGCTTTTCCATATGTTGTAATTGAGTTTTATAAATTCTGCATATTTATTCATTAAACTTTAGGAATTTTGGACACGATTTTTGGTTTTAATTTCACAAAGTCTTTTTTTTTTTTTTTTAATTTAGGATTTGTTTGTGTCTCTCAGATCCCTTCCTCAATGTTCTATTAGAATCTTGAGTGAAAATCATCGACTATGAGCCACCATGGTTGTTCTTCATCCGGGTTCGGTGAGAGTCGGCAATCTCACGGATATCCTCCATCCCGAACTAGTGCACATTAGGATCCCGAGGCTAAAAGCATTTTCATCCACCTGTGCGAGGAAGAGATTATTGCCGGCCGTCGTCCAGGAACACACTTCACTCCTAAGGATGGAGAAATATCATAGATAAATTCTTCGCTCAAACGGGAGATTGTATACGAAGTCCCAATTCAAAAATCAGTGGGACACAATGAAATCTGAATATGTGACCTTCAACGAATTGATGCACAGAGAAACAGGGATCGGGATAGACCCGGTTACAAACACTATTGATGCCCCGGCTGAGTGGTGGGACCGCAAAATTAAGGTAAATATTGAATCCTATTGTTGCGATAATTAATTTTATTTCTCTTGATAGTTACAATTCGCGACATTCATTAGTACTTATTTTTTGGATGGATGGATGGATAACTTGATCCAATTACATGTTCGATCTCGAAATAGATTGATTGTTGAGTTTATTGAGTTCAGATTTTTTTGTATTCATAATCAAAATATATTAATCTGTAGGAGCATGATAAATACAAGAAGTTTAGAGGTAGAGATGTTTCAATTTTTCGAATGATTACCACAATCTGCTTTAGTGGAATTCTTGCTACCGGTTTTATCTCACGCTGTCCCCCTCGGTTCTCACAAGCTAGTGGCACTGAGATAGGCTATGGACAAGAGGGACTCAATGACTACAGAGACTCGGAGCCGAATGAGACAGGAGGGAAGCGGCGAGAGTGGTGGTGCCAACGCGTGATGACAACATGCCAAGGTCTCGCCAGAATCGATGGATTAGGACATGCAACATCCAATAGAAAGTGTAAATCGATGGGGGTTCGATTGGTTCAAGGAAAAAGAAATCGGGGCGGAGTTGATTTCTCGATTCCATTAACCAACTTGTGGCATGCCAAAGAGATCTTGATGTACAAAACATGAACATAAACACACGAATCGAAAATTTTGTATATTTTGAGTGCATGGATATGATCGATCGGATTGACGCGATTGAGAAAGGAACTCCATTGTACTTCTTTGCAATGGATTACATTTCCACTGACACGAATCGTGAGTTGTTTGCACACTTGTCAACGCCAGAATTAAAATTTGGAATGCTTCAATACAAGTTCTATGAGTCCCATATTTGACGTTAAATCGTGTATGCAATATTTATCGGAATATAAGTATGTTCAATTAGAGACAGATTTTACTTATGTTATGTGTACAAACATGATTAATTTTTATATTATCTTAATTGAAGGCATCATTGTTGGAATTGAGTGCATCCAATTTGTTATTAATTGTTTTTGATGTGGAGAACTGTAATTCATTTGTTCAACACCAGCAACTCGCAAGCTTGATGTGGACAAGATGACCATAGAAGAAGATGATCAGCAACTCACACTTGGATTTGTTCAATTTTTTCAAGGCATTAGCTAGTTCAGCAACACTTGAGTTCATACATAATACGTATTTGAAAAAAAGTTGGAACAAAATCTATGATTGCAGGGAATACATTCCCTGAAACAAAGTACATACTTGTGTGATTGATAGAGCAATACATGTGCTCCCTAAATCTGTAAAAAAATTGAGTGCTATGTTGAAAGTTTTTCAAAGTTTGCCTATATAGTCGGAGGAAAAATACCAAAGAATTGTTGTACGCCTTCAAGTCCATATATCTCAATATTGATCACCTTTTATCTATTAGTATCTCAAAAATTCCAAAATATTTTTCAAGTATATCGTCATGGCTAGAAATAATAACTACGAGAATGAGCTCCAACAAGTTGATTACGCAAATGCCCGGTGGATGCTCTTTTGTCGACTTACATGTGAGATCGTTCAGTACTATTGCACATGATATCTTGAAAGAAGGCGGTCATACATGTACAACCGAAATGGCGAGCAGCCTCGTTCGAGAGGTGTTGCGAGTGAGATGAACAAAGGTGTTATCGAGATTTTCGAATGAGGCCAGAAAACTTCATTAGATTATTCAACTATCTACGTGATACCTACGACTTGAAATCAACCGGTGGCGTGTCGACGTACGAAGCATTTGGAATAT
Organism: Forsythia suspensa; assembly: GCA_023638005.1. Taxonomy (NCBI): domain Eukaryota; kingdom Viridiplantae; phylum Streptophyta; class Magnoliopsida; order Lamiales; family Oleaceae; genus Forsythia; species Forsythia suspensa. The sequence continues at coordinate 28,123,652 of CM042666.1, read as the reverse complement.
TCATGTTCATCGTTGGACACGGTGGACACCGAGTCAGCTGCAGAGGTCTTTGGGCACTCAACAGAAATAGTGCACCGCCAATTCTACCGTGTTTTGCATGCTGCGTTGCGGATGTCGGCGGATATCATAAAACTAGCAATGAATTACAACCAAGGTATTCAGTTTCACAAACCTACGGCAACTAAACATGCGGCATTCCGAGTAAGGTGTTAAGCATAAGTAATATTTAACACATGTAAAAAAATTGAGTAAACATTGATTTGTCATTACCATATTTTTAAATGCATTCTTGACAAATGTTATTAACCATATAGGACTGCATTGGAGCGATTGACGGGACTCACGTAACGGCAACACTTCCTGTAGCTCAACATGTTCCATATATCGGTAGAAAGGGATACACGACACAAAATGTCTTGGTACATGCTCGCAACTTCGACATGTGCTTTACATTTGCAATGTTCGGTTGGGAAGGTACAACACACGATAGTAGAATGTTGCAAGGGGCTTTGTCCAACCCTGTTAATAATTTTCCATTACCAGCGAACGGGAAGTATTACTTGGTTGACGTGGGTTTTCTCCACAATACAGGATTCATGGGTCCATACAAAGGAATTGGGAGTAGATATCATGTGCGTGAGGATTTTAATCGAGCATAAACAGATGAAGGACGCCAACCACGAAACCCGGAAGAAAAATTCAATCATCGCCACTCGTCCTGTCGTAATATTATTGAGAGGCCATTTGGTGTTTGGAAAAATAGATTCGCTATCTTGGAAAAAATGCCTAGGTACAAAATCGACACCCAAGCGAACATTGTCTTAGCGACCATGGCGATACACAACTACTTGAGGAAGACAAACGAGAGCGATGCTGGCTTCGCTAGAGTACAGATAGACGAGGAATTTGAGGAGCATGACACAGACAGTCCTTTTGAAGAATCGCGTGCAGAACAAATGCGGCATGCCATTCGACACATGAGTGGGAAAATATACGACGCATTATTACATCGAGAGATTTGGAACTCTAACAATTGATGTACGATATTCTACAATTAAAATTTATTTTCGAAACATTGAATTTTCTATGTCGAAGATAGTGTGAACAAATGTAACCTCAACATCGGTCTGAAATAATAAATTTTGAAATTAATGAAGGTATACATTGTGTCGTAATATCAAATTGATTTGGACATAATACATGGAAAATTTCATAAACCAAACCTTGTTAAAAAAAAATTAAATTGGTCAAAAATTTAATTGGTTAATCGACCGTCACCAAAATTGAAAACCATTGCTGTGAAAAATGCATGTTGCAATGTAACCAAAGATAAATGTGGGAATGGCGTTATTGAAATTTTGTAATCATGCAGCCTAAATTATAATTAAGCAACATAGCACGGTCCCATAGGTCATGATGTATTTGTTGACTTGCTTCAGTTTCACACTTTTTGGTTGAATTTATGGGACCCATCCGAAAAAAAAAAAAAAGCTTTCTTTTTGGTTGAGCTTCCAAACATACGCTTAGTATATATTTGAGATATTATTGTGTTTGTTGTATTTGTTGGTTGTTTATTATTGGCTGTTGGTTGAATATTTATGATGGGTGGTGCAAAATGATTTGCTTAGTCTGTTAATCTGAGATTATATGAGAAAAACTATTTGTATTGGAGTATTGTGATGAATAATTTTTTGAAGGGTAAACTAATGTGGGATTATGTGACTGAGATTGAGGCCAAACCTAAACTTGATAAAGACGAAGATAAATCTGTAGAAATGTTTCGTACTTGAAATATGAACAATGCCAAAATTACGATTAGATATTCAATTCTGTTGAATACCCTATTGGTGCACAATTGGCAAAATATGAAACAGGTAAAGAAATTTAGGATCATTTGGCGCGGTTGTTCACATAGTTTAATTTTGCATAAGAATATCAATTGGAAGCTAATATTTGGGCACTAGAACAAAAAATATGAGTGTTTAAGAATTTTATTCTACAATGACTAATCTTTTAGATCAGTTGGCTCTTATAGAGGATGATGAGATTCGAGCTTATCAACCATATATTAAGCGTTGACATCGACAACGTGTGTTTCAGTTTTTTCTGGCTTTACGTAATGATTTTGGGGGACTCCGTAGGTCAATTCTACATTGTAATCCTCTTCATTCTATCGATTATATTGTTAGTGAACTTTTGACTGAGAAAATACGTTTGAGGTCTCATGCTGGAAATCTATCTCTCTTTACATATACTACTTCAGTTTTGGTAGTCCCTTCTTGACCAGGTCACCCGCACAGAATCATACCAGATCTTATGTGAGGTTTGCTAGTAATGAGTGTAGCTTTTGCAAGTAGGATGGACATTGGAATGCTCAATGTCCCAAGTTATTGAAGAAGCAGTTTTTCACACCTGCAATATCATTCTGCATGGAATTTGGGAGGTTAATCACAACAACGATCTTAAAGGCCCAATACCGGTTGTACCTCTTTTGATTAGTCCGGATTTGGAGCTCCACCCTTTTCTGATCCCACTTTATCTGACATCACTGAGCAACTTCAGAAGTTACTTGATACAAGCCATATGGTATGTCAGTCTCCTCACGTGTAGGTTTGTCGTCCAAAAGTCCTTTAGCATTTTTTCTTCTATATGAGTTTAGACTCGGGTACTTTTAATACCATGTCACCTAACTCAACATCTTTTGCTTCTTTGTATCTTTATAAATCATCTGTATATATCATGACTGCTGATGGTACTCTAATGCCATTCACCAGTGTTGATTCTGTTAGCACACATAAGTTATCACTTTCCAATATTTATTACATCCCTACTCTTACTATGAATCTTGTCTCTGTTGGTCAATTATGTGACTCTAGATACTTAATTCAGTTTTCTTCTACTGCTTGTCATGTACAAGATTCTCAATCTCGAAGTTGATTGGGATAGGTTGTAGACAGGGAGGATTATATGTTTTGGACAATCTAAGAGTACCGAATGTTGTAGACTGGTGTTGATTTGTCATCTTTTTGTTCGAGTCCTTCTTCTTTTAGTTTTTGTTTGTAGCATTCTCGTCTTGGTCATGTTTCTGTTAGTTATTTGAGATATTTAGTTTCTAAAAGAATTTTGGAAAATTCATACTGTGATATTTTCTGATTGTAGGGGTTGCAAACTGGCAAAGTTCTTTGATTTACCTTTTAATTGAAGTATTTTCTCTTCTATTGCACCATTTGATCTTATTCATTCTGATATATGGGGACTTGCTCCTGTTTCTACAAATGGAGAGTCTAAATATTATGTTTCTTTTATTGACGATTATAGTCGTTATTGTTAGGTTTATCTTATGAAATGTCGTTCTAATTTTTTGTCTATTTACAAATATTTTCAATTAGTTGTCAAAACTCAACACTCTACTGTAATTAAGTACCTTAGATGTGATTTAGGTGGATATCATATTTCTACTAAATTCTCTGAATTGCTTGCTTATGATGGAACTGCAAACCAAACCTCTTGTTTTGATACCACTCTGCAGAATGGTGTTGATGAAAGGAAACATAGACATAATGTTGAAACTTCTATTTCTCTCCTATTGTCTGCCAAAGTTCTCAGTGAATTATGAGGTGAAGCAATCCTTACTAATGTTCATTTAATCAATAAAATTTCATGGTCTTACACTTTCGGTTTGTCACCATTTGAAACATTGTATGGGCATCCTCCTGATTATTCTTTCTTGAGAGTTTTTGTTGTACTTGATTTGTTCTTCGTTCTAAAGTAGAACATAGCAAGTTAACATCACGCTCTGCCATTTGTGTATTTTTAGGTTACAGTGAGGGTAAAAAAGGCTACCGTTGTTCTGACAATGTTAGTCAAAAATTGTATGTTTCTCGCCATGTTATGTTTCTTCAGTATATCCCATTATTTTCTATTCATGATAATTCTCATGACATGAAGTATGAACTCATTTGTGTTGACCCATTTCTTGATGATACATATAGTCTACCATCTCATGCACCATGTATAATCGATACTCCATGCACTACAAGTACAATGCACTGGCTTAGGATGTCTTTGATGTTCCTTCTCCTTCTATGGCCTCCCAAGCACCTCCTGTGATTATCATCTTCAATGTCCTGAGCATTCTCATAAGTCCACTTAGATACCAGATTTTAGTTATTCTCATTATTTAGATTCATTTACTTATTTTTTAACCTACATTCACAAACTTTCTAAGCCATTTTCCTATAAAGAAACAGTTCTTGACCATCTTTGGTAGCAGGCTATGGTTAAGGAATTCTCTATGTTACATAAGATTGATACTTGGAATTTGGTTCCATTACTACCTGGTAAACGTGCTATTGGTTCTCATTGGGTCTATAAGATCAAAATTAAATCTGATGGCTCAGTTGAGCAATACAAAGCCAGATTAGTTGCTAAGGGATTCACTGAGCAATATGGTATAGACTATGAGGAAACCTTTGCTCCTTTTGAGAAGATGACTATTGTTCGTATACTTATTGTCGTTGCCTTTATTCATCGATCGAGTATCTCTCAAATGGATGTTAAGCATGCTTTCTTGAATGAGAATCTTGAAGATGACGTTTATATGGTACCATCTCCTGGTATTTTTCGTAGCTATGAAAACATTTGCAAACTTAATAAGACAATTTATGGTCCAAAAAAGGCGCCTCGTGTCTGATTTGAAAAGTTTTCTACTGTTATTGTCATTCTTGGTTTTTGGTTTTTCTTCCAGTCACATGATTTCGCTCGGTTTGTTCTGTGCACTTTGGCATATCGTATTATTCTTTCTTTGTATGTTAATGACATGATTATTACTGTGATGATGTTGATGGAATTGTTGTTCTGAAGTTAGAATTGGCTCGTCAATTTGAAATGAAGAACTTGGCTCTTTATGTTACTTCCTGGGCATAGAGTTTGCTTATTTTTCTAAAGGTTATCTTCTATCTCAATCTAAGTACTACAGACGTCATTGATCATGCTCGTCTTACTGATACTCAGACTGTTGATACTCTCCTCGAGATTAATGTTCGGTATTTGCCTTCTGATGGATATACCTTTAACAATGCCTACTTTATATCATACTATGGTTGGTTTCTCAGTATATCTCACTATTACTTGTCTAGATATTGCTTATGTTGTTCATATTGTTAGTCAATTTGTTGCTTGTCCTACTACAATTCATTGGGTTGCTGTAGTTCTTATTTCGCGATATCTTCGTAGCACTTGCTTTCAGAGTCTTTTATTTCTATCGACCTCATCTTTAGAGCTGCGTGCATACTCTGATGCTGATTAAGCTAATGACACCACTGATCATAAATTCAACATTGGTTTCTATGTATTTTTGGGTGATTCTCTTATCTCTTGGAAAATTATGAAGCATAATGTCGTTTCTTGGTCTTCTATAGAAGTTGAGTATTGTGCTATGATATCCACTACCACTGAAATATTATGGTTGTGTTGGTTACTTGCAGATATATATGTTACTCTTCCCACTCTGACTCCAATGTATTGTGATAACAAAAATACTATTCATATCTCTCTCAAATCTGTGCTCCATGAACAGATGAAGTACATTGAAATTGATTCTCATCTCATTTAGCACCACCTTCAGCATGGCACCATTACTTTACCTTTTGTTTCTACTTCAATGCAACTTGCTGACTTTTTCACGAAGTCACACCCTGTCCAATGTTTTTGTTTTTTTATTTACAAACTCTCGCTACTTTTTGCTGTCGTATCGTGAGTTTGAGGATGAGTGTTAGTGCATTTAATTATAACATTTATACTTATATTATATTAATATTGTTATAAGGGTACAATTGTAGTTTGGTTAGAATAGTTTAGACATTTTGTTCTTTTGTCTATTTAAAGTCTTGTATCCTCACTTTTGTATTCACACATTCTATTGTAAGCTTGCTTGGTTCTTTAATACTCTAAGTACTATTTGCTCTCTTGCTTTCTTTTACAAAATTTACACACATATACTATTAAATTAAAGAATCAGCCTAACATAATTATGAAAATAGATTCCATAAAGCAACATTTAACAAAAATGTGAAGAACACAATTAGTTGAAAGAAAGTGCAAAAGAGTTTAAAGAAAGTGTAAAAGAGTAGTGATTTAAATGCAAATCCACCTGTAATTAAAAAATTTTACCAAAAAATTCGTCAAAATTTGTTCTTTTTTCAAAGGTTGTTGAAGATAATGAAACAAGATTGGGGAATGGTCCTCGAGTTCATGGTGGAACTTGAGAGCTCTAGGGTTTGAGGGTTTGAGTTTGAAGTTTGTCTCAACGCATATATCGCATCTATTGCCCGTGGAAGTGGAATATGGATTGTCCATTACCTCCACCAATTCTGAACAATTGTATGGATTGTCCAAATTTGGAAATGCGTTGGGAAGGGGTTTAAATTTATTGTCGTTGTCGGTTGGTGGTTGTTGGTGGTAGACTGGTGGTGGTGGTGGAGATTGGGGCTTGGGGCTTGGTTGGGGAATGTAATAGATTTTGAAGAAGATGATAATTTTGGCTTTTTATTTATTTTCTCTCTTTTTTTTTTAGTTTTATTTAGGCTGTGTTTGATTGCCAATGGTGGAAAAGAAAAAAGATTTCCATGTAAGATGGAAAAAAAAATCCACCAAATCTATAGGAAAATGTTTTCCATGAAAGTGGCCAAATTCATACTTAAAGTGGTTGTACCTTAGAATTCATTTTTCTTTTCCATCTCCAATCAAACAGTCAAAGTAGGAAAATATTTTCTTATGATGTGACATTTTCCATGGAAAATATATGAATCAAACACACCCTTATTTTTTTTCTTAAATCCCCCCAAAGGGTATATATATCTTTTCAGACAATTTTAACATTCGCCTTGGATATGTTCTTGTTTGGTAAACTTTTGTACATAATATTATAAGTATTAGGTCTTACAAAATGTGTGGATAAAAATTGTGGGTCCTACGAAATATACGAAAAAAATGCTGCCTATTTATAAAAGGTTGAAGAGGTTAATGTCTAGAAATAAAGACTGGGGCTAAAAGTGCAAAGATGGTAAAAGTTAGAGATGACCAGCTGCAATTTTTCCTTTTCCTTAAAAAGTAGGACACCTTTGATGAATTTCTTGTAACACAGTTTTTTATAGAAGTTTTAGCATATTATCATAAAAGTTAGAAATGTGTGGTAAAAAAAATTTATTAAAGTTGTGAGTCCCATGAAAGATGTGATTAAAATTTATTGTTAACTTTAACCTTATTTTTAACAACTTTTTAAACCTTTCCCAAGCATACTCTAGTCTTTTTCCTCAACTTGCAAGAATATTTGATCCAAAGAGATTATTAGTCTCGAACAAATTACTAGTCGACTCTTTAGATGTTAATCGTGTTTCAATAATCAAAATATACTTAATCATTACAAGTTGTCAAGAATGGTGACACCTTCATCTATGGAGTTTTGACAATAGAATTTTATACTAGAACTAGTGAACGTCCGTGCGTTGCACGTGGTAGTGTGTCAAACATTTATCAATCGTATTTAGACTAACTATTTTTGACATATTTGTTCATTAAGTTTAAATATAGAAATATAATGACATCGGATATTATGAGAATATCATCATTATCTTCTAGTCTATAATTAATACATTTATTATATTTAGTTGAAGTGTAGCATAATAGTTACATATAATTTAAGGAAAGAAGAAGAATATTATCTTTTTTTAGTCCAAGTGAATGGATTAGATTGAGTGCATTAACGAAAAACATTTCAAATTTAAAAATAACAAGATACGATTTATGCAAAAATCATGTAAGAATCGTTATTGTACCTCCAACACATAATATTTAGACTTGAAAGGCCGATACTTCGCAGTGGATGTGCATTAAATTTAATTATGAAAATTTGTATGCAAGTTTTTATAATCAAAGTGTATTGGTTCTAGTGGTGTAGAAATGTTGTATGACCCACAAGGAATTTCATATAAATGAAATGATTGATATTTATAGTTGAATATGTAATGACGTCTCAAAATAAATTCATCAAACAATAGTGAATGACTGAATTCTCAATATAGATGGTACTAGTATTAATTTGTTAACAAATGAATTTACTTAAGCGGAAAATCTAAAATAGAAAAAATTCTCAGAGTTATTGATATGTACGTTCCACGTGACATTAATTTATTATTTATTTTCACATTAATTCTATGGTAAATTTAGAAACCTGCAAGGATAATAAAATTCCAAAATTATTAGATACAAAACTACAACACAGATTTTCGATAACCTGCAACCAAAAATTTGTATGCGTAAGCTTTAGAATACAACAACAACCACACTTCGAAAATACTAGATATTGATTTTTGGTGATAAATTCACTTAGATAAGAGAAGATTTAGGAGCCGAACTTACCATCACGATATGCAATTCCTGATATCTGAAGAGCACCAGATTTGGCCAAATTGGAATTTACAAGCCAATATCTAGCAAGTTTGAAGTTTTATATATGACATTATCATTGTTCTTATACGCGTTTCAATATTAAATGGCCCGTCACCCACAACAACTTTTGTTAAAAGCTGGCTGTTGTATTTAGTGACCAAATATTCTTAACCCACAGCGATGAATGGCCCAACAATAAGATTCAACCCACGTTGAAGAAAAACCCTACATTGGCCAGTGCGAGTGCCCGATCGTTGGCCCGAAATGGTGAAACACGCTTATGCCTATTTCGATAATACTGCGTATAATCTGAGACATTGGTTGCTTGTCATCCGTTGACATTGTGTATTTGATCTCATCCGTTGGTGTGCGAGATAAATAGGCCTCTTCTGTCATTTTCTAGGGCTACGACTGTGAGTGCGCAGCTTCTTCTCGTTTCATCCTCTACTCCGTTTCTTCCTCTTCTTTTCTGGTGGATGAACTTTTGGTTCTCCCTGGTTTCTTGAGAGAGTTGTGCTACAGTAACTCCTTGGTGGATTCTTGTGTAGGTATCGTAAAATATCCTTTAATCTGTTGTGAAAGGATCTTGCTTCTTGATTTGGAAAAGGAGTCTCAGATAGATGTGAGGTTATGGCTATTCGAGTGGTGTGATGTTGTAACATTGGCGCTTGAGCGGTAGTGTGCTTATATTAGAGCAAAGGGAGGCCGAATCTACGTTTGTAGAGCCTCAAAGGCAGATATAAGCATCAACGTGCCGAACTGCATGTCCCCTAAGACGTGACACTCATATCTTGTGTTCTGTTTACTTTTACGCATATCTGTATACTCGTTTTGACTAACCTTGATTTGTTTTTGGTGAAAGATCAATAAGTGTTAAAACAAGATACCCAACAAGTGGTATCGAGCAAGGGGGTAACTATTTCTTGGTGCTTAATAAACTTTCGCCTCATTCTTGAGACAAATCTCGAAAAATTTCGTAAGTATAATACTCTCTGGTGGGTGTCTTGTATATGTACTTTGTGGTATGTAGTTAATACAAGAGAAATATTTTAGTTTTCTACTTGCTGCTTGATTTGTTCTCAGTAAATATTGTGAAACAATTCGTAGTATAGGATATTTGTAAAGTGTATTGTTTAACCATTCGTGTCATCTTAAGTGTAACTCTCTCCCCTGAGGCTTTCTTGATCCCCCCTTGACCTGAGAACCTGATTCTCACGGAATTCTGGGGTGGTATTGATTATAGGTCTCTCCCAAAATTGTGTGAAAGATCTTGCTTGTGCTTGTATCTGATTAATTGATTCTATTAATTTCTTTTCTTGCCTTTGAATAAAATATCCTTTTCTTGAGTCTTTCTTGTTTTCTGGTATCTTTGTGATAAAATTGTGATAAATGGCTACTTCAAGTTTTCATTTAGATCAATTTAATGGAAAAGGAGATTTTGCTATTTGGCAACAAAAAATGAAAGGTATTTTAGTTCAACAAAAGGTGTCCAAGGCCATAAATAAATCTTATCCTGATTCTATGTCTGATGATCAAAGGGTTGAGGCTAATGAGTTAGCCTATACCTCTATCATACTTCATTTGTCTAGCTCTGTGTTAGAAAGATTGGTACCCTTGATGATGCTCAATCTTTATGGGAAACTCTTGAATCAACCTATCTTGAAAAATCTCTTCCAAATAAGTTCTTTTTACTGGAAAAATTTTTTAGTTTTAAAATAGACCCCTCAAAGGATCTTGATGAAAATTTTGATATATTCAATAAGTTGATTCAAGATATTAAGAACTGTGGTGACAAATGTATTGATGAGTATAAAGCCATAATACTTCTAAACTCAATACCTGAAGCCTATAAAGATGTCAAAAGTGCCATCAAATATGGTAGGGATGATCTGACAGTTGATATGATCATAAATGCCCTAAGAAGTAAGAGTCATGAGCTAAAAAATGATAAAGAGACAAGAAGTAATGGTGAAAACTTGTATGTTAGAGGTAGATCACAGCATAGACAGTCCAATAATCAAGAAGGTAATAATCAAAATGGCCTGGGTCACAAAAAGAAAGGCAAGGGTAAGTCTAGATCAAAATCAAAGGTAAAAGGGAGAAAATGTTACAATTGTGGTAAGTTGGGGCATTATATTAAAGATTGTTATAAGTTGAATAACAATCCTCAAAAATATAAAACCCCTGAACAAAGTAATGTAGTTACCACAAGTACTGAAACTCTTGGTGAGCTATATTTAGTCTTTGATAATGAAGAGCTTGATATCTGTGTGAACTCTGTGTCTTCAACTTGTCAATTTGATGAATGGTTACTTGATTCAGGATGTACTTTTCATATGACACCTAATATTGATTTGTTACATTATATGCTAAAGTAAACTCTGGTAGGTTGTTATGAGAAACAATGTTGCATGTAAAGTCCATGGTATAGGAAATGTAAGAGTAAAATTTGACACTGGTTTTGTATATCTCCTTGAAAATGTAAGACACATTCCTGATTTGTCCAAATATCTTATCTCTATTGGCACTCTTGAAGATTCCAAATTTGTTGAAAAATTTGATGATGGCTGTTTTAAAATTTCTAAGGGTGCCCTACTTGCTATCAAGGGATATAAAAGAAATGGCTTGTATTTTACTCAAACTGAAAAACCTTCTTCCTGTAATGCTATGCTTAATTCTGTCAATATTGATTCAACAGATCTTTGGCATAAGAGGCTAGCTCACTTAAGTAATAAAGGGTTAAGTATCTTACAAAATCAAGGTTGTTTTGGTAAAGATAAAAATTTCTGATCTTCCTTTCTGTGAAACATGCATCATGGGAAAACAACATAGAGTTCAATTTTCTGATGGCTTACATAAATCTTCCTCCATACTTGATTATGTGCACTCTGATTTGTGGGGCCCTTCTAGCACACCTACACATGGAGGGAACAAATATTTTCTGTCCATAATTGATGATTTTTCAAGAAAAGTATGGATTTTTCTTTTGAAAAATAAGTCTGAAGTCTTTGATAAATTCAAAACCTAGAAAATTCTTCTTGAAAATCAAACTGGTAAAACTGTAAAGTGTATAAGGACAGATAATGGTCTTGAATTTTGTAATAAAGCATTTGATGATTTACGTAATCAAAATGGTATAAAAAGGCACAAGACTGTTCCTTATTTCCCTCAGCAAAATGGTGTTCTTTGAGAGGATGAACGAACTCTTCTTGAAAGAGTTAGGTGTATGTTAACCAGTTTTGGTCTATCTAAACCTTTACGGGGTGAAGTTTATTCTTGCTTGGTATCTTGTCAATAGATCTCCTCTCACGCCTTAAGTGGTAAAACCCCGGAAGAGATATGGCATGGTAAGCCCACCGATTACTCTAATCTTAGAATTTTTGGTTGTCTTTGCCTATTCCCACCGAAGATGATAAATTGGATCCTAGGTCACAAAAGTGTGTGTTCTTAGGCTATCCCGAGGGGACAAAAGGGTATAGACTATGGGTTAGGAGTTTGGGGGTTATAAAACCATTGTCGAGAGATGTTGTCTTCAAAGAAGATGAGTTGCCTTGTTCAAAACAAACTACTGAGATTAGTGATGATATTAATCCCACTAATACTGAAACTGAGGTGGAGCTTGGTAATGTAGTTATCACCCAAACTGATCTGGATTTACCAGATATTCTCCAACCTGTAGTCCCTGATGATGATTCTAATCAGATTAGAAGTGACAGTCACAATCAGACTCAAAACCTGGGATTAGAATATTATCAATTAGCCAGGGATAGGGATAGAAGAACCACTAAGGCACCTTCTAGGTTTTCTGATTATGACTTTGCTGCTTTAGCTGAAAATTCTTTTGATGATTTAAGTGATAATGAACCTAAATCTTTTGATGATGCAATGAATGGAAGTGAATCTGATATGTGGTGGAATGCTATGAAGGAAGAAAAGACTTCATTGTATAAAAACCATACTTGGGAATTAGTTCCCAAACCTCAACACAAATCCATTGTGGAATTGCAGATGGCTATACAAGATTAAAGAAGGTAATAAGTCTTCGATCCTTGTAAGTTTAAAGCTAGACTTGTTGCTAAAGGGTTTACTCAAAAGCATGGTGTTGATTATAATGAAATATTTTCTCCTATGGTAAAATATACTACTTTAAGAGTCATGTTTTCCCTAGTTGCTCATTCCAATCTGGAAATGGAACAACTTGATGTTAAAACTGCTTTTTTACATGGTGACTTGGATGAAAGTATTTATATGAATCAACCCATTGGTTTTATTGATAAACATAAGTCTGATTACGTTTGTTTGTTTAAGAAATCTTTATATGGTTTGAAGCAATCTCCCAGGCAATGGAATAAGAGGTTTGATACTTTCATGCTATCTTTAGGTTTCAACAGAAGTGAATTTGATCATTGACTCTATTTTAAGTCTGAACCTCCTAGTAATACTTTAGTGATCTTACTGTTGTATGTGGATGATATGCTAATAATAAGCTCATGTGTTGACTTAATTAGTAATATTAAAAATACTTTAAGTTCAGAATTTGAAATGAAAGATCTTGGTAATGCCAAGAAAATTCTGGGAATGGATATTATAAGAGACAGGTCTAATTCCACTTTGATGTTAAAGCAACAGTCTTATATCATGAAAGTTCTGAAGAAGTTTTCTATGCTTGATTGTAAAGGTGTTTCTGCTCCTTTGGCTAACCATTTTATGTTAAGTAAAGAACAATGTCCCCAATATGTTGAAGAATTAGAATACATGAATAAAGTGCCTTATTCTAATGTGATTGGTTCTGTTATGTATACCATGGTTTGTACTAGACCTGATATTACTTATTATGTGAGTGTTTTAAGTAGATATATGTCAAACCCTGGAGAACAACATTGGGAGGCATTAAAATGGTTACTGAGATACCTGAAAAGTACTGCAAATGTTGGGTTAGTTTTTAGACATTGTAGTGAAGGGATAAAACTGAAAGGTTATGTGGATGCTAACTATGCTAATGATAGAGATAGTAGGAAATCTACTACTTTATATATGTTTACTCTCTGTAATTCTTGCATAAGTTGAAAATCTCAACTTCAACATATAGTAGCTCGTCCACTCATCGAATCAAATATGTTGCAATCATCAAGGCAGTAAAAGAGGCTTTATGGTTGAAAGGTTTGTCGTCTCGAATTAAACTTACTTCATAATCCTGTTGTTGTGTTTTCTGATAGTCAATCTGCAATCCAGCTGTGCAAAAATCCTGTCTTTCATGATAGAACTAAACATATGGATGTTAGATTACATTTCATTAGGGACATTGTGTCCAAGAAATTGATTAATCTTGAAAAGATTCCAACCGAGTCGAATCCTCCTCGATATGGGAACTAAACCATTACCTTTGAACAAGTTCAAGTCATGTTTAAGTTTACTTAACATTGATTACTGTTAAGTGTTTTTAATATGTCTAATAAATATGTATATGTAGTAAATATATTAGTATTAGATTAATTTTCTTAAACTTTGTGTTGTGTACTAACTTGTTTAAATTTTTGCGGTATCTCGAGGCTATGATATAAACTCACGATTCCCTTCCGCTTGCACTATAAAAGCTACATTTGGTTCAAGGTGGAGATTGTTGTATTTAGTGACCAAATGTTCTTAACCCACAGTGATGAATGGCCCAACAATAAGATTCAACCCACAGTGAAGAAAAGCCCAACATTGGCCCAGCTGCAGTGCCCAGTCGTTGGCCCAGAAATGGTGAAACACACGTATACCTATTTCTGATAATACGCGTCTAATGCTAAGACATTGGTTGCTTGTCATTCGTTGATATTGTGTATTTGATCTCAGCCGTTGGTGTGCCAGATAAATAGGCCTTTTCTGTCATTTTCTAGGGCTACGATTGTGAGTGCGCAGCTTCTTCTCGTTTCATCTTCTACTCCGTTTCTTCCTCTTCTTTTCTGGTGGGTGAACCTTTGGTTCTCCCTGGTTTCTTGAGAGAGTGGTGCTACAGTAACTCCTTGGTGGATTACTGTAGGTATCTGTGTAAATATCCTTTAATCTGTTGTGAAAGGATACTGTTTCTTGATTTGGAAAAGGAGTCTATATAGATGTGAGATTATGGCTATTCTGAGTGGTGTGATTTGTAACATTGACGCTTGAACGGTTGTGGTTTATATTAGTGCAAAGGGAGGCCGAATCTACGTTTGTAGAGCCTCAAAGGCAGATGTAGGCATCAACGTGTCGAACTGCCTGTCCCCTAAGACGGGACACTCATATCTTGTGTTCTGTTTACTTTTACGCATATCTGTATACTCGTTTTGACTAACCTTGGTTTGTTTTTGGCTGAAAGATCAATAAGTGTTAAAACAAGATACCCAACACTGTCAAATCCACAAGAGTAATATCAAGAACATTTGGCGAGACAATCTTTAGACGAATATGCTTGGCTGAACACCTTTGTTTCCTCTTGCTTCTCTCTCGGTTTCAGCCTAAACAGAATTCCAGAATGCTTGGTTAAGATAACAACCTATTAACAAAATCTAAATAAAAGATCAAAAAAAGTGCAATCTTTTATAACAACTAAATCATTGAAATTGGTTACATGAAGCAATTTCTCTCCAGTGCTAACCATGAAATAAAATAGTGCACTTCTATGGTAACACAATTATCATGAAAATATATCGAGTGATTTATCCTATTAAAGAACTACTCCAAGTAACAAGAAAAAAATACAAATCTATTAGAAATAGTTACAAAACTCTACTAAATTTAAAATGAAATTTCTAGTTTCACAACATCAGCCAACATACCAAAATGGTCAGGACCAAGGTGAGCATTTCTAGATACAAGTTGCTTTCCAGTTAAAAGCTAATGTTTAAGATACTTGGGTAGAAATCTTTCCTTTACTATCCACAATAAAATTTCAGCAGAGACTTAATATTGTAGCCCAATTGAACTACTCTCAAGCTCAACGTATTCTATTAAAAATCAAAATGTAATGTGTAGAGAGAGACTCGGCAGATACTGTACTTTTACCTTTTCTATTGAAGAGGAAATATTTACAATTCTTAGTGAATTGGCATGTTAGGAGTAGAGAAATCACAGCTTCAACAGTCCTCTTTGCAACACAGTAGTTTGTTTGAACACAGTCCAATGTTAAATCATATATCTGAGTAATTATCTCACTCTAGTTAACTTGTGCCCCTCTTGTCTGCACCCATAAAATATATTAAACAAAAAAAATTGGGTAATCAATCTAAAAAATGTATTTCCAACTTCGCAATCATACAAGTAATGTAGAGTGGCTCCTTTGTCAATCGATAGAAGAGGAATAAGTATGGCATGTATTCTTTTTCGCGGGCATTTGAAGTTCCCAAGTGAATGTGCACAAGAAGCTATAATGCCATAGATGAACGCATGTACTGACCTATTCTAAACTATAGCAATTATCAAAGAGATGAGGAAGATTTCAGATGGTAGAAAAGCACAATATCTACATTAGTTGTCGTTTTAGGACTAAGTAAACAATGACCACATGATATAAGTAATATTTATAGTATGAATTGATAATAAATTATGCTTCTCAAACACTTCGTTTCATAGTAATGTTAGTTATTTTCTAAAACTCAAGCAAATATGCCTTATATAGTCGCTAACAAATATGCGGTGCATAAGAATTTCCTGCTAATTCTCTTGAGTACACTGCACATTAGACTTACCACAAAGAAGACAAAGACTGCGGCAGTAATGATCTGAGGGTTGAAATTCAAATATGACGATCGGGCTTAACCAATCAACGGTGATGCTTGTGAAAAATAATGTGAAAATATTTTTAATAAATACGTAACTTATCAAGCAACAAAAAAAAATCATATAATAGTGAAATATAATTCGATATGTTTATAATAATGCTAAAAAAAATATTTAGTACAATCTCAACTTACCCGGCACGTGGCATTCATCAGCCCACTTGATCAACAAACATCATCATTATTTGGACTTTTATATAGAGGGAGGAGAGAGAGAATACATTATATTATTCTAAAAGTTGTCTTCTTCAAGAAAGAGCCAACGGCAGATATATACACATATACTTACACGCAGAGAATCCAATCTCCATTTTTCTTTTATTGCTCAAAATTCAGTGACCATTTTTTGCAAAATTCCAGCACGGGCGGACGCGGGGTATCGCCATGTTGTAAATCCGCCCCTGAGTGCCTGCCCTTGTTATTAGAGCATCAGGTTCTTTTGTAATTGGGATAGGTGAATTTTTATAGATCCATCTCCAGAAGGAACTGGATGTTTTAATTTTTTATCATCCGGTTCGAGCAAGATTCAAAATAACCAAATCGACAAGGGCTCCAATAATTCTAGCATTATTCACCAGCAAGACTACATTGTGTTCTAATTACCTATATATGGGAGCACGTGCAATGTACGTGTTGTATTTTTAATTAAACATATAATAGCGCTGATTTAACAGTAGTAATTGTTTTCAGTAGAAACGCCAATACATAACATTTATAAAATTTATATTTTATCCTTAGTAAATTAACACAGTTATATACTTCCAGCACTTTAGGTACAGTAAAGTTCTAATTTAAACACGGCTTGAAGGCCGAGAAAAGGTTTTAGAAATACAAATTACTTTTTAAGGATAAAGTAAAGAAAAAGAAATGAAAATTTTTACTATTACCCAAAAAAGAACATTATGGTGGCCGTATTTAACAGAAGGCATGGCTGAAAGCCTGTTTCTACTGAGGGAGGCACTGAAAATTAGGAAAGAATGGCTTAAACTAAAGATTGGAAAAAAATATTGTTCAATTGTAGGTAGTGTTGCAAAACAAGATTACAAATCGACTTAGTTTAACCAAAATTAGGGACTAAAATCTTAGGAACATTGTCTTTTTTGGCTCTTTTAATATAGGTTAGAATGATTTACATTATAGTTGGCCAATAAATGTACAAGTTTTTGTTGGTGGATTTCGTGTAAATGACTTCAAAATTGCGTAAACGAGAACCAAATGAAATTGGATGAAAAGCAAGTCGAGGCAAGTATTGAACATTTTGTCCTTAAGTCAAATTTGTCTCAAGAACGGTACCTACGGTTTATGACAATTGACTCCCAAGATACAACGACTTATACTTGTATTTGAAGCACTTCAAAACACAAGCACAACGAACCAGAAATGGTTTCTGTACTCCAAAGATGAAAATGAAATGAAAAACCAGAAGTTCAAGCAACAAATGCAAGAATTTTGGTTCAAAATGATGAAATATGATGTTTGTGAGTTTGCATATGTTTTCTGTATCAATTCTATATGTAATAAGACGTCCATAGAGTCCTATTTAAGGATGAAGAAGTGTTGGGAACGAAGAGGTTTTGAACCAAACCGTGCAACACTTCAGAAAGACGCATCTGTTCGTAAAGCCATGCGATCGCATGGTCAAAAAGTTGACCCAAATTTGTCATTTTCCGTAATTTTTCATTCATTCGATATTAGTTTCGAGATGCCAATAACCTCGCGACCGACCGGGCAGTGTCGATTCTCGCTTCGACGCCTGAGCGGCGAAGTGGCAAACTAATTTGCCTAAACGGATTAGGTTGGGTCCGAGTATTTTGACCGAAGTTGACAAAAACTTAGTCTCAATTTCTAATTCTTAAACCAATTTCCAACAATTTTGCTTTTACGCTAAGATGATCGCCATAGATAGATCATATCTATATAGTCAGTTCTTGAGAATGTATTTATTTGATTGCAGTAAATGCGACTACGTCATATACAAGCTCAAGGAAATCGAGAGAATTGAAGCAATTATTGAAAACTTACTTTTGCTGATATTATGACCAATTTCAAGGTGAATTTTCATATGGTGAACAATGACAGACATATATCATAGATTACTTTTGAAGCAAGGACTCCATCTAATGTACAAAACAAATATGGTATCAGAATACTACAACATGGTGTTAATACATTACCTTTTAGTCTAGAAAGCAAGAAGACAATTCGAGAGATTGTTCAATCAATTCACTTTCAAGGAAAACACCATGCCCTTATCACATTATACAAGTACTCCTTACTGCATGCTAAAGGAATATGCTTCCATCCCCTGACTAAATATATGCACATAAATTACATAAAAAATATTGTCATATTTTTGTAGCAAGAAATGTTCTAACGTATGAATATAATCTTTATGCAAAAAGAACACTTCCGTGAAGGTGGAAACGGAACAATGAAACAAAATCGAAAAGTAGCAGCAGTAGCGTTCTCATCGATTTCATGAGAGGCCATAGGAAATAACGCAAAGCACCAAATTCCAAGTCATACTTGGTGAACATTGATGGTGGTGGTGGTTCAATAGGGAAGCAGGTGGACGGGAAGGGATACGATATAATAAAAATTAAATGAATTTGAACTACCTGAAAAAAGAGATAACAAGTCCACAAAAGGCGTGATAAAAAAAAAAAAAAAAAAAAAAGAAGGAAGAAATTGCATTATTACAAATGTGGAATATCAAAAGATTTTTAGAATTTTCAGTAGTTTCCATTCAAACATGCATTAGAAGTTCAAACAGCAAAGCCCAAACAAAAAGAAAAAAGAAAAAAAAAAGCAACAGAATTGATTTATTAAATTCAAATTTCTAACAAGGCAAAGGGAAGAAACTTGGACCGAAGACTACTATTGGAAATCACTTCTATCTTTGCATACCGGTCTTCAATTTTTATGCCACAGTTTCAACGACCATCTATTCTTACTCCCAATTACCAATTGTGCATCAGTTTCTTCGTCTAGATTGACTAAATGGCAAGAAAACAACATTTTAGGTATTTATCCTATATTGACAACCTAGCCATTCCCATCAACAAGAAATTACATATTTTTAACTATATGATTCTAGGTTCATAATTTCAATAGTTCAGCTCAGTTCTTCCATTCGCATATACAACTATTAATTTTGGTAAATCATGCAAATACAATAACTCGTACCACTTCATGCACCAATATATTTTGTTCCTCCCACTATACATGCTTCAAATTCAGATTTTGTGAATCCTACAATTGTATGGCATCCAATAAACTCCAATTTTACAATAAAAATGAATCTAAACCCAATATTCAAACAAAAGCCCCAAAGTTGAGACACATCCATATCTCAAATATAACATAAAATAATAACAAAATCCAATAAATATTTCCTAATTTCACTTTCTGGAACCAAAAATTATGAACAGTGTCAACCCCAAGGCTCTTTTATTAACAAAAAAAGAATGAAATTTGGCTATGAAAATGGCATTGTGGAGTAAGTAACTTCCGAATTTAAGACTATACATGGTACATTATGTGCCTTGGTAATGGCATATTACATTGTCAACCGCACAACAATAATAACAAATTGAATTTTATTCTTATTAAATATAAAGTGAACTGACTGTTAAATATTTTTTACTTCAATCCCTTTTGATACATGACTACATCTACAGAAAATTTTCTAGTTTTTGTCCATAAAAGTTGGCTAAGAATGTACAAACTTTGGTTCCTTCATTTCTTTGCCCAGTTGAATGAAACCTACTCTCAAACTGTTCTCTTGTACCTGCATATGAATATATAAATAATCAAGTTATATTGCGCTCAAAGCTAAGAGATATACAAAATGTGCCTAGATCTTTGGAAATTCCCATAATTAAAAAGTAAAAGTGTACGAACTCTAGAATCTTACCTCTAGAGATGTAACTATTGCAATCCTCTTCTCCAATTCCTCGAAGTATTGTTTGTGTTGTCTTAGTATGATCATAAGCTCCATCAGTATATAACTCGACGTCTCAATCTTCAACACACGACATAATATCGAGTATAATTTTACAAATTAATTGTCTTTAAAATGACAAAATAAATAACTCTATTTTTAGTACATAATTTTTCATTTTCGTACAATTTGCATTAAATATTTGAAAAACAAATTGAATTGTGGAGTGAAATAAATTGTGATATATAAGAATAATAAAAATTAAATTAAATAAGACATTCAACTTCAGATTGGCTTGGAAAAAGAAGATTTTACCTGCCTATGGATGTCCACGATCATAGCTTCTATGCTGTCCATAACTCCCATGGCCGTCGATATGGCATCATGGAATGACATTACTTGCACCTGCACATATAAAATTAGAGTACGCGGGTCACAATTTTAGATTTTGTTTTACTAAAGTCGTAATTAGTGGTGTAAAGTGGATTATGCTGTAATGGTATTATTACTCGAAAGTTGTAAATTTATTTGCCAAAAGTTTGGACCACGTCATGAATACAAGTTAGTCTGCTGGGGATGTCCACCTGTGTAGGCAACTCATCCACGTGCATATTTGGCAGTGTTAAAATTAATTTGCAAGTGCTTATAATTTATAGGTCTTATTGAATATATGGCTAATAAACAATATTTAAAAGCGCACCTAGGCGCGAGGCGTGACCTCCATACCTCGCTTAGGTCCTAAGTGCGCAATTAAGTGGTTAACTGTATTTTTTGAATTTTTTTTTTAATATTAAAAATAAGAAAATGTTTTTTCACCCGTCGTTTTTGCCAAAGTCTCGCATAAATCTGAAAAGCTTGAAGTTGAGCCTCCACGCTTAGCCACGCTTTACTCTTTTTAGAACATTGTTAATAAGTAAGTAGTAAGTTGTGAATCCTATAAAATATATGAATAAAAGAAAATTTTGATCAGTTTAAATTATAATTTAAGTATAGCCAAACAAAAAACTAAAAGAACCTGATAATTTGTAGATGACAACTACTCTAGATAGGGGGATCATGGCTTTTTAATGTGAGATTCATTTTGGTTGATAATTAGCTTATCTGGACGGGTTGATCACGAAATATTTAAATTTGTTGAGCCTTACTCGACAAGACAATAACTTGAGTCGCGCCAAACCCGACATGTGACCATCATGTGCCGCTCAAAACATTTTGATACTTGTAAATTATAAGTAGTTAGATCTAATGCTTGTTAATGTTGTATTCTTCCATATTTCGTCATATATCTCCGCATTGGAGTTAAGGTTGTATGTTTCCCTCCAAAAATTCTTTTAATCTCTTTTCGTCATTAGCTAATCGATAAGAGTTCATGCCAAACCCGTATCAACGAAGTAGCTTTAAGGAAGAAAATAAATAAATATGTGCACGTGCGCATGCACAAATATATATGAATAAATTATATATGTATACTTGTATAATTTAACCATACCTCGGCACCATCGACTAAAGGTAGACAAACTGATATAGCTGAGAGTTTTCTAGCTACTCTGCCAACAGCTTCACAATTCTTGGCTTCAATTCTTGACCATTCTGTCATGTACTTCATTTGAGATTTCATTATCTCATATAATTTGATTTGGTGTTTGAGCTTTACCACTTCATTTCGCTTTTCTATGATGAAATTTCTCGTCAACGATATTTTTATCCAAACATTGAATACTTTCTTCTGTGTCAAAGAAAGAAAAATAACGTCATATACAAAAACACTTTAGCGCTTGTTCCTAATCTACTACTCGAGTAGTGAATTGGTGCTCAATTTTCAAAATGAGCAAATTGGTACTCAATATTCTAATATATGACGATATACATGGTTAATCCCGTCGAAGACTTATATTGTAATTATAATAGTAGATAATACTCATCCGTCTCATAAAGATAGACTCACTTTATTTTTTATTCTTACTAAGAAAAATTAATTATTATGGTTAGAACAATAAATTTTACCTATGTTTTTCCTAATATACCCATATATTAAAATAACGATAGTTCATATTTGATGATGTAGGGGACACGACCGGACCTGCCCTGAAAATATTATTTTTTTTAAGTAATTTTTTTTTTAAGTAGCAATTCAATTCGATTTGAACTGCAAATTTTTTTTATTTTACCGTATTAGTTCCCCTCCAAAAAAATCTTAGATCTTCCCTTATGATAACAAGGCACGTTAAATACGAAATATTACAAAATTAAGAAATTAACTATACACGTTGAAATTAGACTATAATTTAGAATAGATAAATAAATAAAGTAATTATTTTTGTAGGATGGAGAAAATATAGATAGTAGTACCTGTGCAACTCTCTTGACAGCCGCCATTGATGCCTCCGCTCGAGCATTGGCAAACCTCCACTGTAACAGTCTATTGTGCATCACACGAAACCGATGGTAATCTTCTTCTAACACAGGACAAACTTTCTTCTGTCTAAAGAATTTCAAAACTGCACTCACACCGCCGCCTCCGCCGTTTTTCAAGTCCCGCTTCAATGTTTCCAAACTGGGAGCTTTCGGCACCGGCAATGGAAAAGATCTCCCGGG
The DNA here is from genome assembly GCA_023638005.1 of Forsythia suspensa. Lineage (NCBI taxonomy): Eukaryota > Viridiplantae > Streptophyta > Magnoliopsida > Lamiales > Oleaceae > Forsythia > Forsythia suspensa. The sequence continues at coordinate 28,100,867 of CM042666.1, read as the reverse complement.
AGATAACGCCCATGCAGAAGGAGAAGTAGAGGCCGATCGTGTTCTTCTTGGCACCTCCGTTTTACTTTTACTGGGTGGCAAAAACCTAACAAAACCAGCTGCGGCGTCTGTAATTTCTTCTGTTTTCTTTTGTGTTTTTTTATTGCTTAAAGGATTTTGATCATTTTCTTCACGCTTGAAGCCAGTTCTTGATTTCGTTGCTGATTTTGGGGCGGAATTGGATGAGTTTGTGCGCATTTCTTGGAGTGATGACCCTGCGGTGCTTACACTTTGGCAGCGGAGCAGCCGTTGCGAGCGGGGTATTATGGCTTGTTGGAGCCTTCGGGGATGTTGGTTCTCCATGTTTTCTTAAAACACAGGATCAAATTGAATGTATGTGTATTTATAGATATTTGTATGTATATGTATGAGGTGGTGGGGTCGGGGTTACAAGTTAGAACTAGTTGGTATACCATTATACCTACTGTGGCCGTTAATGGCATATTAAGAAGTTGAGAGCACGTTAGAGTTAAGTCCAATGAATTCAAGGTATCCACGATTAATAGTATTTTGTTCTACTTTTGGGTTTGTTAGATATCAAGGTGTCCAATTTTGACCTCATAGCATTTGTTTTAAATGGATCATGTTTGGTATGAATTTTTTTTTTCTTTACTTATTTTAATTTATTTTTAATTATATATTTCATTAGACTCACAAATTTTATCAATTTTTCAATAAAACATTTCACAAAAAAATAAATAAATAAATAAATTCTTCTAAAAACTATTTTTAAACTCTACCAATGGTCCCTATCTTGTTTGCACAAATAGTCTCTATCTTTTGCACTTGTTGTGAGTTGAGGACTTATCTTTTTATTTTTTGCAGTGTAATCTTTATTTCAAAATTTATTGGCGACAATGGTTTTTTCCATTAGTTTTCATTCAATTCCTCCGAGCGTGTGTAGTGCAAATTTGACTCTTGAACAATTTTGGACATAAAAAAATAAAGAAAATTTTGCAGCAAAAGTCCAAAATCTTTCAAAAAGTGTCAAAAAAATCCCCCAAACATTCTAATCCTAGTACATATGACCCAAACATTTTTGATAATTTTACTCTAAATTTAAATAAATTAAAAATTAACACCTAAATCTTTTCAAAATACAAATAAGTCCTAAATCTTTTATTTTTACAGATTTACAAATCCTTCCAGATCCTAGCCAGTTCCCCAATTCCAAATCCCATTCCTTTTCGATGCTCTTAGCACGGATCAGATTCATTCCTTGTGCATGACTACATATTTTAGATGAATATAGAGCTTTCTAACATCATCAATTAATTTTCCCTTCTCGACCTCCTGATCGGTCAGAATATCACCAAAACCACCTGATTTGAAGACTTTTGCCGCTTCTGTTCGTTCCTCCTTCAACCCACTAAGGAATCTTGAATCCAAAGAAGATTCAATAGTGGGAGCAGCAATTGATAATTCAGCGGCCTGATGAACAGTCCACTTACCAGTACCCTTCATTCCAGTTTTATCCAATACCTTGTCAACCAAGTAGCCGTCTCCCTTATCATCCTTAATGCCGAAAATATCTGCAGTAATTTCAATCAAGGAACTTAAAAGCTCCCCTTGTTCCATTCTGAAAAAAATTTGTAGTTCCTCGTTTGACAGTTTTCGGACTGATTTCAGCACATCGTAAGCCTCAGCGATCAGCTGCATATCACCATACTCGATTCCATTATGGACCATCTTCACAAAATTACCGGAACCTCCATTTCCAATGTAAGTCACACAGGGACCACTATCTGGGACTTGGGCTGCTACTTTAGGAAGAATGTCTTCTATGTATTTGTAGGCCTCAAAAGATCCTCCCAGCATCAAAGATGGTCCATTTCGAGCACCCTCTTCACCACCAGAAACTCCCATCCCAAGGTACAGAAGGCCTAATTCAGCCATAGCTTTCTCCCTTCTCTCAGTGTTCTCATACCACTCATTTCCACCATCAATGATACAGTCACCTTTTAGGACTTATTTGTACTGTTGAAAAAGTTTAAGAGTTAATTTTTAATTTATTTAAGTGCCTGTCTGAGATCAATTAATTAGTAAGTTTTGCTAAATTCAGTTTGACTATTTGATTTAACTGATCTGAAAAGCTGAATTAGAAATAGTACCTTTGTAAAATTCTGAAAAGCTCAAATTACTTTTGTAATCCTGCAATTACTTCTCGATCAATTAATTAGTAAGTTTTGCTAAATTCAGTTTGACTATTTGATTTAACTGATCTGAAAAGCTGAATTAGAAATAGTACCTTTGTAAAATTCTGAAAAGCTCAAATTACTTTTGTAATCCTGCAATTACTTCTCATATTTGGTTAAATAATTTAATTAAGGACATTTTTGTCCATAGTTGTTTGAATTAGTCAACAATTGCGGTAGTTGAAGTAAGAAATGGCAGCCTTTTTTTTTTTATTCAAATTTTGAATTGTTTTCAATATTTTAATACTATTACCATTTGGTCAAATAATTTAATCTATCAGGCAGTGTTTGATACATGAAATTTTTCCTGGAAAATGCAAATTTTCCACCCACTTTCCAGCTTTGGAGGTGTTTGATTGACAAAATTTTCCAGGTAAAATTTTTTCTATTTTCCCGGCACGTGATCAATTTTCCTTGCAAATCGTGAAAATTTTTTCTTACCTATACAGGAGAATCAATTTTCCGGGCAAATCATTTCCATTCGGTTGTGTTCAAGAATCCTCCCATCTCTTCCCAAATTGGAAATCGCCGCCATTCCTTCAATTTATAGCTCCAAATCTCAGAAACCGATAGTCTTCCTCCTTCCCTTTAGCTCAACTCACCTCCAATTCAAATTGCAGCGATGGGAGGTCGATTATTGCGCTTATTAATGCATCAGTGCCCTAATCTTGGCCAATCTCAATTGCTTCGGCTCATTTTCCCGACTTGTTCATCATTCCGTGGCTTCCTTGGTTTTCACTGGTATGGAACATTTCTCTATTGTCCTATTTTCAATCACAATAATTATTAGCATAAATGAGAGAAAATCTTTATATTGATTTATTATATTTCCATTTCCTAAGCAAAATATCAAAGAAATGTGTAGGCTAAATTGGATATATATATATATATATATATATATATATATATATATATATATATATATATATATATATATATATCTCGATTAGATTAATAATGCACTTTCATTAACCGACTATCACGTCTTAATTAAAAAGCTACATTAATTATGAAGGGATTAATTAATATAATTTCTTAATTATTATAATATCCCATTTGCATTATTGTGAATCAAATCATGCATGTGCATGTTCCTTAATCCTTCTATATATGCATAATGCATTGCCTTATTTTCTTCTTTTAGTGTTTAATGGTTCAGTCTTGATTATGATGATCAAGATTAAGGATTATAAAGAGTATCCGATTCTTAAGGAAATTGTAAATCTATCAAAAATAACCTCTTTCAATGTGTGAAGTTGTAATTTCCCCTCTGCTATCAAATGTGGAAAAGCTATAATCAAAATTGAAAATCAACATGCAACTTAGATTCACCAAGTGAATCCTTGAAAACAAATTTAAAAGACTCCATTCAAAATAATCCAAATACCTATGATCTTTAAGTTGATGTATATAATCAAGGCATGCAAGAACTTAAAAACCATTATGTAAGTTTGCGTAAGAATTTTTTTTCCCCACGAAAATTCTTTCATGGTAACTACTTTTCTTGAAAACTCAATTATTAATTTGTCTCGCATTTTCAAAAAATATCAACAAAAAGAAAAAAAAATCCCAAGTAAAAAGTTGTCTGTTGGTTCACATGTTTTCTTTAAGAGATGAGCAAATTTGCACACAAAACAATATATGCATATAGACAGAGAGAGAGAGAGATATAGAGAAACCTCAATTTCAATTAGAGAGTAGAGATAGGAAGAAACATGGTCACATTTACTCTTGCATTCACAAAGTGAAATGTCGAAAATTTCAGAGTTCAATAAAAACCAGTGGCTTTTGAGGAGTGAGAGAGAGAAGAAGAGAGAGAATAAAATTATATGAGGTGGATGCCAAAGCAATACAACCAATTTCGAAATATACATGGAAAAATGCAAGTTCGGAGACCGTATTCTGAAACCTTTTACATTTTGTAAATCAAGTCCTATTTTGATTATGCAAATTCTCATTACAAAACTCACCTTGATTATGCCCGTCCACACATAATTTGTAATAGATTACATATTCGACATATATGTTACTTCATTATCTCGTCTAAACTCAATGTGGGCCGGTATTGATCGTATGAGTTAGATACCACAACCATCGAGTTATTGATTTCTCAAACTATATTAGAGTCCCATGGATACACAAAGGAGGCAACGCCGGCGCCAAATACAACGCGCTGGGCTTGTTTTGGACCATGGTCATCCAAGCAATTGTGATATATGATGGTATTAGACATCGTGCTCGACATATTCCTAGGGCTCCTCATAGAAATTGGGTAGTTGAGAGAGAAATAACCTTGACACGAATGTTTGGTACGGGTGATAGAATATGTCGTGATCTTCTTAGGATGAAAATAGGTCCGCTTCAAAGCTTATGTTCTCGCTCACGCGTGCCTTCGATTGGTTGATAGTAAATCGATTCGAGTTAAAGAACAAGTTGCTATTTTCCTCAACACCGTCGGGCACGACCAACGTACTTTCGAAATGGAAGTTTTACTTTCTATAGATGTGGACAAACAAAGAGCTATTATTTCCATAGGGTTTTGCACGCTTGTCTGTGGGCTGATAAAGAAGTTGTGACCAATGCCACTATCAATAACTCACCATATGACAAGAATAATGTCAAGCGGTGGTACTCGCTTTTTCAAGGTGAGGTCTTCATAGCTACTTCATTTTATAAATTACAAATCACATAATGTAAAAACTTTCACATACTTTCTCTTTTTTTATTGTAGGATGTTTGTAAGGGCTATAGATAGTACACACATAGCGCAAATGTCCTCAGAGATGATCAAGCTAGATACCGCAATAGGAAACAAGTCATTTCTCAAAATGTCTTAGTGGCTTGCACATTTGATATGAAATTTACATATGTACTACGCCGATTGGGAGGGATCGGCACATGATGGTAGGTTCTTAAGAAGTGCAATACTACGCCAAGGACATAAGCTAACAATTCCGTGGGTTAGTAGTTTCATAGCTTTTTCAATATGGAATTTAATTTTTGCACAAGTCCTAAATATAAACGTTTCATAGGTAAGTACTACCTTCCGACCGGATTCCCATTGGTTCCGGGTTTTCTTTCACCTTATCGTCGAACTCGTTATCATCGTAGAGATATCGATGGTCGCCACCCTCAAAATAGTAAGGAGTCGTTCAATTTTTCGACATTCATCTCTACGCAATGCGGTCGAGAGGACAATAGGTCCGCTTAAGAAAAGATTTGCATATTTGAGGCATCAACCATTTCATGACATTAGCACACAAGCGAAGATAGTCCTCGCTTGTTGTGCTATTCACAACTTCCTACGGATTGCTGATGCAGAGGATGTGTGTGAGGTGGACATCGATAGCAGCGATGATGAAGTTAACCCTACTCATGTTGAAGTGACGGAAGAAGCGACAATAAATGCTCATATATCTTTTTCTACTGACGCATCGTGGTCTAATAATAGGGATGCAATGGCTCAATCGATGTGGGTTTATCATACTCCCAATGCCGACGCTGAAATTGAATTTGATTAAGCCGTTGTATTACATTTTCTACACTTTCATCTTATGTAATGGAACAAACATTCTAGCTTGTACGTCAATGAAGAATACGTTCCATCTCTGTACTATGCAACTATTGTCACATTATTTGATGCTATTATTCCATTGTGTAACTGATCGAAAATCATTAACGCCATTTGGAAAATTGAATGAAACTTGTACATATGTCGAATTGTATATTTTCTCATATTGATGCGTTTGCACTTTGGAAACCACACAATTTGTCAACCCAGGTTTGATATACATTTCTGGTATTGATTTTTCTGTAGCTAGATTTGATGGCGCATCAATGACATAACACTGCATCCCCATTCCAAGTTCCAAGACCAACAACCTCAACAACCATGGATGAAAATGATACAAACAGTACCCAAGTTGATCCTAGTACAAAGATTCGTCAGGTACGTTGGAATGACGACATGGATGGGTTCATGATTATCGCCCTAGTTAATCAAGTGTTGGTAGGTCACAAAAGAAGTGACGATGGCTTCACATCCTTTCAAATATCTAAAGTAATGGAAAGCGTGAAACAAGGGTGCGGGATGGTAGTGACAGAGAAGAATGTTAGGTCACGTTTGAAGACTCTAAAGAGAGAATATGCTGAAGTAAGCCAGCTATTAAGTATTAGCGGCTTTGGGTGGGATGCCGAAACAGGACGAATAATTGTCGATTCACTTGTGTGGGATGAACTGGTGAAGGTATTATTTCTCCTCATTGCATTGTATCAATTACTCCCATTGTCTTCCGAAACTATAGTTGTCAAAACTATGATCATTTTATATTTTTGGTAGGGAAAACCTGATTTTGGAAAATGGAGGATCAAATTGTGTCGTCGATATGATGATATGGAGTGTATCTTTGGAAATAATATGACTCTCGGAGATCGGGCAATGTCGGGCTTTGACAATTTCTCGCCTATGCAAGGTAGTTTGATTTTGTATCACATAAATATATATTATATTCGTAATGTAGTTTAGTTGCAGCCGATTATTTTGTATTTTTCCTATTTCAATTGATGACAGTGTGAACGAGCTTGACACTCCAACTGAGGACACTGATCCAAGCCCAACTCTCTCGCGTAAGAGAGGTTCCGAAGAAGGAACCAACACAGGTCGGCGTAAACGCACAAAACCCCATGATGATGAAAGTCATCGGACCTTAGCATTAATAGCGGAGTCATCAAGAAAAATTGCCGACGCTATACACATGCAAGCAACACTTGATACACTGAATCACGTGAATTGGCAGTTGATTACCAAAAAGCTTGAAGCAATGGACCTAGACTTGGTTGACATCATGAAAGTGATGAAAGCATTTCGATCGGATGGTGATTTGGCGAAGGTGTTTATGAGCTTAACAAATACAACAATCATGCGTGCTTTGGTGTTTGAGCAGCTTGGTCGTGATCCGCCTCCATTGCCGTAGATTACACTGTTTGTATGTTGTACATATGAAATCACTAGTATGTTGTAGGTGTCCTCCGACTTGTGGGAGACTTGTCTTTTGTAAATGAGGTTGGGGCGTTTTGTAACAAATATGTATAATTTTGTCATATACGCTCTTTGAAGTTGTGTTATATGTTTGCAACGATGAATGTAGGGAAGATGACCGCTATGTGAACGTTATGATTTGGTACTTTATTTATAATGCAAGTTTTTGGAAAGTTAAGTATAGGAGTTGCATGGAAATGATTTGAAGTTGATTCATTATGTCCATTATCGTGGTTAAAAAGTGAAAACATTTCAACGTTATGAATATGTCCGCTAGACCGACATATTCTTCTTTAACTTCATATATTGTTCTTACTTTGCCAAATGTAGATAACAAACTCGGAAGTCGGATTAGTTAGTTGTTAAGTCATTAAGTAAAATTTACTTAGGCGAAAGAATGACAAAGTGTTGATTAGAGAATGTGAATCCTAGTCAATCAATTTTCCAATTTTAAGCCATTGGTTCATGCAACTAATCACACATTTTGAATTAACCATTTGATCCATGTTACCCCTCATAAATCATAGCTACTAAATTGGGACTCCGACTTTGTTATAGGACTATTAACTATGAACCTGGTTCATTTATCGGGTTCACGTTAAATCGATCGTGCCATGAATTGGTGCTGAGCGGACAGCAAAAATCCCAAAATGGGGCTGCTCTCCGCTCGAAGGACGTGGCCCCATTTGGGGCCGTCGCTGTCCGCTTGAGCGGAAAGCATGTCCGCCGAAGGATCGCACCGGGGGTTAAAACCCCAGCGTGAACTCATTTTAAACATTACATGGCCCAGGTTTGTTTCCCACTCCTCGTTTCCTCAAATTCTTAAATTGTCCTCACACATAAAAAACAACTTATTTTGTATTCAATACGTAATCAATTGAAGGAATCCTTTCAATTCCCAACCGTTGTTATACGTGACATTCCTCCTCCCGCTATAAAAATCAAGGTAACATGGCTCACTTTTTTTTCAAATTTCTCCAATTGAAACGTATCATTGGTTTTTTCTTTGATTGAGGAGGTTGGGCAATTAATAGTTCTTGGTTTAAATGGATGAAGTGTTGGTGGTTTGTTGATTAGAACAAATTTTTTTTGGGTTTAATGCATTATCCAATGTATTTTCCTTCACTTGTAATAGCATATGCCCACCAAGTGTTTGATAAAATGATTCATCCAGTGTGTTGATCTTTGCTTGTGTCCTTACTACAATAACTCAAATGCTTACTTGGTAGACATGATTATTCACGCCAATGCCACTCTTAACAAAGCACCGCATGATACACACACATCATCCACCCAAGTCCACATTGATGAACCACTTAGCACACATAATTTTATGAGTGAATTCGTCTACATTGTAACCATAATTTTATTTCTCTTCTAAAATGTATAGATACAATGCCGAGATCAAAGAAACCAACGCAAGTTGCGGGACCGAGCTCGGGAAAGAGAAAGGCTTTATCAAAGAAGACTTTCAAACAACCGATAACTTATGATGATATGAAATTTGAGTCGGAGGCAGCTTGGATGATCTACAAGAACGACACAAGCTCACGCAATATTATACCGGAGCGAAGGGTGTTAATATCTGATTTTGAAAATGAATTGTTCGGTCAAGTTATTGCGAGGAATCATTGGGAAACATTTGTAGCCACTCCGCGGGTTGCCTATGTAGAAATCGTCAAAGAATTCTACGCCAATATCCATGATAACATCGACAACCCTGATCATCCTAAGTATCAGCAAGTATACATGCGAGGGCAATATATTCCATTCTCCCCCTTAGCCATTCTCCGCTACTACGAACTTGACAACACGGAGACCGGCGGTTTTCAAGCCGCCACTAGTAATCTTAATGAAGTAGTCGCTCTCCATTTCTGAGTCAATGGATCATTGGCCTGATGGAAGCAGCACATTAAACTATAAATGTCTTAGTCCTCAAGTACGCCCATTAGACAAAATGGTGAGCGCCAATCTTCTCCCTACGACACATACTTCTACGGTCACTATGGAGCGAGCACGCCTACTTTACTGGCTCCAGAATAAGACCCTCAATATCGGCACCTATATATTTTGTAATGTCTTGCATATTCAAAACAACCGGAGATGTTTGGCGTTCCCATCGCTAATTACAGGACTTTGTGAAATGTACGGCATTGACCTCTCCCATGAAATCACCCAGGTGAAGCGTACCATGCAGATAGACAGAATTGGGATACGTAGTTCTGAACTACACATGACTCGCAACCTGGAGCGAAGCACACAGGGTCCCATTGGCGGCCAGGGTAATGTACCGCTTGAAACCGAGCCTGCTCATGATGATCCAATGGCCGAGGACCTCCATGAAACGGTCACTGAACCAACATTGGCATCTATTTCTCATGAGATTCTTCAATGGCGTACCTCGCAGGCGGAACTCGAAGCACAGATTCGGGAGATTCGGGAAGCCCAAGTCCAAGAGGCCGAATCCCGCCGACGAGAGCACGATGCGTTATCCACACAGCTGACGCAGCTCCTTGGCTATTTCAGTCTCTACCCACCGCCGCCTCCCCAATGATTGGGACTTCTTCGTTTTGTGTGTTGGGGGTGGGTGGATATTCGGTATCAATTAAGTACAAGTAAATTGGGTAGTTATGTTCAAATTGTAATCAGTTCAATGCTTTATGTTAACAAATTTTCAAATCATCATTTGTGTAAGAAAGTCTACAATTTGCCAACTCAAGATGATTTATGATTGCTCCATAGCCGGTTTGTTTTTTAATATATGCTCTTTGGAAATAGTCAATAATGTGTATGTTTACCTTTGTGAGACTCTCATCAGCGTGAGAATTTAGAAATGTATATAAAGTAACGCGAAAGAGATGAATTTACATAAGTTTTGATAGTCGATTGTCAATAGAAAGTCTAATAGGGATTGGAAAGTGTGAATTCGGAAAGTAAAATGAATATAAACGGTAAAGTCGGATTCCTACCATATTTCAAATCTAGTCTGTTTTTGCTCGAAATCATGACGCAAGTGTAATGTAGTTAGCTAAGTTAGTCCATTGTGTTTAATAAAATTAGTCAGAATATATTTAAATGTTAAGTTATTTACATGATTATTACAAATCATACGCCTCGTGGGAATGCTAGTACGTGACTTACTTGTACGTAATTGTTAACGAACTCATATGCTTTTGGGATTTCAACGTACAATAGAATATCCTCCAAATTTGTAAAATTGGTGAATTATATAAAATGTATGGTTGAAAAGTGGATGAAAAATGGTAATAAATTATCATTTCAAAATTCGAAATGTAAACTATGCAATTTTTCAATCCAATATTGCCATGGAAAATGATACAATTTCCTAGAAAATTAAGGCTATCAAACAACAAAAGTTGGAAAAAAATACATTTTCCATGGAAAATTTAGACAATCAAACACCAAAAGCAAGAAAAAAGACTATATTTTCTAAGGCGAATTTTAATCCAATCAAACACACTACATTTACAATTACCGGAAAATATTTTCTTGGCAAATCATTTCCATGGAAAATGTTTTCTTTCCACCCATTTTCCTTGCTCGCAATCAAACACAACCTTAGATAATTCATTCCAGACACAGCCTAAGTTAGGGGTAAAATTGTTAAAAATGTTTGGGTCATATGTATTAGGATTAGAAGAATTGGGGATTTTTCGACACTTTTTGAAAGATTTTGGACTTTTACTGCAAATTTTCTTTATTTTTTTTATGTCCAAAATTGTTCTATGGTCAAATTTGCACTACACGCGTTCATTTAACGGAGGAATTGAATGGAAACTAACGAAAAGGACCATTGCCATCAATAAAGTTTGAAATAGGGGTTATACTGCAAAAAATGAAAGGATAAGTCCTCAACGTGCAGTAAATACAAAAAATAGGAACCATTTGTAAAAAAAACCAATAGTATTTCCATTTTGTTCTACTTTTGGGTTTGTTAGATTTCAAGGTGTTCAATTTTGACCTGAGCATTTGTTTTATATGGATCATGTATGGTATGGATTTTTTTTTTTACTTTATTTATTTATTTTTAATTATATATTTCATTGGACTCACAAATTTTATCAATTTTTCAATAAAACATTCACAAAAAAATAAATTAAAATCTCCTAAAAACTAGTTTTAAACTCTACCAAACAAACACGAATTATGTTTATTTGTGATGTCAAAAATATATTCGTGTAATAAAAAACTATGAATGTTATGAAAGCATTATTGAATTATCTCTTTTATACTTTGACAAAACATCTAAATTACAACAAAACCAAGAATTAACAACAAATATTTTCAATAGAACAATTGAATTAATATTAAATATGTTCATTATATTATTTGTCGAGAGATCATCCAAAACTAAGAAAAATTGGCCGATCAACTGCTAACGTTATATTATCTATTTAGGTTTGCTTTCGTTTGATATTGCTGAAATTTTAAAAGAATAAAAAAAATTTATGTTGAAGAAAAAATCAATTACGAGAAAAATTAGTTAAATGTTTGATGAATTTTTTTTTTAGATTTGTTGTATGTTTCAAAATTAGCATTTGAACATTTGATAAACAAAGTATTTTATTATTATACTTATATACAATTACTAAAATATACATTAATTATAATAATAGTTTTGTTAAACAATAATATGACCAATTCCCGATCTTAAGTCAATAACACTCTTTCATTATGTACATCTTGCCTCAGAGTGTCTTATTCATCTAACCAACAATTGGCCAGTGTCATTTATTATTATTATTACCGTTTGTAGAATTGTAAAATTTATTTTTATTTGTAGTTTTATTAAATATATATTTATTGTCCATACTCATTTTAAAATGAAAAAATAATAATATCAATTAAATTCCAAAATTTATAAAATTATAGTAGGATAAATGCTTAATACCAAAACCATATGACAGAGAAGAAATAAATTTAATTCATGAAATTTAAAATTGGCATGTTAATGATGATAATTGAAAAAGTTAAAAGCAGAATCTGATAAAAAAAGGTAATTATACTCACGCTACAATTTTTATTTGCTGCACCACAATTTAATTGCAATGAAGGTCCCAATTTTTTTTATCACTATTGCACTTATGTTCCAAACATTTTTTTTTTGTAGCATTCTTATCTTCAACCTTCTATTAATTATCACATCTTGTATTTGATGACGGTTTTTATCTAAAAAATTCATTTTGAGGGTATCAAAAAACTTATTTGTCCCCTCATAATTTTAAATAAGCAAAAAAATAATAATATATACAAAAGTTCAATAAAATATTTGCTCCTCATTGCAAAGTACACTAACAGAATATTTGGATAGAAACCGTCCTTGGAGACAATAAGTGCTAATTAATTAAAAGTTGAAGATAAGAATGCAAAAAAAAAAATAAGACATAAGTGTGACAAGAAATAAAGATTGATGACCTTCGTTGCAATAAAAATGTGGTGTAATAAACAAAAAAAATAATGTGAATATAATTACTTTTTGAGAAACTACTCATAAGTACGTTTTGTACACTTATTCAAACTTTAAAACTAAGTTTTTGTTCAATTAGTTTGATGATTTCTACTTAATTTAGTTTACTTTCCTATTTTTCAGTATTGAACCCGTTTATAAGCAATTGAAGAATAAATGACGGAAATAGCAAACAACTTGGCGAATGTCTAAAAAGTATAAGAACACAATTACACTCAATTGAAACTTAAAGGACCACATTGGAGGTTATTGAAAGATTTGAAGACTAAAGAAGCCAAAATCCAATATTGGAACACTAAAATGCGCAGAATAGAAACTTTAAGCTCGCGCGATTGCCCAAGCTTAAAGCTGGGAGACCACCCAGCCTTGATATTTTCCAGCAGAATGAATTTTTTTTGTCTGGGCAATCTCGTGGGTTCAAAAAAATTTCACCAGCGGATGATTTTTGCCTTTTTTAGTTTTACTCCAACTATGAAATATTTTGGACTACGGTTTTTAGGATTTTTTGGAATATTTTGGGACACTATTAGGAGACTATATATATATGAGTTCTTAGTCCAAAATTAGGGTTGGTAATTGTTGGGGGATTTCAAGAGGAGAAACAAAAAACGAAGATTGAAAAATCATCCGAGTAAGATTGAACAAAGAACAAGAAATACATATTGAAATTTCTTCTTATCCGGGTGATGGATTTTATCTTTTCTTTTTGTTTTCTTACTATTAGTATGGTAGGCTAGATTTATTTTGTGCTAGAAATGAGATGAAACTTGTACCACAATTCTCTAATTTTTTGAAACTAATCTTTGATATTCAAACACGTTTTTAATTTTGAACAATTAATATTGATTTCTTTTCATCTACAATTATCTGCGCAATGATTGTATTATTTTTGTGGCTTGTTTTACCTTCAAGAGATTGAAAATAAGTTAGACATACCATCAATTATCGTAGAGTCCGATAGATGATAGAAATATACCGCTAGGGTGGGCATCAAACCGCCAAACCGCTCAAACCGACCGAACCGAACCGAATCGGGTCGGTTTGGTTCGATTTTTCACACACTGGCGGTTTGGTTTGGTTTGGTTTACTAATTTAAAATATATTCGGTTTGGTTTGGTTTGGTTTCGATTTGGGCAAAAAACCGAACCAAACTGTCAAATAAACCGAACAGAAATGGGAGTTATTTTATAAATAACATGTCAAAAAAGCAGTTGTAAATAATAGGTTATTTTATAAATGGAAGTTATATTTAAATTTTTGTAAATTTTTGTTAATAACAGTTGCATGTTGTAAAGAAAATTTGAAATGGGAATCATAAAATTAATTTTTTTTGTATACAAGCCCAAAACATTAAAGCTCAAAACCCGCCCAAACCGAACCAAGATTGGTCGGTTCGGTTTGAATCAGTTTCATCCAACGCGCGGTTTGGTTCGGTTTCGAGATAATGGCCAAACCGAATTGATCGGGATAAGTTTATTTCGGTTTGGACCCAAAACCGAACCAAACCAACCCATGCCCACCCCTATATACCGCCATACTTTGCGTGATCTTTAAGTATTCACAAATATTTTCATGCATTCTTGTATGTTCGCATCCGTTATAGAGATATAGTCAGGTTACATGTAGGGATAAGTTTATTTCTACTCGAGAAAAATTGTTAAACAAATTAGGAATATTGATCTTCATAATTAAATCATATTATCAAATTCAACGGTCCGGATTAATGGAAATTGGTATAATTGGATTCGAGATCCTAGCACGCTTTTCTTTATTAAATTTATATCACATTCGCATTCATCTCAACTTTGCATAAATTTTAGTTAACTTAGGTCTTGCATTGATTAGCTAGTAAGTAATTTGATAATTGCATCATAAACAAAAAATCCATTAAATTTTGTAGTTTCGGTTAAGGATAAGTTCGAAATTAGACTAAGGCAATCTCTGTGAGTACGATACTTTGACTCTAAAATCTACTTTATTACTTATGCGATCCGTACACTTACAGAATAATATTGCTAACAACTACCATTTTGTTGTTTATCAAAATCTACTATCAAATAGTACATATTCTTCCATAAGCAGTTTTTTAAAATTTATCAAACACCTAAAACAACTTTGCTTGTTGAACAATTAGAAGTTGGTACTCTAAAAGTAATTCCAAACAGAGCCTTAGTATAACAGAATTTTTACTTCATCTAATTTGCTCACGTGCTCACGATAATACATGATGGCCACATAGTGCTCTATGTTTTTGTAATGAGAGCACAAACAACATTTCCAAAAAATTTCATACGATGCATATTTTTTTACCATTGAACAAAATAAAAGATACCAAAGAAGATGATATGATAGTGTTTATATTGTCGATTAAAGCAACAATCTGCGACTTTAAAAGTTGATAGAGTTGCATCATTTCTGCAATACACTAACTACAAAAGAAGACAGAGAATGTAGATGAGTTAAAATTTAGTTGTTACATATGATGTATTTTTGCAGTATTTGGGTTGTGGTTGGAGATTGTTGCAGTCGTCATTCATGAATGCACAATATTCTAATTCTTCATTATTGAATTGATCAATAGCAGTGCCATAATAGTTGTCATCTTTATTATTTTGTTTCTTGTTGGAACAGACTCGTATGAAAAAAATGACTCTTTTCAATGATGATGTTGTTGGTGATACAATACAATGATGTTTTGTTATATCCGATCATTCATCAATGCAGTTCATAGCCTTGCCTTCACCATCTTTATGTTTTGGTGCAGCGGAAGTTAGATCTAGGGTAAAGATAATGTCAAACTTGTATTCATCTGTTTTGTTATCTTTTGTCGTGGCTTTGACATACAGAAACGGGTCGTCTTCTCTTGACAAACAAATTGCCTCAAGAATGTTTGAATCTATATTTTTTAACAATAACAACAATAGTTTCAATAATGTAAATGATTTTATATCATAATAGTATAACAATTTTGTAACCACCCAAATTTAGTAATGCTTCCACGTCAGCAAAGGGTTGCCCGGCGAAGGCCTCATAAGCCCTTGCCTCAACCTTCAATGGCAGTCAAAGTCCCAAATTACTGTAAAAGGCCCTCGTATACTAATGTCTTATCAAACGAGGCCTATGAAGAGGTTCGCACACCCTGGCCAAACCAGGATCTCTTGCCAAGTAATTGCACCTCGCAGAATTTTCCAAACAATCTGATATATTGGGACAACCAAAGAGATATTTCAAAGGAGATTGTGTTTGATTGTCATACAAACTCCCAAAAGGAAACCCCATCTCAGTCTAATAAAATCAGCAATGTAATCTTATAAATTGAGAGGGATTAGGACATAATCTTAGAAGATCACAAGGAAATTGGATCATACATTATCCTCATAGGAAATGGAGATTATATCAAATAAGTAATTGATTGCTTCCCTAAATCAACTAGAACTCTCCACCTATAAATATCATACTCGTGTTCATTCCAAGGTACACAATATTCTCTACCCTTAAACTCTGCTCAAATCTCTTCGTGCTTGTCTCTCCCATACCCAAATATTTTTTCCATAAATTTTGTACCGGCAGATGACTAGATCATCGGAGTACCAATGATCCGGCCTCCTTTTTCTCGGTGATCTTAGTGTTTAACAATTATCCAAATGTACTGGTAATATACAGGCTAACACATGATTGATTGAAAATCTGTTGACACGTGGATAGTACAGATTCCAAGGTCAACAGATTGGCGCCATCTATAGGAACGAGAATACATTACATGACTAACAAATTAGTGGTAAAACGTGTTTTCTATAGGGGAAGCATGGCAACAGATAACTCTCAAGAAGAAATCAAGTCCCACCACACGGATCAGCGGCAAGAAAGCATTATAGATCTTCAGAATGTTACCCGCTGCCGAAGAAGAAGACAATGACAACTACGAACAACTGAACAAGACATCCTTAACCTGAAAGAGGAGAATGCCAGAATGAGGGACCATGATCAAGCAATTGGGAAATCAACACCCCAGTCAGGAAAAAAATGCGACCAAAATTGGCGAAGTCCTTCGAGGTCCGGCTCCATCAAAAGTTGTCAATCTCGGGATGATCTACTAATACTAGATGGATGGAACCCTCAAAGTCAGAACCCGAGGCCCTCGCATGATCACCTATAAGAGAAGCCTCATCCATTGCGAGAAAACAAACCCGTCGCATCTGTCAGTGTATTCAACGGGCTGGGGATTGGGGTTCGATCTTGAGGCACTGCTCCAATCACTAAATAGCCAATGCAGTGAACATAACGAGGCTCGCCTGGAGAAGAAGAAAGATTCCAAGGCTATAGATGTGAAATCTGAGGATGAAATATCGGTACGGTCATGCAACCTTGACGATGATGATGAGAACCTCCCATTCTCCAAAGAACTGAAGGCTAGAGAACTCTCCACCAGCTTCAAAATGCTTTATATGGAAAATACAATGGACGGGACGACCCTACGAACCACATCAATGTGTAAAAGACGAGGCTCTACATCCTCGGGGTCAAATGCATAAACTTTCATACCAATCTTGTCTCTGATGCGAAGATGTGGTACAACAAGTTGAAGCTCGGGAGCATTAGGAGTTGGCCACAGTTGAAGTAGGAGTTTATCAACGCCTTTATCGGCAACAAAACAATGATAGTCGATGTGGCCCAACTTCACGGCATTCGATAAAAATAGAGAGAATCAATGAAGAGCTATTTCAAGAGGTTCAACAATGTTAACAACAAGATTGAGAATGTGACCGATAACAAGACGCTGGATGCATTGATAACCGGGCTCCATATGCGAACGCTCTCTGGAGAGACATCTAGAACAGAGAGCCCAAGACATACACTCAGTTGGTAGATCTGATCCAGTGGGATATTTACTTGAAGAAACCATTGAAAATAGGGAAAAAGCTGAAAGGGAAAAAGGAGAACGCTATCACCAGAGGCGGAACTAGGAATTAATGTGGGAAACTTAAATTTTGAGAAAAATCAACGTACAAAAAAAATTTATAAATGAAACAAAAAATTACAATAGCTATTGATGTGGTATTCGACGATGTCCTACAGCATAAAATTCTTCTACAATAGATTCTACATCTATATTCACAGCAAAATCTCTTTCAATGTAGATTGTCATACAATCAGCAAGAAAATCATCATCTATTTTGTTACGAAGTTCCATCTTCAGAATTTTCATCGAAAAATGCTCGTTCGAGAAAGCAGTGAAAAATAGGCAAAGTCAATACTATATAAATCAATCTAGTCAAGTGTTGGTAATTCAAGCACCTCTTAGTTACAATCAATTGCCGGCATAACTTAGAAAGTGTAGGTACTTGAAATGGAGGATCCGATATCACATCGTGCTTGTAATGTTGTAACTCTACGCCCAACATAAAAATCTCATCCGGTTTAAAATCTTCAGGATAAAACTTCTTTGCAAGCTCCAAAATATGATCTTTGTTAAATAATTCAAATAAATTTATAGGATCTAAAGCCGCACTGAGAGAAAGGAGTTCAACTAATTGTTCATTAAATCTCGTATTTAACTCTATCAAAAGAGAATCTATTACTTTGTTAAAAACATCAAAATGATAGTGATGCTCAACTGTAGTATATTTATGGGAACGATCAGTCTTATATGAACTATCAAGAACGGGTATATCAATACCTTTGTTTGAGCAAAAAGTGTTGACTTCCTGAAGAAATTCTTCCCATCCGTCGTCTCTCAATTCTTGAAGAACTTTTCTTGTACTAGAGACACATCTAATTGCATTCACGATGTCTTGAGTTTTTTGTTGAAGGGCTTGACAAAGAATATATGTGATTGCTAAAATATTACGCATTAAATGCAAAACAAACACAAATCTAAAGCTTGTAAATTTTCTATATGCACCAACAGCTTCACCCCTACTTCTTGCATTTGGAGAATGATCCTTTAGACCCTCAAGCACTTTACATGTTGCAGTATACATATCTATCAAGCTCTTTATCGATTCGTAATGAGAACTCCAACGAGTAGCTCCAGCTCGTTACAAGTTACCAATCTGATTAGTCCCACTTCCTGACTCGCGTTCTTCAATAGCCAATAAATGATCAATATCTTTTCTTTGGGCAACTTGCAACTCAGTAATGCGCTTCGGTGAAGAAGTAATGATATTAACAATATTGTCTACATGAGAAAAGAATTGCCAAACAACACTGACATCTTTAGCCGCAAAAACTAATGTCAACTATAATCGATGAGCAAAACAATGGACATAATAAGCATATGGACAATGTTTCAGAAATAATGCCTAAAGTCCATTCCAAGTACCGCGCATATTGCTTACACCATCATACCCTTGGCCTCGAAGATTTTCAATCTGAAGGTTGTTGCGAACAAATACTTCGGATATCTTATTGAATAGATTCAATGAAGTAGTAGTATCACTAACAGATTTGATTGCAAAGAAGCGCTCTGTTAGAATACCATCACTATTCACAAATCGCAAGATAATAGCCATTTGCTCTCATTTAGCTTGATCTTGTGCTTCGTCAACAAGAATACAGAACTTTGCATCTCCAACTTCATCACGAATTATCTTTTATACTCTATTAGACATAATATTCAAAATTCCTTTTGAATTTTTGGAAAAGTATATGTTGTATTTTTTGATGCATTATCCAGCACAACATTCTCAATTTCTATATTTAGTTGTCCAAAAGCATCTACTATTTCAATAAAATTCCCACGATTCAATGAGCTCGAAGATTCATCATGACTTCTGAAAGCACAACCTTGAAGTGATAGTCATCGAACACTTTCAACTTTGGTTGTCACACGCAATCGATGTTTTTTATATTCCTCATTCAAAATTGATGTTATCACCTTGTCAATAAGTTGAGACGGTTTCATTAAATCTTCAGCTTTTCTCACATTCATGATATGAGTAGATGAAGCGGCATGAACAAGAAATGCACATTTTGTTCCGTCATTAACCCTCTTCCTGGATCTCGTTCAATGTCATTAGACAGATGAAATTAAGGATTCGAAGATGAAGGGTGATTGATTTCGGGACGTGAAATTGGAGGAGGATCCACGGTATGTGTTAAAGGTATCTCTTCATTCAAGTCGCTCGGGAAATTGTGCTTTCACTTGTTTGATCATTCTTCTTAAAGAATGAGAATAAGGATTTTCCCCTCTTTGCAGGAGGTCGACCTTCCATTTTTGAAATTCTAAAAACCACAAAACCAAGACAACATTCAATACAAACATACAATGTACTAAGTCGACAAGGCAACAATATAATTAATAGCAGCTAACAACAACAATTTACTAATAAGCCGGCAAGGCAACAATATAATCAATAGCAGCTAACAACAACAATCTACTAATTAGCCGATAATGCAACAATATAATCAATAGCAACTAATAACAACAATATAATAATTAGCCGACAAGGCAACAATATAATCAATAGCAACTATTAATAATAATCTAATAATTAGTCGGCAAGACAACAATATAAATTTAAATAATTGACCATCTATTTTTTATTTATTGTGTTCATGTTAAATACAAATTTTAAATTTATAATGCTTCGTCAACAATAACTCACTAATCATTCTTGCCTAATTTTAGAGATAATTTAATTTCAAGTATAAATTTACCCATGTTAATGTACATAACAAAATAATTATATTTTGTTTGGACTTTGCACTTTTGGTTAACTTAATAAATTATAAAGTGTTTTTCAAATTCCAAGGAATAATTTGTTGGCTATTGTCTATTGGCTAAGTTATATCACATACAGGAAATTAGCCAGTAAGGGATTAAAATCCAGTTTAACGTCATTAGCTTTTATTAATTGATAAGTGATAACCCATTAAGGCATTAACCCCAAATCCAAATATCTAATTGCTTTCTTCCTAAAATAAAATCCAATTTGTCAAATCTCAAATGTCAAGTTCCATTTCATCATTCTTCATTTATTGCCGTGGCCCGTGTGAACAGTGAACACAAACCCCTATTTTTTTTAATGAAAACCTAAAGGGGCTAAATAATTTTATGATAATCAGAAAAAAAACCTTTCTTATCTTAGTTTGGGTTCGACTTCTTTGCTTTCAGACTTGCCGCTCGATTAAATCGACTTCTCCAAGTTCTCTCTTCGTACCCTATCCTCGTACGTCGTCACGTCGACGATGCAGCTGCGGTCCGACGGTGTAGTACACTAGTACTGGTGCACTGGAGAGTGGTACACACTTCTTCTTCTTCTTCTTCTTCTTCTCTCAAATCTACTTGCAGTTCGCTATTTCTTCCCCTCAAAATTGATTAATTTGTTTGCAGATTTTTTCAATTGATTAATTTGTTTGCATATTTTTTCAATTTGGCTACACATTATGGTTAAATGTTAATGGGTTGGATATTTGATTTGTGATTGGGCCATGCTATAACTGAAAAAAAAATCAAGAAGCTTAATTGATCTAGGCTGGGGTTGGACTGGGCTATAGCCCAGGCATGCCCTCCAGTTCCGCCTCTGGCTATCACCGTGAAGTGCAACTTTCTTGAACTTCGTAACAACTGCTACATATGTTTTAATCAGACTAAACTAGTTTCAAAGCATCTGCACAGATCACCAGGAACCATACCTCCACAGCTAATCCTCCTTCCAAGTTCTTCCTATCCACTAAACTCAAAATCATAACACAAAAGATTGTCCAGATGTGTAGGAACTAATTGATCGAGGAAATCAGCGCCAAGGAGAAGGACATCGGCCAGCTCGAGGAAGACGAAGACAACCCAACAATGGGCGAGGACCTCAACTTCGACGCCAGGACAACAACCCTCGCTGCGATGACATGAGAGATAACATAAACATGGACCCACCTAGGCAAGAGAGACCCGCAAGAGCCCTATCATGTCCAATAGATCAACACCATCATTGGAGGGCCCTATGTCGGGGGCCACAGGATGAACTCACAGCAAAATTATGCTAAAGCAGCATAAGAAAAGCCATTGGAAAGCTAGCAAGTACATGGACACCAACCTAGAGACCTACTTATCACATTTTATGAAAAAAGATGAGGTTGGTGTCCACTACCCACACTGTGACGCCTTGATAATACACACCATTATCGTTAGAAACGGTCTAGGCAAAATATTGGTTGACGATGGCAGTGTAGTAAATATCCTATTTGGCAACGCCTTCGATTAGATAGAGGTATACAATGAGTTAACAGCTATCACGGAGCTATTATTCAGTTTTACAGGCGACAACCTCATCTCGCGAGGGAGAATTACCCTCTCTATGGATTTTGGAGAGCCCCCATGCCATGTGAAAAAGTTCATGGAATTCTTAGTAGTTGATACACCATATCACGGTGTCCTCGGTAGGCCATGCTCAAAGATTTGCAGGCAGTCACTTCTATCTACCACCTAACAATGAAATTTTCAACACTAGGTGGAGTTGCCAAGGTTTGAGGTAATCAAACGAAGCCAGGACGTGTTACATGAACGCACTCTGTAAAGCAGCAACGCACGATGATGCTACCCTTTCGGTCATGACAATACAGATTAAGACAATGGACATCAAGCAAAAGAAAGCGTAGAGGATATGATCTTTGACAAGGGCCTCGACCTACGAATTGTAGGTTCAAGTCCGCTAGCTTTGCTAGCAGAAAAGTTAGAAACATTCTCAATAAGTACATCAGACCCCTCACAAGTACTACACTTGGGACAAATGCTGAAAGAAAGAATAAAGAAAAAGCAAAAACTGTTATTGAATGAGAACGTAGACATCTTCTGTTGAAAGCATTCTGACATGGTGGGGATAAGCCCATCCATAACTTGTCACGCCCTGAAAGTAGACCCAAATGTGTAGCCCAAGATACAGAAGAGGTGACTGTTGAGCACCGAGAGGTATGGCGCCATGAAAAAAGAAGTGGACAAGTTGCTGACCAACGGATTCATCAGGTAAGTAGTCTACCCACAGTGGGTATCCAACCCCGTTTTGGTAAAGAAAAACAATCACAAGTGGAGGGTGTGCATAGACTTCTCTGACTTAAACTAGGTATGCCCCAAAGACAGTTTTTCCTTATCTCACATCGACTAATTGGTTGATGCCACTGCCGGTTACAAGTTACTCAGCTTCATCCTACTCCATTTACAATAAGATCCCCATGTTTGTCGGGGACGAAGAACACACCTTGTTCATAACGGACTGAGGTTTATAATGTTACCAGATGAAGCTCAACTTCCTCAAACGCACTTTCAGAGTTGTATCTAGAAAATTCTTGGGATATATGGTAAATTAGCGCATGATAGATGCTAATCCCAGAAGATCAGAGCTCTCATTGACTTGTGCTCCCTATCCTCACCCAAATGAGTCCAAAGCCTTATAAGAAGATTGACAGCTTTAAACTAGTTTATATCAAAAGCATCAAATCAGTGCCATACTTTCTTCTAGACCATCAAGGGGATAAGACGTTCGACGCAACAAATGAATGTTCAGGTGTATATTATCCGACTACTCCACTAGTTCTCAATCATTTCTATTATATTGCTAATAATTTTAATATGTATAAGGATTTTGTTATTTTTTATAATATTATGGAGGCTAAATTTAGAAAATATTGAGAAGAATTGCATATGTTATTTTTATTAGCATCTATTATGGATTCTAGACTTAACTTAGAGGATACGAAAGTAACCATAATGGCAATTTCACAAAAATTAACGTGCAAAAATCCACTAACGTATGGTAATTTAGAACAAATTTTATGTCAAATGTATAAGGTCTACGCAGAAAAGGCAGGTAGGAACATCATACGACCCCTGTTCCAACATATACTTTGTCATCACTTGACGATATTGACTTATGGAGTTACATTAGTTTAGTCATGGGTGGTCAACATGATAGTGGTTCATCTTCTTCTT